>JARIHO010000005.1:0-2400000 GCA_029282495.1 Mycena albidolilacea | reverse complement strand
GGCCTCTTGACAGCCTCTGCGTCTTCTGTGGCTCCCCTCAAATTCGATCCCACCTCTCCCTCCTTTTCCAAGCCCCTAACAGACAGGTTAGTCCTGTTTCCCATCCAGTTCTCCATTCCAAAACATCGTACAGCGCAACCCTCTATGGCCCCGCGATGACCCTCTTCGTGGACACCGAACCCACGCCCTCGTCAGGTCTATTCACGTCCACAAAGACCACTGAGCGCACGGTGTACGACGCGGCCCGTGCGCGTGTCGGCCTCCCGCCCCTCCCATCAACAGACGCCGACGTCATTCTCTACAACCCCAACGAGCACGTCACTGAGACCTCCGTCTCTAACGTCGCCTTCTACCGCTCCCACAGATGGGTCACACCCCCACTGTCTTCGGGTTGTCTCCCTGGCGTCGCCCGTCGCTGGCTGCTTCGACACAAGCGCATATTCGAGGCTGAGCCTGAAGAGTTTCCGAAAACTAGCCTCCGTCCAGGTGACTGGGTCCTCCTCTTCAACAGCGTTCACGGCTGCCGCCTCGGCCGCATCACCGCCTCGTAGGCGCGCCCCAACTAGAACAGTGTGTATTTCTGCCATTTCCTTGGGCTTTTTCAGTAGGACGTTCCAGATGTATTTGTCTGTATCACATTAGGTCCTGTATGTAGGTAGCATTTATTCGACATCCATCGCGCCGTCGTCGTACTCCCCGTCGAACATTCCGTCGTCCATCTCCCCGAGCACGTAGTCAACCATGTAGCTCTCTTGCACGAGGCGCTCCATCCGCGTAAGGTGCCGCTCCGTGTACGGGATCAGCGCATCTACCATCTCCTTGAGTGCTGTCCCGCCCGCGCCCTTAGCGGCCTCGAGCGTGCCCTCAACGAGCACGGTCTCGTGCACCTCATCGCCAAATGCCTGCATTACGTCGTCCGCCGAGCGCAGCTTCATGATCGCAAAGAGTACGCCCTGCGCGACAACGCTCGTCTTCGCGACCGTGTTCCAGTCCCGCACGTATCGCAGCAGTTTCGCAAGGTCGGAGCCTCCGAGCGTGCGGATGACCTCATCCACCGAAGAATTACCCGTAATTGAGCTTGACGGCGTCGATGACTCTGCTGCTGCCGCTCGGATGTCTTTGAAAAGATTCAAAAGCCGCCCCGGCTGGCCCATCGAGATTGCCAACTGGATTGCTTTGCGATAGTCGTTGAGCTCGAGGTAGTTTAGGAAATCTTGCTCTCTGCCAATGTTGTTATTTTCGAGCCAAAAACATAGAAGAAAGCGGCCCACTTGAGAACGAGATCCGCGCGTTTCGTCTCCTTTTCCTCTTCCTGCTCCTCGGTGCAGTCTTGCCAAAACGTGATGACCGAATCCGCCGCCGCAGAAACAACTGTCCGCTCGTCGTGGCTCACAGCAAGTGCCCATACCTATACCCGAGTGTCAAGACCAGTGGTACAGAAACAAGAATGTCCCACCTTGTCTGTGTGATTGTCCATCGTTGTCGCGCATTCCTCATCCTTGACGTTCCACAACTTCACCAGCCCGTCCGAGCCCGAGCTCACGAGCTGCATCCCCATATTAAGGAAATCCACCCGTAGAACCGAGTTGGTGTGCCCCTCGAATGTCTTGACGCATGTGAAATCGTCCAGGTTCCATAACTTCACGGTTTTGTCCCCGCTGCCCGTCGCGAGCACCCGCTCCGCCCTCCCAAACTTCACTGTCCACACACCCCGCTTGTGTCCCTTGCACGTCCCGACCAGTCGCAACCCCCCGCGCGCCGCCCGCCCTCCTGCACCCGCGCCATGGTCGATCTCATACACGTTCGCAGTGCGGTCCTGCGACCCCGACACGAGCAGCCGGTCGTTTGGCGACACGTCCAGCGCGTTGATGTCCTTCTCGTGCGCCTTCAGTGTGCTCAAGCTCTTACATTTGACCGGTTCTGCGTCGTCCTCGTACGTGAGCGGCACCTCAGAGAGGTCCCACATTTTAATGGTCCGGTCCTGGCTGCCGGTGAACATGAAGCCCGGATGTGACGATGCACCTTCGGGCGTGCCGGCTTGTCGCGACAGTGCAATCGCCCCGACGCTCTCGGCGTGTCCTTCGCAGACAGCGACACAACCGTACCCCCAGGCCGCGTCGGTGTCGCTCGATTTTAACGGGGCCCAGATTCTGGCAGACTTGTCCTTGCTGCCACTAGCGAGGACGGTTCCATTGGCACCGTTGTCGACACAGAGAACAATTTCCGTATGGCCTTCCAGAAGGCGAGTATCGAAATCCGAGATGGAATATATCCGAATCAGGGACGAATTTGTTGCCAGCGCCAGATGCGAGTCGCGCTGCGCGGCTCCAGAAAGGAATTTCGCGTCCACAATCTCGTCGTTAAAGCCAATTAGTTGACGAGTGAGGGAGTGGGTCGACAGAGAATGGAACATGATGTTCTGGTCTGCGTGGACGGATATAATCGACGACATCGCAGGCAGATAACTATAGAATGATTACAGTAGGCTCGCAATGAAAATGTACACACGTACATGACATCTACTATCTGTCTTTGCGTTTCCTGGTCGTCCGAAATTTTATTTTGGTCGTCCCCGAGGGTGAACAGGACGTTTCCTTCGCGAGCGTCCCAAATTTTCACGACACCGTTTTGTCCGCCAGTGTAAAAGCGTAGTTTGTCCGGAGCAGAGCTGGATCCCGTGAGGTCCTCGTCAGGGTGCAGGAGACCGACTGCCTCGACACGCTCTAGAATTGGGACGGTTTTTGCCAGAGTGGGCGCGAGGGCTTTACCCTTCCCTTTGCCGCCCTTTGGGTTTGGCTGCTGCATAGGCGAGAGGTCCCACACCAAGACGACCGAGTCTCGTCCCCCGCTGATCAGCCACTTGCCGTCCTGCGAGACGTCCAGACCTCGGGGAACGGAGACATGTCCCTCCAGGACAGCCACAGGCTTCTGGGCCCCAGATTCACGCGCCGCGCTATCGGTGAGCTCAAATATGCGGATGCGCGTGTCGACGGACCCGGTGATGAGCTGCATCTTGCGCTGCTGCTTCACCGAGGAGGGATCTTGGTGGTAATCGAACGTAAGCGCGCTGACGACGCCGCCATGCCCTTTGAAGACATGGGTGATGTATCCACGAGCGATATCCCATACTTTGACCACGCCATCCGCCGAGCCGGAAGCCAGGTATGTCGAGGTCGGGTCTACCTTACAGACGTGCACGGGGGCATCGTGTGCGCGTGCCACGACGCGAATTGGTTGGACTGGTTTCGCAATGGGGGTCTCTGTTGTAGGAACCTCGAATATCCGGAGCGACAGGGAGGACGTGAACACGAGAAGATATTTTGCGGACGGCGAAAGACACATTGAACTTATCGTTTCTGTGTCCTAAGCAGAACTGTAAATAATGAACGCGATTTGCGCAACAGCACATACCCCAGCAAAACGACATATTTCGATCCCGGTCGAGACATCGGTGAGCAGAGCAACCTCCTCAATGCATGTTACAATTTTCCCTCCGTTCTGTGTTGCGGCGACAGGACCAGAGGTGTACAAAGGCGCAATAGCCCTGGCATTCTTGAAGCTGATGGTATGTTAGAAACAACAGCCCCGACGCGGTCGATGTTCACTGACGCAGTTTTTAGCTTCGGGCGACTCGATGGGACTGACATGGAGGAAACTGAAAAATTCGTGATCGGTGATGGTTACATAATTGCGATCACATCAGTTGCGCTTTGACCCGGATTTACATTCTAGTTCGTTTGGCTTGTTTGATACATAAAGTAGGCTAACCAGCCTGTGTTCTACCCATACCACGAAACTAATAGACTAAAATAACGAGCGATCGTGTAGTTGCATGCGTTTGTAGTCAGAAGTAAATATCCGAATAACGATACGTGCAATGTCATGATTCATCTCGGGAGACGCGACAACTCTGGAAATCGCATAGACTTGAGGGCTTCCTCCGCTGCGCGTCTTAACCGCACTGCGTCCTCCGCCGTCCGTTCCGCTTGCATGCGTTTGTTCGTTTCCTCCCGCAATTTTGATTCGAGAGACTCGAGGGCAGCCTGCGTATCGGATACCTCAGCCTGCGCGCGGGCAAGCTGGTCCGATAAGCGCATGGATATCGATATTGCGTCCGCAGATTGACGCCGCAGATTAGCCATCTCCATTTGTAGGCGCTCGACAATATCTTCGGAATGTGCGCTATCGGGAGAATACTGGCGAGAGCTGTGACCAGGAGGTGATGCGATTAAACGAGAGATACGGAGGGGAGGTGATGGAATTAAACGAGGGGGCGCGTTTTGATGGGGAGATGTGTGGTGTGGTGACACAACTAGTTGGAGAGGGGATGCGTGGTGCGGGGATGCAGCTAAGTGCGGGGTTGTAGTTCGCCGAGGAGATGAGTGGTGGGAAGTCACGACCTGCTGAGGAGTCGCGATACGTCGAGGAGACGGGGCTAGGAGCGGAGGGGTTTCAATTTGGTGGGATTGGGGGGAAGGAAAAGACTGTGGAGTGATTTGCTGGGGAGAGAAATCGGGAGTCGTTTGGGGGGGAGGGAATTGGAAACCCGCCGACGAATCATATGGGGTCAAGCCACCACTGAGGGAGTGTCGGCGTTCGAACGGATGCAGAAGTTTCTCCTCACTCTCACATTCATCCTCCGAGCTCTCCAGCTCATCGACGAGTTCATCTTCGTAAGCCTGCATGTTGACGTCGCCGTCATCGTTGCCTTGCCCCGGTTCAATCGATGGCTCAATTGGGGGCGTCGAAACAGCGACGGGAGGGGGGGACTCGTCCTTTCGAGGGCGACCTCTCCGTGGCTTTGTGGAAGAAGGGCCCTCCTCCGGGGGTGGGTCATCCTTCTTTGGTTGCGCGGCGGCTTCCTTATTAGGTCTCCCGCGCTTGCGAGGTCGTTTCGTTCCCGGTGGAGCCAATAAATTTACAGTCCAGTAAGAACCGAATCCCGGGTCTGTGGCAGGTCGTGGCTGGCGTTCGAAGAGTCGATTGAGGGAAAGGTGATGCCGTACGGATTGCTGTTACAACGTCGATACCAGGCCAATAGACGAGGGGATTAAACGTACCTTCCAAGTCGCACCAGCCGTTCTATAATACGCGTACTTTTCCTCCATTGCGGCGTATATTTCTCGTATAGTTAGACGTTTACGCGGGCTGCCCAATATGGCGCAACGTAAAATGACTGGAAGTGTATGCTGAGGTCTGCCATCGGTATCAGGCAAGCAAGCGAGAGAGTCGGGGCAGTCGGGGTGGGGGATGTGGATTAGTGTGTTGAAATCGCCTGGATCGTCTTCAGACGAGGAGCCAGGGCTAGGGTGTGTTGCAGGTGCCTCCCATGTGGACGAGGCTTGTTCTGGGGGAATAACCACTAGTCTGGGGGCGTCAGATACAGGCGGAGACGAATACAGCGGCAAAACGTACTTGACTGATCTTTTTCGCTCTGGGTTGAGGATGTTTTTGAGACTAGCCATGGGCGTATACAACAGAAGGACTGGATTAGGTTATCATGGACCTATTATAATTATGGATCGTTGTGTACCCCCAATTATCCCCGGTAGTGGCCCCGGTCACTGTGGCATCTGTGCAATGCTTGGGCTGTGTGTCCTCGAACTGACGGAATTGCCTTATCCGACCAACTATTTAAATCCGCCCAAGACTCATGCACCCATATGCGCCTGCAACCTGCGTTTTCCCCTCCCCCTCCGCCCAGTGCATGGGTTAGGCCATCTCAAGTTTAGGGTTTGCGGAGCCGTCCCTGATGCCTGGGTGATGGGCTTGTAGGCGCATTAGTCGCATTGTTCTCGCAGGATCACATGCGTCTGTGACAAAGTGATACAAGAGAATGTCCAGAAACGGACAAGGAATTACGTACAACATTTTTGTTTGCTGTGAATTTTTGCATCTTTCACGCACACGGCGCATGTTCTGATGGATCTTGTACAAGGTCTATAATGCTAGTAC
The DNA here is from genome assembly GCA_029282495.1 of Mycena albidolilacea. Lineage (NCBI taxonomy): Eukaryota > Fungi > Basidiomycota > Agaricomycetes > Agaricales > Mycenaceae > Mycena > Mycena albidolilacea. The sequence goes on along the minus strand of JARIHO010000005.1, from coordinate 2,394,045 downwards.
AATACAACAGCTTCTATGAATGTTCTATGAATGTTCCGTAGCAATAGAAGCATGTTACACCCCGAACTGGTCAAACCGGTAACCTCCATCGTGGTACGGAAGCGTCTCCCTCGAGTCCGGCCAGCCCCTCGGCTGCTGCTGCGGCTGCGGGACACTCTGGGGGAACGGTAGTGTGCTCGACCCTGAAACAGAAGATTGGGGCCAGTTTTGAGGGGACACCGGTTCTTGGTTCGGCCGAGCCCACCAGTCGCAACCCGTATAAAAAGAAGTCGATGGTTCCACTCCAGGAATATCGAGTCCAAGCATGTGTGCCATTAGCTTATTCGCCACGTCCTGAACGCCGTCCACGCTTTGCCCGAATTGCCGGTCAAAAGAATAATCTGGACCAAATGCATCTTCCGCCTGCCGCTTGTGCCTATCCGTCGGATGAGGCGGCAGAACAGGAGCGTTTAGTGCTCCGAGTTTCACTCCGTTCAAAAGCTCATAAGCACGGGCAGCACTCGGCCAAATGATCTGGGCAAATTTAAGTCCACACCTTGTTGTAGCCCGCGAGGGCAAACTTACCTCCATGTCCTTCAATGCGGCCAAACATTGCTGGAAGCCTATGTGCGAGCAATGGATTCAGCAAGTGGACGATTGTTAAAAAATCAACACAAACCCAGAGATGCTTGCGGATTCGAGGGCCTCAGCGCCACTAAGACCTGTCAGCAGATAGAAGAATCGAAGACAAGAAAGAGACCGACATGTTGATATGTGCATGATGCTGGAATCGGAGTTCAACAGGTATGTCCGACATCCTGGAAAAAAAGCTTACCCGGCATTCAAAAGGTACGAAGTCAAGAATGGCGAGCAGCGCTTCAAACCGAAACTTTCGCGATAAGCCGTCACTGCGGGACAGATCGTCAAAAAATAAAATCGGCGATGAACGGAGATCAAGAACCTATAGCACTTAGATGACTCGCAGCGCCCTGTGCCAGGTCAAACGCCTTCAACTCCAGCGTGGAATTCTTCGGAGTCGGATCGATGCTGTAGGATATGTTATGATTACTCTCGAGGGGTGAATAAAGTTTACTTCTTCCAATTCGGGATACTGCATGCCAATTGTAGTCGAGATGGTTACAAGTGGATGCCGACTCACAACGCTCGGTGCAACAAGAGAACAGACCCCCAATAGCGGATATGCAGTTGAAGGACAGGCGGGGACGGAACCATCCGTCTACTTGCCGTATCATAGCGAAGAGCTTCAGGAAGGCCCAGGTACCATTGATCCAGTCTACTTTCGAGTTGTGCCAGAGATGCTTGTCGAGATGTAGCAGAGGTCGGTCGCACGGGATAAATTTTGGTGATGATGGCACCCAATATCAGCGCTGGAACACACCAGTCATTAAGGCCGCAACGGAGATGAAAACAGCTGTTCAAACCTAATCTTCCAGTTGCGCGGAACGATGCCATTGTGACACCCGGGTAATTGACTCCAGTCATACCACCAAGAGTGAGTGGTTCCCACGGTTGCTCTTCTTCATCCTGATATCAATTTGTGAGATGAACACAATGCAGTACGAAACGTTTCGACTCACGTCGGGCAAAGGAGTATCAAAATCTTCATCTCGTATAGCTATCGGTCGCCCCATATACATGCTACCGTATCTGTGTCGCGTTAGCGTTGAATCAAGTTGCTGGAATTCCACGTACCTATCGGCAAGACAACATCCCCACCAAATTTGACGTCTCGTCTGAGTTTCTTCGGGGCCAAACAAAGTACGATCGCTATGGCCGCTTTTCCAGTCGCTAAGATTGCAATTCAAGCCCAAGTCAACAGCCTGCCGCAAATCAGTGTCACGGCATCAATGGATCGTAAGAAATTACCATGCGTATAGCCATGCCTGTTTCGACATTAGCACAGTCCTATTTAGGTCATATTGCAACGAACCAATGTATATCCATCCTTGTTCCATACTGCCAATTCCAAACTCGCGGTATCCGAGGAGGAGGAGTGTCTGGCATGTGGAAGGACGCGAGCGGTGCAAAACTTTCGCTGTACAAAGTCTTGTTGAACATTCTTTTCAGGAAGAACAGCCCACTCACCCAGAATGCTTTTTGCACGGTCAAAGTACTTTCCTCCGGCCTCCCACATTTTACCTTTCGGCGGTAGAGGGGTGTCCTCGTCTGAGAACCGAGCAGATAACGCAAACATGGCCAAGAGAAGTAGAGGTGAGAATTTCTGGGCGGATTCAGGTTTGGTGGAAGACCCGGATCCATGGCTGTCAGGAGTACGAGCGGGACTACTGCTCGGCGTCAGATCGCTGCTTGCAGTAGCCAAAGAAATCTGCCAACCTGATATTTCTAGAACGTTAAAAGTGAGCGGTCGATCAATTAAAGTGATATAAGCATACCTAGTGTTATATTCGGTTAAGAAACGCGTCTTGTGTAGGATGGGGAACACGGGGTGGATGTAGGTGAAATATAGCTGCAGAAGGTGCTCCTGAACGTGAACCGGAGGAAGCTCGATGTTCATGTCTTCTTCATTGACCACAAGTTCGGTGAGATCTTTGATTGGAGGCCACACTCGAGCCATAGGCAAATTCCTGAATGACCGTTTTTTAAAAAAAGAAAAAAAGTCGACTGAGATGCCAATGACGAACCATATTCCGCCCTCTTTCCGAGAATCTGTTCGGCTGCTTCGAGCAAGCAAGTACAGTCCGCTGGTTTGTCCGTGAAATCGAACCTAGAGAAATGAGAATTGCGTCGAAGAAAAAACGCAAAGGCCGGGTTGTACCTCCTGGTGTTCATCCAATGACAATGCTCCCAAACCTTCAATGCATTCTTTCTGTGAAGTTTCTTCTTGCTCTGAGGTAGAAAATCAGCGAGGTTCCGCGCAATGTTTTTACGCACGCACCAGAACCCTCCAGCGTATACATCTCGTTCCAATCCGGTTGAGCTGGGACAGCATTGGCAGTGCCATTAAGACGCCGCCGCTGAGTCAACGGAACACCGGAGATATCAAAAGAGGGGAAGCGGGATCCGGAGGCGGAAGAGGCCAAACGATTCGAGAGACTGTCTTGCCATTCTTTAGTTGGTACAACCGAAAGTCCGTGATCTAGAAACCTCCTGCTTGAGACGAATGAGCCGGCGAGAGATCGAAAAGTTACCTTGGATGGAGGAGACTTTTTCCCGTGACACTCGAGATTGCCTCCGCGATCTTGAGGTGTCATTTTGAGGCGACCCACTACTTCGGAGGATAGAAGCGAAGAAATCTTCTTTGGTGGCTCCTGCGGGTTGATCAAGCCTCCCAGATGGACCCTATTGAAATGGAAAGATCAGCAAGGACGAAGGGAATCGCAAAGGTTCCGTACATAGGGGCCAGCGTCGACTCGTCCTAAGATTTCTCGCGCTAGTTCATCACTTCTTAACTAAGGAGGTGCGCATTGGTCAGTATGTGGAGAAATGACGCGCAGATGAGCACTTGCATCCGAAACGACGCTTTGGACGCGAGCGTCGGGGCATTGAAGGATAGCACCGAGGAGAGCTTCGACCTGGTGCCAACGCGACTCAATAGCATGGATGTAGCCTTTGGGTGGTCCACGCTTATAGCTGGGCCCTACAAGAAGATTCAGAGACCACTTTTATACGAAATATGCGAAGTACCAAGAAACGTGCAAACTGCGGAAAAGTTAGACGGTAGAGCTGCCGTAAAGCAAAATAATATTCACCGGTGCCAGCCAATGCGCAGCCTTTACAAGTTTCGTTCCCGACTCGTTCACACTTGCTTTTGGTTTTGCGACATTGATCACACGCTTCAACTGAAGTTAGGGACTCGTGATGGGACGTGATGGAGAATCATAACTAACCCCGACTGCTCCTTTTCTGAATCCTAGACGTTGTTTGAGAGTCGCGGTGCGGTTCTTCGTCGGACGCGTCAGAGTAATCCATGGTCAAAAAGCGGAAAGATGAGAGCAGGTAGCAAAGGAGAAATGCAAAGACAAATCCTTTCGATCGTGACACATGACGTCAAAATGATCGGCCCGATAATTCCGAACCGACCCTCGCGCACGCTTATAGGCTTGTACTTACTACTAGGCGGCTACCCTGACTCCTTGGCTTTCACGCTCGGCAGCGAGGCCAGCTGAATAATTCGAATCACGTTTTAAATTGATCAGCTTCGAAGGTGAATAGGTACAATTCGGGACGTCGCGCTTAGCGGTTAGCTGTTTATTGCTTTACAACGGACGTATTCTTGCCACAGCTTTTGTTCCGTCGTATCGCGTCCACACCAGCGCGCCCTTGACTCCACAATCTTCACTGCAATGGGCTAAATGGAAGAGGTCGTAAGATAAATGCATCCATGAACTTAGTCAATTGGCTCGTCTGCAGGAAAGTTACAAATAAGTATAAATCACCAATGACGCTAAGATAGACGCGCCTTTGAAACGGTTTCAGCCCATCCATCGATTTGCCATGCCTGTTCGCGGAGCTCCTTGCGGGCCTCGAGACTCGGATATTGCCAAAGATGGTGCACTTGATGGAGTCTCCCAACTTGCGAGAACCTGGAGAGAGGTATAGGCAGGACGGGAACACGAAATATCCATAACTGACCATGCTCCCACAGGTGCGACAAACTTGCGCCTGGCCTCTATTCCTCGGCGCCTGCAAAACACGGTCAGATGTAGAAACGAAAACGAGAAGCTCGCAAACCAGGTGTTTTCCCATTCCAAAAGAGTTCCGGGTTTCAGTTGGTACGAACGAAGTTCGAAAATTCCTCCTTGCGCACGCGGGGGCAGAGTCGGCAGGAACGCAAACTCCTGGTTAAGTTGGGAGGAACGCGATGTCAGGAATGGGGCCATTTCCTGGAATGCGCGAACGTGCTGGTGCGAACATGTAAGTTATATTGACATGCCCCGAATCAAATGCGCACCGACCGTGGGTGACTGTAACAGCTCGGTCGTCTTCTCGTATCCTTCAATTTCGAGGATGTGTACGAAGGTGTCTTGTTCCCCAATGATGACCTCCCAGTTGCCGGTCAGCTTGGTCCGGAGATCCGCGTCGTTCTTGACACCCAGGTAGTATTTTTCACTGGGAAAAATATACATTTACGGGGACTTGAAGGTGTGAAACAATCTTACGCAGCCTGCTTATACTCCTGGGTCTTGTCTGGCCTTACGCGGTGAACTACACGAGCGTTCAAGCCCCGGTATTTCTGTCAAAAATGAAAGCGCACCCTCAAGGGCATGCACGTATTTGCCCCTTCCGACTATTCGAGAGTGTTGTAGAGTATCGAGTTCCCCAGCTTGCTATTTAGGCCGGAATGAGTTAGGAGAGGAGAAGAACGGAGTGGAACGCTACCTGGGCCTCTGGTGAGCCGTGCAACAACGACTAGAATGGTCATGTCAGATCTGATGGATTCATACCAGCCCCCGTTACCTGTAGTACCGAAAGAGATCTCGAGGGAGGTAGTAAGGAACGTTTAACAGCTGGCCTCGCGAGCGACAACATGCTGCAATGCACAGTGAGTTCAGAAGGATGTGGGGTGAGGTCAACTGGTCCCGTCAAAAACACCGGTAAACTCGTGACGTAACATCGGCCGACGAACTTCCCTAAGGCCGCTCAGGCGCTTTGAGACCGCTCAAAGACCGCTGTTGGCAAAGGGGAGCGCCTTAGGAGCGCCCGCTGAGACCTTTCAAATCCATTTTAATATTCCGTAAATGATTTGTTTGCTGTTGCTGTCCCACAGCAGCAATTCGAAGCAGCTTCGTTCAACTTTCCAAAAGATTGCATTATACAACGACCACTCAGTCCATTCTACCCTTCAGAGTACGAGTGATGACCTTATCCTTCGTGCTGTTCGACGAAAGTCAGCACAAATTACTCAGCGGCAAAACTGGCACCCACATAACATGCACGATACATCCCCAACCAGAGTACGCGTCGCGGTCGACCGCGTTCATGAGGGTTTGTGAGATGGTTTCGAACAAATCCTCCGGCTCCAAGTCTGGCTCCCATAGCCCTTCCGCGACACCATACAGCTTCTCGCTGGCAGTCCCTGCAACGACAAAGTCTTTCGCGAAATTTAGGCAGCCTATGAGATCGGTGGCGGCGATGAAAGGCTTTGTTCCGCCGGATGGTGTTTTGGAGAGACCGGCCATTACTGGCTCGCAGAAGTATGGCCCGAACCGATGCTCATAGAGGGTAGAAGAAACAAGATGGGCAAACGTTTCGGGCTCGATTTCACGTTCCTCCTTGATGGTATACATGTTGACCCGGAATCGGAAGCGCTCTTTTCTGGAGCACACTGTCAGACCATCCTACATTCAAAGACGGGGAATAAACTTGCAAAGTTGTCACATCCGTTGCCAATCCTGGTAAACCAAGGTAGATGCGGTCTGTTATGGGAAATATCTGCGTAGAAGATGAGAACTGGGGGAAGGGAGTGGTAGAGTGTACACACCTTCTGGAAGTTCGAGGAGACGCCCAGTGCCTGGTTCCCGAGACGGAGGTCGGAGGCAATGGCGACACAGTCTTTGCCGACCATGGCTATGACGGAGCCACCGTTGTAATCCATAATCGACTGGGATGGAGTGAGGCGGCATTCGGGGGCGGTCGTCCCGACTCACCATGTTCGCTGGAACCTGAAATGAGACGACGCGTAAAGCAGAAGAGGTTACGCGTCTTCACGTGCAGTCACGCATTACAGCGGCGTGACAAAATGACTTCGACTTCGACGCGGCTTTGGAGCCGAACCTGACCAAGCAGGCCTCTCCAGTACACCATGCGGCCTCTTGTGCGCTGGAATACCTCTCATACTATCCGTGGCTTCCACACAACTTTGACTCGCACTTCTGCGAGACTTCGTGCTCAAGTCAGTACATTATTACGCGGTTTTACTTCGTCCTAACCATCGGCAGGAGAAAATAGCGGGAATAGATAGCGTTTCACCCTTTTCGGCTGCTCTCATCGATAGCTTCCACCGTCGGCATGATTATCTACGAATCTCATTAACAGAACGATGCAATTTACGATGTGGGTGTAAACAATCACGAGAACGGCCCCGTCTCAAAGATTTCCAGGCTTCTACTGCATGCCTAGTGAAGGAATCGAACTGTCTCCGAGGTCCATGTCGTGTGGAGCCAGCATTTGCTCTTACTCACCCGGTCCCTCAGCGAAAACATCCTCACCAATGAAGAGATCCTTCGCCTTGCTAGTCTTTTCGTGAAAAGTGGGGTAACCAAAATTCGCCTCACTGGTGGAGAACCGACTGTTCGCAAGGGCATTTCTGAGATAATCGGTACCCATACACACGAGTTATTCAGGACAGTCAAGCTCATTGAAGTTCAGCTGGTCTCAATAAGCTCCGTCCCCATGGCCTCAAATCTATTGGCATGACCAGCAACGGACTTTCCCTCCACCGTCGACTCCCGGAATTTATCGAGAACGGGCTAACTCATTTAAATTTGAGGTTTATACTCTCACCTTTATTGTAACAGACCCTTCTCATATATGTATTTCAGCCTAGACACACTCGACGAATTCCGGTTCGAGCTCATGACCCGCCGGAGAGGCCTCCATGCCGTGTTGCGGACACTGGATGTTGCCTTGGCCTCCTTCCCATACGTCAAATTGAACGTCGTGGTCGTTAAAGGACTCAATGACGCGGAAGTTCTCGATTTTGTGGCAATGACGAAGGACAAGCCTATCTCAGTCAGGTTTATAGAATTCATGCCATTCACCGGTGTGTCGAATCTACCGACAGTGAATTCTGCGCTAAATTCAACATTTTAGGCAACAAATGGGATGCCGGAAAAATGATTCCCTCGTCGGATTTATTAAAGGTTATCTCAGATCGGCATCCTGAGGTCGTCCGAGCCCCCGACGAATTGAACGACACTGCTCGGACCTGGAAAATCCCCGGATACACCGGGAACTTCGGTTTCATTAGCAGCATGTCCGACCATTTCGTAACGTTTTTTTCATTCTCAAACAAAATACGAGAACCAACATTCATTCAGTGTGCAACATGTAACAGACTCAGAATCACCGCCGATGGACAAATAAAGGTACTTCTTGCCTTTTTCCGTCTCAGATCCTGTTAACGGTTTTGCAAGGTCTGCTTATTCGATGCGAAAGAGGTCTCTCTCAGAGACAAGATGCGGAGCGGTGCAACCGATTCGGAACTTCTTACAACAATTGGCCTGGCTGTGCAGGGCAAGCAGGAGAAACACGTCGGCATGCAGGATATCGATGTAGTCACGAATCGGCCAATGATCTTAATAGGCGGTTAAGTTGTAATATATGTTCCTGCCAAATGACGCAAGGCTAACGGTTATGATATTTTCTCAGGTCGTCGTTCATCTCGCCCGTCTGTCTCCCGCCAATCGATGCATCCCATATTTATGTCAAGACCTAACATACGAGCATTACAGCTGCGATTCAACTCTTCAAGCGCCAGCCCTCGGTTGTCTCATTTGGATGAGACTGGCCGCGCATCGATGGTTGACGTAGGAGACAAACAGCCTACGAAACGCACAGCGACAGCATCCGGACGCATTTATATTCCTCAAGTCGCTTACGACTTGGTTACATCCACTTATCCTGCCTCTGAGCCCGATGGTTCCTCATCCAGTCCGTCGCAAATGGCGGCATCTAAAGCTCGCCGCAAAGGCGATGCGCTCACTGTGGCGCATTTAGCCGCTATCACTGGCGCCAAACAGACTTCCAACTTGATACCACTGTGCCACCCGCTTGCCATATCGAATATATCAGTGGTGCTGTCGCCAGAAGTGTCTGCGTCTGATAGCGGTGCACACCGATACAGCATCTTGTGCCTTGCCACAGTTTCATGCGAAGGTAAGACTGGAGTCGAGATGGAAGCGCTGACTGCTGTCTCTGTCGGCCTTCTGACGGTTTGGGATATGCTGAAAGCGGTCGCTGGAAAGGAAATGGAGATTGGAGAAATACTGGTATCGGAAAAGACTGGAGGGAAACACGACTTTACTAGGACAAAATGAATGTACTCTAATTTTTTTCTCCGAAATCCACGCTTTTGCGTCTACCAGTGACCTGCATTGCACCCGTCGAAACCCAATTCCAGCCAGATATCTGGATATTCTATCTGGAATCCTACACGCTCGTAGACGCGCTGGGCACCATTCTCACAGCCAACATACAGCACCACGCTGTGTTTGCCGCTTTTGAACAACCTACAACGGGGCGGAACTTTAGTGTCGGCCGCAGCGGTGTACCGATCGGTACATACCTTAGAGTTACTTCTTTCACCAACTCCTGCGCCAAGCCGTTTCGCCTCGCCTTCGCAGTAGTAAAAACCTAACCGGAAGTCTGATTAGAAAGGGTGAGGTTGCAGAACAGGGACTAGTGCACCTTCGTGATCGCAGAAACGTGCAGGGAAGACCGAGTAACAGCACAGATGCTGGCAACCTCGCCCATCAGAGTTCCAACCCACAACTGCCCTTTGTCTATGAGCTGCCGCGCTTCTGCCGTGGCGTCAGCAAGACTCAGTGGATAATCCTGCCGGAAGCAAGGATGAATATCAGTGGACCTCGATTCCTTGAACAACGACCACATACAGAACAGTTGGCAAATTCCTCGCACAACTTCCCGGCCGCCTCGAGATCGTGCATCGTTGCCCTGCGTGCACCGCACTGTTCCGCAGACGGGGTGATTTTGAGCGTCTGCGGGGTGCAGAGCGCGGAAAACGCTTGATACAGCGGCTTGGGCTTGATTTGGAAGCCCGTGAGCCCTGACCACACGTCGGCGAAGGCGGTGACTAGAACTGCTGGGCCAAAAGCAGCAAAAACACGCTCGGGGGCTACGCAAGCCTGTAAGTACGCCGCGACGACGTGCATCCGGGGGTCGAGCCATTGCGGCGGCTGCTTGCCTGGCGCGGACGGGGTCCACATAAATATGGGATAGTTGCCGAAAGATGACGCGATGCAGGAGAGCGCTAGGTCGAGGACGGGTGGAGATGTCGCGGTCTGCGACCAGACTGTAAGCCAAAAATTACTTGCAGGGACGGGCTGAGTAGAGCTGGACAAGAGCTGGACGTCGGGGCCGGTGACAAACTGACATTCGGTCAGGACAGTCTCCACTGGCGCGCGTACGAGGGCGTGCGCGAGGAGGATGTTGGCCGAGGGTTCGTGAAGTCGGAGCGTAGGGTAAGCGACGGCCAAAAAATGGGCGGCCTCGTCGTGCTGCAAAACGACGATATTTTGCTCGCCAGAGGGGGGAGGGACTTCAGTCAGGGCCATGAAGACCGTCGCAGATCCTTCAATTGTGGATCTTCATGAATCTTTGGGCCTTAAATACTTTTTTTGTGGCAAGAACGCGGGTGAAACAAATCAACGAGGACGCAAGCATGTGGAGCGGAGGAATGAACGGTACCTTGAATGGCATCGTGGGGGATTTCGTTGCGTTTGATGGTAGCGGAATGGAACTCGCCGAGAGTGAAACGTATCGAGAACACAAAAACAGGAAAAAAAACAGAGATTATTGCAGTGAACCGATATAGCTAAAAGGATTTTTGGCACAGCCAGTGGCAGGGTCCACAAGCAGGTAAGGCCACAGCTTGCATTTGTTCATTGTCATTGTGTTATCACGATTCATCAGCTTTTTTTAACGCCTGGGCGTCAAAGGTAGTGAAAGCCTAAAATTTTGGCGAGCGATAGAAACCGGAGTATTTTTTGAATATGGAGTGTACCGTGTGCTGCTCAACGTCGGGGCCAAGATTCCGCGGTCGGTGGAGACTGCAGAAGGAAGAAAATTCACAGCGTCTCCTCATACATATTTAGTGCACATGGTGCTTGATCAACGACGTCGACAGTCTTTTAGACGTGTGGTTGACTGTCCTTGGCCGCCCCAAATAACGCATTGTACGCGAGTTGTTGGAATGAACGAGTTGGACAATGACGACAAAGATGTTCGCAGAGGTAAATTCAGTTCCTGAAGCGCTGTTCTCAGTCGTGAGCGTCTAATCGTCCAACAGGAGCATGTGGTCCATTGACGGCATTTTTTTTATCCAGGGTCCCGAGTGTGAGCCACCGACGCAGCAAGCTAGTCTCATTAGGTCGACCAACAGTCCAGGGAATAGACCGACCGCATCTAGCATTGGACAACTATCCAGGGCCTGTTGGTTGAGTTTGCGTCGCAGCTGCTGACCGACAGTTCATTGAACAGAGTTCGACAGGCGACATCCACATGTAGCTGTTCTTGACAAAAAATTTACTGTGTAATCTTTGCGGATCCAAGAGCACAAACGCGACGGGGAAAGACTAGTCGGAGCTGAAGAAGCTGGACCACCGCAACGAGTAAGAGATGCAGGCGGGAATGGCCCGATAAATTCATCCCTTGATATTCTTACTTGCTGAGTTGATCGGTGATTACTCGATAGAATATAAGAGCTAGACCAACGGCATTCGCAATTGAAAAATGATGGTCCTTGGTCGGGTAGCCAGTCAAGTGTAAATTTGTATGAGCCTGGTGTTGGAATTCCTGAGGGAGCGGCGGCCGACACGACGGACACAGATACAAAAATAGAGATAGAAGGCGCCTGAGGTGTGTTGTGGGCCTTTGTGGGGCCATCGAAAATTTACATCCCGCATCGCGTTAGAGTAGGTGCAGATCGCGTCCAGTAGAGCCCTCTGGTGAAACAAACGTCGACGCTGCACGCCGCCGCGAAAGAATGCGCGCCGAACCGCCAATTGAAAAGGGCGGATCAGTAGGAAAAACCTGTTACGAAATCTGCGAAGCAAAGATGAGCTTCCTTCTTTTCTTTGTTTCCTGTGGGGCCAGCAATCAATATTCAGTCAATGGACAGCACTGATGGACTCAGAACTTAAGAATACCAAGTCGGGATCGTAATACGACCTTGCGATTGATGATCAGCACAGCCTTCAAGCTTCAATGCGAACACAGAGAACCAAGATCGAGGAAAGGCGTTTGGGTTCTTGACAAATTCTCGGGATCTCGGGACTACTAACAAAGCACACCGGGCATGGAGAAGAAGAGATCAAGAGTTGGACAGCACGAAATCCGCGAGCTTGGAATTGATTTCCTGGTCCACCAGCCTCGCCACTTCTTTGCCCTGCAATTATCGTCAGCACAGAGAAACGCGTCTATGTGCAAACTACCTCTCGTATCTTCACGATAGTGGGCACATCGGTGATCTTGAACGGCTCGCCGCGGAACACGTTGTCCAACGACTTCCAGCTATCCGCGCGAACTCAACATTTTCACCGACTAAAATACGCGAAATTACTTGGGCTTGTTTCCAACGTAAACGATCGCCGCAGTCGGGCTGATCGAATCGGACCCGGTAAATGTTTTTCGGATATTGTCGTCAACCGCTCGACAATCCTGGTGCATCATCAGACACCGGTGTTCGAGCGGTAAACGCCCGCGGCGTACCGAGCACCACATCTTCCCATCGACTATATCCGCATAGAAGATCAGGAACTCCTCAGGTCTCTGCAGTAGCGCCGTAGGATCAACAGGAGGTTCTGCGATATTGAGCGGCATCGTGGAAGATAAGGATCGTTTCGGCTCGAAACGGCATCACGTATAAATACTAGTAGATCTGAATATTAATTCTGGGAATAAATGCAGGTGCGAGTGTGCGCGGCCGAAAAGCCCGTGTTGAGCAACGCCGAGCAACGTCGGGTTTGCTCCCGAGCGCCGTTGTCTTTCGCTTCAGACGATGAGCACACAACAAGGTACGCCCGGAATACAACGAGGGTCACAATTAGACATTCTAAATATATTACGCCCTATCCTCCGTCTTGGAGCCTCTTGGCAGCAACGCCTGAAAGAAACCCGCGAACCAGCAGAAGGGAATGATGTGAATCTGACTCACATCTATCATTGCCATACGACTGGAACGGTAGATCATGCTCCATCGACGTTGTATCGTTTCAGAGAAAGGAGTCGGAACAGAACGCTTTTGTATTGTCGTGCGGTCCATCGGCGGCGTTTCCAAGTTTTTTTTTCTATAGCGTTTTTCAAAAACTTCCATTCCTACATACGAAGGGTAAGGAGGGGGAGGAAGGCATGCAGAGCGAGAGTCGACCCGCAAAGCAAGCAGGAGATATAAGACTACGCTCGAAAAACGTATTAAGCACGAGAAAAATATATAGCAGCAGAAATCAAAGGTATAGCCGTGTCCTTGGATGGTAGCGCGTTGTCCATAATGCAACAAGAATGATCTACGATTGGGCCGTGAATGAGACGTGACTGAGAACCGTCGTACAACATGGGATGCGAGTTTTTAAAGTTACCCAAACAGCTTAAGAGGAGTAGCCGTTGGAGCTGCCGCCCGAGTAGCTGTCGGAGCTGCCGCCCGAGTAGCCGTTGGAGCTGCCGCCCGAGTAGCCGTTAGAGCTGCTCGAGTCGTAGCTGCTACCGGTCTGCTGGACGGGTTCACCAACGCTGGTGAGGGTAACATCTCCTCCGTAGTTGCCACCGTAGGTGTTGTAGCTGTTGCTGCTGCCTCCGTAGGTGTTGTAGCTGTTGCTGTTGCCACCGCTCAGGCCGTACGTCGACTTGCACTGTAAAGGGATGCGGGTCAGAAACAGAGCCCCCGTGGTGTGGAAAGTACATACCTTGCCGAGGCAGTTAGACAGGCCAGTCTCCTGTACATTCCGGATGTCGGTGCTGGTCACCGTCGCTGTCTGGGTCTGAACAGACAAGTACGTCGTGGTCTGGAGCTGAGTGACGTTGTCGGTGATGGTCGAGGTGTACGTCTGCTTGACGGTCTCAGTCTTGTCGTTGACCGAGGTGGAGACGTAGGTCTTGACGATCGTCGTGGGCTGGACGACCGTCATGGTGTCGGTCATGGTGCGGAACGCAGTGACGGTGTCGGTCATGACCTGGGTCTGGACCGACGTGAACATCTCCGTCTTGGTCTGCGTCTGGGTCTCCTCGATGGTCTTGGTCTAAAAGGGAGCGTGAGTAGCCGAATCTCGAAACCAAGATGAGAGAAACACACGTTATCGATGACCTTCGTCTGCACAGACGTCTGGACGTACGTCGTGGGCTTGACGATGGTGGAGAAGATGGTCGCGGTCATGATATCGGTGACGGTGTGGTCCAGAGTCTTGGTCTCGGTGTCGGTCTCCGTGTTGGTCTTGGTGTAGACACGGTTGATCGTCGACGTCTCGGTGGCGGTGAAGGTCTGCTCGATGGTCTTCGTGCGGTCCGAGACGACGGTGGAGGTCCAGATACGGGTGGTCGGGACGGTCTCGATGGACGTGTACACCTGGGTACGGGTGATGAGCTCGGTGTTCGTCTTAAAGTCGGTCATCGTCTTGGTCTCGGTCATCGTGACGGTGGTCGGGACAGTGACGGTCGAGGTCATGGTCTAACCGCAAAACTGAGTACAGGGAACACCGCTAGAAGGGTTGTAACGCACCTCGGTCATGGTCACCGTCGACGCGTAGCCGCAGTCGGGGGGCGGGCTTCCACCGTAGTTGTACCCTCCACCATTCTTGTTGTTGATGATAATGGTCTCGTAGCAGCCGAAGTCGGTTTGCGTGTACTGTTGGTACTGCGATCAAAGGCATCAAATTTGGTTCCCACGGCGAAAAAAAAGCGGGGCCGACGAACCCAAGATTCGGGCTTGCAGGAGCCATCCGACTGCTTCGAGTAACCGTACCCACAGTTGAGGCTCTTGTAGCCGCCAGACATGTACGACGAGTAGGGCATCGCCTGGGTGTAGTCACTGGAGGGAGCCTGGGTGACCTGGGAGGCCGGGGGCTGGTAGGGCGGGGGCGAGCCCGAACCACCGTTGTTGGCGGCGGAGGGAGTGGGGGTCGCGGTCAGGGAGACCATCGAGACACCATTGGCGATCTGAGCAACGGCTGCGCTAGCCAGGGAGAGGCCGAAGATTATTGACTTCATTGTAAAGAAAGTGGGCTGCTGGTGCTTAAAGGGTTTTCGAAGAAGTCGAAGGGCGGAAGTAGCGTTCTACGCTGGCGTGGACTGTCTTGCAGTAAATTAGCGACAGATAGCGAGCAACGTCGGGGGAGCGGCAAGCGCCTGGTCGAATGAGAGACGCCGATGGGAGGGGAGGGGAGACTCACTGAAAAAAAGAAGGGCGGGGAGGAGAAACGAAAGGGAACGAAGAGGGAGGAAGGTGAAAGATTGAACGCAAAACTCAGGGTATAAGAGGGCGATCACCGCCGGCTTGGCAACGACATGCGCCGAGTTGACCTGTTGCCCTGATGCAGCGTGCCCAATCACATCATTCGTATCCTATTGGTTCCATTCATTGGCTGAAACTGTAGATTACACCGCCTTCCCTGTCCCGGTCCCCGACTGCTGCCCGCGTCGCCCAAAGTCCCCGTGCACGTCCAGCAATATTTTCAGTGCGTTCCGCGCCCGCACTTTGCTCATCTCGTCCGGCCGCACCGTCAGCGCAGTCTCCATCTGCCGCGGCTTCGCGTCCCACGGATACTACAAGGGTCATTATCAAACATTCCGATCAGCCAATCACACTCCACTTACGGGCATCTACCATCATTAGTCAGCAACAATCCAAAATCCAGCGAATAAGCCTCACCATCTTCTTGAACATCTCGTAGCTCATCAGCGTGAATGCAAACTGCGGGCTGCTGCGAATAATCCGCGCAGGCCCACCCTTGAACAGTGCTCGGAAGCCCTCTTCCCGATCTTTTTTTCTGTCCATCAGTTCGGTGTCGCGCGGCGATCAGTGGGACGCACGGATTGTTCTAAACGCATCCACTAGGCCCTTGTAATTCGTCTGTCCCTTGCGCGCTTCAACTTGCAGTCGCGTCTTGACGACATCTATGTATCGAGCCCGATCTGGTCCGTGCACGTCCAATTAAGAAAAACAGATCCCTTACCAGCAGGTGTCGTCAAGTAGGCGGCAGGCATCCCGCTGCCTAGCATTAGACCTTTGTCAATCACCGAAACAAAAGGGACGTACGCGATCCCCGCTGATGCTAACAGTTCAACGAACGTGAGCTGCTTCCCATTGTAGCCCTCGTGAAATACATCCTTCTTGAGATGCCCGTACGTCGGGAAATAGATTGCCGAGAATGGAATATCTCGCAACAGGCAGGCGCTGGCTCCCTTGTAAAGTCCGAGCACTCCTAGCTGCCGGATGATATGCACCGCCCCCTTCGGTGCAAATCCCTCCGCTTTCGCAGCTTCGCCTTGTACTTGCAGGCGAATCTTCCTGTTCAAATCAAACGAATCAATCAGTTAATTCAAATGTTACTCATCGAAAGTGTGCTCCTTACACAATCTCCAACGGGTTTGTGAAAACCTAAAATAACCACCGTCAAATGTGAATCGAAAACAGGGTACCAAGTTGACAGACCACTTGGCAGCCTCCCGCGGTGCCGCCAGCGATTAGCTCCCAGGATAGTTTGATCCGACCAGTTTCAGGATCGGTGGCCTGTCCTCGGATTATGTCGTTCACGGTCAGCTTAATGGCCTTTTCCGGCGCTACACCCTACAAAGATGCTTTAAATTTAGACCAATTGAAATGATAAAACTGACAATGAGCTGCGGACCAAGTCCGCGATAAAACCCGACGAACCCCTCGTTCCTCAGGATCTTTTTCGCGCAATCGAAGCTGTTCTTGTACAACAACTGGCCGACGACAGTGCTGCGCTGGTTTTGCATCCTACGACAAAGTATCAAGACATGCAAATGTCGAAATTATTGGCATTTCTTACCGGGTCTATGAAAGTCAGGCTGTTTGCTAGAAGTCGACAATGCCCCAAGTTATGTCGCGTACCTTGACTGTAATCCACGCGTCAACAACGAGAAGCAACGAAGAAGAAAAATCACGAACCCATATCAATGGGATAAACAATGGTTGCCCCGATGCCTCCAGCGATCCCTGAAAACAGTTCGTTCAGAGAGCAACGAGTAAAACTCCAACACAAACCTCCTTGAACGAAACTGTACGCCGAATGGAAGAATCCCTGCACGAAAGACGTCGTCACCTTTGGCGCCGCCTCAAAGTCATCGTGCGGAGCCCTCCACCGAGGATCCAAGAGTTGCGCAAAGTCCATGAGGGACAGCCGCTGGGCGCCGCTCCCGCGGCCCGCAAAGTGAAAGATAATAGAAGCTTCCATGGGCGTAAAAAGCGAATATCGCGAACTTGACGCAGAATGGTCCAGGAAGTCTGATTGGTCTATCCGTCCGTCCTTGGTCTTGGCAGTAGCCTCCCGTATTATTCTAGCCAAGAGAAGTAAGTATTATTTTGGGCAGTTCAACAGAGGCGAGCACCGTTCGACCATGTCCATTTCTGCACGGCGATCAGAGACGGAGTATACCAAAAGAACGAACAGGCTCACCTCGTATAACATTATGGAATGCAATAACTTCGGAGTACGATACACCTTGTCCGGGACTCAGCGTGCACAGGGTGGGCAGCCGATCTATGACCGCGTCTGAGAGCTTATGGCCCGCAATTTCCTAAATCCCAGTGAGTTCCGCATTCATACCCCGAGGTGATTGAGGCGCACTAGTATTATCTGCTTGAACTGTTCTGGTAGAATAAATCCGTCTTGGTCTTTGTCTAGATATTTGAAAGCTTGGCGAAGGCGCTCGCCCTGCAGGCCCTTCATTAGTTGGGTAAACTCATGGTCTGAAAAAGGTTGAGTGTTTTATTTTGGTGGCAAGCATGGCGGCGTTCACATCCTAGAACGTGCGATCCGTTCTTTTTCCCCAAGTACAATTTGACCCAGTCGCTGCGAAGACATTAGTAACTGCCCCGCGCAAAATACCGCTGTGTACACACCAGTCAAAATCAAAAGGAATGGCCTCAGAGCCAATGTTGGCGCTGAAAACTGTTTTGAATTCATTGTAGTCGATGAATCCGGAGTGGTCCCTAAAAGTCGGACCATGTTGAAAAGCAGCAGAAACGATTGCAGGCTACACATACACGTCAAAGTACTGGAACGCCATCCAGTAATCTGCGTCGGGTCGCTTCAACACGGTCTCGAAGACCGTGAAATCCTCCCAAGACACCAGACCGCGGCGGGAAGTGTCGGCCACACGGAACAATATGGCAAATTGGGCGCGCCCAATTCTCGAGAGGTCTCCGCTCGGCGCGATGGCGTCCACGAAGCCCTCGGGATCCAGGTACCTGTCAGTGGTGAGTGGGCCGCCTGCGTCCGAGAGCGTCTGAACACGCGCACTTTTCGCCGTTCACGACCTTGGCGTTTGCGTCGAAGATGCGCCTCCATCGCTTGAGCTCGGTTTCCGGCACAGCGACCGCCGTCCGGACGCTTTTGAGCGCAGCAGTCAGAGAGCCGCTTTTATCTGAGTCGGCATGAATTGTGGGGAACAAGCGCGAAAGCCAAGACATGTCGCGGCCAGTACTAGAGGGTGAATAGGAGGTCTAGGGGGACGTCTATAGAAAATTATAGAGTCTAGCAGGGTCTAGGATGGGTATCGGGGTTGAGGTTACTGCCTCGTAAAGCCCCACAGATTTTACTTTAGCGGGCCGAAATCTTCCGAAACTCCCGCAAACCCCGCATCTGATCCCCGAAAACATCGTTCAGTCTTTCTTTCAGCCGCGAGCAAGTTTCATGTATCGGCGTTAAAGAGGCAAAATTCTCATTCGTACGCCACCCGCGCAGGAAGTCTGAAGCTAATACAGTACATTTCTTTGTTGGGTGCGACGGACCGAACAAGATACAGCGAGAAATCATCAGGGACTGGATGTCCGATCTTCTCCTCAACTCTCTGCCGGAGGTTTAGTGAAAGGCCAAGGCCAAGTAGCGTCACGCTCACCTGGAGAATATCCGCTCGTGCAAGTTCAGGCTCAATTTCTCGCGTGAAACAGTGGCAGTGGATCATCGGCATCGTGGTGTAAATCTTCTCAATCTCCTGCCGGTCTCGGTGGGAGAGGATGCCCCGGAACGCATCCAAAAATGTGATCGCAGAATCCGGAAGGTTCATGACGAAATGCGATATTTTGTTGCGGGGCGGCAAGAGCACATTAGTATCCACCGTCGTCTGGGATCCAAGCGCGCGCTGTTTTCGCCGCTCTTTGTTTTCTTGAGTTTTGCTTTTCCTTGGGCCACTATAAGCCGGAAACGGTTCCGCGAGGACGCGATTTACTGCGGCTTGAATAAATGCTCGGCCGTCTTCACAGGATACGCGGACGACATCAGCAACCTGTGATTTCCATCAGTAGAAAAAAAGGAAGGGTGAACGGTACATACTCGATTGTTTTCCACATTGACCGCGAGATATTTTGCACTTTGAGGGTTGAGATCGTTGGCTAGTACTGCGCACCCTTTTTTGGCTGCAGGTACAGCAAACGGACCGACACCAGCAAAAACATCGGCGACGACATCTTCCGGATTGAATATCTGAACCAGTCGCTCATGTTCAGTATGGAGTCGCGAGTTCCAATAGACTTGGGTGAAGTCAAACGTGAAACGACAGTCCGCTTCGTGCTAACGAAAATCAGGACGCGTACGAAAACAAACGCAAGACGTACATGTTCAGCCACATATTCTGGGTCACCGGCCAATAACTCCATTTTGAAAAATCGGAATTGGTTGTCGATGGTGTCGAGCTTGTTTACCACGGTTCGAATTTGCGGGTTTTTCTTGGTGTTTCGTAAGTCGAGCCCTTTCCTGCCAGCATAGGCAGCCTACATCTAGAAAGATTTGACCGATTTGGTGCTTGTATGGTAAATACTCGTCCTTGAGGTTCACATGGGCTGAGAGCGCGCAAAAAGTTAGCAATTTGAAAACTTCTGCAGCACAGAACATACCAATGTGGCCCGTGATGGCGAAACCGACTGGAGACCGTTCCCGTAGAGCCTCAGGAAGAATAGCCTGGATAATATCATCTGAATAGCCTTGAGGAGATGGTTCACCAGGTTGTGGAGCTCAGTACCTGCTGTCCAGTAGTCGTAATCGAGCTCAAGTGTGTACGGAACCAATCCATTGGATTCAGTCTTCAAAAATTCGACAGTCTCGGATGGCAGATCCACTACCCTGGCAATATGTCAAATCGGTTAACGACCATCTCGGTGGTATTCACACCTTCGGAAGATACGTTAAGAAGGACAAGCCTGTCTCCAGATGGGTCCGCAGGATCAGGGATTACAGAACGAATCCTTGGTAAATCAATAACGGCGCTAGATACTCCCGTTGAGAGCCGGACGTGAGATCACAATAGTTGATACCTTCGCATTGGCACAGATTTGCGAACCGAGCCTAATTTTGTGCCCGGAAAGCGCGCCGCGAGAATAGGGATCGATTTTCGGAACAGAGTCCGATTGAAAGGGCCAGCTGCCAACGGTGGGGAGACGTCCAGAGTCATTTGCCGCCGTAGAGATTGCTTCAAGGTCAGAGTCAACTCTGAGAGCATCTGCTGTTTCGGACGGCGTCTAACAATCACAAATTGATAACTTCCCAAGACTTTCCCAATTGGGACTCTCTCGGAACAGTCGGGCAAGAAAATCGTTTACGACCCTTCTACTTAGCGCCCATATCAAACGACCCACAAGGTCCCATATTCAAACATCTTTGATCGACATGACCGCGGCGTTTCCCCCTGACGTTTTACAACATGTCGTGGACGCACACTGCCATCCGACCGAGGCGAACTCGATCTCGGCGGAATCGATGAAGCGGCTTCAAATCAGCGTCTGTGCGATGAGCACGCACCATGGGGACCAAAGGTGCCTCGCATCTTCCATATTCTGTCTCGGTGGTTAAACTGTAACGACGTAACCTAGCCTGGTTCGCGATTTAGCTCTCCAGAATTCCACGAAAGTCGTTCCTTGCTTTGGTTAGTTTTGTCAAGAATAGACTACAGCCTCTGAATACGTTCAGGATATCATCCATGGTTCACCCATTTGATATCCCTCCTTCCTGTGACTTCGAAATCCGAACACTACAGACACCTCTTTCTTGGAGATGACTCTCAGCCCTCTGCAGAAGCCACCAGTACTTTCGAAGAACTCCTTCCTCTACTTCCCGAACCTATAACCCTTGAGGAAGTCATCTCGGACCTGCGACATAATTTTGAACTGTTCTCCTCCACCCTGGCTATGCTGGGCGAAGTTGGCTTGGACAAACAATATCGCGTGGCTTTCGACTACCATGCCTCCCCGCGACGGCTGACCCCGTTCACGATTCCCCTCGACCGTTTGCGTGCATTGCTGCTCTGTTCCTCTGTCCCTAATTCATCTCCTAGACCAGCTTGCGATCCTCGAGGCCCAGATAGATCTTGCTGTGGAGCTGCGTCGCAATGTCAGTCTCCACAGCGTCAAATGTCCCCAGGTAACTGTGGATTTGATAAATAAACTGAGACGGAAGCATGGTGAACAACTGGATAATATTCGGTCAACTACGGTCTTTTGCTTATATCTTGCCACTGACAAACCCACTAGAATTGACATCCACAGCTGTTCGATGAATCCTCAAGTAGTGATGGATCTGCAAGTTAGTGCTGCATCTATTACTCGGGTCACTTCTAACCGTTCCCTCAATAGAAAAAACATAACAATGTTTTCATGTCGCTGTCCACCACGATTAACGGGCGTTCCAACAACCTAAACGCGTTGATAACAGCGTGTTCCCCAAACCGCCTCCTGATAGAATCAGATATTGACAACATTGACCGGTGCACAGAGAAATGCATTGAAATACTGAATCTCGTGGCACGCGTCAAAGGATGGCCCGTGGAAGAGGGTTGGGTAGAAGACCTGGACAAAGACCAGTGGGGCGTCGTCCGTCGGATAGAGGCGAATTGGAAAACTTTCATCGGATAAAACTTGCAAAAGTAATTGCATGGTATATAATATCCGTTGGTTGTAATATTGTCGTATGGCTATCCCCACATGTACGAAAAAACAATAATGATACAGACGCCAATCACAACGCCCATTATTATCGTATCCCGCCGTCGTCGCGATTTAATCATGCTGACAAGGTTGTTGATACCGGGCATGGTGTCTGAAAATGCAATAAGTCAGAATTCAAAGCGCAAAACCCCGGCGTACTCAGGACAGTCTTCATGCGAGAATTTATGCCATCCAATGCACTTCGCTGTCGACCAAACTCGGCGCGGGTTTCATATGCTTGGCTGAAATGGATTCAATAAATAGCGCGTTGAACAGTGAGAATTGAGCCGCACTCGAGCATGGCGTCCGTCATACTATGCGAACTATCAATCCGTCCTCGTTCTGCCAGAAGATAATCCGCAGCCGAAGATTTATATGCACTGCAGGTGGTTAGAACTATCCAGAAATTTAAGCCAAGTGGATGTACTCAATGTCGTTCCGGACACCACTGAGCAAGTTCGCATGATCCAAGGCGCTCTTGACACTGGCCTGCAGAACGTTCAAGATTGGTGACTGGGCAAATACCGATACAACTCGGCGTATTTTCGCAGCGGTTATGATGCCTGAACCACAGCCGGGTTCGTCGTCGGGAGCACGGCCATCTAGAACCACGCGCTAGAACCACGCGCGCACCATTCATTTGTGGACACCGTATATGTTTCATTTACCATCGCTGCCGTCACTAGCACGCTGCGCCGCGACGGGGATCGCAGAACACCGTCGCTTGTGCATCAACGCGTTCAAATCAGACACATTTCGTAACACTGCAGGCCACTGGAGTCTACCTAGGCTCCCGCCGGCGCAGATTTGAGATACATCTCGATCAAGCTGCGTACAGTCTTGTCGTCGACCGCATCGAGGTCAGGCCTGAGTCCATCAGCAATCTCCTCGTCTAGAAACTCGTGCTTGTCGGCGTCGAACGGCGGTCTGCCGAGCCAGATGTGCCAGATGGTCACACCGAGCGCGTATAGGTCGTCTGCTTTGCAGAGTGGGAGATCGTACTGGCGACACCTCCACGCGCTCTGGTATGCCGTTGTCCCCTCGTGGGGCTGCTTTGCCTCCGCTTTGAGCTGTGCGGCACCCCAGTCGCACAAAACGAGTTGCCCGTTGCGTACGAGAACGTTGTCGGGTTTGAGGTCACCATGAATGATGTCCTTGTTATGCATGCTGCGCACGACTGACTGCAGCTGCTCTATCCAATGACGTTTTGTGGCCTTTGGGAGCCCTAGGTCGAGTGTAGTTTCGCGTGGCATGACAAACCCCTCGAGTTTGCCTTGGATGATGAGTCGGCCCTCGACCTTCACGGAGACGTCTTCGCCAGCCAGCAGCATCATGCGCAGCTCGCGCGTGACTTGTGGAGCCACGTCCTCTTCGGTAAGGCTGTAGAACGCCTTTAAGACGAGTCGCTCGTCTTCGGTCGTGCGGACAATGGCACTTCCGGAGGCGGCGAGACGGCGGCCGTCCAAGTCAACATGATCCAAGTCGCCTGGCCATGCCCCTAGCGGGGCATTTATTCGTGCATCTAAGTTGTCTGCAGGCATCTTTGGCGGTTCAGAGTCTGCGGTGGGTGCTTTTTTCGGAAAGAAAGGATGGAGACAGGAGCAGGTGAGTTTTGAGTGAGAAGAGACATGACACAAGGGGCAACCGTTAGCGTAGTCGGTAAAATGCACTAGGTACTGTATGCTGGTGCTTGGTTTTGATTGATGCCGGAGCTAGACTTGTAAAAATCATTCCTTGGCGATAATATAGTAGATTGTAAGGATATGTATCAATCCGAAGGGCCTGTTCTGAGTTTCTTGGGTGTATGTATCAAGAGCGCGACGCGACGAAACGAGTGCGAGACGCGACGGCGGGTTATAGCTCCGACATCAATCAAAACCAAGCACCAGCATACAAGCTGATGGTTGCCCCTTAACATGACACATCACATGACTGTAACCCGGATCACGGAACATGACATTGCATTGTCCGCCGTGATTCCTAATAATTCAAACGGCGCTCCGCGCATCCCTGGGACCGAGGGACACCACAACCATTCCAGTCAATCTTGCAGCCTCAATTGCAAGGGAGCCACAGGTGTTGGGGATACGGTGGCCCGATAACCCGGAAGGAACGTGAGCGCTGGATCGTTGCCGATTGGGTGGACGTTATGTGACTGATAGACATTCGCTGTGGGATCCAAAACAGGTGCTCCATTGAACGTTGAACTATTTACATGTGGTTTGTACGAGGTGTGACCGTTGTAACGATGCAGCCCTCCCTCATCGGGCTGAATCTGCAGGCCTAAATCAGCGGACAGGTAGTGAGTAGTGGGTACGGTCGACGGCGACAACCACTTACTGCTGGAGGTAGACGCCTGGCTTGGAAATATCGGGACTAGAATAATGCAGTCAGTCCTGGAGCATGGGGTGTCGAGAGACGTACGTTGCACCCCGTATGAAAGTTGAGTTCCGGTTCGAGCCTGAGATTCTGTCGAATGCTCCCGGACCGTCCTTTTCCCGAGAGCTGTAGCAGAAGAATATGGCGCTGTAAAAGTTTCAGCAACAGCGAGGTGGCGCAATGAAAGCTGACATATGTCTGTGGGCGGTGGCGCTCTAGCAGCGAATTCGACGGGCTGATCAGGAAAAATCGGATCTAGAATATTTGAGTCAGTTCTGAAGCATGGGGTATCGAGAGATGTACGTTGCGCTGCGTAAGAAAACTGAGTACCGGTTCGAGCCTCAGTATCTGTCGAATGCTCCCGAACAGGCCTTTTCCCCAGGGCAGTAGCAGAAAGATATGGCGCTGTAAGAGTTTTAGTAACACCGCGGTGTCGCCATGAAAGCTGACAATTGTTTAAGCGCGACGGCGCTCTAGCAGCGATTTCGACGGGTGGATCTGGACTAGGTTTAGCGCAGCATTGGACAAGCTACGGTAACTTTGCCTGAGATTTTGTCCAATTCCGAGGCATTTTCAGAAGGGGTTCTCGCGGCCAAACGGTCAAGAGTGGCCGCAGGTTGTGGGACGCCTAGGGGATCCCAGGAGGCAGTGGGCAGTGTGGTATCCTGGGACGAGGTTAAAACAGAAGGGGCAGCAGTACTGAAGTAACGAGAGCTGGATATACTGAGAAGAAGGGAAAGTCCAACTGTGCGCCCAGGGGAGAGTGTCGAAGATCGGGCTTGTCCGCAGAGTCGAAAGCAGTGGGTAGGTCGGGTTCATCAGCGTCCTGCAGTATATAGCTGGATAAGTGGAGTGCAGGAGCACCGCGAGGTTCTTCGACTTTGTCCATTTCTTCGACGCTGGGACGGAACGACATTGGTGGAGAAATGGACCGAGAACGCAGTGGGAAGAGGAGCGGAGCAAGAGAAACAGGGGCGGTCGCAGCGGCCGCATTCCCGGGTGGTGACAGTAATTAATATTGATATCTAGATCGGGAAGTGCCCTAAAAGAACACAATATTTGTGTTGGTAATCCACGAGCAGGAAACACGTTATAATGGTTTTGAAGGACGTCGCAAGCGGAAGTTGCCGGGGTCGGTATTGGTAATCCATGATCGGGGAACGCGTTTTAATGTTTTCTGGAGGACAGTACACGCGGAAGTTGCCGAGGTCGATCGCGGAAGCCGGGGCCGTCTTGGTAATCCATGATCGAGGAATGTGTTTTAATTGGGGGAGCTTGCGACCCCGATCTATCAAGGTGGTCCGATTTGCGTGTCACGTGAAAAAACGGCGTCTTTGGCTTTGTTTACTAAGTCACGAGTTGATACCCACGCTGGTCCCACTGTATTAGCGAGCTCCCCCTTACGTATCCGGGCACCGGAATACAAAACACATATTGGTTTCTGGAGGACAGTACACGCGGAAGTTGCCGAGTCAGGTGATTCGTTCCATGTAAGGAAATAAAGCTATGCGTTATTTTTTACGGAGACCTGGAACCTAAACCGGTCCCAGGAATTGATTCTTTCGGAACTTCAACAGTCGGGCAAGAGAATTGTTTACGACCCTTCTACTCAGCGCCCATATCAAGCGACCCACATGTACAAGGTCCCATATTCAAGCATCTTTGATTGACATGGCGGCGGCGTTTCCCCCTGACGTTTTCCAACATGTCGTGGACGCACACTGCCATCCGACCGAGGCGAACTCGATCTCGGCGGAATCGATGAAGCAGCTTCAAATCAGTGTCTGTGCGATGAGCACGCATCATGGGGACCAAAGGTGCCTCGAATCTGCCATATTCCGGCTCAGTGGTCAAACTGCAACGACGTACCTAGCCTGGTTCGCGATCTAGCTCTTCAGAATTCCACGAAAGTCATTCCTTGCTTTGGTTAGTTTTGTCAAGAATATACTACAGCCTCTGAATACGTTCAGGATATCATCCATGGTTCACCCATTTGATATCCCTCCTTCCTGTGACTTCGAAATCCGAACACTACAGACACCTCTTTCTTGGAGATGACTCTCAGCCCTCTGCAGAAGCCACCAGTACCTTCGAAGAACTCCTTCCTCTACTTCCCGAACCTATAACCCTTGAGGAGGTCATCTGCGGCATAATTTTGAACTGTTTTCCTCCACCCTGGCTATGCTGGGCGAAGTTGGCTTGGACAAACAATATCGCGTGGCTTTCGACTACCATGCCTCTCCGCGACGGCTAACCCCGTTCACGATTCCCCTCGACCGTTTGCGTGCATTGCTGCTCTGTTCCTCTGTCCCTAATAGACCAGCTTGCGATTCTCGAGGCCCAGATAGATATTGCTGTGGAGCTGCGTCGCAATGTCAGTCTCCACAGCGTCAAATGTCCCCAGATAACTGTGGATTTGATAAACAAACTGAGACGGAAGCACGGTGAACAACTGGATAATATTCGGTTAACTACGGTCTTCTGCTTATATCTTTCCACTGACAAACCCACTAGAATTGACATCCACAGCTGTTCGCTGAATCCTCAAGTAGTGATGGATTTGCAGTTAGTGCTGCATCTATTGCTCGGGTCACTTTTAATCGTTCCTCAATAGAAAAAACATAACAATGTTTTCATCTCGCTGTCCACCACGATTAACGGGCGTTCCAACAACCTAAACGCGTTGATAACAGCGTGTTCCCCAAACCGCCTCCTGATAGAATCAGATATTGACAACATTGACCGGTGCACAGAGAAATGCATTGAAATACTGAATCTCATGGCACGCGTCAAAGGATGGCCCGTGGAAGAAGCTTGGGTAGAAGACCTGGACAAAGACGAGTGGGGCGTCGTCCGTCGGATAGAGGCGAATTGGAAAGCTTTCATCGGAGAAAACTTGCAAAAGTAATTGCATGGTATATAATATCCATTGGTGGTAATATTGTCGTATGGCTATCCCCACATGTACGAAAAAATAATAATGATACAGACGCCAATCACAATGCCCATTATTATCGTATCCCGCCGTCGTCGCGATTTGATCATGCTGACAAGGTTGTTGATACCGGGCATGGTGTCTGAAAATGCAATAAGTCAGAGTTCACAGCGCAAAACTCCGGCGTACTCAGGACAGTCTTCATGCGAGAATTTATGCCATCCAATGCACTTCGCTGTCGACCAAACTCGGCGCGGGTTTCATATGCTTGGCTGAAATGGATTCAATAAATAGCGCGTTGAACAGTGAGAATTGAGCCGCACTCGAGCATGACGTCCGTCATACTATGCGAACTATCAATATGTCCTCGTTCTGCCAGAAGAGAATCCGCAGCCGAAGATTTATATGCACTGCAGGTGGTTGGAACTATCCAGAAATTTAAGCCAAGTGGATGTACTCAATGTCGTTCCGGACACCACTGAGCAAGTTCGCATGATCCAAGGCGCTCTTGACACTGGCCTGCAAAACGTTCAAGATTGGTGACCGGCCATAGACAACGCAGCGCACCTTGGTTCGCTTTAATTCTCGTACATTATCCTGGAATACCTCGCCATGGTTTTGTATCGTGCGCAACATTGACGCGGAAAGCGTCTCGGGTTTGCTGGACAATGCAGACAGCTGCTCGTTCGTTTCCTCCAACTTGACACGACGACGTTAGCGTGGCACCGCCAGGAGGATTGCTGGATATGCCTTTTCAAGGAGGTCGTCCAGCTCGAGCTCCATGTCCTTCCATCTTTCACTCGAGCCCGACGCTTCAACGTCGTCAGAATGCCGAGAAATCGTTGAAACCAGTTGGGAGTACGAGGTCAGCTTGGAGTAGAACAGATTTTCAAGGGTTCGGCACTGCCTGTGTAGCTGGTCGTAGCTGGACATGGTGGTGTCTCGGTCGCCGCAGTGCGCAGTGGGCGATCGTGGTCAACGTTAATTTGTCCCCGTGATGACGTAATGTCGGCTTTGTCGGGACCAAAACCAAAACCAAAATTGTGAGAGCGCTAATATTACTTATACTGTTACAGTATGTATTCTGCTCTAACCATTAGTCTATATTCCAAACCAACTTTTCGCGCTCTGTTCCGCAGCCATCCGTTTGGCCTGTATATAATATTAAATTGTGTTTTTTGAAGGGATACAAAAAAAAATACCTGAGTCACCATACTTTTGCTTCCTTCTTCCAGAGAGTTGAATCGATCCTCCAAATCACCAAGCATTTGGCTAAACTCAGGGTTAAACTAAGCAAGATGTTGTTCAAAGTCACCTACCTCCGCTCGCCCATAGCTGATTGCAGCCTTGAATACAAGTTACTTTGCGTTCCGGCGGCTTGTTGCGCCACAGATGAGGCTTTCTGTTGATTCGCGGGAACTTGAGGCTTTGTCTCCTTCACCGGGATGGGCCGGTCAGGTCCTCCCACTAAAGCAGACATCATTAAGAGTAAGACCAAGGCAAGAAGAAAGGCGAACGTAAAGTGTCCAATTGTTCGCCAGTCATGGATTGTCCGAACCGGAACCAAGAACTCAACAGCGACGTCGGACCAAGAGAGACGGGCTGCGGTTGAGATGGCACAGTCGGCTTGGGTATTGTAATATCGGGTGGCACATATGCTCGTCTGAAATCGAAGACTGTCCCATACGCGGCGTGTTCAATGATCCCTGAAGCATTATTCGTCGAGCACGCAATCCAATCACCCGTATCGTCACACGAAAGCCTACGTCCCGAATTGATAATAACGAAGAAAAAAGGGCGACACACTTACGACGCATCGGTGATGGAGAGTTTGAGAGTACACAGATACTCTAAATTGGGGAGGGAGTATGCCAGAGCGTCATGAGTGTCGGTGAAGGCAAGCAACGCATGGGAGCCTAGATACAACGATGGGCCAAGCGCAAGGAGAGGGAGGCAACACGTACCCATTTTTTCGACGATTTGCACACTGCAGATAGTCCCGACTTTAGTTCCCCATTCTGCCTTGGCGATCCGTGCCCCGGTTATATCGGCAAAGCTTCGTACACCCTTGGCACCGGCCGCGACGAGAATGCAATTTGTTTCGGGAGAGGCAGGCTGGAAGGACTGAGCAAGTTGTTCTTTAGTTGCTCGGATGGGAAGACCAGTTTTCGCGTCCAATATAAAGGTTCCTTGGGCGAATGGATGAGCTACAGTCTCCACCTTCTTTGTATCAGAATCAATTCGCCAGGAAGGGGAGCTCGCGTCGCGAAGGACAGTCAAAATCTCTGTTGAACCAGAGATGTAGCCAATTATCAAACGAATACGCAGCTGTGGATCTGAATTGGCAAAATTATTATGAGTTCAACCAGACCATAGTTATGGTCACCGTTTTCTATCGTTGAGATAGTCCATGTCAAAGATGATATATGAGTGTGATCGGATGGATGGAGGTGAATAGAGATTCTGTCTTTCTTCTTGTCCCGTCCACGGCGTAGCATTATCCGTGGGCCCCGCATGTCAACGATGATCAAAGATTCGGTATAGGCCACGGCCAAAAATCCTAATCCCCCGTCAGACGGCAGTCGCATGTGAGCCCTTCTACTCACCGACGTCTGAGATGGCGCATGCTGATACAGGTTTTCCGGTAGTTAAAAGGAAATAAGGGGCAAATCTGGAGTCTTCCGAAGTGAGGACATGCTCTAAAGAAACAAGCTCGTCGTCTTCGACTTCCGTGAACTTAGGTGGGTTTGGGGATTCCGGCTTTAGCCGGTATACAACCACCTCGCCCGATGCGAGCTGTACGGCGCATTCAAGCGATTGACGAGCAAGATAAGCTGTTTCCACAGCTGCGTGTTCCAGGAATGATGGTGACGTCTTCTTCACCACGGCGGCGTCGGTGAGCAACGCCTGTAGGTCGATGGTGAGACCGTGAAGTGGTTTCGGAAAGTGATTCTCGATCGGGGCATCCGTTGTAACGAGCAGTTGTGCACTTATGTCGTGGAATTGAATTGCAACAGTCAAGTTACGGTGCAGAGTCATTAAAATGCGAGGCATTTGGTACTAAGAGCGTGTCAATCAAAATAGAAAAAAATGGTCGCGAGCACGGACCTTGGCGAGTCGAAGTTCCCTGGCCAGAGATTCGTCGTTCAATGCAGCGCCTGCTTTCAATGGTAAAGCGAATGGATATTCCCGCCCGCTCCCAACGAGTAGCGCATGCGAGTCCCGATCGAGGCTCAAAAGTTGAGCTTGAGAGGCACCGGTGCTGCCAAACCAGAGTGGGGTCGGAAGCGTTAGCATGTGGGGGTCGTCGTTCACCGTCAGGGATTTCAGAGTTGATTCCAGGTCGTCCACCACATCAGAACCGGATGGCGCGACCTCTTCCGTAACTGCTTCGGAAGAGGCCAGAAATGCAGAGGGAGGAAACTGATACGCTTCGACTACCCGGGAATTGCCAACCGATTCCACAGAAATTAAAATCGCAGTAGGGTCGTGATGGCCGGAAAAATGAGGGCTGTTCCGGGGTACGAGGAAGAATTCTTGGGGGATACCAGGAGTGTAGTAGAAGAAATCGGAGGTTGGGAGGAGGGATGCTTGCATAGCGGCTCGCATGAACGGATGCAAGGACGTCTGCTTCGCTGTTGGATTTGGTGGTTCTGGAGGATTAAATGCCGGCAACCACTGAACATTCAATCCCGTGGCTTCGCCTGGAGCCATAACAAGGCCGCCGAGAATGGTTAGTGCTGTTTCGCCGCCCCTAGGATCCGATGAGTTTGAAAAAGCAGACCACGCCAACTTGTATATCGGCTCTCTTGGAGGTGGGACTTCGTGAGTCTTCTCGAGTTCTTCCATATCCGCCACATTGACGTTCGTTGTATCCACAGTTCTCACCAAGAGCGGCTGATCTTCGTCCTCGACGGCCCAGAATGCTATGCAGCCATCGGAATATCCAACAGCAAAAAAGTGGCCAGCAGGGTGAATCGCAATCGCAGTCACTTCTGGGCGCCGATGAGTGAGTATGTCGGGATGACCATATCCTGGCCCGCCGGGAGCACCCGCAGGTAGTACAAACTCGTAAGCTCGCAGTGTATTTCGTTGTGTCTGGGAGAATGATCAATTGCATAGTCACCGGTGTTGGATGCCAACTTACCAAGTCAGACAGAATTATACCGCCTGCGATGAAACAGATAAGGCCGGGGCAGCTTGAGTAATAGTAAAGCTAACCTGAATATGCAACAAATAACAGATTCAAATCCCGAGGATGGACCACAGTTTCTATAGGAAACGATCTGTGGTAAGACGATTCAGAACCGGAACGGAAGTGTAGCCGAATAGTAATTTTACAACGTAGCAGTTGGGTTTATCCGGGTTGCCATCGTCTTTTCTTCGAACAAGTTCCACATGTTGGGAATTCGGTAGTCAGATTTGCGGTGGCATAGCAGGTCGTAGGTCCGGATTTCTCCTGATTCCAGCGCGATGAATGCCTAGAGGGTCACAAATGAATCTCGTGCAAAATGTTACTGAGAATGAACCGACGTGTGAGTGTGACGGCGAAATAGTCAACGAGCTAAACTACAGCGGTGAATCTCGGGCGAACGAACACTCAATATCATATTGGCACGTACATTGCATTGGCAAATCTCGCAGATACAACGAACTTAGGCTTTCCAAACGTTGAAAGATCCCAGATATGCAGCTGGCTTTTCTCGTCTTAACTCAGGGTGAGATTATTGGGAGTGCAGATAAGCATGCAGTCCTACCGAGGCACACCAGTTGGAAGGTCGAGCTCGAGAACTGAAGGAATTTGACCTTGATCGGCTCTAGGAGAGACAATTTGGCTTCGACGGAAGGTCCGCCGAAGACGTATATCGTCCCATTCGTGGTGCCTCGTCAAGGATTGAGCTCCGAGTCGATTGTGAGCGAAATAGCAATACCAACGCTCAGCAGGCCGGTTATAGGTTCGATGGCGACGGTTGTAATATTCAATGGATAGTCAAACGACCTCAAGACAGCGACATTCCAGTCGGCCTTGTCCTGAAGATCGACAGAAAGGTCCGCGTAGACGGGGCCGTGCTTAAACATCGCAGATGCTGAAGAGATTGTAGTCAAGATGTAAAGAAGTCGTGATGGTACATGTACAGATCAATGCGATAAGATAAATACATATGCAGCGAATCACAGGATTCCAGTCCGAGGAGGACCCCTTGGCTGCGACGTCCCTCTAATCTTCCCGAGCCACGTCCGTTTCGCCTTCGCCGTGTCTCCCAATCGGGGACTATTCGTCACGTCCGCAATGTAAGGCGAGGATCTTGACCCAGGCAACGAACGTTTTGGCGAAGCAACCGGCGGTGCCCGAACATTCGAGTGCCGCACGGGGGTGAAGCCAGACTGAAGACTGTTCAGCACTCTCCGAACGCGAGGCGTTCCGTTCTCGTCAGGGACGCATTCCGGCGTGAATCCTTGCGTAGGAACATTGACGTCTTCAAAGTCATCCGGTGCGCGCCGCTTCTGGCCAAGAACCGGCGCAGGAGGGGAAGGAGGGAACGGGACGGCAGCCCGTTTCTCTGGAGTTTGTGCTCTGAAGACCTGCGGCAGGGCTTTCCGTTCTGGAGTCTTGGGTCTGGGAATCGCAGAGCCCGACGCAACTCGATTTACTCGGCCCGGACTGGGAGGAACGAACGAAGGAAGAGAGGGAACTGGTGGAATCCCAGCTAATGTGTTCGAACGTTGCCGCATCGAAGGGAAATTTAGCGAGGGGGACGGCTTGTACTCGGCCTCAGACGTCTCCATTGGCACGCTTGGCTGCGACGTTTTGGTAGCTGCAAGTTTTGCCTGCAAGTTCTGCACCTTGCGAGTAAGAGACTCGACTTTCGTCGCGAGCTTCTTGTTGTTCTTCAGCATTCTATTTGGGATATAATCAGCGAAGAAAAAGTCGTAATACGGGCGACACATACTCAAGCGTGCGATCGTCGTTCTCCTCGATTTCGGCGCACTTGTTCTTCAGCAATTCCTCCATCTCGTTGTTGCGCTCCTCCAGATCAGCTACCACTCCGCTCAGGTCTGGCTGCGTCTGCAGAGCCGTCAACTGCCTCTGAACCTCAGCCAACTCACGCCGGTGCTGAGCG
Source organism: Mycena albidolilacea (assembly GCA_029282495.1). Taxonomy (NCBI): domain Eukaryota; kingdom Fungi; phylum Basidiomycota; class Agaricomycetes; order Agaricales; family Mycenaceae; genus Mycena; species Mycena albidolilacea. Next base: position 2,360,759 of record JARIHO010000005.1, on the reverse strand, counting down.
TTTTGCAAGCTGAGGTTTACTTCCGCTGCTTTGCCGGCCTTCTCTGCGCGCGCATATTGCGTCCTGACGTGCTCCAGATCGCTAGTCAAGGAAGCGGCTGTTTGTTCGCTATTGAGAGTTGTCAGAAAGGAAAAGAACAACAGAAAAAACTTGGCCTACGTTTCCTTGACTTGATTCTCTAAATATCGGCTCAAGGACAACGAGCGCTGAATCTCTGCTTGCAGGGCAGTGACCTCTTCCTGAAGCGCTGTTTTCTCTTCCTGTAACGCTTCTACCTCCGCGCGCGCTTGGGCCAGCTCCGCCGCAACATCCGATAGCTCCTCCTTCAGGTGCGCCGCTAGAGACTCTGCACGCTCGCGTTCTTCGGAGGCGTCAAGCAAAGCAGCATCAAGTTCCTGCTTTTCCTGCGCGCGCGCCTCGGACTCTTGCTCGAGCTGTTGCCGCAGTGCGTCAGCATCCTCGCCCAAAGCATCGCATTGCGCAGTCTGCGCTTCGAGCTGCGAATCCAGCTCCGCCACACGATCTTCGAGTTCCTGCAAACGGACTCCCGAAGCCTCTCTAGCCTGCGCCAGCTCGTCGACGGTCCGTTGATGAAGACCTTCGAGTTGCCGATGTGTTGCTTGAACCTGCTCGGCGTCGGCGACCGCCGAAGCAACCTGAACCTCCAACCGCTCGACAGCGACTGCGTGTTCGCCCCGAATTCGCGCGACCTCGGCCTTCAGACCTTCGGCCTGCTTGGCGGCGTCACCGGCAGCAGACTCGAGTTCTTGCTTTGATTGCGTTGAATCCGATAAAACCTGGCGGTAGCGTTCTTCGGCAGCCTCGCTCCGGGCCTGCGCCTCTTCGAGTGCACTCGCCGTCTCTACTAGCTGCCCTTGAAGCAAACCCATCTCCTCCACGTGTTGTACCTTCAACCGCGCCAGCTCGCCCTCGAGGTCATTCACGCTCACCAAACGATCCTTCTCGGCTAGTTGGTCGGTCAGACGTTGGATCTCGACTTGGTGGCTGGCTTCCATGCTGGAGACGAGCGCCTCCAGATCTTGGTGTTTCTTGTCCAGCTCCGCGACCTGAGCTTCCCAGTCGATGGATTCCGCCGAAGCGTTTACACGGCCGGTTGACTGTCGGAGTGCCTGCCGCGACCGGCTCACCGTATCTATAACCACACCCACCAATGCGCAGAGGGTCGCGTCCCCTTGTTCTACGCGTCCCTCTAGGGTCTCCAGCTCCACCTCCAAGTCCTCCACCCGCGCAATCGCCGCGTCCCTCGCCTGCCGCGCATCCGCGCAGTCCTCGACCATCGCGTCTTTCTCCGCAGCCGTCACCTCCAGTTCCGTCGTCATCTCGCTCAGCCGCTCCTCCTGCAACTTCAAGTTCGTCTCCAGCCTCTTGCTCTCATGCTGCAGGATCCCGACGAGCTCCGTCCGCCTCAGTACGCGCGCCTCCTGGTCCGCGAGCTGCATCCGCAGCGCCTGCGTCGCCTCGTTCGACGTCATCGAATTCAGCTGGTGGAACTGCAGCGAGCTATACCGTGTCTCCGCGTCCGCAATCTCCCGCTGTGCGGCCTCGAGGTCCCGGGAGAGATTCGCCACCTGCAGATTCAGGTAGTCCCGCTCCGTCTCGACGTCGTATAGCGACCGCGACAGGTCGTTCAGGCGCAAGTCAAACTGCGCGAGTTGGTCCTGCGCGTCCTCGTGCGCGGCGTGCTCCCTCATCCACTCCGACTCCTTCAGCGCGAGCTGCGCGAGGAGTTCGTCGCGCTGCCGTGTGATCACGTCTAAGCCCTGGGCTGCGACTCCCAGCTGCAGCTGCACTTCTCGCAGCCTCTGGCAGGCGTCTGTCGCGTCCTGGGAAGCCGCGGATGCACTGAGGAGCTCCTCGGCGCCCGCCTGGGACTGCAGGTACTCGATAACAACCGCTGACGCCATTGCGGCGAGACCCATCCTCCGAATGTCGTTGTTCTTCTTGTGGAGCGTCTGCTGCTCATGTGCTCTGGTGTCCACTAATCGCTGTTGCAAGAGCTCGACCTCGGCCTGAAGCTTGGGATCAGCTGCCGTCGAAGACGCATTCGCGCTGGTGAGAGTGGCGATTCGCGCCTCCAAAGCTTCTTCGGTAAATCTGGCTTCGGTTTGCACGAAGTGGAGGTCGCGCCGGAGGTCGTCTCGCTCTCCGCGGATACGCTCGACCGCCCCGAGAAGCCGTGCGACGTCTTCTTCCTGGGTCGCATTGTGCATTTCCCTAGTCGGAGATGTTTTAGAACCCGGCGGCTGTCGTAAATTGAAAGGATGAATGACGCACCGCTGCAGATGCATAACAGCCTCCTTCTGGCGCAGCTCTTCCGAGAGTCTGGCAATTTGAGCCTGAGCTTCCTCGACCTCATCCAGGGCCTCCTCCTTCTCCCTGACAAGTTCAATTTGCCGCCCTTCCATCTCCAGTACCCGTTGAGTTTCGACGAGCAACTGCTGATCCAGGCGCCGTAAACTTTCGTTCAAGCCCTGCGTCTCTGGGGCGCCAGCGAGCAGCTTTTCCAACGCCGCGATCTTGGCCTCATCCTCGTCAATTCTCTTCAACAGCTCCTCTTCCCGTCCGCCATCGCCCAGCTGCTCCTTTAGGTACTTGAGGTCCTGGTCTTTTTCCCGCGCCGCCGCACGGAGATCACGTATCTCGGCCTGGAGCCGTTTGTCCGAAGCCAGCTTCTCGTTCTCCACCTTAACCAGGTCCGTTTGGGCCTGCGCGAGCTTCGCAGTGGCGCCGCGGAGCTCGGTCTCCCTCTGCGCCAGCGATGCGCGCGCATCTGTTAAATCATGTTCCAAAGTTGTAATCCGCGTATCGGAGACAGACGACGAGCGGCGGCGTGGGGCGCGGTGACGTGAGGGCGTGGCGGCGGCCGTGGGTACCGGAGAGCTGAGCTGCCGTAGGTCTCCTTCCAATTCGCGTACCCGGGCCTCGAGGGTGTTCTTCTCTTTTTCGAGTTTCGTCCCACGTGCATTGAAGGAGTTGGATTTATGTGAGAGAGATTCGAGGGTGGCCTCGAGCTCCCGGGTTTCGAGGGCCTTGGCCTTGAGTTTCTCTTGTGCGCCAGCCAGTGCGGCGGCTGCATTTTGCGCAGCCAGGGATTCATTTCGTAAGTCTTCTATAGATTTAGCCAGGGTAGATTCCAATGAGATCGCGCGTGCCGCTTCGTGGTTTAGCTGGACGGAAATTAGCGGTTGAAGATGGGTGGCACGGTAACATACTTTGTGAAGGGTCTCGTTAAGAGTGGACTTGAGTTCTGCTAGTTCTGCGGCCTGTTTGAGGATTTCATTTTGTTGTGCGGCGATTTGGGATTCTGTAAACGGCACCAGGGTCAGCCCAAGGTGAGAACGGGGCCGGAATGAGGACCTTTGCTGGCCAGCTTGTTCTTGAAGGATTGGGTCTCTTCTGTGACCTCGTTCATACCTATTTGCCAGACGGACATGGCGGGAGGAGGGACAGAGCCCGGTGAGCGTCGGTGGTGAGCGTGTTCAACTGGTAACGTGATCGTTCTGCCCGAATCTCACGGTGTTCCAAACAAATCAAAATGTCGGGCCGAGGGCCGATTAGGATATCAGCTAGGTCCCCTTTCGGAACTTCGAATTCGTCCACCGTTCGACTCGCACCACGAGGCCAATGAAAAAGACGGGAGAAAATGACTACGTGTTCCACCCCCTCGGAACGTGGTGTTCATATCCGGCGTTCTCATGAAGCTTCCTCCATCTGCCATTTCTTGTTAATTTTCTGCCGCGAAGTAACAAAAGGCGACACCACCTGGAAGTGGAGCATCGATTGGTGACGCACACCGAGTATACGCGAGCTCAATATTCCTGCAATAAACTGGCAGATTGCGAGGCAAGTGCTGGTGCTGGGGTCGTGTTGGCTGTCGAATACTGGATGGAATATACAAAATGGAGGCTTCAAACTAAAGATACTTGGACAGATAAGCCACAGGATACAATGACATAGTACTATGTCATAGCAAGATTTGTGATACCCGAAAGGATTTCTGATACGCGAAAAGATAAAGATTTTGGCAGAAGAAGACGCGAAACTATAAAGGGGCTTCCAGGGTCGCTCTGGTTTACGCGTCCAGCTCTTCCCCGTACTACTCGTGTATCCCTCTGCTCACCCTCTCCCACCACCACCATGTCCACCAACGGTGTCAACGGTATCCATCATCCTTCAACCGCCGGTGCTCCTTCGCGAGTCACTCTCTCCCTCGGCCATCTCCCCAGCAAGAAAGACATCAAGGCGCCCTGGCCTCGCACCCCGACCAGAGTTAGTTTTTCTGTCTTTTATCCCGCTTTTTTGGCACTTACACAGCGATTTTAGGTCGACCCCAACAACCCTCCCTGGCCCGCGTACCGCGGCTACCATGAGTACTCATTCGCCCATGCCACCATGCAGTCCCGTCTGCCCACCATCCTCGGCAAGGCAATCGAGGACACCACCCGCACCCTCAACGAGCAGTCCAGCGAGGAGAAAATCGTCGACCTCGTCGCCTGCACAGAGCGCATGGCAGATCTCATGATCGACCTCAGCGAGAACCACAAGCTCAGACCCATCATCGACGACGACGAAGCCGACGTCGCCCTCTGGAACAAGGAGATTGCAAAATATTTCCAGGGCAAAGACTTTATGAACGCCCCCTGGTTGTTCGCCGAGGCCTACAAATACCGCCGTCTCCACGAGTGCTTCAGTGTCAGCAAATTCTGGAAAGATTACGACGTGTTTTATAGACAAAAAGTCGGTGTCCTACTCGATCTGTTTTCCTGTCTTTTTCTGACGCGCTCTAGTGTGACACTTTCTCTCGCTCGGCCGAGGCCGTCTTCGAGCTCTCCATGCGTTTCGCCGAGCCGTTCAAGATTTCAGATAACCTCTCGCCGGAAGACAAGCTCGAGTTCGAACGCAACATGTTCAAAGAGCTCACCCAAGTCTGTCTTTGGGGAAACTCGACCGACCTGTCCCTCCTCATCAACATGACCGAAGAGCAAATAAAATCTCTCCAATCCACCGGTGGCGATCACCTCGCAGCCACCGAGAAAAACATCCTCGGCAACCACCTCGGCGAGCTGTGGGAGGCCGCCAAGGAAGTGCGCTCCAAGACTGGCGGACGTATAGATTTCGTCCTCGACAATGCTGGTTTCGAGCTGTATTGCGACTGCGTTTATGGTCAGTACTCCCGTTTGAATTTATGAACAACAACTCACCGTCCCATAGCCGACTTCCTCCTCCAGAGCGGCCTTGCAACTCAGATTCGGTTCCACGGGAAACGATTTGCATGGTTCGTGTCGGACGTGACGCGGAAGGACTGGGAATGGCTGCTCAACACCATGGTGTACGGCCAACTCTTCCCCAACGCCACCGACGTCGAGCTCGAGTCTCTGCGTCGTCTCGGGCAGCGCTGGAAGGTAACCGTGTCCTTACCCAACGCCCACGCATCCCGCTAACATTTCGTATTTACAGCAATACGAAAAGGAAGGCAAATGGGTGTACGAGCAGCACCCCTTCTGGTGCACGGGCTACACCTTCTGGGACCTCCACTCCGAGGCGCCCGATCTCTTCCTGCACCTCTCGCGCTCGGACCTCGTCTTCTTCAAGGGCGACCTGAACCACCGCAAGCTGACGTACGACTGCGCCGCGCCCGCGAGCACGCCGTTCGACGTCGCGATTGGCCCCATGGCGAGCTCCGCGGGCGCGCCGAAGATCGCGAGTCTGCGCACGATCAAGAGCGACGTCGTGGTGGGGCTGGGCGACCAGGGCGACGAGATCGCGGAGAAGCTCGACCAGACGGAGCCCGGGTGGAAGATTAGCGGGAAATACGTGAGTTTCTTTTGCGCCCGTCCATCGTCCTCCCAGGTGTTGACAACGATGTGCAGGCTGTTGTACTGCTCTCCGACGGCCGTCCGGGCGAGAAGGTCCGCTTTGCATAGATAGATCGATGGGTGCTTAGAAGGAAGCCTTCTTTGGATTCGTGCGACTCTCTGCTGGATTCGATGATCATCATTATTCTTTTTTGGACTGCCTGTTTATAGTTTCTTCGACACTTGACCTGTGTATAAAAGTAGATGAGACACCACGCACCAATGTAATTTAACCACTCATCTCAGCCGTTGACCCGTTCGAATTTTGGTGAAGATGAGCTGGGTTGCCGGCGGATCACGGTGATCAAACTTTAGAGTTGTCGGACTTTGCGGTAACTTGTCTTTTCTCCTCCGCGGCCGCAACATCGCTGTGAACCTCTGTGAACCCATGCGGGCGGTCTATCTAAGAACTCAACGACTCAATTGTTCGCGGTGATTGCGCGTGGTGCTTGTCGCGGGTGGTTTAATGCTCATGGCGCTTCGGAATTCCGAGCCAGTGATGGACGAGTCAACAATCTTGGATATGCATTTTGTCTCATATCCTGGAGACTCTTGGGACCACCATTACGACTAGCTGGGAAGAGACCTCTGATTGATTCGGCGTTGCAAAGATACATCATGCTGATACAATATGGCGAGGCCGTACGTCGGTTCCGCCCGCTCTTGTTGCTAACGCCGCTGGCTCACCAGTGGACGAAGAATCGGGGATTTTTCCCCGTACCCATCTTTGCGGTGAAGGGCGACCGCGTGTCTGTGAGTAGCCCAATCTCATAGCACTACGTCCCGTCGGAACTTGAAGCATACTTGCGCCGTTCCCCGCTGTCCAAGAGACTCAGGATTTACAGCATTCAAGTTCCGCAAACCTGGCAACAATCCAAACCACCACTGGAGCAACAATTTAACAATACAATACTTAGGTCCAAAACATTCCCTCTCGGGCCCGGAAAAATCACCCATGACGATTGTTCGATGGGGCACCAAGTTCCCGCCCGGCTCCGTAGCTTATCAAAGCACACAGCTGACCTGGTAGCACGCTTCTAAGCGCTGTGTGGGCGCAAGGTGACACAAGGTTCGAAATAGCACCACGCGCCAAGAGAACCCAAACAGAATACGCGTCTAATTCTGCGAAGGAGAGGTCCAAAAATAACCTATCGAGCTATCTCGTCGTGAACGGAGCCAAATCTAAGCTCAAACCGCCACACAAGCTCGAGAGCAAGGATCTACGACTGGATGATTTTAATCTAGGATTGGAGCCGTTGCAACCCATCTTCTACGATAGTACTCTCCGATGGGCGAGGCAGGAGTCTGCTTTCTGGCGAATGGACCTCAAGCTTGTAATTGAAATCATTGATATTCGACTCGCCTATCTATATGCTTCCTTCTGCCATATGTTCGACTATTCTTGCTATCTCGAACTTCTTTCAGCTAGTGTCTGGTGTGGACCTCGCAGAAATAGACCACGAGGACCATGAGTCCAGTGATGGACTACAAGCACATAACTCCAGAGGCGACGTTCGAGCAAGTATAAAAGCGTCACTCAAAATATGCATCTGCACCGGTTCACTCAGGTTCACCTCGTCCAATATGGTCCAGCTCGCATTCACTCTGCTGCCCGCTATTCTGCTCGCTCTCCGTGTTGCGGCAGGACCCGTCCTGGTCGATGACAACGTCATCACCCTTCCCATTTCGCGCCGTTTCAACTTCACGGGCACCGGCACGGTTGTGCAGAACGACATTGCGCGCATCAAGGCCGTCAAGTCGCGCGCCGCCGCCAAGAAGGGCGCTCGGGCAGTCATCAGCGAGCCTGTCGATAATCAGGTCGTATCCTACATTGTTCGTGACTTTCTACCCATACATTTTCGATGGCTCTGACATTCAACGCCTAGGCCACCGTTGGCGTGGGCAGCCCCGCGACGTCCTACGACCTTATCGTGGACACGGTAAATCTCTCCCTCTCTCTCTCCTGCGATCGATTTTGCTGAGTCGGACTCGCAGGGTTCATCCAACACCTGGGTCGGAGCGACCAAGAAATATGTGGTGACTTCGACATCGACCAAGACGACCAGCCGTGTCGTAAGTATACTTGATAGCAAAAATGCGGTCGAATAACTCTTCTTCTCAAGTCCGTCAGCTACGGCTCTGGTTCCTTCTCGGGTACGTTCGCAATTGGGAGTTAAGTTGTTCCTCGCTGATTATTTTATTCTTAGGCACCGAGTTCACCGACCAGGTCACCCTGGCTACTGGTCTCGTCATCCCGAAACAATCCATCGGTGTCGCTTCGACGTCGAGCGGCTTTGATGGAGTGGACGGAATCTTGGGGTAGGATTGTGTTCTCACAAACCCGATTCCACCTGACACCGCTCAATTAGAATTGGCCCCGTCGATCTTACTGAGGGGACCCTCTCGTCGGGCTCGACCCTCATCCCCACCGTCACGGACAACCTCTTCAGCCAGGGCACGATCACCACCAACGCCATCGGCATCTCCTTCGAGCCCACCACCACCGAAGACGACGTCAACGGCTCGATCGCATTCGGTGGAACTGACAGCACCAAGTTCACCGGCTCCATTGCTTTCACCCCCGTCACCTCAACCTCGCCCGCCTCGGACTACTGGGGCATCAACCAGGCGGTCACCTGTATGTTTGCTTTTTGAGGTGATGCATGCTCTCCGCGCTAATTTCAATCACAATAGACGGATCTACCAGCATTCTCGCCTCGACCGCCGGCATTGTTGACACCGGTACTACTCTCATTTACCTGGCCACCAACGGTTAATAACTTGGTTTTGCTGCTGCCATCCATCCTGTTAACACTCTGATTTCGTAGGGTTCACCAAATACAAGAGCGCAGTCGGCGGCGTTGCCGATGCCAATACCGGCCTGCTCCGAATCACGGCCACTCAATTTGCAGCCCTGCAGAACCTCAACTTCGTCATCGGTGCGTCTTTGCATCTGGGTTTTTTTAAGTTATCTAGTTCTCAACGATCGGATCAGGCGGTGTCACCTACGCCTTGACTCCCAATGCCCAGATCTGGCCTCGTTCCCTGAACACCGCTATCGGCGGCACCGCGAGCAGCATCTACTTGGTTGTCGCGGACTGGGGCGCCAACTCCGGCGAGGGCCTTGACTTCATTAACGGCTACGCATTCCTCGAACGGTTCTACTCGGTGTTCGATACTGCCAACAAGCGTATCGGTCTTGCAACGTGAGTCGCATTTCTCTATTCTTTCCTGGTTTTCGAGCTCAAATATTGTTTACTAGGACGCCGTTTACGACTGCGACAACAAACTAAACAACGACACTTTGATTTGGTTTTGCAACATGCTGAGCTTGTAGAATACCTCCTTCCTGTGTACTTGGTTCTGCGCCGCAATTGTAAAATGTTCATTCATTAGCCGCCGCGACTCGGAGCAGATTCACAGTAACTTCGCAATGAGAAGCTTGGGTGCATGTGTACGAAACAGCTCAGCGATGAAATGGTGTACGTCCGGCCAGGCTGGCTGGAAGGCTGGGACCGTGACTCGGAAAGTGAGTCTGACATGTGGATGAAAAGGAAGAATCTCTTCGTCTCGCCGGGAGTGCTCAGTTGCAAGTCAGCTTTCTCAAGAGGTGAAGAAGAGCAGAAGAGGACCAAATAAATCACAAATGGGTATATATGCTTGGGTACGTCTACCTAGCTAAAGATGAGATGGAAGAAGAGGAAGGGTATATGGTAGGGTATATGGTAGATGAAGCAGGGGGTATACAGTAGATATAAGCAAAAGGAAATTGGGGTTGAGGCGTCGGCGCACAGAGCGTCCGCGCGGGTATAAGGGAGGTACCTTCATCGTCCATCTTCATCGTCCATCCCATTTCTTTACATCAAGTTTTCTCGTCGTCCCTGCCCTCAGCTCGTATAAGCATCTCCAAATCTCACGCTGCACCGCGGACACCCGCCGGCACCGCTCTCGCCCCACATTCTCCTTCTCTTCCGCCTTGCATAGAATGCGCCGCGCCGTCTTGTCCTTCACCAAGGAAACCATATTGTCGCAGATGTTCTCTGTTGCTGCGTCCCGGAAGGGCAACGGCGCGAGCGGCCTTTGACGGCGAGGGGAGATTGGCGAGGACGGTGGAGCCGGTGGAGGGCGGTGTCGACGGGGGGTGGTGGGCGGGGAGAGCGGTAACGGTACGTGCCGCGGTGTCATAGGTGGTGACGGCGGCAAAGGTACCATGCGAGGGGTAAGTGGCGGAGGCTCGCTCTCGAGGGCTTCATTCTCTGTTCTCCGTGACCTGCTTCCCAAGGGCAGCAACAACCCGAACATCCCACCCAGAAGAACGAGTCCGGGGATTCCAGCGAAAAGGACAAAGGTCTTTCTCCATGCTACAAGTCCAATTTGACGAATAGTCGGTGCCGGCGAAGGGAGAGCAACGGCAGCTGGGACATGAACCGCAATGGCAGCGGCAACATGAACGGCAGCGGCGACGGGGACAGCGCTGACTTGCTGCGGCGCAACAACGGGTACCGGGGGATCGAGTTCAAGGGCAACGCGGGCCTGTATGTTGTCGAGTAGACTGGGCGGGATGCGGGGATTGGCCAGGAGTTGAGGGATAGAGGAAGATGCCTTGCAGATGACGACGTCGTCCAGACGCTCTAGGAGACCGGGTATAGTGACCGATGACAGCGGACTACGAAGAGCGGGATTGGGAACCGCGCCGTCGACCTTGACAGTGATTTCGGGGGTGCGCGACGCCGCCAGGGAAACGAGAAGCAGCAAGAAAAGCCACGGGAGGCTGCCCTGAGTGACCGCCGCCACGGCGTCGCCATCGTTGTCTTCTTCATCGACACTGCCGGGAGGAGGAGGAGGGTCTTCCGGGGCGGGAGCCGCTGCCGTCGTCAAGCCATCGTCGTCTGCGTCCTTCGATTCATCGACCCCGCCGTCTTCAACGTGCGGGTCGTCGCCGTCGCCGCCACCGTTGTCCTCAGGATCGTGCTCTTCTCCATCGTTGATGTCGGCAGCATTGGGGCCGAGTGGGGTGGGAGGGGTAGGAGGAGGCGGAGGAGGAGGAGGCGTCGCTTCACGCTTCAGGCGAGCGCCGAGACGAGGTGACCGAATCCACGAACCAGAGGCCAGGATAATTATTGTAACTGAAAGAACCAAGATGAAGCTGCTGAATAGACCGATGTTGTCCTGAGCGAGTACGGTGGGGCTGGGTATAGTGTAAACGCCAGTCGGCTTCGCGCTGACGAGGAACGCGCTCTTGGAGCTCTCGAGGTTTATTGAAGTGATGCTAAGCGAGATGGCCGAGGCCACAGCCCAGAACACAGCGGGAATGGGGAACGCAGAAGCAGAAGACTTGAAAATTGCAGAGAACATGTTGATTGTAGTTTAAGATGAGAGCTGATCGGTATATGCCGGGCGGACTTTATACAGTTGGTGTTTGTCCAGAACAAACACCGGGGTGCCGCCTTTGCATCTTCAAAGAATCATGTGAGTCGAAATTGTCGCCAGAAGAAATTGCATAGACAGAGGAGGCAAAGAAGAAGGATCACCTAAATGAAATCGCGATTCCTCGCTTTGACCGAACGATTGATTGACAGCGAAGATCTGCGCGTGAACCGACTGCGGAGTCGATTTCCTCAGTCGATTCAAAGACCAAGTATCCTAGTTTATCTTCGTCTTCGGGGCACTTGACATTCCACCATTGTCTAATTTAAATTATCGTTCACATATTACTTGATACAGATCAAAGAAAAACTACAGCTTGAGCTAATGATATAGATTTAATCCAACTCGTCGTCCCAACCTCCGGGGACATGATTCGACGAATTTCCTGTGGTATCCGAACTGGATCGTGGGCGAGATGAGCCACCAGTACCTCCTCCACTGTGACCGCCGCCCCCATTCAGTGGGTTGCCGCCGCCCATAGAGCCAAACAGCGACTGGAACAAGGTACCGGGGCCGCCGGGCCCACCCGGGGGCGGGGAACGTCTAGCGTTGCCAGTATCACCCGCAGGCGGAGGGCCATGATGTTCTGGTTGTGGAACCAACGCGTGTCTGCGAACAAGTTAGAGGATATATTTTATGGAGATATTCGATAGTCCTAACCGGCACACAGGGCATGTTCCGCTCGATTTTAACCACGGCATAATGCAAGGTTCGTGGAAAGGGTGTGAGCACGGCAGTGTTACGACAATCTGCTCGTCGGGATCTTCGGTGTCGAGTTTGAATTGATCCTTGCAAACCGCGCAGTCTTTCTCCAACGTCGGGGCTGATGTGCGCAAATTAAAAAGTGAAACATTAAGATGGAAAACAGACCAACATCCTAGCTCCAAGACTTCACGCGGCAAATTCCCCATTATTTCATCAGTTGCAGGCACAGGTCTGCTATTGTTGGAGGATTCCATCAGCTGTGTGATAATTTGATCGAGGGCTGGAAAGAGAAATGAGTTCTTGCCCGCAACGCACGCAATGAAAACGGACCCTCTTGATTAAAAACGTAATCTCCCATTCTGCCAGGCTGCGGCCCATCTCCCATTCCGCGGGCAAACGTATCCATCAGGTGTTCTCGTCCGAGAAGGGCCATCAGATACCGAGCCATGAGGGGACCATTAATTGCTGCAGGACCGTCCGACGGCGGCCGTCCCAGGAAACTGGCGGAGAATATCAGGAGCAGTTCAATGGGCCTCGAAAGAATAACAAACTCCGCCATGGTGGGCTGATCGGGATTTTCTCCACCAATTGCAGCCGGGCCCAGAGGAGTACCGAACCTTATCGACCTTGAAGGTCCTGAACCACTTCGAAATTCAACGGTACGCGTGATTCTGGGGCCCTGCATATATGGACGAATTAGGCACGAAGACAGAGACAGCGCTTAACTTACACTGGACCTGAGTTCTGGGGAACGGGGAGGAGAGCGGGTGGGAGAGCGAGTTTCGAAAGCTCCACGTTCAGCAGCCATGCCTGACAGCGCGACTGATGTTTTGGGGTGAGATGGATTGGACGCCACAATATGGAAATTAACGGACGTAGAAAAGTCTCGAGACCGATAGGAACGTCGTCTCCACCGAGATCAGGGCCACCCTGGCGATGGAATTCTCGTGGATCGTCGGTTGGATTCTCCATCTACCCAAACAGGCGGTTATTCATTTGCCGAGGTCGAAGCGCGATCGACACCAACTTTCTCGACAAAACTGCCATGGCATGATGCGCAAACGGGGTCTGGAACCTGGATTAAACGGTAAATGGGGTGGCGAAGTGAATGCAAGATTATAGACCATTAGTGGGCGCATCTCGGCGTTGCACTGTCTGAAATCAGCAAGGGCGGGGATGGAGGAAGACGAAGAGCACTTCATGGCAGTACCAGAGGGGGTCCCGGGACGACATAGTGGACGAAAGCAAGTAGCAGATTCGGAGGCTGAGTGGCGGGAATGTAGGGGTGTTTATGACGAAATGTGCCGCGAACAGTAAGCGGCTTGATGTGTGACATTCGTGTGACTGTCTTGAAGAAAAGTTCTATCAGCGTCCACCACATTCCTTTGGCAACGACGGTGAGTGTCTTTCAACATCGGCCTACATGATGCATATTTGTTTTCCTATTACTCGAGTTTTCACTCTGAGATCAACCGGGTTTACTGATTCCTTTCCCTGGCTTCTTTTCATTCGTCGCGGGCTTTTGACTGATCATTTGCCAGGGATTCCAGAACACGGCGCTTCTCGTCTCTATTTTAGCCTACTGTTTGTATCTCGAGTACAGCCAGCTTGTAGAAAACCATGTAGAACCTTTTCATCTCGTGCCTGCCGTGGGTTACCCTGTATCGGTCATATCTCTTCCTTTCCCATCGACGACCATTCGGCACCACCCATGGGTACTGAGTCTGCCGACGTTGTGTCGGTGCTCCTGGTCTTCCTTACAATCGTGTACGACCTAACGTCGAAGGTCGATTGGCCCAAATACCCAAAGTCTATATGGCAAAGCTTGAGCTCGCCTTTTCAAAACTTCTTGACCCTAGAAGACCTCGCAGAACCCGTCGGCGATAGAGCCAGTCGGTCCCAACTCAAGGCTGCTGTCCTAGTAGGGTTGGCGCTTCTTCAGTGCGCTGGTTTCTTGGGCTGTTTCGTGCACGTATGGGTTTCTGGACAACGAGATGGCGGTGTGCTGCTGCTGCTGCTTTCTCTTGCATGGGTGCGTGTCCTTGGTTCTGGATTCTTTGCGGAAGTTTATGTCGTGTCCTAGGGATATACATCTCTGAGAATCACGTTGAATCCTCCCATAACTCCGCCCTATCTTTCCATTGCTTTGGCTTGCGTCCAGAGTGCTGTCCCACTCATCTATTGGAGTCTCGATGCATATAACAGAGATATTCCGGACAACACCCTGCTCAATGGCGCGCGTATCGTCGCGTCCGGTCTCTTCCTTTGGATTGCAGGAACCTTGCCCCTTCAAACTGTAGAGGCCTCCACAGACATCGCAGGATCTAAAGACGTTGGTTGGCTTTTGCGTTGCCGCGTCGTATTTCTGAATGATACCCGCCAGATACCTTCTGTGACCTTGTCCATGCCGGAGGACAAAGTAACAGTACGATTGCTTGTTGCCATATTGACTCGCACTTCTCTAATATTTGAATCAAGTTGTGGCAGTGGGCGACGTTCTCCTTCGTAGAGCCGCTCTTCACCTTGTCTAACAAACGGACTCTGAATGCCGAAGATGTGTGGGCATTGTCTCCATATTTCAAGCACAAGAATCTGTTCAACAAATGTTTACAATACCGTGCAAGACATCCTACACATTCGCTCATTCGTTTCCTCCTCGTTTCAAACTCTCTGGATTTAATCTTAGACCTTGTCCTGGAATTATGGGGTATTATTGACCTCGCATTTGTTAGTTTCATAACGCTCATTGCTACCCTAAGGTTCCGTTGTCGGTAAAGATGTCTTCGTTAAATTTGAGGCCCATCACTCACTCGTTTGGATGGCAAAGGATTTGTCCCTCCTTACGCGCTCAAGGAGATTCTGGCCGCTCTCGCTGATCCGACGCCAGAGAACCGTAGTACCGCATACTATTGGACGCTCATCACCTTTTTGGCGCACCTATCCTTCGCTCAGAAAGATTTGGTTCAGGGCTGGCACACACGTCGATGCTACGAAAGGTAAAGACGGTTTGGTCTGATGTTGTGTGTCACTCACAATTATGATTCAAGGACGCGTGGGCAACTGTTCTGCGCTCTGCACTACAAATCTCTGGTGCGCCAAGAGATGAGCGGGAAAATAAACAGTAAAGAAGGCGGTGATTCGGAGGCCGCCAATGCGAATCTGGGGAAGATAGTCAACCTTATGCAGTGCATATCTATTCTTCTCGCCTTCCCATTCGTGCCTGATTTCTTTTCTGCAGAGGTGATTCGTACGCGGTGGCCCAGCGGTTCTGGGAGTTCTCCGCACTTTTCACGTCCCCTGTACGACTGGTCATTGCCCTCGTATTTCTCTATCAGTACGCGCGCGCTATTGTTTTACTTCATTTCGATTTACTCATTGCGACCCAGAATCTTGGGATGGAGTGCGCTCTCCGGAGTGGTTGTCGTGCTTTTGGCATATGTCGTCAACTATCCTCTGGCCAAGTACCAGGTCCATGTTACGAGACATTCATGGAAGGCAAAGGATTCTCGCATGGAGAAGGTCAACGAATTGCTGCAGAACATCAGGTTTCTCAAGTTCTTCGGCTGGGGTATATTCTCTTGTGTATCCATCTGCGACATCCGCTGATTCTTCCCCAGAATACCACTGGTCCGATACCGCCAACGTCGCACGGGAGACCGAGTTGGGCTGGCGCGTCAAAGAAAATGTCGTAAGCACAATAATCGCCTTTATTTGGTACGTTCTGTCCGCCCGCTCTGGTTCGCTTTTTCATCTCGGTGCAGGACCTGGATACCGTCCTGCACGGCCCTAACATCATTCCTATGTTATACGTTGATTGCAGGCCAGCGGTTAACCGTCTCCAAAGCCTTCACCTCTCTGGCGCTCTTCTCTTCGTTGCAAGAACCGATGACTGCACTGCCGTCACAAGTTTTTGCCATGCTTCATGGTCGGTCTCATCTTCGTAATATTCATACTTTCACTCAACCGAGCTAGCCTACGTCTCGATGCAACGAATCGAGGCTTTCCTGGATGAGGACGAGGTGCCTGAATGGGCTTCGACTCTCACTAGCTCAGCGCTCGGAGCTCCCGACGCGGAAATCGGATTCAAGGCTGCGACTTTTGAATGGGACGTTCCTTCACCGACAGCTCCGACCGCGGCGCGCTTTCAACTGGGACCTGTGGATTTCAAATTTCCGAAAGGAAAATTGAGCCTTATTAGCGGTGCAACAGGGTCTGGAAAGACGGCTACGCTGTTAGCCTTGCTCGGAGGTAGGTTATATTAAACAAGTGAAGACGCTCTACTTTGCTGAACTTGGACAAGAACTGCACTGCGTGGAAGGAGGCGTTCTCGTTGACAAGTCAAACCACCAGGTTGCGTATTGTGCTCAAAACCCATGTGAGTGGGTTGCCACGTCCTCGATCCACTTGCTGACAGACATGCAGGGCTCGAGCATGCGACTATTCGTGACAACATTATTTTTGGATCCGCATATGGATATGACGAGGCGCGATACGAAGCAGTCATTGAGGCATGCGCCCTCGTTCGCGATTTGGAGGTTTTCGATGCGGGTGATATGACCGGTACATATTCCTGGTCTTCGAATGTCCTTGAAGACTGAACAGCGAATCAGAAATTGGCGAGAAAGGCGTCACGTTGTCGGGCGGGCAGAGAGCCCGCATTGCGTTGGCGCGTGCTCTCTATTCTCAGGCCACAGTACGTGCTTCAGCCAACTTGACAACATATGCTGATTTCGATCCAGTGTATTCTCCTGGACGATCCGTAAGCATTCAAGCGCTCGCTACCTAGCGTAACTAATCCGAGTCACCAGCCTTGCTGCCGTCGACATGCACACGGCGACGCACATCGTACAAAACTGTCTCACCGGTACTTTCGCACGCGGACGAACCATCATCCTCGTTACCCACCACATCAGCTTGTGTCTCCCCATCGCCCATTATCTCGTAGAGCTGGGCCAAGGCCGAGTCCTGCGGCACGGAACCATCAAGAGCTTCGAAGAGAGCGGGGTCCTCCAAAAGGTCGTTGAAACCGAAGACCATGGTTTCCAGGACCAAGAGGAGGAAGCCATCGCAGTGCCTGCCGACAATGAAGCGGACGCGGTGGCCCCGGTGGTCGCAAAGAAAGACCGTGGCAACGGAAAACTTATTGAAGCTGAAGCTCGGGCAGAAGGACGGGTTTCATGGCGAACGTATATGACTTATATACGCGCTGCGGGCGTTTCGTCGTGGATTTTGACGCTATTTCTCATGCTGCTGATCCGTCTCATCAACATCGGGAATCAGGTACGTCCCAACCCCTCCACAACTGGATGCGCTGACTGGCACGGTCAGGTATTCCTGGCTAAATGGGGTGAAGCTTACCAGAAGGACGATCTCATTTCTTATTTCCTGCAACGCTCCTCCTGGGTCCCTTGGGACGGCCTCCCTTCGCCGAACGTGAACGTCAAGCCGTGGCTGATGATATATCTCGAGATCTCTTTGCTCGGGGCCTTTTCCGTTTTGTTCTACATAGCCCTGGGATACTATGCGAGCCTGCAGGCGTCCCGTTCCCTGTTCCTTTCTCTGTTGCGGAGATTGACCAGGGCGCCGGCACGCTTCTTCGACGTCACTCCCATCGGCAGGATACTGAATCGCTTTACCAGCGATATCAACGTTATCGACGGCGCGCTGCAAGGCTCCGCTCGAGCCTGCTTATCTGGGGTTCTCAACTTCGTCGCGTCCTTCAGCGTGATCCTCGCGGTCGTCCCCACCTTTGGTCCCTTTGCGCTCTGCATAGCGTGGCTGTATATACGGCTGGCCCCAAGCTTCGTCCGCGCCTCCCGCGACCTTCGGCGTCTGGAGTCCATATCCCTCAGCCCGGCATTTGCGGGTTTCGATGAACTGCTGCGGGGCATAGCCCATGTGCGGGCTTTTGGGATGGAGCAACGATATCAAGACCGGTTTTACGCACGGGTGGACAAATTCCAGTCGTTTGATCACGTTTATGTGAGGCTCGCTCCATAAACGAGGCGACATTGTACTAAAAGTTCCGTGTCCAGTGGCTTGTTAGCATTTGGCTGAGATGGAGATATGATTGTACGTGGCCTGTGGAGTATTTTGGCCACCCTTGACTTGACGTTAATCTAGGTCTTGGATCTGTTGTTGTGTTTGCTACGACAATTTTCGCGTTGTGGATGGGCGTCACGAATGGCGCTGCGGCTATCGTTATCGTTCAGGCCGGCATATTTGCCGAGGCTAGCCGTCAGCTCGTTAAGTACGCCGTAGTTGAACTTTCTCCATCTCTCCAGCTCATCGCCTTTTCAGAGTTGCTGCCCAACTAGAACTTGATTTCAACAGCGTGGAGCGAGTCGTCGAATATTTAGATGTGGCACAAGAGGCGCCGGCCATCATCGAAAAAAGCAGGCCACCTGCATATTGGCCGTCCAGCTCCGGGGAGCTCGTAGTGGACAACCTGGTGGTCAAGTACGCGCCCGACCTACCTCCGGTTCTGCGTAATTTGTCCTTTACCATCAAGCCTTCGGAGAAGGTTGGAGTGGTACGTCCTGCTTTCCTTTGGTTGAGAACATACTCAAGCCTCGTAGGTTGGACGTACAGGATCGGGTTCGCTCCTCGGTGTGCTGGAATTCAACGAAATCTGATTGGTTTCTAGGAAAATCCACACTGGCTTTGTCGCTTCTACGGATGGTGGAGCCTGCGGGAGGGAGGATCATGTACGCAAACCCACCACGCTTATTCCGCACACGTTAACCTCTTTTTCAGTGTCGACGGCGTTGACATATCCAACATTGGGTTGGAAGATCTGCGGACACGGATTGTGAGAACATTCTACTTTGCTTCTCAAAATTTGAATAACGTTCGTTGGGCAGACCATCATCAGTCAAGACGTCTCGCTCTTCTCTGGAACTATACGCAGCAATCTCGATCCTTTGGGTGCGAATACGGATCAAGAGTGCCTGGATGTTCTGGAGCGTTGCCATTTGACGCCTCTCCTGAAGCACGCCAGTTCCAGCGAATTCAGTATGCTTGACATGCCTGTTAATCAGGGATCGCTCAGCGCTGGCGAACGACAGCTAGTCGCTATGGCTCGGGCGATTCTCCGCAGAACCAACATAATCATTATGGACGAGGCAACGTCTCAGATCGACACACGTCTCGATGATCAGGTTCGTCTTTGATTTTTCCAGGATATCCACGATGCTGAACATGTTCCAAAGATTCAGCAAACCATCCGGGAAGAACTGACGGGCGCCATTGTCATCACCATAGCGCACAGACTCAAGACGATCATGGACTATGATCGTATCCTGGTGCTTGACGACGGAGAACTGGTGGAATTTGGGTCTCCAAAGACGCTGTTGCAGATGCAGGGCGGGGTGTTTAGAAACATGTGTCGTAAAAGCCCAGACTGGCCGCTATTCGCAGCCGTTGCTGGAGGTTGAAAATCGTATTTGGCCCGTGACCGCGTTTGCGCGTTTGCACTGCCACACCGACCTTGAACTCGAACCACAACATCCAACGTGCAATGCCGCTCAAGGCACCGATTCTGGGATTGTATCTCGCGCCGTTTCTACTTTGCCATGTTCTCGCACATCCTCTACACCCAGAAATGAATGCAGTATTGGATGGTGGGCTTGGAGGTCTTTTCGGCGGCGAAGACCCGCTGGCCCCTGCGGAACCAGAAACAGACAAAGCACTCCCAAAACATCCACACCTGCCTCCCATCCCCACGCCGGCCCTCGGCGGGCTGTTCACTACCGAAGAACATACAAGCAAATCCTCCAGTGTTCAAGCCACCGTTTCCACCGCGACTGGTCCCGTGTGAAGCCGAAATTGGATAAGACTCAGGATAAATTGAAGCTCAGCTATGTCCCCTTTCGGAACGTGCCGAGTTGTAGCTACAAATACATCGGCCTGTAGAATGTACCGTGCTACACCATGATTGCTCTCCGGTCGACGAGCTCGCCACATTTAAGGCTGTAGATCTTCGGGACAGCAACCACAGTCTCTCTAAGGTGAACTGACCTTTTTGTGTGGGCTGACAAGCCGTTACCTCACCCGCTGCTACACAAATCGTAAAACCCGTCACATAAAACCCAAGCAGTCAGACTCATAGCTTGGCCGGCCTTGTGGATGGGCAGGACATACGGATAAAACCCCCATGGGACTTGGTTCAGATTCTTCTCTCCCAAGTACAAATCCCCGTCATCCACCAGCAATCACAGATCAGGCATTAAAGAATTCTGCCGAAAGAATAGAAGCAGGGCTCAGCTGGGCTCAGCTATCTCTTGCCAGTATTGGAAGAGAGTCAGGCATTGTGATGAGTATCTGCGGTGACACAGACTACGGAAGTCATCAAGGCCTAGATAAGTAAAGTAGCCCGACACGAGTTTAGGAAGTAGAATTCCAGCACGAGGGCATGGTTGCGTAGGAGCAGCAGCAGGATATTGCCAAAGAATGCACGAGGACACCCTTTGGGAGTATATCCGTGTAAGAAGGAACTGCGTGCGGGATAAAAAGGAGGGTAAGAACAGAGTGCGCACTCATAATTTATAAACATAGATTATAGATAGAGCTTGTGCACGAGGGCACAGTTTATCCTGCCGTTAGGTAGTAGATAGAGATTGCTCGAGGGCAGATATTCGAGCAGGAGGCTTGACTTTGACACCGTCGGCAGGATAGGGGCAACGGCGCCTCGTCCGATTCGCTCGATTTCGGTACGGGGCGACGCGGTGCAGGGTATTGGCCGGTTAGGGCGAGTAAAGTCTTAGAATTGCAGAAACTTGAGTTTGATGGTGGTGGTTGCTTGGTCAATCGCCGAGCCAGCCGTCTGTAGATTTTGCCTGCCGTAGAATCAGTGATTGATCCCACCATAGGAACGAGAAGAAAGCGTACGACGCCGCGAATTCCATCCATTTGGGCATCGTCCTCGTTTTGGGTAAAGATGTCATATGATATGCTGTATGTGGTGATCGGCATGCCAAGGACTCCATTGGTAAAGATTTGCGGTGGCAGTGACGACAAGCTGGGGCGGGTTCAAGAAGCTCAGTGAGAAAGGAAGCTGACGCGGTCAATCACTCACAGTGACGGTGGAAGGTGGAAAGACAAGAGAGCAAAAAAATATTAATGATTAACGTGAGAGGGTCGAGGCTTTGAAGCGCTCAAGAAGCGTGGGAAAAATGACTAATCCTGGTTTGTTTCTGTCCTTTGCCGTGGCTCCGAGGCTCACGGCCCAGCAGCTCGCGTACGCCCACCACGAAGCCGAAACCCTCCTTCGCTACCACCACGCATACGAGGCGAACGCATTCATCCTCCGCAAGTCTCCGGACCAACTCGCGGTTACGATTGAAGAGTATGCCAAGCAAGGGCCACCCGATAACTTCTTTCCGCAAGCCAACGAGTTCGATGCGTACGTCGCGCTTGGAGAGGCCGCGATTGCGAAAGAAGACAAGTCCTTCCTGGAGTACATTTTTCCTCTGTGCCACTTTTGGAGTATTTCTGACACACGCCGTTAGGGTTTTGGCCGCGGCCTACGCCGCCTTGTTTCTTTGCCGTGTTGTCCTCCAGCGTGCATCCGCTCATGGAGGGCAAGTCATCGGTGACAAGATCGTTGATGCCCTTGCCAGCCACCACACCAAGCTTCTGTACGTGGCTGGCGTTACAATCTTATCTTCCAACCTTTTGAATATGTCCTTCAGCGCAAAAAATCCTTTCGTCGTAGACCCGACGGACGTGGGCTTTGCGTTGCCGGCGAACCCGAACCCGTTGTTCGCAAACCTCTTCAAGCCCGCGCCAACTCCGCCCCCTGCCGCTCCGAAGCAGCCTCGATTTCCCGACATCATTCCCGAGTGTCCGGTCTTTGAGGTCCCGTTGGGTGCAGTCCGTCACCAGATCGCCGCGAACCAGCTCACCAACTGGCGGAGGAACCCTGACCCCCTCCTCGGCATGGTCTTTGTCTCCATGATGGACGCGGACGAGGACGAGGAAGATGAAGCTGAAACCTTTCTCGTGTATTCATACACGACCGTCGCAGGTGGAAAGAAAATTTTCTATCTTTTGTTTGAAGGTGAAGACGAGGCTATGGGCTTCGAGGTAGATGCTTTCTTTGCTCTGCTTAAGAGTGCGGAGCGGGTGATGTTTAACGTACAATTGTAAAACAATTTCAAGACCCCCATACGATGCAGTAAAAAAAGTCAATTCTACTATTGGATCGCCATCGATCCCTCTTGTTGTGCGCCCACAGTCGATGGTCTCTCCCCCGTCCACGATCGACGACTCTCCCTCGTATCCCCCAACAAAGCCCCAGATGCACGCCCGCCCTCAATCACAACCCAACGTTCGCCTGGGCCACCCCAGCCGCCCATACTACTCCGCCATCCGTAGGAACATGTCCCGCCCAAATTCACCTTACGATTCACCTTACGGGAGCTCGTCGCGGCCCGCATCTCCGTCGCGTGCGACTTCGCCGACTTTCGGATATCTAGCGCAGACCTTCGAGGACAGCGACGACGACGAGACACCCTCTGCGTCGCGCGCTGCCTCGCCGTCCACATTGGCGTCCAGATTTTCGTTTGGTGGATCATCCGCGTTGCACTCTGGATTCTCCGTCAGCGAGGCCACCTGCATATTGGCCGTCCAGCTCCGGGGAGCTTGTAGTAGACAACCTGGTGGTCAAGTACGCGCCCGGCCTACCTCCGGTTCTGCGTAATTTGTCCTTTACCGTTAAGCCTTCGGAGAAGGTTGGAGTGGTACGTCCTGCTTTCCTTTGGTCGAGTGAATACTCAACTTTCCTAGGTTGGACGTACCGGATCAGGTTCGTTTCTTAATTTGCTGGAAGTCAACGAAATCTGATTGGTCTCTAGGAAAATCGACACTGGCTTTGTCGCTTTTGCGGATGGTGGAGCCAGCGGGAGGGAGGATCATGTACGCAAACCCACCACGCTTATTCTGCGCACGTTAAACCTCTTTTCAGTGTCGACGGCGTTGACATATCCAACATTGGGTTGGAAGATCTGTGGACACGGATTGTGAGAACATTCTACTTTGCTGCTCAAAATTTGAATAACGTTCGTTGGACAGACCATCATCAGTCAAGACGTCTCGCTCTTCTCTGGAACTATACGCAGCAATCTCGATCCTTTGGGTGCGAATACGGATCAAGAGTGCCTGGATGTTCTGGAGCGTTGCCATTTGACACCTCTCCTGAAGCACGCCAGTTCCAGCGAATTCAGTATGCTTGACATGCCTGTTAATCAGGGATCGCTCAGCGCTGGCGAACGACAGCTAGTCGCTATGGCTCGGGCGATTCTCCGCAGAACCAACATAATCATTATGGACGAGGCAACGTCTCAGATCGACACACGTCTCGATGATCAGGTTCGTCTTTGATTTTTCCAGGATATCCACGATGCTGAACATGTTCCAAAGATTCAGCAAACCATCCGGGAAGAACTGACGGGCGCCATTGTCATCACCATAGCGCACAGACTCAAGACGATCATGGACTATGATCGTATCCTGGTGCTGGACGACGGAGAACTGCTGGACTTTGGGTCTCCAAAGACGCTGTTGCAGATTCAGGGCGGGGTGTTTAGAAACATGTGTCGTAAAAGCCCAGACTGGCCGCTATTCGCAGCCGTTGGAGGTTGAAAATCGTATTTGTCCCGTGACCGCGTTTGCGCGTTTGCACTGCCACACCGACCTTGAACTCGAACCACAACATCCAACGCGCAATGCCGCTCAAGGCACCGATTCTGGGATTGTATCTCGCGCTGTTTCTACTTTGCCATGTTCTCGCACATCCTCTACGCCCAGAAATGAATGCAGCATTGGATGGCGGGCTTGGAGGTCTTTTCGGCGGCGAAGACCCGCTGGCCCCTGCGGAACCAGAAACAGACAAAGCACTCCCAAAACATCCACACCTGCCTCCCATCCCCACGCCGGCCCTCGGCGGGCTGTTCACTACCGAAGAACATACAAGCAAATCCTCCAGTGTTCAAGCCACCGTTTCCACCGCGTCTCGCTCAGTGTCTACTCTCGCGTCTGGGGCAGCAACTACACAGTTCAGCACTACTACCTCCACTTCTTCCTCCGCTAGTTCCCCCTCCCCAGCAACTCCCACAGGCGCCACGAAAGAGGCAGCGGGCTCGCCTTCTGGAGACACATCCAAATGGAAGTTCATAGGGATCGCAGCGTTGGGCATCGGCGTGGTCGCTGGCATTATGCTCTCCATCGTGTTCTTCGACGCGTGGTGGGGATTCTTGCTCGCTCTGGTTGGGAAGAAGAAGAAAGACGGGACAGAAGATCTGGTGCCGGACTGGGCGAACAGGGATTGGGAGTTCAAGATCGCAAGCCAAGTCGGGCATCGGTATCCTACTCTAGCGTCTTTGGAGTCCATGACGAAGAAACAGGATCTGACGGGGACTGGTCCGTTGATGTCGCCACCCGCCTCACACAGTTTGGTCCCCAGTCGGCCTCCATCGCTGTATTTGCCCGCCGTCGACCCACACCCCCTCGAACCTCTTTTCCGCCGGCCGAGCGCGACAAATCGCTCCATGCCCCAGGACCCGATGTTTCGAGCATGAAGTTCGCGCCTTTAACGTCCCCGCCGTGCCATCCCCTCGAAGGACAGTCTATTATCTAGCCCACATGTATCATATTCTCGCGCGTGTATCCCCCAAGTTTGTACAACTTCATTTATTTTCAGCAGATGGTTCCGGGACAGGGATCTTCTTCTCCAGATAATTGGAAACGGCGATTCCGGTGGCGGCAAATATAGCCATGCCAACTGAAAATTTGAGGCGCGTGTTGGCGGGGAGGGCTGTGAAAGTGAGGATCGCGACGCGTTATTGGAGAAGATTGTCGCACCCTGATACGATTGCCAGAGGGTGCGCTCGGCGACAGGCTCCGGGATCGGTTTCTGCGCTGGAAACGGTTTTGCTTTTTTGTTCATGGCAGGCGGAGGCATACCGCGTCGTCACCGTCACACAGTGACGCGTATTCGGCGGCCGGTCGTGGGCTCTCTTTGAAATTAGGAGGCCTGCTTTTACTTCCATGGCCATTTATTTCCCTTCTTTGTTTCATTGGAAATTGACTAATATTGTGCCCCCAGAAGCCATGGAACAATGGTTGTGTGGCTACGGTGGTTGTGGCGGGCTCGTGCAGTGCTCAGCTAAGCGCTTCTCCTTTGGTCTATATTGACATGGAAGTGCCGTTCCCACATCCCTTCCTTTCAGCACACTCCCGTGTGACGACCAGAGTTGACGACTTTCACGACCCGCTGCATTCGTACCCACGAATCGTATACCCACTCCTTGTTTCTTTCTCATTACCATATCGCAGAGACACTTCGCACCTGCGACCATGAATTCTACGACTACCTCGAAGACATCCACGAAAGCTTCACGCTCCCTCTCCACCAGACCCATTGTTGTACAGCTCGATCACGACATCGGACACGATGCAGAACACCAGAGCCAGGTCGGTGACCTCGTATCGCCTCCAGACTCTCCGACGCGGCCTCGTGTTACGACCAGAGCACTGCGCCGGAAGAAACATCTCTCCATCTATCGTACCTCTGCCCCTCCGCAATCCCCAGTAGCAGAGGTCGCCATCGAGATCCCTCTTGTTGTGCGCCCACAGTCGATGGTCTCTCCCCCGTCCACGATCGACGACTCTCCCTCGTATCCCCCAACAAAGCCCCAGATGCACATGCACGCCCGCACTCAATCACAACCCAACGTCCGCCTGGGCCACCCCAGCCGCCCATACTACTCCGCCATCCGTAAGAACATGTCCCGCCCCAATTCACCTTACGATTCACCTTACGGGAGCTCGTCGCGGCCCGCATCTCCGTCGCGCGCGACTTCGCCGACTTTCGGATATCTACCGCAGACCTTCGAGGACAGCGACGACGACGAGACACCCTCTGCGTCGCGCGCTGCCTCGCCGTCCACATTGGCGTCCAGATTTTCGTTTGGTGGATCATCCGCGTTGCACTCTGGATTCTCCGTCAGCGGGGAGATGGAGATGCGGATGGCGCTCGCCGCGCTTTCCAGAGGGCAGCAGCAGGAATCCAGCTTTCAGTTCCAAGAAACTGCAAAGGCGCAGAGCTCCGTCCACGGACGGGTGATGAAACTGGGAAAAGGGCTAAAGGACCTCGTTCGCAAGAAACACGCATATGCCAGCCAGTGATTGCACTACGATTGCACGACGATACCACCTCTCTGCTCCGAAACTGTATCTATATTGCCTACTATGCGCTCCGTTGTCGTATTGCTATCATACACCCAACCGCTAGTTTCGAGTAATTACAATATAACCAATTAAAACTGTACATTTTCGTGCGAGTCGTGTTTCAGATAGAAGTCCCATTGTATTTGTTTTATGTGCTACGAGCTCGAGGACCCCATTCTTCGCTCCCGTTCCAGCATGGCGTCGAAGCTCGCCTGCGCTGCTGCGCGATCGGTGTCTCGGAAAGGCGTGGCTTCAGATGGCTCGCTCCGCGTGTCGAATTCCGACTTCTTGGGGAGTGCAGTACCATCCGGCCTCCGGCCCTGACGAATGTTCTCCCAGGCCTTGCCAGGCCCATCGGCGCGTCGCGCCGCGCGTATTTCCTCCCAACGCGACTTTGCTGCTGCTGCTGCTGGTGGTGGACGCGACGTGGGTGCAGCCGCCTCCGCCGCTTGTTCTGGCAGCGATTCCCCGTATGGCGTGTCTGGGAACGAGATTGGCGATGAATCTCGTACAACAAGGGTAGCGTACCGGTTTCCTTTTGAAAAGGCTGCGGCTCCCTTGCCGCTGGCTCCCCGTACGCAGAAGAGAGCGGTCGCACTATCTGTATTATCCCGGGCGAGTACCCGGTCTTGTGTTTTACATTCTCCATCGCGCGCGCGAACCCGTTCACGTCCTCCACCGAGCGGAAAAACCGGTTATGCCCATTCAGGCGCAGGCCCCAGCCCACGACCTCGCCGAAGAAATACCCACCGAGCGCCGCAATGACTTTGTGGGGCCGCTTGGAATGAGACCACAGACTGATCGTGACGGCGCTGACGACGCAGCCGAGGATCTTGCAAGTGCAGCCGTTAGCGCCAGCACTACGGGGCTGGGATTTATTAGGAGGGATGGCGGACCTCGGTTTTCCACGCGCCGCTGCCCAGAGCCAGGAGCGCGTCGTAGTCTTTCCGCGTCAGGTTGCCGTTTTCCAGCTCGGGGGTGAGGAGCGACTCTGAGTATTTGCGGCGGTAGAATGTGCGCCGCATCCAGGAAACATCGTACACGCATTTGTCGGCGAGACCAGGCGGCGCGGTTGACATAGTGCGATTCAAGTGACGCGTCGGCCGCGGCCAACAGCTGCTGATGTAACACAGGCCAGCTCTGACCTGGACCAAGTATGCCGCCCAAGGAACCGACGCGCCAGCAGCTCTCTTCTCGACTCCAGTACTCCCAGAACACGCCCCGCTTCCTGCAGAAACTGCAGAACCGCATCGCAGGCGTCCCGGACGAGGACGAGGAGTACGACGAGGAGTTCGAGCCCGACGACGGTTCAGGGCGGCCGCCCATCCCCCGCCGCCCCGCGATTCCGGAGCGGCCGGACGACGATCCCGGGAGTGCAGACGAGGACGACGGGGACGAGAAGCCGCAGATCGTGGTGCTAAGACCGGGGAAGCATCTTACGGAGCGCGAAGCGGAGAACCTCAGACGGGAAGGTAGGCGGGTGTCTTACTACTCGACAAGGGTTGCGCTGAGAATAATTATCTAGTGCGAGGCCTTCCGCCGCTTCCCGACCCTGCCGACTCGACGTCAAATCCACCCTCCGAGTCAGACACTACGAAGAAGGGCAAAGCAGCGGCTAAATCGAAGGAGGCGGCGCCGAGTCTGTCCTTTTCGTCCGCGAAGAATGGGTTCAAAGCTGGGGCGGCGAAGAGGAAGGCTGCGCTCATCGGGAGCAAAACCGACGGGGCGGGCGAGTCGCAGCCTAAGAAGAAGGCCAAGAAAGAAAGCAAAACTTTACTCTCGTTTGGGGACGACGCGTAGATGACACGGCTCTGGTTTCTAGTCCCTCATCTACGTTCTTCACTCTGCGGTTAGTGGGCGTCCTCAGTGCTGTATGCTGACTGACTAATTTACTAGATCGCTGGAATTGCGCCTCGATTTTCGTTCGCCGCACTCCGATCCTGTTGACTCTTCGCGTGCAAGCAGAGGCCCTTTTCGATCGGCCCTTGTCCTATGCACGATCTTCAATACTCCATTCACCTATCGGCAGTAGAGCACTGTTTCTTATACCCCGTGTCTCCCGACGGCCCTATTTTGGACCTATCTCGACCATCGGTGGCGAGCGGACTAGAGCGTTAAGTATCAACTATACCCACGCTATCTTCGCCTTGAGCGAATGCTGTTGTACGAATCCATCTATACATCATGTTCCTACCCGGACGAGTGGCTCAAACAGCAAACCAACAATGTGGTGAGATAAACGGGTGCTAACATGCGAACTGTGATTCAGTCTTCGGGCACTCAACGCGTCTCGATAGTCGAGTTTGTTGTCCCTGTTGTCAACCATTCCACTAAAGCAGCGTGGAATATGTCCGGGTTCGAGATGTGCGGCGCATGCCCGAGCTCGGGGAAGGTAACCAATGTGCAGTTGGGAACCTGCGCGGACACATCGTGTGCGAGGGCGGTAAAGTTCGCCAGTGTGGCAGCGACGTCAGGCGGCGCCCACGTCTTCCCAATGGCGGTCGTGTCCTTCTCCCCAATCATAAGCAGCAAGCGCGGCTGGAGGCGCGCAAAATCGTGCGCAATGGGTTGGTTGAGCACAACATCGACAATCTGCGCCTGGTTCCAGCAGAACGCGTCGCGCTTGCTGCCAAAGAACACGTCGACCACCATCTGCACCCACTCGTCGTAACGGTCCTCCCACAATCCCACGTAATAGGTGGTGTTCTCGTACGCCTGCACAGACGCGAACGTGCTCTCGCGCGAGGTCGCATAGCTCTCTTCGATGGGGATCCACGGCACGCCCTTGCCCACGTAGTCCTCCATCCCTATCGCGTTGACCACGACGATCTCGTCGATGGAGCCGGGGAACATGAGCCCGTAGCGGAACGTGAGCATGCCGCCGAAGGAGTGCCCCATGACGGTGACGTTGCCGACGCCGAGCGTGTTGAGCAGCCCCCGCGCGTTGGTCGCGAGCTGCGCGAGGCTGAACTGGTAGTGCGTGGGCTTGGTGGATTTGCAGTAGCCGATGTGGTCGGGGACGACGACGCGGTAGCCTGTGTGTGCGAGGACGTGGATGGTCTCGTTCCAGGCGGCTCCGCAGAAGAAGTTGCCGTGGAAGAGGATGGCGGTTTTGTTGTTGGGTGTGCCCGTCGGGGCGACGTCCATGAAAGCCATCTCGAGCTGTTGCCGCTGCGATGTGAATTTGTACAGCTTCAGCGGGAATGGATAGGTGAAGTTGGAGCCATTGAGGTCGTCGGGCAGCCCGTGGTCGATGATGGAGCCACCTGTTTGGGCCGCGACGCTGGTGACCGCGAGACTTGCGAGAAAACTGAGGCCGATGAGCTTCATTTTGGTGGATGCGTCTGCAAAGACTTGACGGATAAGGTTCAGGTACACAAGATCATGATGAGGGCGGAGAAGAACTTGAAGAAGAAGAAGCGGAGGCAGTCATGAGGACAGGAATGCGCTGATTGGTGGCCACAAGTTGACTCCACTTGTGGCTTCACCACATATAGTTTTTGGCCATTTTTTATTAGTCGCCGTGTGTTGGGATTGAATGGAAGTTGGATGAAATTTTTGGAAGTTTATGTTGCGGTCTCGCCTGGTCCAAGCGCAGAGTCCTCGCAATCCCCTTACGGAAATCCCGTAATTCGGAACCCGGCCCGCACCGCCGATAAGCGATTTGTAAGTCAACAGTCATGTTCACCGGCTTGGTGCGTCTGACAGCGGGCTCACTGCAAGCGACTCATACCTCTACCAGATCGAACACCTAGGCAAAGTGTCCTCCATACAGCTCGACGATGCGGGGTGCACCATGACCATCGCAGACGCCGCGCCAGTCCTGGGCGACTGCCACGTCGGCGACTCGATCGCGGTCAATGGCGCGTGTCTGACCGTGACGGCGTTCGACGCGGCTGAACACGGCGGCTGGTTCACGGTGTGGCTGGCGAATGAGACCCTGGAGCGCACGGACTTGGGTACGTCGGCTGCATCTCGGCTGCTCTGAGCATGAAGCCTGAATCGAACTTGAACGACGGCAGGGGAGCGCAAAGTCGGCGACCTGATGAACCTCGAGCGCGCGATGGCGGCGCATGTGCGGTTTGGCGGCCACTTCGTGCAGGTGCGAGCGCGTCGCGGGTTTATGCTCTATGCTAATCCACACAGGCGCACGTTGACTCGACGGCCACGGTGGTGGGACGCATCTTCGACGGAGATTCTCTGCGGCTGACGTTCGAGTTTGCTGCGCCCTCCGTTGCGCGACCGGCGTTGCTTCAATACATCATCCCCAAAGGCTATGTGACGATTGACGGAGCGTCGCTGACGGTGACCGGGGTGGACGACACGCAGCGACGCTTCGGCGTCATGCTGATCCAACACACGCAACAGAAGATCTCGCTGGCGACTCAGAAGCGGGTGGGCTCGACGGTGAACATCGAGGTGGATATGGTCGGCAAGTATGTGGAGAAAAGCGTGCTCGCGGCGTTAGGAAGCGGCGAAAACACACCTCTGAGGGCGACGGTGGAGAAGATAGTCGAGTCTGTGCTGGAGAAGAAAGGTTTGTTGACAAAGTAGTATTTAAGTATTTCCTTGTGAATGTATGTATTGGTACAGAGAGAAATAGAGAAATGATTGGATCAGCTTTGGGTTGTACTCTAACAGTCTCTAACTATTTCATGGAAGCTGCGCCCAAGAGAAAAGCAAGAATCCTTTTCTTCCTTCTTCTGTATCTAATCTTTCCTTGCCAGATAACTGTAGTCAAAGTCACAGAGGCCCCGCCGCAGAGAAATTATGTCCCCCGTTCCCCGTCACCCTACAAGAACTCGGCCGCCCCGTCCCCTACCTTTCGTCCAAAGGCAAAGGTCAACACAAGCGCAACCTCAAGTCTTGTCGCACGCAAGGCCACCAGCGTCGTGTCCTCGTCTGTCGTTAGCAGAACTCCGTCCGTAAGAAGTGCAGCAAGCACCAGGACAGGAACCAGCCTCACACCGCGCTCGGGCTCCCCGTCGAAGCAGCCCTTGCCCGTCCCAAGGCCTCGTGCAGCTATTACTCGTGGTTTGACCGCCAAAGTCGGAGGTCAGGAGTCCCGCAGAGGTTCGCTCACCGGTTCCGCGTCCCCGAGCATCGCGTCGTCTCCACTCCTCGTGTCGGAGATCCTCGATCTGTCCGACGACGAGCCCACCCATTCCCCGCGAATTACCGCCAAACTCTCCAGACGAAACAGCAGCGAATTGCCCCCATCGCCTCCGCTGCCGCACTCATCCCTGACTGGCGGGTCCCTGCGCGCCCAGTCCCACCGCCCACGCGTCCCTTCAATATCATCCAACGCCTCCTCATCCTCCAGCCCGTTCTACTCCGCGTCCTCCGTCGCCTCCGCCGCCAATCCCCATCGATTTCCCTCCGCGCGCGCAAACCCCCCTTCCAATGCAGGCAACTACTACCAGCCCTTCCCGCGCGACGACCCCAAGCCGTACCCCCGCGTCAACGGTTTCGCGCACGCGACCGCGAAAGTGGATCCCACCGCAATCCCGCTCCCGCCGCACTCCCCGCCCACCTCGAACGTATCCTACTCCTCACGCTCCTCGCTCTCGCCGTCCTCCGTGTCGTACGCGAACGAGTCCGGGACGAGCCAGCTGAGTGTGCCGCGCCCCGGGAGTAGCGGTGCGGGCGACTCGATGCGCTCGGGGCTCGAGAATCTGATGCAGCTCAGCGAGATGCTGCCTACGGCGGAGGACGGCGAGGAGGATGAGGACGACTCGGTCTCGGACGAGGACGAGGAGAACCAGCTGCGCGCGAGCACCTTCGAGCGCAAGGTCCGCGCCGAGGCCAAGTCGGTGCGCAAGGTGCGTCGGTCTCAATATACGCTCGTCGCGTGGTGTGTTGTGCTGACCCCCCCGCGCACAGATCGCGGACCTTGAGATCACGAACCGCTCGCTGCTGACGATCAACACGTCGCTCGAGCAGACGAAGCACCGCCAGGCGAAGGAGATCCGCGAGCTGCGCCGCAAGCTGCGCGAGTCGCGCCTCATCCTCCCGCCGCGCGCCTTCCGCGCCGTCGCGCACGATGACGCCGCCGAGCCGGAGGACGACGACGACGATGACGACGACGACGAGGAGAACGAGGAGGAGGCGGCGGCAGCGGAGAAAGCGCGCGAGGTGCACGACGTGACGTACCGCCGCATCAAGGTCATCCTCGAGGGTCTCCTCGAGACGGGCCGCCGCGCGCTCGAGACGACGCCGGAGGACTTTCCGGAGCCGGTCAAGGTCACCAAGGTCCTCAGCGCGTACGAGGTGCCCGACTTGCACGCGGACGACGAGGAGCCTGACGCGAACGCGGCGCGCGCGCACGCGTCGCCGTCGCACGTCGCCGTGCCAGACAGCAGCGACGACGACGCCAGCTTGGACGAGGTCGAGGCTATGACTCTTCCGTGCGACTCCCCGCCCCCCTCGCACCCACCGTCCCCCTATGCGCCTGCCAGCAATATAGAGCCTGCATAACCATAACATGCATAATAGAGACTGATTTATTGCATTGTGCCCATGTACACTGAGTTATACTACAGGAGTTACTTAGATACCCGAGCTCATACCGGAAACACTACATTCTAACTAAAGGAATCCGTCCGTTGTACTATTGAATACAAATTATGAGCTGTCGAGAAGCCAGTTACTCATTATCCCGTATCTGCTGTGCCCGCTTTGCCAGCTAGGAAGAAAGATAAGAGATTAGTGAATGAAGGCGCGAGGAAACGACAACGCACAGCTGCGGCTAAATCCATGTTCGCGCCACCGACACCTCCAGCTGGTTTCGATGCCCCACCGGACGGTGTTGGCCGAGGCGCGGTTGGCACCGCGGGTTTCCCTGGCACTTTTGGCGCGGGCTTCGCTGCCACTGGCGGCCCGGGCTTGGGCTTTGTCGCCACGGGTGGCGGCGGCTTCCCGGCCAGCGAGCTCCCCGGTCTTGAGTTCCCAGGCGAATCGCTTGACGCGGTCGGAGTCTTCTTCCACGGCGTCGAGGACCCATTCGCGGCCCCCATGCCGGGGAAGACAGATACCGGCTTCGCAGATGCGTCGGCCGTCAAAGGGGAAGCGCGCACTGTGCTGGTGGTTGTTGCAGCGGGTTTGGCGGGTACAGGACGACTCCGCGCTGGCGGGGGCGGCGCGGCGGCTGCCGGCGCAGGGGCCAGCTCCAGGTAGTTGTTTGGAGCCCATCCCTGCACCCCACCCTTCTTCACCAGCCACCAGCCGTTGTCGTCCTGCTCCAACAGCTCTACCAGGTCGTCCTTCGTCAGGCTCATCTCGCCTTCCTCTCCGGCAAAGTCGAACTTGGCGCGATACATGGGCACCGCGGGCTTCGCCGGCGCTGCTGGAGGCGGCGGGGGTGGTGGCGGAGGAGCGGCGACACTGGCGCGCTTCGCTGGCGGAGCACGGGCTGCGGCTGAAGGTGTAGCTGCTGCGGGCTTGGGGGCCGCGGGCTTCGCCTGAATCACCGGCGCGCCGACAGCGGATGTCGTTGTCTTTCCAGGGAGAGGGCGAGCAGTCGGTTTGGGTTTCGACGCAGGTTTCGGCTTCTAGAAATTCAAACTACAGTCAACGAAGAAAGGTGCAGGTCCAAGAAAGTAACGAACGTCAGAAGGACCTCCTGCCTTGAGTAATTTACCCTGAGTAATGGGCCGGACGACGCCGGGTTTTCTCTTGGCTGGCGGTCGAGAAAGGCTGCCTGCTGGCTCGCCAGAGGGAACATGTACGGTGTGGCTCTTGTACAAATCGTCCTTCTTGACGGTTTCATCCTTGATGAACTTGATATCCGCCTTCTTATCCTTCTTCTTGGAGTAGGACATCCTGGCTTGTGCGTTAGAACAAAACACTTTGACTTCAACAACATGACATACGTCGGCGCCACCAAAAGGCTGATACTAGCCTGGGTCAGAGTCAGGAGATTGGCGGCCAGCTCTGTCTTGAAATAGCAACTGAAAATGGGATCTCCCTCCTCAGCCGTGTTACCATTCAAGCACTTAGAAAATTTTTAGTAACTGTACTGTCGACCGTCGAACGCTACACACCATCCAATCGTCTCGCAAGCTCGACATCCCGATACTCTTGATGGTGACCAATGGGATTTTTCTCTCCAATATTGTCTGATTGCGACCATCCTTGGCAAGTGTGACCACGATGTGGACAGCTTTCTGGGTCTACACAATGTCAGCCTCAGTGTAGTTTCAGAGCCGAACGTTACGAACCACGACAATGAATCGGGGGCTGGGTTTACTGGAACGACCTAGTTTGGATACCAAAAGTTGGATTCTACCGCTAAATGTAACTTGGTCGTCTGGAAAAAGCTCAACAGAGGATGAAGCAAGGGAAAATATTAACGCACTTCCAATGCTGCATACTTGGCTCAGCTCTTCCCCCAGTGGACTCTTGCCATTGACGTCGAGATAATCTCCCATGAAACGTCGATAACTGAGAAGACTGAACCGCCGCCGTTCTTTACGTCCAGCCAGGACCTGGTGGCCATAATCGCGAACCTGCGCATACACGAGCGCCTCCTTGTTGTTCTTCCAGAACCGCTGGATTCGGCGCGCACATTCATGCTTATATCGCATGTAGTTGCGGAACGCCCGTTGAATGCGACCGGCCATATTGTGCCAGTATCGATCGCGCATCGTTTCGAGAGCAAACAACTACGGACAGTCAGGTATGTCAAGGCAAAGGATATTGTCACTCACAGTCTCGGGATTCTTGATGAAAGCCTTTGTCACACCCATTTGCCACTCGTCCTTGGCGATTCCGGTGTCCTTCAAAATCTGCTCGCACCCAGATTTGGCATCCCCATGCCAAGTGTATTCACCAGCGTAAGACGTCTGGGGCGAAAGCAGGTAGAACCGTTCCACCATCTTCTCAAAGGTATTCCGATAAGCGAAACCGGCCCTGCGAATGCGGACATTCTCCTGCAATCCTAGATACTTGATTTGATGCAGGATGGCTTTGGTGTCGTACTCTGAGCCGCTACGGTTCTGGTTCGGTTTAATTGTTCGGATGTACGAGGGCTGCGCCTTCATCAAGTTCTCAACAAGGGCCCCAGCAGATGCCTGAGCTCTAAGTCAACGAAAGTGAATTGGTAAAAAAACGAGCTGACCTTGATGCGGTCACCTGCGGTTGGAGGTCTTTTCTTGCTATTGGGGTCCGGACGATCCGGGAACAGAGTCTGCAGGAATTGGTTTCCGCTGGTCGCGACGAGGTCAAGAAGATCCTTGTTCAGCGTGTCCTTATTCTTGTCTGTCATACCGGAGACATTGTACATGACATCTCCAGCATAATGACGGACTAGGAACTGTGATCCACGGGATTCGAAATGCGCGTTTGAAGCGAGTCCAGACGCCCGCTGCATGAAACTGCTGTCCGCGGCAGTGGGGTCTGCGTGAGCGGTGGCGCAAGCATCATTCAAGGCAGCGAAGATTCCTGGGGGTCGGCGCTCCTCGATGAGATCGCACACGATCTTGTTGTTGAAGTACTTGATCGGGTTCCATTTGATCTGCTCCCGGACATATTCTTCTTGTTCTGTCTTCAGCGTCAGCTCGATGAAGATTTGTTGCAGTTTCTCGTTGACGTAGTTGATACAGAGCTGCTCGAAAGAGTTGTCCTGAAATTTCTATTTTTGAACCGGAATCTTGTCACATTCAGTGGAACCCTACCTCGAAGATTTCGAACCCAAAGATATCCTAAATGACCATCAGACTGGGTCGCCAGAGTGGCAACGAAAAAACACACCAAAATGCCAATGATTTGGGAATGAGCAGACCGTGGTTTCATAGAAACGTTAATTCTAGACACAATCCACTCGAACAGGTTGTTGTATACCGCTTTGGAAAGAGCATCTCTCGCAGAACTGGCCTGTGCTGGGTTGAGAGGGACGTCATAGACCGATCCTCTGCGACCACCACGTTGTGTTTCAACGATTTTCGACGTCAAAACCTTCTGCACAGTCGCGGCGTCCACTTCCATCAGGTAGCCGACAAAATCAGTGACACCTGTGTCCGCAATGGTGGAATTGCCGTCGTCCATCTCGCTGAATTGAACGTTCCCCAACCACAAAATAATGGCAAGCATCCGGAAGATTTCGGTCTGCTCGTCCGGACCGAGTCCGATGACTTGCATCGCTTTCTACCACAAGTCAGAACGAACGAGACAGGTTGGAGAGAAGGCAGAATTCTCACAATGGTTTCCTGGTAATCCTCGACATCATCGATGCCGGCAACGTCCAGACAGTTGCTTTGGCTGGTGTAAACGTAGGCCTCCGGACCTTGCAGACCGAACATTTCTAGGCAAAAGAAAAAATCGGGCTCAACATGCATCCAAGCCGACGATATCAAGACTCACCGCGTTGGTCGCTCGAAGCTCCTTTGGTAAACTGGTAGAAAATATGAAAGTCGCGCTCGTTTTCTATTTGCCCAACAACCCGTCCTTTCTCCAACAAATAGTTCGTAATTTGAGCACCAACGGGTTCTCCATGTGTATTGAACATGATCTCTAAATATTTCCCCTGCAAATGGCCGAATTAGCGGGGATCTGGATACAGCGCGAATACCTACGTGTCGACTGGAGTTGTTGTTTCGGAGGGTCTTCGCGCACCCGAAACTCTCGAGGAGTGGATTTGTGGCTAACACCATGTCTTTGATTTCCTGGATACTGCTATCCTGCCCACCGGACACGGCGGCGATATACTGCATAATTCGTTTTGCAGCCTCCGTCTTCCCTGCGCCAGATTCCCCGGAGATGATGACACATTGGTTTTCGTGGTAGGCATTCATGTTGTAGTACGACGTTTCCGCGATACTGAAGACATGAGGAGGAACCTCGAGACGATTCTTGCCTCGATATCTTTGCAGCGTTTCCTCTGTATATATCCCGAGATCTGTAGATCGTTTCAATTAGGTTGGCCAGGTCAGCAGCGGAATGAGAGCGGGACCTCTGAATGGGTTGACCGAGATGAGCACGGCGCCAATGTAAGTGTAAATCTCGGCGTTGGTCCATCGTTTCTGGAGATTCTCGTTGATGCTCTCGTTGCTAATAGTGGTGAGCAGCGTCATATCGGTGACCCCGACTTGCTTCTTCTTGAAGCCCTCTTTCCAATCCGCCTGGCAGAAGACCAAATAAGACTATGTCGAGGTGAGAAGTCGAGGACGCGGTACCTTCGCGACTTTGCCGGCTTGCCCACCGCCTTTCTTCGGCGCGGCTGCGACTTTCTTGCCCGCCTTCTTCGATGGCGCCTGGGTGAAGATTCAATACACAATCCGTGGCCACAAACACTTGAACGCTGACCATGAATTAGGGAGATCTGAGTTAAGTAGGGGAGAGTAGCGTTGTAAGTAATTTGTTGTATTGATCGACTGTGCCGCAATCTCGGCAACTACCGGTTACTGTGCCGCTCGGGCGCAGCGCTCAAGAACAAAAAATGGCTCATTCTGACTATGCTATACAGTTATCCTCGCGGTTTTATATCGTCCATCAGGAATTTGAGGGCCTCCATGGCTGGGTGTAATACAGCCTCACCGGGGGAACTCTTCACAACATTTACCAGCCCTTGCGCAAGACCTGCTTCTACAGCTTCCCTTGCAATCTGTTTCCGAGTCTTTTCATCTTGAATGCTGAGGAGTACGTTGCGGGCGCAAACGATCCCTCGATGGACGAGTCCAGGATCACCCGCCATGATTTCCTCGTCTTCATCGCGGGGGGCGGTGGAGGGATCGATGAGTTGAGCGAGGATTGGGAGCATCCGATGGCGCTCGAATTGAAGGGCAATTAGCCCCTCACAAGCGCTGGGTGCATCCGTCAGGGTGGCGAGAGCTCCCGATGCTGCGAGGCGGGTTCCTAAGTCTGCGACGTCCGACATGGCCAGGACAATCTGGAGCTTGGATTTCGTCCCATGCACATTTTCTGCCCCTCCGTACCTTTCGAAGACGTCGTCAGATCCAGATATGAGATTGCAGATCAATTCCATCGACGCTCTTCGAACCAGCATGTGTTCCTCGAGGAGTAATAACTCGACGCTGTTAAGTAATCCATCCGCCTTTGCGATGCGCGAAGCAGTTTCTGCGCTGTGCGATGAAAGGTTTGTCAAGGCCATCAAAGCCTCGAACCGCTGTAAGAGAGTGGCGGAGGAATGCTGGAGCATGATGGAAAACGGACGAATCGCGTCGTAGATTGCCCCGTCGTTGGGTCCAAATACCTGCACAGGAGAGGCCGTTATCGCAAGTTTGGCCAACGCCTGAATGGGTTCCAAATGCGCAACGTCTAGTGTAGCCTTTGCTTCTTGTTTGGTTCTCGACGCAGTGTCGGCCGATAATGTTGACATGGCATGCTTGATAATGAGGCCCAAGAGTTTTGCACCTCCACTTTGAAGTACCCTCCCCCGGTTCTCCTTATCCTCGATGATATTTAGCAAGGCTTTACCCGCTACCACCCTGATTCCCAGGCTCTCCGTTCCTGGAACGGCCCCCGCAAAAACGTCCAGAACTCCGGCTGCGACCAGTCGCTGAACCCGCGCTTTAACGTGGTCGTCATCGTCAAGCGCGGAAGAAGGATTTGGTTCTTCGGATGATTTGTTCGCTGCATTCGCCATGCGCTTTAGTTTGGCAATTTGAGCCTGCTCCTCGGTCAGACGGGGGCGATAGGCACACAGGTTCGAGATGGTAAGGAGGACGCCATAGAGGAGTGTGGTATTGGGGGCCTCCGCACTGAAGTTGGGCGTTTTACGACGAGGGACAAGGGCAACAAATCGCTTCAAAAAGATGGGATCCCTCGAAAGAGCATCTTTTACGGCGGGGTCCACGCTCAGATACGCCAACCCTTCCACGGCGTCGGCGATGGACGATTGATCGTCACCAGTTATAACCAGTGCTTTCATCACATCTGCAAGTTCGTCGTCCTGGGCCTGAGCCTCGGGCAGGCCGGTTTCAGCGGTATCGCCAGCTCTACCTCGCGATAATTTAACCAGAGCGATCGACGTAGCAGCGCGCAACGCCGGGTCGTTCTGATTACGAGAGTATTCCTCGAGCCACTGAATGGTCTGAGGTGTAATAATTGCGCGACATGGTTTATGTCCGCACGCTTGACTGAGCAAATGGGCGACTAGCAAAGACAACTCTGCGGACGGCGTGAGGTCGACGCTGTCCATCAGGAAATCGAGAATGCCATCCTGCTGAAAGATGGGCGAAGCGGACTCCCAATCCACCTGGAAAAGGGCGGTCAAGAATGAGATGCCCTCTTGGAATTGGCGTTCGTCAGAATCTGCAAGCCTCGACACCACTACTGGCTCGAAGACCTGAACCAAGGTTTCCGTGGCTGGATCGGGCTGCTTGCCCTTTACTGCAGACGAATTCCGAACGCCTTGGCAGAATGCCGAAAGGACGAGGTACGCTTTCGAGCGAAGAGTTGCCGGTTGGGATGGAAGAAAGGCCGTAATGAGATACGCGAGTTCATCTGGTAGAAAAGGCGTGGAAGGGCTCTGTTGAGTTTTCTGTAACAGAGAGTCCAAGTTATCGTCGGACATCGATAAAGTCGGGTTCAAGTTGCAGTGCTTCGATCAACCGCTTACAACTTGCCGCCAACCTCGATGAGCGCGTCGACTCCCGATTTCAACACGCGAAAATCGACCATTCAATCAGGGAGTACGATCCTCTTCAGGTTGCCCAATGGTGATGCAAAAGCCGTGAAAGTTGACAAGGACTGGTGTGCTACATTCCTTGTTCTTCTCCGAACCCCCTTAAAAAAATCATAGCAACGTCTCTCTCGGTAGACTCGGCGTATTCTATGCCAATGAATTGATAAACGAGCCCTTTGGACGAACCTACGACATTGTAGACAAGAAGCTGACCTTGATTCCTCCACGCACCCTGGCAGAAGTTGGTAAATCTTGTCGCGAATATAGTAAATCTCCAGCTTGACTTGCACCAGAGGATACGGATGCGACCAACGAATACATCAACGACGGGGAATTCGTACAACCTCTGACTCTCGAGGAAATTCAATCCCTCAAACAATCTGGAGCCCATGCATCGGTAGGTAGGCATTACTTTTCTCGCAAGTACCACCTGGTGGCTCACGTCACTGCAGGAGATTATCAAGATGCAGATTGAGCAGCACGCCAATTACTCGCTGAAAACCGAGTACAGCAAGGAGAAATACAAGAAACGCAAGGAAGCGAAGTATGCCAATTTCTCTTACTCGAATAGCAGCTTATAATCATCGCAGGTACTCCAAAATTTTTACAACCATAGATCCAACCTTGTTCAATGTTTGTGAATACTGGTTCAAAAAGGATCAGACGCGAATACGCGACATACGCGTCGACGCGCTGTCTCAAATACTGAATATGGCGAACATCAGACCTGGAGGCAGATATCTCGCGGTGGATGATGCTTCTGGTCTCCTCGTCTCGGGTATATTGGAACGGATGGGAGGTAAGGCGACTAATGCCTTGTTCCCTGGATATCTTCTCACTATTTGCAGGTATGGGTCGTCTAATAACGATCTGCAATACCGACTCGCCTCCTGCATATCCTGTCATGGTCCACATGAATTTCACCAATGAAACCATTGCGCCTCTTTCTTCACTGAACTGGGCAACGGCAGACCAGAGCCACATACCCGGTAAGCCTTTGCATTCGGCGCCTGATGATCTCGCTGAGAATCCTAGTTTCCAGTGGCACCGCCAGTTGAGCTCCCTTCTGAACAAATCAAGTCCGACCGACAACAGTCGCGTCTGAATAAGCGTAAAGCTGCTACGGACTTGCTGAACAGCACTCGGGAAGATCTATTTGCCGGGGAATTCGATGCGTTCGTGTTCTCGGTGTTCCAATGCTCCTTATACGTGACCTCCATTGCAGTTTGATCGTGGCAAGCGAATACGAGCCATTTTCCATATTAGAAAAATTGGTGCCGTTTGTGGCAGGGTCTGGCTCGATAGTGATACAGAGTCCTTTCGGCCAGGTATGCTTTTGAAAATGGATCCTAGTTTGTCCTTGACCATTTACTGCAGATTTTATCGGAAGTTCATACGAAACTACGAGCTCTTCCCGGATACTTGTGTCCTTCGCTAACAGAGGTTTGGCTACGGCGATACCAAGTACTCCCAGGACGAACCCATCCAACGATGAATACGTCTGGCTCTGGAGGTTTCATCCTTCACGCAATCAAAGTGTATGTTTCGTTCTGTCGGAATCATCGAGAGTTGACTCGAGCGTGTTTAGATACAACGACGAAAACGCCAATGCTATAACCTCACATCGTCGACCAAAACCCACTGCAAATAACTCAAGTAGCAACAAAATTATTATTGCCGCAGATGCATCGATGGAAGATGCAGAAGAGGCTTGATAACAGCCTACGAAGTATATTTGCCAGAGTTGATTCTTCACGCCTTATTAGTTTATATTCTATTGAAGATAGATTGCAAAGGCTCGCTCTTGAGCAATCTCCTGCACATGTACAACCTCTAGTTGTCATTATCTCGCATCTTCTTGTATAGATTAATGATAAGGTCATTAGCCGTCAATGTTATTATACTGAAAACTTGTTAGTGGAAAGAAACAGTCCAGGTAGACACAAACGTGTGTGGTGCGATCCGCAAAAAGTGTGCCGTCGATCCTACGTGGTTGTTAAAATTCAGTTGAGGGAAGAGCCACGGTACATGCCTTTATACCATCCACGCAAGCCCTCCGCCTTCGCCGTCTTCCACAGGCAGTCTATTGGATTCTTGTACAAGGTGCCCACCATCTTACCATTTGGTCCAAGGACAGTCGGTTGGTTGTACATCCGTGTCAATGCCTGGACAAATCGTAAAACAGCTCTGCGAAACCACTGTAAATACTTACAGTGTCTGCAGGTTGCATTACGAGGCACTGGAAAAATCATAGCGAATGAACAATCGCAGTCAGGTGGGAGAAACCAAACGACGTACAACGCACACCCCAGAAACGGCGCTGCTCGCGAGGAAAGTCCACGTGCTGTTGGCCGGGAGTATCTCGCGGCTCACCAAAAAGTTTTTGGTGAGGTTGTAGCTCGGTAGTTGCACCTATGTGCAGTGAGTCGAGCTGTTGATCAACATCTAAGAATGAATGCACCGAGGAGCCCATTGACGTTCGCAAGATTGCAGCATCCATGCCGCGAATGAGACCACGCGGTCCTTCAGCGCGAAATATGGTCGAGAGCGCATGGAAAGAGTTTTTGTAGTAATGTTGGGCACCGACAGGCAAAGCGGGAGAGTATGCTTGCATTCGGGCCTTGATAAGGAAGAGGGGGCTGCCCAGGGATGCTGTCGACAAGGTGTGAGGGTGCGTAGAGTTATCCGACGCAGTACTGACCGCCAACGGCCCCGCTGGACGCTCCCGCGATGATTGCAGTCGCGCCTAACTGTTCGTCGGGCCTTCGGCCGATTAATTTGTTGATGTTGCGTCGAAATGGTTCGTAGAATCCTGCAATTCAAGATAACGCGGCGTGAAAAAAAATTCGGGTGGTATACATACCTAGTCGCGAGCCGTTCAAGAGGATCTGAGGGTATTGTCACGAAAAATAAATTAAAAATGAAGCAGGCATACTTGGTACGCATACTAAAGGCTTCGCGTCAGAATACGTCGAGACACGAAAACGGGACAACGTGCTGCAGGACCGAGGCCTCTCTGTATCCCTCGGATGCCCTCATTCTTGTATGTTTTGCCCATAGCATCGAAAGCGTTCTTATACACCTTTGCTGTGCCGGCCTTTGCGAGCTCACCCTGCAGCTGCAAGCGTGTCTTCGCTACCTCAGCAGGATTCGAAATCTGCCAGATTCTCGTCAGTCGAAAGATGCGACCGCTGATAATTACCAACAGTGACCTGGAGGAGAGTCAGTCAAAAGTTTGCGACCGTTGCAAGTTACCCACAGCGATACATGCTGCTATACCACCACACATGAAGCCCTCCGCGGTCGAGATGGGGCGGCCCTTGACCGGGGCCGGGGAGGCCATTCTGCGTGTGGTTGAGGCGAGATGAAAGAATGAGTCCGCAACGATCGGCCACAATCCCGATGACCGGTCACTTAAGCAATGACCGGCTGCTCGGACTTGGACCGATGCGATGAACTACACATTTAGCGCGCAGACTGTCGTCTTCGTCGCTCTTCTTGCGGTTGTCCTCCCTGCCGTTTTCCGCATCGTATCGAACCCCTTCACCCTCCTCCTCGTCTCCCCTTTCGTCCTTGCTCTCCTGGGCATCGCGTTCCTGGTCTTGAACGTGCTCGTGAGCCATCTCCTCGATGCCAAAGCACCTTCGGCGAGGAACAATCTCCGCCATGCAGCTCGACCATTCGTATTCTCAAGCCCCGCGGCATGGCAAGCCGTCCTGACGCGCTCCCAGTGGTCCCACAACAGTCCTCAGTCGTTTCCGCCTCTGGTTCCCAATGCGCCTGTGCTTTCAGGCGCAATAAACGACATCCTCATCATGATTGTTCGAGACTTTGTGCTCGTATGGTACAAGGACATATCAACGTCTCCGTCGTTCCCTATGGCTGTCTCGGGAGTGCTACACAAATCACTCGAAAATATACTGGATCGGGCTGCCGGAATCGATTTAGCGGAGCTCGTTGTCAAGCGCATCCTCCCCAAGGTTACTGCACACGTTGAGCAGTTCCGACAGTCAGAGGTCGCCCTCCGTGGCGCAGGGTTGGAGCGACGGTTGACCCAGTCAGAGGAGCTCGACCTTTTACTGGCCAGTCGATACACAAGCAAAGGCGGCGGGAAACTTCATCCTTCGGTCGACAATTTGTCTACTACTTTTACCAGGCAAACAGAAGAGGCACACCTCAGGCAGCTGGTGGCAAAAGCGCTTCCGTTCATCTTGCCAGAGACAGAGGGCCAGAGCAGGGTTTTGAAGTTGGTTGTGCGGGAGATTGTTGCGTGCGCTGTTCTATACCCAGTCATGGAAATGCTTTCGGATCCCGACTTTTGGAACAAGGCAATCGACCAAGTGGTGCGTGGTTCAATTTAACCCCCGATTTATAGTCTCATTATTTCGATACAGGCTGGTGCGGCAATACACGAGCAGAAACTGATCACGAAAGTGCGGAACGTTCTCGAGGCTCAGTCACCTCGACCTCATCATCGACTGTCGTCTGCGCCAGTCCCTGCCGGGCCTACGACCGAGACCATCACGATCAAGACAGACGCTCGTCAGTTCGAGTCTTTTCTTCGCAGCATAAATCGCTTTTCATCGCTTTTGGACGCCCGTCGACTGAAGAATGATGTAGTAGGCGAGATTAGGAGAACTCGAATACTGCTCGGTGAGTGATTCCCGTGTTTAAACTCCACCGACTGACTGTAAACAGCCAATCATGAAAAGGAAGACTGGATCAACGGAGATAAGACTGAAGACGTCGTGGCGTTTTTGGACAGGCTCTACACCGCCAAGAGAAAGGTCGAGGAGAGGATTGTTGTTCTCGGTGGAGGAGACGATTCAGTAAGGGACTGTGCTACCTTTCCATAAACACGTT
Organism: Mycena albidolilacea; assembly: GCA_029282495.1. Lineage (NCBI taxonomy): Eukaryota > Fungi > Basidiomycota > Agaricomycetes > Agaricales > Mycenaceae > Mycena > Mycena albidolilacea. The sequence continues at coordinate 2,316,017 of JARIHO010000005.1, read as the reverse complement.
GACCGTTCTCACAGGGACGACAATCGTCTTTCCACGAGCCCGGCGTCAAGTCGGGCGTGACATTGCGCGAGGTCTTACAGAACCCCAGTTCTCTATCATATTTCATGGAGTTTATGGACCGCCGCCAACGGTCTTTACTTGTTCAATTTTGGCTGACCGTCGAAAGCTTCAAGAATCCGCTCGAGTCCGTGGATTCGAGTTCCTCTGGCGACGAAGATGATCCTATCCAGGATGCTTCCACGTTGGTCACCGTGAGGGAGGATATCTCCATGATCTACGAGCTTTATTTTTCGACCCCTACTCCTCATCCTACACTTGCCTCCATACCGAAGAAGCACATTCAGCGCATTCGGGACTTTGCGACGAGTGACCAGCCGCCGTCTCCCGCTACGCAACGGACTGTGCGCAGGAGCGTTATGCTCGCGCAGAGACAAGTGGAGCGGAACATGGAGCACGACTTTGAGGACTTCGAGCGCTCCGAATTGTGGTTTCGTGCAATTGGCGATACAGAATTTGGACGCTCCGCGCAGAGAAATTCGCCAGAACCAGCGCCTTCGCTCAAGTATCGGCGATCTGTCACATCGCCAGGCCTTGCGAACCTTCATCTCACTGGTGTTCCGTCTCCTCTCAAACAGAGTTATGGCCCGCTCCCACACATGCTGCCTCGCTCTGAAACTTCGCCCGGCTATGTTCGGCAGAGAAGCGCCAGCGGTGGATCCCATCGGTCAAGTGGTTCGCACTCTCATCAGTCTCGACCCTCCAACATCGAGGTTCTCATGTCGCCTGTTTTCGATACGTCCTCTGACGACTCCAGAGCCCCGCTCTTTGACGATCCCGATGATCGGCTGCAGCGAGCGGAGGAGGTCCGTATGGAGGCTATCCAGGCGGCTCTGACCGACATCATGGCGTTGCAGCAAACTCCAAACGACGAGGATCTCGGGGATCGAGATACCATGTTTGCACCTTCACACTCGAGGAAAGGCAGCGGAAAGCGCCGAGCAATGTTCGATGTTGACGAGGTGGACGAGATTGACGAGGACCGACAGGAAGAAGCCGGCGAGGAAACTGGATCGTTCCAGATGGCCGCCCCAGGCGACCTCCAGCTTTCCTACGATATTGCTCGGTTGGGAGACAATATCGCCAATCTGCAGTCGCAAGAGGCGATACTTGTCACACTGATTAAGAAGGCGGAGTTGACTGGCGACACGCAGGAACTGAAGCTGCTGAACAAGTCCAAATCCGCGATGAACCGCGAGTTGAGGGCGCTGCAGTTCCAGAAGTCGCAGTACGAGCAACAGGACGCGGTGAACCGCTTGTTCTCGGACCGTACCAAAGTGGCTATCGTCAGCTCCACTGTGGGCGACGAGGAAGGGAAGCAGGTTGTTCGATATCTTGTCGAGATCCAGCAGCTTGCGCCCGACGGGAGCTTTGCGTCTGGCTGGGTGGTGGCTCGCCGGTACAATGAGTTTTTGACCATGCATACCAAGCTACGAGACAAGTATGCTCTCGTCCGAAACCTGGACTTTCCCGGGAAGCGGTTGGTCACTGCGTTGTCCAATAGTTTTGTGGACACGCGGAAAGTTGCGTTGGAGAAGTATCTGCAGGTCGGTTGCCGTGCGTTATGCAATTCTAATGCTCACATCCGGCCAGAATCTCATCGCCATTCCGATTGTTTGCGACAGCGATGAGCTGCGGGGGTTCCTGTCGAGGGAGTCTCCTTTCTCTGCGTCCGAGACCCCCGGGGCAGCAGCTAAAGGGCCGGCCGCATTCTCAGGCACGGATCTAGTGCGAAACGTATATAAATCCGTCACTGAGAGCATTGACGACATGTTCTTTGGGCCATCGATGCTGGATGTCATGATCCAGCGCCTTACCCGCCAGGCCGCCGAGTTCGCGGGCATCGTAGGATCCGGCGTCAACGATGTGGACCTTGTCGCACAAGCATTGAATGCCTCGGGAAAGACCTCGTCCGAGGCTGCGATGATGGAGCTTTCGGGCGATCTCAAGCCGCTGGAAGGGGAAACGAGCACCTCCACTTTCTCGGCTCCTATTTGCGATCTGTTGCTCGCGGTGTTCGAGCTAAACAAGACGAACAACTGGCTCCGGCGCCAAGCAGTTGTGATCATTTTGCAACAGGTGCTGGGCGGCACCATCGAGCGGTAATAGTTATCATGAAGCCGGAACTTCAGCCTGATGTTTCTTTCAGAAAAATCCGAGAACAAGTAAAGGCTTTCCTCGAAGAATCGCGCATCATGGTCATCGTCAATTTGTTTCGGAATGGACTTTGGCCTGGAGGAAAATTGAAACCTCCAAGCGTACCGCGGACACCCGACGAGAAGTTGAAAACAAGAGATGATGCGAATCGAAAACTCTCATCTTTAGTACCTGGTGTGTTTTCCTAGCATGGAGATGGGTTTCCGTTAAACGACATTCAGACCTGGCAGCGAACATGATTGGACGGACGAATGCTCGTCGGGGGGCGCGAAGAATCTTTGCAGTTTTGCAGAATCGTCGACTGAACCAACACATCGCATACACCATCGTAGACGAGGTTGGTGATTTTCATTTTACTTTCTTCGCGTGCTGACCAGGCTCAGGTGTTTGCGGCTTTGTTTCCCGATGCATCATGACCTTACGACTTAATCATTACTTTCACGAACCGGCACGGACAAGCACTCTCGGGACTACTAGGATAAATGTAAATTATAATACAACAATCTTTTAGCACCGCCGCAATATCGTTTTCCGTGGCATGGCGAGTGACTCCAACAATAAGATGTGCTTCCATCGAGACCCTGTCTCGTGTACAGAAATTCTCGGCGCCAGAAAACGAGATTCTTATCTTGCTCTCTCATTCTACAACAGGTAGTAAAGAGTGAGGCAGTTGATGTTCCGTGTGATATCATATTCGACGTATTTAACCCACACTTTTTCATTGCTTGTACCAGCCAGGGATGCCAACGGAATTCTCAGCTACGAAGATGATAACTCATGAATACAAATTACTACCTCCTCAGTGTGGGCTCCTGGTCGTCGCTTTATTGGGCTAGCATAGCCCTAGTATTTTGACCAAGATTGGAGCGAGATATGTATAAGAAGATCCGATCATTGAACTTCCTGCACTTGATCGGTAGCAAGTATCGGCCTGTATCTCAACACCACGGATGAGATTCCTTAGGAATAAGTTGTAGCATGGAATATATCAATGCAGTTCATTTTACCACTTGGAGTCTGGACCTAGTGATTTGAGCAACATTTGGTCGAAATATGTGCCAAATTGTGCTTTTTTGACTAGGATTATGTTCAAGCCTTGTTTGGGCCGTTGACCTCGGGGGGGCTAGGTGTGACATCTTGGACTTATGCGCACGAAGGATGGGAAGAATCCTAGGCACTTTTTGGATTTAAAAACGATCAGGAACGAAGGAAAAAGATTGACCTCTGCCCGGATTGAACGGACGACCTTCTGGAAGCTGACTGCCTAATGGCTAAGCGATAGACCGTCGGGTAGCGTCAAGGCTGGATGTCGACTAGATAGTAGATTAGATTGCGTTGGCACAGCCACACACCGGGGATCCGGTGTGCTCTTTTAAGCGGTGAAGTCTTGAAGATCGCAGAGAAGCTATTGTTTCTTCCTCTGCCTCCGGCCAGTTTCTTGGGTCGAGGTGCGGCTGGTGCTAGCATCTCCCCAAAGCGGATTCTAGGCGTGGGGCAAGGTCGAGCCCACCTCCAGCAGGCGGCTGTTCTTCGCCACCCTCAAATGGTTCCCTGGCGAACTCTACGACCCATTCTCCGACTTCTTCGTGGCCGACTGAGGTTCGAGACATGGGCGGAAATATATACAAAATAAATCGCTTGAGTGATGGAAAGAGAAGTCCACCGGCCATGCCGGTGCCAATGAACAGCGCAGGGGCTGCCTCTGAAGCAAAAAGCTGACCCCTGCCCGGATCGAACGGACGACCTTCTGGAATCAGATTCGAAGACGTAGCTGGAATCAGATGCTCTAATCCACTGAGCTAAGGGGTCATGGTGTGTGGGACGTTGTATATAGATACACCGACAAAAGCCCTTCAGCGGGGACCCCTTGCACATCGCCTGACACTTCGCAGTGCGACACCGGGAGGGAAATAGTTGAATTGGGTGCTGAATCGAGTTGAGGCGAGCCGGGTGCTTGCGTTGAGGTGTGAAGAATAACATTTAAAAAATATAACATCGCATTGTACAAGAAACGAGCGCAAAGCATTCAACGAGCATGTGCAGTAAGTAAAGAGCATGAGAAACCAGTAAACACCAAAAACATAATCTACCGTTTAGCCGCTTTCGACCTCGTCGCGAGCGAACTTCCAGCCTGCGATGCTGGCTCTTATCGCACTCCAGACATTGTCAGTGACGACGAGACCAATGTCGCATTCCGCGATGTCGGCTGCGGAAAGATTCAAAAACTCCTCTACGCTCATCTCGGCCCCCAGCAATCCGTGGAATGCCATCTCCGGATAGGTCTCTCCGAGCATCACGACACATTCCTTCATCTCGGCTGCAGCGATCCACTTTTGGATCTCCGAGACAAATCGTTTATGCGAGAGGACGTTGAAGGTCACATTGCAAGTGGGGATTTGGTCGCGGGGGAGGGAGACAAGGGTGGCGAGGGACAGCTTGGCCGTGATGAAAGCTTCGGGATTGATCTCTGCGAATTGGGGGAGACGAGCGATCTCGAGCATGCAAAGCCGCAGCTGACGCTCATCCGGATCGATCTGGGGGATGGGGAGCTCGTCGTCCAGTTTGCGCTTCTTGGCCGCTGGTTTGCCCTTTGAAGGTTTGGCGACAGGGGGTAACGTGAACGGAGCAATCTCGAGCTTCTCGAAAATTTGCTTGTGAGCGCGAGTTTTCAGCTCCGTCTTGCGGTTCTCTATGAGGGTAGTCGAAGGGAGGGGGAGGCGATGTTCTTTGGGCATGGAGTCGTGTGCGAAAAGACGCGCGTCATCGTGCCACTGGAATTTTGCGGGCAATTGGTAGCAGGTGTCGAGATGAGCATGCGGGCATTTGCCAGGCTGGCACTTCTCCGACCCGCAATGGTCTACACATTGCAGTAGAGAGTACTCGTGGAAAAGATGTAGGTGCTCGATGTATTCGCCCGTGGTCATTCTGCAGAAAAAAATGAGATAAGAGAATGTACGGAAATGGCACCAGCGTACATCCGGACAACAGTGCATTCAGGAAAGCCGCAGGAGTGCTTGTTCGTGTAGCTGATTCCAGTTTTGTCACCCCAATGAGTACCCATGTGGAGCGTCAGCTTCGTCCCGGTCGTAAAAACACTGTAGTGATGATTGTTAGTTTGTGTTTTTCCTAGACCAATGAGGGCTTACATGAAACGCTGGAACCAATCTAGAAGTTCATCGAAAAAACAGACCGGACATAACAGCAGGCGAGTCAAGCGCCACGGCCGCCCTCCAACACGCCGCCCTAGTTTGATCTGGACGCTAAGCCGTAACGGACCCCTGGAGATTGTGAGTCGTTGTCGAGCACAAAATGGATAAACTGACGAAAGTGTTCCATCGGTATTTGGGGAGATGGGGATTGTGCTTCTAGAACATATATGAGCAGCGGGTTCAAGGAAAAAGAGAAGCCGTACTCGATGGACGCTTCGGTCTCTGTCCGACTGACCACACTCACGCTTCTGCGGTATGTGCTGGTAAGTAGCAGCGGGAATTACGGGAAGAATTCACTAACCTGCGAGGTAGCGACCTCGGGGCAACACTTCTGCAACAGCGTAAGGAAAAATCACTTGGGCATGTCAAAGGACGTACCGCATTGAGGTATCAGTGTCGTTGCCACTGAAAGCCAGAGTCAGACAAAGAATTGACCTAGGATCATGATCAGACATACCTCTGCATGGTTCTGTCCGATCCGCCGGAAGCTGTGGAGCGACGCGACGCTCTAGCAGTCGGTGCACGACCACGGGAGGAAGTAGAAGGGCGGCGACGAGCGGGGGCGCCGCTGTCCTCGTCTTCGTCATCGCTGTCTTCACGCACACGGACAGTGCGCGCGCGCGTACGACCACGGGGGGCAGGATCAGGGCGGCGACGGCGAGGACCAACACGGGCGTCGCTGTAGGCATCACTGTCGGCGTCGTCGCTGCTCTCTTTGCCGCTGTTGGGAGCGAATTCGTCCTGGCTGTCGCTATCCTCCGCGTCCGCACCCCCGTAATTCGGGCGAGCACGAGCGGCAGACACACGCTTGGGTCGCCCGGATGCGACTGGAAGTGGAGCAGGAGTGGGCGCGCGAGCAGTAACCATATCGACGTCGGCAGGAACGTCGGCGGGAGTGGGTGCGCGAGCGGGAGCAGGAGTCGGCGCGTGAGCGGGAACCATATCAACGTCGTCGCGTGCAGCCGGACGAGCGCGGCTGGTAGACACACGCTTGGGTCGCTCGGATGCGACTGAAGATGGGGCAGGAGTGGGCGCGCGAGCGGTAACCATATCGACGTCGGCGAGCGGAGCCGGAGCCATATCGTCGACGTCGTGTGCGGCCGGAACCATCTCAACGTCGTCGTCGCGTGCAGAGGCGGGGACTATCTTGTCGCCCTCATCGCCGTCCTTGCCGTCGTGCTCGACCTCGCTGTCATCTGCGGGTTCCGGGTCAGACAAGCACTCCTCGTCATCGTCTCCGACGTCCTTAGCAAGGTCCACTGCCTCCACATCGCCGCGGAGCACGTCCATGAAGTGCTCGAAGCAGCCTTCGCTGTGAGCCACATAGGCGCCGTAGATGGCTTCGCACTCGGCTTCCGACAGGTCGTTGTTGACCGTCGACTTCATTTGGCCGGTCTTGAAGTACATGCCTTTCGGAGCAGAGACGGTTTGGGGAAGAACGGGCACAAGCATGCCACAGATCGGACAGCGCCAGTGGTCGGGGTTGTTGGCAAGCTCGCAGCCCATGAGGTGCTGGCCCATGTGTCCAGATTTAGAGTGGTCCCGTTTTCGCTCCTCTTCTGATAGTTGGGGATTGCTATAACACCATTCACAAAGTCCCTTCAACTCGTCGTTATCGAGATGCAACAGGGCTAGAAAGCGCTTGATGACGGTGAGCCGCGCATTCACCGGGTCGGACGCGACCAGCGCGATAAACGGATGTGCATGGTCGGTGGAGCCCAACGCAGCCATCATCGAGTTCATGACGTCGTCGGTGATCAAGGGGGAAATGGCAGCCGTAGCAGAGCTGGCGTTGTCGGAGGACGGAGTGGAGGAGCTGGGCGCGTTCGATGACGCAGCGGAGGTTGGGGGAACGGTGGAGTCGACGATAGAGGCTGCGGAAGAAGAGCCAGTGTTGGCGGAGGACATCGCGGGGTCTGAGTAAGACTACAACGCCAATCAGCACCTATATAGCAACGGAAAAAAAACCTACACCAGCTGAGAGGGTCATGTAATAGGTCATCATCTCTGAGAGTGCATCCATCGCCTTGTCCACGCACGGGGCCCTTTTTCCCTGCAGTAAGATCAACGGAAGGCATGGATGTAGCGGAAAGGGTCAGACCTCGGCGACAAGATCTCTCGCCGTCTTCTCCTTGCCGTATTTGTCTTGAACCTCCTTTTCAGTGCGGGCGACTTCCCGCATGAGGCCCTTGAGCCGCGCGTCCTTCTTGAGCTCGTTGAGGGCGGGGGGAAGGGTTCGGTTCCAGGCCACAGACGAGTGGCGAGCAGCCATTTCGGCGAAGCTGTCGCTCTGCTCGCCAAATCGCTCGCCGGCGACATCGACAGCTCGGTGCGGAGCTTGATAGGTCGTCGTTGCCTGCACAGAATTGCTCACATGGCCCATAAGATAACCGACATTTTCCTGTGTCTCCGGATAAGCCAGAGGTGACGAATAAGGCTCCAAAACTCACTTTGGACAGGGTACTTAGCATAGTGGATGCAAAACCGTACCGAAAACAATATAAATGAAATCCTGAGAGGCAAATTGAGTAACGTGAAATGAAACGGCGCAAGAAAGGCATACCGGGCCAGCCGAGCATCTGTTTCACCTGTTTGGTAAGGTGTCGAAGGTGGCTTTCGCCAAGCGGGCTCTCTCCATCGGTGCGGCAGAAGACAGGCTTGTCGCGAGCCTCCTTCTTGATATGGAGCCGGAAGGGGAATGTCATGGTGGTAGGGTCTCGAGCACGCAGCTCTATCAAGTTCTCCTCAAAGACATCGGCGGAGATGGCGAGCGCCTCAATGAAAAGGAGGGAGTCGAGGTGCATTCGTGTCCGTCCGAGGTTGCGTTGGCTCGTTTTTACACTGGAAAATGTCAGATAGGAAGAGCGACAAAGTCGATGAATGAGAACTTTAGGCTGTCATCGTATCGCTGCCCTTTTCCCCACTCGAACACCCACGCGACCTGCATCCCGAAGCCAGCGCCTTCGTCCCAGCCGCAGATAAACCATTCCGAGTCCTAGAAACTACCGGTCGGTACTTGAAGACAGAGAAAGAGAGAAAATGACGCACTTTCCATTTAAGATACTGTCCCAGACCTTTATAATCGATAACTTCGACAATCGTCCCCGGCCGAACACCATGGGTGTAAAGAAACGAACACACGGTCATCAGTGTGAGCCGCTAGGGTAATGTGAATGGGTAATTTTGATCAGCTGCGCAGAGAAACATACCGCATGGTTTGTTGTGATCTTGGTGTTGGGGTGTAGACAGGCTGCCAGCAACTCCGCGAGGTCGTCCTCCATCACGATGCGCTTCTCTCGTTTCTTGGTCGTTATAACCTTGTCGTACGCCCAGGTGGTTATCGCCTGCAAAAATATCAATGGAAGAATCAGAGGTGAAAAGGGATGGAACTTGCATTGTAGAGTTGGTTACGGTCGTCTTTGGTCGGGCTGAGTGTGCGCTGCCGCCCGAGCTGAAGGCAATGAGCGACTGGGACCAAAGCGGGAAAAAAACATACCATTGTCAAGATACGACCCAAGAATTTTCGGGTGGTGTGAACCGTCCAGCCCGTGATGCCGCCGATTCCGAGGCCAGAACGACCGTGTGTAGCGATAAAATGGACGAACGCCTTGATTTTTGGGAGAGCGGGGAATGGAGCGCCGACAGCGAGGGTAGCTTCGGCGGCCTGCGTGCTGCCTTCCGACATTGTAAAAAAACTGATCCAGAACTTTTTCAGGCGCTCTAGCTGGTTTTGAAAGCTCTGCGAGATCGGGCGGAGATGAATTATATCGAAGAGGGCGATGTGCGTAGCCAAATCGCCAGCAGAGGCAAAGCTTTGGATGAGTTCTTTACCAAGGTCGCGGTGGCGGCCGATCCTGGGCGGGGGCGCGGGGAGGCTAGGGCCTGGAACAGGAGGAGGGTCGGCAGCGACTGCAGGCGTTTTCTTCTTTTTGTTGCCGCGGACAAAGCGGGTGGCAGGAGTCCCCGGCGAGAGAAAGATCTTGTCCTTCTTTTTGGGAGGCATGACGGTTGGAGGGCAAGGGAAAGGAGGAGGGAAAGGAGGAGGAATAAGAGAGACGGGCGACCGAGGGTTTTAATAGTCGGCGGATGCTGTCTCAAGTATGGCGACATCGAAAAGAATCCCCGCAAAAGAGGAATCCAAATGCCCTGTTCAACGCTGAAACAACTTCTGAAGCGATAAGGCGAACGGTCAATGGGGATATTGGGATTGTTCTTTCGAGCAGCTTGAAACAACTGGAATGAATGGTTGAATTGGATGCGGTTGTAACACACTCGATACTGGGCTGCGAATGGCTCGCAGTCTGAAGAACGAGACTCGCGTTCTCAAGAACAAACAACTCTACGCCGAGAACAAGCCGCGGAAGAAGCGTACGTCGTCGATCACGGTGCCGGTGCTTGAAAGTGCGAATTACATGTACATGTCGTGGCTCGCAGAAACACAGAAGGCCTGCTTGAAAAAAACTGGAATGAAGATTCGGCAAGGTATGGATTCGATGCGGCCACAACTCACGCTATATTGGACTGTAGACGGGTAGCATTCTGGAGAATGCTACGCTGAGAACAAGCCGCGGAAGAAGCGTACGTCGTCGATCACGGTGCCGGAGCTTGGAAGTGCGAATTACATGTACATGTCGAAGCTGATCGAAGCAGACAAGGCCGAGGTCGTAGGCCCAGATTATTCCAGAGAAGGGCGGTTTAATTCAACGGGCGTCCAGCGCGTCCGAGGAGTGGAGAAGATACGAGTCGAGTGAGGATGTTTGAACCGTAGAAAGTCTCGGGGGTCGATGCTGCGGTGCAGGGGAGTGACGTCCGTGCAGTCTCTAGAAGCCCACGAAACGATGGTGTCACTGCCCGTTTTTTTTACAATACATGGTGGTTGTGGTTCACCTGATGCAGTCACCATGCGGTAGGGATGTTATTTAAAATGTGAATGAATTTATTAGCAATGCGAGCGCAGAGGCAGACAATTGATGGATGTAGGTATTGAACGTGGCTTGAATGCATCGAGAGCCTGGGAAGTTAGAACGAGTGTTGCGGCGCGGTTGCTGCTCCGCGATTGGCAAAGGCAGACTTCCGCCGCTCCCGGGCAGTATCGTCTTGCGCTGCGGGCTCAGCACGAATTGCGGTGTGGCATTACGCTGCTGCGCGCGGTGTTGACTCGGGTTCTGGTTCTATCTCGGACCGAAAGGCGAGAGGCGGGAGCTGTGGGCTGGATCAGCCGAGCTGCGCGCTCCGACGGGATGTCACCCGTCTCATCAGGCGCGGTGCGGTACGGCGACTCGGGGATGGCGGGGTACGGCGAGTACGATTTGGGAACGTCCGAGGACATGAACGTCGCCGTGGCGGCCTTCGCACGGGGGCACTGAAGCTGGTCCAAGCGCGTGAACGCCGACGTTCGCGTCGTCGCGCTCGCGCCAAATGCGCTCGCAGAGAATCGTGCCGGTGTACAGGCCCACGCTCCTCGGCCGCGTTTGCACGTCGAGAAAATGCTGCATGCACCCGGCACCCAAAGGGACGAGATGCGAGGCGACGCTCCTGGCGCCGATTGCCAAACATGGGCTGGCCGAAGGATGTCATGGAAGACATGTTGAACATTTGCGAGCCACTGTACGGCTGAGGCGACGCCGCCGGCCTGAAGATGAGGTTGTTCCTGTACATTGTATCAGAATACGTGGCTTCAAAAAAGAAACAACGCCAACCTGCATTTCGAGTTTCTTGTCTGCTAGCGCGACGCGTCCTAGAAAATGCGTTAGCTGAGGTGAGTGGAATTCGCCGAGGCGCTGGCGTCGCCACCAGAGTCCCTGGTGCGAGTCTTCAAGGTAGCAACGCCCCAGTAAAATGCCTCGAGGAAAAAAAGGCAACATACCTGCGTCAGCGCATACAAAGGTGGGCGAAGGAAAAATCCCGACTGGTCCGGCGCGTCATGCAGCGCGATAGACCCGACGGACGGCGACGGCGCGAGGATGCACGTACGACTTGATGGACAAGTCGTACGTCCTACTGTTGCTCTTCTCATCATCCTCTGACACGAGCACGCTCGACCCCACGCGCGGCGTCATCTCCGACGGGATGTAGCCCATCTCCTTAGGCGCGGTGCAGTACGCCGACTCGGACTGTGCGTCGTGGTAGTTCCAGTCTGCGCGTAGGTGTTGCTGGGGGTGAAGGTGTTGGTGCGGGTGTAGGTGTTGGTGTGACGCTGCGCGTGCGGGAGTGACGCAGCGTGTGAACGGGTAGAAACGACGAAAAACAAGCCTGTAGAGAAGTTAGTGACCGGTTCGCGTAGTCTATGGCAGGCACAGCCCACGCATGGACAGTCCAACAATCATTGAGATTGTTCCAATACCGTTCACGGTAAGGGCCCAAGGAAATAATAATGCAGGATGAACTCACCTTTATAACCAGAGCGTGTGAACCCAACGACGCGTCGACGCGTTGGATATGTTTTGACGGTGCCGCCGAACACACCGGATCTCCGGTTTGTGGCTGTGCCAAGCACTTACTCCTCGTGCTTACAAGGAGGTATTTTTTTTACCATAAGAACATATTGAACAAGAAAATTTTCCAACTCTAAATTTGAGCTTGGCTTGGTCCATTTTTTTACCGGGGCACCGAGCGGGTGTTTTACAATACATGGTGGGTGAGTAGATGTAGTCGTTGAACGTAACTTGAACCTGAGAACGAGCGTTGCCGCTGGCGAGTATATTGAATGAACGAATGGAGGCACTGGGATGTTGTTATTGAACGGGTGCATTGCTTGATGGTGTGACGCCGTGAATTGAATCGAGATGGAAATACTTAGGCAGCGCCGATGCGAGTCGTGGATTACGGTCATTGCGCTCATGTGGGGGGCATGAGCGCGCTGCGACATGGGCACGTTGACGCTGGTGGTGTTTTCGATGGCCCAATTGAATGCAAATAAGGAGATTCTCGAGGACAGACTTACCATCGAGCCGAAACTTCCAGCTCGACTTGCATTTGTCTCAGTCTAGACTTAACCGTGAACGTTGCACGCAGGATTGATTGTATTATCAAGTTGTACGCTATCCCTCCCCACCAGACGCGACTCCACCACGCGGAAGGCCCGGGGGAGGTTGGTGGAGGCCTGTGGGACGCGGAAACCGTTCAGTCGGCATCGCGTCGGAAGAAAGAACGCATCCCGGGAACGTCATACCCCACACCCGCCGCGCCAACAATGAGCGGGGCGGTCGTGATCAGCAGTGTGTCCACACATCTGGTCTCGGAAGCGGCGGCAAAGAACGCGGGGATGATCTGTGCGCCGCCCTCGACCATGAGGGAGCGGACGCCCTCGGCGCGGAGGAGGGCGAGGACGGCGATGAGTGGAGATTCTGCGGGACATCACGTCGTCGTTAGTGGTAGCATTCAAGAGGAAGAGAAGCGGCGCACGATTTAGCTGCGGGTCGTCGTTGAGCGCCCAGAATCGCAAAATTCTTTCTAAGTCTAAATTCCAGCTCGACTTAGTACTTTTTTGCAAAATGAGCACGGGGACGAACCTGAGCGCCAGACACCGGGAGATACTTGGTGTTGATTGGTGACGTGACCCAGACACCGCTTCGCGGGAAATACTAGGTCTTGAGGTAACGACCCAGCCACCGCTTCGCGGGAAATACTAGGTCTTGAGGTAACGACCCAGCCACCGCTTCGCGGAAAATACTAGGTCTTGAGGTAACGACCCACCGCTTCGCGGAAAGTACTGGGTCCTTAGTGGGGACGTTGCTGCCAGAACGTGTTGCTGTCGACTGGACGTTGTTTAATGGGAGTCATTTGATAAGTATATTGAGTGAATAGGCGAGATGATTGTGCATGGATTGACTCGCTGAATACCGCAATTGAATACGTTGCGGCCAAGAATTAATTGCGGCTCAATTGGGGTGACTGCAGTTGTGACTTGCGGTTGAGTCGAGTCCCAGCGGAATGCGGGAATAAGCCGATGAGCGGCCTTGAATTTGCGGACCGTCGCGCAGGGTGACGGTAGAGAATGACGCGAGCGATGACGAGGAACGCCGAGCGTGCTGGCGGCGGTCCACGAGAGGATGAGAAACTCGGCGGGGGTGTCGCCCGGTAGTCGGCATGAGACGGTAACGTGTGTTTGCATCCGTACCTTCTGTAGTAGAGCCGTTCACGCAGTGCAATGGTAACGCAGAGATCGACGGGTTCTATTGCGGCTGACGGCGACGGGGGTGGTTCTGGTCGAGGTAAAGACAATGACATGGCGGATGGGCTTTATGATGTGTGGAGGCAGGGCATTGAGGGCGGGGAGAGTGTAAAAGTGATTCTCGTGATCAGAGAGCACGAGGACGCGAGAGATGCTGGGTAGCAGAACGATTTGCTCCACGAAACGGGTGAGTTCGCCGTCGGAGCAGCCAGCATAGATCTCTGAGCCTAGGGCTTGCGCACACCGGGCACTGCATGAGCGTTGTAGCTGGAACGGTGATGCGTCGATGGGTTTGGTGGGCGCCGAGGTGACAGCAAAGCGCAAGGAAGCGGTCAAGCGGGAAGCTAAGCGCCATTACGTGAGGCCTCAGCTACGACCAGCGATGACGCGAACGATGACGTCAGGGGCCAACTAACTTTCAAGTCCCGATCGGGACGTGTTTTCTCGGAGATACCCTTAGCTCAGCGGTAGAACGTCGTGTTCGCTAGAATCAGATGCTCTACCGCTGAGCTAAGAGGTCGTTCCTGTGATCTCCAGAGGGATAGACAAGGCCTAGAAGTCGAGATCTGGTCAAAACCGCGAAAAAACGGATCACGGGAAAGCGATCCCGAGAAAACGAGCCATGAGTCAACTGTGCCGAGAAAAGGTTACAGAGGTCATGGATAAGCATAATACCACACCCTTGCAATGGTGGACAGGTTCCAGAAGTTTTAATGCAGCCAAAACGGGAGAGAATTGAATAACACAAAGTCTATGAAACACGAGATTTAATGCATCGAATTTTGTAGCATGAAGTCGCAGGACATGCAAAGAAATATATATAGACTCAGCTGGAGCAAGACCCAACCCAATGTTCATGTTGAGATGAATTTCGCGAATATTACCCTTTTGGGATATCGGAGGTTATTCGTTGTGTTATGTTTGTTGCTCCCAACATCCATCACAGAACCTCTGTGTTGCCATCAAGAAAGTTCACTGACAATGTTCTTTTACTCAAGTGTGGTCGGTTTCGGGTCAGCGGATTGGGTTGGGTCGGCGTTTTTATCTTCTGATTTCCCTCTTAGAATCCGGTCTGGACCGTGGTCTCATCTGGACCTCTGCTCATCCTAGATTCAAGTCCATGCAATCCAACACCCAAAAGAAACAAATCCACTGCAAGATTAAATAGCTTGTACATGAGTATCTTAAGCAATTTTACATCAGCAAGTGTGAGTCCATGTCTAGCCTGTACATTCGAACTTGAAGATGAAACCGAAAATGAACCGTAGATTCTTGACCGCCAAGGGAGCCCTCAGTGAAGAGTGTCCAAATTTGGCCGAGCTCATCTTTGCTCCAGAGTTAGAAACCTATCATTTCATTGCAACCCAAGGTAATATAAGGTGCCCCGACCACGGACACTGGACTTCAGGAAGCCGCAGTTTTTGCAGAGTCTTCACCACAGTTCATGTTATACTAAGTATTTACTGTAGGCCTCACAGCTGACGAGGGGTGTATATATACAATCTATTGACTTCCCACAATACTTTCAGTGGGAGGGACACATAATTGGATGCAATAGGTAAAATAAACCTTCGACTGTCTGAGGGCAATAGGGGCCGATTTCCCGTTCAAGCAGACGGGGTTCCTCGGCCCGGCCAGAAGTTAGAAGTTGATTGGTCGATCCTGATCCTGCGACTTGATCTCGAAGGCTGGAATCAAGGACGATAGTAACCGGCATATACGCATCCCCTCCCGCGTAGCTAGAACCTTTTCAACCTTTACCTATTTTCGTCCGTGTACGTGATCTTTGTCTGTCCGCATCCATACTAACTACCCCGCACCTTATCTCCGCACGTATACTTCACGGCAACGACTTGTACGACAGACGACCATGGGCAGGTTCTGGACCACGGTGGCTGTCGTAGCAGGCCTCTGGGTGGTCCTTGACTGGTATTTTCGAAAAGACAGCAGTAGTTCAGACAGAGAAGATGGCTCTCCTCCGTCCGATCAAATTCGACCCCCACCAGATGTAAGAGTATTACGGCCACCGCCGCGCCAGTACACACCCGTGGTCCGTATTCTTGGGGAATTGATTACCTCCACATAGTTGATGTCTACCAGGTGCGTGGGCGTGGGCGGGGAGCGCGAAGAATTGTACGTCTGCCGCCATCGGATACGGCAATACCGCCACCCCTTCGCGAGAGTCAAGATGATCTTCCACTTTCCGGGGTTGGTATGCTTGTGCGTTCGCTGCCCGGTACTTGACTCCTCCTAGGCCGTGTTGCGTGAGCGGGCGGCTGAAGCAAATAGACTCAGGGGGGAAGCATTTGCTGAGAGCCAGAACATGCACCGTTTAGGGTTGCGAGACGAGGCGCGACGGCTATCTCAAGAAGGGAAAGAGCACAAGGAAAGGATGGATAAATTAAACAAGGCCGCTAGTGAGAGAATATTCTTGGGTAGGCCTCCGCTTCGTAGAGGGGTCCTTGATGCTAACGTTGATAGAAAACAACGAGGTCGACTTATAGACTTTGTTGGACCATACTAATTCGCAGTCCAGAATCGGAACGATATCGATGGCGTCGACCTGCATCGATTGTTCGTGAAGGAGGCCTTATTGAAGGTCCAAGAGGTTATTTTGGCGGCACAAAGGCGAGGCGAGTCTACAGTCCGATTCATCGTTGGTCTGTGTATTCATCGCGTTGAGGATTTCGAGGAATTCATCGTTTGCAGGTCAAGGATTGCACAGTATTGACGGCGCCCCCAGGCTCAAGCCAGAATTGACATCTCGTATTCAAGCGTGAGCGCACCGGTACCCCAAGCAGCTTTCACCGCTGAATATGCACAGGATGGGGCATACTGTTTCCACGGATCCGCGTAATGCCGGTGTGCTCGTCGTTTCATTGACCGCGCCTCGAGGGCAACGCGGGCCAAGGGTGGAACGAGTTTCAGGAGACGGGGATATGGCGCGCGCGGCTGTGCCGGCGCGATCTGGCTCCTACATAAGTATAAATCCTGTTAGCCCTTACGACTTGTAATACGTACCATCATGTCCTCTACCCTCCGTGCCCGCTACGAGGCCGCCGGCCAGGCCCACCTCTTCAAATTCTGGGACGCGCTCTCCGGCGCAGAACAGAAGGCGCTTGCCGATCAGCTCGAGGCGCTTGATATAGAACGTGTTAACCGCATTTACAAGAAAGCAGTCAGCGCCGAGGCAGAGGCCGCCGCTCCCGGAGGACACGATCCTATCCAGCCTCTGCCAAAGGACGCGACAGACTCGGTGAAGAGCGATGGGAAGGAGGCGGAATGGCGGAAGATTGGTCTCGAGGCCATCGCGAACAACGCGGTTGGCGTGCTGCTCATGGCGGGTGGCCAGGGCACCCGTCTAGGCAGCAGTGCCCCCAAGGGCTGCTACGATATCGGCCTGCCCTCCCACAAGTCCCTCTTCCAATACCAGGCGGAGCGCATTGCGCGATTGCAGACTGTCGCAGAGGAAGAGTTCAAAAAGCCCGCCGGAACCGTCATCATCCCCTGGTATGTCATGACTAGCGGCCCTACGCGCCGCGAAACGGCCGATTTCTTTGCAAAGAACGCGTACTTCGGACTCGACCCCAAGAACGTCATTTTATTCGAACAAGGTCAGTTGGCCAACGTTTTGTGTTGCTGGCGCTCAGTTTATTACAGGTACTCTTCCATGCCTCACGATGGAAGGCAAGGTCCTGCTCGACTCCAAGTCTCACGTAGCGGTTGCTCCCGGCGGCAATGGTGGTCTTTACGAAGCTACCCGCTCCCCCATTTCCCCCGACGACAAGTCGCACACCGTCCTCACGGACCTCGCAAAGCGCAAGGTCCTCTACGTCCATGCCTACTGCGTGGACAACTGCCTCGTTCGCGTTGCCGACCCCGTCTTCCTCGGCTACAGCATCAAAAAGCAGGCCGACTGCGCCGCGAAAGTCGTCCCCAAATCCTATCCCACAGAATCTGTCGGTGTCGTCGTCTCCCGCGGCGACAAATTCAGCGTCGTCGAGTACTCTGAGATCTCGAAGGAGCAAGCCGAGCGACGCGACCCCGAGACCGGCGAGCTGAGCTTCCGCGCGGGGAACATCGTTAATCATTTCTACACGACGACGTACTTGAACAAGGTCGAAGAGTTTGAGGAGGAGCTCGCCTTCCACATCGCGCGGAAAAAGATCCCCCACGTCGACTTGGAGACCGGCGAAGCGGTCAAGCCCGCGAAACCCAACGGCATGAAGCTCGAGATGTTCGTTTTCGACGTGTTCCCGTACACGGAGCACTTTTCGGTGTTGGAGGTCATTCGGGAGGAGGAGTTTAGCCCGTTGAAAAACGCTCCAGGAACGGGCTCCGACGACCCCGAGACGAGCCGCAGAGACTTGTTGGCGCAGCACAAACGTTTCTTGGAAAAGGCGGGCGCGACCGTCCAAGATGGCGTCGAGATTGAGATCTCGCCGCTGGTGAGCTACGCTGGAGAAGGTCTTGAGAGCGTCAAGGGCAAGACGTTCACCAAATCGGGAGTGGTCGGGGCTTCTGAGGAATTCGACGCGTTGGCGTGAACCCTAGTTTAGAAAAACGGACCTAGAAAATAGTTACTGGACGGACTCTGTACTTCGCATATACCTGTGTAATCACTCGCTTTCGCTCTTGGAGGTAGTTTGAGTTTGGAAGATATTTCAATTATGACCTACGTCAACCTCCTACTACCCCGTCCGTGGCAGTCTTGTTAACTCTAGGTCCTTTCCTCTCCAGCTCCTCCCGGAGCGAGGCGAACAACCGCTGTGTTCTTTCCGCGTTGGGCTGCAAATAATAGTGTTATAAGCTGGACGACTGAGGGACGCGCGCACTGACCTCCTTGCAGCATTGTATTAATTTGTCAATGAGCATGGTCTGGCCGTTCTGCGCGTCTTCAAGATCCTTCCTGAGCTGTTGGATCTGTTATAGGGATGAATAGAACATGTAAAAAGGACCGACGGACAGCGCACCTCTTCAGCCCGTTTCTCGGCGCGAGTCTTCTCCCCCTCCGCTAACTGTTTTTGCTCAGCAGCTCGAGCACGAGACAGCAGAACCTCTAATTCTTTCGAACGTATGACGCATTCAAAATGACGTTCCCGCAACTCGTATTGACGAAGGACCTCTTTCAGTCGTTCCCGGACACTGTATGATATTGGCGACGAGTCGGAGACAAGGCATAAGAACGTACACTCCATCGAAGATCTCGGTCATCGTCCTCCTGGCCCTATAAAATATCATTAGTGCGTTACCGGCACCAATGAGCGGTAAACTCACTCTCGAGGATTATCCGTCCAGTTCTTCTTCAGTGTCTGTCGCCGAGGTTCCGCCAGCTCATCCTATACAGAGTTGAGACGAACCATATACCAGGACAAGACTTGCGTACCCATTCCTCCAATCCGGAACCCTCGGTCAAATCCATCAACTCGACCGCAAGAATCTCATCGGCATCCTCCATGCCGGCCTCTTCAGGAGTCTGGTCGGCCTCGACCGTCCGCCCGTTGTGAGTGAATATGAACTGCATGGTCTGGCTCGGCACGCCAGGTCCAGCAGGCGGAACCGCATCGGATTTGACCGACCCGTTCTCAGGCCCGGGCGGGTTCGCCACGCCCTTTTTCCCGCCCGTCTTCTCCATCCTGTCAGTCCAGGCGTTGAATAGCCGCGACAGCTTCGTCTTGCGCGAGATTTTGAAGAAAAGCTCCGCGCGGTAGCGGCAGACGACTTTCACGACAATGTCGGGCATCTCGCGGTATTTAGCGTCCTGCACCTTGGCTTTCTCGGCGCGTTTAGTAATGTCGTTTCTCATTTGTATGAGCTGCGCATGGGTGAGCATACGTTAGGGACGAATAGAACGCAAAGACCTCATCTTGAGCGTCCTCGACGGACTGCGCCAGCCGCTTTCCGTCCTCCTTCGTATTGTGTCAGAAACGTGCCAATGGTCGCGTTACTCTTGCTCACCCGAAGTCGCTTGTTATCCTAGTCCAACAATTAGCGTGGACGGACGAGTAGTGTCGTGAATTACCTTCTGCAGCTCGCGGGCAAGGTTCTCAACCTTGGTCTTGGATTGATTCGCCTTCGTCAGCTGGCTTTTGGCTGCGAAAAACTTGAACGCGCTGGTCGCACGAGCAGAGGCGGGACAATATACCCGCGTCTTTGTCCTTGACGAGCTTTTGCTTCTCCTTGGCGTGGTCTCGTTCCAGTCGCTTGAATTCCGCAAACTACAAAGCCTTCAAAAAAAAAAGTGGCTTGCCAGGGTCATCCCGATTTACCAGTTCAATGTATTTCGCGTGGATGGCATTCTCCTCCATGCCCTTCACGGACTTCTGCGCCTCTTCGGCTGCTCGAGCTGAGTGTTACGGGTCCGCAGAGAGAATAGCCGAGGACGCACCGAATCTCCGTTCCTCCTCTTCCTCTAGCACCTCCTCCTCCTCCAACGCAGCAATGCGGTTCTTCAGCGACTCATACATTGTAGTGGGGTCCACCGGGGTGGTCTCGTTCTTCTTCTTGCGGTGTCCATTGACTCCCGGACCATGGTTGTGCGCTGGACGGGGTTGTCCCGGAGGCGCATGCGTGTGGTTGGGAGGAGCAGGGGGAGGAGCAGCGGGCGCTGGGGCCGGGCCATTGGGTGTGGCGGGTTTTGTGGGTCGTCCGGACGTGTTCTGTGCATGGTTCGTGTTGGTTCCATTCATGGTGCACTTTGCGCCAAATTAGGCGGAGGACACAACTGGGTCAAACTAAACCATACCGACAAAGGTCTCTTGTTTTCTTTCACCACTAAACGCGTCTTTCTCGTTTGTACGCGCCTCAATTCGTATGTTTATTCATGAATCATTCATCACATCGCGTCAGTAAAAAGAGAGCACGTCTGACTTGGACCGAGCGGAACGGAAACATCAATCAAGTAACAGTTGAGACATATTTCTACATTACAGACAGTATTCTTTCAATCTCCTCGTGGCTGTTTTAGATGGTTAGCATGGGCTTGGCTGAAGACACGACCAGACGTACCTAGGCATTTCTAGGAAAGGTGTGCAGAATCAAAAACCCTCCGGCGTACGCGTCCTGCAAAGATAAATGAGGAAGTATGAGAAATCAAGGTTCGAGCTACGCACGACGACCAGGACATATTGCTCGCGAACGAGAACGTGACGATGGAGGTGTCCCAGTCCTCGGATAATTAATCGGTTGAAATAGCGGCGGGTGGACCGAGAGTAATACGTGTAGAGCCTCCTCGTGCCCAAAAAGCGAGGCCGGAAATGATTCGAGACAAACTGAAGGCGGGATATATAAATTGGGGCCAGAAAACCCGATCTGAAGCGCTTACTGTATGGTGGTGTTGAATTGTAATCGAGATGCGTGAATGTGAAGTCACCGAGCAGAGGGGAGAGACAGAACAGAGGGGGGAAGTGTTCGCAGACATTATGTAGGTCGCTGGGATCTGGATTTCGCCCACATAATGCCCGTCTTTTTATCCAGTGAGGCTGGAAGTATCGCCGAAGGAGTTATAGCCATAAAAGTCAACGTCCATAACATGAAGTCGAAGCTTCTGCACCTTCTTTGACGATCACAATCTTCTCCCGATTCACCCACTGCAAAACAGGAAAGTTAAATTGAACACGCAGCTGGGCGCCAGACCCTGGGGAAATCTCATGGGAGGATATGGGCGCGTTGGATCTGTAACAGGATGTTCTAGTGCACAGGCACCAAGCAGGAGCGAAGAGTCTATCATCATGGCGTTTTAGCAAGTTTCAGGGAGGACGATAATGTACACGCACCGGTGGCAATAGCTGGGTTCCGCAACGGAGATCGAAAAGAGGAAGTGGCTATCTCAAGGGCGGCCGCCTCAATTTGTCGACGGCGCAGGGTCGACTATCTCGGGCTCGGGCACGATACTCGTTGGTTTCTCTTGAAGTCGCCAAATATCATGAGACTTGTAACTGTCTGCTCTGTTGGACTGTTTTATTGCACGGGAAATTCTGGTGCCTCCTGGGATGACACTAGGCACCACTTGGGGACACTCCTCGTCTTCAATTTTGCTTCCGCTTTCCGCGCATCCGCCCGGGTCACGTGCTCGTGAGTCAAGCGCGCGCTTCCGAAATCGCACTTGAGCAGAACACTCACCAAAATAACATATAGCGCATTTAGTGTCGACGACGACTCAGTTCGAAGAGACTCTGTGCGAGCAGTCGACATTCAAGCCACTAGCGACAAGAATTCTGCCCAAACGTGAAGATCAGCACAGAAGTAGTCGCAAATGACTCTGACGAACCTTCGCAACGACCACGAAGTTGTTACGACCTCTAAAAATCGATTGTGATTGTGCCCATACGAAAAACAAGAAGCGCGCCTGCTTGAAGATACACCCCGTCGTTGTCATTTATGCCAAGATTTTATCGCCCGCAATACCGACCAGCTTGTCTGACCCAAGATAACCGACCTTCCTAAAGCCGCGACATGAGTGAATCCCCGACTATGGGGACCAACCCTTTAAGTGCACAATGCTGGCCGATTTTTGGGAGTGGCGCGGAGGAAACGCCGTCCGTTCGCCCCGAGAAACTCTTCCAAGATTTTCCTGCTACCCGAATCAGTGTTAAACGGTAGGACAGAAGGGATACCTTGTTGGCTATGCACTGGGCGCGCCCTGAACGCCTCGGCTCCATCCCAGTCGGACGAATCTCGTGGTGTTGGGATATCCCAACCATCCTTCCAAGTTCAAGAAAGAATAATTGTATTCAGGAATATGGTGCCCATGGTGCCTCTGGTGAGACGCTCAGAGACCGCACCCAGGTCCAGCGTCGAACGTAGAAGATGGGCGGGGATCACAAAAGGTGAGTTGCAAATTCCCGAAAACAGTTGCAAATTCAAGTGAGACATTGCTCCTGTTCCCAGCCATATCTAGAAAACTAGCACGGTGTCCGCTTTCGCTGCCGCTCCCACCAGCTATTCGCTTCAAAAAATCCGACCGGACCCCTGCACCAATACCGTCTTCTCTCTGGCTTCTCTGAGTGCTGACTCGATAGTCCGATTACTGAGGCGTACGCAACCGTCGCACAGAATGGACCACTGTACGTTCGGTTTTATGGGTCTCTGATCTCCGAAAAAGTAATGTCAACGCGTTCATGACCAGCGTCGCGAACCAAGGTCGTGCACCAACGCCACCAGCCTGCCTACCGCGGTGACCGCAGCCAACGGGTCCTTGCGCAAGTAGACCGAAAAGGGCTTCGACGCTAGAACCGAGACCGGGTTGCTGAAACATCCGAAGGAAAATTGAAGGCAAACGCCAGCACGGCCGACGCGCCTCCCAATTTTTTTCTTGATGCCGACATGACCCTCCACCACCACATTGGTCTGCCTCCAGCTGTTGCAAGCGAGACGGCAGCGGCTCAGCGTGAGCGCATGGTCTAAAACGAGGTGATAGTAAAAAACCTTATGCACATCAGATGTTAATTACCCTGCAGGTGAGATGAGTTAGCTACGTCGACGTCGCATCCCTCGAGCGCGCTGCTCTGGCTGCTCGCGCTCCTGGCTGACACCCAGACGTCCTTGCAATACTCTGGAGTTGAAATCGACCCGAGTTCCTGGCCCGGACCTCGGCTTTCCTCGTCAACAAGGACGACGACTTCCTTGCCCTGCACGGGGCGGTTGGGGATAATCGCAAGACCAAATGTCATCGAGGGCATCTTCAACGCTCTCCCATCCAACCAACTCCACGAGAGCATCGAGTACGGTGGGCCACCCGCCCAAGCATTCGCATCCATCTCCACCACCTTCCGCGGGGACATCTCAACCGCAAGTTATCTGCGCTGGCGGAAGTGGCGGGAGCTCCAACACCCAGGCGCTCCTGAACGAGAGGCAATGGAGCGGTAACGACGAGGCAGACCATACGTCCAAACATGAAGGCCGTATTTAACTTAAAATTAATGTACATAACAACAGCCGCATGTACTCTGATCTCAGAATTATTCCGTTGGGACCATTGGTGGCAGGCTCAGCGTCAAAATCCGCGAGAAGCAGACCATTCATTCAATAAAGTCCAACGAAATCAAGAGACGTAGTTCTGCCTTGAACAAGAGCACCCATTCCCTCTTCCCAAGGGCTTTGTTCTCACTGCTCGATCGGTGGAAACGGTGGCTCGATCAGGCTCGAAAGGCGGGGTCGTTCCGCGTCCTGACCACCCAATAAATTATCTTCTGCACGCAGAATTTCCAAAGGAGCCATCCAACGTACAAATATAGATATCAGGAGCTTCAGAGATCGATTTCTGTTCAGCGTCCCGAAATTGTTACTTACAGTATTGAACCGTATGAGGCTGAGCGGTGCCACGGCCTCGCATGGGACTCGAAGCGATTCCAAAGCGGATTTTCATCGTCGACTGCGTTCGACCCCAATGATACGATAATCCTTCCATCGTTACTCGGGTGGCTAACCACAGCACTGGACAACCTAAAAGTATATTCGTCTACCCAGCGAAAATGAAGCATGCGCATTCACACTTACTCCCGAGAAATGTAAGTGGTCAGCGCGGGCTTCAGCTTGGATATGCCGTCGATACTGTGCCGCCCTTTGCCTGGGCAAGAATTTAGAACAATGAAACCCTCGCGAGAGACCACAGACCAACGATGAAATGTACCTCCGACCACTCTTCCGACTGACGGTTCATCCGTTCTGTCTCCGAAATCGTCATTGTAACAATTATTTTGGCGTCTCTCACGGACAGTCCGTGTAGATCGAGAAGGAGTGCATCCCCAGGCCGAGTTATGCTCTTGATTCGTTGAGCTTTCCGCTCACGCAATACAGCCTGAGAAGAGTAAGAATGTGGCGCAAATGTACAAAAATACGAACCGAAGAAAGAGTAACCTCTCTCGAAGAAGAGTATGGAGGTACTAGAGCCCTTGGTTCGTGATAAGGCCACTCCTCTCCGTACCAGCGATTGCGGAAGGTTGAATTGGATGGGGCGGAATATGAAGATCCATAAGATGGGTCAAACCGATAGGCGGATTCAACTCGGCGGGACGGATAAGACGATTCCAAGTAGCCATACGATTCAGGCTCTTCATAATCGCCCTTACGCAATACAGCCTGAGAAGAGTAAGAATGTGGCGCAAATGTACAAAAATACGAACCGAAGAAAGAGTAACCTCTCTCGAAGAAGAGTATGGAGGTACTAGAGCCCTTGATTCGTGATAAGGCCACTCCTCTCCGTACCAGCGATTGCGGAAGGTTGAATCGGATAGGGCGGAATATGAAGACCCATAAGATGGGTTAGACCGATAGGCGGTTTCAAATTGGCGGGACGGATAAGACGATTCCAAGTAGCCATACGATTCAGGCTCTTTATGATCGCCCTTCTCCCGGGGGGATGTTGACTTTGGAGATCCACCACTGCTCGATAGAAAAAGCCAGTCATTGACGGCGCAAACGATCGCCACTTTCCAAAAGCTGATATCAAGGAGGCCCGAAAGGACTGCCGTGATCGCCACCGTCCACACACTGAGATCGAGGAGGACCCAAACGGCTGCCGCCATCTCCGCCTCCCAAAGACTGGCATCCGATATATCCTCAAAGACGGGATTGTTCAGATCCAATTTGAGCCAAACGACTGCCAGGAGAGCAGCTTTCCAAAACCTGCCCATAAGAAGGAATGTTGACTTTGGAGATCCACTACCGCTCGATAGAAAAGGCCAGTTAGTGACGATAGAAACGATCGCCACTTTCCAAAAGCTGACATGAAGAACGGCCCAAAGGGCGGCCACGACCGCCGTCTTCCACACACTGAGATCGAGGAGGACCCAAACGGCTGCCGCCATCTCCGCCTCCCAAAAACTGGCATCCGATATATCCTCAAAGACGGGATTGTTCAGATCCAAGTTGAGCCAAACGACTGCCAGGAGAGTAGCTTTCCAAAACCTGCCCATGAGGAGAGTGAAACAACAGAGGTTCGTCGCTGGTCTGAAGGGTGTAACCACGACGGGCGGAGATAGGGCGCGTACACAAACACAAACACAGACAGAAATAGGCAAAGGCTGAAAAAGGCTACTGGAGTTGCAACGAGAAGTAGAGCCTGAGATACGCCCGCTCCGCAATTCAAGAAAGTGGCGGGTGCGATTGGATTCTGGATTATTCAGCGCCGAGATCGAAGAGGAACAAGGTGATTGTTAGAGACCAGACTCCAGAGGTCGAGAGCGAGCAGCCTTCCGCGTTCATGGCGAGGCTGGAGGCGAGGCGCCAACTCACCACGCTGGAAAAGGAAATTTTTGATGACAATAGAAGACAGTCCCCTATCTTCGTTCTCATCTTCTATCCATCAGTCTACCGTCTCCCTATCACCCGTCATGCCAGACTCAACGACCCAGCAAACCATATCTCTATTAAACCTGGTCAAAGATATCAATGCAAACCTTTCTCAGTTGAAAGACGGACTCCGAGATGTGACAAATTTAGGGGATCGTGTTAGTTAAAGTCAAGGAGATTTGGAGGTTACACTAATGCGTTTACAGAGAACAGTACCGTTTAAGAAACTTTCCGGTCTGATTGATAAGGGTGGGCCGCTTCTCGATGCCCTCAAGCAGGTTCAGCAGGTCAGCCATCTTCCACTGCCACTCTCACTGCCATATCGCTTAATACCCTATCCCGGTAGGCCATCGAGGGCCTGGAAACCCTCGCGGCGCGCGAAACAGCATTGGAACGTTTGAGTGCTTCCAGCCTCGACAGTCCGCGCAAACCTCTGGTGTACGAACCCATACCTATCCCAATCCACCAGCCAAAGTTCTTGCCAGCATACCTCATAAATGTTTTCGAAAATACTTTCCCTCCCGATACGCCTGGATTAATGTATGAAGCTACGGTCGACAGGCTCACATGTGCCTTTTTTACTTTCTATCTGCCGCCAACCCATCAGTTTCTCTTACAACCTCAGCACACATTCCGCGCCCTGGCCGCAGATGAACTGATCGCTCTAGAAGGCGGATGGTCCATTGAGGCTGATGCAGGAGATGACAGTTTGGTACGCAATAACTGACTTATAACTACTCAATTTGGTGTCTCACAGGGAAGCCCCTTTACAGGATCCGTCTGCAGAGTTTACAAACACGTCTGACGACTTTGGGCTGATATTTGGACCTCCGATGGCTTCCACTCCACGAGCAGGACGCAGCGAAGAACTCAGCACGGAACAGTTCTTCCATGGACAGGAGTCGTTCGATGAAGATCAGGATGTCCGCCTATTTGAGGCACTCAACCGTTTAGAGCGCCAGGGTAGCCCAGAGGACTCGGTGTCAGCCCTCCCCGACTCTGTTAGAATCGACCTGCTTAATCGCCTGGTCACTTTCACGAGGAACAGCCTCCAGAAGCCCGACCTTTCTGTCATGTACCAAAACATCCCCGGGGCGGAGGGAGCACCGGAAGTGACCATCTCCATGGCAGAAAACAAACTCCGGAATGCTAAAGCAGCGATAGCGCAGCTTAGAAGATACGCCAAAAAGTACGGCCGCCAAGCCTCTCCACGCATGCGGTTCTTCGCATTCACATTGGGGCAACACGGCCTACAAGTTGCCATGTTCCGTTTCGGTGACTCTGGGACCGACCTAGTGCCGATCGTTGCAGGTGATAGGACTGAGGTCATTTGGTACTCTGTTTGCGATTCATTCGTGCATCGGACTATGTGCGAGCTGGTAGCTGAAGTTCAGACAGAGGAGTGGAGTTTTCAGTGGGCATACGAAACATCAACTTGACAATCGAGCCGCGAGCGCCAAAGAGCCTAAATTATGTATTCTATCTTTTATGTGTGTTAAGCCCATAGTACTATAAAGGAAGACGGTACAGAATACATGAGTTACAATTATGCAGCTGCGTTTTTCAAAGCTGAAGTTTTGCGGGTAAAGATCTTCAAGAGGGATCAGATCAAAAGTTGGGGTAGTCGAGGTAAACTTACTCGCGGAAGGGGAGCGACAGGAACGAGAAATTCCCAGAGCTCCTTATTTCCATTAATGAAGGCCTGTAGCTCATCTCCCAAAAACGTCGCACCTACTCAAAAATCAGAACGACAAAAGCGACAACTTGATTGTCAGTACGTACATGCACCGCTGGTGGGGTAACGCATCGTGTGCACGTTGAGGTCCTCGAGCGCGATCCCGGTGTGCTTCCCATACAATTCGTACCAGGCACCCTTCTGTTCGTCGGACAAGGAGCCAAGCCTCTGGAACCGCTCCTCGTTCGAAGACGTGTCTTTCAGGTAGGGGAAGAAGGAGATGGCGAAAAGGTGCGGGCCCGTGCGGTCGCCGTTTTTCAAAGGGAAGATTTCATATTTGTACTTGCCGACGTGCCACTTGAGTGCGAAGACAGCGTTGCCGTATCTGCTGCGGAAGTTGTCATCGCAGGCGCTGTAGGAGATTCTCTCCATGTCTTCACACGTTACGATGAATCCAGTGGTATATATCCCAACATCGCGACGGAGTCTGTGGGGTCGCGGTCCGGGGAAAGACTCAGAGGACATAGTGGTCAAAGGTCAACCGCGTAGATGCACGTGCATAACACGTGATGACATGAACAAGCGCTAACCGCTATCCTTACGTTCCAAAGCCAGTAAGTAAGAGTGGGTGTTTTGCAAGTAAGGGAATCCTTACTTGCATAACACCCACTCTTATACTTTGGAATGTCGACGGCGCGCAGTGTTCGGAATGGTATGTATTCGATTTCTTCTTTTGCTATCTCCTACACTGCGTGCGCAGCGCCTCGAGCTGCCCCAAAGCCAGCGACTACGCTGTAGCCCAGCTCGAATCATCCGTCGCTCCTACGATCCGCGCTTCACGCCGTTGGTGATATCGATGGGATGACCATGCGAATCGCTAGCCTCGCCCGCTGCCACTACTCGCACGATCACCCACGAGGTACTAGACCGCGCTGGCATAGTATGCATTCAATCTTTTTTATTCACTGTGAGCTGATCCTGTAGTCGATGCGCGTGCTTGCTTGAAGTCCAGGGTTGAATGCGGAGCTAGGAGATGGAGCTACCGGAGGGGTTGCCGCGACAGGGTGTGTATCTCGTTCTTCATACCCTTCCCCGTCCGCAAACGAGACGACCTTCGCCGTCGAGTCACGTAGATGCTTCCTCCTCTCCTAACCTCCGTTCTCCCTCCCCTTCACATTCCCCCTCCTCATTTACGAACGCAAAAGTCATTTCTGGCGCGACTATCTTCTCCTCTTCCCCGTCCTCTTTTTCCATCCCCCTTGTGCTCCTGTTTCTTGTGCTCTCGCTAACGCACCCGCAGGACGACGACACCACCGGCTATCTGCAAAAGATGCGCGCGCAGGTCGGCTCCTTCTGCCTCGTCGCCACGGGCATCTTTATCGTCGCGGAGATTTTTTGTTGTTGTATGCTGGGTTTATGTATTCCTACCCCCGTGGTGCGTCCTCCTCTCATTCTGCAAAACATCCTTTCTCATGTGCGCTTCACTCGCATAGGCCTCAACAACATCCTTGTCCTCCTGTCGGCTTTACCCCCATCACCATACCGATCGTACTGTCAGTCACGCTCGCAGTCGCCGCGCCAGCTTGCGAAGCACAGGGCCATCGTGACGCCATCGAGGAGCTCGCGGATTTCACGATCCTGCGCTCGGACAAGACATTACGCTCACCACGAACATTACGATTGACAGGCGGACGATTTTGACCTATAAGTATGCTCACGCCCTTCCGTCCCTCCCCCTGATATATGGATGATGAGATGCTCATGGGTGGCCAGCTCCTTCCGCGGACGACGAT
Organism: Mycena albidolilacea; assembly: GCA_029282495.1. NCBI lineage: Eukaryota > Fungi > Basidiomycota > Agaricomycetes > Agaricales > Mycenaceae > Mycena > Mycena albidolilacea. The sequence continues at coordinate 2,286,662 of JARIHO010000005.1, read as the reverse complement.
ATTCTCCTCGCCGCCTACGCCTCGGACACGGAGAAACAGGACGCTTCGACGCCTCAGCCCGGCAGGCATGCGGGGACTTGACTCAGTGGGCATCAAGTTACTGGGCCAAATAGACCAGCGGGGTCCGCTGGCACCACAGAGCCGCGGGCCATTTCCACTCGCCACGGCGCCGCTGCTTGAGACCATCCCGTAGACACCCACATCGCCCACCGCGGTTCACCACTGCTGTTCCTTCTTGTGCGTCTGCCTCTTCTACGTCTACCGCTTGCACCTCAAAAGTGTCCGGGAGAGTAACACCGCCAGCGCGTTGAGCTCAGAAACTGTCTACGCCATCGACCCGCCCTCATGGAAGGTGCCCATCGAATCTTCTCCGTCCCTTTTTCCTTCCCGCCCTTCTTTTCCTTCTTCACGACCGCCCGACCCACACACACATCCCCATAGCGGCGCCAACTTCCGGCCGCTTTTGGCATGCCAGCCTCTCGTGGACGTTAGCTGTGCGCTTCGCTGGTCGCGATCTTGGCTCCCCCGTATCAGCTCAGAGACCAGGGACCTTTTTGAAGAGCTCTGCGCAGACAGGGCCCACATGATCCCGCAAGAGAAGAAGTGGACCACTCCCGCTGGGGAGAAGGCCAATCGGGTCTAAGTACTTCTGGATCCGCGCTGGTTGCCCGCTCCCATCACAACAAATAGCAACATGGGATAAACCGCCAGTATCACCTTCGGGCTCTACTTCTAGCTCGTCCGACAAAGCTGCGTCAGACCTTTGTGATGCGGATGACGCACACGTCCTATCTCACAACCCTATATCGTTACATACTATTTTCTGGGTTCTGTTTCCCGCATGGTGGATCTCCATATTAATTTATCTCGCACGAATATGTATGGCGAATTGACCAAACTAGATTACAGCAACTTCTAACCAGATACGGTACGGACGGAATACGGTGAAATCTTACTCATACTGGGTGTTAAAATCCATAAATGAGGTAAAATACACCCACATGAAACTGAACATTGTCATTCCACCCACCCGCAATAGCTCAGAACACCGTTGAAATCTTGCGTGACCTCGAAGCCGTACGTACGGTGATCTAGGGCGGATTCAGATGCGGCACGGTGCAGCGCCGTATCCGTACCGTACGTACATATGCCGTACCCTACGGATACAGTCGAGGGCTCTAGCTTCAACTGCCACTCTCGGCTTTCTGCAGCACAATAGCGAACATTCCGGGACTTCCAAACACCGTGAAGCGCAAGTCGCGACTGAGCAGAAGTGGGACCGCTCTCCATAGCCATGCTTATCAATCGCGTCGACGCCCTCTCGGTTTTTTATTTTCCGCACAATGGGCGTCGAATCAAGAAGGTATCCACAGTCAGCACCAAGATCATGCTAAGGTCTGCGGGTCTTCACCTTAACGTCGTGTAACTTAGTCTCTTGTAGACAGACACTACAAACGGTTCAACCTCGTACCTCGGTAGTTTAAATTTGTAGTCTGTTGATCACCTTGATCAGTTGATTGCTCGCCGCCCTTATCACCGATCACTAAATTTCTCGGCCACTGAGCACGGTTTAGGAACGTGTTTTTCGGCCATTGGAGGTTGCATTCTAGTTTATTGGGTCGAAAACTTCAAGTTCTCCTGCGGAATTGTGGTGGTAGAGTCAAAGAACATCGATGCCGGATTTTGATGGTCCGGCACACGGGCCCGGGAAAGGCCGTGAACGCCGTTTACAAGATTGAGACGCAATGGAATAATTCTCAGCGAAGGCGTTAAATTGTCGAACCACAATCACGTATAGGCAAAGCTTAAAAGTTGGAGGCCGTTGTGAAGTAAAAGCTAGTGAACGACCAAGGTGACACAAGACCAATGTCGCCTGAGCGGGTTTGGTATAAAACAACGTTAACGGTAACTGCTTCTTGCATAGACAGAACAGTGAGATGGAATTGCGCGAGTTCTAATTCGAAAAGAGTCCGCCAAGGCAACCGTGTGATATTGGTTTCAAGAGACATGGCTCCGCTCTGAACAAGAGCACCCACCCCCTCCTCCCAAGGGCTTCGTCCTCACAGCTCGATCGCGTGGAAACGGTGCACGAAATGCTCGACCATGCAAACCGTACGCCTGAATTATCAACCTCTGCGGCTCCCATATCCCTCACGAAATTCCCATTTCCTATTTTCTTCTGGCGCCGCGAAACGATGCAAATCCGCCGCTCCGTCGTGTTGGCTGAGCACCGAGAGCCGAGCTTTGACGAACGACCCTGTGTTCCCTATCCCTCTTGTACGCAATTCATTTGTTTCAAACATATAAATATCAGGATCCAAGCCTCAGAGATCGAATTCTGTTCAGCGTCCCGAAATTTGCAGCGCCTCATGGTGCGTACGGAAATCATCAAAAGAACATTGTACAAGTTGTAGGAACGCCACCCGTGTTACAGTATTAAACCATATGCGCGATATCGCGGCTCCATGGCCGCGCTTGGGACTCATTCTCCAAGCGACTGAACCTTAGCTTGCGCTGCCTCCAATGCGGAACTGCACTGTCAGCTGCATTTAACCCACACGAAACGATGATTCTCCCATTATTACTGGGGTCGGTAACAACGTTGCGGGACAACCTGAAGGAATATTCATCTAAGCAGCGAAAATGAAGTCTGCGTGTTACACTTACTCTCGGGAAATATAAGTGCTCAGTGCGGGCTTCAGCTTAGCTATGCCATTGTCACTATGCCGCCCCTTTCCTGGAAAGAGATGAAATGAGTTGATATGCTCGCGATAAATCCGCGAACCAACGATGAAATACACCTCCAACGGGCTCGAGTTCAAGGCCGACCGATGATCCAGTCGTTCTACCTCCAAAATGGTTGTTTTAACCACTAATTTGGCCTCTCGGACAGACAATCCGTGTAAATCAACAAGGAGTGGTTCCCCACTGGCAGGATAAGAGCTGGGTATCTCCAGTCGCAATTCACTACCCGAGCTTTGAATGAAAAGTGTAAGGCCATCTCCGGACCAGGGTTGGCCGTGGAGCGTAGGCGCTGGCGGTATTACTGCATTCGGTGGCCGCCGAGGCACACTCCCAATTTCTGGAGCGGTCCGCTCACTCAATGTAGCCTGAGAAGAGTCAAGGGTGTGGTGTATTTTGCACAAGCATACCTACCCAGGAAAGAGGAGAATTGCTGGACGAAGCTTGATCGCGGAGAATTGGATTGGACACAGCAGCGGAATATGAAGGCGGGGTTGTTGTCAAGATTCCAGAGTTGCGATAAGGCCAATACGTCCCAAGATGATCGCGAGGAGGACGAGTTGAAGAAAGGAGAGGGTCGTTGTCGGACCAAGGTCGACCGTGGAGGGTTGGATTGGATACAGCAGAGTAGGAATAATGCAAGGGTCCAGAGTTGCTCTTCGGCCAATAGGTCCCCCCATATTGATCGGGAAGAGGACGAGTTGATGAAACCTGAGAAGAGTCGAGGGATGTGGCCGTAGATGCACAGGTATACGCACTGAAGGAAGTAAAGGATCATTTTCGGTCCAGGGTCGATCGTGAAAAGTTCGATTGAACGGAGGAGTATAAGAGGAAGAAGGTGGAGGTGTCACGCTCGAAAAAAGAAACCAGTCAATGACGGTGCAAACGATCGCCACTTTCCAAAAGCTGGTATCAAGGAGGCCCGAAAGGGCTGCCGTGATCACCACCGTCCACACACTGAGATCGAGGAGGACCCAAACGGCTGCTGCCATCTCCACCTCCCAAAGACTGGCATCCGATATATCCTCAAAGACGGGATCGTTCAGATTCAGGTAGAGCCAAACGACTGCCAGGAGAGCAGCTTTCCAAAACCTGGCCATGAGGAGGGTGAAACAACAGAGTTTCGTCGCTGGTCTGAAGGGTGCAACCACGACGGGCGGAGATAGGGCGCGGGGTATGTGATATGCATCTTTCGATGCAGCAGCACACGTACACAAATACAGACAGAAATAGGCAAAGGCTGAAAAAGGCTACTAGAAACCTTTTGGGCGCGGAACCTCAGGGAGTTGCAACGAGAAGCAGAGGAGATATATGCTTGCTCCACAATTCAAGAAAGTGGCGGGCTCGATTGCAATTGCTGCATTATTCAGTGCCGGGATCGAAGGGGAACAAGATGGTTGTTAGAGACCAGAGGTCCAGACGAGTGGTTCTGAATTCACTCGAGAGCGGAATCCTCAGCCAAGGCGTAGCGTAAATTGTTGAACCACCATCATGTAGTATAGGCAAAGGTTAAGGTGGAGACCGCTAATGTGAAGTGAACGACCAAGGTGACGCAAGACTAGCGTTGGCTGAGTGCGTTTAGTATAAATGAACCGTGACTGTGGACGACTTCTTTCGTAGACAGAACAGTGAAGAGAGGCAGATGGTTCCTTGGATGGTCCGATGGAATTGCGTGAGCTCTGAGTCGAAAAGAGTCAGCCAAGGCCACCGGGTGATATTAGCAGAGATAAATGGATTGCGCCAACCAATCCCTGTCGCTTCTATCCACGTCGCGCCGACAACATCGTATTGGCAGAGGTGATACGTCGGGGCCCTCGGGCATTAATTTAAAATTATAAGGCGTGTGTATTTTGTCCCATTTTTGCAATGTTCGACGCGAGTAGCGCGTCACGGTGCGGTCGAGTACGGAGAATCTTGTCAATCATTGTCAGCCGGTGAACAGATTGAGGGCTACTTGTAGTTGGAAGAAATGCTTCGCCATCTTGTTCGCCGTCTTGTTCGCCGTCCAAGTCGGGCGAACATCCCAAAATGGACATTGTCGTACCGGAACTCATTCACCATCAATTCGATTTCTGCGCGTTACTCCTGGACGACGAAGCAGGTACAAGCTCCTGCAAGCCCTGCATTCGCCCCAGCAAATATACAACATTTCGACTGCGAATTCGCTCCCGAGGACCGCAAATTGCGAGGAGGCGGAGGCCCGGAGGCTGATTGCACTGATGAATGGAGCTCAGCTGATCCTCCGCTCCTGAATTACACGCGAATTACACAAATTTACCCCATCGTTGCACCCGTCCTGCATCGCTTGCGGAGGCACATGAGCTCATTGGAACTGCTTCTTCTCCAGCCCCCTACAGCGCGCACTGATCGATCATTGCGCTTACAACATGCTCCGCCTCTATAAAGCCCGTTCTGCGTCCCAACTTTGTGTTCACAGCCATGGCTCGCTATCTCAGAACTATTCACGCCGTTTTTGGTTTATCTCTTATATCTTCAGCCGTCGCATTCACCCCAGGCTTCGCCTATGGCAGCACGAAAGTGCGTGGTGTCAACCTTGGTGGTTGGCTCGTCCTCGAGGTTTGTGTCGAGCATGTATTTCTATTTTACGCATCCCTCACCCTTTTCCTCTCAGCCGTGGATAACTCCTTCGCTGTTCGACAACACAGGTGCGGCCGTTGTATCCTATCGCGCTAATCGCTAACACCATCCTCAAGGCAACGCAAACATTGTTGACGAATGGACGTTCGGCTCTTTGCAAAGTAAAGCGACCGCAACAGCCGCCCTCACCACTCACTGGAATACCTGGATCACCGAGTCCGATTTTGCGGCCATTGCGGCTGCCGGCCTGAACCATGTTCGGCTGCCGATTGGTTACTGGGCTTGGGACGTCAGTGGAGGTCAGTGCGAGCCCAAGCTCTGCGTAGGCCTAGACGCTAATGGGATTTAGGCGAGCCCTACATCCAGGGTCAACTTGCATATCTCACCAAAGCTGTGACTTGGGCGGGCAACCACGGGCTCAAGTTAATTGTTGACCTTCATGGTGCTCCTGGGAGCCAGAACGGCTTCGACAACAGCGGTCACCGAGGCGCCGCGTACGCATAAACTACTTTTGTTCTGAAGCTTGATTTATCTTTATTAAAGGACGTGGGCAAACGGCGGTAGTGGGGGTAGCGATGTCCAACGCACAAATGCAGTTATCATGAAGATCGCCGACATGTTCAAAGATAACACTGCAGTCGTACCTGTCATTGCGCCTCTCAACGAGTTGAGTGATATTTGCATAACTCGACGCTACACTTGACTTATCTCACTGCACAGACCCGCAGGATTCGATGGTGACAATTGGCTAGCCGTGATCAAGCAGGTCGGTCAATTTTTCCTTCCAAACGTCCTCTCGACAAGTGCTAACTTGCTTCAGTACTGGTTTGACAGTTTTGGCAATATACGGTGGGTCCCATTCGATCTGACCTACATGTACGCTCAGTTCTGGTTATAGGTTTCCCTTTGGGACCTCTCAGCAAAGTAAACATCCTCGTCTGTATTTTTCTTCCCTTTCTCATTTCTGCATTTCAGGCAACACTGTCGTCCTTATCCATGACGCGTTCCAGGTGCGTTTTCCACTGTTCTCCGCATCTATGTCATTAAGATGAAAGCGCTAATACACTTGCATCACAGCCACTGAGCTTTTGGAACGGCGTTCTCACGTTTCCCTCGTTCGAAGGCGTGGCAATGGATACCCATATTTATACCATATTTTCTCAAGAGGTCGGTGTCTTTTTCTTCTATATGCAAAAAGGCCTCATCGTTGGTGCAGGAGGAGGAGATGTCGATGAGCGACCACATTCAGACCGTGTGCGCCAAACAAGGCGAGCTTTCCAGCTTCGATTTGTGGGTCATTGTGGGCGAGTGGACCCCAGGTACGTCAATGCCGCGTCATGGTCAACGCTTCTCACGCGGGATCGCGTAGCGCACACGGACTGCGCCAAATACCTTAACGGGAGGGGCTCCGGAGCTAGATTCGATGGATCGTTATCGGGCTCTACTCGCGTCGGCAGCTGCACAGGTCTTACCGGCAAAGCCTCGTCGTTCAGTTCGAGCTATAAGACCTTCCTGCGGCAGTTCTGGGAGGCGCAAGTCATCTCGTACGAGAAGGGACAAGGGTGGATCCAATGGTATTGATTTTGTGCTTCACAGGAACGTGGTTTGCTAATATTTGACAGGACGTGGAAGGCAGAGGCCGCCGATGAGTGGTCTTACCAGGCGGGACTTGCCAATGGCTGGATCCCGAAAGACCCTACGAGCCGCATGTTCCCGAATATTTGTGGTTGAGATTTTTGAATGCCACAGTAATGATAACGAGTAGCACATATGAACTTGGACACAAATAATGAAATGGACAACTTGTGAAATCTGTTGCTCGTGGTCGTTTTAGAAACTCACAAATTTCGACTGACGGTCAGTTTTGTGACTAATCCATGTTGTATCATCAAAAGGAATCATCCTCCATCAATCCTACTTAGAACGCGCGACGATGGTCTCGAGCATTCTCTCGAGCTGATCGAGTCCGCCATCAAGTTGTCCACAGGCTCGCTCTTCCAAAGTTCCTATCTGAACCCCCCCCACCCAACTACAAACTCGGAGCTGGATGTTGACTGGTTAAACCCGGCCTGTGCTCCGCCCTGGATTACAACCTCGCAACTTCTCCGACATCTGGAAACCATCGCTGGAATTCGCTCTACTAGTATGTCCTTAGGACCAGTGTGGGCCGGCGTGGGCGTGCTGGTCTACCTTGTTGTCTGTTTGAGATGGATCTCCACCGGTAGACGCGACCGTTGAACATTTCAAACCCATCTCTGCGCTTGTAAATCATACACTGCGCCTTCGTCTTGGCAGGAACTCGGGTCTCCTTCGGCATAATACATCAAGGCGGCTAGGAGATTCGGAATCCTATCATATTCAATATTGACTATCCGAGCATGGTAGCTTCAAACTAGGCTCACTTTCGCCCACTTGAACCACATTCGACCAACTTTAGGCAGCGGCAGACGACCGAACACGTGAAGAGCGCAACCTTAAATGGGTTCCGCTTTCCCTCTTTGAGGAACTTGCACGAGACCGTGGTGATTGTGGTCAACTCGGGGGCCGGGAGCGCAACTCCAACTGAATGACACCAACTACACCAATCCTGCCGATTTGCGGCTGTCCGGGGGCACAGGAGCTCATTCGACACGTCTTCTCTTTAAGGGTACACCACTGGCCACGATTGATCGATCGCCGCCGGGTTATGCTTTGCTCCGTACTATAAAAGCGTGCTTCTACGAACCGCAGGTTCTAGCTCGGCTCTCTCGCACTATGCGCGCCATTCTTGCCTTTTCTCTCGTATCCTCTGCTCTTGCCTTTTCCCCCGGCTTCCCTTATGGCAGCCAGAAAGTGCGTGGTGTGAACTTGGGTGGTTGGCTCGTCCTTGAGGTCTGTCTCAAAGAACTATATGCTGCGAGTTCCTGACCTTGTGCTGTAGCCGTGGATAACCCCTTCTCTGTTCGACAAGACAGGTATTGCGCATTGTTCTCTGTTGACCCAAAAGTAACGCGCCTCACCCAAGGCAACACAAAAATTGTCGACGAATGGACGTTTGGCTCTTTGCAAAGTAAAGCGACCGCAACAGCAGCCCTCACCTCCCACTGGAATACCTGGATCACTGAGTCCGATTTTGCCGCTATTGCGGCTGCCGGCCTGAACCATGTTCGGCTGCCCATTGGCTATTGGGCTTGGGATGTCAGCGGAGGTCGGTTTGGATACTGTATGCACAGATATCGGCGCTGATGACATTTAGGCGAACCCTACATCCAGGGCCAACTCCCCTACCTCCGCAAGGCCGTCACTTGGGCAGGCAACCACGGCCTCAAGGTGATCATTGACCTCCATGGTGCTCCAGGCAGCCAGAACGGCTTTGACAACAGTGGCCACCACGGCACCGCGTACGTATATGCACAACTTCTGTTCTATTCGAAATTTAATAGATCCTTCTAAGGGCTTGGGCTACCAGCGGGTCCAACGTCCAGCGCACAAACGCCGTGATCAAGAAGATTGCCAACCTGTATAAGGATAACCCCTCGGTTGTGCCCATAATTGCACCTCTCAACGAGTTGAGTGATATATGGAAGATCCGGGGCTCCACTTAATTTCCTCTCCAGACCCGCGGGGTTCCTTGGGAACAATTGGCTTTCCGTAATCAAGCAGGTTCGTCACATCTTTCAGACGACTTCTAAAACGCTTACTTGCAATAGTACTGGCGGGACAGTTACGACAATATTCGGTGGGCACACATCTAGTGGATCGACACTCATTGCTCACGTCTCGTTGAAGGCATCCTGATGGCACCTCCCAGTCAAGTCAGCGGCTACTAAAGCTATTTCTATTCTTGTTCTCATCGCACACGTTAGGTAACACGCTCTTGCTCATCCACGATGCATTCCAGGTGCGTTCTCGATTCTTCTGTTCTTCTGTCGATCCTAGCTAAATGTATACACTACTCAGTCCCTGAGCTATTGGAACAACTTTCTCGAAAAGCCAGCGTACGAAGGCGTCGCAATGGACACTCACAGTTATACCATATTTTCTCAAGAGGTCGGTGTCTTTTTCTTCTATATGCAAAAAGGCCTCATCATTGGTGCAGGAGGAGGAGATGTCGATGAGCGACCACATTCAGACCGTGTGCGCCAAACAAAGCGAGCTTTCCAGCTTCGATTTATGGGTCATTGTGGGCGAGTGGACCCCAGGTACGTTAATGCCGCGTCATGATCAGCGTTTCTCACGCGGGATCGCGTAGCGCACACGGACTGCGCCAAATACCTTAACGGGAGGGGGTCCGGATCCAGATACGACGGATCTCACTCCGGCTCGACGCGCGTTGGCAGCTGCACGGGTCTCACCGGTAAAGCCTCGTCGTTCAGCTCCAGCTACAAGACCTTCCTACGGCAGTTCTGGGAGGCGCAAGTCATCTCGTACGAGAAGGGACAAGGGTGGATCCAATGGTATTGATTTTGTGCTTCACAGGAACGTGGTTTGCTAATTTTTGACAGGACGTGGAAGGCGGAGAACGCGGATGAGTGGTCTTACCAGGCTGGCCTCGCCAATGGATGGATCCCGAAAAATCCGACGAACCTCAAATATCCTGAGATTTGTGATTGAAGCCGCTGTCGGAGAACAATATTAGTTACAAACTTGGCCCGTAAATAAAACAGGCTGTGGAATTTGTGTGAAGCAGGGAAGATTAGCAGCGACATCTGATCCTAGTGTCAGCAGTGACTACAGTTTGCGCCAATAATTTACAGATGGATTGGGATTCGCTCCCCATCATTCGGTATCTGTATCCTGGGGGGAGCTTCCAAGGTGGTTTTCCGTTCGTTTTGCTGTACACCACCGAGTTGAACTTTTCGTCTAGCCACCCCACTTCGAGGTATCCTGCGAGATCTGCCCCAGTCTCCTCCAAACGGTTCTTGAGCTCCCGCTCCATCCTCCTACGCAAACCCCGTCTGAAGTGCATGGCCGAGTTGCGCGGGACGCAGATATAGAACCCGATGCGATGGAGGAGGGGAAACTTCTGCGTCAGGACAATCCTCATCGACTCGGAGCCACCCCATGGGAAAGCCTTGCTGATAAGGCCACGGAAGTCCTCGCGATCGAAGTCGTTGCCGGCGCCGCTGTCGAGCATTATTCGAAAGTTGAGTGTAGTGAGCTTGGGAGCAGCCGGCAGAGCATTTAGTAGCTGCTTAGTACTTTGATCGCTCAACACAAGGGAGAGCGTATCGAGGGCCGGGAACGCAGGCAGACGGTTCAACATCTCTATAACTTCGATTATTTCCTCGTCTGCAGCGTTATTTAGGGAGCGAACTGAGGTGCAAATGCAACGATCACTTACCGAGGACATAGGTGTCGAGTAGTAGAGTTAGATTAACAAGGCATGGGCTTGCGAGTCGCAGTAATTTGCCCATTGAGTTTGCCCACTGTCCCTCATTGTAAGCGAAAGTCAAGGATTTGAGCTCAGTTGGCCGGGATGCTTCTACCAGTTGGCTGAGAAAGTCAAATTCTTCCAATTCGGAGCCGTCGCACCCCGCAACCCTCAGATCCTCGAGTGCGGTGAGATTGAATGTCGGACGCCCCCGATTGATTTCCGGCAAAATAGTGTCGTCAACTTCTGTGGCGGAAAATGAGAGGACTCTGAGTTTCCCGCAGGCACGAAGGATCGTGGCCAGTTCATCAAAGCCGACAAAAGACATGTCGGAGATACCATAAAAGGACATGCCGGAGAGATAGAGTTCTTGTGTATTTGGGAACAAGGCCATATACGCGATCACCGTTGCGTTGTCGATTTCAGATGTATTTGACTCCCACTCGACGACGGAAACGTTGGGCAGGATGGGGATCTCGGGCGGGATTACGGCCTGGTGCAGTGGCGTCGGGGAAAGTACCTGCGCACGACGACGCTCCATCCAGCCCGGAGTCGGATCGCTGAACTTGACCCTTTTGACGATGTGGTGAAGTCTGGGCGTCCGCCGCACCATGGTGCCCCACCAGGTGATATCTTGCGCGCATGCAAAATGAATAGCGAAAAGAGGTGCTCTATGGCGAAAGACCGCAAGGCTTTCGATACGAGCGACATGGCGCGGAGGGAGGGTATATCGTCGGCATTGTGCCCAACGATTTCGGCGACTAGTTCTGGGGGGATTTGAGTCCCTATTATAAATGAGCACCACACTATCTGCACCATACAAAAAATGAACGAACCAGGGGACCACGATTGCAGACGCATTTCTGGAGGTTGTCGTGGTCAAGCCGCGATTTGCTGGTGTCACCGTGTCACGTCCCGTGGATGTGACTGAGCGCGTCGCCACAATCAACAACCCACTCCCATGCCAGATGCGTCCATTCCGTGCGTGTTTGGTCGGCCAAGAGGCTGAGCTAACGAATTATCTAGAATCTCCTTCTACGTCTCCGGCCAGAAAGCGCCAGCGCATCTCTCTCTTTTCGCCCACTTATGACGATCAAGTTGGCGAATTGAGCCAGGAGGACCTTGCAGCGTTCGACGAAATTGAGGCAAAACTATCCCAGTCCAACTCCTATCCCTCATCGAGCGCAGTGCATGAAAAACTACCCCAGAACCTCCAAACCGGATTACACGACGACCCCGATAACCCATTCGCTGCTCCTACCACTGACATACAACCCGTTGCTTCGGGCTGGGGATTTTCTTCCGCTGCTAAATTCTCGGGATTTGGATCCGCCGCTGCTTTGCGGCCTACCACAGACACTCTAGAACATACCACAGGCTTTTCGTCTGCCAAATTCACAGGATTTGGCTCCGCCGCTACCTTGCGTACGGATTCCCTGGATCACGATTATGCTCGCTCTCCGTCCCCCGAGGTCCCCACAGAACAGGACTACGACGCGTGGTTTGCGCCGGCCTCGGACGTGCCACTACCGGCCTTCCAGACAGCTGCTGCCGCCGTGGCCGCGTTCCCTCAAGACGCGCCCATCGGATTCATGAAGGCGTCCAATAAAGGGTGGATCGAGCCTTCGAGTACTGCACTCGCGAAGGCCAAGGAAAAGATGGATGCCATCTGGGCGGAGGAAGCTCCAGCGCCAGTGGTGACCGAGTCCCAGATGGGGCCCGAAAACCTCTTCAAAACCGCATCCGCCATCCTTCCCCGGTCCCGTCTCGCGTCACCCGAACGCCCCGCCTTGCGAAGCCTTGAGAACGCGACGTACGACTCGCCTGGCACGCCGAGCCCCATTGAGTTCCCCCGTCCTTCTGCTTCCTCATCCACGTCGGCGGCCTTCGCGTCGCCCACGCCAGGCACGCTCAAGGGGAAAGCGCCGCTGAAACCCCGGCCCTTCAAATCGCCTTTCCTTCCTGGCGTGGTTGCAGGTACGAAGCCGGGATTCGCGCACGCGAGCAGCCCGCTGAATCCGCGTTCGCGGCCTACACACCCGCTTGCCGCGCCACCCTTCGTCACTGCTTCAGCGCCGGAAACGCCGCTGCGTTTGGGTCCAGCGTCGGCGTCGTTCGTCACGCCTGTGCGCCCGATGATTCAGAGTACTGTGACGCCGAGGATGGCGAGGAGCAGACCTGCGTTTGTGACACCGTTCAAGACGGGGATGAAGCCAGGGGAGCCGGGGCGGACGCTGTTGGAGGAGAGAGAGAAGGCCAAGGCGGTAGAGGTCAGGATGGCGACGCCGGCGAAGCAGGTGGTGAAGGAACACACCCCGCAGGTCGGCATACGTGCCGCGCAAAGCGGAGGCAAGCGGTTTTTCGATCTGAGTAAGATTTATTTTGTGTCTTCCTGCAACAGCTCTTTTTATTTTTGATAGCACCACCGGCCGCAAGACAGTCCTTGTTGTCCTCCGGACTCGTGCCTCAAGAGTATACGGCCGGAGACCTCGAGGGCATGGGAATGTAATTATTTTCACTGATGCTGACCTCTGGCTAAATAACATCTGCAGAGCCGCTTCGGAATTGAAACAAATAACGCCCGCTCTAGCCCTCTACTACTCCTTCCACACACCCTCCTCGACGCCTCCGTCTGACGCCTCGCCGAGTCCCCCGAAACTGCTTGGACCCGACGCGGCACTGGAAGAGCTGCTTGAACGCGGGTGCACTCTGGCCACGAAGTTGTGGGTGGACAACCACTGGGCGCTGATCCTGTGGAAGCTCGCGGGAATGGTGTGCCTTGACCCTGCGCGCGAGAGCGACCCGCAGGCGAAACGATGGTGCTGGGCCGAGGTGATGCGACAGCTGCTTTATCGGTGCGCACGTCTCGCTTGGAATTATATCGCAGAGCTTGAGTGCATGTTTTGATATAGGTACGAGCGGGAGTTGAACGGGGGCGTGCGTCCGCCCTTGAGGTGTGTCGCGACGCAGGACGCGCCGGCGTCGTGTCCCATGATTTTGTGCGTGTCGAACATCACTTGGTCCGAGCCTGGGATGACGGACGACGGGATGCCGATTCCTCCGCACCCTGAGCTCGAGGTGACGGACGGGTGGTACCGGCTGCGCGCGCAAGTCGATGCGCCGCTGGCGCGCGCCGTGCGGCGGGGCGTGATTTGCGTGGGGAGGAAGATTGGAGTCGTCGGGGCGAGGGTAGGAGACGCATTGATTTGATTTTTCTGGGGCTAATTGGCGGGGGACAGCTCCATAGCGAGCGTAAAGACGCGTCGGAGGTACTTGAGGCGTACAATTCGACAAATCTGGTGCTGTCGGGCAATTCGTCGCACTTAGTTCCTTGGCATGCCAAACTCGGGTTCCAAATTAGCCCTTGGGTTGCGACGATGCATAGTCTGACTGCGGACGGGGGGATGGTTGCTGCGATGGATTTGGTAATACTCAAGGTAAGACGATGACTGCGCTCGGGTCGGCCTACTAAACGGATGGGGAATAGACATACCCCATTGCGTTTCTAGAGTTTATCGAAGATGAGAATGGGGAGAAGCAGCGCGAGGGGCCGAGGAACGAACGCGACGAAGCAGAGGCAGAGGAGAAGTGGAAGGTCTGTAGTTCATTGCGGTCCGGGTGCGATCGAGTTGACGGAGGGTAAGAACAGCGGCGCAGGGAAGTGCGCGACAGCAAACTTCGGGAAGAGCTGGCGAAGAAGGAGATGCGGTTCGAGAGCTACGCGGAGCGACTCGAACGGCGGGCGGGTACTCAGTTCTCGCCAGACATGGACAGTGAGCGGCCTAAGTCCTTGTCAATCAGTCAGATCTCAGGTCCCACTTTTTTTAGGCGAGCCGACGGACGAATTGGAAGAGTTGTATGACGAGCTCGAAGACCCGGCTGGGGCGGCGGCAGTAATGTCGCGTGTGAGCAGAAGCACCGCTGGATGGTTGGCTCGGTTCATTTTGAACCGCGCGGAAAAGGAGAGAGAGCGGGCGGGGGAAGAGATTGACCAGGAACTCAGGGTACCGTGTCACGATAAGATTTTTGTCAAACTAACAACTATTTAGAGAGTATGCCCGCCGCGGGAGGTACGCAACTTTCGAGTCTTAATCGTCCAAGACGCATGCACGCGACGGCGGGGAGCGAACCGATCTGCGCAGTTAACGGTATGGGATGTAGTCGGGATGGGGGACAGCCTGGAGGTGGGAAAGCGGTACCTGGCGACGAACCTGGTGCCGACTGCGCAGAATTCCTGGATGGACTGCGAGCCTGGGTCGGAGATCTACCTGAGCACTCGGCGAGACAGCCGGTGGAAAAGGCTGTAGCAGCCCCTGTATAGGAATTTGTTCCCACGTGTATGAGATCATTTCTTCTCGTCCCACCATTGGCATCACTGTCAGGCTTGGATCTGCTCTGCATTGTCTTGCACAATGCCCGAGTACGTCTATGCCCTCCACGACTTCCTCCCCGAGCATGAGGACGAGGTATCGTTCCACACCGGCGAGCGCATAGAGGTCGTCGAAAAGGACGATCTGTACGGCGATGGCTGGTGGAGAGGCCGCAATCTCGCCGGCAAAGTCGGCCTCTTTCCCCAGAGTTATACGACTACAGCGCCCCCATCCGTAGATACTACCTCACCCCCCGCCACCGCTATCCCGAGTGAAACCGGTGCTCCTCTGCAATCTCTTGTCGAGGAACCGGAATCCACGGATGAGACTTCCCCAGTCTCCCCCGTGCCCCATATATATCTCAACGGCGACGACACAGAGCCCCCAACCAGCCCGAGCGGGGAGGTCATGCAGGCAACCATGACCGACGTGCAGCAAGCGATTGAACAACTCGGCAGCCGTAACCGAGGTAGTAGCACTAATATCGACCACGACGCTCGTAGCTTCAGTTTCGCCTCCACTAATGGCATGACCTCGGATGACGATGAGGAAGAGACAGACTTTAGCGAGGGCGAGGGCTGGCACAAGAATGCACGGGCAAGACTCGCCGACAAGGCCCGCCAGGCTCTCGCAGAGGCAGAAAAGCTCGAGGCTCTCTCCTCTGGCTTGGGTACCAGCCGCCTGCCGCCCATTGATCTCCCGATGAGTGACGAGAGCGATGACGAAGACGACGATCATCACCACGATCTCGAAGACGAGGAGCATTATACCACTTCTCCTCTCCGGGATCAGTACATTCCGGAAGAGGATGAGCCGTCTGAATCTGAACCTGTCGACGGGCTCGGGCGTCTACGTACACCGGAGGAAATACCTGCAACCGCGACTGCGACCTCATTTCCTATCAACGCTATGGTGCACACCGAGGTACCTCCGACGCCTGTCTCTGCGGGAACTCCGCCCCCTCCAGCCGTCCCCCTCGCACCTCCTGTACAACGCGAAAGCTCCCCGCTGCGCGAGTCTGTCGTCGCATCCCAGAGCTTGCCGTCTCCTGCACTGTCTGCTGGGGCCGCTGCCATCGCGTCAAAGCACAGCAGTGTGGCTTCCTCCACTGCTAGTGGTCTCGGAGCACCCTCGAGACCCGGGTCGAAACCCGGCAGCGTCCACTCCGCGTCTCTTTCCGTCGTCAGCGAAGGAAAAAGGCGCGACGACAGCGGTCATGCCAGTAATGCCAGCGCGACTGGTGCTCCCAAGCACCCGTCAGAGTGGACAGTCGAGGAAGTGGTTGAATGGCTCAAAAGTAAAGGCTTCGACGAAGACGTCCGCGATAAATTCACTGGTGAGTGTTTTTTCTTCTGCCTTGTATTTAACTTCTAACTTGATTTGCAGAGCAAGAGATTACTGGAGACGTGCTCCTCGACCTCGACGTTAATCTCCTCAAAACTGAAATCGGTATCATGGCGTTTGGAAAACGCATGCGCATTGCAAATGCCATCGTCGACCTGCGCCGACCGCCCTCGCCGTCGACATCATTTTCCCTGCCGCAAAACTCCCCGCAAAACCAACAGTATGCCCTCGCGTACTCCACCTCACAGAGCTCACAGCCGTACGCGCACTCACCGCACTTCAACGGTCACTCGCGCACCCAGTCGCAGTCGCATTCGCAACAGTCTTACAATGGGCACAACAGCATGCAGTCGTCGGTGGGCGCGCCGCTGAATGGGTACTTGGCGCAGACGTACGGGACTGCCGCCAGTGGACTGATGAGTCCCGAGAGCGCACCGCACACTGGGGACCTCTTGGGCAGTCCGATGAGAGAGAACTTCGGATCGGGAGTCCCGATGGGCGAGCAAGCGAATGGGGCTCGATCTAAGGGGCGCCCAGCGCAGTTGAACTTATCCCCGAGCGATGGAGCGCTGAATGTTTCGGCTACGCAGACCACCGAGGCGGAAGCGCATGAGGACGAGCGAGCGGTTATGAGCGAGGTGAATTTTATACTTTTTGTGGCTACTTTTCCTCATCTCCATCTTTTTTTTCAGAGTGAACTTCCGCACGCAAAGGCTTCCCTCGGTCGGCGAATCTTCGGGCCGCGCTCGCCCGCCAGCTCGCCACACTCTTCAACAGCAGCGGACAGGGAGAAGGATAAAGACTCGGTGGCGAGCAGCCATTCTAAGGACGCTGACGCATCCCCGATCGAGACCAAGACCGAAGGCAAGGCCGCGGGCAAGAAGAAGGAGAAGGAGAGCAATATCGCTACCGGGCCTGGGCGGCATGCGCGCGGCAAGAAGAGCGTCGACGTCAACAGCCCCGCGAAGGGAGGCAACGAGAGATTAAGCATCTTCGGCGCTTCGTTTGGTGGGACCCTGGGTCGCAAGCCGGCGCCGCGATACTCCTCGTACGTCGTTTACTTTTTCCGGGTGAATCCCCCCTGAGATGAGATTGTGTTTACCTTCCATCTAGCGGCTCCGAAGAGGCGAGCAAGAGCTCCTCCGGCTTTTCCATTCCGGGGCTTAAAAAGAACGGACGACCGACGACGCCAGGCGGGCCTAATGCGCCGTCGACGCCGCAGCAAAAGAGCCCGGATACTTCACACACCGCGCACCCGCCCGCCCCAGCGATCGCCTCGCCGGCGTCGACGAGCAACCCGACGCTGCTGCGGAAGCGGACATCGTCAGGTCAAGGAACAGATGCGGCGAAGGCGTCGGCAACGGCAGCGGTAGCTGTCGCGGGGACCGGCGGGTCGAAGCTGAAGCCAGGGCTGAGTGTTTTGGAGCAGATCGGCGAGACGGATCATGCAGGGTGGATGCGGAAGAAGGGGGAAAGGTACAACAGCTGGAAACTGCGGTACTTTGTCCTCAAGGGCCCTGATATGTATTGCTTGAAGAGTAGCAACAAGGCTGTAAGTGCTTGCACGGCCTTACCATAACTATATTGACTTTGTTCTACAGGAAACGAAGATCAAGGGTTACATCAACATTGTCGGCTACAAGGTCACTGTAGACGAGAATGTCAACCCGGGGCGATATGGGTTCCGGATCGACCACGATCACGAGAAGACGCACTACTTCAGCTCTGACGAGAAGACAGTTGTGCGAGACTGGATGAAGGCCATTATGAAGGCGACCATCGGACGGGATTATTCCAGTGCGTTTCCCCGTTGTTTTTGGACGTGGATGCTCATGTGTGTGCAGAACCTGTGGTGTCGTCGGTCAATATTCCAACCATTCCTTTGATCGTGGCACAGGCGATGAACCCTGCACCGCGCCCGCCCTCCCCCACCGCGCGGGCTGCGACACAGCGGGCGATGAGGCGGGAAAATACAGACCAGCCGTCAACCCGGGATGCGCGTGTGCTCATGCTCACTGGCTTTGTGAACGCGGAAACACCGCCGAAGGAGGAGCGCACGCGGCTCGACTCCTTCTTCACCACGGAGACCGTCCCTGGGTCCAACCCACCAGGCGCTGTCCCCGGCACGCCACAGTCGGCGGTGGCTCCAGCAAGACCTGCAAGGAGAATGAGTACGCAGCAAGCTGTGAGTATCTCTCGCCGCAAACAATGAATCCATGGCCTGATTCGTATTAGCCTACACCCGTCGACGACGGTCTTATCGAGTGGGCCAACAGCCACCTGCCGTCGAACCTGCGGATTACGGACCCAACGGGTCCTCTCTGCGACGGGCTTGGGCTCCTGCGGCTGGCGGAGTCGATCAAGGGCCGTCCGTCGTCGCCGCCCGTGCCCGACTCTGCGTTCCCCAAGGACCCGAGCGACGACAACCTCGACGGGCTGTTCCGGCTGTTTGACTTTTTGCTGGACAACGAGGTGCGGATGGGGAGCGTGAGCATCAACGACATCCGGCAGGCGAAGCGGGACAAGATTATACAGCTGCTGCGCGGGCTCAAGGGGTGGGAGGACAAGCGGAAGGCGATCGCGACGAGTATCGGCAAGGGGTCTGCGCAGGCGGGTGGCTTTATCGCTCCCGCGTGGACTTGAGAGGGCGACTGCAAGAGATTTCCGGAGGGCCGGATGGTCTTTTCTCAAAACATTCGTTGGCTATCGGTGTCTTTGGGCTGGGTGTTCTATGCATGGTCTTCACTTCATAATCGGCTATGTTAATCCGCGCTCTGCAGTGTATATCCCTAATACCGTCCTCACGCTCTCACCCTTGAGACATGTATTTAGCTTTCCCATCACATGTATCTATGTAACGTATGGACCGCCGCATTATGAGGAGGAATTATGCATTATTAGTTTGTGAATAGTCGCCAAGAACGTGCATTCAAGCCGCTACACTGTACTTTGCGAATATTTCCTGCCAAGAGCCGGTGTCCTCATGCCCCATGCATACCACGGTGGCCTTGCCGCCGGACTCGAGCCCAAAGTACTTCTCCGCGACCTTGCGCATGTCCGATGGCTTGAGCTCGTCGATCTTGGCCGTCATCTCCAACACAGAGATCTGGCGGTTGTGCACCAGAACCTGAACGGCGGTTAGTTGGTGCGGCGCGGACCATACCAGAGGGAATGCATACCTGGCGGCCGAGATCCTCGACCTCGACGGCGCGGCTCTCGAGCGCCATCATCAGCGCCGACTTGAGCTGGTTTTTGGCGCGGTTGAGCTCCGCGGCGGGGATGGGGGTGTACAGCAGCACGCTCAGCTGGTGCACGAGATGCGGGAGGATCTGCGCGGGCGTGTTGCCCGCGCTGCGGCCCTTGGAGTACGGCACGAAGGACGCAAAGAGGCCGAAGAGCGACGAGTCGGTGTAGATGTGGTGGAAGGCGGCGCAGTGGTCGACCTGCGGGTAGTGGTTGAGGATGTGCGTGTAGAGGCGGCTGTACATGCCCTTGCCGGGGCCGCCCGCGGAGAAGCTGCCGCCGCCGCCGAGGAGCACCTGCATGGTCGCGAGCGCGTAGATGTCGTCGTTGCGGATGCCGCAGCCCTCGAAGGCGATGTAGAGGTGGTTGAACTCGGTGGAGGGGTCGTAGATGAAGCGGTGGCCGCCGGTGTACGGGCGGTGGGCGGTGTTGAGGAGCTGGGGGGCGTCGGAGGCGGCGGGTTGGGAGGTGGGGAAGAGGTAGGATGCGGCGCGGGATATTGATTTGACGACGGAGGGTGGGGATGTCGACGCAGAAAGGGGAGATGGGGATGTGGAACGCAGGAGCGGAGATGGAGACGGGGCAGGTTCACCGCGGTCGACATATTTAAGGGACGAGAAGTGCTTGTCCGCCAGTTCCACGAGCTCCTCGTGGGGCATGCCCGCACCCGCGATGACCATCCGCTCGGGGCGGTACCACTCCTTCATGAATTTTCGCAGAGTGTGACCATTCATGGAATCTATACGCTCTTCCGGGCACATGAGCGGGTTGCCAAGTCCTGTGCCGCCGTATGCGACGGTGTGGAGGACCTCGGGAAGTATCTGCTCCGGCTTACTGGAAAGTTCGCGGACCTCGTACCGCGCGGCATCCCTCTGTGCCTCGATTTCCTCGTGCAGATACGAGGGATTTAGGACCGTGTCCGCAATAAGCGAGAGCGCTTGAGGTGTCCCCTGGTGGAAATGGGACGACTGGTACATGATCGACTCCCTCGAAGCATTGCACATGATATGGCCACCTAGGGTATGGATTGCGGTGGCCATCTCGTCGCTTGACCGTGTAGAAGTGGTCTGAAATGCATTTATAATCCGGCAAGGATAATAAAAAATAAACCCAACCTTGAACGCCATCCGGTCGAGAAAGTGACTCGCGCCCGACGTCGAGGGGTTCTCAAAGCGCGAGCCGGCGTCGACATAGAGGCCGACTGAGGAAAAGTGGCCGGGAGTGGATTGAGTTGCGACGCGAATGTTGTTGGGGAGGGTGGTTATCTGGCAGCCGGGATTTGAGAGGTCCTGGGTGATATGCCTCCTTGAAGCCTTGCAGAGGTCATTGCTGCGACGGGCAAGAGACGCGCCAGCCCTGCGCATACTAGTACTCACTGATCGGGAAAGAGTTTTTTGTGACTGTTTGGTTTTGATGCGCTTCCTCTTTCACTTCCCGCGACTCCCTCAACTTCGGCGTATGACGGTCCAATGTTCCAATGATATCTGGTTTTCCTTCTTCGCGGCCGCCAGCCCGGCTGTCCGTCAATAAACCATTCAAGATCATCTAATTGGCTTCAACTCCACATCTCTGAGAATCTAGACGCGCTGTTCCTTCGGGTTACTCGAACGTGACGTTCGAGTAACAATTTTAGCCAGCACTACGAACGTCCTTTGGTCATCGCGGCAGGAAATCCCGATGCTTTCGGGCTCCGCTTATTATTGCTAACACTCAGACGAGTGGTTTTTGGAAAATTACAGTTTTCAAAACTTTTGCTTCCTGACGACCTGCGCCCGGGCTGTTGGGTGGTGCCTTGAATTTCGGGAGCTAGGCCAACGGCTTTCGCGGTTCTGAGAGCATTCATTAATTAGGATCCCGAAAAATCATTATCTTCTGTCAGCCGCCTGACAAATGGGCCCGGTGTTCCATTTTTGGAAGAGTCCTTGCAAGAGCCTGACGCAACTTGCTCCCCTACAATCATGGCCATGCTAAACTCTTCCAGTCCGCGAGTCGGTTTTCATGGAACCACCACCGCAACCATCGACTGGTGTGAGGTATGAAAACAGTATTACATTGTTTTCACTTTCTCACTCGTGTGCACAGGCAAACTACCAGTTCTCGTATTATATCGCAGGTAGGCCAGCCTCACTTGAACCTGCATTCATGCTCATCGATTGCGGTAGAAATGGCAAACACATTCTCCAACATCGCGACTGTTGCGGTTGCTGTATACGGTGCATATCTGAGCATCACTGAATATCGTGCGTGAACGTTTCCTCAGCGCGTTCAATTCTAACCCTTTCTGCAGTACCACAGCGCTTCATACTTGGATATATTGCACGTCCATTCTGCACTTGTTTCGCCTCCTAATGGTTTCTAGGGCATTGGTTTGGTCGGCCTTGGAAGTTTCTGGTTTCACGCGACGCTCCAGTTCCAAGCCCAACTCGCAGACGAATTACCCGTGCGTATATTTTCAGTACCCACATAATGCTAAGCGAACCTATATACAGATGATTTTCGTGACGAGCACGACGCTGTGGTTGTTGTTTGACCACGATTCTGGTTTCAACTTCAAGTCGTATCGGACGCGTCTCCTCACCGTAGTTGCTGTTGTATTCAACATACTATTCACATGGAGCTAGTGCGCTTTCCCTTCCTTCATTTGCTCGATTCCCTGTGTAACTTTACAATTTTCTAGCTACCTCAACCGTAATCCAGTCTACCACCAGGTCGTCTTCGGCATCCTCCTGCTCTCCATTGCTTTCCGCATCTACTATCTCCTAACGTGGTCAGCCGTTGGCAAACGCGTCCCGGCCGACAAACGAAGGGCTATTGGAACGCTTTTCGGGTCTGGAGTTGCGCAGTTCGTTTTCGCGTTCGTGCTGTGGAACTTGGACAATATATTCTGCGACACTTTGACGCGGTGGAAGGTTTCTGTTGGGTGGCCCTTGGCGTTCTTGCTAGAAGGCCATTCGTGGTGGCATGTTGTATGTGACGGCTGTGCTGTTTTGCCCGCCTTCTGATGAGATTTATCTAGTTCACTGTACATTTTTACGCCAGGTTCACATGGTTCGCTTTATTAACCTGCTTTACAGGCTAGTGGAACGTACTTCAAGTTTATTGGGATTCAATGTGAGTGTCTTTTCATTGTGCTGATTTCATTCGCATTTTGATATGTTTCATAGACCTGTGAGTCGACCTCTTCACAAGTCGAATCCTCTTGACCGTTCCCTAGTGCGCTTTGCCTCAAGGATGATCACCGCCATTTCACGCTGCAACATAGCAGGCTGGGCCTTCCGTACGTTCAGCGAATAGATAAACGAACCGAATGATGAACAACGAGCTTGCGATGAATATATGTATTATGTTTACGATGAGTAGAGGTGTAGTTAATTTTGTACGACAATCATGAAACAGTGTCGGGTTCGAGCGACTCCCCTACTGTCCATTTGGCAAACTGCGCTACCTGCAATCCGCCTTCCCCAGCGGCGTCGACCAGGTCGTGAGCGCGGGCCCAGGCAGCCAGTGCCTCGCCCACGGGCTGGCCGGACAGGTCGCCGGGGAACATGAAGGGCTGTTCGTACAGCGCGGTCTCGTCCTTGGAATCGGCGGGAGCCCGGATGGAACGTGTGTCGAAGCCGGCGATTTGTCGAGCGAGGTAGCGTTCGAGTCGTTCGAGGTCGTCACAAAACTCCTTCGACGCGAATAGATCGCGGAGGCGCGGGGACGACAGCGCCAGAAGGGCAAGGGCACCTACGCGTCCCTGATGTGGATTGTTCACCGAGCCGTGGAGGTACGATATTAGTCGGCGCCCCGCCTCCGGGCTGCGCGTCGGCTCGTGGAAGACGGTAAGCGCGCGCCGCAGGACGACTTTTTCGCCGACCTTGGACATGATGTCCTGGATCGCGCGGCCCACCGTCGCGCTCGGGTCGGGGCTCGGGTCCACCGCCGACAGCAGCGGCGCGTCGGCCAGCACGTCGACGGGGCACGGGGCAAAGTCGACGGGGTCGGACATGAACGCGGCGGTGTGCGCAATGTCCGCCGCGAGGCGCCCGAAGAGCTCGTTCCGCCCCACAAAGTCCGTCTCGCAGTTGAGCTCGACCATCGCCGCGCGCACGGCGTTGTTGCTCCCCGCGCGCGGGCCGTTGCCGGGGGAGAGGATCGCGACGCTGACGAGGCCCTCGCCGGCGTGGCGGTCTTGCAGCTTCTGCGCCTTTTTCGCGCCCGAGGCGGCGAGGTCGTTTTTCAGCCAGCCCAGGGCGGCGGAGACATCGTTGTTCGACGCGCTGAGGGCCTCGCGGGCTTTGACGATGGAGACCTCTGTGAGCTTCCTGAGCTCCGCGACGAGCTTCAGGGACGGTTTTTCAGGCCCGCCCGCGGTCGAGTAGCGGCGCAAGGACGAAAAGGCGGCACGAGTCCACATTGGAATTTTGAAAAGGGAAAACGTGACCGTGTCACGCGTCGAAAATTTGGTCAAACCCTTCAACGCGCCATCATGGCTTTCCTTGTCCCGAGCGCGGTGCCTCAGGACCTTCTACTCATTCAGGATATCGTTGGGGTGCCGGAGCCTGTACCCCAGAAACCTGCTCCGAAATTCGAGGACAACATCGACAGCTCGGACAGCGGAAGTGACAATGGCGGCAGCGAGGACGAAATTGAGGCGGACCTGGTCAAGGTCGTCGAAGACGACGAGCTGAAACAGCTCCGCGCTGCGCCGACGGACTCTACGTCTGAATCCGACTCCAGCTCGGATTCAGACTCCTCGGACGACGAACGGCCCGCAAAAGTACATATCAAGGACTTGGACGCGGAGGACGACGACGAGTCTGGCGGCGTCGCTGCGCCCACTGCGACGTATTTCCAAACAAAAAATGAAATCCCGGAGACGGATATAGCCGTCCCGGACATCGAAGAGGTTGGGCCCGACGAAGTCCTCGAGCGGGTAGGTGAGGTTATGAGCATCATCGACAAAACCGTCATTGTCAAAGGCGCGCCCGCAGAGCTCCTTGTGCGCGCGTCTGACCAGACACTGGACTGCGATACCCTGCTTGTGTTTGAAGACCGGAAGGTTCTCGGCTATGTGCGTCTGCAGCATAATCCCTTTTTGTTCGGACGTTTAACTGTTCTAGATCTATGAGACGTTTGGGCCTACCTCGCAGCCGCTCTATCAGGTCAAGTTCAGCGCGAGCTATCCCCTAGACACGGAGAAAGTCCAGCTCTCGCGTCCTGTTTTCCATGTTCCTCAGCGCAGCCGTTTCGTGTTTGTCAGCCAAATCAAACGGTTCAAGGGCAGCGACGCTAGCAATATGCACGACGAAGAGCCGGCTGACGACGAACTGGAATTTTCAGATGACGAGGCAGAGGCTGCATACAAAAGAGACACAAAACGAAAGTAGGATATTCATCATGCTTGAGAAACTTTGCTAATAATATTGTAGGAGAGGAGAGTCGCGCGCTAATTCTGTAGTCTCGTCCAGAGCGTCGACACCTGCCTTGATGCGGGACCAGGATATGGCCTACCTGGAACGCAACCCTTATGATGACCACAGCCCATACGACGATAATTTTGGCTCGGGGCCATCGCGACCAGCACCATTATCATACGACGACCCTTATTCTGACGAGTACAACAATGTTATGCCTGTCGATGTCGAACCGCCAGCACCTGCACCGCCTAACCGTTCTAATTCGGCCAGAAATGACTTTGAGGGTTCTGCTGGGAGAGGCAGAGGGCGAGGGCGAGGACGTGGGGCTGGGTTTGATCAGGGTCGAGGAAGAGGTAGAGGACGCGAACGCGAACGCGGTGGGCGTGGACGCGGGAATAGCGACCGGTCATCCTCCCGGAGTTGGGAGCCTCGGTCCGCGATAACGCGAGGCCCAACGGAGCAGGACCCATACGATCCTCAACATCAGCATCACCCCTCGCGATCCCTTTCCCCGACCTCGATG
Source organism: Mycena albidolilacea (assembly GCA_029282495.1). Classification (NCBI taxonomy): domain Eukaryota; kingdom Fungi; phylum Basidiomycota; class Agaricomycetes; order Agaricales; family Mycenaceae; genus Mycena; species Mycena albidolilacea. The sequence goes on along the minus strand of JARIHO010000005.1, from coordinate 2,261,084 downwards.
GCGATTGCCCGCGCAACGGGCCAATTCCCTGACGGATCAGAGTTCGCGCCTCAACCTTCTGGTCCACCCACTCCCACCACTCCATGGGCATTTGATCCATCGCAACAACAGTTCAATTATGGATATCCACCGTTCGTCCAGCCTCACATCAACCCAAGGTTCGCATCGGCGTTCGGGATGAACATGGAATTCCAGCAGGCGCAGCCACATCCCTACTATCAACCGCAACCCCAACCGCAGACTGGCGGGAACTGGACAGATGAATGGACAGTACATGGCGCGAACGATTCGAGTAATAACGATCCTAGGCCATAATTTCCATTAATAGCACTCCATCATCTCCCATGTGATTCGCCGTTGCTACAACTCTGTGCGCTGCATGTGTGTGTACTCGCCACCACATGTCGGGTGGGGCAATGTTCGCAGGTCTACATTACACCCGCATGGTTGCGAGTTCCTATCTTTCGGACGTTGCGGTGTTTCCAATTCATAAAGACGCGTCGTGAATCAACCTCGTCTTTGTGCAAAATGTTAGCTGCGACTGTTCTTGCTGGCCTCATCGGCTCTTCCCTGGCTACCCCGTTCGTCTCGCCCTGGAATTCTGAGGAATTGTTCAACCGCGCCGTGACGAGCTCAGGGTGCTCTTCCACTGGAACCGCGTCGTGCACCAACAGTTCGTCTGTATCGGACCTGTGCTGCTTCCAAGCACCCGGGGTACGTGCACCTGAAGCCAAATAGCTGGACATATAGCACTCACGTTCGAATTTGTAGGGTCTACTGCTGCAGACTCAGGTAAGATTCAATACAATGGCAACGGCACAATTGACTGACGGCGGATGTAAAGTTCTGGGATACTAGGTGAGCATCTTGGCGTGCAGCGTGGGGGCAATATAATTAACGGGATCCTCAAGCCCATCGACAGGACCTTCTAACAGCTGGACGATCCACGGTAGATCACGTCGTTCATTGCGGGGAGCGAAGGTACTGACATCGCTTCTTTTCCAGGTCTGTGGCCCGACCAGTACGTCGTGTAAACCGTCCTGCCGAACATCTGAATGAACGGACTTTCCAGCTGCGATGGCACGTTCGACTCGACTTGCGATGCCTCGAGAGCGTATACTGGCCTCAGCAGCGTAAGTCAAGTCTTGCCCTCGCGCAAAGTGCATTGCTCACGAAGCGATACCACAGTTGCTTTCGGCCCAAGGGGCAAGTGACACTCTGGACTTCATGAACACGGTATGTAAGGTGTGCTTAGATTCAAGGGTGTGGTGCTCACGCTAGCTTAGTACTGGAAAGATATCAACGGCGACGACGAGTCCTTCTGGGAGCACGAGTGGTCGAAGGTCAGTAAATGTGTTTTTGGAACTATTGCCAAGCTGAGTTGATTCATTTATTAACAGCACGGTAAGCTCTAGCTTTTGGTGCTGGTCAAAGTTTTTTAAATTCGTTACCGACTCAAAGGAACCTGCATGAGGTGCGAAGAGCTGGTTTCTTTATTTCTTCATGGTCTGAAACTGCTTCCAGCACCCTGGATGTCAAGTGTCTGCCGAGCGGAAGCCCCAAGGGTGCGGAGGCGGTCGCATTTTTTAACACGGTCGTTCGCCTTTTCAAGGTACGCTCTCCACACATTTCGAACGAGCATTATTGACGCTTCGATAGCAACTCCCTACATACCAATGGCTTGCGGACGCCGGGATCACCCCGTCATCCAGCACCACGCACACACTCGCTAGCCTCATCGCTGCCCTCAAGGCGGGATACGGTGTACGTGTCGCTGCTTGCCTTGCATGCCTTGAAGGCTAACCTGTTGACTCAAGTTCACTCCGGCTCTTGACTGCGATGGGTCGAACGTCAGCCAAATCTCATACTACTACAATCTCAAAGGCAGCGTCATCGACGGTACCTTCGTGCCCATCAACGCACCGGAGGCGGGGTCTTGCCCATCCTCTGGCATCAAGTACCTCACCAAGACCGGAAGCCCTGTCTCGACGACGACGACGAAGACCTCCACCTCGACGACGACCAAAACCACCGGCACCAGCACTACAAAGACCACGAGCACCACGGTAAGTTTACTCGTGCACTTGGTAGCCGATGGGCTCATGTCGCGCCGCAGACTACGAAGACCACAACGACGACTGGCGCGCCGACTGCGATTCCCACGAAAGCGACTATACATGCTATTCAGTCAGGTTCTCAAGTCGGCGGACTGCTCTCCCTGGGAACGTGGTCGACACAGACTCTTGCCAGCTACACGCTGTCGGGAAGCGCCAGCAGCTTGAAACTCTCGTCGTCGAAGGGTACTTGCGGTGTCAGCGGCGGAGTGTTCGGCTGTGGTAACGGAGATTCGAGCACGTTTTCTGCTGTGAGTATCGTCTTTGTCTCTGCGCTTCCGTACTGACACTCGGTTGTTCTTAGGTTACTTCTGGAAGTCTGCTCCTGCTGGCCTATGAAGGCGAAACGAGCTTTTCGAGCGACGATGTGCCCAGCGGCAGCACCGTGTATGCGGTGAACACTGGGGGAGACAGCGACCAGGTTTACACCTTGTCCGTTGTTTCCGCATAAATTCCTAGAAGTTTCTAGAGTGGCCATTGTATAATATCACGGTGTTATGTATTGCATAAATGAGTCAAATTTCCAGGGCCGCAACAAAATGTCTCCTCCCAGCGACCACCCATGTCTCCACTTGCATGTTTTGCCCGGGGCTTTCTTCGTCAGGAAGCTGGAGCCTAGGCAACTGAACGAGACACTGAAGAGTCTAATCCAAGACGACTCCGACTCGTCCTTTTTGTCCATCACACGAACGAATGAGGAGCTTTCTGTGGTCGGTGAATACCAGGAAGGCAAGACGCCTGAGGCGTACAAGGAGCTTTCAGGATGGAGGGCATTTAAGATAGCTGGTCCAATGGAATTCCGCAAGTGTCGACCATGACATGAAATATTTCGACTAATTTCCTCACTGCCAGACTTGACCGGTGTTCTTGCAGGATTTGTAGAGCCCCTTAAACGGGCGGAGGTCCCCATCTTCGCGGTATCTACGTGGTGGGTCTTGAATTTTGCGGACGATACTGAAGACTGTCACTGAGCCCATTTCAGGAACACTGATTATATCCTGGTAAGCGTCTGTGTGAAAAAAATTAGTAACGCCTATAAGAGATCCCAGGTGCCCAAGGAGAAGCTGGAGACTGCTGTAGATGCGCTAAAGAATGATGACTGGAAGTTTGTATAGAGGGGAAATGGACAGGTGGTGAACGTTGAACGACGGGTGAATTTAGCGATTACAATTTTGTGTGTCAACAACCACTTTGAAGTGGGTCAACTGTGATAGCTCAGTGTCCCCCCAATTCACGCCTCTTTCGTCGACGGCCACGTCTGAGTCGAGACTACCCTAGTTCTTCATTTGTCCCCTACGAAACCTCCGAATTTCCGCCACGCAGCTTCGTTTTGGCCTTCCGGGACACATCGCCCTATCCCGCCATGGATAACGATGCCACTCTCGTCGATTCTTCCTCACAACTTCCTCAAAAGCGTGTTCTTCCTTCGCGGTCGCGCCGGGGCGGGCCTGGGGTCGGAAATTGCGATGTTGACGTTCTGATTCTGAACGCCCAATTGCACAAATGTATGGGAATAGCCCTCAACGACTTTGCTTGTACTCATGCCACCGCAGTGGAGAACGAACCCCTCATTCCGGCGGATACTCCGTTCGTGTTCAAGACCAACGACACGCTAGAGAAGGTCGCAGCAGAGTTCTCCTCTGCCGGTGGTTCGGGTCTCGTCATACGCGCTCATGAGAGCTACTTCGACCGCCCAGACGTCTTGAAGGCGTACAGAGAGCAGACCATGATCGAAACCCCCGAATATACAGGCATCCCCGAGTCCTCCAGCGTTGGCGGCCGATTAAGAGTTCGGACAACCGACGAAGTCTGTGCTCTATATCACAATTTTTTGGAATGAACACTGATAAAATATTCCAGACCAACACAGACTTGGATGCCGCATATGAAAAGCGGCACAAGAAGTACGAGAAGTTCGAGAAAGGGCAGCGGCTGCGAGAAAAGGAAAAACTCAAGCATGCCCAGTATAAGCTCAAGGAGCGGATCGAACAGCTGCGAGGGATGGATAACTCGGCCTTCATGCAGGCACCGGCGTCGTCGTTTTCTCCTCGACCTGGCGTGCCCGAGGTCATTGAAGACGATGTCCTTGGTGGATTGAATGGGAACCCTGCATACCTCGAGGGCGAACGGCGAAGAAAGGAGATGCTCACGAATGCCCAGGCATTGGAAGAGCGCTATCGGATTCTTCTCCCACCCGATCGACAAAGGAAACCTACCACCGGCATCAGTAACGACCCCGACTCAGAGCTTTCTGGCAAAGAGTTTGTTCGCCCCCACGATGACGGCGAGTCCGACCTCGAGGAGGATGTCAGCAAAAAGGAGAGCCAAAAGCTCAAGCTCAAATTACCTGCCCGTCCCAGTCTTGGCATGCCTATTACAACCCCAAAGACAGTATCCACAACATCGAAAAAACGTCGGAAGATTTCGCCTTCCTCCGTGCCCCCTCCACCTCCCAAAGCTCCTGCCGCCCGGAAGCCCTCCAAAATACGTCCCGTCTTCACGGTGGAACCTATGGGCGAGTCAGGACCTTCCTCGCTGGGGGAAGCTATACCGCCCAATTCCGCGCAAATACCTCGTCCGGACGGAGATGTTATGAGTTCGCGATTTATCCCATACGTTCCAACAGCGGACTATCGCCCGAAACGCAACAAAAGGGCGAAAACAGACGAACGTGGGGTTCCCTCGTCTCGAGACCATGGAGATTATCCCTCCTCCCCTTCACGGCACGGAGACTACTCCATCCCTCCTCCACAGACCGAAGACTACTCCGCTCCTCACCCACAGCATGGAAATCATTCACTTGCTCATCCAGAGCAACACATCGTTGTTGACGAGGAACCAATATCGACGTCCTCCAAGCGTTCCTCATCTCCCATCCATGGACCGCCGCTGTCCTACTCTTATCCTCCCCCTCGTCCGCTTCCTCCTTCCACAGATCCCTCTGCAGATCCCTCTGCAGATCCCTCTGCAGATCCCGATTATCCATCTCCAGAAACAACCGTCCCCCCAGCCGATTCATTGTCCAATGGACCGGTATCACCGATGGACTCCGATCCGGGGCCCAATGATTCTAACGACTTCTCCACCAACGACTTCTCCGCGCTTCTTCACCCACCCACCCCCTCTGCCGAAGACGCGTCATATCTCTCTGTTCCGCCCGTCGCAGAACCCATTGCTGTCGAGCGCAAACCATCCGTCCCTCCAATAGAGTCGATATCTGCGCCGGTGACCATCGTCAGCCGTCGCGGGCGTTCTCGTGGCGGCGGGGTCGCAAAATCTGTTGTTCCCCGAAAGACTCCCCAGCGGCGACGCGGGGAGGTGTGCTATATTACCACCTTTGCGGAGCGCGCGGCGAAGAACCCGCGGCATCGACGTCTCGAGGCGTTTGGGGTGAAGCTACCCCCGATCATTGCCAACAGTAACGACTCGTATGATTACGAGCTGCCGCCTGAGATTTTTGACACTACGAAGGACCCGAAGGACCGTTATAAAAATGAGGAGCACGATGGGGACGTTACCCAAGAAGCCGAGGGGAGCGAGGCACCTGAAGACGAGGACGAGGACGGTCCTGAGCCTGAAGAGGGCCAGGACCAAGTGGAAGACGAAGACGCGGGTGAAGATCGAGACGAGTATGTTGAGGATTCGGACGGAGGAACATAAAATACCCGCTAGATCTTGGAGACTTGTTTCGCGTATCTTGAATTTTATTCCTGTATCTTCTCTCTGTTGTATTCTCGCCAATCTATGTGTGGGAGGAGCTGTGAAGGCGTTGAATTTATTACGAGTGATACATATCGTTGACAATCTAGGTGATCTACGAGGGTGTCTTTGCAACAGTCCCAACAACCTTTTTGACGTGGATTCGGTTTTCCAAGAACACTTGTTTGGCTTGGGCCAATACGACGGAGGAATGGCTGACAGGCCCGATTTTTCTAGCCGATGCGATGAAGAGCTGGGGGTTTTGCGGCACAAAGCGCGAATAGTCGCCTCCCACAGATTCCCGTAGCTCTTTGGGCTGATTGGGTTTCGAGGTTGGGGGCCTGCGACTCAATTCCCGACGCAAGCTACTCGTCGGCAGCTCGGGTGCGAGAGCACTGGCAACTTCTTCGCCACTTTCCAGCCAGTCGCCGATTTCGCTCATAAACTCGTCGTTGTCTTCCGATCCTTCCTCCCCGCGGTTTCGGCGTCGACCCCCGCCTCCACCTCCGCCCCCTCGTCCGCGTCCGCGACCGCGACCGCGTATTCCGCCCCTCATACTCGACTCGCCCCGACCTGCGCCGATCTGTGGGCTCATCCCGCCTCGGGCTGGCAGGCCACGGCCCATGCCCAAAGGTGGTCGTTGGCCGGGCTCGGATCTTTCGCCGAAATTTGGCGTTTGGCCGAGACCAGAAATGCGTGGTAGTGAGTTACTGGGGCGAGCCAATCGTTCTGCACGGCGGGCTAGGAGGTCCTCGCGTCTGCGAAGCACGGCCGCTTCAGCGGCGGCTTTTGCTTCCTCGGGAGAAATATTCAGAGATGGCGCGACGAATGCAGGTGTAGAAGGCTCCTGGGAGAAGGATGGAGGTTGGGGTAGACGAGCCGCCTCACGCGCCAGGCGTTCAGCCCGTCGCGCCTGAGTAATTTGCTCGGAGGTGAGGACGACGACCTCCTCGGCGTGTCGCACCCCAGTGGACTCTTCCTGAGCCAGTTTCTCTAGCTTCTCTTGGGGGATGGGCGTAGGGAACGGCCTGGGCTGGGATGCATTCGCCGTCTCGCCAGCGACCGTCTCAACGCGTCGCGCCTCAGCGGATTCATCTGGCTTCTCCGATGAAACAGCTGGATTCTGAAGATAGATGAGCTCGAAGCAGTCGACTCATGGGTAGATAAAATTCACAGTATTAAGAGGCGCAGATTCTTGCGCAGGTTTTTGGGTCGCTCGAGCAGCAGCTAGGCGGGCGGATAAGCTGCCCCGGGTCGCAGCCACAGCTATCGCATCCAAGTTTAGTGCGTATGGAGTACCGTCATCTACCCTTAATTTGGGGAACCGGCGAGTAGCAGGAGACGCGGGCGTTGGATTGGGGTTGGCTGTTACGAGGAAGTGAGCAAGAAAGGAACAAAAGAGCAGAGAATGACTGTACGGAGGTCCGCATGTTCCTGTGAGGGATTTGTGGAATTCCAGCGTACAGCTGCAGGCTGCTGGACCAGAAGTCTGCGAGTACACCGACGCATCTTCTTTCAGTCCAAGTACTGAAAATGATGGTGCGATGCGGACGTTGTTACGTGATTGCGTTTACTTGCTTACTTTTGTGCTTTTACTCTCATGGCCGGCGGATTACTCGGTCGGCTGGTGGTCAATTTGGTTCTCCTCCTCATATCTTTTATTGCCTACTCTTCTCAAATATTCGTAATATGGCCCTGGTACGGCAGAGAAATCTCCGTTCAACTCCTCACTCTCCTGGTTCCATTCAAGTGAGTCGCCAGAGGCCCCATTCGTCGTTTCTTACCTCCGGCCAGTCTCCTTGTCGCCATGTTGTTCTGGAACTATTTCTTGTGTGTTACAACCGATCCTGGTCGCGTACCGGACACCTGGGTTAGTCTCAAAGCCAAAGAAACACGGAATGCAGTCGAATAAAGATCCCTAGAAACCGGACACGCATGCGGACGGCTATGAAGTTAAGAAATTGACTGGCGGTCCAAGATTTTGTCGCTATTGTGAGCGGCCAAAGCCCCCACGGACACACCATTGCCGCCAGTGTGGAAGGTTGGTTCACTGTCTCGGTACAAAACGAATGCTCATGACCTTCCGAAGCTGTGTTTTGCGGATGGGTAAATAACTGCGTGTCCATGTTTTTCAGCGCACTTATTTCTATCAGACCACCATTGTCCGTGGATCAACAACTGCGTTGGCCATTATAACCACGGTCATTTTGTCCGGTTCCTCTTCTATGTCGATGTTGCGTGCTCGTACCATCTGGCGATGGTAACCCAGAGAGTATACTCTAGCCTTGGTGCGAGGTATTGGGTGCGTTCAACCATTCATGCAGGAGCTTTCGCTCATACCTTACCAGGACGAACCGGATAGTGTGGAACTCGTATTTATCATCCTCAACTATGTAGCATGCGTCCCCGTCCTCATGTCCGTTGGCGCTTTCAGGTATTTCTTCTCTACATTTTTATCCGCGCTTTGATACAACTTCTTTGCCAGTCTATATCACTTCAATGCTTTAATGAACAACACAACGACCATCGAGGGCTGGGAAAAAGATAAAGCGGCCACAATGGTCCGTCACGGGAAAATTCGCGAGGTCAGACTTTTGTTCCTCAATCATTCCGCTTTAATTAATGTCGGAGCAGGTTAAATTCCCATATGTACTTGCATTCCTCCGTTGCGTTGGAAAATTCTCAACTAATTTTCCATCCAGAATATCGGCAGAAGACGAAACATCGAATCCATTCTTGGAAAGAATGCATGGTTCTGGTGCTGGCCGAGCACCACTCCGGGTACTGGGCTGAAATTCGAGCTGACGGAAGACGACGGTAAGTGGGTAGAGATGGTGAAAGCCCCCGAAAGAGCACGCAGGCGAGATCCTGGTTGGGAGGTGTGATCCGTCGATCCGAGCCGTGGTGAGTATCCGGTCGAGCGTCGATGTTCTCTTAGCTTCAATGCTTACTATCCTCCAAGCACAATTACATCCTTTCTTTCCTTCTCTCTCTCTTGCCTCCATAAGCCTACATGCCTACATCGACTCAACAATTTCACAGACGGACAACCGGCGTCGGAGATCTGGCCACCCAGAGATCCAGCTACATTTCACAACGGGGACCCCAACAGAGAGTTTGTCTTGCCGGATTCCCCATGGACGTACGAAAATGGGTCCATCAACCCCGACCTCCAACCGTCCAACTCTGCTACCTCTACACCTCGTCGAAGAAAGAAGACACCTGATGGGACGTCTGCGCTTCCGCCGTATCATCCGGATTATCGGCCGCCAGCGAGCGGGACTGCAGACGATGGTGATGATGCCTCCGATGACGAGGAGGATGACTATAGATACACAGACCCCGGCAAACACAGAGTCAGACGAGGCTCAGAGGGATACGAAGTGCGGCCGGCTGCGCGTGAAGACATGCTCGCGAGGTATCTTCTCGAAATCGGCGAGACGCCACAGCGCTATCATCGCTATATCCCCCAACCGGACAGCGAACCGGAGAGTGACGGCGACGACGTTCCTCTGGGGCAGCAGTTGCATCATTAACCAATTCATCGTGGTGGGGCGTAAATACAGTATATGTTATGTAGATGATAGAAACTACTACAAGAAAGTATATGGTTCGTGAGCGTCAGTCATTGTTCGAGCTGAATCGCCTCTGCGCGCCGGCAGATTTCGTTTGTCTGATCTACTGCGGGTTGAATAGATTGCTGGAGACTCGTCATGCGGCGCTCGATGGCCTCTGTGAAACGGGTCCCCATAATTTGGAGAGCTGGAACAACCTCGCCTTGGATCATGCCTTCGACGGTCGTCTGGACGCGGTCTCGAAGGTCGTCATCGAGTACGGGAGGAGAAGCCTTGCGAGGATTGGCAGCAAAACGCGAGAACTGCTCTGCCAGAAGAGCGAGTTGTTTAGCGCGCTCCTCCTTCTGCTTTTGAAAGACGTCCAGCTGGGCTTGCATCTGAAAACGCATGTGAGATGATTTCACCGATAATGACGAAAAGCCACAAACCGTATCAAGTAAACGTTGGTTCTGGTCTCGCTGTTTTTTGAGCTCCGCATTCTGGTTTCTCTGGGCTTCGTTCATCTCTTGGAGAAGTACAAATTGTTCGGCCTGGAGGTCTGCCTGTTTCTGGGCACCATCTGCTGCGCTTTGAAGTGCGGCAACCGACGCGTTCCCCTCAGCCGTCTGTTCCCAATTCTCTTTACCCCGTATCTTGCTGCGAGCAGCGGAAATCTCCTCCTCGATGTAAGCAGCATGGGACACAACTTCCGACGATTCAATCGCCGATTCTACTTCGTCTAAAATCTCCTGCAGCTCTGTGATGCGCTCTTCAATTTCTGCAACAAGGGATGCAGCTGCGCCCGGCCTAGAGTCTGGTTCATCCAAGTCCATGACAGAAGAGTCGGAGGAAGGCGGGGGTTTTGTTTCCGGGATGATGAGCGCCGTGAAGCTTTGCAGCCAAGCCTTGAGTTCTTCCGTGTATGCCATTAGCTCTTGGTCGACGGCGGCCACATCCGGAGCCGACGAGGGAAGCTCGGGAAGACGGACAAGTTCGTCCTCGGCCGCCTTGAGTCGGGTCTTCACGATGTTGATTTGAGATTTTAGATCGTTGCGTATACCGTCCAGACGCTTTGCGGCTGGTTCCGAAACACGATGGAACTGCTCAGAAAGCTGCGTGAGTTTCCAGCGTTCGAGTTCACGTTCTAGCTCTCTGAGTTCGAGACGTATGCACGTCACACGAACAGAGTTCCTAGATATGCAACGTGCGCATGAGATGAGACCAAGGATAGAAGAGGTGCAACAACAGACTTGATGATTCCAGAATGTATTTCCGACCTAGTCATGTTCTGGACCGAGCGAGGAACGAAGAAAGGGGTGAACGCCGACTGAGGTGTTGCACAGACCGACGGTGCTATCGAAGCGGCACGATACGAGGAGGCTGATTGAGGTGGGGCTACAGCGTCGATAGGTATTTTGTCCACGTCTACCCTGAGGTCCTCTGGGCGTGAAGTTTGAGTCGATCGTGGAACAATAGGAGGATCGATCGCTTTAATTGCACTAGTGCTCGCTGCACTAGTCGCGTTATTGCTGGAATCTCCCCATCCACCGCTGGTACTTGCTGCAGGCGCCTTCGGAGCGTCCCACACAGAGCCACTTCCCGTCGTCGGTGTGTCCCAGGTAGAACCGCTTCCCCATCCACCTTCTGTGTCGCCCCAAGCTCCAGTCCCCCATCCACCGGTCTTTCCTTCGGTCGATCCCCAACCACCGGTATTTCCTCCTGCCTTCTTGGTCGTACCGCCCCAGCCACCAGAATTGTTGTCGGCCTTGTCTCCCGGCTTGCTTCCACCGTCCGAGCTACCCCATCCAAAGGCCCTCGTCGATGGTTCCGGATCACCCGAAGACGACGCGACGGAACTCGGGGGAGGAGGGTTGCTACTAAATGATGTCTTGGGTTTCCATCCCTCAGTGTCCCAATCAGAGTTGCTGTTGCTCGGTTTTCTGTTACTCCAGCCGCTATCGCGCGAAGTAGGCGAGCTAAATCCGCCACGGCCACGACCCCTGCCGCGCGGCGGAAACACAGTAGCAGTTGCCCTCCTGATCGCGTTATTCCACTCGGGGCTTGTGGGGTGGACGTAGCCGCAGTCGCCCGACTGTTCACTTCGACAGCCATCTCCGAATGGATGGCCCTCATCGTCGTACCACTGCAGAGAATTTGTCTTGAGTGTCTAGGAATAGACGATGTCGCTCACCTTACATCTAACCCTCATCGAAGATAGTATCGAAATCTCAGCGAAGGAATAAAGCAATTGGGTTTCTTTGACTATGTGAGAGGTAGAGGAGAAAGTGGATCAACTTCTTAAGGAATGTTTCGGTCGACGGAATTGACAAAATTAGTACAAGTTCAACGGATTGCTATATACAACTAATGGCATTTTGCGTGCCAGATTTAAACAAGTCGTTCAGCATATACCTTCCAGATGAGCCCCCCCTTCTCCCCAACTTCTAGTACATTTACACCGGCCTGGAGGTCGACCACCCATTGTCCAGGATGATTTGCCCCAACTATGAGCCCATTTAGCCTCACCTGAACCTCTCCAATCTTGCGAGCCTCTTTCTTCGCAGCGCGCGCAGCCTGCAGAGCCTTGGCAGCGGCGGTAGCAGCTTTACCCTTCCCGCGACTTCGGCCCTTCCCTTTCCCTCTCTTCTTTCCATTTTTCGCAGGAGCATCGTCCGATTCTTCTTCGTCCTCCTCCTCCTCCTCCTCCTCCTCTTCCTCACTGCTGTCCTCCTCGTCGTCTCCCATGTACGTGACATCCGAAACACTTAAGGTACGTTCTCCTGGTCCCAGTCGCATCGCCCACGTCTTGACACCGTCCCGATGGTCCAACATAAACGGCCGCTTGCACGGCTCAGTCTGGAGCGACACGCCCTTGAGCATATGGCTCGGATGTATTGGAGGTGGTGCCGGTGAATTGGAAACAGACATATTCTTAGCAGGTGGGGTGGGGATGGACGGGGGCGGCGGTGGGGCTGGAGCAGGCGCTGCTATCGGAATGGACGGAGTAGCGACTCCTGGTCGGTACGAAGCATGCTGCGGATAGTGCGTAAATGACGGAGTGGTGGTATTTATGAAGGTCGTGGCTGGAGGAGGGGGTTGAGGTGCGACTTGGACCGTGTTGGAGCTCGGTATTGAGTTGGAGTTGGGTAAAGTATATGGAACGACAGCTGGAGATGCGGTCGTTGCTTTGAGGGGTGGCGTGGGCGTAGGAAGAGGCGCAGGTGCCACAGCCGGTGTAGACGTTTTGGCGGTGGTTGGGACCCGTAGAACAACAGGGTTTGGGGGAGATGAGGATGAGGGACCTGCAGCAGCCGCTGCGGGCATTTTGATCTTAATTTTCGCAGTTGAGGATTTCTGGTATCGTGCAACAGCAAAAGCGGGAGGGAGATCGGACATGAGCTCGCGGAAAGCAGTCTACGGTGCAGATGAGCCACGAGCAAAGAACAGGGATAGTCCTTGCGTACTTGGAGAGTAAGAGCATCTTCCCAGATCCCAGTGTGCTCTAGGTTGAATTCCATCGCGTTTGAAAAGACCAACTCGACGTCATCCGCAAATTCTACCATGGTGTGGTATTCTTTCTTTTTGATCTTTTTCTGCGAGAGTGTCAGTGTACTGTCCCTAGGAATTTGTCCAACGCACCATGATGGCCTCTAAACACCGCGGTTGCTGGATTATCTGGTAATACAAAGGCCAATCCTTCTTCGAAGGAAGCTCCATGAAGATCTCAGAAAGAATTCGGCCACTAGTGTGCTGGTTAAACATCTGCGGCTGAGTAGCGTATACCACTCACTCATCGTCCGTCTTGCCGATAATCTTCGTCAGTCTGGTTTTGGCAAGACGGTGGACACTGGGCTTCTTTCCCGTCGGCTCGCCCTCCTCTTCCGATGGCACCATCTTATGGTAAGTCTTGTTGGTTAATTTCTGGTCCTTATAAGATAAACAACGAATTCAAATTCAATAGACACGCACGAGGAGGTCCTTAGCATCTCGCCAGATGGGACTGTCCTTCATGTTGTACGATTTGGCATTTTCGAAACATAGTTCAAAATCCTGGCGAACTGCCTCGAGAGTTGGATAAAGGTTGGATTCCAGCTGTTTCTTGATATCTTCGAGGGCAATAGGATGCTGGGTGAAGGTGTAGTAGTCGGGATAAAGCTTCTTGGAAGGCTTGCGGACGAAATCAAGGGACAGAACGCGACCTCTGGCCCGAATGCAGTAAGCCGTCAGGTCACAGTGTGTTTACAACAGAACTCACTCTTTGTTGGTCGCATCTCTAATTGTTTGCCATAGCTTCATCCCTTGCTCCCGCACGTCTACGACCCGCGATTTGACGCGCTCCTCGTCCACTGGATCAGAGGCCGTGATGTCCACGTCTGAAGAGGATCCTGCAACGGCCATTTCCTTTCGTCGTTTCGCTCTCGTCGCTTCCGCGTCCCCGCCATTTCTCTGGCTATGCGCTCTCTTCATGGCCGGACACCTCAAGAAAGATACAGAGAGTTATTGCACGAAGTTCGAGTATTTCGAGCCAAGCGGTATGACACGTGCCCAAAGGTCACGCGAGTTCAAGATCCCGTTTTCCCAGTGCGTACAGAGATTATGTGCGACGCAAGTCTATATACATCTACATAATATATAAAACTGTACCTGTGCTATGTATCATGTATATGAGCAGAGCGTGTTTGTGCGATCAGTACCGCTAAATTAGTGCTTGAACTGCGCAATTCTAAACTCCCGCATCCTTTTTCTAGCGGAGCGGGAGTGGTTGTTGAGTCCTCCGTCGAACGCCCAAGACGCCTCTATCAGATCTTTTTCCGGGCGCACGGAGTATTTGCGCAACAGTGTGGCCCCACCAGGCTGCGTTTCGGTTAATGGAATGCAGTTATCCAGTGTACAGCGACCTACATGTTCGCCAAGATACGTGGAAACGTCGACGAAATAGTCGTCGATCACTACCACACACCTCCCTGGTTTGGACTGAATATATTCGTGGGCCTGAGGTAGGTCCCATATTTGCTTGTCCCAGGGCGCCTCGGTTTGAGGAGGCGGTACGCCATGTGTATCCTTGAAGTGCATATACTGCATGGCCTCTTTCAGATCCTCGTCTCTGACGCTCCGCAGACCGTACACCAGGCCGAAGCGATGGAGTATACCGATGATCCATTTCGAAGGATCCCAGTTGAGAGGATGGGGACCAGATCTCCAATCGTGCGGGAATGAGTGCTATGTAGATAGACTAAGTTTTTGCGTCGTGAATATCAAAGCGCCTACGTGCTGTAATGACGTTAAGAACGAGATCGAGATCCAAGGAATAACCTCACGAAGTTATGAGAGCCTTCGCCGCCCGTGAGCAGTGCCAGGACCTGGGAATCATGGTCTAAGCTGGGCGCAAAGTCGAGTCGAGTTGAAAGATCTCACAAAGTTGCCTCTGGAAGTATCTTCGTCGGAATAAGGCTGGAGACCATCCCAATGAGCAAGCCTATGAAACAATGAAACTTGATCCAAGCGCGAAAGATGACAAAAAAACCCTACGAGTTGACAAGAAAGGTGCAATGCCATACTTCAAGCTTCGGTCAGAAAAGATTTGAGCTTTAAGCAAATAACTCACTGGCAAGCCGAGCGACCAGACCACCCCACACGAACGCACCCGAGGGATCGCCCCATGTCGCCCCCAATAAAGTGGGCAAAATGAATCCAAAGAAAAATGCCAAGGGGACTGCAATGCATTTGAGCACTCGCCATAGGACTGACTTGATTAGATACCATAATATTTGTGTTGAAAGCGGACGACTGGCAGACCGTCTTTAGCAGTAGAAACAAACAGTGGAAGTACAATGGAGCATACGTACCAGGGTCGCTATCAAGGTCTTCGCGATCGACTAGTTCCATCCGCTCATACGTCGGCTTATAGAATATCCATCTGTTGGAAGATATTATCGTCCCAGAAGTTGGGGTTTAGTTGGGGGTCGCCGAACCACGTACCCCATATGCGAGTAAAATAAGCCTTTCGTGGCGGCGTACGGGTCGTGGACGGGGTCATCGGTGAATCTCTACACGCACGAATGAGTGACATGGGTTCGCGGAAAGCTTGTGTTAACTTGCATGATGCAAACGATGCCTGAGACACCTGAAAGCCGAGTCACGATTCGTGCTGATGGTTAAAACGCGGTCACTTACCACCACTGCCAAGAGATAAATACGGTGACAAGGAAGACTGAAGGTGACACACCTTGATTGACCCTTGGAAACCTGCCGAGCCCAACGCAGCGAGCACGACGCGAACAGCGAATTTGGCTCGGAATGCTCTGTGGGAATACAGACGATGGTATCCAATCTGGATAACATACGGTTGGACTCTCGCTGATATTTGCCTGAAATGTACTGACTGTGATGCTGGAAAATGCGTATTAGCATTGACTGGCTGAACCCAAAAATAACGGACACGGACCCGAAATCGGCTAATTGCCATACGAGCAGGGCCAATACTAAGCTCTGGGTCGGAACTGCGTGTATTGGGCGCCAATACAAGGCTCCCCAGACCGCAAATACGTGCGTCGCAAGAAAGAAACTTGCGTTGGACCACCAAATGGCTATTTTCGGAGATTCTGTCTCCATTCTGATGGGGGTGTCCAGTAGTGGGGAAAGAAACTGTGAGGGCTCGTACACTGCTCAAATGCAGCAGGCAACTGGGTTGGGGATGACCGGTGAAGGCGGGGAGGATCAACAAATCATTGATTTTTTGCGGGGGGGCGAGATCGTCACGGTTTTAAATCAACCGAGAGTCAGCGGCGCTTATTACCGTTCCCCACTTACGTCCGACTCGGAGTCCATGCGTGTTGTCGAATTTAAGTACGACTCTTCTCGCCAGCGCTCACGCACCGACACGGGCTGCTAGATAATTATTTCGCAAATCATTCGAGCGAACCCGATTAAACTCAACTCAGCTTTCTCCAGAATCTCGTTAATCACCCCCGCGGCCGAAGTACTTCCTCGGACAGGCAAGTGGATCAATTTTCTCAGAATCTCAGAATTACCCCAATTAATTTCAACTCAATCGACGTTCAACGTTCAGGCGCGAACTAACGACCTCTCTCGTAACCTGACTCTATGTGCCAGTGGGAGGTTTCGTATGCGAACAAGCAATTGCTTACTGCGCCAACAAAAGGCATCTAATGCATTCAAAACTCGTCTCCGAACTAGACCACCTCATTTCGAGCGTACTCTTCCCAGATGGCGTCCGCAAATCGCCTCACAGACCTTACCTTGGCTTCACTAGTGACCCAAACACTCCACTCGCTCTCACCAACTCCCATTCCAAGACCGTGGTGTCGGTGCACCATGCCACTCTCTTCCCATCCACCGCCGCTCAGATGCAGCTCCATCAACCCTCGAGGTAAAAGCGAATCCAAGATGGGACCGACAGTGTCTGAATTTATTCCCGACCCGGGGAGAATATTGAGTACCCATGGGAGCTCTTGGGCGAGTTTCTGGGTTTTTTCGCACAGAACCTCTAGCGTTTCAAGCGACTCGAGTGCAGTCGGACCGTGCCCGCTGGATATCTTTGAATAACGATCCGCGTCCTCGAATGCTAGCCGCCTACCTTGTCAAAATCCGCGAAACCCCACCAATGCTCATCACGTCTGCGAGGGCTACACAAATGAAGCAAAGTGAATATTCTCGAAGAGTAGCCATACCTTCCGCAGCATCGCGTGCCATATCAAATGCACGATGAAAACATACTGTGTTTTCTGCAATAAATATGTTGTTCGAGGAAACGGTGTAGATGGTGCTCGCCTTGAAGTGGCAATGCCTCGTCAACGAGACTTTGTTGAAGGTCGGAACCAAAACCAAACGTTACAGCGCCGCACATACCGCTTGGTAACTTCAACATCGATCCGGCCATCTGGCTTCAACGCACCCAGCACCACGCCGGAGACATTGTGCTGCTTGAAGACGCGTATATCCTCGCGCATTACCTCGATTTCATCCTCGGAGTACAAAAAATCCCCTGTGCGGGGGCGGATCATAATCATTAACGGCACATCCACGGAACTCTGGATGGCTTTGAGGAGGCCTAGGCTAGGTGTTGTTCCGCCACCGACGCCCAGATTTCCGCAGACTTCAAGTCTGTCAGCTCCTCCACGGACGGCACTGCGGAAAGATCAGAGCAGATTAAAATGCGCGAGATATGAGCAACTTGAGCGCAGATCGAACAGAGTCGACGCAGACTTCGATGCAGAGCGGAGAGTTTGAAGGAGGCATGCACACGGTACCGTGACTGCGACGCGGCCCGGGATTGATCAAAACCGATATTGCGGCTTAATTCCGGCCGGCAGTGCAGCTGCAGTAAAGGTGCCGAGAGCAACCTACGGCGATTAGTATCCTCACGGTCCATGCAAACCAATCGACCTGCAAGGTTTCCTGGTTCTTACTCGAGAGCTCGAATCTCTTGCGAATTCAGATGAATGGCAGTGAAACAGGAACCTGAGAGTGAATTGAATACAGAGTTGGAATTAAACAATACAGAATACAACGATACGACGTAATCTCCGCCCAGCGGATTGAGGTGAATGTGCACGGGAACGGAGAATAAAGACAAGAGGGAAAAGGTGTCACTTTGCAGCCATACCCTCATACAGCCCAACAATTTTCTTGATGTTTGGGCAGATCGCCAACCGCACGCGCTCACCCTCCTGCACGATATTCCGCCTCCCCTCCAGCCAATTACCGACACCGAGAATACCGCTGCCGTCCCGAACCACCTTGGCAAGCTTATCGCGCTGCAGCGACCACTTGAGCTTGCGCATGATGGGCAGCAGCGAACGCGAAATGGACAGCGACGACGACTCGACGTCTGGGTAAACCTGGGCCTGGTGGAGGTGTTGCAGGGGATTCGGAGCAGCGCAGCGGCGCCGCAAGTACACGGACAAGACGTGCCCAGTCTGCTGGCGCGCTAATAAGAGGGACGTTTCATACTGCAGAACGGACTGCGGGTCGAGTCAATAACTGTGCACGATGGATATTGCGCAGTAAACGTACACGGCGGGAGCAGAGGTAGGAACCTGCGCGCCATCTTCTCTCAATTGCGAGGCCACGCATAACACCTCTCTGGCAGAGGTCGCCGAGGGACGGGCGGAGAACGTGCCCTCGCGGACTGACGCCAAAGAGACTATGCTGGACGCGGGCCGGGGATACCACGCGAAGGCGGTTATTATGGAGTGCAGGATCCGAAGCGAGCTGAGCGAGGATAGGCGAGAGTTTGCTCAGCATTGCGAGGTCCGGAAGGTCGAGGAAGGAGAACACATAGAGGACCAGCTCCGGCGGAAGGAGAAGCAGCATTTGGGGGGCTTTGAGAGTAACGCGAGCAAAGACGAAGGATGATGGTTCTGGACAAGAGAGATCTGCGCAGTGGTTTCCAGTTCGTATCGAGAGCAACGAGTCGGCAATTGGCGTCCGACACGCCCATGTGACCGGCACGCAGCGATTAGCATTCGGTATTCAACGCGTCAATGACTCAGTACCCAAGTCGAAAACAACAAAGGGGTTACAATTTGGAAAACATACTACGTATATGAAGAATTTGTGTTTTGTAGGAATAACTATATGCAGGTCAAGGCGGGAAAATAGTAATGCTACACTTCAATGCTATTAACACGAAACTGGGAGGCGTTTGGATTGGGTTGTACGTATAATAACGGGCGCTGAGCGCGGCGGGGACGAGTTCCTCTTGGATGTAGGCAGCGGCCGACGGGATAGTTCGTTCCGGAAAGTGAAGGACAGAGGCGGCGGGTGAAGGTTACAGATGCCGAATGCAAGAAGCGATGCTGATTGAGGGCGGAAACGAAGCACCGTCTACACGGTGGCCTTCTCGATGTCGACGGTAACCCTGATGCCTCTGAACGAGTCGATGCTCGGGGTACGGCTGGCGGCGCGGAAACCCATCTCCAAGGCGCGGCTGCTGTACGCTGGCGCGGGACTTCCCTCATCTTTTTCGTCGATCGGCTCCCCGTCGTCGCCCCCGACCGCGGTGCTGAGGCTGGCGCCCAGATCGAGGCCGAGCCCAAGGCGGATGTTCTCCAACTCAGCGACGTCCTGTTCAATGTCCATGTCGGGAGGGATGCTTCCAAGGGTGCTGAGAACGATGTTCGAGTCGGTGATGCGGGCGCTACGAGTGTAGAGCTTGCTACGATGGTTGGGAGGCGTGAACGGGGAGCATTGCTGCTGGGTCATGGACTTGGTAGTAAACGCGGCGATCCCGGTTCCTTCGGAATGAGAGACCGTTTCAGAGCCACGCTCGCGAAGGTCCAGAATCTGAAGTTGGGTTCAGAGAGGACTCATAATTGAGGGTACGGCAACAAACCAAACGGCAAGCCAGAACGGGAGCCATCATCACGCTCAAGGGAATATTGATAGCGGAAATGACTTGACGGGGTCTGAGGAGATCGTCATGAGAAAGTGACCCGCGCGTATGAAACACCCACTTACTGAAGATAGAAGATACCTACACGATACGTACGATTTAGATATTGTTTATGATGAATTACCCAAAAATGCGTACCGTTGATCAAGTTGGCAATAGAAATGAGAATATAATAGAAAACCCCTGCAGACCCGAATAGTGTTAGTAGGATGGAGAGAGAGAGAAGATACAACATGCCTTCACGAAGGAATGTCTGGATAAGTCTGCTGTTTGGCCCACCGTTGCGTCTGCGAATCGTGAACGCCTTCCAAACAGTCATCAAGGTGACAATAGTATCGAAAAGGAGCGGGGCAATCTAAACAGTGTTGGAATGGGAACGACGAAGACGCTCGAAGACGTACAAAGAATCCTAGGGCGCATGTTAATGGTAAGTATAAAATTTACTGCCGGAAGAGTGGACACACCCAGGAGGTGGGCCGAATGAGGTTTAGACATGGGAAAGCAAGGGCCTTTGTCCTACAAAAAGAGTGAGAGGAGAATTGAAAGCGCCTATATGGACCTACAAATGGTGGTTTAAAGAACGGCAGCACTACAAGGTATTGAACAATGAGTCAGAAGAGATGCGAGAATTTACGTACAGAGCATCTGGGAGGTATCGACATAGAGCTGGTAGGCAACGACTCCGGAAATGGCGGAAAGAAGGAACCACAGAACGTATACGTTTCTGTTTCATGCGAGTTAGATAATTCGTTTTTAACCCAAAAATCGGACCGCGGCTAGTAATACCTACCTATTGAAGAAGGCATAAGTCCTTATGAGGAGGACCGCTGTGGGTGAAAAAAAAATGCGTCATGACAGAGAAAGAAAAGAAAGAAGGAAGGACCAACATTCGGAGCCGACTTGGTTCCACAAGGCTAACGCTACGGGTATCTAAAGCGAGAAAGCATCAGTGATAGGTAACAGGCTTTTAGCGAGAGAAACGGGCCTTGTAGATCTTTTGGCACGTCTCGAGCGAGTGGTCCGCGACGAAGCAATACAAGAGGTAGGGAACCACGGCGATGACCCAGTAACTGTGAGCGACGTGAGTGAAACGTGAGCCTGGGCGAAAACGATGGACGACTTGCCGGCAAAAAAGGTACGCCATTTTGACGGGTGTCCAATGGGTCTTCCAGACCTTCGCGGGGAAAGAGTCAGCATGGAGGGAAGAAGAAGTGGGTCGTCATACAAATCTCCATTCGCGCGGCAGACTATCGATCCTCGAGTCAGTGTATTCTCTGGGAAGAGAGAGAGAGCGCGCACGAGATGAGCCAGTCCCAGATCACTACTGCGTACATTGCTGAAGCGAGGTGAGGAAAGCGCGCGAAGACGAGGCAAGTACGTACCACAAAAGTATACCTAAACGTCGGGGTGGTGGCTAAGAGGTCGCCCACGATGCAGAGAGAGGGTCTTTTACCTGAGTGACGTATAGGAATTTATCTGGGGGACGTTAGAAGAGAAGACGAAGATGGAAGAGGAGGTAGCAGTACCTGCTGTGGCAAGAGAGTCGGAATCCATGGTGGAGGGCAGAGAGGTGGTGGTTGCAGAACAAGAAAGAATGGGGAGAAGTCACGAAGAAGGGCAAGGTGCTCGAAAGAGGGTAGGCGCGGATCGAAGGCAAGTACGTCAATTGTACTTAATCCGCATAATCCTTCTTTTCGCTCTGTTTTTCTATTCAGCGTCGCCTCCGCGACGTCCAGCTAGCTTTTGCACGTCTTTTTTGCCGCGTCAACCGGCGTAAAGAGCTGTTCCAGTGAGAAATATCCAGGTTCAACGAGGCTTATTGACTCGTCCACCAAAAATCAAGTCCAGACGCGCTTACTAGTCCACATCCCTTGCGACAGCCGCGACCTATCCGTTTTTTCATTGCAATTACCTCAAGCACAGTTTCGACGCGTCGGGACGCGTCGTCGCGCGGGGTTCGCTTTAAACCAATTAAACCCAATTAATTTCGCACGCGGCTCACTTTAAACATAATTAATTTCGCAAAAGTCAAGCCCTTGAGTCCTGCCTCCACCTCTACCTCGCCTCGATGCTGCTGCCACGCTAACGCTAAACAACCACCGCCCTTGCATTCGCATACACAAACCGCAACCCGCTCCCCGGCGCCCGGTCCACGCCCAGCCCCACCACACACTCGCGCGGCCGGCGCGGCGTCGGCGTCTGCCCCGCACCCAGCAAGATGTGCACTTGGTCGAGATCGAGCAGCGGCAGCGCCTCGTGGTGCAGCGCCTTGACGCGCAGGAACGCGCTGTTCGGCACCGCGCGCGCGCGCAGGACGGGCGGGCGCGCGTATGGGTACTCGCCGTCGCCGTCGCCCCCGCCTCCATATGCTGCTGCTTCTGATGTGGAAGAGGGCGAGGACGCAGGCACGGGCGCCCACGGGCTGCGCGGGAGCGGGACCGGGGGCGCGAACACGCGGGCGTAGGCCGGGCGCGCGGGGAGGGGCGTGCGCGTGGGGGGGCGGGTGAACATTGACTTGGCGCGCGCGGAGGAGGGCGTGGGGGCGAGCAGGGAGAGGGGCGCGTGCGGGGCAAGGTCGTCGTCCGGGGTCGCTCGCGCGATCGTGGTAGGCGATGGGGAGGAGGGTAAAGAGGAAGAGGGGGAAGGAGGAGAGGAAGCGGAGAGGGACGAAGGCGAGAGGAACCGCCGTACGTCCGCCAGCCCCGCCCGCGCCCCTGCGCTCCTCACGCGCAGCTTCGACGCAAGCGGGACCGGCAGCGGCTTCCTCTCTATCGCCCTCGCCCTCCCACTTTCCCTTGGATTTGTCCACTCCGCCACACCTGCATACACTACGCTCATGTCCTCTTCTGTCTCCACATCCTCGCTCCCATCTGGGACTTGATTCTGCTTCCACTCATCCTCATTCGTCACCCCATACCCGACCACCACCGCCCGCACATACGCCGCCTGCAGGTTACGCGCGAGCGCCGCGAGGCGGCCCAGCGCAAGGGTGAAGGGGACGTGTCCCTGGGAGGCGGGGTGGTCGCGCGGTGCGCCGAGCTCCACCCCCGCCGTGGTGCTGCGGGCACGACGGCGCGGCGGGGGTACGTCAGGCGGGACGAGCAGCGGATGCACTGAGGCAGGGGTGCGCGGGACGTCCCTGGGGCGGCGGCACCGACATTGCTGAGCGGCGGCGAGAGACGGGGTGGGCGAAGGCGACGCGGTGCGGCGCGCGCCGGGGAGCCAGCTGGTCGCGAATGACTTGATCAGGGGGGATTCAGCCGGGGAGGGCGAGGAGGAGAGGATGGTGGACGCGGAGGGCCAGGAGGAGGCGACGCTCGTACCTGTGCTCGAGCGGGAGGAGCGCGTGCCGAAGGAGAGCCAGGAGCCTGCGCGCGATAGGCCCGAGGATGAGGACGAGGACGATGAGCTCGAAGAGATGAGGGAGGGCGACGCGGGGGAGGCACATACGCACGGCTGCTGCGAGGTGGGACTGATGGCGCGGTGCTTCCCCTTGCCGTTCGGATCCATCAACGTCGCGTCGAGATCAACGCCGGCGACAAGAAGGGCGTCGAGGAGGGCGTATTGGCGGTGCGCCTTGGTGCGGTCTGCGGTGGCGGAGACGGGGAGGGTGCGTTCTCCGGGGAGGACGGGGAAAAGGTCGCCCTGCATGGCGGCGAGGACCTGCGCAAATGTGACGCGAGTCGGTTCGCAGCGGGGCTGGGCCTGCTCCTGGGAAGGTGGAGGAGGCTGATCGCGGTCGGGGGAACGGCGCGGGGTGATGTTTCGCGGGGGCGTAGCGCGTGGGGCGATGTTGCGCGGGGTAAAGGGGAAGTCGTATGTGAATTTCTGGGGCGGGGTAGGCACGGGCGGGACAAGGGCAAAATTGAGCGTGCGGGCGGTCGGGTTCATCTGAGGGAGGGCATGAGCGTTGCCATAAGCTACATAGCTGATTGACTCACCCTCCTGCGACGGAGGTCTACAACGGCGGCCGCAGCCTCCTTCTGCCTGATGAGGCGGACACGCTCCTGCTCAATTTCCGCCGCGCGTTGGCGGTCGCCCTGTCTCCGTTTCAGGGTCGCATGCTTGCACCGCTCCTCGGTAAAGCGCCGTGCCTCGGTTTCCCATAGCCGTTCCTTGGCCTTCAGGGTCTCGGCTCTCCGGGTCTCTGGATCCGGCTTTGGAGGGTTTACCTGAGAGTGCTGCTCGCCCCGGCCGTCGTCGAGTCGGCCAAACGGGATGAAGCACGCGTCAAAGTCCTCGTCTTTAACCGCGGCAATGCGGGGATCGCTGTCGGACGTGACCTCGATGCCCTGGAGACGCAGCAAGAGAACCTTTGCGAGGTGGATGTCGTCGTCCGCGTAGGCGATGTGAACTTGGTCGGAAAGCGTCAGAGGTGGCGTAGGGGATCTGGATCGCGGCGAAAGGCTTGCTGAGCTGAGTGGGGAGGGGGAACGCGACGAGGTATGTGAGGTTGGTGGTCTGAGTCGTTCTTGAGACCTGAGACGGGCTATGGCGGTCTCGGAGACGCCAGTGGACCTGCCGCGTCGCTGCATGCGGGGGGAGAAACAGAAGCCTCGGGAAAAAAGGAAAGCTATAAACGCGGCTTATCTCGCGTGGCGGTACACCGTGCTTTCTTCTTTCTCCATGCGGCGCGCCCGGCCTCTTATCCACATCATGACGGGACCCTTGACGCCTATTACAGCGCCGTACCTCAAGGGACTTTAATCATCCAACTGGTTCAGCTCAGGGCTTCACCAGCACTTCCTCAACAGCATGTTCGGTCCTTTTCTCTCCCCGAAACCCCGCGTTGCCTCAATCCCCCCAGCAATCCGTGATTCTCAACCATCCATCTCCACGCAATCGGAATACCCCGTTCAACGTTCCCTCCGTTATCTGCGTTGACAACTGCTCCTTCAAGCCCTCCGACAACCACACACCCGGCTTCTCCCGTCCTCTCCCTCGGGACCGCTCCCGCGCGCCACTTTTATCCGTATCGTGTTTATAATCCCTCGAGATACCCAGGCTCTGTTCACTGCCTTGTCTGAGCATATGAAAAAGAAAGCGATAGATACAGCAGCGCCTGGCCTTGTCTACTCGTCTATCTAGATCTTTTGTCCATTCAAACTGTCACTCTGTCTTGGCAATGTGTTGTGTCTTAAGCTGTCTTCGTCTTTCTCTTCTCTTCTGTCTTTCTCTGCCTCCTCCTATTTTTGTCCTTCGCACAGATCTATCTGCACTCGCCCTTTCCGGCAACGCAAGGCAGGCATCTCCCTAGCGGCTGTTAGCATCTACACCCACATCAACTCCCCGCTCTCCCTCCGCTCTTGGCGTCAAGATAGCCTGCAGTCCGTAGCCTCAATCAACTCTAGTTCTAGGCTCAACCACCAGCGTACGCCCCGGCCAACAATATGTGGCGCCCACCGCGCGTCGCACTGCTAATATATACATCCGCCTTCCCACCGTCGTCATCGCGAGCGTATCAGTAATATAGTATTGATACTGTTGTGGGATTGAATCCAAGCTCTGGGCTATCTGCTATGCTATTCTCGCTGTACTTGGGTGCCTGGAGTGTGTACATAGGCTGCCCAGACTCCACCAATCCTGGCGACGCGTCCCTCGCCCCTCCTTAGGGACGCGTCATCCTCTATACTTACTAGCGATGGAATGACGCGCCCTCGACGTCTTCGCATTCAACCTCTAGGAGGCTACTCAAAATCCTAAACCCGTGAGCTAAAACACTAAATAGCTATGGACGACCGAGCAACTTACCCGCAAGGGGTGTAATTAGCAATGGCGTTAGTGTACTGCGCTTCGGGCTCGGTCGGGCTCGATATCGATATAATTTCCGCAATGACTCGGATTATCCGCGCATGCGCGTTAATAGAAAGACCAGGCAAGGCCAACGGGATGGTGATATAGATGACCGAATCGCAGTTGAATTGAGAGCGGGATATAATTTTAGAATTGGTTGACTCATGTCTGGCCGGTGCGAGGTCGAGTCAGTCCTGAACTCGAATGAGGTCCTACCTCGTTGACTCGACGCGGGGTAGAGTTACCCCCCAAAAATCGGGCGGCGTCTACGATCCGAGTGATAAAAACAATATTGAGCCCGGTGGAAATACTATCTTGATTGACCGATTTCCGCCCCGAGTCCCAAAACGGATGATCGCGCTTCTTGATGGATGACCATCGCCCAACTCGGAATCGACCCAAAGGCATCGCAATCCGAGTACCTGATACCGACTGACCACAGCTCGACCGCACCGTACAGCAGGAAGGAAGGAAGGATCTCGGGACCCGGGCCTCGAGGCAAGCTAGAACTTGGATGGGACGCTTAGACTCCGGGCTGTTCATCGGAATCCGGGACGGACACGCGCCTTGCGCTGCGCCCACAGCGTCTCTGCACGGCACGCCTCAAGCTGTTCCTTGTTCCTCGACTACATCCACAGCCAACTGGACTTACCCGGATACCTCACACGACGCCTTCCGAATCCCAATCGGTTCACTTCTTCCTTTCTCCCTCTTTGTCTCTTTCTACAGGATACAGCATCCCTCGTTTTCTTCGCGACAGCCAGCCTCGTTTTCTTCAGGTTCTCCGAGTCCTCCATCGAGCTCTTTCTCGCTCTGAAGCCTAACCGCACCTCGTTCCGCCTCGTTTCAATATATTCTCTCCGCTAGTCGGCCTCGTTTTGTTCTGGCGTCTAGCACCTGTTTGTTTTTTCGATAAGGGCAGGACATGAGGGCGTCAGGGCGTCGCTGGTCTTGTTTCTCTTCTCTTCGCGATCATGATCATGATCGGTTTGCCTTGCCCCATCCGGCTTCCTGGGTGGCGCAAAGCGAAGAACGAGGCACGTCCGCGGGGGTCCATGTGGACGTTATCACACAGAGATCAGACATTTTTCATCTCAGTGACAGTAGTCTAGAGCTGCAGGTCACCCTGGGATGCGCGCGCGCGTGCGCCTCGGTTCAGTTTCCCTCTATTTAGGCTCAGGGTGCTACTTGGGCTACATCGACTCTTTCTCGGATTTAATCTTTACGGCTAGGTTCGAGGCCTCGTTCCTGTCTTTGCCATACATCCCAACCTGTGTGTCTGTCCTGAATCAGCAACTCGGCCCCCGTTCCCGAAGGCCTTTGTTTCTGGGTTTTTGTGGTTCGCTTCTTTGTTGTTGCAGCATGTTTTTTGTGGGACGACGTTTGTTGCAGGATGTCTTTGGACACTTCGACTTGTTGAGACTCGACATCTCTGGGCGCGACATCTCCGTACACACTTGATTACCCCGCCTCAATCACATACACTGGCGTTTTTGGCTCGCTCTGGCAGGCAGACTCGGAGGCTAGTGACTAGAGCTCGGCTGCTCCGAGGACCAAGACTTGAGAGACGGCAGCCGAAGTTTAGTCGAAGGCATCGCAGCTTAAGCGCAAGCAGGAAGCTTAAGATTCTATGTCCTGGGACCTCGCCTGCCAGGCGGGGGTTTGGCTAGGGACTTGGATCTTGTTGAGCTCGCTGTCTCGTGGCTTATTCCGGATGCACAACTCGCACATAGTACGGCAACTTCAGTTGCGCGGTATTTTATATTGGCTGGGCATCTGCGGCTCTGACGCAGACTTGGTGGAATTCCTCGCTCTTTCTTTCTCAACTAATACATAGTCTCCTGTGCTCTTTGCTGCATATCTGTCTCTTTCCCTGCCTCCTACTCTTTCAAATTTCTCGGTGTTCTCGACAGTCTCGACTCAAAGAGCCGACATAATTATATTTTATCGGACATATGCTAAGGCGGTGGTGTTCCTGAAGTTGGTGACGAGTGAGGTGTGGCTAGACCGTTTTTTCATTCGTTACAATTACCTCAACTTCAAGTGCAATTTCGACGCGTCAGGACGCGTGACGCGTCGCGGCGTCGAACCGTAACCGCACGTGCCAGTGATCGTATACGCGGCGGTAGTGTCCGGGTGCAATTGAATTCATCCTATAATGTCCGACGTCCAGCACATTCGTCTGCGTCGTCCAGAGCCCGAGAAAAAGACACAGCAACCTGCCCGTCACACAGGAATTCTCCAGGACCAGCTGCGGAGAGCAGCACGCCGCCCATGGAACCCCAGTTTCTCGCTCGCAGTTCGCATACTGTTGCTCATACGCGTCACCGGAGCAATGTACTCGAACATCGACGACTGCGATGAAGGTGCGCAGGCACAGGCAGCACACCCTTCTCCTCAAATTGATTCCAACTAGTCTTCAATTTCTGGGAACCTCTGCATTTTCTCGACCATGGGTCCGGGTTCCAGACATGGGAAGTATCGCCCCAGTATGCCATTCGGAGTTGGGCGTACATATTCCTCCATATCTTTCCTGCAAAAGTGTCAAAGCTTCTCCTAACTGGTGACAAGGTGCGCAACTCTGTGGTCCCGTTAGTTTAACTTCCCATCAATGTACAGAGAGCGGCCTTCTTTGCCGTCAGGATCTCCCTCGCCACCGTTTCCGTCTTTGCAGAGGCGAAGTTCTACAGAACGGTATATGAAAAAATCAACGAGAGAGTTGGGCGCTATCTCTTCTTCATGCTGTTATTCAGCACAGGGATGTGGAATGCTTCGGCCGGTATGTCACGGCTCTCTTCCCGCCTTGGTATATAGTTGACTCTCTTCCAGCGCTCCTCCCCTCCTCATTTGCCATGTATATGACCACCTTTGCATTTTCGTATGCACTGGCGCCTTCGAGCGCGCAAAATAATCGGAGAACCCTTGCCGCAACCCTTCTATTTGCCGCAGGAGCCATTGTTGGCTGGCCGTTTGCCCTTGCCCTCTCTATTCCATTTGTGCTCGAAGAGCTGTTTGTCTTCAGTGCCGATCGTGTCGCACCAGAGATCCGGACAACGTGGATGCTCAATCGCTGGAAGAGATTGTTCACGGCCGGCCTTGCTGCCGCGTTAATATTCGTGGGTATTTTCGTTATTTTATTTGTCTTATTAATGTTCCATGCAGATTCCGGTTGTAGCCATCGACAGCATCGCTTACGGAAAGCTCGCGATCGTGCCCTGGAATATTATCAAGTACAACATATTCGGCGGGGCTGAGCGTGGCCCGGACCTTTACGGGACCTCTCCTTGGAACTTTTACCTGCTTAACCTCATTTTAAACTTCAATGTGCTCACACCCTTCGCATTGCTCTCCCTTCCCTCCCTTGGTGTAACCTATTTCATCGATCGGAAACGCCTTGGTTTGGTCAAGCCATCCGCTGACCAGAGCTCGCCCTTCACAGTCCTCGCTCTTCGTCTGGCTCCGTTTTATCTCTGGACCGCGATTCTCACTTCTCAAGCGCATAAAGAGGAGCGGTTCATGTTCCCGGCGTATCCGTTACTCTGCTTCAACGCTGCAGTGACGCTGTATCTTGTACGTGGTTGGCTCGAGACCGCATTTATATCTTTCACAAAATCTCCCTATCGGGTAAGTCGTAATCGTCTTTTTCCAGGCGCCGCTAATTGAGCTTAGGCGTCTCAATCTACGATATTCCGCACCTTCACGTCTTCCGTCGTTGTGGCTTCCGCCGCCATATCGATATCGCGCATTCTTGCGCTCACATTCTACTATCACTCTCCGATGTCCCTCATTTTCAAATTCCAAGTGGACGAACTGCCTCGACTCCTCAATGACACCGGTCTCCTCCCCGTCTATCCGCCAGGTACTCCGGAGGAGGAAATCCCGCGCATAGACTTGTCTCCGGTCAAGGATTTCAATCTGACTCTGTGCGTGAGCAAGGAATGGTATCGATTCCCCGGACACTATCTCGTTCCCGCCGGTGTTCGTGTCGATTTCGTCAAGAGCGAATTTGACGGGCTGTTGCCTGGCCACTTTGGCGAGGGCGAGTTTAAGAAGGTGTCTTGGGAAGACGACATCCCCCCTGCGTACGGATGGAGCCGGCCGGCGACGAGGCTCGTTCCAGCGGGTCTGAACGACATCAATCAAGAGCAGCCGTCGTTTTACGCAAGTCCTATCATTTGAAAGCTTGTATTCCTTTTGCTCACCCCGCATACAGGTGCCTATCGAGAAATGCGATTATCTGCTCGACTTGGACTTTCCCAACCATCCCAGTGAATCTAATCTCGAGCCTCGGTATGCGACGGAAGCGAAGAAATGGGAGCGCGTTTATTGCACGCCGTTCTTGGATGCGAGGCACTCAAATCTCTTGACGCGGACGCTGTGGCTCCCAGGAGAGGCTTGGCAGACTTTGAATGAGTTCGGAGATTATTGCCTGTTGAAAAACAAGGACTTGGTTGCCAAAAAGGAGGCGATAATAAAAAGTAGAACTAAATAATTAGTGCCGTAGAATTATGCATGGAACACGCTATAATCACCAGAGTACGTGTAGTTGCACTTGCTACCCCGACCGGGACCGAAGCTCTGACCCGCGATTCCGAAAATCGAGCGATCAAACTAATATGTGCAATTTCCAAATTGGACACACAAACCATCGCTTGTCTCAGGACGCGTTTCTCTCTCAATACATTCAACGATACAACAGCATGTCCA
Organism: Mycena albidolilacea; assembly: GCA_029282495.1. NCBI lineage: Eukaryota > Fungi > Basidiomycota > Agaricomycetes > Agaricales > Mycenaceae > Mycena > Mycena albidolilacea. The sequence continues at coordinate 2,230,800 of JARIHO010000005.1, read as the reverse complement.
CAGAATCTTCTCTGGTATGGATTCTACGCCCTTTGCGCGCGTCCTGCTCTTAGCCTCATTGGTGCCTGCTAGACGGAAATGAGCGAGGACGAGGATGTCGAGAACAAGTCCCCTCGGCCCATCTCGGCCCAGGACGCATATGGTAGCCTCGTCTACCCATTCCAATTATTTCCACCTTTGTAACGTTCTCTTCATCTGGCGTAGACCAGCTCGGCCCTTTGATTCAGAAATTCAACGCGACGGTGGCAAATATCACGTTGCCACAGGAGCTGCGAGACGATTGGAAGGCACATGCGGACTCCCTCATGTCCAAGACGGTTCAGCAGCCTTACAAGGTCGCGATTGTGGGCCGGACAGGTGCGTTTCATCGTTAGTCGTTTGCACAAAGCATCTTATGCAAAAGTTGTTTGAAGGGGTTAGTATTATTGGTCTACCGGTGCGCTTCGCTTGGACTGACAGAATCCAGGTTGGGAAGTCCACCCTGTTGAATGCCCTTCTCCATAATCAGGTTCTAACTGCCTCAGCATCGGTTCGTGACTACCTTACTGTTGCCACTTGCACCAACGATTACAGGGAGCTTGTACTGCGGTTACGACCGAGATCTCGTATAAGGGTCGGTTGTGCTGAATCCTAATTTTACCTTGTGCGACCTAAAGAACACGTAAGACGTCGAGAATGTCGAGGCCATCGTCGAATTTATTTCACCAGAGGACTGGAAGAAGGTGTGTGTTGTTATTTCTGCCGATCCAACCTGAAACATGATGACTTGTCGCTCAGACTCTCTGCTGCCTCATCGAGGACGTGTACGTGATTCCATTTATCATCTGAGAATTGGCACGATGTGTTATGTGCAGCGTTGGCATCCCTGTCGACCAAGTCGACACCCAAGAAGTCCAGGAGGAAAACTTCAAGATTTCCCAGGCCGATCAGGCCAAGAAGAAAATCCTTGGAGTATACACTTTCACCTTCCGTCTCTGGCAGCTCTAATTATGTTGATCTGCGACAGGTATACCCTCAGTGCGTTTTCACTCCAATCATCAATGTGTTATTGACGAAAAGTAGTTTAGAATCTGTCCTCCCCAATAGTTGGAATCTCGAAACGCTTATGAACGATCCGTCCGTTCATCGATATCTCGGAACAACGGCTCGCTTTACTGCTAAGAAGTCTTCAAATTTTCAAAAGGAGGTTTGGCGGTTTCGCTGCACCACTGACTGGCACTCACCGACCGACTCTTCCAATCCCAGCTAGAACAATTTCTGGCATCGACTCTCACGAGCACAGATACCCGCGCTGTGCGTTCACTGTTTGCTAGTTATTATTGGTCCACATTTTAACCTCTCGACATAGCTTTGGCCGTTGGTCAAAATGTCGGTCCCTTCTCCAATCGCATGTAATAGGCTGAACCTTGTCCAGTGTCAAAATTATGGGTCGGTTCGAGGTCCTCTCCACTGGAGTCACTCTCGTGGATTTACCTGGTACGCCCTTCCATTGTTTATGCTATACTTCCGCTTGACTTACGTTCACCCAGGCCACGGCGACATTGACAACGTGCGAGACAACATGGCGAATGAATACCTTAAGTCAGCAGACACAATATGTTTAGGCAAGCCGCGACAGGCTCCGCCGCATTCTATTCTTATATTACGTTTTACAGTGACCGGTATTGCGAGAGCCAAGGATGACCGTGTAAGTGCAGCAGATCATTCCGATTGTTCTCCGGTTCCTAATATTCGTCTTGTACAGGACATGCACCATAATCTCAACAAACAGTGTGTAGACTTGCGCACATCGTTGATGCCTTCTTTGACGTTCTCCTCTCCAGCCTTTCCCAGATCATTTTAGATGGACGAGTATGTTTTACTTGACTGTTATCACGAAGATATATTACAACTTTCCCTGTAGGTCAAGGAGAAATCGATTCTACTTGTTTTAACTGGCGCTGATGTGCGTCTTGACGATCTTCTTTGGTGAACCCCACTAACGAGGATCAGACTCCCATCGGCAGCAACGAAATTGTATGTCCTGTCCATATTGTCGAGTTACCTACTAACGAGGCTTAGACTCTCAGCCAAGACAAACAACGCACTGTCGATGCTCTGCAGCGTGTACACAATCCAGCTATCAGCTGACCATTTACTGACCAAGTCGCAGGATGCTCTCCAGCTCGGGAAGGAGATTCAAGAGCTCCAAAAAAAGAAGGCGAGGAAGGAAAATTCGACGAAAGGCAAGAAGAAGGCTGAGCAATTGAAAAGCGAAGTAAGCACATTTGTAGTCTCCCCGTGCGAAGTTGACGGCAAGCAGATCACCCAGAAACGGAGTCAAAAGGAGACCAAAATAAGAGAGAAAAATCGTATGCTGGCCGTATGCTTTCAAGTTACACTTCTGTACGCATTGCTGATATTTCATTATTAACAGGTCGGGCGGTCTGAGATGGTCACAAAAGCACTACAAGACACATATAAGACCCTGTATTGTCGTATGACCGAGTCGGAAGTGGCCCCATCCGTTCCGATTTTCTGTCTAGGTGGCTATTTTTGTGCTCTCTGTTGCAGGTTATTGATGTATTCTTTCGGCGCAGGAAGCAGAGACTTTCTGTATGCCTTGGTCTTTTGCGATTGTTCTCCTTTAATATCCTTTCAGAAGCCTCGCAGAGCTCGAGCCAGATCCCTCCGCTATTTTTCTTGACAAAGAAGAAACGTGCATCCCAAAGCTAAGGCGTTATCTTGAAGATGACGGGGAACGCCGTAACTTGGCAGACGCAATCACAACAGTGACGGATTTCTGCCAGTTCCTATCTCGTATAACCAAATTCTCCCCTCCAAATCCATCGGGAAAGGACCATGCCGCTCCAGAGATCAATCGGACGATAAACCAGATTCAATCTGTGAGTTCCACAAGACTTCTTCCCGCTTTGTTTCATTTTCTCTGGCAGGAGTGCGGGACTAGGCTTCAAGAGTTGGTGACTGACATAAAAAACGATTACACTTCCCTGCTAGCCGTAGTTGAGGAGGCTATCGGCGATGTACGTACTCAGTGGTTGCCTATTCTACTACTGACGCCCGGTTAGGCTGAAAGAAAGAGCTTCACAAAGTTCCAGGAAAAGGAACACTTTAAATGGAACAAATATAGGTAGAGGTCACTCTCTCAGGGTTGGATGTACCTAACGTACCTCGCACAGAGCGATGCTTCGCCAGGATGGAAGATACGACAACGGGGATCTGAATGCGGACTTGACCAAAGATATACTTCCCGCCGTCCAGAACGCTTGGTATCGTACGGTTAACACCGTCATTCCCCTCAAGATTAAAGAATTCACGGATGACATCGAACAGTCGCTCAATGATGCGGTGAAAACCATTTGTATGCTCCTGTTCTAGGAAATACCTGCTGTTTTCAAGGGCTTCTCAGGTTTACACTCACCCCACCATCCTGGGTCTCTCCGCAAATCACTCGGCGTTGAATCATTCAAAGAGCAACTCAAGGCGATCGACTTGGAAGTCACGAAAAGTGCCCAGAGACAAGGGAGCCGCGGGTGGGAGCCGCAGATGAGACACATGCTACAACCCCAGTACGCCAAAGTTTCTGCTGAGAAAGGACCGGGCATGTACAAAAGGATGAAAGTAAGTCGCTAATTTCTCACTTCCACAGTTACTAAATATTTTCTCTCAAGTTGGCAAGTTCTCGTGACTGCTTACTGCGGGAACAGAGGCTCATGCCGTATTTTTAGGCAAACAGCCAATATATCCGGGACAACGCTCGAGAGCTCTTCGGGCGATTGATCGCTACGACCAAGAACCTGTTCTCTGAAACCGTCAGCAACATTGAATCACAAAATCGCATCGAGCTTGCAAGATTCGTGAAGACCGCCCGAGAAGTCGCACTTGGTGAGTTTCACAACGCTGCCAATGGATACCCTAATAGCGTGTATACTACAGGAGTGGATTTCGAAAAGTCCGAATTGGCTGCCCTGGCAGAAGCAGAAAAGATAGTCACGGGTTTCGCGGATGGACACGAAGATGAAGCAATAACCTTGCTCGACAACCTGAAGACACGTCATCAGCTGATTACGCCTAAATAATATTGTACATCTATTCTGTAATTTCTGTATAGTACTACTATCTGGAACCTTGTATTCACGTCGGAATGTTCACCTTTGGTTGCCCGAGAAAACCACCACTGAAAGAGGGCATATATTGGAATAGCATTTGCATTGCATCGACTTTTCGAATACTGGTTTGTAAAAGAGCATCCAATGTTCACCTCGACCCTCGCGCGCACTTAGGCGTTCACACCAACAGCTATCGACACATTCATCTCCAACGATTGGGGCATAAAACCAACGCTTACTTATGTATCCGATGATGCCTTTGGTAAAAATGAACTGAGTGGGAAAAACGAAACGAGAGCTTGAACAACTCACCCTCCGGATCCGCCCAGTCGTCTCCAATCGATTCCACACTGGAGAAAATGCGAGTTTAGGACAAGAATACGTTATATGAACATAGAACTAACTCGATAATGCTATTGTACCCGTTTTTGTTGGCGGCCGCAAATGTCGGGTCATTGGCATTTTTAACCCTGCGGTTTGAGTTCTGAGCGTAATTCATATACATGCCAATGATGTCTGGTTTCTTTGAGTCGTGAATAGACCGGTCTTGGAAATTTACTCGCCAGTCCAGGGGTCCGTAAAGAAAAGCCGGCCGGAATGGATGACACTAGACGATTCGGAGGAGGACGAGTGAACTACGATGTTTAAATGGTTTGCACCGTCGCTTGTGTATCCCGGGAAGATGGTCTTGAACTCCGCAATACCGTTTGGGGCTGCGATCGCGTTAGGCGGAAGTATCGGTGGCGAGTAAGAAGTCGTACCGGTCGTGGTCGCACCACGGAGGAATGTAGTGCCGTACTGTCCCACCGCGTTGGCTGCAAAACTGTTAGGATGTTGATATGACCATTATAAACATTATGCGCACAACTCCACAGTTCAACCAAGACCTGGGTGGGTTCAATAAGAAGCTCCCAAGCGGGAAAAAAAGAAGATAAAACGGACATTGGTGAGGGGCTGGCATGTTTCGGTGTTCAACACGCCAATATCTACGGTGAAGAGGACACCGCTGTAAAAGAAATCCAGGTCTCAGAAAACAAGCTAGGCCGGCTCTAAAAGAGTTGTCTTACGGCTGATTTTCCGTAATGTCCACGCGGATGGGCTGGAAAGAAAACAACCATCAGAATTGGAAAGACAGGAAATAATAGGCAGAGAGACTGGATTAGCGACGTAGTCCTCTATAATAACATAGTCAGGGGCTTTCGGGATATTCAAGTTTATGCTCGTACCGCGGGGGGTCTCGGGAGCAAGAACACAAGTCGTCTGTCGTAGGTGTTTGTAAATGGGTCAGTGTCATTTCATTATTCATAGGTGGGTGATTAAGACCTACGTTCAACATGTGAGTGTAGAATGTCCTTTTGGAAAGTCCACGGGCATCCCGCCTCGCCGCGTTAAGATTATTTTCCTCAGCAGTCGGTACAGCTAGACAGAGTGCTGATGAGATTTTGGAATGTGATTAGGGAGGTAAACTGAACCCAAGGCCAAGCCGGAGACGAGAGCGATAGAGAAAAAGGAAGAAAGGTGCATTTTGGTTCAGATGTTTCACTTGAGAGGGCGAAGAATCCCCATAATCATCTACACCTTTTATACCTTGAGCCCATTCCAATAACGGCCAGCCCGTTCCAATAACGGAGCGGAACACATTAACGGTAAGAATGCCGCCCGCATACGTTAACGAGCACGGTGAGGCAGGCCAACAGTTACGAGCGCGACCGAAAAGTCCTACATAACCGGACTCGGCGCTCGAGTCTTGCTAAAAACGATAATGAACAGGAGAAATTCTTGTAGCGTGGTGAAAGGATTACCTTGTTGGTCACTCTACGTGTCCTCTTTCTGCCCGAGGGGGAAAGTTGAAAATCAGAGACGAGCCGCTCGTGCCCACAATTAAACGGAGATCGTAAATTTACCTGCCAGTGGCTAACCAAGTGTATACCGAGAATAGACATACGAGATCGGGGAATCCAATGATGTATTTCTGTGGGGCGAATAGACCCGGAGTATCACGGACAAGACCCACTGAGGAGTCAGTTGACTCCGCAGGAAGTGCCGACTTGGATGGGTCCGTTAATCCAGAACAATTATAGACGGCGGAGTATCGTCATGCCACAAGGATGCTGTACAAAAGAATTACTCAACGTCGGTTTTTTTGCGCCTTACCGGCGTAATGTTGGCAACGGCTCTCCGCTATTATGACAGAGGTAGGCTGTCCGATATGAAAACGGGACCAGTTTGAATGCAGAGGTTAAGACCACCTGGACCATACCCACATCATCTGCCGATACTAACTGCCGCAACCGTTTGCAGCTGATGGAATCTACTTGGTTCACCATAAAGAGCAAGTAACCAAAAGCAGATATCAAAAGGGACGTGGGTTTGGCAAAAAATGGTCACCGCTTCGATTCGAATGAATGGCCCGCCTATCCGTGCGTTCTAGACATTCGCACCGGCATTCGAAGCACTGTGCAACATTCGATGGGTCGGCGTCATGCGCTGCCGTCATGACGGCGTAAATGTCTCTCCGAGTCCTTGGCGGGGAACGGAGGTGCGCTGTCGCTGTCGAGAAGGGGGCACCGGATTGAACAGAGTGCGTACGGTCAGTTTTCTCTCGTACGACTCAATTATTTATATTCGCATCTTGAATACGACGAATTAACCTAAAAAGTTCATTGAAAAGACACAAAAATCCAGCCGATGCGAATGGTTCGATAACAGTTGGACAACAAAAAGATAGTACGGGGTATATGGCCACCTCACATGGCGAAACCCTCGTGGTAGACCGTGCTTGTTGGCGACGAGGGAGCGTCCTGTGAGGATCGTGAGTTAGGGAGGGACCGACAAACTGAAAGGCGGGGGAACGAACCTTAGCATCGCGGGAAAGCGTTGAAGATGTGGTCGACATCCGGAGATGCTTGGGGATTGCAGGCATCTCCGACAACCGCGTCTTGGGCTGAGGATCCGCGAACGGATTCACAGGGTCCTCGAAAGGGTTCGCAGATGCTGTTGTCGGGGCCAGGACTGCAGCCCATACGGGGTCTTTTCCGAGGGACTGCGCGAATGTGGCGGAGTCGAAAACCATGGACGAGGTCGTCGACGAGATGGGAGGATCGACATCTAAGACGTAGGACGTGGGCTTGGTCACGGTGACCGGAGCGGCAGCAATTACATCTTCCTCGCTGAAACTGGGTACAGCCTTCTTATGCACGGGGATACGAGAAGGGGCGGCGGTCATCTCAGGAGCAGCCACGACGATGGAGGGGATCGAAGGAGCGGGAGCGGGTGCTGAGACCATCGAAAACACGGCGGCGTTTTTCTCAGCATCATCGAACACGGAGCCAGGACGAGAGCTCAGATAGAGAGCCTGGCTGCGTCGGCGTTTGCGAAGGAAAAGGCAAAGAAGGATTCCGCCGATCAGCAGAATGAGAGCACCAACGATACCACCAGCCATGGCGGCGGTTTTAGTGGAACCAGACCTGGTGCATAATGAGTGCGTGATTGGGCATCGAACACATAGAACACTTACTTGGACGATGCAGTTTGGCCACCGGTTGCGACAGGTACCAATGTAACGCCGGTGGAAGTGATTGTCAAAGGAACCGTGCTGCGCTGCCCATCGGGACCAGTCGAAACAGAGGCGGTTGTGATGGTGAAGGTGCCGGTGCTAAGAGTGGACCCAGGGGTGGCTTGGCCAGTAAGGACTCTGCATTGACTTAGCGGGTGACCAAGTCGATATAAGTTGATACTTACTGCAAAGGAGTCGTGGCGTCGGCACCTCCGCCGACCTTGGGGGCTTGCGGCACACTGAGGCCTGAGGATCTAAGATACGAAGCATGTAAGGAAAAACAATAATCAATTCAAATAGAACGTACACGCCGTTCGCCGCGGTTTGGGTTGCAGCGGCAGCCGAGACCGTTTGACCACCGGTAGCAGCTGATGCTGGGTCCGCGATCTGGGGGCCAGCGCCTTGCTGGGCATTACCAGCAGCTCCTTGGTTGCCGAGCGCGGTCGCGACGGACGCATCCGTCGTGGTGGTAGCCTCGCCTGCAGCTCCAGCGTTGCCATTGTCGCCACCTGAGCCTGGGTTGACCGCAGTCGTTGCAACAACAACGGTGGTGTCCTTGCCCGCTCCTGCGTTGCCCGCTCCACCGTTTCCATCGCCCTTCCCACTTCCTAAAATATCGAATATCTCAGTAAAGAGTTAGCCCAGTCATCGAAAAACCCACCGTTATCGGTCTCTGTCGAGCCAGAGCCCGTCACGGTTGCGGTTGCGGTATCCTTGCCACCCTTGCCACCCTTGCCACCACCGCCCAGAATGGAGGTGACCTTGCCAATGTCGGAGGTGAGGATACCACCGATCCCGCCAAGACCGTTGTCGCCGCCGTCGCCGTTGCCGTCTTTGTCCGTCGAGGACGCCGCGCCTGCAGTCGTTGTGGTCGTGGCATCCTGTGTCGTGGTCTTCTGCTGCCCTCCGTCACCGCCCTTCCCTCCCTTCCCTCCCCCGAGCCCACCCAAGACGGAGGTTAAGCCGGAACCGATTTCGGAAGTGATGGAATCGATGATAGGAGGGAGGGGGATAAACGGTGGTGAGCCACCGAACAGACCACCCTTGCCTTTGTCCGTCGAGGACGCCGCGCCCGCAGTCGTTGTGGTCGTAGCATCCTGTGTTGTGGTCTTGTGCTGCCCTCCGTCACCGCCCTTCCCTCCCTTCCCTCCCCCAAGCCCACCCAAGGCGGAGGTGATGCCGGCGCCGATTTCGGAAGTGATGGAATCGACGATGGGAGGGAGGGGGATGAACGGTGGTAAGCCACCGAACAAACCACCCTTGCCCTTGTCCGTAGAAGAAGCAGCGTCAGATGTGCTAGTCGTAGAGGCCGCAGTGTCCGAAGTGATAGTTGCCGTGGTTGTGTCCTTGGTCCGTGTCTTCTGCTGCCCTCCGTCACCGCCCTTCCCTCCCTTCCCTCCCCCGAGCCCACCCAAGACGGAGGTGAAGCCGGAACCGATTTCGGAAGTGATGGAATCGATGGGAGGGATGGGGATGAGCGGTGGTAAGCCACCGAACAAGCCACCCTTGCCCTTGTCCGTGGAAGAAGCAGCGTCAGACGTGCTAGTCGTAGAGGCCGCAGTGTCCGAAGTGATAGTCGCCGTGGCTGTGGTCTGTGTCCCTTTGCCACCGCCGCTGCCGCCCTTGTTCCCACCGTTCCCGCCCTTGTTCCCACCGTTCCCGCCCTCGTTCCCGCCGTTCCCGCCCAGAATGCCACCGAGCCCGCCACCCAGTGCGGAAGTGATCTGGCCGATATCGGAGGTGACGTTGATGCCACCACCCCCAATCGCCTCGGTAGTGGTGGAGGCGGCTGCGGACGTGATAGTTGATGTCGCGGTGCCCTGATGCTTCGAACCTCCGTTTCCACCCTTGCGCCCGCCGGTGCCAGTGGCCGAAGGCGCTGAACCGAAGCTGCGCGAGCGGGTCGCGCCGTTCCCCTTGCCCCTTCCAGCCGTCGCAGAAGCCGTGGCCGAGGTAACGTCACCGTCCGCAGTGGTCGTCGCAGCTTCGGTGGAGGAGACAGAGTCAGACGTCTCAACCGAGGCAGATGCCGATGCCTGAGTCTCGGTTGCGGTATCAGTATCAGACACCGTGCTGACCGAGGAAGTTTCAGCCGCCTCGGTGGAGGTGCTCGCCGGGATGGAGAACGGCGTGGCCTGTGTAGAAGTAGCATCATACACCGTGCTGACCGAGGACGTGTCAGCCGTTTCGGTGGAGGTTTTCGCCGGGATAGAGAACGGCGTCTCGACGGAGACTGTGGCACTGGCAGTCTGTTGATCGGACGGAATTGAGAACGGGTTGCGGCCGCCGGTCTTGGAGGTGGTTTTTGCGTCCTGGGTGCTCTTAGTCGCAGCAGGCGTCTCCTCAGACTTGGAAGCTGCCTCTGTGGGGGTCGAGTCGGCGGCGGTAGTCTTGGGGTCATCACCCTGGGTGCTCTTAGTCGCAGCAGGCGTCTCCTTAGACTTGGAAGCTGCCTCTGTGGGGGTCGAGTCGGCGGCGGTAGTCTTGGAGTCATCACCCTGGGTGCTCTTAGTCGCAGCAGGCGTCTCCTTAGACTTGGAAGCTGCCTCTGTGGGGCGCGAGTCGGCGGCGGTAGTCTTGGAGTCATCACCCTGGATGCTCTTAGTCGCAGCAGGCGTCTCCTCAGACTTGGAAGCTGCCTCTGTGGGGGTCGAGTCGGCGGCGGCAGTCTTGGGGTCATCGCCCTTGTTTTTGGCCGGGGAGTCGTCCGCCTTTCCGCCGGGGACCTGTGCAGAAGGCTCCGAGTCCGACGCTGATGACAATACTTGAATACAAATTTGATGGTCCGACGATGGACTTACAAGACGCCTTGGGGGCGGAATCCTTCGAACTCGACCCGCCAGCAGCTGCCGAGTCCGAAGAAGCGTTAGTCGTGTCGTCGCTCTTGTCCTTGCCGCTGGAGGCAGCCTTCGAGGTCGAGGAATCGGCAGCGGTAGCGTCCTTGGAGGAGCTGGCACCCGCGTCGCCGCCAGAGCGTTTCATATTATCAGTAAAGACAGACGGGTCCTTTGAGTTCATGGTAAGAGCGAAATCCACACGATGTGCGAGTACGGGTATTATAAGCAGCACTTACAACTGTTGTTCGGGCATCAACATCTGCTGCACGTCTTGCAACGGACGGAGTTCCATCTGCATTGCGCGAGGAGTGAGAATGGTGATGGAGATTGGAGGATGATGAAGATTGCAGTGTTCATCGTTCAGAACAGACCGAGCTGTGGTCTGTACTGAATGACAGCGAACATCTGCTACCTGCTATGTGGCAGATGTGCCCCAAAAAAACAGTCAAACTCACCAGCGCGGGTAACCCGGACATTAGAAGAAGAATAGATGAAAGAACGAAGGGAAGAAAAGAGAGGCGGAGGCTCTCGCGCTACCGGAGCGCCTACGGGTGTGTGAGCGTAGAAATGATGGACACCCACGGGCGACTGACCGTGATCTGAAGAAGAACCTTGGGCTCGCGTGGAGCGACGGCCGATTGCAGGCATAACGAAGAAATTAGAGGCAAAGTGAATAGCAGAAGAACATGAAGGGAGAGACCAAAGAATGGATCAGCGGTTCGGACGGGGTAAGTAATGCCGAAGGACAGCGATGGGAACAACTGTCGCAACCTGAAGCTGCCCAACGCGCCATCAACGACATGTGAGTTTCAAGGAGATTTGCACGACGGAGCACATTTTCGCGGGTCAATCATGCGGTTGACAGAATAGGATTTTCAACTGAGATGAGCAGAGCGACGTGAAAGTAACGTGAGGTGGATATAGGAGTTCTTGCTTTCTTATATTCTTGAGCTTGGGGGCTATAGCGCTATGGATTCACAGCTCACTCCTGGCGAACGCGGTAATTAGAAGATTATTCAATCGATATATTGGACCCGGCGCTTGCCGTAATGGTCGCATTTCCTACTCCGAAGTTCCAAAGAGAAGCCTTCAAGCCGGGCTTGTTTTCTGCGCTATCCTCGCCAGGGACCTGCGCCGTTCCTTTCTTTGTTTCCTCCACCCATGGCGAAGGGCAAGCAGCCACAGCTGGCCGTCCGGCGCAGGTCTCTCTCAGACCCCCTCGCCGCCGCTTTGCTTCCTCCGCCGAACGAGACCCTCGACGAGCGTGAATCTCGTCTCAAGGCCGCGACAGACGCAAAGCTCATTTCGGACGGCATCGACGAGATGATAAGGCACGAGCGCAACCACCGCAAAAAGTCCCGCGCAGAGGTCCAGGTCCTCTTACTCGGCCAGTGAGTATTCGGGCTGTCCGTCGAGGCCCATTCCGCTCACGCCCCCAACCCAGGTCGGAATCGGGCAAGAGCACATGCCTCAAGCGTGAGTATTTTTTCGCCTCCCTGGCGTTGGCGGCGGTCGAGTATTGCTTCCGTTGCTGGAACATTGCAATGGAATGTGCAATTGCCGAGTTGGCGTTATCCGCGCGCGGCGCCTAATTAAGCCGCGAAACGACGCCCACCCGGACATTTATCTCGAAGGAAGCCCGTTTTCGCCGCCCTCGCTAACATAAATATTGCCAGAATTCCAGCTGTTGCACAATACAGCAGCTTTTCACGCGGAGCGGATTGCATGGCGCGCAGTAATTTATCTCAATCTCGTCCGATCCGTCAGAAGGTCCCGTGTATCTTCGCTCGCGACAACTCCCTAGACTAAGGCAAAGCGTACTACAGGATTCTGGATGCCCTTCAGCCAGAACCCGAGGTCGAAGAACACGAAGATACAGATCCCCTCGCGTATTCCCTCGAGCCTGCCTCGGTCATAATCTCGTCCAGCGGCCGGCCTCCGTCTGCGATATCCGGAACCAAGGTTCCAAATTACGACGTCTACCGTCGCCGACTACAACCCTTAATGCAACTTGAGGATCGCTTAATTCGGCTTCTTTCCTCTCCTGAGGAAGACGAAGCCACACACTTCGGTCCTTGGGAGCAATTTGCTCCCCAGCCATACACCATGTATACTAATCAAGGCCAGCTCGGACGACCAGCGCCCACGATATTAATCCCCCCAACGAAACACTCCTCTACCCCATCGCCCTTGAACGGCGCGGCGTCTTCTTCCAATTCCACATCCTCACCGACAAGCAGTGTCGGCAGCAACAAGGCGCGGGAAGTCGCAGTGCACACTTCAACAAATTGGAAGAAGGCTTTTTCCCTCGGCGGCAGCAAGTCGAAAAGCCCCAAGAGCCCCATGTCCGGCGAAATCGAGGGCTGGTGGGAGGACCCAGAGGACCCTGTCCACACGCTGCATGCATGTGCGCCGTACATGCAGGAAATGTGGCGAGATAAAAATGTTAGACAACGTCTTCGGGAAAAGCGATTACGGTTGGAGGAAAGCAGCGGGTTGTGAGCCGTTTTCTTCTTGCTCTACTTCCATTCTTTGACGGCTTCTCGTTTTCTCAGTTATCTAGACGAAATTCCTCGGATCACTGCCAAAAAATATATTCCAACTGATGGTGGGTATTTTATTAATGGATGGTCACTCCACGGTATACTGAAATCATATTTCACAGCCGACGTGCTGAAGGCCCGGCTGAAAACGATGGGCGTTGTTGAGCATACCTTTTCCATCTCGTCTGGCAGCAACCGTGGTGTCCAGTGGAAAATATACGATGTCGGTGGCGCCAGGAACCAACGACAGGCCTGGGCACCTTATTTTGAGGACAGTGAGTCACCCAGATGTTTAACTTGACGCAATGGCTGCGCCTAACTCCGTGTCAGTTAACGCTATCATTTTTCTCGCGCCCATCTCTGCATTCGACCAGGTTCTGGCGGAGGTGGGTCACGCACGTTTTCCAGGACCACAACTTGATATGACGATCTAGGACCCGGTTGTGAACCGAGTTGAAGACTCGCTGCAGCTGTGGCAGTCGGTCGTCTCCAACAAACTCCTTGCCAAGGTCAACATCGTGCTATTTCTGAACAAGTGCGATCTGCTGCAGGTCAGTTCATACCCGCTCTGTGCCCATTCTGTCTTGGCTCATTTCATCTTCACTAGACCAAGCTGGACGCTGGTGTCCGACTGAATCACTACATGATTTCGTATGGCGACCGCCCCAATGATTACGATTCAGTGTCCAAATGTATGCGTACTATTCCCTCTGTAGCGTGCCCCGCTAACCGCCCCCAAACTAATCAGATTTCCGGAATAAATTTGGCGCATTACACCATGCGGTCACGCCCAACAAGGAGCGCGAGCTTTACAGTGAGTACGCCACCGCGGGAACGATATGCGCTCTGGGCGCAACTTCTGAGCAAGCAACTGACTGACATTCTTTCCTGCTAGTCCATCTCACGGCCGTCACTGATACACGACGTACAGCAACGATCATTTCCAACGGTGCGTGGATGAGGTCTTCTTCCTCCAGTTATTCTAATCAATTGGGAACTCGGCAGTGCGAGATATCATTATCAAAGGGAACCTCAAGACTATGAAACTGGTATGATATCTAGGATCTGGCAGGCCGCCGCCCACATTGGATGTATATTACTCCCATGCGCGGGGCAGGCCGGTGCGCCGCCCACATACATTGGATTCTACTCCCGCCGTCATCCCCACGCCTATCTCATGTCACTCCGTCACTCATCCCTCTACTAAACCCACGCAAGAAACCCACCAACAAACACTCACGTCCATCCCCTCCTTGGTCCGTTCATATATTCGATCCGATTCAACGAATACTGTATTTTTTCCGCCGCCCACGCTTGCGTTACTCTGCATATATATACATACCTGTTTTCGTATTACCCTCCCCCTAGTTCCATTCGTCGTCCATTCGCGCGCTGTTATCTCTCTTCCCCCCTCATCCATTCCTCTGTCGATTCGCACTCTTCCCTCACCCATCCATCCAATTCGCTTTCCATCATCAAATCCATTGCATGCTGAATACTGTATACTATACCTTGTTTTTAGTGGCCGGGGGCACCAAGATCTAATGTGTCTTTTAGCATATCCATCGCTACATATCCATCCATCTCTACGTATTACGCCTACGCATGGTGCAGCACAACTAATTACGACTACGGTACTTACGATACGAGAAACGATCTTCCTAGTTATGCGAGATGATTTTTTCTGGGGTTTTCGGGCGCGTTGGGTGAGTCGACAACCTGAATGGAAGCATAAGTTCCGAAATCGGCCGCGGGGATCGCGGTGTGTGCCATGCGGATGGTGAGCTGGGGTCTCAGCTCTGCCTCACAAGCCTTCTGGAATAATTAAATCTATAAGGAGGCAAATTAGACACTGGGATTGGGTAGCGCGTGACGGAGCGCGAGCGACGCGAGTCGCGACGCGCCAGTGGAACAAAGTTCGCGCCGATACACCGAAAATTACATAAATGCTTCGAGCGCACGCCTTGAGATTGCTTTCATCGGGTTTTCGGGCACATCCAGCGACCAGACACCATCTTTTGAACCCCGTATTGTCCAGGAAGATGGCTACCTTGAACATTGTATCTAGCCCGAGTGCGTACTAGCATTGGATTTAGAAGCGTCCCACACATGGACACCGCTCACTCGTAACCAGATGCCCCATCTGCCGTCGGGCCCTATTCGCAGGTGAGCTCCCCTCGCTACCCAGCTTGCTAGAATGACATACACACGGATTGGCAGGCAATCAAGCTGGGAGACCTCCTCTTCCTCTCGGGCTGTATCCCGCTTGATCCCGCCACGATGGAGGTCGTCAGCGGCGGGATCGAGCCGCAGACCGAGCAGGCATTGAAGAACCTGCAGGCCGTGCTCGAAGCGGGCGGCTCCGAGCTGAACAAGGTCGTGAAGACCACCGTACGTCTACCACGCGGTGTCCTCACGTCTCAATATTGACTAGGAAAATTGTATTTACGTGTCTTAGGTGTTCCTCAAATCGATGGACGACTTTGCCGTCGTCAACGGGATCTACGCGCGTGTGTTTGGTGCTCATAAGCCCGCGCGGTCGTGTGTCGAGGTTTCGCGTCTGCCGAAAGATGTGCTGTTCGAGATTGAAGCCATCGCGAGGTCCGTGATTCATCCACTGAGTAGACTGTGAGAGATAATCTTCGCTCGTAGCTTGAAGTAAAGCAGGATTAAGCAGAGGCGCGTCGTACTTGTAGAAATAGAAATCGTAAAAATTCGAGTTTATTCACATGAGCTCGATGACGTTCTTCAAATTTGTCTCATCCAAAATCTCAAAGCCCTTTTCCGTCGTAACCTGTGCACAGTTAGCCAGCACGAAGGCGGGACGTCAATAAACGTACCTGAGCCACCTGGACGTTGTGCTGGTCCAGTTTCTCCTCCATAACCTGTTTCAGCACTCGCAGTGTTAATATCTGGGCTTCTTGGAGTGTCATTTGCTGTGTGAAGGTTAGAGGAAACCACGTAGCAGTTCAAAGATTCAAGAGACCTTGTGCCATTTATCTTGCAATTCACTCTGTGCTGCTTCCGACCCAGACCCAATAGCTTTCGCGTCGTATCGGATGCTCGTGCCAGAAGGGTCGGTGTGGTATCTTCGAATATGTTTATTGAGTACTAATTTCCATAGATGCAGAACTCGACTCACAGTTGCGGCCCAAGCTCGTCGATGCCAGCAATCAGCAGCGCAACACCAAAAGGCCGGCTCATCATGGCCTCCTCGTCGTGCACACTCTCACCGAAGCGCAGCGCCAGATCGCACACGGCCTGTGCCACGCTCTCGACCTTGATCTTCTCGTCGTAGGTGAAGGAGTGGTTTTGGGCGGTGACGCGTGCGTGGTCAATCATGGTGCGCGCGTCGGCAGTGAGGCCGGACATGGCGCATCCGAGGTGGGCGTCAATCTCCATGATCTTTTCGATGGAGCTGGACTCGAGGAGAGGCGAGTGGACGCGCTTTTCAACGGCAAGGACAACGCCGTGCGGTGTCCGGATTCCGACTGTCGTTGAGCCCAACTGGCCGCGGGTCAGAGCAAGCATTGAGATTTGAAAGAGGTGGACAGACTTTGATTGCTTCCATAGCATACTCGACTAGGAGACATTAGCAGGTGCATAAATTGCAGGAGCGGGACCAACCTTGGAACAAACGTCCCTCGGGTGAAAAGGTGTTGACACCTCGGTCTTGGAGGCCTTGTTAGAGAGCAGGAAGCGTTAATATGTGAATTATGCAGTACCGTACTCTGAACGCGTCAAGAACATGGTGGTGGCGAGAGGTAAGAGCAGGAGGTGAACGCGCGTTCGTGGGAACGCATCTAATCTAATCTTTCTCCAGCACAAATCCAGATGCACGTTGGCTCACTCCACCAGCCGATTATTCTCTGCCTACTGAACTACCATGTCTGAATTGACCACTCAAGACCTCGAGTCTATCCTTGAATTTACTGTCACCCTTGCACGGACTGCTGGGGATCTGATTCTCGAGGGATCGGAGGCCATCCAATCGGTCACGGCCTCGAAGGACGTCAACGAGAAGAAGAACAGTGTCGACCTTGTCACCGAGTACGATGTTCGCGTTGAGGAGCTCGTGAAAAAAGAGATCGCCCAGAAATATCCGACTTTCAAGTTGTGCGTACCAAGCTTCTGCGGATGGGGCTTGAGCAAACGTATCCTGTAGCATCGGAGAGGAGTCGTATTCCGCGGGCTCGCGGCCGCCGCTGACTGACGAGTCTACATTCTGTGTCGACCCCATCGGTGCGTTGGATTGAACCGTACGAGGTAATTTCTGGGCCAACAGCCTGAACTAGACGGCACAACCAATTTCATACACGGCTTCCCATTCGTCTGCATCTCCCTCGGTCTCATATACAAGCGTCGCCCCGTTCTCGGTGTCATCTACAATCCTTTCCTCGACCATCTCGTCAGTATATGTCATCCTGAAATTGCCTTTTCTTACCCTGCGGCACAAGTATACCGGAATCAAAGGAAAGAACTCTTATCTGATCAAGAGCAAAGGGCAGCCTCTCAAACTGCCACTCTCGTCTCCGCCGAAGCCATTGCCCTCGCTTTCACAAGCGCTCATAGGTCTGTAATCCTAGAAATAATTTCCCAGCCTTCAACTTGCTGCCAGCCGTCGAGTGGGGCTCTGACCGTGTCGGGAAAACTATCGACTCCAAAGCGTCCGGATTCGGCCGGCTCGCCGGTGACCCAGCACAGGGCGTCCAAGGCGGCAAGATGGCCCACTCTCTCCGCTCGATGGGTTCTGCTGCCCTCAACTTTGCGATGGTTGCGCAAGGCGGTCTCGATCTGTATTGGTATTCTTTCTCTCTCTATCCGTTTATTCACGCTCTGACTCCGAGATAGGGAAGTAGGATGCTGGCCCTGGTAAGACCTTCCTGGCCAACTCCACGGCCTGGTTTCTGACGCCTCCAGGGATGTATGCGCGGGCATAGTCATTGCTGAGGGAGCTGGCGGCATTGTAACCGGCTCCCACGACGTGTTTTCAGCTACATCTTCCGGCGCTTCATTCGGCGATGTTACTGAAGACATATTGACTGGGAGAAAATACATTGTTGTGAGAGCTATCGGGGAGACCGAGGTTAGAGTTGCGCATATTTACTGCAATTCTTTTTGACTTGCTACTTAAGGGCGAGACCGCAAAGCAAGCACAGAAAAGAATTATAGAGGAGTTTTATTCCACCGTCCAAGACGTAGATGCGAATTAGTACACTTGTAGAAAACCGGATTCAATGTACATCACGCGTTGCGTGAAAAGAATCGATTCCAAGATTGTGAATGAATACAGTGCAAATACAAGATAATCGAGTTCAAAGTGAGTACAATAGTGCGAATACAAATACCATTCAAACACGGGGAGAGCCCTCCGGTGTCAAGTCCGCCAAGAAAATATCCTCCGAACAAGGAAGCGCCGATTCTTCATCCTCCGAATCGTCGTCGCGCACGACGCTAATTTGGGGTGCGCGCCGGTTGAGTATGAAATCGAAAATAAGGACGACGGTAAGAACACCCATGATGCACGAGAACGCAAACTTCCAGTCGTCCTTTGTGTCTCCCGCTACGAACGCTGCAAGGTTGAGGAGCAGACAGATTCCGAGCGTCGGGTCGGGCCCTGAAGCGAATGCCTGCGCAGGTTTCCTCGGTGTGGGGCCGAATTAAGGTCGAGTTGACGTACCAGCAAGAGGACGAGGACCCCGCAATGCACCTGTTGTTGGATATCGGGACGAAAAGGCTGCGTGTGCAAAAATTGAGAGCAGGACACGCATCGAGACAGCGCATACACTTACACCGATCTCCATAACTCCCCACGCCCTCCACATGTACAGGAGCACGATACCGGCGCTGGTCTTGACAACGAGATGCGTGAGCCTGTTTTGAGGTGTCCTTGCGTGTGTCCCAGCAGGATGAAGCACAAAAAAGATGAAATAGAGCTGGCACGCGGTGCTGAACGCCATCCAGATCTGCGATACAGCAAACTGTCCAAAATGCCAGGCGAAAATCGAGCCCACTGAGTATAAATGTTTATCAGCGGATGCCCATAGGAGCGTGGTGAGTATGCACCAAGGAAAAAGTTGGATATCGCGTAGAGCGAGACGAAGGCCATCTGGGCGGGTTCGACGGTATTGGTCTCTTGGACCTCCAACCACCCAGAATCCTCCCGGGGAGGTAAAGGAGTCCTTGCTTCGCGCAGCCCGCGTCCAAATAGCTGCATAATCCAGTAAAATTGTAGGCTCGTCTCCATCACAAAAAAGGACACCAGGAAATAGGGGCTTGGGAAGTATGCAACAGCGCTTGGAGGGTCGTTCTGAACGAACAGCGCGTAGCCTTGAGTTAGAGTGGCAAGAAGAAAGCTGGCGGCCACGAGGAAGCGCGCGCGAACTAGTCGGTTCATCGTCGTACAGTAGCAGTGAACACTTTTTCATTACTAGCCATTATCTAGCCGAATAACTGATGGCTGATCGGAAGCGGAGGTAAACTAAATAGGGGCTCACGCAGCTTCCTGTGCCTCATTCCTGGATGCGAGCCAGCCTTCCCATTCACGGACGGCAGTCAAAGAGGACAGCTCTTCTGCCTCCCACGATGAAATGGGCACCCCATACACCCCTTCCACCAGCGCGCGCCGCATGAAAGGAACAAAAACATCGAAATAGACTTTGCCAGCCGCAACGGCAACTTTTTCGTCTTGCTCTTTTGTTTCATCGCACGCCCGACGCACGTAGCTGAGCAGGGCGTCCCCACTCAGGTCGAGAACGCCTTCCAACACACCTGTCAGTTCGCCGAGTATCTCCACAGGCGCGAGCAGGCGCAACCCATTGAGTGTCCCAAGGAGCGCATTGGCGTATTCTGCGATCGGGGGATACGAAGCGAGGATCTGCGGCGGGACATGTGCTGCTCCCGGAGGATTGGATGCAGTCGGCACCGGTGGGGCGGCGACCAACGAAGAGACAATGAGCCACGTCGACGGAAGAGTCAATTTGACCTTCCGCGTCATGGAATGGGATGAGAGCGTGGGTGAAAGTGGCGACGCATCCCCAGCCGCGTTCTTCACTTTCTCCGCCCACTTAGCACCCGCGGCTTTCAGCTCCCCGCCAACAGTACTTGCGACGGCCGTGCAGAACAGGCCGCTAAGAACACCGCGGAAGTCCATGCCCACACGGGCAAAGGCTGTTGCACAGTATGTTAACTGTGTGAGCAAAGAGGGAAGGGAGGCGATGGGTAGGAGAGGGAGTGTTTGTGAAAGGAGCGGAAGAAGATACGTCGTGATCGCGTGCGTGGTGTACGTTGTTAATAGAGGATGAAGGGAAGAAAGCGGCGCCGAGGCGGTCATCGGCGTCTTAGGTGTGGAGGTGGTGGAAGGAGGCCGTTCGAGGAAGATGGTAGAGAACTGCGTGACAATGTCGTACACGCCTTCTCGCCAGACGTCGATATACTTCTTCAGAAACTTGGCCATGTCTTCCTTTTCCCTCTCCCCGAGACCACTGCCGCCAACAAGGCGCAGTATGTCCCGCGAATTGCCCTCTAGCGACGCCTTCAAACACTCTTCTCGTCCGCCAAGGAAAGCTAGGGCAATTTGCTCCTCCGACTGCTCGCCTTCCTCGGACGAGCCAAACATGTTCATCTTGCGCAGGAAATTAACGGCCTTCCATAGCGCAGGCAACTTGCGGTTCGGTTCGTGCAGTGTGGCAAGCAGTGACAGAAGCATCTGCGTTATGGAGTTTTGCACTTCCGATAGCACCGAGGTGACGATTAGCGGGGGTGTGGAAGTCCCGATGGAGAGGGACCGGGCATGCGACGCGAGAGAGAGCGCCTCGGCGAAATACCCATTGCGTACGCAGGTATCAATGAGCATTGGGATTTCCAGCAGGTCGCGTATTTTATCGTGCTGCTCGAGAACGACGCGCGCCTTCCTGCGTTCCAACAGGACCTTCTCGGTGCGTTCCCGCCATCCAGAAGCGCTGTCCTCGAGCGTGGGGAGACTGGCCTTGAGCAGGCTATCTAGCGAAGACTCGAGAGACCCGAGGGATGTCGATAACGAGTTTGTTGTCTGGTGAAGAGACAGGAATGTCGGATATGAGGTGTGTGTTAGAGACGTGAGGCTGGACGTCAAGTGGTGCGACTGCGTTTGTAGAACAGCGGGCTCGGACAAGAGCGTTGGGAGCGACAAGGTGGTGAGATGGGCAAGGTATTCATGAGCCACAGTACTGCTGTGGTCTGGCAGTATCTCAGCCAGGCTACCGTCGCTCAACCCGTTTGTGTGCGCCATGGCACTCGATACAACTTCCTTTTTGGGGAGCCGAGGACGGCAAATTGCTGACAAACAAGCCCACTTTACAATGCAAGACGAAGAAGTTGGGATGAATCTCACAAATACCACGATGCCCATTCATCGTTTACTCAGTCGAGTTAAGCTTGAATACAGTCTCATTTGGTATTTGATCGTGAAGGAGTTGTGTAGCACGAGTATTTAAATAATTTAATTCAGTGTTCCTACTTGGAATCAAAATAGCCTGTTATCCCAAGCTTCGGACATTCTCTTGCCTTGATCGCTCTCCCAACGGACTTGTGCAAAGCCCATAGGTGCTGCCGCGGCTGAGCCGTCACACCTTGTCACAACTCACCATTTGTGCTCCCATACGAGTACAACGATCCATTCCACCCAGGTCGGTATGGGGAGACATTCAGGTATAGCCTAGACATCATCTATGATGTTTAATGTCGCATAAGATGCTTTGTAGGTTTTGTTAGGTGACCAATACGAAACGGCTCGCATCACGGCTTGAGCCGCTCAGAAGGCATCTTTTGTCTCGTAGCGCACCACAAATTATAAGTAGAACATATGTTACTCGAGAGAAAATGAGGCTAATCTTACTGTAAACATGCCGCACAACATTGATATCCGCCAAAAACTTATATGAGCACTTGATGAGCACAGTGGAAGCCAAGCCATGATCGAAGCCGGCCTATCACGTTAGCCGAGCCGCGGCAACACTAGCGTCGAGCGGCGAACATATTTGTGCCGTGATTTAAGAGCGGCGAACACATTTGTGCTGTGATTAAGAGCGGCGAACACACCTGTGCCGTGATTTAATCACGGCAATATCTTCGACGCTGAGATCAAGATGGCGGTGCTTCCCAAAAAAGGGAATTTTATATGGTTGTTGAGTAAGACTTGCCTAAACAGGACCCTGACGGAACTCAACGCCGACTTCCGCTTTAGCTCATAATCACATGCTCGCAGCGTATGTAAGACACACCAGCCTGAATCGGCGGAGATTTTCATGAAGTGTCGGCAGGATGCATGATTAAATCCCAATAAACATTTCATTTTCATTTTTCATTTTGCATATTCATGTGGCAGTCTCCATGTACGTATTGGGCTCGGGAGCAAATTTGTTCTATGGGGAAGGTCGTATGTACCGCACCATGATTGCTCAGTTGCTCGAAAGGTAGGTAGACGCCATTTTAAAGCCGCATACCGCAACTTGGGGCCGCGCGCCCTGGGTTCAACTTGACCCTTTGCCGTAAAGCGACATGCCGCACAGCGGGATTCAACATACTGGCAAAGGATCTCTGAGTGGCCATAAGATGAAAACCAAACGGGCATTCGTCGCCGAGCTCCTGAGAGCTATCCGGGATCTCGAGCTGGGGTACGCGGCGGAGTTCAATTTTCCAAAGCGAGATGACCTAAACGAAATAGATCTAGCCGAACAGCTCACATTCGATTTTCTTTGGTTTTCATAAACAAGTTTTCTCCCATCTCCGCCTGTCAAAGAGAAAACACGTGTTTATGGTCTGACTAGGGAGACTAGTTTTTTTCCTCCTTGAAGTAATTCTTTGTGAAAAGTGATCCACGGTTAAGGCCCTTTAAAGCCGGCGCAGGAGCGACGCTGTGAAATCAGCGGCCACCGTACTCGGGGGGGTAACAGGGTCCAACTTCAAACACTTAAACTGTATGGCCGTATAGGGGAAACCCAAGTAACCATAGAGATCGAGAGGAGTGTCGTCACGGAGCACGGTCAGGCACAGAAACAACCGAGTTTGCGAGTCGCGAGCGGTCGCAGAATGGCTATTGAGTTCAAGCTAGTCTACTACGAGCTGACTTTCGTCTCGCGGACCATCTTCTTGAGAAGCACATCTAGTCGAGCGACTTCGAGTTCCTCCTGCCAGAAAAATTTGCTTCCATGTAGCCGAGTCTCCGAGAGGAAAAGCCGACGCGGATGTTGCGGAGGTAAACGGAGGAAGCGGTTCCACGTGACAAAGATCAAGAAATACTCTGTTCCTGTTTTCACGGAAATCACAGCTAACCGCTGTGAGTCCACATGAAATCCGTTGTGCAAAGTATATACTTTGAAAAGCGACGGAAGTTGAAAGTAAGTCATCGAATGCCGAAATCAAGCCCCTGGGCAGCTGCCTGGGCGTCAGGCATTTTCGCCGGCGCTCGGTGCTGTCCTGTCCGCCGATGCCTGTCCGCAGACGCCTGACCGCCGATGCCTGACCGCCGGCTTGACGCTCAGAATTTTCGCACAAGTCAGCGTCACTGCACCGCATGTGTATTTAATTTCACGGAACAAGGAGATTGATTTTAAGAATTTCTCAACCAATCGGATCGCGTCCCGAAGGGTCTACGTTGTCCTCAAACGCGATTGTTTTAAAAGTTGCATAGAATATTTTTGATCCGCTGCAGGTTCGCATCGCGCAAAAACATGTGGGCGCTTGTGGCCCCCAGGATGTCCCAAGGGTTTGGCATTGAAACAATGAAGAAAAAGTGGAAAAACTCACGTCGCATTTTTTGGGTCCGGTTTGATAGGTGTGTACAGCACGGGCACTGGTGCCCAGATCTCCGTGTCTGAGAACGGGCGCAGCACATCCCGGCCATTTGCAGAGTAGACGAGTTGTCATCGAGCTGATCGATCCTGTTTCGTCGGTAGATGATTTGTTTCCGCATCCACCGTTTTTTGTTTCCTTCGATTGAGCTGTACAAAGCTGTAGATCAGCTGTCGTCTGAAAGCGCGAGACGATGCCATGAGTGATTTAATGGAGTCCCAAATGACGCGTCAGATGCATACAGTTCGACATAATCACACAGTTGTTCCGAGTTTTTCTCGTGCACTATTCATATTGTTCATTGCAATCAGTGATAGCCGTCGAGGCCGACCTCGACAGCTGTTGCAGCATATATAGCTGGTTGTTCGACAGCATAGGATTTGCGAACAAAATACCTTCCATAGGATAGTAGGCCGAGCAAGGATAATTCTGCCGCATTGAATTCATCCATCTAATTTGGGATCCCGAGATGCGTGGAAACCTCGGATGGCCGTACTATTCTCCAGGCAACGTCGATGGAAGAAGATAGATATCGACCGCAGCAGGATGCACGAATTGGCCCGAGGTAGCCAGGGGGTGCATTCATCGGGTATGGCGCCACGGGGTTTCTGGACTCTTGAGTTTAAGTTGGTTCGAGCGTGCGGCAAGGCGAACGAAGGTGTGATTGAGGGAAAACGTTTCATTCGCAGTTGGAGGCTGTTGGACGTGGATCAGGTACGATGGGCGAATAGGCTATGTTGAATGTTGAATGTTCGGCCAAAGACAAGGGCAGGTATGTTTGTTCGGATTCAAGTTGCATTGATACGCCACTGCCTCGAAAGCGGGATAGGGCGGTCCACAAGTCCACAGGAACACGGCGGGCTCCGTTGATGTACGCACATAGGTTTGCACATAACAGTTCTAGCGGTTTAGTTGGGCGGACATTTCTTCTAGACCGAGGGCGCAAAATGTCAAGGAATGACCGACCTAAGTAACACGAAGCAGACAGGGAATACGGGCGGAGAGCAAACCATCCGCTGGAGCCGGAACACGTTGCGGGAGGGGACAAAGGTCGCGTCTGCGGCGGGCGCATAGAAAGATCTGAACGAAAGGCGTGTATTAGGCGTGTTGGCGGGGGACTATTAATGGCCGCGAATATCGTGCATGGGCCACGAGATTTACGTTGTTCAATGCGCAGCAAGAGGTGAAGATGAGAAGACTGGATTAGACTATCCGGCGCCTCGCGGATACTTGGGTGCCGGCGGGATGGTTCAATGGGGGAGCTGAATGGGGTTCTGCCAGGCTTTATTGTTTATTGTCTTTTAGGCGATCGACCCGTATGTTCATTTGAGAGATGTTGAGGATGTGGCCCTCTGACGCTGGTCAAGTGGCGCTGAAGGCTATTAGGACATTCCATTTTTACCTGTCTGGGCCGGGAGACAGCCATTTGGAGATCCTGACCTGACTGTTTTACGGAGCAGTGCAAATGGAGACAAATGGTGGCGGTTAGGTTATTGGCAGGGTAATCGAGATTCGAGATCCCCGTACTTACGTTCACACGCCCTCCTTTTTCGAGTCAACGTTTGTCTCGGCGCAGTATAAAACAGACCCGCCTCGCTCAATGTCTGCCCGCTGGCCCCCACCCCAACAACTATGGCTCCGTTTTTTTACGACTTCAAGTTTCTTCCTACCCTCTTCTCCAACGACTCTCTTCCCTCTACAGTGCAGCCACGACTAGCCTCTCCCGCCCCCCGCCTGCCCCTCGAGCTCGCGATACACATCATCGAGCAGGCGTGTTCTGATGACGCGCCTTTGTTGAAGCAATGCGCGCTTGTTTGTCGCGACTGGTCCGTCCCCGCGCAGAAGCTCTTGTTCAGCTCGGTCTCTCTCGCCACCCAAAAGTCCTGCGACGCGTTTACCGCCGCCGTGGATCGCGCCACGCCCCGCGGTCGCATGCTCGGTGACGCAGCTCGGCGGATGAGAGTCGTTCTAGACCACAACCAGCCGTTCGGCCTCTCACAGCACTCCTTCGCCCACGCCGTTATCGCGTGTCCGAACCTATTTGAGCTCAACCTCGCTCTCTATGGGTGTGCTTCCCCGGGAAACGATGAGGTTGGGCTTCCCGACGTTTTACGTATGCGAAGGCCGGCACCCTCGTTTGACCAGACCACGCTCGATCTTTTAAAAGCCGGTCCTCGCATTCGCGCCCTCCAATTCAGCAATTGGTCGGAGAACCAGCACTCCATCACCCAGCTTCTCGATGTCTGGTCGTCGCTCAAGTCCCTCAGCATCAGTGGCACGCCGCCGCAGATGCCGTCGACCTCACTGGAGCCATTCCCAGGTGCTCTGGAGGAACTCCGGATGAACTTCCAGACCTCCCCTGCCGCGGATTTCATGAAGTGGCTGCTGCACAATTCCACCCCCACCCTCCGTGCTCTCGAGCTTGAACGTGAGCCGTCTGTCGAGCTCCTCGATTATTTGGTCGAGGCGCACGGCAGAACCCTGCGTTCACTCGCGCTCCCAGCATGCACCTCGCACCATCACGCCAAAGCCGTCCACAAGTGTATCCGACTCCAGGAACTCAGGGTCGAGAACACCTTCACGACGCCGTTGCTATTCAAGCATTTACCTCCAGGGCTGCAGCATGTTGCGCTTACCCTGGATCATGACACGAATTTGCAACCTGTTATTGATGCCGCGCGTGCCGGCGAGTCGTTAAACGCTGTCACGTTGCAGGTGTGGGAGGGTGGCGAGCGCAATCCCCAGCTTCCTGTTCTGAAGCTTGCGTGCGCGTTCCGTGGCATCGACCTGCAAATAACCAAGGACATTCGGCACTTCCGGTCCCTCGTCGTACGTCGTATTTCTCCGCACCCCACGCCTATTTCTAACGCCTGTTCTATCTTGCAGCGAGGCGACCGCATATAACGTCCGGCCTTTCCACGCCTCTCCTCCCTCGAGGATACGAACCTTATGCGCCCAACACAGTGTATTACCTGCCGACAGTTTTACGACTTTATGACGGCCATGCTCCACGCTGTATATTACCGCATTCGATCTACTATTTACTGCATCCCATTCCCAGCCCAATCGCATCCCTATTCTATCTCTTTTATAACCCCGGAATCTCTGGACGGCACCCCACCACCCTGGCCACCTATACACAACACATAATCTATTCGTTATTATTATATCCCGATAATGGGTCTCTATCGAGACCTGCTCCTCCCCTACATAGATGCCGCCATTCGACCCTCATTATTACCCCCGATACGTAGAACCTTCGATTCAGGAGTGCGTAGTGCAGGTTAATGCATCTCGTAACCCGACCGCTTCTGTGGAATAAGTCGACAACCAAATACAGTTGCGAAGGCTTAAAAAAAGGCAAAGTGCTTGTGCCAGAACAGGCAATTGGTGCCGCCATACGATTGCTCACCAGGGTGGTCTGTTTTAGGCAGTTTTGTGATGGTATCCTATGGTGGGCCGGGGTCCTGACGAACTGCAGCTCACCGGCACTTCCCGGGCTACCTCTACCCTACGATACAGGTCAACTCTCGTGTCTAGCTCGCCTCTCGAATGTCTTAAAGCGACGTATTCATGTCCACTTCCTTCTTGAGAATGTATTTGCTTCCAAACTTTCCGCACAACGTACATGCGAGGACCTTCAGCATATTCAACATTTCCTTACTCAAAACTCTATCTGGCTTTGCTGGTATAAGGCGTCTACGATTCGATTTTGTCTTCATTCCACCTCCGAATCGTCTCCTAACTCCGCCTGTTGCAGAATTCTGATTTCACAGTTCAAGAATATTTGTATGTTATGTTATATCCTCCCCTGGCTCACATCTATGGGCCGGCTGTTTTTGCCCTCGTTTCCGCCCTCGTAACACCTGCTATTACAGGAGTTCTCTTGATCTCCGTGCAAGCACTGGTATTATCCTCTGAGATTCAACTTTATGCAATGTCTGATTTACCCGGCCACAATGCCCACCTCCCCACCCGTATCATTCGATCTGTCTTATCCAGTGCCTCTAGTTAATAGTGGATCTCCGATCCAGCCCCACATCGGCGCTCGTCTCAAATGGTTTTATTTTCAGCTCGTTCTCAACCTAATAAGTATCAAGCGGAACATAAACACTCGGGAACAGCAATTTTAAAATGTTCTGGAGATTGACGGACTGTGTAGTCTCACAGTAGTTATTGAGATGGAGCCGGTGCGTGTTTTTATAGGGTATGAGGCATATGAATACCGAGCTTCAGACGTACAGCCTAAGGATTTCAGTTCTTTAATAACATCTTCGCGCCTCGCTCTTGCAGGTAGGTAGTTGTAGCCTGAGACGGATTACTGTGTTATTCAAAACGATTTTGGGCTCGGTTTGGGCCGAAGACAGGTAATTCGAAGGGCAACGGCTTGTGCGACGCGACGCGACGTGTCAATATTACGCGTGACACAGGGACCCCAACAGCGTGTTTTGATCGTATCACCCAAAACAGACCTTAACCCTGGTGGGCTACCGCCACCGCTTCGATCAGAACACTGCTCGAGTCCACAACCATGTCCTCTCTCTCCTCCGTCGTATCCAACCTGGTTCGTGCCCAGATGGGCACGGCGGTATCGCCCCAGGTCACAGACGACGACCTTGACAAGGCCGTCGCAGAGCTCATCCTCAAAGAGGCAAAGAAGAAGGCCGAGCGCTTCGGCCAGGACGGTATCCGGGCGTATCTGCGGAGTGGAATGTGCGTGCTCTCCTCGTTTCTTAATCGAAGTAACGCCAATTGGGGGCATGCAGATCGGACAGCAACGCCCCGCGCGCGAACAAGCGGTTCTTGTCGTCCATCATCCGGAGCACAGACGACCACAATAAGACGATTCTGCAAGCGCAGGCGCAGGCGGCGCAGGAACTGAAGCGGGAACGAGATGAGGCGGAGCGGCGGGTGCGCCGTGCACGTGCGGAGGAAGCGGTGGCAGCTGAGAAACTGCGAAGATCACGCGGGGAAGGGAGCAGTCGACGGAGGTCATCTAAGGACACGGAGAGCTGGGATCACTGGGATGGGAGGACTGCGGAGCGTCCCAAGCGCAAGCGACGGGACTGGGAGACGTGGAATGGGGAAAATGATGACAGCGATGAGGACGAACGCGACCGGAGCCATCGGAGTGGACGCCATAGATCTCGGTCGCGCGACCGGCGGCGGCGAAAGGACGACGACCGATATTCGTCTTCCAAGCGGAGTAGAAGGGAACGGAGCACCGACTCACGTCGACACCGAAGCGACGACAAGCGGCCAGCTCGGTCGCACCGAAAGTCACGGAGGTCCTCGAGTCGGCATTCTCATTCAAATGAGGAATTAGAACCAGACTCGGCAGACAGTCGCGGACGACCGACCAGGTCCAGCAGCAAACAGCGCCGTTACGCCCTTGATTCCTTGTCTCCGACGCGCTCGTCCACCGCAACAGATGACTCTCGCCCTCGGAAGCGGCGACGCTCTGCTTCTCGCTCCCCTTCCCATTCAGACTCCCGTCGCAGCAGACACGCGTCCCCAGCGCCGAAATCCGGCGATGTTACCGCGCGCGAACTCGAATTGCGTCAGAAACTCAAGTCTGGGCGCACGAAGGACCGCCCCGCCAACCCCTCACCGCCGCCTCGGAAATCCAAACGCGATAGAAGTCATAGTCGCAGCCGCTCGAGAACCCCGGAACCCCCGCTCAAGCGCGCCAAACCCCAGCCGTCCTCCTCACGCACCACACGCCCCCCATCGCGCTCGCCTTCTCGCTCGCCCACACCCGGACCCGAGCCCGAGGTGCAGGTGCCGTCCAAGATGGACAAGTACTTCGAGGAGTCATACGACCCGCGGCTGGACGTCGCGCCCCTCACGATGCCCAAAGTCCCTGCAACGGGCCTCATCAACAACGCAGAGTTCGAGGGGTGGGACGCGATGCTGGAGCTCATTCGCGTGAGGAGGGAGGACCGGGAGGAGAAGAAGATGCTTGAGCGGCTAGGTTTGACGAAGGAGAAGACCAAGAGCAGCAGTCTCGGGAGCAAGGTGCCGATCTCCTCGACCGCCGCCAACGACAGATGGAGTGGGGAGGGCTTGAATATCATGCAGATTGAATACAACAAGCGCGGGGCGGTGCGGGAGTGGGATATGGGCAAGGAGGGGTTTTAATACCGAGCTTTTACTTCCCTAAATTATCTAGAAGAGAATTTACAATCCGCGCATAGCGTATGTGGCATGGATATATGTATACTTGAAAAATGAAAGCAAAAACAAACGTCTCGAAAATATGTATCTATAGACTTTACTGCGCTGGTGACCCAACCACTCGTCGAATGACCAACATCTCCTCCGCGCTCATTTGGTCGACGACGCCGGAGAAATTGCTGGTATTGCGAGCCGCACACTCGCGGAAGAAAGTGAGAAGGTGGTCCTGGTGGCCATGTTAATAACCGGGGAAAAACAAAGCAAATAATCACTGACCTGCATGTCCATCGTCGAGACAGGATCATTCTGCAGGTCCTCGTCATCCTCTTCCTCCAGAACGTCGTCGTTGTCAAACGCCATTCCCTTCGGCCCAATGAGCTCAGACAGGTACTCAAACTCGTCGTTGTGGTTGACTTTCTGCTCTTCGGCCCATTCCTCATCCTAACATGAAGGGACGACCCATCAGTTACTATGAAATGAAAAGAATGCGCGTCAATTTCAGCTTACCCCGTCGTCCGAGTCGATCTCGTCAAACGATCCCCCCTGCGCGGTGATTGTGGCCGACTCCCCGCCGGACTGGACGTCATGCAATAATAGCTTGAGCGTCTTAACCGGGAACGGGATCGAACTGAATTCATGTGGGCCTAGAGAGGACTGCTCAGCGCCGAGATGAGATAGCAGTGAATTGGGGCACGTACTAAGTTTCGTACGCGACCGTGTCATGATGACTGCTGGGGATGTTAATACCGCGCGCACCCGCCGGACATTTCACTTACCATTCTGGGTTTCTGGTTTAACGATGATATCACCCTTGACCATGAGATTCTGTAAACTCGGGCGCTCTGACACGAATAGTTGGCAGAGGCCCATGGTGCTAATCCGAGACGGCCAGAAGCCTTGGAATGTCTCTGCGTTCTCGCACCAGGTCTGGATGAGAATGTCAAGGCCCGTGCGGCCCTGGAGATTCATCGATTCAAGGAGGTCGAGTACGGTGTCTCGTTGATTATTGATCAGGAAGGCGAACGGAATGACTAGGCTCTGGTGGGACGAGTCAGTGTCTTCACATCAAACACATCGAAAAATTCTACTTGGAGGAAGGTAGCGGTTTTTGCGGTGGTCATCCGACCGACCATAGCCTGCAAAAGTTGAGGCAAAACGGGAAGGACCGATTCGCCAGCCCGACGCAGGAGATGGATGATCAAGTCGCCAATGACCAACCCTCCCGATTCGTCCTGGCTTTCCAACGACTTGGCGATGAGTGAAAGCACGCAGTCCATACCACTTCGACCGGAGTCAGACCAGGAGAGGAGTTGCCCGCAGTCCTTCCGTATAATGAGGGTGAGGCAGGAGATCCCGTTCTGAGAAAGGTCGATAATTTTTCAGTGGAAGGATGATGGTATATACCTGGAGGACGTCTCTGTCTTCAGCCTCCCCTAGGCATTTGAAGAGACTGGGTGCAAGCACGGCGAAAAAGCCCTCGCCGAGGGTGCCCTCTGACGCTCCTGTCACTAGGCTGCTGACGAGGTCTATGGACGATGCGGTGATCCACGACTCGTCGAGCGGGGCCGCAGCCATGGCCCGGCATAGGTTCGGCAAAGCCTGCTTAACGACTGTCTGGTAATTGCCCTCTGCAGAGGATGATGCCAGCGAGGTCAGAATATTGTCGACGTTCGATAAGAATATCGGGTCTGGTGTTTCAAAGCGAGTCAGATATGTTAATGAGATAATATGAGAGCGCACCTTTGTTGTTCTTGGTCCATACCTCGAGGATAGCGATGACCAAGGAGTCCGCTAATTCTGTGGTGAGCCAGCTACCTTTGTCGACCTGCACGATAACAGATAATGTCTCGAGAACGAGGGACAAGGTGTCATCGGAAGTAACGAGTAGGAATGGCCCCAGATCCTTGGCTATCCGAGGAGCGAAAGGCAAGAGCGTCGAACCGTCTCCGCCCTGGAAGAAGCTATTGAGATATCAGGATAAGATCGACGAGATGAGTAAAAAGCGAACTTGTGAACAGCCCTAACAGCAGATATCTTAACAGGAACTCCAGCCTCACTGGCTTCTATCACTTGGATTGCAGCTTCAATGTATTGACCAGCCAATTGGACGGGCAGCAATTTTGCATATTGACTGGCAAAAACGAAGCCTCGGCCTTGCAGGAAGGGAAATTCTGCGGAAAGCCGTGAGCGGTTGAAATAAAGAAGAAAAAAGGAGCCAAACCTGAGAGACTGAGCACGGAAGGAACGACATCGCTGAGTAAGAATTCGACGTCTATTGGCTTCGGGCGGCCGGCATCTTGCTCATCTTCCACACAATCTTGGACAGCCTCTGCTTGCGAACCAATGGCAGCGAGGCCGGCCTCCAAGGGCTTCCACCAGTCGCGCCTACCGGTGTCTCTGGCTTGCTGAGAAGAGTTGATGGTCCCTTGAATAGTGGATTGGAACGCAGCAGCCGTATGGGAGCGTGTTTGATCAATGAGGCACTACGCTGGGATCAGTCACAAGACGACTCGAAAGATAAATTACTCACAGCAAGGAGATCAAAGCCGGCGACTCGAACACTGTACGGCTGTGTTTCATCTTCCTCTTGCGCAACGAAAGCGTTAGGGTTAGCCGCCCATGTCTCCTCCTGCAATAACATGAGACCGAATATTCGAGATGCTGAAGGCTGAAGCACTCACGTCCTCATTGGTCATTTGAAGGAAATCGAATACAGATGCAATGAGAGCCGAAAGGTTTTGATTCTCGAACCATCCTTTGGATTTCCCGCCGCGTGTGACAGCGGCGGTAAAATCAAAGATTGGGCATATAAGCTGAGGCAGTTCAATGGACTCGTTCTCAGAGGAACGAGGCGCAGACTCGTTAGAGGATAGGTAGTATTGAGAGAATGGCCCATAAAGGGAATGGAGATGGTTGAGCGAGATCGAAAGATATGCGCTGAGGTATGGCGTCAATGCGCGAGGGAAGGAGGTGTGGATGGTATCCAAAGTCTAGGGACGGTGAGTCGGGAGCTCAAATGCGTCATTTGAGACACGATACCTTAAAAACTTGGATGCGAACAGCGAGGGCATCCCAATTTTGAGCATTGGCAATGTCGGCTTGCGGGTCTGTACTCAATAGCACTTTGAATGCTTCTAACCAGATCGGAAGTATGGTAGCAATAGCCTCCTTGACGGCCTGTGGGTGCTGTCCTTTGACCATATACAAGGCGGTGACACACTGTCTGAAGACAGAAACCGTCCTGGCGCGCGTGAGGGGTGAGTGAACCTACAGCTGGTCAGGAATTGTTATGGGCGAGTGGGTAGGAACATACCTCCGGGGCTCCCAGGATGGAGAGAAGTACAGGAAGGAGATCACGCAATACAGGTAGGATCTGGTCTTCGGTCAAGTCCGACTTGATAAATTCTGTGAAAACCTGCATGGCCCCATGCACAGAATCCGACGACCCAGAGGAAAGAAGACCAATTAAAGAGGACAAAAGATCGGGGTATTCGTCAGGCCAGTCGCTGTTGGCGATTGAGGAAAGGGTGTGGGCCTGATCCATCGCACACAGGTAAGCGGAGGACGCGACGATTTACTGGAAACGTACACAGAGAGTGCGGATCTTGCGATCTGGGTCCGAAAGCCCATGGAACACGGCGAGTCGAATCTGAGCTTTAGCCTGAAAATCGCACTTTCATTGAGAAGAACGCGTCAAAAACGAAGTTGATACCTCGACAGAGGGTGCGGATCCCTTGAAGGTTTGGAAGTATGGGGACCAACGCTCCGTCACGTATTTACGAAGCATAATGCTCGCGGAGTGCTAGGCAAAAGAAAAGCCATCAAGACGCGTCCAATGAGAAGAAAAACGCGTCGACTCATCTGACGCAAAGACATTTCTGCATCTTGTGCGATGGTTAAAGACGACAAGGCTAATCCAGCGTCTATTTGACGCGACGAAAATGTGTAAGGTGGCATAAGGATACAAAATCACGAAAAAGACGAAATCGACGCGCCTGGAAGTGCCAGGTACTCTGAGAGCTTGAGCTCTGCGGTGATTCTGTTGTTGGGGTTGGGGTCCAACGTCGCTTTCAAAAGATCGGTGAGAGACGCCATTTGTATAATCCTGGATGGAAAGGAGGAACAGGGATGCGAGAGGTTTTGAGCAAGGCCGTCCGTGGCTGTGATCGAGTCACGGGAACTACTCGTTCTTGAACTTCGACCACGATGGGCAAGAAACACAAAATTGGCTACAAACGCCCAAAGCAATCAGACACCAAAGTGGGCAGCTTGGCCCGCGTGCTGCAGATGCCGCTAGACGTTATTTTTGAGGCAAGAACACGCTGGTTAATCTTAGGGGTCTCGCTGACCTCGCGACGTAGATTCTTGGTTGTTTGGAACCGCAGGACATTCTCATGCTCGCCCGGTTGACAAGACCTCCGCGGTTTCTATGATGCACAGGCCGTCGACAACTGTGTGGAAAGCCGCGCGGGGCAATATTCCTGGACTCCCGGATATCCCGCCCAACATGTCTGAGCCTGCGTGGGCGAATCTCGTTTTCGACCGACATTGCCATGTCAGTGATTTGCCACTCAAACCTGTACCTCGCCAATGTTGCCTTTAGTATTGTCTTACCAAGGGTGTTCGACAAATCCTTTGGAAACAGCGGATGCGATTGTGTAACGCGTGTACCAAGGCTCAGTTCGTTCAATTAGGACCCACTTTGCATCCACACTCATCTTGTCTTAGTCTTGTGAAAATCAAATATGAAGACACGACCCATGGTCTCTGCTGGGATGTGCTGAGCCACCGAAACCGTCTTCTGCTCACCATCATTCCGACGCAACGTACAGGTCAGTCGACGTTATCCCAAGCTTTCACAAATTATTAACCGCGTTCAAGGTCGCAATTAATCTGCCCTCGGCAAGATTTTGAAGAGGCGAAAACTGCTATACTGGGTATCTCGGACCCATTGGCTCGTACAGCGTTCATTGTCCAGAGCAAGGATAGGGTGGAAAATAATTGTCAAGTTGAGCCATCGACTCCCCTATGCGCCTCCTCGCGTCTCAACGAACTCAGCACGCTGCCTCGTGTGAACTATGGGTGAAAGATCGATCAGAGGCCTGGGCTCGACAGCAGAAGCAGATAGAAATGACCAGGGTGCAGGACATCAAGGACAAGGCCAAAAATCTGGGATATGATGTCGACGCAAAAGAGCTCACTGAGTACTTCAACGTTCCTCCCTTCAAGATACCGCAACCGTTGACACCGCAAGGTCGGTCATTTCGTTGTTACGTAGACTTGTTAATGAACCATGCATAGTTTGGAACAGGATCAAGCACTTGTTGGTACTCCGCTTGGACGATGCGAAGTCGAAAGTGAAAGTTTGCGGTTCACCCTCGTTTGCTCTTGCTTTTTTGCGCCGTTTCCGAACATTCCGGTTTCTCCACACCGACGATCTAAAGGTTGCCAAGTTCCGTGAAGCTTCGTTTCTTATGCAAAACATCATCAGCTCCCCGCTTCCTTGGACTATCGCAAGTCCCTTCGATGATGTGGCAGAAGGTCTCCTGCACGGACTTTTCGATAAATGGCGCGATTCTGTGCGAAAACATCTGTTGAAGCAGCTGGCATGCACATCGCAAGGTTCTCATTTTACCTCTGGGGATGATACTCGTGGCTCTATATCTTCTGAGCCGACTTTGGACGAAGGAGACGAAGGATTACGCCGACTCTCCCTGGCTACGACGGTCTTCACATGCGTATGCTCTCAAATTCACGATGCATCGGCCGAACCGCCTGCCATCAAACTGTTGTTCTACTCTCAAGTTCTGGGCCATATATGCATTGCTCGCACGCCCACGTTGGTGGATCTCTCTCAGGATACCAATGCTTCATTATTTTTAGCCGCTTTTCAATAGTCACAGGGACCCCCAGGTTCACAGAGTTGGGATTGTAGTAGTCTGCTCCTGTATTTGTCTCTGGGCGCCATGGTTGGACGACTCATTCGGACAGTTCACTTGGATCCGGCCACAACTACAGTTCAATATATGGATGAATTGGATGTCTATTTTGCATGCCTATGTTGCGCGGTACGAGGCGAAAACGAGATCGAGCTATATAACACACATGCTTTGCGCTGGAAAGAAGCTGTAAGCAGATTCTTTCGTGATATTCACCCAGTTGATTAACCCTTTCTTAGGTTCGCCACGAATACGACGCACATCAGCACGAAGATGTATCTTGGCAAGTCCTCATCACAGCTCAGGTCGAAAAGGGTCGACAAGATGACGGGTCTATATCGCATACAAACAAATGGTTTTGTGGATGGTGCCACTGGCTCCTCTTCCCTGATCTGCCTGTGGACCCGGAAGACTTGAAAGTTCACTTGGCATCGGTGTAAGCACACCTTCGGACAGCAACTTACGCACGCCTCTGACGCTGTTCTTAGGCACCAGATCAGCGAGCCAGAACAGGATCGCGACTATTTTGAAGATGTCTCGTCACCTAGATGTGGCTACTCTTATCTACCACTGGACATCCCTGTTTCCCTGATGTATACCAGGAGAACCCGAAAATGAAACTCGTTAGAACTGTATTTGTTTACCATGTATTTCCCCGATATCTACTGTAGTATTATGGAATTGCAGAGATCTATAAGTCTAATATTTTTCGTCACTGAACCGATTCGGCCCACTCGTTGACCGTCTTGCACGCGCGACGTGACGCGCTCGACGCGGTAAAATATCCTGCGTTGAGTGAGTTCAAGTTTAAATTGGCTATCGATAGGACCAGGCCCGCCAGTGTGTATTTAGAGAACAAAACGGGTTTCGCCTATTTCATAATGGCCATTGCGTAGCCCTCGAACCCACCAAAAAATCCTCAAAAATGAAACATAAGTGGTAAGAACTATATATCAACGAGGTACGAGTTAAGGTAATATATAGTGTCTGTCTAGAGAGACTAGGTAAGAGCCACATGATCGTGGCGTGCCGTACGTGACGATGTTGTTTGTTATTGCCGTGACGCGCCTCCTTCTCTTAACTACCATGGACGTCGACCCGCCTGCTGAATCCAGCAAGCGTCGCACGACTCGGACCGCGACCAAGAAACGCAAAGCTGACAAAGTTGAATCCGATGTTATTAGCAGCTCCGCACCGAAGAAACCCAGAATCACAAAGAAGCAAGGCCGCCTCGCGGGTCTCCTTTCCATTTCACTTGATATAGTTTTCGAAGTGCGTACGATTACGCGTTCTCTAATATTTACCTTCGGTGCTTACGGTCTTGCACGCAGATTTTTGGAAATTTGCAACCCCTCGACGTGCTCCGCTTGAGCCGAACGTCGAAAGAATTCAGAGAGCTTCTGATGCACAAGTCCTCCCGTTCCATTTGGCGCTCCAGTTTGAACAACGTGAAAGACCTACCCCCGTGCCCTCCCAACATGACAGAACCGCAATGGATCAGTTTGACATTTGACCCCGTTTGCCAGGTAGGGCTCTTGTTAATCCTGCCTTGCTGTTCCTCATATCCTTATGATAGGTCTGCCAGAAAATTGCTCGGAAAGTAGATTGGGATTTATACATCAGAATTTGCGGTAAATGTGCCAAGACTTGGTGGGCCTTGCGCATACCTCACGAAGTCGCGCTCACAACAATCCAGTCTCAAATACCAAATTTCGGGCTTTCTGCCACGCAATACAGAACCTCAAGCAGTGGATTTCATTGCGCTGATTCCAACACGCAGCGACACTTCCAGTTTGTGCTTCGCGATACAGGAGGTTTCATCTAATAAGCTGTTTACCAGGGGCTTATCGTATGATGTACTTTCCCCCTGAACTCGAAAAGGTCAAGACTGCATTCAACGCCATTAAAGATGCCGAAGAAAAGCAGAAATTCGTAGAAGAAAGGAAAGAGCTCATAGAAACTCTGGTGGAGGTATGCAATACTCGATATTTCATCTGCCACGCTTAAATTAATCCTGACCTCCAGCTCACCAAACTGTGCAAGACATGGTCGGAAGGCGTCGCGGATGATCGTAGCGCAGAATTGGCTGATCGCAAAGAGGAACGCTACACCGGTGTTGTCACTCGGTTAACCGCTCTCGGATGGGGCACCGAAATTGGCCATATTCTCCCGATCGATTCGCTCAGAAGGCACCCCCTCGTTAAACTGCCAAATGCGTTGACTGACCGGAGTGAGTCAGAAAGTCTTCTCTCCCCTTCACGAAAAATAATCAGGTTCACAGCGTGGAATACTATCCAAGCCGATATGATCAAGTACATGGAACAAATGAAAGCGAAGCGCCTGAGGCGTGAACATGACGCGCTCGTCAAAGTGCGAAAGGTCATCGCCACAAATGTTCTGCGCACCTTCAAACGCTCGCAGCTTCCTTGGAACGCTGTCATGCCCGGCGCCCTCGAATTTTGCGAATTCCCAAAGATCAAGGAAATCATCGTCCAGCCCTCGTCTGTGACGGTGGATGAACAAACGTTCGAAGCGCTGCTACCCGATTTTCTCGGGATGATCGCGACTTGGCGCGAGGGACTTGTCGGGCACATCGTCAACGTGTACAAGCGCGACCACGACCAGGACACCACCTACGACGACGATATCGCTGCAGAACGGATTAAACTGGCGACGTCTGTATTTAAATGCACCTCGTGCGGCGGCGGCTCGGACGTCTACTTCGACGACCTGATGGGTTTTGGGAACCAGGCCGAGGTCACCAAGGGCTGCCGGCCACTATTCTATCCAAATGTGCTTGCTCATCGGTGCCTGACGCGGATGACGGACTTCTCGATGGCGATGATGTTCCTGACGTCCATGGAGGTGTCAACGAACATTCCATGGCGCGCGACTACAATCAGGCTCGACACGCGCACGGCGGAGATGGTGGAGGAGGTCGTCAGGGCGTGCGGGATGGACCCCGAGACGACTACTGTAGAAGATATGGACGCGAGAGATCCGAGGCTCGCGTGCCATGTATGCGCCGAACGCGGGGCGACAGCTGCATCTGGGGAGAGCGCCGCGTCTGGTGCGTCCGCGAGCAAGGACAAGGGCAAGGGGAAGGCTTCTGCAACCGCTGAGGAGCTGGAGTCTGCGAAGGTAGTCGCCCGCGACTGGCGTAGTGCGGTGCGCCACCACGGGGAGAAGCACTGGCACTTGCCGACGGCGTGGTATATGCTCAGCGACACGGATGCGGCAGCGGCGCGCGTTCAGGAAGCGGTGGTGATTGAAACGTCGAACCAGAGGTCGGAGGCGCTTGTACAAGGCAGCTCAGACGACGGAACAGACAGCGAAAACGACGTTGAGATGGTGGATGAAGACGGACCTGCGACGTCCACGAGCGAAAACAAGGACCCAGATGAGCAGACGCAGGAAGCCCACGCTGACATATCGACCACCGTGGCTTCCCCAGGACGCGGGCTACCCAGCCAGCTGCCCGAGGCCACGTTCTCTTGTGCGCATTGTATCGACATGCCACGCGAGCCCCAGCCGATGGACCTCAAGGGCATGTTCCTGCATCTCCGTG
The DNA here is from genome assembly GCA_029282495.1 of Mycena albidolilacea. Classification (NCBI taxonomy): domain Eukaryota; kingdom Fungi; phylum Basidiomycota; class Agaricomycetes; order Agaricales; family Mycenaceae; genus Mycena; species Mycena albidolilacea. Next base: position 2,191,241 of record JARIHO010000005.1, on the reverse strand, counting down.
TTCGACACCAGGATCTCACGCCCCGGCTGAACGACAACTACTACCGGTCTCTTGCGGCGCCCGAGATCTACACTGGTGACCCATTTCCCGCCCCGGTCCTCAACGGGGTGATGATTGCTGCCAAACCTGCTCTGCCGGACCCGCCACCGCGGACGAGCTTTCTGGAGCATTACTTGTACGACTCCGATTATGGCTCGGACGACGATGGATATGGGTACGATGGGTACGATGACTTGCCTTGGTGAGAGGAAGGAACGACGAGCCCGCGTGAACTGTGTACGATGGACAAACGACACGACGGGAATAACTTTCTTGGCAAAGAGGAAATGAAACCAGGGACGACGGTGGATGGCTCCCTCGACCGTGTACAATGGACAACGGCGGAGGTGACTTTCTTGGAATTGGTGAATACAGTACCGTCGCGCGAGATGTGTGCATTTCGACCGCCTTTGATCCGACAGGGTGGATTCTGTACGATAGATAATGGGCCCAGTAGTAATACCAAAGTTTCTGTGATCACAGTGCGGCCTCGTTATCGTCTGTTTTCGTGCCAATATGCCAAACATAACCAAACAGTGCTACGCCCGCTTCCCGAATTGGTAATTTCGTCTTGTGAATATAAATCTGGTGATACGAGTCACGAATTTCACTTGGAGTATTTGCATGAATGAAAACAGTTCCAATTAAATGGTTTTATCCCGATTAGCACGCAATTCACACTACGGACCACTAAACAGCTGAATCGTCCTTCGCATAGTACTGATCACAGCGATCATCTCTCACCCGACATCGAAACCCAACGGCGACCGTCGCCTTCGACTAGAGGATATCAGTACGTTCTACATAATCTCTCCCTGAAGATTATCCCGCAGATCTCACGAATATCTTCCTGTAAGGATATTGACCACCAAAGGTAGTTGACAAAGCCTCAAGGGTCTCCGTGACCATTGGATACGCAGCCTCGTGGAGCGTTGCCTCTCTGCGAGACTCTGTGGATAGCGCATGCAGACTGCAGGAACGCCAAGCTCCCTCGCGGACTCCAAGTCCATGAAGAGGCTCCCGGATACGAGGCAGGTACGTTGGCGCGGCACACCGAGCGCATCGTAGTAGCTCAGGGGGTTCGAAAAAACGGCGAGGTCGGGCTTATATGCAGCACACGCGTCCCAGGTGAAGACGGTGTCGAAGGACGGCGCAAGGGCCGCAAACGCAGGCGTGCGTAGCAGAGAATCGTGATCTGCATCCGCTATCGCAGCAATGGACAGGCCAGGGATGGTGCGGAGGGTAGCCAGACACGACACAGCATGTAGCACGAGGGGCCAATCGTTGATGGACTGGGCTAATAATAGGGAATCTGGCTCGGTGTACTCAATGCCGAGAAGCAGGGCGACATCCTCAATGCGATGAAATCTGCGCATACGGAGCTTCGGGCGCCCGATTCTTGACGTCTAATTCGCTCTCGAGATAGAACGAAACCGCTTCGTTGCGGTCGAACTGGTAGGCCGAGTGGCTTAGAAGGGACCCCAAAGCTTCGAATACTCCCGCTTCTTTATCCTGGAGGCAAGTAAGTGTATATAGCACAGAGTCGCGACAAATTTTGAAATGCGCACGATAAGCGTCCCATAAATATCGAAGTATATGACTTTCATTGCGGAGGTCGGAGGGAGAGGAAGCCATTTCGGAACTTAACCGTGAGCGCCACAAGGGCTGGCCAGAACTCATGGTCTAGAAAAGTGTCGTATTCTCCATAACTTCCGTCGTCAGTTGATCCAATCTCATCATCTGCGTTGGGGTCTGTTTCGGGGCTTGGGGATCTCTCGAGCAGAGATGCAATCTTGACTAGTGGCGCACAGATCAGGTCCGGAATCTCTCGCTGCACGTAGGCGGACAACCCAGTCATCCCCTGTACTGGGTCTACATTGCAATTGAAAGGAGCTACTGCAATCACCTGCGTCTCTAGTGCCCACAGAATAGATGGAACAGTCGAAGGATTGGAGAAATAAACGATTGTTCTGATATCAGATTAGAAAATCAACCGGTCACACAGAAAAAACTGAAACCCACCTTAGTATACTTTTGCTCTCCTCGGCCCAATCATCGAGAGTACCGCAGTTCTACGGCGGAAAGATCATAGTTGACCTGGGCCCACAATTTCGCTATTTCGGGGATGTATTCCTCAAGGGGTGGTTCTCCATCGACCTCAGCAGCCTTTTTTGAGTCTCTCTTCCCGTTTCATTCGTCGATGACAGGTAGTCTTCCTCGAGCAGGAGTCTGTCAAGCCGAGCACCTTCGCTTTGAGATACGACCACAACGGCGTTGAAATAACAAAGGCTAGAACTATGATCGCTTGTGTTGACCACGGCGTCGTCGAACGGCCACTCAAAGTCAGGGTCAAGAGGGTCTCGCGTTCCATTATTGCCAGAGCAAGGGCGGATGGGTAGATAGGTCGGGGGTAACGGGCGACCAGCCGCTGGCTCGACGGAAAAAGTGTACCAATCCCGTCCACTCTCGGGCAAAATATTGCCGGCATCTCGCGTCCTGCGCTACCAGTGCTTCCGTAAGGAAATCTGAATGGACGATGTGCCTTGTGGCTTTTTCAGTGTCTGGACGGCGGAGAGATTTATCACCGCCCAGGTGAGCCTCGATCGTAGCTCTGGCATGTTGGAAGCAGAAATCTCGAGGGATGGAAACTCGGGAGTCGTAGCAGAATCAAGAGAAAAATGGAGTCACACGGCAGCGGTTTTCTGGTCCAGTTGTGAAGATATTATAGAATCGAGGTGACTCCGGGAGAGTAAAGTATTAGAATACGATTGAAGATACCACAGGTCCGTGAGGTAGGATTCAGAGAGATTGACACGAACAGCCGGGCACCGAGGATTGAATCGTGCAATTATGAGGAGCAGCCTGAATTTATGAGAAATTGGCTACTACTGGCGCGACGACGCGTTCTGTCGTAAGCAAGCCGCGCATTGATGACGGCATGAATAGCCACCCAACAACCGCGGTCTTGCAATGAATCCCGCCCAACAATAATAACAAGCTTTACGATAATCTCTACTGACTGTCCGTTGGGTACGAAGCGCATCCCAGAAAAATAATTTACATGATGATACAATCCTTCCCGTCCTTGCCCTTCTGGCCTCCACCCCCGCTGTCCTCCCCGGGCCCGCGATGCAGCACCGCATGCGCACTTGCGCCCCCCTGCCCCGGCGGATTCGGCGGCGCCGCGCCCCCCCTTAGCCGCTGCGCCGCGCGCTTGTCGCCCAGGTCCGCCGCGCGCTTGTAGTAGCCGGCCGACTCGCGCGGGTTGGGCTGCGTGCCGATGCCGACCTCGAGGAAGTAGCCCACGGCGTACATGGCCTTGGCGAGCCCCGCGTCGGCGGCTTTTTGCGCCCAGAGGAAGGCCTCGGTGTCGGATTGGGGGAGGACGCCGGGCGAGCCGACGAGGTACCATGCGGTGAGGGCGAAGCAGGCGTCGCGGTGGTTTTGTTGCGCGGCGATGTTCTGTGCGAGGGGATGTTAATGTTAGGACTGAGTTGAAGAGAGAGGGACGCACGTAGTAGTGGATGGAGAGCGCGGGATCTTGCGGGCAGCCCATTTTGCCGTACTCGTAGCACTCCCCGAGGCGATAAGCGCTCGGTGCGTACCCGAGCTCGGCCGCCTGCGCGAGCAGCTCCGTCGAGTACTCATAGTCGACAAACAGCACGTTGTCGATGCCGCGTTCGTGCAGCAGCGCGAGCTCGTGCAGTGCATGGGGGAACTCGGCAGTCGCGTGCTCCGCGCTGCGCTTGAGCCATTTAACGCCCTCTTTGGGGCTTTTGCTCAGACCGAGCTCCCCGTTAAGCTCTGCGATGCCGAGACGGTACATGGCGCCGGGGTGCAGCGCTGCGGCGGCCTTGCGGAAGAACTGCAGCGCCTTGGGGGACTCGCGGCGGCAGCCCCAGCCGTTCTCGCAGCAAGTGCCGGAGCGGTACGCGGCGTCGGGGTGGCCGTGCTTGGCGGCGAGGACGAAGAGCGGGTAGGCGCGATCGAAGTCCTGTTTGGACTTGACGGTGCCGATGCCGTTGGCGTAGCAGTCCGCGAGGAAGTACTGCGAGGCAGGGTGGCCGCGATCTGCGAGGCGCTTGAGCAGCGAGGTGGCCTCGCGGATGAGCTCATCGCGTTTTTCTTGGGCGCGCTCTACCTCCATTACATTGCCCGCGGTCTCGGCGGGGATGGGAAGGGACTTTGAGGCGTCTATCATGAATACGGCAAACTCGAACTGGAGGTCGGGATCCTGTGTCTTCTTTGCATTTGCGCGGTAGAGCTCGAGGGTGCGCTCATGGGAAAGCAGGGCAGCCTGGGTTCCGGGACGCAGATGGGAGTGGTCGAGTATGGGCCCTGGGGGCGGAGAAGGGGCTCGGGTAGACTGGGTGGTGGAACCCTGAGGGTATTGGTCGACGCTGTATGCTGAGGGGGCTGCATTTGCAGCATAAAAGTCGTCCGGTTCGTCTGGTTCCGAGTACTGCTCTTCCCGGTCCTGTTCGTCGTATTCCTCGTACTGCTGCTGCTGGGTATACTGCTGCTGTTGCTGGTATTGCGGCTGCTGCTGCTGATACTGTGGCTGCTGCTGAGGCGGGCCCGACCTCGGACGAGACGAGGAACGACGAGGATCCGCGTACATGGTCGTGGTAAAGCTCGACTCGACTTTGGCTGACAGAACGACCGTGGTTAACTTGATCGCGCCTGCACCTGACGGCACATTCTTGCGTAGCGGCATTCTAATCCTTCTTTCTTTTTTCTACAATCATCTTACTGGGCTAGTTATATCCCATATCTCATTCCATCACCATAAAAGGCTCCATTGCCGTCATTGCAGCACTTTGCGCAAGGCGGATAAATAGAAAAATGTATTACAACTTCAATGCGACGCGAAGGCAACCGCCGCGGGACTGCCGTGGACGAGGTGCTGGCAGGAATCCGCATCCGACCATGGGTTCTCCCACATAGGGGTTGGTTCAGCGCTAACGTTCAAGATGGATGCTATTATTGCGGTCGAGAATGGCGGCTTTGAGCCTATTCCCGCGATGAGCGTTTGTTCGTGGTCGTGGTCATTTTGCGTAAGAACTACAGGGTGAAAAACGGCGGGCCTGAGAGTGACACGGCTAATGTGGGGCCTTGTGCGGTCTTGGGTGAGAAATTCAGAGTGCTCCGGTCAGGGTGCATGAAGTAAGGGAGCAGCAAGAATGGTCCATATGAAGCTTGAGCAAGGATGAGGTCGCAGATAGGATTTGCCCCAGAGAGCTTTATTTTGCCTTCCAAATTCTTGCGCCACAGAATTAGCTCGCAGGACGATAAATTCAAGGCGTTTGTAGCAATCCACATTCCTTGCGATGAGCACCATCGCGAGATTATTCGGCCCCTGGTTGAGCTCATGGTGGTCGGGGAAGAGATCAATATTTGGCTAGGCGGTGTCCCTTCCTAGCTACGCTCATCTCATGCAATCACTGCGCACACGACGCGAGCCGGGCAAGTCCCAGCGCCAGCCAACGCGTCTCGCAAAGCCCAATGGCGCCCCCGCCCCCGCCCCCCGCCCCCGCGACGCCCGCAAGTCCAGGGTAGACGATAAAATCAAGAAACGCATGTCCATGCGCTATGCCGACATTAGCAGCCCCGCAGACCTCGGTGTGCCTGCAATGCCCCCAATGCCGGGACTGCCCAGGCCGACAGCAGGTAGGGAGCAGGATGAGGTCGTTATGGATCGCAATGCTGGCCGGGAGGACCGCGGGATAGACGACAAGAAGCTGCTGGACAAGGACGACTTTGACCCAGATTCTTGTGCGTGGTTCTGCGCCCTGGATAACTAGCAGCTCACAGGCTGGTCTAGTTCTGAAGACTAAACTGGCCAACTCGACAGAGTCCGAGCTCAAGTCCCTGCAGTCTTCTCTACGGAATGCCAAGGACGACACCGCGTCCGACTTGCAGCGGAATGTATTCAAAAAGTACGTACTATTAAGCCATTCACTGCCTCCCTAACCTCTCCCAGCTACGCCGAATTCGTCATGATCTCCAAAGAAATCTCCACCCTCGAGAACGAGATGCTCGAGCTCAAAGAGTCGCTGTCCGAATACAAATCCATGCCCTCCCTCCTCCACATCCCCGACCCCACCTCGACCTCCTCCTCAGGCCTCTCGTCCTACCGCCGCTCCTCCGTCGCCGACCTGCGCATCATGTACTACAACCAGATGCAGACTCTCCACAGTACGGTCGAGGGCTCCGCCAAGTTCGCGCCGACGACGCCGGGAAGGCACGTCGTCGCCGAGGTCGACGGCGTCATCGCGCTGAATGCGGCGACGTACAAGGCGACGGGCAAGGTCAAGTTTGTGGTGCTCGATGATGCGGTGCTGGTAGCGCGGCGGCGGCGGCGCACGGGGGGCGGAGGGGAGGGGAGTGGCGCGAACGAGGGCAAACTCGTGGCGGAACGCTGCTGGCCGTTGAACGAGATGCTCGTTCTGGATACGAAGGATTCTCCGAGTAGGTCCTCCTTCAAATTGTGGTCCGTGTCTAATGTGCGCAGGCATGACGAACGTGTTCAAAATTCGGCAGGGCAAGGAGACGCACGTATACCGCACCGAGACGCCGTCCGACAAGAAGTCGTTACTGTCGCAGTTCCGGCACGTCGCGGAGGAGCTCGCCGCGAAGAAGCGCAAGGAGCGCGAGGGCGAGCATGAGCGGCGGAAGAGCATGTGGAACGGCGGTGGTGGGGAGGTGAACTTCGGCAATTCCGACCGCATGCCCGCCATGCCAGATTGGATGGCGGACCTGGCGAGCAGGGCAGACCCGGACGGCGCGGCCACGGACGCGAAGGAGAAGGCCGAGCGCGACGCGCGGTGGGTTGGCGAGTGGGCGGACGAGCTCACGGTCGCTATCGCGCTCCGCGAATGGGAGAAAGCGACAGGGCTAGTCGAGACTGGCCGCGCCAAACTCTCCACGACTGCCCTCCTGCAGGCAAAGCTCCCGCCACTCACGGCGCAGCTCACCGCAGCGCTGCTGCAGTCGCTCTCGCAGCCGAGCAACCGCAAAAGCACCGTCACGTCGCTCATTTCGCTGCTGCTGCGGCTGAACGCGGGCCCCGCGGCGCGCATGGCGTTCCTCAACATGCGCAGCCAGGTAATGCGTAGCCATGTACGAAGGATACGCTTCGAGGGGCACATTGGCTCGTATATTGGGGATCTGGCGTTTGTGTATTTTACGGGCATCAAGCATACGGCGGACTGGTTCCTCGCGAGCTTTCAGGAGAATGAGGTTGCGAGTGGTATGTCGTCCCTATTTCCGTCTTTCTTGCGGATAATAACTTTGTGGCATTGCAGCGTTCATCGACTGGACCAAGAAACAGATTGAGGACTACGGCGAGCTGTTCCGGCGGCAGGTCTACAGCTCGGACGCGGACGCAAAGGTCGTCGACGACGCGCTCAAGATCACGTACGCGCAGAGCAAGAAGCTCCTGCAGGACTACGGGCTCGACTTCCGCTTCCTCTTCAGCGACGTCCTCTCCGAGCACCCGAAGGACACCGCGCAGGCGCCGCCGACGTTCACACTGCGCGGGCACCAGGTCGCCAAGCCGCCGCGGCACACGCCTGCGTCGCTCAATCTCACTAACAGCAACACCGCGAGCGCGAGCCCGCCACCCATTGCGGCACCGCCGCCGCCTGTGTCGCCGTCACCCTCGTACAGAAGCACCCGCGAGCGCGGAGGGAGCGTGAGCCGTGAGACGCCGCCGTTCCCCCCGTCGGCATTGTCGAGCTCGCGGAGTGGGGGATTCCGAGACCGCGAACGCGACCGGGATCGCTCGCCGGCGGTCACGCCGCTGACGATCATACCGGATCTCCCGCCCGTGTCGCCCACCCCCCGCCGCACGCGCTCACCACCGCCTAGTGCGGGCTTTCCCCCACCCATGACGCCGGGAGTTCCGCCCACGCCCCGCACACCGGGTCTCATGGGTGCGCGCGAGCGCCCGCCGCGTGCGTTCCGAGGCGCGCCTAGCCCTGGGCCCGGCACACCTACTGCGCTGCCGCCGCGGAGCACAAACCGTCCTGGGAGCCAGCTGAGCCGCCTACCGCCTGTAGCCGTTCCGCCGCGCGAGGGGATGATTTAATATTAAATAAATTGCATTGCAGTTTACGGTTTACGGTTCACTTTCTTTCATGGTCGCACGTAGATCATAACTTACAGGGCATGGATGCATGTACACGGGACTCAGAAGGAGCTCGATACCCGATGAATGTAGGAATAGGAGTAGCAAACTAATGCAACCGTACTGGGATGTGCGTTCAGTAGTGGATGATGTTCGGATCTTGGATTAACTCACCCGGAGGAACGTCGACTTCGCTGAGGTACCACGCCTCTGAAGATGCATCATTAATGACAATGCAGCGCTGGGGGGATGACGGGAAACTCACTGTCGGCGTCGGGAGTCTCTTCTGCGACGGTCGTCCCGTTGCCCGCCCAGAAAAAGCGGTTGGTGTGTCCGTCGAGAGGCTCGTATGTGTAGTCTTCCCAGCGAGGATGCTCCAAGGCGCGCACGGCGTGCAAGCACGAACCTGTGGAAGGATCAATCAAGTCGGGTCTAGTATTCGAATGCCGGGATACTCACCAGGCCAGAGTGCAACAACACGTCCTTCCTCCTGTCCTTGTTTGTACCACGAGCGACATTTCTCGCCAAATACCGTCTGAAATTAAATCATCGGGATTCAGATTGGTCATAAATGCTGTTGCGCGTGTACTGACCTTCTTGAAATAATGCTAGACTGACGTTAGAACGTATCTTGTACCACAATAAGCGAAGAGTCTACCTCGATGTACGCATCCCAGTCTGCCACAGCCTGGGGCTTGATCTCTATGCTCTTTAGGTGCTCACGCTGCAGCTTCAAAGTAGCCTGGACGGCATAATCCACTTGCTGCAAATTCATTAGGGGGGCGCCCTTCCGAGAAATGCCTCCAACTCACCCGCTCAAAGACGATCAGGAGGGACCCAGAGCCTATGAATAATGCGTGTAAGAAAAAAAGGCTAGATGAAATTGGTTCAACGAAGGTTTCTTGCCTACTGCAGAGTTCGGGCCATTGGACTGGAACCAGTTCGGGAAACCATCGACGGCAATGGAAAGATATGACTTGGGGTGCGGGTTGTACTTGTCAGACAACTGAACACCTCCGCGGCCGACGATAGGAAAGGGCAGCCGATAGGATGTGTCGAATCCTGGATGTGTGGTTTATATGCGCACAGAATTAATCTGGAATGAAGGGTACCTGTTGCGCACACGATGACATCCAACTCGTCTATTTTTCCGTCGACGGTTTCGATTCCATTGGGCAATACCTGTTTGATTTCGGTGGAAATGAATTCGACCTGGAGAGAGCCTCAGAATCAATGCTGGAGAAAAGAACACTGGAATTACGTTGGCTTGACACAAGGCCTCGAGATATCCAGGTCCCGGTGTCAGTCTCCGGCAACCGACAGGGAAATCGGGGATAACTGGCGGAAGATGAAGACCTGACAAGACATCAGACAGTAAACGTACTATGCTCAGCAATCGCCGGTTGCGTCGCAAGCCGTTTCAACATGTCTGCTTTGAAAGCAGCTCGACCAGCAACTTGGACAGGATGCCCAGTTAAAGTTACGACGTGGATTGACTGTAGGGTCATTCAATTTCTCGTCCGCCAAAATGTAGAAAGGTGCTGACATTCAAATCGGACTCGAGTTCTCTTCTGAATTCCTTGTAATATGCGGGATCTTTGAAAAGTTCCTTGTCCTTGTCGGTGAATGTATCTGAATTTCCTTAGTCTGCATTCGTTAGCGTAGGAAATTCTCTCGTTACAGTTGGATTCCGTTTTGCCCATCCCGAGTTTCTCTGCGCGCTCGCCGAGAAAAGGAGAAGAAATCCATGTCTTCCCACGAACATAGTTGCACAAGTGCCGAACTTTGGGCTGCAAAGCGGGGACAATTTGTATCGCTGAAGAACCCTAAAGGAAACCACTGAGCAAATAAGGTATGTTTCTGGGAAAATCCATACAACACCGATGACTCCAACTCTCTTGTCTTTCCAAGATTCGACTGTATCCTCCCAGGGACTCGAAACGTCTCCCTCACCGGTTTCCCACCTGGCGGAATGCACAATTTTGCCGCCAAAGGAATGGAGACCTTTAATATCCGGCCACTTCCATCTACTCAGTCCACCTATTCCGGTGAAGAGTATGTCGGTACTGTCTTCGAATTCTTCGGTTTCGCCGCCAGAATCCTTATTCGGGCGCTGGATCGTCAAATTCCATTTTCCCGTGGCCTCCGAATAAATAGCGCCGGTCAAGCGATGCTCGAGCCGAATGAACGGCCGGAGGTTGTGCTTCTCCACTAACAAGCCGGAATGAGTTGAATCACTCGATTCCCATAATTTTTGGAAAGAATGCACCAACGGATTCTAGATAAGCTTGAATTTCTGATAGAAATGTGAGCGTGCTGGAGAACGGGAATCCAAGCTAATCATACCCGAGCCCCTGGCGTAAAAAGATGACCAGTCCGTCTGTTGCAAGGAGTCTCAGCTCGCGATTCAGATCAAACTTCGCTGTTGCCTACTTTTTCATGGAAGGTGAGCTGATACTATGGGGGCAGGGGAGTGTATTAGCATGGGGTGATTTCCGCATTCGTGGAACTTACGCAGTGAGCGGGAATATCGCATGCAAGGCCCTTATGAATAAGAAACAACTTTGTCAGTTGTGGACCTCAAAATCAGAAATCAGATCTTACGGGATACTTGTTCGCAAACCATGTCCCCCCAATACCACCAAGAGCCTCATAAATAGTCAACTGGACATTTGGGACGCGTTGCAAGAATCTGCGGTTGGTCAAAACCACTGAAGCAGATCAGGGATAGAAAGTATTGCACCGAATTCCAGCAATGATTCCTATCGAACTGTTGAGGATAATTCTAGTAGAATAGATGGTCGACCTACCACTGAATCCGGCACCGACCACAACGACCTTGATGGGACGCGGCGCATCTATGGCAGACTCCCCGAATATAGGTGTTGTTTCCGCTTAAATACCACCATGAATAGCTGCGCTTGAAAGTAAGAGCCAGCTTACACAGTGCCATGTGCTGTTATAACGACGGAGGAGGAAGAGTCATTGGTTTCGAACAAACGGCGCCTTATATGTCCCAGAGGTCACACGACCAAGGGCTGGCAAACCATTTATCCAGAGAGCTGGGCTCTATAGTGTCGTCCCCACAGTCGATCATGGTGGGGACGGAGGAAGCGCGACCGGCAATCAGTCGCAGATTCCATGTAGATTGGTTAGATTAGATAGTTATCTAATCGCACCGCCGCATCTTTTGCCGTTTGACCCAAGTCCCGGTACCGTCAGTAACTGACTGGCATTTCCTACTGCTTCATTTTTCTGACTGGGATTGCTTGCCGCTTTATTTTTTTTACTTTGCTTTTGATCTTCTTCGTTCAGACAAATCGCCGATAGACTAAATTCGCCCGATGAATCGAGGCAACGCAAACGGCAATAACCGCGGCGGCGGTCGTGGATTTCGCGGCGGAGACAGAGGCGGCCCTCGGGGTCGGAGTCGGGGACGGGGCGGTGGGCGCGCTCGAGGTCGCGGTAGAGGCGGCCCCGGATACGACATCTCCACTGAACTGGATTTTATGGTACAAATGTATCCCGAGCAACAGCAGCAGCAACGTACGTCTTGCACTGCTGGGATCGCAGCAGCTCATACCGTATAGAAGCCAATCGAGGGGGATACGGCTCGCCTGGGAATCGCGGACGCGGTATCGGGTCTCCTGTGCGCGGAGGTGGTGGATATGACTCGCCTTCGCGAGGCCGCGGTCGGGGACGAGGCGGCAATGACAACAATTTTGACTCACGGGGCGGTCGAGATCGAGGTCGTGGCGGCCCCAAACTGCGTCCGGACGCCCCGCTCTCGAAGTTGTTGTATGGAGAACGGCCGTTACTGCGCCCAATCAAATTCGTGCGCTCAGTGCACCATGCTATGCTGTTCCAGGAGGAGGAAGAGCTGTTACAGCCCGTTGTGGAAGACGTTGGTCAGTCTTCGCTCTATTCTCGTTTTATTTTCTTATATCTGCGGCGTTAACATGCAAATATTGCTTTTACAGGCGACGAGGAGGCGAGCCACGTCCCCACTGCGGACCGCGTCGCGCGTGTATTTTCTGGCGGGCATATTCCTCACATCGAATCCGACACAAATAACGAAGACGAAGGATCAGAAAGCCTGGAGGAGATCGACTTCGAGGACTTAGGCAAGCTACGGCAGGAGGTGGATAATGCTGCGGCCGCCCTTCCTAGTGCCGACTCTGCTATCGACGCTACTGTGCCCCTCGCACTCGTGGAGGAGCGCTTCACGGGAATCTTTATCAATAAGAAGCCAGATTCAACTCTGGACAGCTCGAAGCCTGATTTGTCGTCGGATAACGACGCACTGCCCGTCCGCGTCGTAGAATTGAAGGCGGCGGAAACCGCAATCAGCACATTGGACACCGCGATGGAGCCCTCTGTGCAGCTATCTGCAGATGCTCCCAAGCCGGCACTCGCCATCGTCTCAGAAGCAGCGCTCACCGTCACAGAATCCGTACCCGCATCCACTTTTATCACAAACGACATCGCAGTAGACCCCGCAGCGCCTACTACCGACCTATCTTATGTTGATACGACGCCCGCGCCCGTCCCAATCGCCGTTACCATCTCAGAACCTACTGCTACAGAACCCTTACCCGTACCCACACCTCTCGCAGACGCCGCCCCGCTCTCCGCACCCCCTCCTGACCTCTTCTATGTCGACACAACACCAACGCCCCTCGCCCGCACCCCAGGTGCAGTGGAGGCGGCGCTGGCGCCTCTGCGCGCGTACCCGATGGACGACGACGAAGTCATCGTGTACGTCGCGCCACACCCGCGCACAGGACCGTCTCCGTCGCGCGTTGGGAGCGGTGTTGCGCTCGCTACGCTCGCCTCTACCTCTTCTTCCACCGCAGCACCGGCAGCGTCTTCGTCTACAGCACCGGCAGCAGCGACATTCGCCACTCTCTCTTCCGCCTCCCCCGCCTCCTCACCGAAGAAGCCACGCCGACAGCCTCCCGCATTCACGCCCCGCGCGCACGCTAAGGCGCAGACAAAGGCACGGGTGCTGGCGCGGCGGGTTGCGCGGCGCGCGGCGGGGGCGTCGTCGTTCAGTGCTTTTGGAGCACGAGCAGCGGAACGGCGCCTACAAGGAGAAGATCCGAGGAGGGAGGAACGGAGGAGGGGAGATTCGGATTTGGAGTGGGGATCCAACGAGGATGGGGACGAAGATGCGGAAGAGGAAGAAGGGGGCATGGATGTTGATTCTGACCTCGACGCGCTCGCGATGGCGAGGTTCGCAAGGGGGATGGGCCCGGAGGGGAGCAGGTGGGTGACGATGGATGATGTGAGGGATGGGGAGCGGATGTGGGCCGAGGATGAAGATGGGGGAGGAGGAGAGGGGAGTAGCGCGAGCGAGAGTGATGGGGAGGATGAGGATGATGATGAGGTGGAAGCCATTGTCGACGCGGAGGAGGCGCTGATGATTGCTGAGCCGCGCGATCTCAGCGAGGATAAATCGGACGAGGAGGAGGATGAGGATGAGGATGAGGACGAGGACGAGGATTCAGACGACGACGATGACGATGATCCGAACCAGAGCCCAAAAAGTGGGTTCCAAGCGCGGCTGGAGCGTTTGCGCAAGGCGGCGCGGGAGCGTGGGCCGGACGACAGTCTTGAGCTGATGGAGCTGGAGTTCAGCGACGAGGAGGACGACTATGACGAGTTCCTGGACCGGAATCGCAATCGTAATCGGACGTGGGCGGAGAGGGACGAGGATTTCGCGGCGGAGGTTCAGGTAAACTCTCTCTTCCATACGCAAGTTCTTCTGCCCATACTGATTTATTCGAAAGGCAATACTGGACGACAACGGCGACATTCTTTCTTCGCGCTCGAGGCAGGGGAGAAAGAAGCTGCTCAAAGCCGTCGCAAGCGGGGAGATTGTCGAGTTTGATGGGTTCGCGGCGCCAGCTAGTAAGTGTTTACGCGTCCCTATTTCCACTACGTTAAATCATGCACGTACACCACAGAGCGGGGCAAGAACAAGCGGAACGACCTCCCAGAGGAGCTACAAGCCGTGTGGGATCGGGACCGCGCGAAGAAAGCAGAGAACAAGCGTCTGCGCGCGCTCGCGCGCATGGAAGCCGCCGCGGACCCTCTCGTGCGCAAGAAGGGCGGCAAGAAGGGTCGCAAGGCGATGCTCGCCGCCGCGCGGATCGACCCCACAATCACGCCCCTACCCAACCGCGTCGTGGACCTCCCGACACTGGTACAGCAGATCCGGCGCTTCGTGGGCGATATCGGCGGGCCACAGACAATGGCCCTGCCGCCGGCGGAGAAGGAGACGCGGAAGAGCATGCATGAGCTAGCGATTGCATTTGGGCTGAAGAGTCAGAGTAAGGGGAAGGGCGAGGGGCGGTATACGACCTTGGCGAAGACGACAAGGAGCGGCATTCGTGTGGATGAGGCGAAGGTGGCGAGGATTTTGAGGAGGGGTGGAGGCGGAGGCGGGGCGTCGTTTGTGAGGTACGGTGACGGCGGCAAGGGGCGGGGCGGGGGCGCGCCGATACCTAGGCATAGGGACGGCGATGAGGTTGGGAAGGTTCGTGTGCTCGGTAACGCTGCATGGGGCTTTGTACTGATTGATATCCTTTCCAGGCCGCACCGAAGATTGGCGAAACGAACGTTGGGTTCAAGATGTTGGCGTTGATGGGTTGGGCCGAGGGAGAACGGATCGGAGCCTCCGCGGATGGGCTCCATGTTCCTCTGACCGCGGTGATCAAGAATACAAAACTAGGGTTGGGGGCAACCCGTTGATTCTGCCTGAGGCTGTACTTTAGAGTGTATATTCCGCATGTATTGATCCTAACATCGTCTAAAATCCACAAACTCTCGAGGTATTTCACTCAGCCAGTACGTTGAGCTTCTGACTTACGGCCAGCAGCAAATAATGAATTTGTTATAGTATCATGATATAGTACACAAAAGCCCAGAAGAAGTCGAACCCGGGGAATCCAGGGTGGAGAGATACATACAGATCAAACGGACTTGAGGAGGAAAACGGAATCGCCCTGGGCTCTGTCAGATTTTTGGGCGATGAGTATCGCAACTTGCAAAGCGCGCTCTACGAAAACATGAGAAGGTGAGGTTGAAGGAACGTGTGCCAAAAGATCTGGGAAAAAGTGAGCAAACCCGGGAGCCTCGGCAGAAGAGATGGATTATCGGACTCGCCTCGGAATAATAATGTGTAGCGCATTACACGCTGAACAGGAAGAATAGCCAGATCGCGGACTGTGGGCAAGGAACGGGCTCCTCTCGGTGGGTTCCCAGAAGGGAAGGCTGGCGTGTTCTCGCGACTCAGAACGGAGGAGTTCCGTCTATTCTGAACCCACGTCGTTACGCGGCGCTTGAGAGGCACCCTGACGGGCGAATCCACTTCTCTCGGGACACCGCTACTGTTCGCACGATTGCGTCTGGTCTGGCTGTCTCCCCCGACGAAGAAACCGCCTGAAACACCGCACCAGGCAACGAAGGCTGGTTCCAGTGTGAGTTGCGACTCTATAAATGCCTCGGCTACTCCCTGCGCAGATGGGTTCGCCGCCATTTTCGATAGCAACTCCTCGCTCGCTCGAATCAGAGCGGTTGTATAAGCGAGCATCAAGGGAGGAGCTGGTGCAGCAGTCCCGTTCGACACCAACACAAAGAGCAACGCCAAATAGTTGCGTTCGGTGCGAATTAGCTCCCTGCAGATGAGCAAGGCTCGGCGAGCTGTCTGCCAAGTGGCGCTGAGAAGAGGGTCGGTGAGGATTCGGAGGGAAGGATTCAGCATCGGAGAATTGAAATATTCTCCCACAATGGATTCGGGGATTTCCAAAAAGGTCCCCTTCGTCCTCATCCTCTCCACTTGATCTACGAACATTTCGTCGGTAATTTCATCACTGGTGATCGCCGTGGCAAGAGTCCATCGACGACTGTGTGCCAGAGACGAGGAACGCTGGCGAGAGACAGCGGGTGGTGTCGAGAGATCAGGCGTCTCCTCGCCCGCTTCGCTCCAAGTGGACCTTGCACTTCCCAAAGATTCGCTCCGAGGTGACGACAGCACAGAATCTATGCCAACGCTCCATGGATCGGAGTGCGAACGCACTGCTAATGGGATCTGGCCCGTCCACGCTAGCGAAACCAATGCGTGCGTATTCGCAGTTTGGATCGAAGCGCTTGGATCCGGATATCGTGGTCCGTGCATTGGTTCGGAGATGGACTACAACGAGAGTAGCGCTTCAGTACCACTGAGCGAACCAAATGACAATGAAGCCCACCCCTTTGGGAGTAACAACCCGGACTGCCTGTAAGTTTTCATAGGATTCCTTGTCAAGCTCGCCGCCAAGCTGATTATTGGGCAGATAAACCGCTGAAGTTGGAATGGTGGGAAGGGAACTTCGCCTATCCCTCTTCAAGAATTTCGGCTCTGGGGCACTCGGTCGGCGAGGAACGAGAGACCAAAGAAAAAGTCGCCGGTCAAGACGTTGGGGTGTTGAAGATGCGGCTTTCGAAGAGACAGGGATGGACAAGTCGAGGGTCAACCTAGGGACGCAGGGTCGGGATTTGCGCAGCTTCCGAGGACGTCGATGCGTGGGTGGAGAGAGCGGAATTGGAATTTTGGATGGGAATTCCACATGCTCGAGACATGCCATTTCAGAAATGCAAGGATCGAACTCGTACGGCCCTTTGAGAGGATGCGAAAAATGCGAACTGTGGCATGACAGCACGGAGAAGTAGGAGTTCTCTGAGCCGCAGCTGGAAGGTGGAGTGAGGTCCGGGGTGGTCAGCGGCGAACTGACAGATCCATCGGATGAAAGCAGAGAGTTTTGGAGTGAGACGCAGTCACTTTCCATCCAGAGTGAGCGACGAAGGGAGCGCCTATGGCTCGAACCTCCCCCTTGAGCTTTAAAGAAAACTCTGTAGTCATGGCCCATGGAGAACGGCCAAACCGGAACGCGGCCCCGTCGAGCTGGCCTGAGCTGGCAGAGGTGACTAGACTGGGGGATAGTACAATGTAACCATTATTTTCCATGCTTCACAGGGGGACTGCACAAGACTCGGGCTAACAGAACCCAGTTTGACACAAACTACGATTGGCAGGTTCTCAAGTAGAATGGTGGCGACAAGACAGGAGAATAAAGTGTCGGAGATAGCCATGACCGTCGGAACACGGAAGCTGAACTTGGACACCATCGCGGTGTTTTCGTGCTGTATTGGCGAAAGCAAAGACGCCGTAGTATTTAGTCACTTTGAACGTTTGAGCCCCGGGTTGCCCCAGGTTACCCCACTGAGAGCCTCAGACGAGCAGGTTGGAGAGTTCAAGATTCTTCGCTATTGACTCGGACGCTTCGGGGAGACGTAAACCATGACCGAGAGTTCCCAAGTAACAACCAAGAAAGAGCCGGGAGTAAAAAAACGGTGGAAGTAAGAAAGCCACACAGCCATTTCCAGCTTCAAGAACAACTTCGATAATCATCAATCGCGCTTACTTACCTTCGCTTACTAGCAGCTTAATGCCTATCATACTACTAGTATGGTGACATCGGATTCGGTTCAGCGGATAGGATGGGAGGAGGAGGTGGGAGAGGAGGATTGCCTGCGCGGTCCCAAATTGAAACAACAGGTGAGCGTACTATATGTGACGTCTACACATATGCTACGGATGCCAACACATTGCCGCCGTTGTGAACAAGCCGAACCAACTACTTATACATTTTTGGCTCTTCAAGGGAATACCCAGCAGCGCATCCGGCAGAAACCCAGTCGTCATCGACCAGGACTCATGAGAATCCCGCCGTCGCGCAAAATGTGCAGCCAGTTGCCCAGCCGTCTCGCAGATTTGATGCAAGAGCACGCGCTAGTACGGGAGAAATTCTGGCGCGTGGAGGTATGTAAACCACACGCCAACGTTGCGCCAACGTACTTGTACTCGTGTACGAGATCGATGAGGGAGCATCCAACATAGATTCTCGGAACAATGTTGGGAAGTGGGCCGAATAACATACATTGTGTCTTGAGGACGCTACATAATGACCATGAAATTGGTGCGGCACCACGCGAAGAAGGCATCCACACGACGTTGGACACCTGCCAGGGAGGTTGAGAAGAGGGCAACATTGTCTACTTGTTCGACATGGCTAACGGGGATTCCATCGAGCACAACGTCGTCCGGGTCGGAGGGAAAGAATAGGTCTGCAAAGAAAATATTCCAGAGGCCGGGCGACGCCGAATCTCCAGCTGCAGTAAGCACCCCTATGGCAGATTTAAATGCTGCTGAGTATTTTCCTCCGTGTCGCACAGCATAGGTCATCCGTGCATTCGAAGCCAGTCGAACGGCGGGCCTGACACTCCGGCGCGGTAGAGTTTGAGCCACAGCGTGAGAAGGATAGATTCCGGCGCGGTCCCGTTAAGAAACAACCCGGACCTGTACTAGATGCAAGCGTCTACTGTATGCTACGGATACTCCACCTTTGGCCGCTTCATGGACTGAGTGCTCATCTTACGCCTCCCTCTGCACTTTCAGTAAAAAAAACATAAGAAAAATACTGGTGAGGGAAACGAGCCCCAGGATGTAGAGGCTTCCAGCGTTGAGTATGATAAATCGGATAGCATCGTCCAAGTGTCGTCGCAACTTGACCACATCCATTACTTAATCCGACATTCCGAGTCGGGCTTTGAACGGTCTTGGTGAGACAATTATCTCACTGTAAGTACTCATAGCTATCTGTTCGTCGGACATCACGGAATGGAAGCGGTATTTCAGCCTGGGACCAGAGCTGAAGCTTGAAGTCTTCTGTCCAACAGTTCACACATACAAGGTCTTGAATATCTCGACATGTCTTCGATACCCACCGTCAGGTCGGCCATTGGAATTCACAAGGTCTGCTTACCACCGAAATATGCTCTGCAAATTCTGATAATCAGTTTCACCAGACCGGGGATTTCGATGTTCTTGAGGTCCGTTAAATTTCACGAATAACCGTGTTCGATTTACAAGCTCGAACAGATTATCACGCTGCCCCTCACGGTTGACCCCCATCCTGACAAACGATTACATCGCTAACTATCCTGGAAGGTTGGCGGAGGTGACATCGTCGTGAAAGTAAGTCAGCTACCCCCTTTCTCGACCTTGTCCTGAGCCTTCGACCCTCAGGCCGAATGGCTTGGCGTCAATTTCATCGACACGGTAAATTCCGCCGCTCTCTTCCTACCTGATGCCTCTGCTGATGGCGTGCATATTTTAGTACTTCCGGTATGAACTTTCTCGTTTGATCCATGTTTCCTCCTCACTTGACTGTAGCAAGGGTTTGTATCCCCTCAAAGAGTTCCCTGCTGCTATCGGAGTCGAGCTGGCCGGCACTATCGTGGCTTTACCCAAGGACGAAACCGTACTGGAAGATCCCGACTACAAAAGACGAGGCTTCACCGTTGGCGCAAAGGTTGCCGTTGTACGTATTTCCGAGGGCTCATTGAACGATCAAGTACCGAATCTTGCTTGGTCCAGGGTGGGGCAGCCGTTGTGGGAATCCATTCCGACTACGCTTCAGTGCCTTGGAAAGTTGTTCATGTGCTGCCACCAAACGTCTCGACCCGCACTGCCGCGGCTGCCTTGTCCCAGGGATTGACCGTTGTTACATTCATTGAAGAGGCTCACAAGGTCCAGAAAGGGGAAACCATTCTCGTGCATACGGTCGCGGGTGGACTAGGACTTTTGTTTGCACAACTCATTAAGGCTCGCGGGGCGACAGTTATCGGTACCACGTCGACCAAGGAGAAGGCCGAGTTGGCAAAGGCCCACGGTGCGGACCATGTGATCCTGTACAAAGAGGAGGATACCGTCGAGCGGGTTTTGGAACTTACCAATGGCGTCGGTGTCGATGCAGTCTTCGATGGAGTAGGGAAAGACACGTATGATTTTTCCACTTTTTTCTTCGTGTCCACATTCATTGATTCGCCTTGACAGCTTTGATGGCAATTTTAAAATGCTCAAACGGAAGGGCACCCTGGTTTCTGTCGGAAATGCTTCTGGGGCTGTCCCTCCCTTTGCCCCAATCCGCCTGGTAGAAAAGAATCTCAAGCTTCTCCGTCCAACGTGAGGTTTATGGGTTTGACTCCATGAACCACTACTGAATTGGTTGCAGGGTTGGAAACTACGTTTTCACTGCTGAAGAGGTGCTCTTTTATTGCTTCGTCTCTTTTAAACCAACCTCTGGAATTAGTTCTTCCATTATGCTTCGGAGCTTTTCGATTTGGTCGCCAACGGTAGCCTCGAAATCAAAATACACAAGGAATACCCCTTCACCGCGGAGGGCGCGATACAAGCACAGAAGGATCTGACAGGTGGGCATACCGCAGGAAAGCTGGTCATCAAAGTCACGGAGGATTAAGCCGTACAAGCATGTACTCTTCATGTAAATGTTCTCTTACGTATACGACTGTGAGTTGTACGAACGAATGAACGCGGAAAACAAATTCACAAAGGATCAGAAGGCTAAGATCGGCGCGCGGTCGCGCGCTGGCCTGATCGCGGGCTGACGGCATGGCTTGATCGCGGGCTGACGGCATTTGTACGCACGGATCAAAATGCACAGCCATCCATCACATCAATCTTTAACTCAATCTAACCCGCCGCGGTGCAGCACTGGTAGCGATTCGCCCAACGCAATAATCAGGATGGTGATGATATTTCCGAGCTACCAGTAGCCAGGTATCAGAAGGGCCGAAACTGAGAGAATGCAGAATTTGCTTTTTTTCGAAGTGCGCGTCTGCCAGCTTCCGATTTTCCAGGAATCCAAAGGTTTGTTTAATCAGCATTCAAAAATTCTTCCAGGGGCTTGAAGGTCGGTTGAATGCTCCGCCAGCCGACAACTCGGACTCTCTGGGCGACGACTGAGATATTGCACGGTAGGAACTGTCGGATCGATCGGCGGGTAGTCTTTGTTCCCAAGACTGGGCACTCCAACATTTCGCTCGCTTCAAACTCTCCGCACTGCCCAGGAGAATCCTTTAAGCCTCAGGGGAGATGGAGAGACTCCATGCGACTTGCAGGGGCTCCGGGCCGTTCAATGTGGATAAATACGATTTTTTCTTTCTTCCCCAGGCATCACCCTCCCCTCCTTGAATCGAAGCCCACACAAACACTTCGCCGTTAATATGGGTATCCTCGACCTCACCATCGGGTATGTCGACCAAACGACCGGGAGAAAAATTAAACTCAAGGAACTACAGATGTCTCTTGGTTGCTTCCTGGGCCAACATGGTGTTCGTCTTTTCGCCTTAACGTCTGTTAATGTGCTGTACTGACATCCGATAGTCTCTTCACGATGCAACTCATGCAGTACGGCTTTGAAGGCCAGCTTTTTCTCAATCGCTAACGGTTCACAGGACGTACAGGTATTTCTCGAAATACCCTCGCGGTGCGTGAACTTGATTTCTCTCCGTCCGCGTCTCATTTTTCCCCCAGACATTTGGTTCAACAAGGGATCCGTGCTCGTTGCATTGGCGAGCGACACCATGACCGTAGTCTCGGTCTTGGTGTCTGTGTATCTGTACATGGTGACGGTAAGGGTTCTTCACATCATTCGCATCCCCAATACTAACGTCCTATGCAGCACTGGGGTAAGTAAGCATGAAATTGACCAGTTTTCCCTACTCACACCGATGTTTTATGCATAGGCGACCAGGTACGCTTCCGACGCAGCGTCAGACTACCTCAGCGCTGATCTCTGTCTAGACGTACCTTGAGAGCCAGTGAGCACCGACTCTTTCGTGTCGGCGAACGTACTCTAATTAATCGCCAGACCGTGGTGCATCCCCGTCTATATCATCGGCACCGGCGTCACGGCGACAGTCGTGCAGATCTGGCTCACGCGCATGGTGTGGAATTTGTGGGTTTTCCATCTTGCCTGGGATTTGAACAGCTCCTAAATCTGTGAGCAGGACGCGACAATGGTGGTGGCTCCCGATCATTGGATGCCTCATCGCGACGGGCACAGTCGGCGCCGGCGCCACGGCGGGGCAGATCTTCCTCGACTCGGAGTACACCGCCCGCTTTGCGCTCGTCAAGTATGTCACGAGTGAGTCGAAGGAATATCTAGCCCTCCGAGACGCCCGCATTAATGAGTTGAGCGCAGTTTGGTTGTCGGGCTGCGCAGCGGCGGACGCGATCATCACCGGCGTACTCGTGTGGAAGTTCCGCACCATCAAGACGTCCTTCGTCAACACCCAAGAGTGCGTCGCCCGCGCACTGCGCTGCAATTCATATGCTGACCGGCTGCAGCCTCCTCCGTCGCCTCTCCATCGCCGCTGTGCGGAACGGGTCGATCACGACCGTCATGACGTGCGTCCCATGTTCCGAATCTACGCACCCAGATACTAACTCTTCCGCAGGATCATCACCGTCATCGTGTTCAAGAGCCAGCCCGAGGACAACAGTCCGTCGTTCCCTATCGAAATTTAAAAGTCGACCGTCAACTGACCCTACATAACCCGCCCACAGCCGCGACCATGATCGAGATGACCATCGGGCGCATCTACACCATCTCCATGCTGTCGAACCTGAACAACCGCATCCTGATGACGGGCGACTCGTCCGACCGCTCGTCGCCGAAGCGCACTGCGGGCGGGGACACGCACACGCCGACGGTCGTGCGCATCCGGCAGGATATCGAGACGCACTACCAGAGCGACGCGGACGCGATTCCGATGGGGCAGACGGCGTACGGCGCGCGCAAGGGCGATCTGGAGAGCGGCGACGGCGCGTCGGACCGCGAGGTCGGGTTGGTGGTGCAGAGCGAGAAGCACGAGTTTTAGACGACGGTGTATTCCGAGGGTGGGACTTCTGTCGGCGGCTCCGTCTCAGTCCTTACAAAACGACACGGTGTAGAGAAATGTATTGTATTTTTTAATTACGAGGCGGTATAGTACGAGTAAGAGCGCTCGACCGACTTGTTAATCAATTTCATTTAAGTCAGTGTGCGTGTTTGGCCAGTCCTCTTTGCTGAAATAGTAGCGTGGTGCACACGATTTCATTCTCGTTGAAAGCAGCTCTGGATTTGTACCGCTCTATCTGTTTCTCCTCGATTGCGGCAAGGAAGGCCTGCGCAAGTCAAGAGCCTTACCGTCGCGACACTGCGCGAGATAATCGTCTTTGAAGCCATTTTACAGGGGGTCGCCGGCGTCGTTTTGGTAGAAGGCTTCGACAAACGCTGTCACTGTCGACGAAAGGTCCAGATCTGGATCGATGCGGTGGACCTAGACCTGGTCAGGCCACCTACTGTCGGTGAGAACACATACGTACTACCTGGTTGTAGCCGATTATGAAGTAGGTACAGCCATCGCTACCGTCGCCGCCGAGAACGAATTCCATGTCGCGTGCGTCGACTCGGGCGGTGTGGTGGAGGCGTCCGAGCATTTCACCCATGCCGCGTGCTACGTCCGCTGCCACAGGAAGAGGGCACAAGTTTGCGAAAGCATTGCCCAAAACATTGTATCGGTCCTCGTTGAGTGAAAAATTCACCGTGGTGATAAACCTGCTGGGCGCACGGTCCCGATAGGTGGTCCCAAAGTACAGACGACACAAGGATGGTCCATTGTTTTGATACGAAGGAGGAAAATAGTTACGAGCCAGGATGCGACGAGACCAAGCGCTTCGACGCGGTCTATGGCAAATGCCGGCTTTGTAAATAATTGCATGAGAGTTTTTGAAATGAATGGGTGCATGCTACGATGACTTGTCGCGAATGATGGGCTCGGCCGGTCGGCGTGAAAATCGTCAGTGAGGAGATTGTTGAAGCCTAGCGCTCTTGTGATCGCAAAGACGGAGACGCCGCCGCAGGAAGGATATATGGACCGAAGTAAATTGTACTCGGCGCGCAGCGTTGCGGCGTCGTCGGTGTTGTGCGACGGGGCCACCGGAGAGAATGGAGACAGATGCAAAGCTGCCAGCACCAATGTGTACCGAGCCAGATGCTTCTTCGATGTGAAGAGTGGTTCCAACCATCATGCGAGTTGGAAAATCGCGATTCACGCAAGTTCAAGTTCAAGTTGGAAAATAAAGTTTTCAGGTCCGATCACACGTCGCAGTCACACAAACCATTTTGGGAGCTGTGTCATTCGAATGCGGCGTTGAACCTGGCTTGAACGATCTCTGGTGACCTGCGCACACGATTTACGCGCTATTATGTGGGAGCGGACACTACAAGATCTTATTCGCGGGCTGCGCGCCAACAAGAAGGATGAATCCAAATTCATAGCCAAGGCGGTGGATGAAATCAGGAAGGAGATTAAAGGCGACGACATGGAGCTCAAAGCCGGCGCTGTGCTCAAGCTCACTTATGTGCGCACCCACTGCTCCGAAACCGTGCATTTCGTCTCATGAATTTACTTTCCCAGCTGGACATGCTCGGTTATGATATGAGCTGGGCTTCGTTTAACGTGGTCGAGGTCATGTCTTCGCCGAGATTTCACCTCAAGAGTGTCGGATATCTGGCTGCAGTCCAATCCTTCGACCAAGAGACTGACGTGCTTATGCTCACCACAAATTTACTAAAGAAGGTCCGCGCGTCGCGTTTAGCAAGGAATCAGACATTTAATTCGATAATTCCAGGACATGACTTCTACGCCTGCAGACATCTCGGTCGCGCTGAATGGTCTCTCTCATATCGTCACGCCGGATTTGGCTCGGGATCTCTCGCCTGAATTAATCACCATGTTGACCCATTCCCGCGCGCAAATACGGAAGCGCGCCCTCCTTGCTTTGTACAAGGCTATGGTCAAGTACCCAGAGGTTCTAAGACAGGGTGTCGCGAAACTGAAGGATAAATTGGACGATCCCGACCCTGGCGCGTTCAGTATCATATTTTACACGCGCAATCCACTTATTATTCTGTTGTTCAGGTGTCGTCGCTTCAACTGTCAATGTTCTCTGTGAACTGGCGCGACGCAACCCAGAGGACTACCTGACCCTGGCTCCTCAACTGTTCCATCTTCTTACAACCTCCTCAAACAACTGGATGCTCATCAAAATCGTCAAGTTGGTAAGTGACGCCGTAGATTGTGGGCGCGATATTCATTCCTGACGCACAAGCTATTATGTAGTTTGGATCCCTTTCCCCGTATGAGCCACGTCTAGTGAGGAAGCTCCAGCCCCCCATCACAGAACTCATCTCCACAACGCCGGCCATTTCGTTGTTATACGAGTGTGTTCACACTTGCATTATCGGAGGAATGTTGCAGGGATCCTCCGGCGATTCCTTGGCAAGAATGTGCGTTTCGAAGCTTGCCGCCTTTATACAGGATGCAGATCAGAACCGTACGTTTTTAGCTTTCAGCATTGTTGCCACATTGACTTTCTCTTTCACAAACAGTCAAATATATTGCTCTCCTCGCTTTGGTAAAGATTGTCCCATCTCATCCCCACCTGGTTGCGGAATACCAGGACACTATCCTTGCGAGCGTCAATGACCAGGATATCAGCATCCGGATGCGAGCGCTGGATCTTGTGTCCGCCATGGTATGTTGCATCTTTTGAATTCGCGTTTGTATTTAAATTCTCGCTAGGTGTCGCCGACTAGTCTCCAGTCCATCGTGCAGCAAGTACTTTCTCACTTGGTTCCGGACACCTCTTCGTCTGCATTGGTCACCGCCGCGCAATCGCTTGCCCAGCATGCTGCTCCTGCGGACCCCACCGCTCCGAAACCCCACATCTCTCCCAGCCAATCACCCGCCTACCGCCTCATCCTCTCGCAGCGGATCCTCACCATGTGTTCCCAGTCGATGTACGAGAACGTCACCAACTTTGAGTGGTACCTCTCTGTGCTCGTAGATCTGGCCCATGTCGCGAACGTCGACATTGGATCGCAGATCAGGGACCAGCTCGTCGACGTTGTTGGGCGCGTCAAGGGAGTCCGACGGTATGCTGTCAAACTCATGTACACCTTATTGTGCGACGACACGATGTTGCACAACGCCCGCGACGAAGGCAGTTGCTCGGAAGTGCTTTGGGCCGCTGCGTGGATATGTGGCGAATATTGCAGGTCAGTTCGTCATACGAGACCGCGTCCACAACCCCCTCATCATATCTGTTTCTAGCGAACTTTCCGAGCCTCAGAAGCTTCTCCCGTATCTCCTCCAACCCCAAATCGCGACCCTCCTCCCAGAAATCATCGCCGTCTACATCCATGCCGCCTCCAAAATATTTGGGCATTGGACGGATCAAGTCGCGCAACGATGGGAGGACGACGATCTTCCGGAAGTCAAGAGCATGGTCGATTTAATCATCGGCCGGGTGCGCGACTTTGTCAGCAATGCGGACGTCGAGGTGCAAGAAAGGGTCGGTGTATTCCCACTCTTTCGTCGAGGATATACGGTCTCATTCATTTCCGTGTCTCTGTAGGCAGCAAACACGATTCAACTGTTCGCTTTTATCCAAGCGGACTTGAATGCATACAAGCCCAAGCCGGTTGACAACCCCTTTGCAGAGGCGGCGTCGTCCTTCGACCCCATTGGAACGGCGGAACCGCGATTCCCGAAAAGCCTATACCTCATCCAACCATTGCATGGGGCGTACGAGCTCAACCCCGTTGCATTGGCGGCCCAAGCGAGTGTCCCCATACCCGATGGCCTGGACCTCGACGCATGGATTGTAGCCCCCCCGCCCGAGCCGACACCCAAAAGCGACTCCGATTTCGCAGCCCGGAAAGTCAGGAAGGGTAAGGGCAAGGAGGTGAACGGCGGGAAAGCCAAGAACGGGAAGAAGAAACACAAGGAGGAGGGGAACGGGAACGGGAACGGGGTTGTGTTGACGCCGGCTGATCCTGAGGAGGAGACGGAGACTGCGGAGCAAAGGGAGCGGGTATGTTTCTTTCGGCCTCTCACGAAATTAGATAAGTATGCTCAATGGTTCTGCAGCGGGTCGCGGAGCGGCGAGAACGATTGCGCGATGATCCGTACTACATCATGGACGATAAACCTTCGACGTCGAAGCGGGTGGTTGACGATGATATTGATTCAATACCAGTGGTCCGGCTCGACGACATGCCTTCACTCGCAGGTTGGTTTCGTATATTCACGTTGTCAATATTTCAGAGCTGACCACCTGGAACCTTAGACGTCGACGATCGTCGAATACTGCCGTCACTACGAGGCGATTATACGCCACCCTCGTCCTATGTGATTGACCGAGACGGAGAAATGCCCGAAGGAGCCGTCGTTCCTTCGCAAACAGCAACTCCGCGGACAACCACACCTGCACCCACACCCTCACGTGTGGTGTCGTCCTTCCCGCAGTACGAGGTCGAGGATGAGGTGCGGACGAGCACCCCAGAGCCAATCAAGGTCACTCGAACCAAAAAGAAAACACCTGGGAAGAAGAAACGGACACAAAGTAGTACATAGCACTCTTCCAGATTCTTTCAATGCATAGCATTCAAATCATATATTATTAAGGACGGTTTACAGAAAGCGGGGATGGGAAATGGATAGACTGCTGAGCCAAATACAAACCTTGCGGCGGAAGGGTACTAATACGTCCCGAGACCGGGGTGATTGTACTATTACTAGTGGGGATGTCCAAAATATGCGTTCTGAAAGTAGGCAGGCATACGTGAAGATGAGTCGACACAACCAGAAACCCGAGAGCAAGACCGTCGTCTGTCATCGATCATCCTCGACGTGCTCAACAGAGTCGACGATCTCGTTGACCAGTTCCATCGTTACTCCCGGAATAATCCTCTCTGCGTCCGTGAATGCGCGTTGGAGAGCACTGAGAGCTACTCGCGCTTCTTGAGAGGAGACTCGCGGGAAAAGCTAGGATAAATGTGAGAGAGACGATTGGGTGACGGCGAAAAAGCACCTACCGAAGCAATGGCCGGCAATATGACAGAGTCGAGCATTGTTGTGTCCGGCAAATCGTCCTCCAGCTGCACCTGGCTCAGCTTTTCCGTTACTTGCGTGGTGCCGGTACGGACGGAGTAATCCGAGTACTGGTCATCGTAATCATCGTCGTACTCATCCGAAGGCTCCCGCTGGACGGGGTGGTGACTATTCCGGAGGTTCGTTTCAGGCATGTGCCGGACGGTCGCCTGCTGGTCGACACGCCTAGAGGACGCAGGCGACGGCGGTAAGGGTGGGAGTTCCCTGGCGTCACCCTTGACCGTAATAGATGAGTTCGTCGACATATAGGACCCGCCTCCAGAGGAGCCAGACGAGCCGTCCGAACGTCTGGTTCCGTTGTTTTCCCACGTGAGCGGAGGCCCAGAGACTTGGATTTGGGTCTGGGCGCGTCCTACGGTAGCAGCATGACGAACGGTTCCAAAGTCCCACAGGTCTTCGGGATCACCACTTGCCGGTCTGGGTAGAGAGTTAATGACAGAAACACGAGAATAGGAAGTCACCTACAAATCTGACGCAGAGTGGTGGTCTTCTTCGTCGTGCCGGTCCCCACCCTCGGCCTTCCACCGCTCATGCCGCTCTATGAGTTCTGTCAAATAGCTCGTCTTCTTGGCCATCCGAATGAACTTGTGCTTCAAAAGATCGCGAGCCGAAGGACGCTGTAGAAATGGTTTGAATAACACTGCAGACAATTTAGTGGACTGACGTCGCGAGGATCCCGCTGCAAACAGTACGAGACAAATTCTCGGAAAGGTTTGGAAAAATTGCCGTCCAGGATGGGAGGCGGATTTTTGGGAATGAGGAATAAGACCTGGTGTTGATTAAGCGGCGAGAATGGATGGGTTTCGGTAACCGGCCCACCTTCATCGGGTGTAGCTCAGCGTAGGGAGGCTCGCCTTTGGCCAGCTCTATCGCAGTGATCCCTAAACTCCAAATATCTGCTTTGTGATCATATCCACTCTGCTTGATAACCTCGGGAGACATCCAATACGGTGTACCGACGAAGGTGTTTTTCTTGGCAGAAAGCGTGCCGGAAAGTTGACCCGAAACACCAAAGTCAGCGAGTTTGACTTCGCCTCCAGCGGACAGGAGGATATTGGCGGCTGTGTGGATAAGATAATAAGCACTCGTATAGTGCCAGACAAAGCTGACGCACCCTTGATATCCCGATGAAGTTTCCCTTCACTGTGCAGATACTCGAGACCCCGCAATAATTCTCGGACGATGATAGCAATGTATTCTTCCCGGAAAACACCCGGTTTCATCTACAGCTGGGTCAGAATACAAACACGGACCAACGAGCGCGATTTACCAAGTCTGAGCACGAACCCCCCGAGCAGTACCTGAGAAAATCAATACTTGAACCGGAAATTAGGAATAATTCAACGAACTCCATCACAATCCAAAGGTTAGATCCCTTCAAATAAGATCCATGATATCTAAACAGGGAGTGAGCACTGGGCGCGCGACAATAGCCAGACACGCACTTGGTGACGTGCGGCGAGTCCAGCTGCGAGAGAATCTGGATCTCCTGTTGGATATCCTCTATCTCATCCTCCGCACTCTCGAGGTCGATTATCTTAATCGCTACTGTCTTCTGCGTTCTCTTGTCGTATCTGTGGGTGGCGATGAGGCATCTGAAATAGGAGCCTTAGCGCTGAAGGCTCGCACCCTTTATAAACCTCTCCGAACGAACCCTTGCCTACGGGACGAGAGAAAAGATGAGCGACAAATGACCCAGAACGAATTAATAGTGTACGCACCGATCCGGTCCTGTTTGACATAGAACTCTTCGGGATCCTGGTGCTGCGAGTCCTGCACGGCGTACGCGCGTCAGATGGAGTACGATTGCGAGGACAAAGCACGAACCATGTCGAAGAATGAGATGCAACTCGCACTCTATTATGGGAGAGGTGAATAACGGGTTCGTGTCACGTCGTAAGTCGTATGAGAGTAGTCCGCAAGGAGTGGACGATGAGGTATTATTGCAAGGAGTGAACAAGAGACAGAGAAAAGACAAAGAAATGCAGAGAATATGAGGGGAGAAAGCAAGCCGGAAACGCCTCCTAGACTGAAGCGCCAATTTACTGTTGCCTCTTTCGGCTAGCTCCTCGGATGAACCACAAACGGTTCACAGTCCTCCGCTTTTGCACTTAAGTATCTCAACAGCCTAGGCGAAAATGTATAAATGTGGTATAGTGTCCATCCTCCGCAGCGACTCCTTGTCTCTCCTTGTTTCATAAATATTTCACATCGTATCGCCGACTCTGGTATCGCCGACATGCGAATTCTTCACAGCTTCATGATCCAATGACGTCCCCAACCTCCTTCAAGCTGTGCTCTTGATAATATCCTCACTTGTACACCGGTGCCGGATCTAGGTTCGACTCCGAGTTGGCGTCGTCTGACGGGTGGTGAGCTACGTCGGAACCGGTCGGGATCGTGATAGGAGGCAGGAACTGAATGGCCGAGAGCGATGGCGGATAGCGAGGGAGTTTGCTGGCATCATCTTCCTCCTGCTTCTGGGCCTGCTGGAGCTCTGCCTCAGTGAGGCCATCATATCCGAATCCTAGGCCCAAGATCTGCTTCTTCGCCTTCGCCTTCTTCGCCTCTCTCTTCTTGGCTTTCCATTCGAGGAATTGTCGGCGCAAGGAAGGAGCGAACAGGAATATTGCGACGGTCCAGAGTACGAACAGTAGGAACGAGAGCATAACAATGATGGTTGACGCGTCGAAAGTAGAAGTGACCCGAGGTCTCGCCGGTGCGGTGGAGGGGTCTATCGAGGCCGGTCACGGTGACGCAGCGGGATAAGAATACGCGACGGGGAACATGGCGAGGTCGTCGCGTTGGAAAACAGGGCTCATGGCAGTGGGTGGTTCTTGAAATGCACCTCGCAGAGGTGAGTGAATGAGAATTGGATCGAGTCTTCTAGACTTGGGAACGAAGTGCGATGTGGTGGAAGTGTAGAAAATATTCAAGAGTGAAGCTAGTGGTTGCAAAACAAACGAAATGAGGAAAGGCTGTCAGCCACAAACACGTTACCCCTGAATTTTAGGACTAATATGGTAACTAAGTTTGCGACCGACTTGGAAAAATTGTCGGCGTCGGGGAGACCAAGTATCGAGTGTGAGAGGTTCGAGCTACATGCACACGACACCGTGAACTCACAGAATGATCGCGACGTCGGGCCTTTTTGTTGGTGGGCCTATATGCACAGAAGGAAATAATGGACCAGACATCAATGCTGCTGCGCCAGGGTCCTGGAACCTCGCCGTAGAACGAGATCCCGAGTCGAGATTCAACCCAAATCTGTTTCACAAAAGATGAGATGCAGTAGGCCGTCAAGTCTCCAATACAAGCACTAGGTGTGTGTTATGATGATACATTGGGGTAAAACAGACGGGCATTACAAGCTCTCGATTTGCTCTAAATTAATAGTCTGACAGACGTCCATGAAAATGAGCAAAGAAACGGCTGAGAGTGTGGCGTACATATTAATTATGCTGATGATCCACTAGCGCTGGCGCTAGTTGTGGTTATTATTGGTGGTATGGTTTTTCGATGTTCCTGAGGTCAGGTTAGAAACCACAGCGTGCAAAAATAATGAAGAGCTGGGCTTGCCGGGGTATGCGTCGTCTCATAGTCAACATGTACAAATGCCCGCTCAACATTGGGCAGTACTTCAATTTTTTCTTGCAACGATTGGCTGACGTCGTGCGCCTTCCACAATGGCGTGTTCGCATCCATTACGACGTCGATCTCAACAAAATAGTCCTGAAAGAAAGGTCAACAGCCCACACCAAAAATTCAAACGCCATCACGAACAGGGCCGCTCTGTAGAAGTGAGTCAGTCGCGCCAAGAACCCAACGAGCTGAAGGACAGACATGGTAGGCTCGCACAGTATCAATTTTGTCAATTTCCGGGCTAAACGTCGTCGAATTGTAAATTAGGAGCTGAAGAAAGTCGTGTGGCGCTGATTTCCCAGCCAGAAGTTCAAACTGGAAGTAAATTGTCCGTCCCCACGAGATCACAACTCCCAGGGCGATCTAGCAGGCCGTTGGGATATGCGTTGAGGGCGAGGTGGGTTGCTTACGATGATCGCACCCATCGGATCCAGCCCTGAAGGACGAATAATAGTAACTGCCTAAGTTGTGCATTTACAACGCAGAGAAACAGGAACTGACACCACCGGAGTTTACTGCCGCCAGTTGACATGAGGATACCTGCGCCCGCGGTTAGACCGATCCGCAACGCAGAAAAAAGGGACGCCGACCGAATCCGTTGATCCATAGGTCATTTCGATGATCCTCCCATAGCACGAGGACCTGACTGGACTTCTTTCGAAGCGAGAAACAGTAGATGAACAGCACAAGTTTTACAGCTGACGGCGAGAGTTACATCCAAATATTCAAGTCCTGTTTTTAGAGAAATACCTAGCGCTGCTGAAACCGCGAGGATAGATGGCAAGTGGAACTGTTTCAAGTCGTCATTTTTCTTCGTGACTAATGACTGGGCCGATTCAACGATAACCACAAGGTTAACGGAACCCATCCTGCGGTTTGAAGTCAAATATAAGTCGGCGAAGAAGGATGAAGACGAACAAAAATCCTGGAAAGCGGAGGTGAGTTGTTGTAGTTGGGACAGAGAGAAATAAATTCACCATAGACAATATTCCCAATGGTTTCTAGCCGTGCACCACCCACAGGCCATGCGTTGCTGTCCAACCTGTCCGCCTTTTTGTGCAACCAGAATAATAATATGTTGCTTCCAATATCGAAAATCGCGTCGATTCCCGTGGCGAGCAAAGAGAGCGACAGCGAAGAAATGGCTGCGTATACTGGGCGAGGGATAAGACAGTTGAGACGCGAATTGAGGGTTAATTTGTTACGTTGTAGGACGCAGAGACAAAAGTTGGCAATCAAACTTGCCCATACGGCAATTTTAACCTAAAGTTGAATGCTCGAAACTGTGGTGGTAATCGAGACATTGGCTACGCACAGGTAGACGAGCAGCAGCTTCGTCGATCCAGGCATCTTTTGTATGCTCCTCCATCGGCTTTAGCAGGGACGCGATGAGCTATGAATTGGCACAAGCGTTAAACGGAATCCATTGGTGCCTGAATTTAATGCGCACCGTGTTCTGGTTTCCGTGGTACGCGGCGAGGCGCTTGCCCTTCTTACGGCGTCGAAGCTCATCGATCTCGGCAGGCGTCTTCAATGCACCTCTGAAGTGAAATGGATCTGAATTGGATTCTAGATCCACAATGGCGGTTGGATCAGGTACCACTGTACCGGAGGCCTAATAACGTTAATAATTCAATGTTGTATGCGATTGGGAAGCAGTCACCCTGCGGCGGGGGGAACCAGTCGAGGTCGAGACCACGGACTTTTCGTCGAGCATGACGACTGCACCGCGGGAAGGGGACGAGGAGTCGGATTCGTCGAGGACGGTCGGATTAGATACAATGCTAGGACCCAGAGAAACGGTAACGGATCTGCGGACCAGATCAAAGGGAAACCCATACCGTGGCGCTGGGACCGGGTCCAATCTTTAATTTAGCGCGACCACCTTCGAGTCGACGACCTTGAGCTCGACGCAGGGTTCGACAAGCAAGATTGGTGGTATCTGGCAAGGAGCAAATCGTATCACCGCGCTTATCTCCGTTCGTGTGCGGGCCGTCTGCAACGTTTCAAAACTTGAAGATCTCATTCTGCTCCAGTTGAGCTCTTGTGGACGATGGAAAATCAAGACATGGCTACCCTGGTCCCTGTGTTCATCGTTTTTGCTCTTTTAATGTATCTCGTTCTCTTTTCTTTTGGGTCTTTGGTGACAAATTCTCTCCAGCGCTAGTTGCCTCTGCTGGTGTTTGCTCTCCAGCTGTCTAGGAACTCCCATTTTGCAGGGCCTGGGGAATCTTTGGGAGTTTCTCGTTTTGAGCGCTCGTGCCGGTGGGGACCGTACGACTCAAATCCGGCGACGAGCGACGCAGGGTCGATTCTCTGAGGTGCACGAAGAATGGGAGATGAATTCTTATCGAGGAGAGAGAAATTATTGACTTGATGAAATAAAACTCGTCGTGTCTGGCAGTGTTGTGGCGACTATAAATACCCTGCACGTCAGCCATTCTCGCCAGTCGCTTCTCTTTCCTCAACCACCACCATCCTCTCATTTCTACCACACCTCATACAATCCTTCGCCTCCCTCAGCCTACCTTACAATGAAACTCTCTTCTAGCACCTCTGCCGCTCTCATTGCCACCCTTGCCATCTCCTCGTCCTCGACCTGTCTCGCCGCCCCCGCCAGCGACACGCCTAGTTCGGAAGGCGGTATGACCAGCTCATCTAGTAGTCACAACATCGCTGCCCCCCGAGACGCATCTACAGGAAGAGCCGTTCGCCCGCCTAACATGCAACGCTCAATAAACATGGCCCGCTCCATAGGTACGCGCATTCTGTCCTAGGCGAGATCCATCCTGACCCTTTCCTAGTAAACGACGACCTCGAAAGCTCGCAGCGGCTTGATCGAAGCTATACCCATACTGGACAAGATGCTAGGCTCTCTTTTGTGCGGTCCTGCGAGCGAGAAAAGTGCAAAACAAGCTATGTTCGAGGCTCAATCGGACGCGATGGACACGGCAGAAATCATCCGAAGGCTCAGAACCGCAGCGGAAGCTCTCGAGCAGCAACAATCTTCTTCCTACGCGCCAGACGCCCCTTCCTCCTCGTCGGACACATCTTATCGTTCTTCCGACAATGACGACGATGGTTCTTCGGATCCCGACTCTTCCGTGGACGATCAAGACGACGATTCGAGCTGGTACACTGCTGAGGCCGATCATGATCCCACTCCCTCATCGTCTGCGCTTTTTTCATCTTCTGCACCAACTTCGTCTCCGGCACCGGCTTCCTCTTCCGCGCCTGCCTCATCTTCTTTCCCCCAGAACCCTCCCAACTCGCCCGCCATGTCCTCAACCACCTCGTCCATTCAGCCAACGGAAACCGATACACCTGTCCGTCGTGATACCCCAGTTGGCACAGTCGTAGGCGGCACAGTCGCAGGCCCAGCCACAGGCGCTATCAGCAACACAGGCACAGTCGCAGGCGCTGCCAGCGTTCCGACCGCAGTCGTAGGCGGGGTCACAAACGGCGCAGGCGTGGTCACAGGCGCACCAGCAAACAAGGCAGACGCGCTTACAGCAGGCGTACCCGCGGACAAACTTGGTTCTGTACTGGTTCTAGCCGCAGATGTCTCGGGCA
This sequence comes from Mycena albidolilacea, assembly GCA_029282495.1. Classification (NCBI taxonomy): domain Eukaryota; kingdom Fungi; phylum Basidiomycota; class Agaricomycetes; order Agaricales; family Mycenaceae; genus Mycena; species Mycena albidolilacea. Next base: position 2,155,945 of record JARIHO010000005.1, on the reverse strand, counting down.
TCATTCTCGCTGGGCGTCGTCGGGGATCACGTTCGGCTCTAGTCCAAGCACCAGTCAAAGCCCCAGTCCAGGTTCCTGCCCCTGCCGCCAGCGCGATTTCTACTGCCTCGAGCGTTCCTACGACAGTCATCGGCAAAGCTCCTCCGCCTGTAGGCGCTGCGGCCGGAAGCGCGCCAAACCCAACCGATGTCCCGTCAAAGGCCAAGGCAGCACCCGCCGGTGCATCCGGCGTTGTCGATGGCGTTTCAGCTACTGTCGAGGGTGCTCCTGCACAAGCCGCCGATAAAGCTCATCCGCCTGCTGCGCCGGTTGCCAGTACGGCTGGAGGCGTGGCGAAGACGGGCGAGTCTACTGCGAGCGACGAACCTGTGATGGTCATGAATATGGGAAAAGGCAAGGAGGGGGTAGTTATCGAGAAGGCGCAGAAGGTTACAGGCTCTGCGTAGTTTATTTCTATGTTTGGGACTTGGGCGTTTGAATGTTACTTGGGATTGATGGTATTAATAGCACTCCGTCATGATGGTCGCCTTCACCGCTAGCCTACGCTACTCTCCGTCTCCTCAACTGGCTGGTACAACCGTCTTCGCACCGGCGCACTATGCCCCGTCCTACTCCTCTCTCAGCACCCAATCCATACCCTCGTTATGATACCCAGCTCACTCCCCGGACTCCTCATTCGCGCGCAGGCCGAGCAGAGGAGGCTTATTCCGCTGCGGAACTCGAGCAAATAGATTTCGACGACGACGACGACTACGGCTCGGCAGTGCAGCAGCAAAACGAACCCTTGCTCTCCTCGTCCGCCAGTAACAGTTTCCCAGAAACTGGGTATCGCAGTCGTGGCGACGACTCCCAGTACGACAACACTCCGCGGAAGGAGAAGCGTCCTGGGATCACGGCGGACAAAATCATCTCTCGGCTGCCCCTTGCGCTCTACTCGTCTGTCGCCGCTATGCTCCTTGTCCTCGTCTTCTTCTCATTGCGGGAACCCGACGCACTCAAGAAATACGTCGGCGCGGCGGATGGCTCGGATGCTGTCCCCGACTCAACAATCCCTGCGGTCGACCTCAACCCAATAGCCACCCCGGCGGCGGACGCATATGTAGGGGAGGGCATCACGCTCATTTCGTACGAAAACTACACGAGCTTCCCGCTCGACCCCATCGAGTACCGGACCGAGTGCCTCAAGCTGAACGCCGCGCCGATGGCGCCGCATCCGTATTGGACGGAACATACCCCGCACGACGTCCCGCACGTCGACGAGCAGCCGGGGTACATTTCGCCGCCGGGTGAGGCGCCCATATGCAAGCGGACGATTACGTACCAGCTCGACGGCTGGGCGGGGCTGATGGTGGATTTGGCGACAATCGCGCAGGCGGCGGCGCTGGCGCGTGAGGTTGGCTCTCTGTTTTATTGTGCCTCCGCACCTTTGATGAATGAGACTTTCAGCGGGAAGCGACGTTTTTCGTGATGGATGAGTTTTGGAACCGCGGAAAGTAAGCACGGTATTGCGAGGTTGTGCGTTATGGTGGTATTCACGTCGTGGGCATAGATGGAGCGATCATTTCCAGGATGTCCGACTCGGTCAGCCTGGACCGGAACCTGGGTGCAGACCTCCTCCGCCCGAGGGTGAGTTTGGTCGAATATCCAGACGTCGTGTAACTTAATCATGGTTCAGAATTTGTTGCGTGCCCCCGGTCGGCCAGACACTGGGTAAAGGTCTATTCCTTGTCATGTCCGCTAATCTCAACATTGCATAGCTCCTCAACTCTCGTACTGCGAGATATCACCTAACTCACCATTACCACAACCAGTACGAAGACGCGTACGTGCTTATTCTACTCTGCTCCTCAGCGACAATCACCTCCACCATAGACACGCTCACAACCTCAACCGCATGAAGCCCTTATTCAACTTCGCCCAGCAATCGTTCGAAACCGTCATCCGCCCGAACACGCAGTCCGCACAACTCATTCAGTGGGCCCGGGAAGAGCTCTCCGAGAAGCTCGCCGCGCACTACAAGAATCCCCGCTCCTTCCAGGGCGTCGAGCAGGAGGACGACGGGCCCACGATGGGCTACCTTGGCGTGCACATCCGGCGCGGCGACCGCGCACCCGAATGGCGCGTCTACGGGCAGGACTACATCCCCCTCGCCGACTACCTCGACGGCGTCGTCGACTCGTGGACGCGCCTGGGCCTGGAGCTCTCCGTCGAAGACAAACTCGTGCAGCCGTTCGTGTACATCGCGTCCGACAGCCCTGCGGCGGAGAAGGAGTTTGCCGCCGCATTCGCGCCGGACCGGGTATTTTCGCTGTCGGGGAGTAAGAACAAGGAGCTGCAGCGCCTTGCGAGCCCGGAGGAGTATTTCCAGGATATATTTATGACGCTTCCCGACTCTGTGCGCGTCCAGGCTACGCGCGGGATGATCGTGGATTTCGCGGTGCTCAGCGGTGCGTGGGCAAAGGACGGCGATCTTATTCCCGATGGCACGATTTGCGCAGTGAGGTGAGTTCGGCCGACGTTCCCATTCACTCTTTTTTCGTTGGATGCTGAACGCGATGTGCAGCTCGGTCGTTTGCGAACTTTCTGCAGTAGGATTAGGATGGACACGAGCTTTCGGGACCGTTGATGCAATGGGTGAGATCGAGAAAGACACACGGCGGTGGGTGGACGTAGACCTCAAAGGTCGTGTCGTCCCCGTCTGGGAGCCTTTCAAGGTGTACTAGCATCGCGAGCAGGAGCAGTGTATTCTTTACGAACTGGTTGTCGGATACTGCGCTATGGCGGCTCTCGCACATACACAAAACTGACTCTGCGGCCTGTGCCGAACAGAGTCTGCGGATTACTACCATCTTGACTTACTGAAGCAGTGTATGGTGGTCCATCCTCCCTGCGAGCTCGCGAGGGTAGTAAAGGAGGCAAACTAAGAGACGTATCATTGTCATACATAATACAAAGCAACTAAATCCAACGGACCGGCAAGATACAGTAAAACACCATTATTTCCTGGCAAATGTAATCTGAAAAACTGATGAGTTATTGAGATGAGGGAGGTTGAGAAATATTCTGACCTTGATCTTGTTCTCTCCGTCCAGCTTGTAGTTGTGCAGCGCATCCTTCGCCACACCAGAGCTGGTCTCGTCCAAAAACTCCACGAAGGCAATGTCCTTCTTCGTCGGGATGAGACGTACTTCGTACAGATTTGGGTATCTGCACGGCAGTTAGAAAATAAGAGCAGGAAGAACGACGGGGCACGCACTGTGAAAAAAGAGAGACGAGCTGGTCTTTCGTAACGGATTCGGGTAGGTTTTGAAGGAAAAGAATTTTGTTCGGCGGTAGGTACTCGTCCGGCATTTGTACATTGGGTCGTTTGGCAGCGGGAGCGGGGGCAGCACCGTCCACTGTGCGATGGGAATTGTTATGAGAAAAGTCAAAGGAAAGAAGAGATTCGTACTTTCGGTGGCCAGCCGCTTCGCCCGGAATTTTTGTTTTAATGGATTCGTGTAACGCGTCGTCTCTGCATATTCGGTCAGATTGAATGCGACGGACGTATGGATGCCAACGCACTTTTGTGCTCGTCTCTCCGCGCCTTGTGCGCCTCGAAGCTCTCCTCGTCCAGCTTCTTAACCACCGCGTCCGACCTCGTCTTCGCGAATGATATTTGCTGAAACCAGATGGGTTAGCGCAAGCACGTCCGAAATACACGAGACAAATTACCATCGGTTTTGAGTACAGCGGGAACCCGCGGACCTCCTTCATGGCCTTCTTGGCTGTGTCGGCGGACGCAAACGACACAAATGCCTGCCCGCGCATCCGCAGATTGCTGTGGGCGACGACATCCAGAACCTCGCCGTACGACTTGAACAGCCCTCGTAAGGACGCCTTGAGGACTATAGGAGGAGTGTTAGATCCCGCTGTCGGGGAGTGGGTGAGTATACCGTCTATCTTGATCTTTTCGTTGAGGTTCTGGATGTACAAGGTCTCGGAGGTGAACTCCGGCTCCTCCGGGACCTCAGGCTCGGCGGGGACCGTTTGTTCGGGGGCGGCGGGGGCGGCCTCGTCAGCGACGCCCTCCATGGCCACAACGGGAGCAGCTTCGACTTCGGCCATAATAATTGGTGGATGGAGGAGAGGATTTGGTAGTATTATGCAGCGCCTTCAAGATCCCAAAATGGCAAGTCAACACTCTAGTCTACTTATTCTACCTCCTTCGGCGTCATCTTTACCGAAGCTATCGCGGGCGGGCAATCGACTGCGTGGAAATAATCTCTTCCTTTCACTCCCTCGATGCAATGCGCGCTGCGAATAATTTAGTCAAAAAATTCAACCGGCACTGGCCATCAACACTTACTCGTCTAAATGGTCTTTCATAAGGTCCTCAGTCTTCTTCCCGTCTCGTTCCAAGCGCGAATCGCGGCAATGCGCGCACCGCCAGATGTTGGTGGCAATCCCCGCAGCATCCGAAAGCTTCCTGGCCACGACGGCACTTTCCTCGGTTATTCTTTCCCAAGTAACTGAAGCGTCGCCCCAATGAACCAGCATGCAGTGTTGGACCTGAATGCAGTATTGTCGTCAATTACATGCACTACTGCCCAAACATCGTCGAGGACTTACGGCGTTTCTCCACGGCATGACCGTGCGGGGCCGTTGCCCGTCGCACTTGGCGCCATAGCTGCACTTCAGGCAGATAAACCGCGGGTCCATGTTGTCCATCTGCTCTGTCGTAACGACGTTGGGGTCCAATCCACACGCCTCGAGCACCCTCTCCACGGCCCTCGACGCCTTCCGGTCGAAGAACATGGACTTTGCCGACCATTCTTTGCTGTAACACCAGTTTATCTCCTTCGACGCTCTGAACAGCGGGTTCTCCGGCACGTTTTCGTCGTGAACGTGTTTGTTCGTGACGGTGTTGCACGGATGGTGGAGGAATTCGGGATACCACATCGCCGGATAGACGTTATGGAAGTGCGGGTATGCGCGATGGATGGAGTATTTGTCTTCGCAGGTGAAAACACATGCTGCTAACTGGAGAGCCTGCGTGTCCTCCGAAGCGCTGCGGTTGTTGTACCAGTACTTCGTTTGGCCGAGTGGGACTTGGTCGCTCAGCTTTTGGAGCCTTTTTCGTTCCCATTCTGAAACGAGATAGGTGTGTGCCATGGATTCGAAGACGCGCATGAACGACGCAGGGTAGATGACAGTCGGTGTGAGCTTGCTTTCCGCCTCCTTTGCTTTGGCTGTGGCGGCGATATCGACGTCCTTCTCTCTTGTGGGTACGGTCGAAGGGAGCTCGATGATGGCCTTGACTGACTTCCACGAAAGAATGTCCGTCCCCGATGGCACCAGCTTTTCTGCAGGGTATCTCAGCCGAAACTGAACCCACGCGGAGACTGCCACTTTTTCGCGCTTCCGAACGATGGCGAGTCGGTCAGCAGCTTCGTAATGGGCTTTGACCTCGCCCATGTGCTCGATAAGCCGTGGTTCCATATTCTTCCAGCCTGCCAGCGAAATAATGTCAGAAATCGCAAACCGCCGGCGTGCTGGACTGGACTTACTCCGCTCCGTCAATGGCTTGTTCACCTTGACGTCGGGATGATCGTCCAACAAGCGAAGCGGCGGGCAGACCGTATATCGGTTTAGCCCCTCCAGGTATTCGAGTTCTTCAATGAAGCCGAGCTCCTCGAGTTTGTTGGATATCCTGCACCGAATAAGAAATTGTCCGAGTCGAGGCAAGTTGACCGTCCTTCCACTCACTCAATCCTCCTCTTATTTCTGATCTGTGCAAGCTCGTCCCCACGTTCTTGAGTCAGCGAGCTGACCCACATCTTGCATTCGGTTGCATGCTGGAGGAGAATAAAAGATAAGCGGACAGCGGTTAAAACCACGAAGAACATACACTCTGGCGCGCGACCAGCTCCGCTTTCCTGCTTTTAACAAATGCCGTCTTGTCGTCCGCCGCCTGCAAGTCATCGAGGAACATCCGCTCGTCTTCTACCAGGCAGCACTTTCCCTTGTCTGCAGCATGTTAGTTGAACACCTTCTCAGTGGACGAAGAATGGAGAAGGACGCGCACGGAGTGGAATGTGGTAATTTGAAAACGGGACGCATTGCAATATAATCTTGTCGAGTTTATGCAGAGCTCCGTTCAGGTGTTTATCTCCTTTCAAGCTGTGTACGTGTTAAGTTAGTACGAGATGGATTAAATAATATGGTCAATATATCGACCCACATTTTGGGTGTGTTGGACTTGATACATGATTCACAAAGCCGAATCCGCAGGAGCCAGTCGACCTTCAAAACCTTGTTTTCGAGGCAATTCTGCAGCACACGTCTCCCCATCAGAAAAGTAATAATGAGGCGTGACAGCATACACACATGGCAGTGCGGGCTGTAGACAAGATTGGCCCAGACGGGCAGCGACATGTCCTCGGGGCATGCGGGAAGGTCAGAGATCTGGCGCAGAGAGGATTTCCAGATCGAGATGGCGGACTTGTGCATGACTGTGGGACGTTCAGCGTCGATACATTACGGAGAGAAACACAGTCGGGACGCACGGATGCTTCGGAGGCGTTTGGTTGTTCTAGAAAGATGGAGGATATCCAAGGGCGGGAGGTGCCCAAAAATCTGGAAGGCGAGCGCGTCAGTCAGAAGGTGATGAGAAAAGACGCCCAGATTGGGGCAGGAAACGCGCGACATACCTCGAATAAAACGTCTAGCGGCAGCGACGGCAGTAAGGACAACTTGGCCTGGAGTAGATCAGGACGGGCGACCCATACACGCGATATACAATGAGACTTGCCTTGATTTTCGCGTACTTGGAGGAAACGTCTTTTTCCTTGCGGCAACTCGACTCGCGCTTTAATTTTTTCGTTGATGGCTCTGAGCCGGCGCGTTCTTCGTTGCGAGTGGAGGCGGGCATGTCTTTTACAGGCAGGAATTTTTGAGGGAAGGTGAAGCGAAAACGACGCGTCGTGACAACTTGTGACAGAGCGCGTTTTGAGCTCCTCCGGCAATCAAAATTCAACAACCGACCTCCATTTAGTCGCGCGCAAAAAGAATTGTCTTTATAAATTCCCTACTTTACAGAGTGCTACGCCATGCCATGTTCCTCGTCAAAAACATACTCGCCGTATATCGGGCGCCACAAGTGCTGGCGAACCTTCTCTCTCGCTTCCTCTTTCTTCCAATGAACGTCTGCGCTTCCTTCCTCCACCGCCTGCTCTGCAACTGCGACAGCAACTTCGAAATTGACATCCGGCGCATCAGCAAAATCGGGTAGCAGTGCATCATCCGGATCCTTCAAGGCGGGAGAGAGTGAAGCGAGGCGTCGCGCGCCCTAAAGGAAAGTTAGTTCGTTGGCAAGTTCACTTCAGAATCGGAGAGCGCTACGCACGGCAATGATCATCGTGTCCGTCATGCGGCGAGATCGGGTTATGATGGCCCCAAATCCGAGTCCCGGATATATGAGGGCATCTGGAGAAGAGTAATATTAAAATTATTCTACTAGGAAAGGTGGGAAGACTGACTGTTGCACTCCGCAATACTGGAGGGAATACGGTGAACAGGATTTCAAAAAAGGGATAACCGAGCGTACACATAATCCTTGCCGTTGGGCATCTTTGCAGGGGGGAAGGGGCTTCCGGTCGCCAGCAGTGCTTTTCCGTGCGTCCAATCGTTGGCATCCTTTGGGTCGACCTCGACGAGCCTGTTCATTTGTATTAGTTAATGTATGCGATTTGATATGTAGACCAAGCTTCTTACTTGCTCGGATTGGACAACGGAAAAATGATGGGCCTATCGCACCCTTCCGCCATCGCCTCGAAAGTCGGATTGAGACGTCGAGCATCAAAACGACAAGAGAAAATACCTTGACAACCTCCTCAGTGAATGCGCCACCATGCGTCGAGCATCCAATTAGAACTGTCGGTTTAACCTTCTTGACGGTTTCCAGTAAACCGATCTCTCCAGCGCCGTTTTCTTTCACTTCCGCCCACTCGTCGTCGGATCGTACAAATTCCTGGAGGTCGTCGCGAATATTCGCTTGGCCGAGCGATTGCTTGATGAGGCCGTGTTTATCGATCAGATAAAATAGAGAATTCGCCTCGTCCACTGAGATCGAGTCCATGGTCACGATCGCGTCTCGCAATTGGCGGGTGATGCCCAAGCCTGCTGAGCCTAGTCCCCAGTTAGACATGGAATTTTGTTTTTGGGAAACGCTCTACCCGCTCCGTATACGATGAACCGCTGTTCAGACAATTTGGTCTTGGTGACACCGATTGCAGCCATCAAACATGAAAGGGTCACGGCGCCAGTTCCTTGGCTAGAAAAGAACGTCAGACTATTGCTTCCAGGATGGCAGAGCGACCCACATATCATCGTTGAAGACAGCATGCGAATCTCTGTAACGTTTCAAGATCCGTTGGGCGTTGCTTACGCCAAAGTCCTCAAAATGTAGGAGACTGTGAGGGAAATGCTTTCTGACGAGCTGCACGAATCTATTAAAAGTTCAAAGTTCAATGGGCGCAGAGGAAGTGTGGATATTTGGTACTTGTCAACAAATCTATCGTATTCTTCTCCTCTAACTCGCTCTTGACGCCATCCCTAGTGATACAGCTCAGTGAGAAAAGATACCAAGAATTCATACGTACAACGTAAAGATCGTCGTCTAAAAGGTCTTTGTTGTCTGTCCCGACGTCCAAAACGACGCTCAGAGTTTGGGATGGATCGATGCCACCAATCAAACTGCATTGGCTCATGTATCAGCTACAGCACCAGACCTAGTCCACGATGGATCTCACGAATAAATGACAGATTTCGCCGAGGAGATCTGAAGGAAGTATTAAAATAGTAGCGGCCATCTGTGGCGAAAAAATACCCCAATGCCCTGAAACATACACATTAGATGGATAACCTCAAACTGAAAAGGTTGTACGTACGCCGACACCTGAATTGAACGAACATCAAGCTAAATTCGGAGTTTTTGTTGCAGACTGACCTTGATCACCGATCCCCAAGATTGCTTCACTATCTGAGCAAACAATTAAATCGATATTTCTGCCCTTGGTTTGCTAGAGAAATCTAGTATCGCTTGGTCGACGCGTAACCAGACTTATATCGTACCTCGAGAAAGTCCTCCTCCATCGAATCCTCGTTTGGGAACGTGAGGTATAGACCCTCGCTCCGTCGGAACAAGTGAGAATAATTGGAAATGGCTTCGGCCTGGATAAATTCAGTCAACGAGAAACATCTTGTGTAATATAATTTCACCTCCGTTGGCGTATAGATAATTGGTCTAGGGTGGGCTGGTCAGAGAATCCAAAATGGGATTTACAGATAGGACACACATAAGTTCGCGTAGATGCCTTGCACAGAGGTTCATGAAATAATCTCAGAACAGAAGAAATCGGACGAACCTTGTGAGAAGGTTATAGTACAAGACGAGATTCTGGCTCTTTAGGCTCTGCAGGAAGGAATTTTTGCTTGGAGTCGTTGAAAACAGCCCGATAATCTGATATAAACCTAGCGCACGCAATGGGAGAGTCACGGCCCTGTAGTTGTGTATAGGCTCTTTCACATTGCTCATCGAGCGTGTTCACTTTGTACGGGAGACGTCCGGTGAGACCGAATGCTTTGCGCTCAGTGACAGTAAAGGCAGTCCCTTTGTTGAAGCGAGGGTTATTGAGGAGTTCATCGCCTCTCAAAGCGACGCGGAAAACAGGCTGGTGGGTCATGTCAGGGGGAGGATAAGGATAATAGCCCACGATCTGGTATGTTTATCGACTTCCAGGAATGACATCATCACACAGAGTCCGTGAAAGGCCGTGTCCAGAATAACTTTTGCGTATAGAAATAGCAGTCATGGTCTGGACCCTGCTGGATCAGCTATCGCGGCGTATCGGTTGGTTCCACAGGGAGCATGAATGAGGGCGTGGCCAACCTTGGTAATGGGGAAACGCGATCACGTGATATTACATCGGCACATAATTTAGTGCAATTTGTTAAACTCGCGGAAAAGGCGGCACTGGTACTGCGTAAAGGACCCCCCAGCTCTCCTATTCGCGTAGCAAAAACGTTCCAAGTTCGCCCTATTGCGCGAAACCGTCGTTCCATCAAACGACCGCGTACCCAATATAATCGATTGTGAGGGCGGGACCTCCCCGCCTTCTGAATCTTCCTGACATCTCGACCATCGATATATTTACAGTTTGCGATTCCCAAAGTTGTGATGGGGCGACATCGGCCAGGCTGCTGTTTTCTGGCCGTGATTAATTCCAGAAGTGCTGCGCCATCCGCCAGGTTGGAGGAGGAGAGGCGGAGCGTGTCAAGGTTTGGGCACAACGAGTTGGTGCCAGCCGTGCTTTCGATGAGTGGTTGCAATTCAACTGAGCAATGCCGAAGCTCGAGGGCGACGAGTGCGGGAATGTGCAGGAGAATTTGGCGGAATTTTGAGTTGAGGATGAGGGCGTACGACATGGTTGGGCTCCGTAAATTCGTTCCACGTTCGAACAGGTTTGAGAGCAGAGTGATCAAATTCTTCCGTCCGTCCTTTGGTAATTCTTTATCGAGTATGAGGGTTTGCAATTTGGGAAGGGTGAGGCTGGCCAAAATGTGGATATCGTCGCCGACAGTCAGAGTCGTCAACGTGGGGAGGATTAAGGGATGCACGGCGGTGCTGATCGCGGTGCTACAGCCCACGGTACTCGTGAACTTAAGGGTTTCCAGGCACATGAATGACCGGATCGTTTCGAGGACTGGACCCAACTCGAAGACGTGTGTATCATTCAGCGTTAATGTTTGCAGCGCCAAGTGATTTTGTGGCCCCAGCAAAGACACCAGCCTTGGCCCAAGCAAGCAGCCAGACAGCGTCAAGGACCGCAGACGAGGCGCTTTTTTCAAGAACTCCCAAAAGCCGTTCACGATTGTAACGTCTTTTCCGATGAAGCCCATTCGGAAGTGGAGAGTCTTCTTTATATTCGTGGACAGCGATAAATGCTGCAGTGCCGGCGCGGGTCTGCGGAGCGTGTCCAGCACCTCGTCGAGATGGAGTAAAATCGATTCGTTGACCAACTTCAATTCTTTGATTTTCGAGAAATGCTGAAAACTGCTAAGAAACGCGGAAGAGACATCGCGTAATTCGAAGTACTCACAGCATGGAGTAGGTGAGTGTCGGTATAAAGCAAGTCGACTCTGGGATCTCCCAATTTCATGTGAATCGACAACTCGGAATGGCGGGCACGGGAGAGCCAAAGGGCCAAAGGTCGGGGTCTCTGCTCGTCTCTACAGTCGTCGTCAGAGTTGCCGTCCGAGTCGCCGTCTGAGTTGCCGTCCGAGTCGGAACCAGTGTTGTTGGACTCAGAGGCGCCGCCGCCGGTTCGTCTCTTCAACCTTTCGACCGGAAAACAGATGTCGACCTGACTCCAAGCTTCTGGAGTAGATAGTACGGCTGCGCGCCAGAGACGGCAAACGAGACTGGCCTTCCGAGGCGCATCGGAGTCAACGCTGGCCCAGTGGCCACAGATTTCGCTCAAAATCTGCAAATGGCTTTGGCCAACGGCAAAAAATAAGGGAGGCATCGTTCGCAGGATCTGTTCTTCAGTTTACCGGCCATGATACCTCCTGATTCTGCTGGCGACGAACCAGTATTCTTTTGTACTTGAAGGCGAACTTGACCACAGGCCGTTTTGCAGTAGAAAGGCACTGATGTGGTCAAAGTAGAGCGGCGCATCCGTGTAAAATAAACTCCCGAGCCTAAAGTAAATACCTCTTCTTCATCCAACAGTTTCTCCATACAATTTCAAGTCATACAACGTTATTCGACCGAAAAAATCTGAGCTCTCCTCGAACTCCAACCTCAACCTGTCGATGCCGCCCGCTACCACGGCGGCGGTCGAATCAGTCTTCAAAGAAAATTCTTGTCGACTGTTGATGTCTCCGGGAAAGATCAAGAGAAGTGTCTGCCAGCTTTTGTCCGAGCCTTCGGTGGGGGCCGGAACCTTGACCGCGCATCGCGTTCCAACGAATCCGCCTTGGAAAGTGAGATGCAATGTCTCTGGTATAACTGGCTCAGAAAACGCGAGCTGCACATATTGTGGGAGCCCCTGGACACGGATGTTATGAAGATATCCGAGCACGAACAGAGGGATTACTTGTTGCGAAGTCCAGCACGTCTCGGGACTATTATCGACGAGATGTTTCTTGGCCACAGACTTATCCAATGTGGAGCTGACCCTGGTCCAGATGAGTGCCCAAGCCAGAACATTTGCGCGCTTGGACAGACTTTATCGGCGTATCTGGATTCAGCAGCGATTTCGACATGGTCGTTGACTTCACAAGTCCAGGGCTCGCCGGAGGGTTTTGATGATAATCGATCAAAGCCGACTTCGCTGATAGGTCTGATCGACACATCAACCATCCCCGGCGAATCCGACTGGTTTACGAGTCTATCACAAGTCGTGATGTGGCTGTTCTATCCACTTCTCAATAAGCTCGCTCCACAACCACGCTTCCCTCCTTCTCAGCACCCAATGACCACGACCACGCAACCGCCCTGGCTATCCAAGTCGCAATCCGCGTCTCATCGGAAGTATATACAGCGAATCCTGCAACAACGCGAGAATACCAGAACCGCAGTACGCTCATTGCATCTCAAGGGATTAGATCCACCCCGGGACCTTCCTCGTCAATTCTTCGACTACTACTCCATAGCAATAAGCTGCGCACCAGATAATACCAAACAAAATCGGTACTCTGACATTCAACCATACGATAGGACCCGGGTTACGGTCGAAGCAAAGGTGCTTGATCCAAATCCCATATTCCGATCCGAGTCCGAACTTACGAACATTGAAGGAGAGGTATCTAAATGCGAGTTGGTGCCTTGAACAATTTGGGCGCAAATGGTGGATAGCTTCCCAAGCCCCGCTGCCACACACGGCGCATACGTTCCTCAGTCTAATCCGGCAGCCTATCACACTTCCTACGACTCAGTCGATCCCACCACGGCCAACTCGTGTCAGAACTGTCGTGCAGCTGACGCTGCTTGTCGAAGGCGGACGCAGAAAAGCCCACAGTTACTTTCCAACTGTTGTAGGCCGATCCGTTGTCCACTCCGAAGCCGGCTACGCCGGGCCAGCTCTTAAAGCCACCCTCCTCGAAAGTGTGGACATAGCTACTGCGTCCTGCACTAAATCCACGATCTCGATCTCGTTGGTGGGCGATGAGAGGAATGCTGTTACTTTCCACCATTTGCTTTATACGGCGTGGCCAGACCACGGTGTACCCAAACCCGAGGATCAGGCTACACTATTGGCCTTCATTCGTCTCGCCGACACTGTGAACAGGCAAGCTTCTGAAGATCCTGATCCTCCGATAATCGTCGGCTGCTCAGCTGGTGTTGGACGAACCGGCACCTTCATCGCAATTTCCTCGCTACTCCGCGCCCACGGATTCCTGCCCGCTGCAAACTCTCCATCTGTGCTGGCTTTATCTTCTCCGCTTGGACCGCTTCCTACTACCCTCGATGACGACCTTATTGGGCAAGAAGTTGACTCGTTGCGTGAGCAGAGGCCTGGAATGGTGCAGCGGGATGCACAGTTGGAGCTTATATATTCACTTCTCGAGTCGGCATTTGTACAATAGTTGGTTCAAGGTTGTATTTTTATCCAGGAACCCGATTTGGCCACGGCCCACAACTGGGAGTGGGCACCGATCGACCCATCAGTGATTTACTTGTACATGTTAATTGATGCAGGTTCCCCGCCAAATCCTGACTCGGAAACGCCTTCGCGTTTTTTTACCTTCCCTCACTCCTCTGCAGCAAAACCTAAGAGGCAGATTATCTTTAAATCCATGAATCTCGGGATTATTATGAGCACATTTTTTTATTCTGTATAAATTTCGATTTTACCATTCCTCGGCAGACAAGCCGGATAGGAATAAAAATTCTGTTCACTAGAATCCCAAGATATTTATCATAAACTGGATGCCAGACCTTGCCGAGAGGACCAAAATGGGTAGATTCGCTCAAAAACGTGAAATGCCGACCGCGACATCACAGTGGGTCACTGGTGTGACAGTGCGTAACATTCACTGTACATCGGCGAAATAAACGAGACAGATGAGTATTTAAATATGAGGGGTACATATGTATGGTTCTAAAAGTAATCTGCTGAAGAATTTAAATATTCAGGAGGGACCGATGGCCATGAGACAATAGACTTATATAAACAATGGTCGGCGGGGTTTGATGTGGCTGTGCACCAATTCATCAGCCCATCATTTTCCCATCGCTGCCCACTCCCACCACAACGGGCCGAACGTCATATTGAACCATCGCAGTCGTGAGATGCGTCAATGCTCTCCCATAAGACCGTCCTGACTAAACAGAATGCCAACAATGGCGTTAAATAGCGCCCTGTTTTCCCGCGCGGCCACTATTAGTATCAGGTCCTCTGTACACCGTACCCACCATCGTTATCTCAGGCTACGTCTTGCACCTCTCAACCTGAACCTTGCTGTTAGGAAAATGTCCTCCATCCCCACCGAACGGAACGCCATCGGCATCAACCAGGTGAGTACGTTCGCGACACTTTCAACTGCGCCCTGTATCCCAATTTCCAGATCGGAGACTTCGATGTTCTTGAGAAAGTCACAGTCCCCTTGAAGGTTAGTCGTTGCATATCCGTACATCTTCACAGTTCCTAAATCGCGTCGTCAAAGGTGGTTCCCGAGAACATTGTCATTAAAGTAAGCCAAGAGTGTTGTTTCACTGCGTTTCTTATCTGTCCAATTTCCAGACCGACTTTCTTGGAATCAACTTCATCGACACGGTACGCGCTCGAAGCGTGCTAATCGCGGTGTGCTAACGGCGGTGTCTATTCTCTAGTATTACCGGTACGGCCTTTTCCCGGCCGATCCAAGTTCGCCCCTCACTCGACTTTAGCAAGGGTTTGTACCCTCTGAAAGAGTTCCCTGCTGTCATTGGAACGGAAGCGGCTGGAACGATCCTGGCTCTTCCCACTGACTCGGCCGTTCTGGAAGACCCAGAGTACAAGAAACGTGGTTTCAAGGTTGGTGCAAAGGTCGCTGTGGTAGGTCTTTTGCAATTGACTTGAACGTCTCTTTGAAATGACTTCCATGCTAGGGTGGTGGTGGAGTTTTCGGGCTGCACTCCGACTATGTGTCTTCAGCTTGGAAAGGCGTCCATGTATTGCCCGAGGGCGTTTCAACTCAGATCGGCGCAGCGGCGTTGCTCCAGGGATTGACTGCGCTGACGTTCATCGAAGAGGCCCACAAAGTCCAGAAAGGGGAAACTATTCTCGTGCATACGGTTGCGGGCGGACTGGGGCTTTTATTCGCACAGCTGATCAAAGCTCGCGGGGCCACAGTTATCGGTACCACGTCGACCAAGGAGAAGGCGGAGTTGGCAAAGGCCAACGGAGCGGACCATGTGATCCTATACAAAGAAGAGGATACTGTGCAACGAGTTTTGGAGCTTACTAACGGTGTCGGCGTCGATGCAGTCTTTGATGGCGTGGGCAAGGACACGTAGGACTTTCAGCGTTCTTTCAGGCTCAGACTAATTTTCCGATCAGCTTCGACAACAATTTCAAGCTGCTTAAACGGAAGGGTACCCTGGTTTCCGTCGGAAACGCTTCCGGTGCTGTTCCTCCCTTCGCTCCCATTCGCCTGGTGGAAAAGAATCTCAAGCTCCTCCGGCCGACGTGAGTTGCGAACCTATCTGAATGTTCCCGTACCAAATTATTTCCAGGGTCGGTAACTACGCTCAAACAGCTGAAGAGCTGCACCATTACGCGCGACAGCTTTTCGCTTTGGTGGCTGACGGAACTCTCAAAATCAAGATACACACGGAATACCCGTTCACAAGGGAAGGAGCGATACAAGCGCAGAAGGATCTGACGGGAGGAAAGTCGACGGGGAAATTGCTCATTAAGGTGGAGTGAAACAATAAATAATAGGACGCAGGATGTATTTTGTACCATTTTTATTGGAATGTTTTCACTGTTTACATTGTTTGCGTTTCTGTACCCCGCCTCCATCTAATACAAGATTGAGGTAAACCTAAGTCTACCACGGCGGGTCGTATGGTGTTCGATGCGCCTGTGTGAACATCACGCTGATTGCCGCGCCGGGCATTTTGGCGGACTCGAATTGCTTCACTGACCGCGTATCCCGCTTACAGTCAGTCGTACATGTTGGCTCCTCGTATCCTATACTTCCCATTAACTGACAGTTCATAGCATGGAGAATGAGAATTCTAAGACCCCCGCGCGGTCTGCAACTCGGCGTCCACTTCCAACTCCTGGAAGCGTTAGCACTCCGCAGCCTGCTCGGCCTAGCACACCCACGGTCGTGGACGAGCCTTTAGCATCGACCAGTTTTGTCCCGAGCTCACCCCCGGGACCGACGACACAACCCTCGTCTGCTGTGGCGTCGTCATCAGCCATCTCCACATCTACCTTCTATGGCTCTCAGCCTCCCAGTTTGCCATCCCGTCCTAGAGGTGTAGGATCTAGTCATACAACGATTTGGCAACCAGAAGACTCTCTTCCGTCATATTCCGCCTCCCTTGCCGCCTCGGATTCATTCATAGAGCCCGAGCTTGTCGAAGACGGGATGCCCGAACTTGTACCTGCCGAACCAATTACCAGCGGGTGGGGTGCAGGGACAGGCTGGGGCGAGGTGGACAACTTCAGTTCGTGGAACACGAGTCTTGTTAAAATCGATGGACGAGATCACCAGGAAGAGACGAGGTGGTGGGACCCCGACCGCAACAAAGACAACCGACCGGGACCGGGCATGCTACCCCCACTGCTCTCGGACAGTCTCCACAATCCAGAGCATAGTCTCTACGCGGTCACCTTCACTCCGCCCGAATTTCCACCGCTAGCTGCGAGCGCTCCACCATCCCAATCATCCTCCAGCTCTTCCACTCCTTCGCCTCCCCTAGATCCGCCCTCTTTCAAAGACGTCTTAGCGTCCGTGCCGCATCCAAACGCATACTATTGTCCAAAAGACAACGGTTGGGTTATTCTAAAGTGGGGGTATTCGGATCATCCTCCCCCACTCGCTCGTTCGTTCGAGATGTCGTCGCACCACCCTCTGCCACGTCGAATCCGGCGAAACCCCGAGAACTGCTCTGACTCTACCGCAAACGAAACGCACCACTTTCACAAATACGAAAAGGCGGTGGACGCACACAAGCTTGATGTTCCTTTCCGCTTCGATAAATGGGATACGTTAGAAACCGTCAAACAGAAGCGGCGTGTCGGCGCGGTGCTTCCTGGGGAACTCGACCTGGAGAAAATCGCCCTCGAAGATGAAGACAAGATGGACGTTGACGAACCGGAAGGGCCGCTGTTGGATTTGTATGTGTGCTGCCAGTGCACATGCTATATTCTCCGTTCCGCCGTAATACCCGGCATCATTCCCCGACCTTTATGGGATGATTTCGTGAAGGAGAAAGCGACTAACCCGACGCCCGGGAAGACTCCGGAGCGCTCTATAGCGATGGCGATGGAAACTCTACTAATGTGAGTGGCTCAATACTTGTTCAGACTCTCTGTTGAATTTTTAGGGCAATACAAAACCCATTGTGGAAGGGGGAAAACCGCATGCTCCGAGTCTCTCGCGAGGGATTTCAAAAGAAAATGGGTTGGAGTCCGGTTATGTGAGTTTCTCTCGACTGTTTCCAAGCCGGGAACTCAATGCTTGGAACTTAGAGAGAAAGTCTTTCAAACTCTTGGGTTTTCCAGCGATACATTTGATACTGAATCTGGCGTGCGCCCACCGACAACTGATGTTAGCCTACCCCAAGGGAAACAAAATCGCGCCAGGCTCTTGCGAGCCTGGGTCGAGATCGGCTCCTGGGTGGCTAACTACGAGCGCATCCACGGTAGGTCGTTTTTTATACTTGTAGTTGGGCTCTGAATATCGGATAGCGTCACAATTATTGCAGCACGAAAATAAAGGGTTCAAGCTCTGGGTGAACCTCGAAAATATCAGGGAAAAGTATCAGTTTGGGATTGGCGGTCATCCGGAGCAGAGTGAGTGGCATATTCTAATCGCGCTTTGGTACTGAATTGTTACAGTTCCTCGCAACGCTGACCTTGGTCACGACAACAGAACGGCTCTGGAAAAGCGGTACAAGGACTGGCGGAAGTTGGGGATGACCCCAATCACATACACTCCTGGTGAGGATTGATAAGTTTTGTGTTTCCGTATCTCAATTCCACCCAGAACTTCTTACTTTTGCCTACCTGGCGCAATGCCGTTGCGATCCCGGACAGACAATCGAGTATTTCTCGAGCATGCGTGACCTCGCTTTGGTGTTGGAGCACTTGGGTCTTGCCTCAGAGTCTACCATGCTCGTCCAACTCCTGGATTCGGAACAGGAACGCGGTCGTTTCTCACTCGATGATATCAACGCTGCTGCCACGACCCTCGGGTTTGGCCCGGATGGGCCTCTCGGAGTGGAGTATGGGGCGGATGTCCCCGATGAATTCGTTGAAAATGCATGGAAGGAGTGCGTGAAGAGATCTTGGCGCGATTATGTGGGCGGCAGTAAGCTCCAGGCCGATGCGACCAAAGCCTTGAAGATTATCGCCGACTTGCGTGGGAGTCGTACACTACAGAGGGTCTGGGAAAACGGAAAGCGCGGGATCATGAGCCCTGAACGAGCTTATGACACCTTGGAAGTCCCAGCGACTGTAGACGAGGAGATGCTCATAACAGTTTACACCATGCGGGCAAGTTGCTGTTTCGTATCAGAGAGCAATCTACTAACTTGTTTTTCTTGGTAGCTTGAAGAGGCGACGACTCTGCAGCTCGAAAGGATGCGAGAGGCGATGTCGGTAATCGCAGAGGTTCGAGACAGCCTGCGATTGCGGAAATTCTTGGAAATCGGTCACGATCGTATGTGCTCCCTTCCATAGTTATCTGCTGTTTTGATAACGGCGCCGCAGCTGGAGTGATCGTCCCCCCAACCAGATTAGACCTTCCTCGTGGTCTGAATCAGCTTGGCAATACTTGTTACCTCAATTCGCTACTCCAGGTACATTGCACTTTTGTACCTGTGGACCATAGATAACCGTGCTTCTAGTATTTCTACACCATTCGGGAGCTGCGTGCAGCTGTAACACCAATGGACGGCCAAGACTTCAAATCGTTTGAGGATGACAAGCTGTCGGACGATGATTTGAAGCGACACCGAGTGGGTGGAAGACTGGTAACGCGGAGAGAGATTATCCGGTCCAAAAAATGTGCTGCATTTACCTCAATCTGCCGATGATGCTGACGCGGCAACAGTCATCAGTCTGCTTGCCTCGCTTTTCTGGGATCTCGAGTATTGCGAGGACCCGGCGGTAACGCCTGCCATAGAGCTAGCGAAACTGGCATTGGTCACTTCTAAAGACGAGGAAGAGGATGAAGACAAGGGTGGCACCGACTCTTCCAATGATACCGATGCAACCCTGGTTGAAGATGGACCGGCACGACCGGCCGTTTCTAGTCCCACTCAGGAGAGCGCCATGGAGGTCGACAGTCCTCGTCCAGACGCGGTGAATGCTCCAGTTCGGTCCACCTCCCCGTCAAGAAGTGGAGAAGCAAGCTCGTCTAAAATTCCTGCGCCTGCATCGGCAGATACCAGTGTGACCAAAAAAGCGCCTGCTTTACCCCCGAGGAAGGCCACAGAGATTTCCGACTCGACGATGATGTTTGGTAAGGCCCGAATAGGTGTCGCTCCGTGCATTTACTGAACGATGGCTCAGGAAAACAACACGATGTCGCGGAGTGCATGGATAACTGCATGTTTCAGATCGAAACTGCTTTGCTCAAATTCGATGCAATGAGTGGCAATGACAACAAGACTAGCATCGTCAAACGGTGTGCTACATCTTCGCTCAGTATCCGATATATTTATTGTTTGGCAGATTGTTTTACGGCAAAATCCGACAACGGCTTGCTTCGGACGATCTGCAGTCGAGGTCATCTATCCATGAAAAGGAGGATCTCTTTTCCCATCTTCCTGTCAATGTTACAGATGACGGAATAGACATCTATGATGGTCTAAGCGGATACTTCGACGACGTCGTTGAGTTTGAAGGCAAAAAGGCCCGAATGGAAGTCACTCTTGTAGAAACGCCGCCATTACTTCAAATCCAACTGCAGGCATGTCATACGTTTTTTCCAGCATATAGCTAAACAACCCGTAACGTAGAGAGTTCAATTCAACCGTGACACGCTGCAGCCTTACAAGTCGCAGGCGTATGTCAAGTTTGGAGAGACAATCTATATGGATCGGTTCATGGACAGTGCGGACCCGCAAAAGAAAGCACGAGGCAAGGAAATTCAAGCCGAACTGACGAAGTGCAGAGAACGCATTCGCACGTTACTATCGAGCAAAGTTAGTTTCAAATCTTGCTTCTCACTGTCAGCCCCTAATATGCCCACCGAATAGCGCGGACCTTCTGCAACGATACTTAACCATACGTACCGTTTCTTGTTTGCGCAAGAACGCACAGCGGATTTGGATGAAGACCTTCTTATGAACCTGCGTACCGAACAGGATCATATCGGGCACGAGATTGACGGTCTGAGACTCAAAATCGACGAGCTCAAAGTTGCTCTAGAAGATCTGTGGCGAGACTCTACTGACGCGCCTTACGAGCTCACCTCCGTTTTCATCCACCGTGGGTCATCCCCGTCTTTCGGCCATTATTTCTTCTATTCGCGGCATCTTCCCAACGACCCGGATTCATGGTTTAAATACAATGATTCCGATGTTACGGTGATCAACAAGAGCGAAGTGCTGGCGGATACGACTGGTTCCACCGCGAATCCATACTTGGTTGGTTACCCTTGTCTGTTGCTCAAGCGATTTTGCTAATGAAATAATTCAGCTCGTTTTTGCAAGGAAAGGATCAGAGGTCGTAGAGACTGTCAAGCGCTTCGATATGTCCAATCTAACCCCATTTTCTTGAATGCATACATTGTACCCTCTACACACAAGTATTTATTTGTTTCGGGCCTCCAAACCACTCAGGCCATTCTGTTGAGCTCTAACGAACTCCAAGAGTGCGTATGGGTCCCTCTCTCAAGGCATGACTGCGACCGGATCGGACGAGCGTTCCTAGCGCTGAACAGCTGAGTTGAAGAAGCTAGCCGTTTCGAATTATGCCGGACAAGCGCAGGTAGCGCGGTATTGGCGGAGGGGGAAAGATGATAGCCTACGAACAAATTCCATAGTGAGCGGAGGATCTCAAGAGAAGCAGTTGCCTACTATCACGACTCCTTGTTCTTGTCCGTAGATTTCTCGCCCTCGTCCGTAGATTGCGATGTGGCAGGAGGTTGCTGAGAACCCTCCTGGACTGAAGTATCGGCTTTCTCCTCTTCCAAAGCCGCCAACAGACTATCCAGATTCCCGAGGAGGGCATCGAGCTTAGTTTCGACACCTTTAGCTACACCATCTGCGCTTTCTAACCGAGCAAGCAATTCCGCAACACTGGCCTCTCCAGCGTCGTCGAGAGTCTCTTTCGAGAGCAATTCATTCAATTCTGCGATATCCTGCTCGATAGAGGCGGTGAGCTGGGTGGGATTGGGTTTATCGGAAGCTTTGTCGGAGGACATGGCGGCTTAAAGCAGGACGCGTTCGATCAAGTGCCCAATGGGGATGGCTTCTCTTGCCTCGAATCTAAACCGCCTCCTCAAATCCCTCCCTCCCTCGCCCCCGCAAGCTAAATTCGATGAGCTCGTGAAGAAGACTCTGTTGGACACGCAGGAAAAGTCCTCACCAGAAAACCGGAAGAGCCAATGGGAGTACCTCCTCAAGAACGCGGTCTTTGACCTTGCTGTGCGTCTACATCGACTGGCCGTCATGTGGCGGCGACTGAAGCTAAGATCTAGTGTACCGAGGGGAAGGCTCTCAAGGAGGAGAATACCAAGTATTACAGCCGACTTCGGGATCGACTAGACTTGGTGTTGACATTCACTGAACACGGTTCGTGGCGTCGGTCATTCTGGGCAACGTCCAACTGACCTGGTACGAAGAGGCTTGTGACCAAACCCTTCCTTTCACTATTCTTGAAGATCTGTTGGAGACTCAGACGATTGCGTCGTGTTCACACATATTCTCTTGGATCGAGGAACGCGCCGAACGACTGACGGTTGGGCTGGTTCCTGCGAAGGGCAAGGCTCTCACCCTTTTGCGCACACTCAATGACCTTCTGCGGCGGCTCTCCAAAATGGGCTCAACCACGATATTCTGTGGTCGAATATTGACCTTTTTGAGTGGGGTATTCCCGCTTGGAGAACGGAGTGGTGTGAATCTCCGTGGAGAAGTTTGTTTTTTCTCGTTCTCTTCTTGTCCCAGCCTAACCGAGACACGAAACAGTATGGCCCAACTTGGGAAGGGGTCAAGGCTGCAAGCCAGTCTGAACCCCCAGGAGAGGATGTAGTTATGGCGGATGCCAAAGAATCTGAGAAGGAGGAAGACAAAATGCAGGTGGACGACGAGTCCAAAAAACCTGCTGCCGAGGACCAGAAAGACGGTGCGTAATCAATTCTCGCCACGCTGCATACTCCAATTACAACATTAGATTTCTACAACACGTTCTGGTCGCTCCAGCTGCCGTTCTCGAAACCTCCGCTCTTCGCCCAGCCCAACACGTTTGATGAATTCAAGGATGCAGTCAACAAAGTTATTCCCGTTATCCGAGAAGCCACAGCGAAAGAGCGCGCTATGATGGGGAGTCGAGTAGGCGGTTCAGTATCCCTGAAGAGAAAACGCGAGCCAGACGCTGAGGAGAGTAGCACTGTGACGGAATACTTCTTCGCCAAGTTCTTGACTAGCCCTGACCTGCTCGACCTCGAAGTGAGCCTTCCGTCGTTTGGATAACTGGCTCGCGCTGATCTCTGCATGCAGATTGCAGACACCCACTTCCGACGTCAATTCCTATTCCAATTGGCCATTCTTCTCAGCCATCTTCAGACGTTCACGAAAGCCGCCAAAGCAGAATGGGCCACTCCTCGCAATCGCTCCCTTCAGATGGAGTTTGTCCTGGAGCCCGTACAGGCAGAATGGGTTCAGGAGACGTATATGAAAGTGATGGAAGAGCTCAAGCAAACTGCACCAAATGGACGCGCGTTTGCTGAAACTGTCAGCGCGATCCTCGAACGAGAAAAGAACTGGGTCAAGTGGAAGAATGAACTATGTACAGCCTTCGACAAGGAGCCCTGGTCCGCAGACGTTGATGGCAAGAAAGTCGGCCTCGAAGAGGCCACTCGATCTGTCCGTCAGAAGATGCGGGAACCGCCCGAGGAGTGGCCCTGGGCGTTGGGCAGCGAAGCGTTGACCGAGATCTGGGAGCTGGGTTACCGAGACCTGAACGATCTACAGAACCCATTCCAGTGAGGCGACTCGCGGTCCAAGGAGCATTGTTCTGAAATACTTTCTAGGGCTGGGGATGTCAAGGACTTCCACAAAAAAATCAAACTGGAAGATGCGAAGATTAGCATGCGGCAGAAACAACTTGCGAAGCTTGCAGCGGCGGCGGAAGCGAGGGCTGCTGCTGCCACCGCCGCTCAGGCCAAGACCAAGGCCGAGGCGGACGCTACCATGGACGTTGTGCCGCCGGCCGCCGCCGACACCTCAGCCCGCCCGCCTGCACCAACAAATCCTGCCGGCTCACCCATCCATCCGTCGCTTCCGGCGAAACCCGGATCGCCTACGGTCGACACCCCAACGGCAACTCCAATTGCGGCGCCTGTCCCGCCTGCACCCGTACCCGCGCCGGCACCACCTGCCCCATCGACAGATGACCAGATCATCAAGCTCGAAGAGGTAACCTTTTTGCAGATCGTTGTGTCAGGCTAACATTGTACAGAACAAGCAACGGTGGGCATGGCTGGCGCTCCGCACGGCCCGCGACCACCACCTCCAACATTTCGGCAAGATAGGCACGGGTGACATCGAGCTCCTTGCGAAGGAAATTGAGGCCGAGAAACGTGTGCCCAAGGGCGAAGAGCTGGCGGTCGCGGAGGAGGTCGGACTGGTCGGATCGGCAAGCCCAATGACAAGCTCTTCGAAGATCCTGGTCGCTGCATCTGATATGGTTACTCCGGACGTGGCAAGTGGGCAGAAAACGGAGGATGGGGATGTGAAGATGGAGTCGTAGATGGACGATCGATAATGTTGTACGGGACATATAAAAAGGAGCCATCCATCATCCAAAGCCAAACTTTTTTCGTAAAGCCCCTAAGATCAAGCTTGTGAATAAAGCGACCAGCTCGCGCACTGCTCCTTCATCTTCCTCTCATCTCGCCATGTCCCAGTCGACCCCCCTCCAAGTAGCCCTCCTCCCACTCGTCCCCGCCTCATCTAACCATTGTACAGAAAGTCCTTGTCACCGGCGGTGCAGGCTACATCGGTTATTTCGTTTCCTATTCGGCATCCATCCCCCGACCGATGATCTTTGGCAGGCTCGCACGTAATATACACCTTGCAGAAAACCAGACGCTACAAGGTCATCTCTCTCGACAATGGTCACAACTCGCACCCCAACGCGCTATCGAGGGTATCGGCTCTGTCGCGCAGCGAGCTGCCCGCGGATGCATCCGAACGCGACATAGAAACAACCGAGATCGAGAGCCATCAGGTTGATCTGACACGACGGGACGAAATTCGCACAGTGTTCGAAAAGTACGGCAAGGGCGGGATATGGGGAGTTGTGCACATCGCTGTACGTCCGCTCTGCTCGCTGCGGGGCAATGGTCTGACACTTCGCAGGCATACAAAGCAGTCGGGGAATCGGTGGAAATTCCGCTCACGTACTATGAGAACAACGTTGCCGCCACGCTATTCCTGCTGCAGACGATGCAGGAATTCGACTGCACACGGATAGTGTACTCTTCCTCGGCGACCGTCTACGGCATTCCGCCAACCATCCCGATCCCGGAAACGACGCGGCTGAAGGCCGACAGCCCATACGGGAAGACCAAGGTCATGTCGGAGACCATGCTCGATGACCTTTGCCATGGTGGGTTGAAATTGGAGACTGGGCCTTGTTTTCTGAACAATGGACAGCTGATCCGAAATGGTCGGCCATCGCCTTGCGATACTTCAAGTGAATATATTTTTCCCTCAAAGACGCGATTATTGACTCGTGTAGCCCTGCCGGTGCGCACCCTTCTGGCCAGATCGGCGAGGATCCCAAGGGACGTCCCGGAAATCTCCTGCCTCTGCTTGCCCATATGGCAATCGGGCGCGTCGACGCAGCGACCCTCAAAGTTTTCGGTAACGATTACCCAACTCCGTAGGTTCCTTCAAAGGAGAAAGAAAGAAAAACTGACGATGGAATACAGCGACGGCACATGTGTCCGTGATTACCTGCACGTCCTCGATCTGGCCTCGGGACACCTGTTGGCGTTGGAGGCTTTGGACGCCAAAAGTAAAGTCTTTGACAGCACACCGGAGGCCCGATACAAGGGGTACAACCTCGGCCAGGGCAAGGGTATCAGTGTTCTTGAAATTATCCAAGCCATGCGCAAAGCTACGGGCTTCGACTTCAAGTACGAGATCATCGGACGGCGGTAAACAATTCCCTCCACTTCTTTCGCATTTCGCTAATAATGTATTTCTCGCAGCCGTGGCGACGTTCCCGACCTCACTGCGGATCCCGCGCTCGCAGAGAAAGAGCTGGGTTTCAAGGCGAACCAGGATCTCTCCGTTATGTGCCGCGACCTGTGGAACTTCCAGTCCAAGAACCCCGAAGGCTACGGCAAATTTGAGTAAAGGTTTCCGCATGTCTTGAACCGAATCCGGATGGATGTGGACTGGCTACTGTTCTCTTAGACTGCTATTGGACCCTCGCTCGCCAGATTTACTACAGGCATATTTTTACAGATTAAAATTATTCCCTTGTACCCGCAGCTTCAGTGAATCAAGTATATTTCCATTTGATTTTGGAACAGTACTCGGTGAGCTTAGGGGTACAGCAGGTTACTTGTTTACAACCGCGAACAACTATTGTATGGCGCTCAGAGGTTCAAAGAAAGCTGTTGGTCGTCGAGGTCCATCTTCTTCGATGCAAATTGGGGCCTGTTCTCGATTATAAGCTTGAGGATGGACTCCTTCAGCTCATTGTCCTCTTCCGACAAGTTGACTTCGTCTATGGAGTCCAGTTTAGGAACGCATCACGCGACCAAAGAAGGACTCACCGATCAAGCATAGGCGAAGACGAGTGCTCATATCCCGCACCTCAGTCTCCATGTCGACTTGAATTTTCCTAGCCGCTTTGTGCAACATCCCGTTAATGTGTGTGTTGATCAGACCGAACACATTCGGCGCATTTTGTTTGATGAATTCGTGGTTTGCCCTCTATATGACATAGAAATTGAACCCACGTCAAGGATAAACAAGGGTCGCGAACTACCCTCATGCGTGCATAACAACCAGGTCCGGATTCCTTCATAACCAATTTATATTGGGGCGACAGTTCTTCTTGTACAATGGGTCCGAAAGATCGGGTCCCGTCTCTGCATATTCAAGGTAAGCAAGGCCGAATCGAACGCGCTGTGAATGTTACAGACCGTTGGGCAACAGACATGGACTTGGTACTCCTTTCCAATAGGTCCCCAAGGATGTTTTCAATAGCCAGGGATCGACGAGCGGCGGAGATCGTTTTGTCGAAAACGGTGCCGGGTCCGGAAAGAACCTCCACGACATTGTCGATGGCCTCGAAAGAAGACTCTTCGATTGTCTGTGAAAATTGTATGATTGTATGATTATATCACTCCCTATGGCGGATAAAATGAGATTACCCGCATAGCGTCCCTGATGATCAAAGGGATTCTGTGGTTCATCGCTTTATTCCAGCCCGCTTGAATGTGGGGAAGGATATCTTTCGTTAGCTCTCGGTTCAAATCATGTTCGAGAAATGATCCGTTTCGCCTCATGCACGCCCTGTAGGTACTCCAGTGGATTCCACTAGAACTTGAGCCAAATTGTGCGACAATTTTAGGTGCAGCTTCGATGGCCTATGGGGACTACTTTCAAGAAAGATTCGAGCCCTCAGCGAACGTGTAATACCTTGGCTACAGCCTTGCCTAGATCCTCCTCGATGTTCGAAAGTTCCTCCTTGATTCCGTCAAGCAATGCACCAACCTCTTCCAAATTGTTCTGTGAAAAGCGTCGGAAAATGTAGCAGTGCAATCGAGGTGATTCGTACCGTCTCAAGCGCAGCGATGACGTCCAATGCTTTTTGTTTGCTCTCTGTGGGTAACTGACCCGGATGTCTATCTTCTGTGAAGTATAGATGGATGCTTTCAGAGAAGGCTTCAGCATGTTTAAGGAGGCGTGCAGCCCATTTGAGACGACGGCTCTGTCCAGCAGTACAAATATGTGTCTTCAATTTGGGGATCTCGGTCTACACAACGTTCAGGAAATCCAGGGTCGAGTTGTTGATCAGTCACCAACCTCATCCTCCTCAAAGAACACTAATGGGGTTCGCAGACCAGTCATCAAGGCGAGGAAATCCTGGCTTCCAACGCAGAAGATCGGGAGTTCAGGAGTTCCGTTCTCATCCTGTGATTCGTTAGAAGCGACCAAGAACAGACCGCTGGAGGTTTACCGGCGCCAGTCCAGAGTTTATACGGTGGAAAAACTCTTGCATTGAAGACCTAACCCTCGTGTTGCGGCTCACAGCTAAAATAACACCTTTCTCGCTCTCCTTGGCTCGTATCTTGTCCTCGATCTGCAGCCAAAGCTTAGATATTGAACATTGAGAGTTCGAATGTATTACGTCACGCTGTCCATTGAATTCGCGCTGGCTTTTCGACTTGGGCTTTTGCGGGGAACGAATCGATTGGCGCAGTTCCATCATATCCTGTGAAGTCTCAGTATGGGAGGTGGACCCACAGACGCCAACCTTATTGAGTTCATGTAGTTTCTCTCGCTCGGCCTCCCCAACGGCGATTTCAGCTTCGTCAAATGGAACCTGGAACACGGTCACCGTAATTAAACCACACAAAATAAAATTCAACAAACGTCGGTCCCTGTCACAGCTAGAATGGTACAATCTTCTGCAGATGATCGACCGTCCACGATGAATTGATTAAACCTTCAAAAGCACCTAATGAGAGCGAAGGGATAAAATGGACTTTTCCTACTTTTGTCGGAGATAATTGATGGTGTCCTATCGAAAGAGACGTAAAGATAGCACACTTGTGGCCTCACAGACCCAGACGCACTCGATCATCTTGGGCTCGTTTGATATCGACAACTGAGAACCCGAATAGTGAGTTACAAGAGAAGAAAGCCGTGACTGTCGTACCAAGAATTACACCATCTACCGTTTTGATATATTCGGCAGCAAGATTATTACGACTGTATTCCATGTCAAATACGATCCCTGCAGGCGAAAACACTTTACGTTTCATCGTCGTCCCCGGAACCAGGCAAATCCACCAGTATTATTCCGCTAGATAGGACAGTAAATCTGCCGCGAATTTCGACCCTACCAACCATTGTCAGAATCTGCAAATACGACCTTATGTGCAGACCTTTGGACAAGTGGCCAAAGCTGATCGAAGGTTTAGCATAATTGTTTAGAATCACAAGAACTAGCGCACTACTCCTGTATTGGAGACTGAGCCACTGGACGACGATAGGAATTGTTCCAACTTCCAAATGCCGACAATCAGCACACCCTGGCCAAGGGAGGATAAAATCACGAACATAGGCTCTGAAGCTGGAGGAATCTGACGACGGAGGTAGTTCAAAAGATGTGCCCAACTTCTCTCGAACCGGGTCCGCATTCAGCAGTCTCGCAAGTATGGTCACTGAACTCAGATCCTGAGTTTTGAACCTAGACAGGCTTAGCGAGATACTAAGATTGCAAAAAAAGAAATCGTACTGCGGATATATCTAGTATCTCGGATTGATTTAACACTATGAAGTTATCGAATCTGCGTGCTATTAACTGACCTTGAAAAGCTTCTCCTTGGCCTTGGTAGCAGGAGACTCTTGATCGTCTTCTGCGCTATGGCTGGTTGAAAGTTGAGTTGGGAGACGAGACAATTGTGAACAGCACCACTGACATGTCGTCCAATAAATGTTGGAGGACCTAACACAAGTTCGGTGAGAGCTTGATAAGTACACAATTCCAAGTTTATGGACCTCAGACCACTGGTCTTTAGAAAAGAAGATGACCCTTCCTTCTATGTCGTCCGAGTCTTTGAACTCGATCTCCGTAATGGCGGAAGTACACGCCCTGTGCCAATTAGTTATAAAATCACGGAAGGGCAGTAACTCACCCCTTCAAGACAGTAGCAAAGTCGTCAAAATGCGACGAGTGAAAATTAACATTGGGATAACGTACCGCGGCAGACGAGGGAAGAATGGCCGTTGGCTGTTCTAGCAAACAATTGATTAGGGTGGATTTACCGGATCCTCGAGGTCACCGTTAGTTGGCAATAGTTGCTAGCGAATAACCGGGAAATGAGGATTACCGGTTTTCCCGAGAAGAGCGATTTTGAAAGTCGGAAGAGTTGACTTTGTCAGCCGGGACATTGCGTTGGACCAAACTTTTCGTTGCTTTTGGGAAACGTTCGGGAATGTCTGCACAAGATCGGACAGGCCTTTCGTTGCCTGCAGACAGAACTTGTGAACAGTGAGGGCAAGACTATCACTATACAACGTTTCTGCGAGTTCTGAGTCCGAGTCCGAATCGTGTTGATTACTGTTCATGTTCGCGGATGCGGGGGAGAGCAAAGAGAGAAGAAAGCGAGAAAAAAAGCTGCGCTTTACTTTACAATATACCGCTGGCTTCAGGGTCGTGGAAGCTCAGAAGCGCATATGTTTCGAACCTAAAGTCAGGAAGCGGCGGAAGTTTATTGAATGACCTTTTGCTTCTTTTCAAATACGAACTGCTGCGACACCTAACCATATTCGGCCAACGAGGAACCGCAAAGACCACACCATTCAGTGGCATCCCGGCATCCCAGATCAAGGTTCGAAAGAAGTCTTGCACAGCCGCATCGTTCCGAATGCACGACACAGCAACGACACAGCGCGAATAAAAATTCGAGGTGGGCGCAGACGAGAAGCACTCCCATTAGTATTCGTAACACTGTTCCCGCTGAAAAGTTCTGAATACTGCCTCCGCGTGAGCTGCAAAAAGTCTGGTCAACAATAAATTTCTGCCTCATCGAACTGTTGTTAGGTGGCTTTCGTGTATTCGGTCCTGCATCTGCTCTCTCAGTCTCCACATCTCTTCCAGCAGCCCCGGGTTGGTGGACCGACTCGAGGAGCCCATCGCAGACGCATCAGGTTCCCGAGTTTCCTGTGCGGCGGGCTCAACTGGCGCACGGCGGACTTTTTCCCCCTCTGCCAGAATCCCCCCGCGGCACCACTTGGCTCGGCAGCGGCGATAATTGCGTCTCACCAGATGGGAGGGTGCTGAATAGTTGTTCCAGCGACCTTAGTCTAGGCTCGCCTCGCGAAGCACATGTCAATCAATTCTGTCAACCCGTTTTGGCTCGAACGCGGTCACGTCTCTTTTGCGGTCCAACGCGACCGGAACGCGCACGCCATTGGTATTCTTGTTACTTCACCTGGTGTTCCTCTCAACTGATTTTTCTAACAACTCTTGGGATGTTCTTCACAGCTATAACGGCGTCGTACCGGTCTTTGCAAGATTATCTGCCCAGATTATCTCGTGTGCCTGGCACTACGATTTAATTATCTAAACGTGTCCTCGCAGCAATAGAATCTCCCACTCTAATCAAACCCTCTCCCTGCGGACAACCGTTCGTCCCAACACACGCCTTCATGGGTGCCCCGGGGTCGACTCGGCGAAATTTGATCAGTGTTTTGTACGGGACTGCCTTGTCCATAACGCCCGTCTCCGGGGAAATGTTGGGCAACTAGACGGAGGGAAATCAGCCCCTGGAATGTACGTATATTCCAACAAGCCGGACTGACCAGGCACCGGGTGCACTTTGAAACTAGGCTGATAAGCGGCGCGTCCGGCAGGGACCCAATACGGATCTCCTCCCATGCGTCTTCCGCGAAGGGCCCCGCCCCCTCGAAAACCACGTTCGGACGAAATCTAACAGGGTGTGTATGTCAGCGGCCCGGCACCGGGTGGAGCGCAGCGTCTATACCTCTCTATCACCAACGTGTCTGTCCTCCAGCGTTCGTCAATGCCTTGCTTTCCTACATGCCCACGCAGCTCCTCTTCAATCCGTGCCGTTGATTCCTGCGAAAGCACCAGTAAAGGATAGCCATCCTGGAATACGGCTGTGGTATTCAGCTTCGGGTGCGTCGGTGTCGGGTCAACTGGCCGAGGCTGAGGACCTTTGTACACCAAGTGCACCGGCCGCCCGAAGTAGGACGAGAGAATCTCCGAAGGGCTTTGCGAAGGCGGGGCGGGCAGCGCTTCACAGATGTATGCGTCGAGAATGGAGTCCCACAAAAATACTTTCTCAATCCTGGGGTGTCAATATGAGATCAAGCCAGCGTCTCCAAGCCTCATTATGGTGCGCACCGTTTCCAAGTGTTGAGGATGGCTTGATCAGGAGATAGCGGTATTGAAAATGGCGGGCATCCCGAATCATCAGGGAAGGACACCGTTAGCACTCCAGAATAAGGAGAAGCCAGGTCTACATCTTCGATCTTGGGCGTAATTAAAACCATCTAATTGACGTTTATCAATCCAACCAGCGCTCGCAGAATTATTTACACACCTTAGGAACCTCACGAGCGGTGATGACTTTGTTATCGTCCGCTGCAATGACGCACCATTTTCTATCCGACTCGAGTCCTTCGCGCGTATAGCGGGACGATTGAACAGAAATCCCGCGGCAGCTCTATAAGTTATAATTGGCCCAAAATAGCTTCGAAAATTGGGCGGCAATCACTTTGATTGGATGCACCAGGATTTTAGAGACGCGGACGTTTGTCATGGTGGTCAAGCTTCGAGAGGAGGAAAGCCAAGACCGGAGCCATCGAGAGCTTAAATAGGCAACCGGGCATATGATCAATAGCAGAGTCAAAGAAGCTGAGAACGCCGTAGTTGACGTGAGATCGAGGGCCTCAAGGAGAGGGGGAAATTTCAAGGAGGACATTGGTGGGGTTGGAAAAGCCAAGGACTTTATATACCCATCGGCAGTTATTTTAAACGAGGTGGCTGGCGGATAAAACGGATGATCGACGCCTGTGTTTTGCAGAAGCATTGCATTCAAACAGCCGCTCGGTTCCCAGTTTGGAAGGCTGCACCGGCGGTAATCGATAATCACCTCGAGCTACGTCCACCTCGCGGATCGAGTTTGTTGTTCAACGCGATGCGTGCAGCTCAAGCTGAGTAGGCGAGTCGAATTCTTTCTTTGCATCTCGAAGACCCAATCACACAATTTATGCCGGAAAAGCTGAACTGTCCACTCCAGCGGCCAGCGGCCGTGATTATGTACTTTAAATTTTAAAGGCTTTGTTGACAGAGAACTCGGAAAAGCCAAAGTGAAGTTACACAGCCACATGTGGCAATCACTGAATCACCGCTCTCTCCCAACCACAACTCCAACATGGTCAGTGTGAAGCCCCGTTGAAGCTTGTAATAACCTTCAGTTCAGTCTCAGTGGGAGGTCCGAATCTCGAGCTCTCGTCGCGCACCGTACTTCTTCAACACTCAAACGAAAGAGTCAAGTTGGAACGCACCTCCCGAGCTTTCTGAAGACCAGGCCGCTGCCCTTATTAGCGCGGCCGAGGCATCTCAGCGGTCGGGCCAAGTACGCGCCAGTCACCTCCTCGTCAAGCACAGCGGCAGCCGGCGCCCCGCGAGCTGGAAGGAGGTGCGTATCGTCGCTCCATCTCATTCCCGTTCGCGGTCCTCATTTGAAGCCCACAGAGCAACATCACGCGCTCGAAGGACGCTGCCATCGAGATCCTCCGAGGCTATCAAGCTCAAATCGGGACCTCCGCCGACAAGTTCAGAGAACTCGCGCGGCAGCACTCTGACTGCTCCTCGCATGACCAAGGCGGGGACCTCGGCTGGTTCGGGCATGGCCAGATGCAGAAGCCGTTCGAGGAAGCGGCGTATGGTCTGCAGGTTGGCCAGATTAGCGACGTTATCAGCACGGACAGCGGCGTCCACCTGGTGATGCGTACGGGTTGAACGCGGAGGCCAAGGAAGAGAAGGAGAAGAAGTTTTATTCTTTGTATGGTTTTATATCCCAATTTATCAGGCGTCTGTGCCTAATGCAGACTCGTTAACTTCTCGATGTGACCTTCAAACAGAGAATCGAGCGGTTGTTTGACTGCAAGCTTTTGCGAACTACAGTGTAGTATGGCTCCTTGAATCAGGAGGGTTCCTTGAATCAATAATTTTTTAAGCCACACACAGTGCTTCTGGGCAATATTCCTCTTACATCTATTATTTTATATACTATCCACACCTCCTGAATTAATCTTGTGGATGGAGCTGCAGTAGAGTCTGAGTGGGATGAATTTTTGCACTAATCAATGTGTGATCAAGCCGGGATCAACTTTCCTTTTCGTCGAATATGGACCAGTTCGAAAGATATTGGCCCCAAAGTAATTTCTATCCTATTGAGGACATCACTGGCTAAAACCCCTTCCAAATACCCCAAGTGATATTACCCAAACTGATTGCCCCAGAATTCGTCTGAGTCTGATGCATGCAAAAAGCACGACTTCCCTTTTCAGACATACCTCCGCTTTTCTCCCATTTCTGCCCACCTGTGTCTTTCTGGGTATGTAGGAAACCAATCTATTGGTTCAGTAAACATAAAAACCATGTGCTAGAAGCAATACAGAGTCAAGGAGGAGGTAAAGCAAGTGCTGATTCAAGGAACCAGAAATGCCGTAATTTGATCACCGAACATTATTTTTTCTGGTTGCTACATTCCGCAACCCCTCCTGTTCTTATTTCACTCCAGGACAATGTATTATATGCTCAAGAATATGCTCAATTAAAATCCCATTTTATTTCACCCAATTGCATGTGTTAGAGATGAAAAAGGAAAGTGGTGATTCAAGGAGCCATACTACACTGTATCCGCGCGTGTGAATGGACGCGATCATCGCGGCTTCGCTGACCCACTTGAACCCACCTTGGTCCACTCATCCACCGCTTCCGATGCCATATAAACCTCTGACTTGCCTGCCACTTTCCGACCTTTACCAATGTCCTTCGCAAAATTTCCACCTCGCCTTGAGGCCCTCGATCTCACGTCAACTACGGCGTTCTCAGCTTCTTTGACTCTGCTATTGATCATATGCCCAGCTGTCTATTTAACCTCTCGATGGCTCGGGTCTTCTCGTTCTTCCTCCCCAAGCTTGACCATCATGGCCGACGTCCGTGTCTCGAAAATCTTGGTGCACCCAATCAAAGTGATTGTTGCTCATTCATGGAAACTATTCTGGGTCAACTATAACTTGTTGTAGAGCTGCCGCGGAATTTCTGTCCAATCGTCGCGCTATACGCGCGAAGGACTCGAGTCGGATAGGAAGTGGTGCATCATCGAAGCAGACGACAAAAAGGTCATCACCGCCCGGGAGTTTCCCAAAGTATGCAAATAGATCTGTGAGCACTGTTGGAACTGATAAACGTCGATTAGATGGTTTTAATTACGCCCAATATTGAAGATGTGGACCCGGCTTCTCCCCATTCTGGGGTGCTAAGGGTGTCCTTTCCTGATGAATCGGACTGTCAGCCATTTTCAGTGCCGCTATCTCCTAATCAAGCTACTCTGGCCAGCTGGCAACGGTCCGCACCATATTTTGAGGCCCGGAGGCGCGTTCTAATAATTTTGGCAACGCCAGGCTTGAGAAAATACTGATGTGGCATGTCCCCTTCGACGCGTATATCTGCGAAGCTCTTCCAGGTTCGCCTTCGCCAAGCCCATCGGAGGTTCTCTCGTCGTATTTCGGGCGGCCAGTGCACTTGGTGTACAAAGGTGCTCAGCTCCGGCCAGTCGACCCGACACCGACGCACCCCAAGCTCGAGGCAACGGCTGTGTTCCAGGACTGTTATCCCTTAATGGTGCTTTCGCAGGAATCAACGGCGCGGGTTGAAGAGGAGCTCCGTGGTCATGTGGGCAAGCAAGGCATCGACGAGCGCTGGAGCACAGAGACGTTGGTGATAGAGAGGTATATACGCTGCCGTTACGCCTTCTCTCACCCCATCCCACATGTTTATGCCGGCCGCTGACATACACACCCTGTTAGGTTTCGTCCGAACGTGGTTTTTGAGGGAGCGGGACCCTTTGCGGAAGACGCATGGGAGGAGATTCGTATCGGGTCCCTGCCGGACGCGCCAGTGATCAGCCTAGTTTCCAAGTGCACCCGGTGTCTGGTCAGGCTTGTTGGCGCATACGTGCAGATCCGGCGGCTGATTTTCTTCCGTGTAGTTGCCCAATGTTTCGCCGGAGACGGGCGTCATGGACAAGGCGGTTCCGTACAAAACACTGATAAAATTTCGCCGGGTCGATCCCACGGCGCCGATGAAGGCATGTCTTGGGACGAACGGGTGTCCGCAGGGAGAAGGGTTGATTAGAGTGGGAGACTGTGTTGCTGCGAGGACACGTTTATGATACTTGAATTGTAGTGCCTGAGATAAATCAGAAGAGACCGGTATGGCGCTGTGGCTGTAACGACACATGTTGTGCCTTAGATTTCCTGATTGAGATTCGCACACACTTATCATCACGGACGAGCTGGACAACCGACGACGACGATCCTGAAGGCTAGCAGGCATGGCCAGAGGCAAATGGTTTGGCCAGCCCTCCCAAGCAGCCTCAGAGGCCACCCAGCCCTTACCCATACTACCCGTGTACTCAGCTGACGCAAAGAAATTTGGGCTTGAGAATGTCCGTGTTCTGTTCTCTGTCCACCAGCCACTAATATCGCTCTCTGATAGTTCGGAAACACCTGGTGCGCCCGGGCGCAGTAGCTGCTTCATTCCGGCTAACCAGCTTCCGCAGTTACGCCAATTCTGTTATACAGGCTCTCTACTTCTGCACGCCGTTCAGGGATCTCTTGATTCAGGCCCCGGACTCGTCTTTGGTCGCGGAGGTACCTCCACCACTGTCCGTGCAAGTTCCGACACCGGTGGTTGCAGCACCGATAGTACCTCTCCGCCGGAAGCCAGAACGGAAGCCGTCCACTTCCGAGCCCAATGGCCTGGTCCTGCACCCACCAATACCTGGCATCCCCTCGTCGCCCCCAAGCCTCTTCTCGGCGCTCCGCTCGTTATTCGTTTATATTTCCACGAATCCGGCCGAGAAGGGTACCGTTGCGCCACGCGCGTTTATCGACAAGTTGAAGGAATTCAACGAACTGTTTCGTTCCACCATGCACCAGGACGCCCACGAATTTCTTAATTATCTGCTTAATAAGATCGTAGAGGAAATAGAAGAGGATAGGAAGGCGGCAGAGAACGGGACGGCGACACCGCCCGTTGGGGAGGACTGTGAGTCGCCGAACTCCGTTTTGTGTCTAGCGTATTAACCATTCTTAGTATCCGTCTCGGCGGTTACCTTCGCGTCTAAAATCCCTCCCACCGTCGCCACCACCAACTCGGGTACCTCTCCCCAAGACGCCACCTTGGTCCACAAACTATTTGAGGGTGTTCTGACGAGCGAAACGAGGTGTTTGACCTGCGAAAATGTGGGTATCTTTCTCTCACAATTCAACGAGACCCCAACGTTTGGCGTTAGATTTCCTCCCGGGACGAGTCGTTTCTCGACTTGTCCATAGATATTGAGCAGAACGCGAGCGTGACAGCCTGTCTGCGTCAATTCAGCGCCAGCGAGATGCTCTGTCAGAAGAACAAGTTCTTCTGCGATGTTTGCTGCGATCTGCAAGAGGCAGAGAAACGGCAAGTCTTCATCAACACACGCTCAAAATTAAATTGATGGTTGCTTCATGCTACACAGCATGAAGATAAAGAAACTCCCAAACGTTCTTGCACTTCATTTGAAGCGGTTCAAGTACCAGGAGGATGTACAAAAGTACATCAAACTGGCGTACCGAGTCGCCTTCCCGTTCGAGCTGCGGTTATTCAACACCGTGGACGACATCGACGACGCAGATCGCTTATTCAACCTCTTCGGCATAGTCGTCCACATCGGAAAGTGCGTTTTCTTCTCATGGTAGCCCTTGCCAAGCATTTCTAATCCGTGGATGATAGCGGGCCTCATCATGGACACTACATCTCCATCATCAAAACTATGGGATCGTGGCTCGTTTTCGATGATGACAATGTGTACCCGATCCAGGAAGCCGATATTCCCAAGTATTTCGGGGAGTCCAATTCAGGGTCTGCGTATGTACTGTACTACCAGGCCGTGGATATCGACCTCCCGGCGCTTGGATTGCAGCCACCATCGGTACCCGTCGATGAGGTGGTCGAGACGTTTTCGCATCTGGAGGCGTCGCCGTCAGCTCCGATGAATCCCCCCCTTCCCCCAGGCCTGGTCGAGGAAGACAATATTTCGGATACCAGTGACGCCGCGTTCCCTATCACTCCCCCTTCGCCCACAGACGCGCGGCAACCTATAGATATTCCGACGTATGTCGAGGAGCCTGAGCCTGTGCCTACATCTACGCCGGCGAAGGGTACCAAATTGCTGAGCAGCATTATGCGGTCGCCGTCGACTTCTACTCGCCCGGGTACGAGCAACGGGGCTGACGCCCGACGGTCTATCCAATCGAATGGCCCTTCACCCTCCATTACATCAGACGACGATACACGGCCGTTAATACCGCCTCTGCCGCTTCCTCCGCCCACTTTGCCACAAGCTGTTACTCCAAACGGCAAGGAGAAGGAGAAAGAGAAGCGCAAGGAGCCAGAGCGGAAGGCAAGTTTATGGTTTGGAAGGCGGAAGAGCTTCCGGCTGGGGGACAAAGACAAAGCTCGTTCAGAGGACGAGGTACCGGTTTCACCTGTTGTGGCAAATCGGATCGTGGACGCGGTTACGCAAGCGTCCTCTTCGAATTGGTTCCTGTCGTCGGGTCACAGTCAAGACAAGAATCGACGGCCGTCTGAGCCTTTTGATTCTCCGCGGGCGTCCAGGACCATCTCGGCAGGTACGCGACCGAAATCCACTGGTGGCCTCACGGTCAAGCCTGAGCGAGCTGAGGGAGTGAATGGGTATGATAGCCCATCACCTGGGTCTGCTTCCTCGTCGTTTGTGTCCGTCGCTGGATCAGCATCGGTTTCTGCGGGCCCCCACCAGTCCGTGGTAGAATTCCCGCCAGCGCGCGCGTCCTCCCTGGCTCCACAACCGCTCCCCCCACCCCCACTGCCGCCATTGCCCGAGCCCCCGGCGCTGTCCACTGCCACGAAACCGCCCCAACACAAAAAATCCATGTCCAACTTGTCAAGTCCCAAGGACAAGAAGAGCAAGGCACGGGGCCCACCTACCGTTTCTCCGCCTCCGCGCCCATCGACCGCTGGCCCGGCCCCTGGTGCACCGCCGGAGGTGCCCCATTCGACCCGGCCTCTACCACCCGTTCCGCCAATTACACACGATTTGGCGGCATCGTCGCCTCCGGTCCCTCCCACCAAGCTTCTCGATGGCGACGAGCTGCTAGCTGGCATTCCCGTGAGCTCTCTTGATAAAGGGAAGACGCGGGCAGAGGGTGGCGATGGCGAGACGGACGAAGCCCCATTAGAGCTGCCTTCCAGCCCCGTGGGACTAGGCTCTTTCGCGGGGGCGAACAACAGCACATCGAGCACGTCCAGCAGCAACGGCAGCGCTGCGAACGCGAAGAGAGCGACGCGCAAGATGAGTCTAACGTCACCTCTGTTGGGGCTCGGCTGGAAGAAGGACAAGCAGAAGGACAAGGAGAAGTCGCCTAGTTCTTTCCACTTCGGTGGGAAGGGCGTCTAAGTATTATTTGGTCTGCGCATCTTTTGTGTAATTGTTTTATGACACCCAGGACCGGTAGGCAATTTTTTACCATTTTTATTACATTTGCATTCGTTTCATTGTAATTTACCCGCGGAAATACCTCTATGGTGCAGCTCACACTAATCCAGTCACCGTACGTACTGTATAATGTATCGGTTAGGTTGGGGATCGAGGAAATGAATGTCAAGGAAAGTGGTGATATCGATACAGATGTGGTGGAGGTTAAATACAGTACAGCAAAGGAAAGGTTAGTCAATGTCCATGGGGACTTCGGTGTTCCGTCCTGGAACGTTCAATTTTATCTGCTGGGTGAGCTGCCATTGCTTGAATCGTGAGTCTGGAGTCACTGCGTTCGCGAAATCCAGGATGTGGATTCGGAGTTCGTTGCCACAGGCGATGCAAACACGGCCGATTGTTTCGTCCCAAGTTATCGCCGCCAGACCGTGTTCATGCAGCTTTTCCCTCATGTAGCGGGGAAGAGTAAAGGATGACTGAAGCGCGAGTTAGAAATCGTGGATGTGATAAGTGGGCCCCGCGAACGTACGTAATATCTTTTCGACAACGCGGGTCGATCCCTGCGCGATACTGGTTCGGTTGGATCTTCGGTTCCACGCAAGGACCAGAGAGGCTGGAGCTGAGGCGAAAGATAGCGGCGCAGGGTCAACAGCCGCGGCATGTCCTTGCGGTCGTCGTCGACGGTGTACATGAGCGCTCTGGAGCCCCCGCTGAGGACGTTTGTCGTCCATGGGGCGCTGACATGGACGGTCTGGGGGACAACGAACTCGAGGTTGAAATGATATCGTGTGGGTCCGTCCGGTTGTTCTTCGATTTTGGGCCAAATCAGGTAGTGAACCATTCCCACGGGGTCCACAGTCCCGAAAAACAGCCCGAGCGGAGGCGGGACACCCGAGGCTGACTGAAGATTCGGGTGGTCGAGGCCGATGGAGGCAATTACGGGATCGGAAATATGGAAACTGCTGTAGTTTCGAGGATCGACTGGCCACCTTTCGAATGGTTGAACGATGAGATCCCCGCGAGGTTTTTCGACGTCGTGTGGAATGGCGGCGGGGATGTGGAACATTTCTGTCAGATGTTCAACCAGGGGATGGCCAGGAGTCTCTTCGGAGACGACGCTGCGGATGACAACAACGTCATTTTGGTCTGGCAGTACTCGAATGGTGCGTATTTGATGAGCCTAAAATCGCGATTAATATCAGAGAACCACAGTGAGTTGCAATGCTGACCTCTTCTGGCAGATTGTTGTGGTTGTGAATCAGCATCGGAGACACCACGCCAGAGGCTAAGTCGATGAAGTTGACCCGGCGGGGTTGCTGTACGAAGGCTACATGCGCCTTTTCGTTCAGTTCGAACAAAGTAAGGGAGGTGATTCGTGTCTCTGATTCGAATAAAGATACTTGAAGGAACGGTCGTTGTTTAGCGACGGCGATGTTGAAGTATTCTTCAGAGCCTGGACGGATTCTGGGGTCTACGAGCGCTTCGAGAGCGTCAAGAGGGACATGCAAGCACACGGATTCGTATAAAAAGGGGAAGGGAGGGTCGACAGCGTCCGTGTCACTGTAGTGCGATGGATCGATGCTGGATGAATGTCTCATTAACAGCACTTGGAGATACTCGAAGGAATGACTTACCCGCATTGCTCGCCATTCTTGAATGTTCTGCGTGTATAGGCAACCATGATTCCATGCGCTCCTTTGTACTTCATGTACTTCGCCTGGAGATCGTATGCCTTCGATATAGTGGGGACACGGGCTACGGCGCGATTTCCCTGTGGATGATCCAGAGAGAAGAGGGTGATGTAATAGCGATGGCTGGAAAGGTCGCGAACTGAGGCTATGAGAAATTTGCCACCAGGAAGGAGTTTCATGTCAAGAACGCGATGGTGTGCGTCGATGACCTGGCGCATCTTGACTCGTGGCTCATCCCGTCGCCAATTATCGTCAAGTGAGATCCCACGAGACACAAGTTGCTCCGCTTCGAAGTCTGTGGCCTGCAGAGAGTATCGAAAAGTGGGACGTAGGGGTGGAATTGGAGTTCGCATGCGCTCCAGAAAACGTTTCCATATAACCGGTTCATGTGTGAGCAGAAATAGTGTTCTATCAACCTGTAGGGATAATCGATGAGAAAAAAAAAGCAGAACAGGGAGATAAACACATACTCGGCGCAAACAAATGATATCTTCGATAGTCAAATGTATAAAAATGTGGTCGACGAATATGTCAAGCGGCAGACGTTGAATGAAGCAAAACGAGGAGGGCTTCGAGCGGGAGATCAAGAAGTTAGGGAGATATGCGGCTAGGGAGGGCATAATGCTGGGTTGGGCGCTCAACACCACGGATTAAACTTGAAGCAGAAAAGAAACGTTGAGTTCGAGAGCAGCAGGGAAAGTGAGACGACATCGGATTGCCAACGGTATTTATTAGCGGAGAACCTTTTACCGAGCTTTGCTTTGCAACCTTGTAATCCCGCTGCCTTGAACCCGAAGAGTCCAGTCTTGTTGCCTTGAACAAGAATAGCCTAATCGGGACAAGACACAACAGACATGAGGAATCAATCACGGCTCAACCACAACGGCATGGCATCCGGAATTCACTGCGAGAAGTCTTCGAACTTGAGGAATCGACGGGCGGAAACCAAAAATTGTTGCCCTCAGGCAATGTTGTGGCGAAAGTCAAAGAGGTTGACATCACGGAATCCGTTGACTGCCGATCACTTGTTAACCCAACTCCCATAGCGAAATCCGAATCAGTTCTGTGAGGCTCCCAGCTTCCCACTGGCTTAGCTATCAAACGACCGACTATTGCTATACGCCGTCTCCGATCTCAGAAACAAGAAAAAAAACATCGGAGGCCGTCCCTCGCCAACCTTCGAAACACCTGGTGGAACTTTTCGGTGTCTGCTAACACTTTTCAGCCGAAACGGGCGCGCCAATACTTAAGACGTACCTCACCTCCCTCGCATTCAAGCGCCCAAACGAGTCAGCACAAGAAGAAAAGCAAGGCTTCATGGCACGCACCTAAAAAAACCCAAGCCCCGCCTCGGATGCGTATTCCCCGCGATCCGAGGTTCTGAAATCCTCCCCAGGCAACACGTTGGATCGAGGAAAAGTCGCCGCGCAGCGATTCCGAGTCAGTGTCCGCTGTTCTTGGCGGATTTCCGCGCCATAGACGGCCGAGGGGCATATACGAGGCCCAGCGCGCGCGAGTCGGGGGAGTTTTGAGTGTGTGCGAGCGCCAGCGAGGGAGACCGCGAGACTTGCGGTGAGATGTCTTGTGTGCGGAAGTCTGGAGCTGGCCAGAGTTTGGATTGAGAGGAAAGGAACGAAGGGCGGCGTGTGCGCTGTGTATGTTGAGGGCCGAGCCCAGCGAGGTGTGAGCGGTGGTGGTGGAATGGAATCAAGTGGGCTTGGTGGTTCACGGTAGTACCTGATCTTCAAAAGTGAGGTGCTTGAACACACAATGCAATTCTAATCTCTGGCAAAGACGGGGAAAGTCGATCAGCGAGAACCGAATCCAACGCGACGAAAAGGCCGGCATTCGGAGCCCCTAGTATCAACCGTGATACTGGCAAACATGGACCCACCAGCAGGTGCACCTTCTTTTCCTGACTGACTACCATGTCACCTTTGCCTAATCGAGACGTCCTTCTCCCCATGGCCGACAACTCCATGCAAAACATAGTCCGCCAGGAGAAAAATCATGAATTTCGCCGCTACCGCATCGCCGAATCCGTCCAGCGTATCTGGTTCTATCTGAACGCCCCGTTCTCGCACATTGCCTATATATGTGAAATCGACCCTGGCCGGACCCGCAATCCCGGCGACCCACCCCTCGCCGAAGATGGAATCGGGAATGCCGACTTCAACACGGAGCGGGGCGGGGAATGGGAACGATACGATTATGCGTATCGTATTCGCAGCGTTTGGAGGATCAAAGAACCGATTGGGCTGAAGGTCATGAAGGACAAATACCGCCTCAAAGGCGCTCCTCGGGGTCTTGTCTATGTTCCCGAGCTTATGGCGTCGGAGGTGATATGGGACCAGCAGGAATGTGTGTGTGGCGGAGCAGCGACAGATTCGGACTCCCAAGCCGTGGTCAACGGTTCTACAGATGACCTCATTTTGAATGAGACTAGAGGCACAAAGCGGAAAGGCAGGTCTCGTTCGTTGTCCCCTGACAGGAAGAATAAAGCTCAGGTTAGCACCTATGTTCATGCTCGGCAAAGTCGTTTTGCTAAACCTGGTACAAAGCACGTATGATTCTTCGGTCATCCGGTCTTGACGCCATCGACTTCCGAGACGCGCCGTCGGGCTCCGGAGACCTTGAAGGAGTTCAGGCCACCAGAGGCCACCAGGCGCAGTGAGCGCAGCAGGTTTTTTTCGCGACGTGTCTTCATAATCTGAAGTGTACTACCCATTTCAAAGATGACCGGGCCAATCAATGCTCCAATTCATCACTTGTGCGACATGTCGCCCCGGATCGACAACCACACGCAAGATATAGTCCGCCAGGAGAAAACCCACGGATTTCGCCGCTATCGCATCGCCGAATTCGTCGCGCGTCTGGTTCTACCAGAACCTTGCCTACAAAGAGGTCGACATCACGTAATCCGTTGACTGCCGATCACTTGTTAACCCAACTCCCATGGCAAAATCCGAATCGGTTCTGTGAGGTTCCCAGCTTCCCACTGGCTTACTTGGCTATCAAACGACCGACTATTACTATACGCCATCTACGATCTCGGAAACAAGAAAAATCATCAGAGGCTATCCCTCGCCAACCTTCGGAACACTGGTCGAGGAACTTTGATCTCATTCGGCCAACCTGCACGACACGGAATGTGACCGTGAAAAGGCTCTTCAAAGGCTCAGGTTTTCCCTCCAAATTCAGTTTTCGAACCATTATTAAAGCGCATCGGACATTATACAAATTACTAAAATTGACTCCACCCAAAAATCCCCTTTGTTTAATCGAGCTCGTTGAGGCTGACCTCCTTCTTGAAGAGGCTCTTGATCTCTTCGATAATGGACTCAGCACCCTGGGTTGCCGCAAGTCCAGCAACAACGCCGGCGAGCCCCTTGCCAACAGACGAGTTGATGGCAGCACGCTTGCTGGGCGAGTTCATCTGTCCGATGTACTCAAGCAGGGTGTTGACCTCCTCGTCAGTCAGGTCCTGGAAACCCCGCTTGGTGGCAGGTGCCGTGCTGTCGTCGCTTCCTCTGTGGAAGGCGTCAGAAAATGATACGAGAAATGAGTATAATCCTTACCCAAACAACTTGGAGATGATTGCGCCGATTCCAAGACCACCGAGAGCAGAGCCAATTCCGTCAGCAGCACCGTTGCCAATGATAGAACCGATGCCCTTC
Source organism: Mycena albidolilacea (assembly GCA_029282495.1). Taxonomy (NCBI): domain Eukaryota; kingdom Fungi; phylum Basidiomycota; class Agaricomycetes; order Agaricales; family Mycenaceae; genus Mycena; species Mycena albidolilacea. The sequence continues at coordinate 2,111,619 of JARIHO010000005.1, read as the reverse complement.
TCGGCGACCTTGGCCGCATCATCCACAACGGCGGCGGGGATGCCGCGTTTGCTCTGGCCGGTAGCGGCGTTAACACCTTCTACTGCGACACCGCTGGCGGCACCGCCGATGATGGCCTTCTTGAGGACGCTCTCCAGGGATTCTTCACCGGCCCCAACGAGCTTTTCCAGCACCGACGCAAGGCTGCGCGCCTCGAGGTCGAGGTCACGGCTACGGAGAAGGGTGAGTCGGAGGACGCTAACGGTAAGGGAACAGACTCACGCAGCAGGGGCGGCGGTGGAATCATCGGAACCTCCGTCCAAAAGGGAGAGGAGACCGGTCACGGCACCACCCGACAGAATGCCCTTGCCAAGGGACTTGATAAGGTCACCAACGGCACCGGCGGGGAGCTTGAGGGCACGGCTCTCTGCGGGGATCGGTGCGGAGAAGGCGGGGGCCGCAGCAGCGACAACAGCAAGAGAAACGATGGCGGATTTGGCGAACATGTTGTTAAAAAGAGTGGGCAGGGAAAAAAAAGCAGTTGGATGAAGAGATAATGTCAAAGGATGCGACCGGGAGGAACGAAAGTTGAAAAGACTGCAAAAGAGGTAAGTGAATTGCCTTTCGCCGAATACTGCTGATCTTACTACGCAGTATCTGAGTGAGCGAAAAAAGGAAAGGCTAAGGAGCGACGGTGGAGCCAGCGACTTTTATATTTGCAGGGTGCCAACCCTACCGGTCCCTAGATCATTGAAATGGATGAAACATTTCTTTGCACATGCCATGGAGACATGTTTAATGACCATATCCGTCCCAATCAATACCGATCTGGTGCTAAGAATAGTTTCCTGCTAAAAGTAGACGCGTTTGATTTCCGATCCTTTGAAATCCGCGCTGCACATGTCCCTGATGCGCCACGGCAACGCTGTGAAAACTCCCACTTGACTGTTCATGGTGAAGCCACGTTATCCTCCCTCCAGAATGATACTTTCGGAATATCTGCGAATGGAACTGTATAGAGCTGCAAATGGAATTGCAAGCCTGAATAAAAGAAAATGGATTGGATATTTTTGACAAGGTTCATTTCCTAGCAACTACCTGAATGTTGCATGATGCTACACATGATTGGCGCCGTGCAGGTTGACGCCGGACGGAAAGTTCAGGCAGGTTTAGGCGTGATCGCATGAAATGGGAGTCTCGTTTGGGCCAAAATCTGGTCGCGAATTTAGTCGATGCTGTACTGAAACGAATACGACGTTCTAACGCTTGATAGCACGCAATCCTTTAATAACTGATTCCTGATTAAGGGACATCACCCGGTATATTAGGGTAGGTACCGGATTGCACAGCACGGTACTCAGGAACGAGAATCCCCACATGTCGTTTCTCAGCCTGGCTTTCTGTTGAGTTGGAAAAAACTGAAAATTGACCGCGCCCTACCGTGCCAGTTTGCAGGCACATGCTCACTCCACAACGCCTGGCAACGAACTGCCAATCGTACCTTGCGAATGAGCCATGCACACAAGTGAGTTCTCATCTCATCTGTTCGAATTCTGAGTTTCGTTCCCACATCAACCGCAGAAATGTTTCTCCAACACGATTTTTTGCATTCTGTTCAACTATACTTATTTGCTAGATGGGGATTCGAGTAATCAGCGAACAACGGGCTCTTGAGGACTTGGCCGGACACGGGAGAGCAGACAAAACTTCCAAACATTCTCGGCAGGAACTCGAATGTCCGAGATCACGGCGGTCTGGGTTCACCTCGACACAACTTGAAGTATCCATAACAGCAGTCCAGACTTGAGTTCTTCGCCCAACGATCCTACTTCTGTGGTCATGATGTCCTATTGTTCCATCCGCGAGCAGCCCTCTGCCGAAACCGCGGGTCGGCACTCCTTCGCTGGACCGGGGACCGTCGCGAGGCTTGACATCGTGCTAATGTCGACTACGGTGGAGCGCGACGGAAGCATTCGCGTTGTCGACATGGACGCCATCGCCGTCCCGATGTGCACCCGCTTCAAATATCCTGAGATGTGGCGATGCTTTGCCGACAATACAATCCGCCATAAGCTACACGCCACACGTACGATGAGTCGATTCCATGGCAGTGGAATGTACAAGAGATCGTCGATTATGGGGCTGGATCATGGCTATCTTGTCACTGACAATGCCAGTCCAACGTTTACTAAGACTAGCGTTTATTAGCGTTTACTGTTCAAAGACGTTCATTAGGCAGAGCCAAAATAGGAAGTACATCACTGATTGTCGATGATTGATAGTGACGTCATTTCCCCTTTCACAGCACAGATCGTCAATCGTTCAGCGTCTGCGATATCTTCCCGTTTGCGACCTTTCTCTGCGGAATTACAATACGGGATCTTCGTTCGAACGTGTACCTCTGTATCTGCTTCATGCTAGACTGCTTCCTGCCTGCTTCCTGCACTGTACTTCCTTGGAAACCCTTCCACCAGCGGCCCCATCCCTTCCATGAGGATTCCTCGTTGTCAATCACGATCCTCGGTCCATTCTCGACAGCAGGGTGTCCCGGGGAAACAACATGGCAATCTCACAACAAAAATAGGACTGCTGAACGAAGTCTGGGCCGAGCCATGCCATGCCATTGCTCTAATACTTGATGTGTCGAGGACCAGCCTTCAACCGGCATGCAACACTTGGTGACGTTCTCTGACTTTACGCGGAGTTTTCACCCAACGGGAAGGTCTACGTATTCCCATTTTCGTTTACATCGCTGACACTGCCCTTCCCGCACCGTGTGCTTCCTGAAAGCCTTTCCCATCCATCTCTGATTCAGACATGGTGTCGCCTTCTGATTGCTCCGCACCCGCAAGCGACTCTTTTCGGCGTGCATGGCCGTAACCCCAACCAACCGGCCAGGACTTTGAAATCTGAGGTTAGTATTTTGCCTGAAGCGTGCTTATACTCGAGCCGGGAAATTGTCCGCCTTCCAACGGCCGAATATTGTTACGCCAGCAGAGTTTCTTTTATGCATCATAAAAGGCCACTGGGCTCATGGTCTGTCCGTCATTCTCTTGCCTGAATTCTGCCTCATTCCAACTGTTTCCTTCAAGCTGCCGAACTGAATGTTGCGTGTACTTTAATCAAAGCCGTGTTGTATTCCTTTGTTATTTGCTCCTTCTGTGTCCCTGCTATCGTGTTTTAAGCTGTTATAACACTAATGTAACACTAATCTAATCATTTACTCGACCCATGGGTCCGAAAACTTTACATTGCGGAGTTTCTCACTTTATGTGTTGATGATGTCCCGTCACTGTGAAATGCTCGAAGCGGATGGAAGAGTTCGTATATTTTTCTGATTTGATCATATTTTACCAGTGATTCTCGGTTCACCGATTGAGCAACCTTTGTGAAACACATTTCGTTCCTAACTCGGAGATGTCCCAACATGGTAAGGGAAAGTCCTTGAGGAGATATTAGATGATTACCGAACCGGCTGCTCATGAAACCGGTGCCGTGAAAAAGGTGTGCCACGCAAGGTACATCATTCTGGTGGTCAGTATCCGAGATTTCTACAGTCCTTTGACCCCTTCGGGGTGTCATACGAAAAATTGGAACGATACAGAGAAGTGAAAGTGGCTCCTGCACTTGAATTTTCCGGGGGTCTAACCCTTTTTGGACCGTTTTCACTTCAACTTCAACTTCAGTGCAGTACTCCTCCCAGGACATCTTTCACTTGACACTGAGCACATTTAGCGCCGACCATGCATCCCCTTTTCAGCAGGCTCACTTTCTCTCTCACCTGGGCCCTCTTTCTGCACACAAACGAGTCACTTTCAATTTCAACTTTTTCACTTTCATTTCACTTTCACTTTCACTTTCCCTTCTAACTCCAGAGCTCCAGGACTGGTCCTTCACCACTCCAGAACCTTGTCTCGGGAAATTTTGGCCGTAAAATTGGCCATTTCTGTGTTCGGAATCCGAACACAGAATTTCTCAATTTTACGGCCACTTTTTTAGCGGCGCTGTACAAGATCGCGAAGGGCGGGGCAGCCGAGCTGCGGTTACCAAAATGGCAGCCACGGGAATCGAACCCGCGGCATCCAGAGGGTTAAGACCAGAACACACCATTACCTCTTCGCCATATCGGCGCTTAAATAAACTAGAAACTTAAACGGGACATGGTACGGATGATGCCGTCAACCATCATTGTTACCATCATGTGTCACCGTGCTTACACCTTCACTTCCGCTTATTCTCAAACCTTGCTCACACCGCATTACAACTTCCTCTGACTCCTGGGAGACAAATCTGGGGTTTTCATGGCCCCTGCACAAGGATGACACGCTTTTCCGGAGTGGTAGACCTACGGGTCTCAATATTTATGCATCGTTTTTTAAGAATGGTTGACAGAGAAGACGGAATAGTTAACAGAATTGTTCAGAGGTTTTCCCTGTTCAGAGCAAGGTCAATTCATTTTCTGGCTACCTGGGCACCCAATAGACTTGTTTTTATCTCCTCAGCTTGGATATTTACTGACTGGAAGCCTTGTAACACCTCCCGTTTGCTCTCCAACATGGGTACAATATCTAGAGTAAATTCCAAGAGCAATGGTCCAATGGTCAATCATACATGATGAGATACATCAATGTGTTATCAAAGGTTGCACGTCCGGTCCGGACGCATTTCTTTGTGCGTGCAATGATTTTTTTTTTTCGATTTGGCCGAAGTTCCCAAATTGGGACGCGATGGGTTGTTTGGGAGGCAAATATTGATCCCATCATTCAGCATACCCGGCGAATCCGTTTACGAGCCTACATCAACCACGAACACCGTTCTGACGCTCGGTCTCGACATCTTCACCTAATCCAACCACGTTGGTACCACAGCTAACTCATCAGCCCCGCATTCCTGTTCCTCGACACAAAATAAGTAGACTTCCTCGCTAGTCCTCACTTTTCACCTAGCTTCAATTGAAAGTCCCCGAAAGTTGCGGTGTTCGATAAGCATAATTGGAATCAAATCTTGGATACAATAACCGCCCGTCTACCCCTCAAACCTGTCGAGCTTCCCATTCAACGCGCCGTCGTCCCGAAAGCTCCCCCACATGGCTGCCTCCATCAGATAGTTGGCCTGCCACGCGTAGTGACTCGAATGCGCCGTCAGCCGCGCCATCTCCAGCACAAGGCCATGGCTATATGCCTTGGCCAGCGCCTCAGCCAGTCTCAGGCAGAGCTCTTCCTCTTGTGTGCTGTCAACTACCCCTGCCGAAATATATTCAAGTGGCCGGGAGACGAGGCACGACCACAGTTCCGCCAACTGCTCTGGGGCGCTGGAATTGGCAAAGCAACGGGCCATCGCACGGATCTCCGCCGTCACATCCATGCTTCAGAGGTCGACTGAAGCCCGTTGTGTGGAAGTCCTCGTCAAATGCCTCCTCAAAATCGGCCTGGCCCTGGTACCGCCGAGTTTGGACCCGCACCTTACTGAACCCTAGCACCGCACGTCGGAGAAACATGTGCCGGTCGTTGAGGATGTGCCACGCATACAGCTGCGCGGTCATCAGGGCCGTCGGCTCTGCCCATCGCTCCGTCAGGGTCCGTGCCAAGACGGGGCTTGCTGACTGGGAGTTTCTAAAGTCACTGTATAAATTTCTATCCAGTCTCGATAAGTATTTGTTAACATTTAATCGTCTACTCAGAACTTGAACACCTGAATGCGCGAAATCAGCTCTGAGTCTATCACTCTACAGATGGGTAATTTGAACACACCTGCTCCGCGGTATAGCCAAGCTCTTTGAGCACGCCGCCAATCTCGCCCTGTTGGAACCCAGCCTTCTTGCCCGCGAGAGCAGCTACCTGTCCGGGAGGGCCTGCAGACGGTTAGGTTAGCTATCGTCGAGAATGCTGTACGGAGAGAGGCGACTCATACCGCAGACGAAGACGATTGTGCGCTCCTGGCTCGGGGGCGCGACGTACTTTTTGATGACGTCGGCATTAATGAATCCCGTCGCGCCTACAGCGCGTCAGCCATGGTGGTGTACGGCAGACGGGGGAGAGCTCGACGCACCCTTCCAATCCGGCTTGGGCTTGTCGAGGAGGTATACCACTTCGAGGGTCTTGGGGTGTTTCTTGGCCAGTGCGTCGAGATCCTCACGCAGGAGGATGTCTTCTTCCGTGACGTTCGAAAAGAGTAGCTTGAACTTGGTGGTGTTGAAAGGGGAGGCGAGAGCATGGGTGATGACCTGGTAGAGAGGGGTGCTGTCATAACCTATGAGAAGATACCTTAGAATGTGTTCAGTGTAGCCTTACATGCCACTGCCGCCGCCAATCAAAGTGACCTCGTCAAACTCATTTTCTGAAGCAGGTTGGTAAGTGATAAATTTGTGGTCTGGGAATGGAGACAAACCTTTGTAAGGGAACTTGTGGATCGGGCCCTTGATTTTGAGGGAATCCCCCGGCTACACTTGTAAGAAGAAGCCAAAGAAGCGGGTCAGACAAACTCACTTTGAGCGAGTGGATGTATTTCGACATCACCCCGGTCTCGTATTTCTTGATCAGGAACTCAATTTCCCCAGTGTTGTCCGCCGCAGATGTCGGCGTGTAAGGCCGAACGACGGGGTTGCCCTTCTTGTCTTTCAGGGCCTCCGGGTCGGCTGCCTGGACCACGACACAGGACGCGACCGGCAGCTTGGAGCTGGTATTCGGCGGCAGCGCGAAAGTGAACCTTGTTCGAGGGATGTTATCACCAGCGCCGCAGACCAGATACACAAGTAGAAATGATTTACGTCGACGAGTTGTGGTTGTACGGCACGACCTTCTTGAGGGAGAAAGTGACGAATTCATCGGGGTTGAGAGCGCTGGCAAGGGGAGGGGACGCGGCGCCGGTACGAGTTGCATACACGTAGTATCCCAACCCACCGACACCTCCGAGTGCCAGAGTCAACGGCAGGAGGTTGGATTTTGTTTTTGGGGCCGCCTCAGTAGCATACTGACGAACGCGCGCAGTCTACAGGGACATCAGCGGAGAATATGGGCCGATACAAACGACCAACAAGGACAGAGGGTCTGAACGCGGTCCTGAACAGAGACATGATGATTACTCACAGTCGCGTTTTTTCGCGACAGTTATGGGAAGTCTTTGGTCATCCTTCTCAGTAAGCAGCTGATTCCACGGCGACCTCGAGCAATATTCCCGAATATCCTCGTGTATATAAGATGAAGTTACAATTTCCTTTCTACTTTACTATTGACTACGCATTTCATCTGCTAGACCACCAGAAATCAAGTAAGTAATACATGTGAAGCGAGAGACTGGAATAGTGCGCTAACCGCCCTTTGGAATTCGTGTATGTTCACAGAGGGGCGGCCACCGACGAGAAAAGGTAAGGTGATCATAATTCAACAAGAGTCCGTGAGGAGGAGAGGGAGGCGGAGCAGAGTTGCGCCTAATAGCCACGGATGTTGGCCGGAGTCGCCAACGCATTACATTGAGTTGATTATAACCAAAAACGAAAGAGAGGAAGGGTGGGCCAGCGTCGTATTTACGGCGGACTATGCGGGGGCCGGGGCTGACGACGTGTTCTCCGGGCCTGCCAGAGCACCAGTAGGGACACTTCCCGCATTGGCTGTTTCGCTGACTTGATGGAAATCTGACACAGAGTTGAGTTGACGCGACGGAGACGGAGACGGATGGGTATGTTACCTAGGATTTCGCTGTACATCATGACCTTCCACGTATCCACTGGGAGGTCAGCGTCGTTGAAACTCCAGTCGAACTTTTCGGCGGCCACGGGTTCGTCAGTAGGGTCGTGGTACGGAGAAACATATTCGTGCGCCAGTGCGTCGGTGGCGTCTATCCGTGTCCGTGGGTCGAAAACCAGCATTTTCTCCAGAAGATTGATGGCTAAAGTGGCACGCGATAAGTGGGCGGTTCAGATACGGGCAGCGCACAAACCATCTGCGTCCGCAGTGCGGATCTTCTGACTGAAGGGAACACGCTCCCGTTTCGGCAGACTTTGAACGAAGCGCAAGGTCTATATCAAGTGATTAGCTATCTTATCAGCGACAGAAATCAGCGATCACATACATTTTCACTGGCGATTGTCTCTATGACATCATCTGGCGGTGTGCCCAGTAGCTCCGTGATGATAGAGAACTGGTTCACATCTGGTATAAATGAATTAGACCTGCTGTCGTACGGAGCGAAGGGGAAACCCACGGTCTTTGCCTGGGAAGAGCGGCTTGCCCTCCAACATCTCGGCGAAGATGCAGCCGGTACTCCAGATATCAACTGCAACGTCGTACTTTTGCCAGGTCAACATGATCTCTGGTGCGCGGTAGTACCGCGTCGAGACATAGCCAGTCATTTGCGGGTCCTGAATACGCGCCAGTCCGAAATCGCAGATCTGAAGAAATGACGCGTCAGAATGGATTCCGGGAGTAAAGCGGAGGTTGTGCCTTCAAATCGCAATTTTCATTGACAAGAATGTTGCTCGGTTTCTGGTATGAGGGTGAGATCGATTGTTCCGCCTAATAGTCAAGGGCATACCAGATCTCGATGTACAACGCCAGCTGAATGCACATATTTGAGACCGCGCTAAGACGCGATGAGCTTTGGGTTAGCGTAAAGAAAAGGCAGACCTACGAGGATTTGATACAGGAAGTACTGGATGAACTGCTTCTCCAGCGGTCGGGATGTGAGCAGGCGGTGAAGATCCGTGCCGAGCAGTTCTGTGACGAAATACCTGGGAAATGGTCAGAAAAGAGTGGCAATCTGATTGTAAGATGCGTACAGATCCTCAAGAGGAGAGATGAAGACGTCGCTGAGACTGATAATCTACGTTTCCGGCTGCATTGTAAGCGGTAGTGGCTTTAAGAGCCATGAATTGGACAGACATTCTCGTGCTGGAGATGCTTCAAGAGCTTCAGTTCTCGGTAAGTCCGTTTGCTGAGAACGGGGGTGCTGAAGGGCTTCATGATCTTCTTTATCGCCACGGATGTCCCTGTAAGCTGATCCTTGGACGAGCTGTGGCGGACGATTCCAGCCTTAGCCATGAGAAGCGACGGAGAAAGTGCAACCCACCAAACCAGCCCGAAAGCACCTGGAGAGGAATTAGTAGATGAATGAGAGGGTTATTGGATTATACTGACCCATTCCAACTGGCTGGAGGTCGACATAACGAGTAGTAACCTGTATGCGGCGTGAGGAGCGCTACTCCACAAAATGATCTCGCGGGGTACCTCGAAGGATGTACCGAAGATGCTGAGTTTAACGAACGACATTGCGAGCTCGTAAGGGGATTGTGGGATGAGGGTGAAGGAGAAGGGCGCTACACGAAAAGGCCCTGTGTGGTAAGAAGCAAGTTGCAAGGATATTGATGCAATCCCTAATCAAGCGCGCGTGTCTCAATTCTTTCGATTTTTTCGGCGAATCCTGGGTACAATGTGGCATTCTATCTAGAATTAACCAGCGGGCATGCAAGCCAATCAAATGGTTTTTTTTCGCAGTTTTGTGCAGTCAGGAACGAGGGGAAATCGATAAAAGGGTAAAATGACGTCGTTTGTTTAGGGTCGTTAACGACTTGGACATAGCCGAGATTTTCAGGGCCGAGCGCTACGCATCAGGGCTGAGGGCTGAGCTTGAACGGTCTACGGTGCTTTGCAGACATAGACCGGGAGGTGGCTTGCAATTTATCCTGGCAATTCGCAATACGAGTGGGTCGCATTTTCGCCACATCAGACTATATTTGGGACGAATTGATATGTTGAAGAGTATTTTATTGTTAGACGTGGGCATCCACAGTCCCTTGAATTGTTGCAACCCTAGCAAGAGACTGAGGCTGGCTGAGGGTGTGTTAGAAGGCACAGTTGTTCTATTTATAACTCACTTCTCGATTTCGACTTCGCGATTCAAGCTGGTAGCGGCCTGGGGTCTATTTATTTGCTCATCCCACCTGGTGCTCGTGTGTGATTTCCACTAGTAAGATGCCCCCTCGCAGGCCAACGGCTTGGGAAGTTTCTTTTCCCGACGAAGTCCAGCTACCACTTGAAGGCCTCCAAATTTCCCGACCCGACAGCGCAAGCCCACTGAAGCGCAAATCCGCAGCCGATGAGACCAACGACGCGCTGCAACGCGTGAGTAGCACCGGCAGCGTGGCCTGTGCTGCCACCATCAGATTCACTTCATCCTTTACAGGCTAACAAGCGTGCGCTTCGACTGCCGGGTAGGGTTGAACTGCGAGGTGGATTATTCGAATCTGACACAGTACAGTCGCGTATTATAACTACCCGCCGGGCGGCCTTATCGACGAGACCGCCGAGTACATCGCACCCGGGGAGGATCCAAGCCCCGACAAAAGTACGCGGCGTTCTTCGAGACGAACACTGCGGGGCTAATCGTCTATGGCAGAGCCTGATCGAGTGCTATACAACTTCTGCATTTTCGAACCTGACGCCAGGAACGAGCTGGTGTCGCTCGAGGTGTTTGAGACGAGCGACAACAACCGCCAGTTTGCGGCCGTCGGAATTGTACTCTTGAATGACGAAGACGACGAAGATTACGGGCAAGAAGATGGCGCCGACGCAATTGAAGACATTGACGACGCCGAGAAAGAGTATGTGAGGCTCAACAATCTTTCTCTCTGTGCCTTTGACTACTTCTCGGACGACGCGTAGGTGTTTTCTAGGTACACTGTTGTTCTGCTCTCATTTCACCCAGACCCGTCTTCATTGAGACGCCTTTCGCAACCTATGAATTGCGAGGCCCGTCCACGCGATATAAGCCCTACTTCATGGACTTCTTAACTCCACGGCGTGTTGCGCGTGCAGTCTTGATGAGCGTGCTCGCCAACCCGCAAGAAGACCTGAAACAATTCCGTATTGCGGCCCCACAATTCAGCAAAGAAGGACTTCGAGAAGCGGTACGTTTTCCGAAAGTGGTTGAACGGTTTCGGATGTTAAGTTGCCTCAGATCCCTTACCTTCGCGAAGTCCTCGAGGAACATGGCGACGTACTTTTGAAGGACAGTCCACTTATCAAGGAACTATTGACTTCTATTCCAAACGCCGACCGTCGCCAACGGACGCGTCCTCGCGGTCGACCCAACCCCCAGAGGACATTCCTCGGAAACCCCGACCTCGCGTTGCTCAAAGCAGAAAGCCAGACGCATGTCACGCCGTTAATCGCGAAGCTAGCCACGGGTTTCTTCGAGGAGACTCTGCAGGTTGTCGGTCAACGGCCCATAACCGCCACCAAGGCCGAGGTGGACGCGCAAAGGTCGGCCGCTCTCCGCTTCTTGAAGGACTGCATAGCCCGGGCTCGTGCCCAAGAGCAAAGGCCCGCGTTTTCGTTTCCGACGGCACGTTCCCACTACCGACAGTCTGGGCGGTATGCCGAGGAGGCCGTAATTGGTGGCGAGACGTACAAGGTATGAACTCGAGATCCCCCGGGGGTTTGCTTATCCTCGCGAGCTCTAGGCGGGAGACTTTGTCTGTGTACGGAAAGGCCATTATCGCAATGTTCCCGCCCCTGTGCTCCCAGTCGACGTGCCCAACGACGCTCAATTGGCGGACTTCTTTTGGTTTGCGAGGATTATTTATTTCACCGTCGATGCGCGCCAAGCTCACCTCCAATGGCTCGAGCATGGATCCCAAATAATCCTGCAGGAAATGGCCGATCCGCAAGAGCTGTTTCTCACGATGCTCTGCGAGGACCAACCTATTGGCCTTATCGCTAACAAGATATCCGTAATTCACTCCATGGACGCGCCACGCAAGAAAAATCACTATTTTATAAGGTATGTGTCGACACATCTCATCGTTGCTGCTCTCGCTCTGAATATCCCTGGCAGACAAGTCTATAGCGAACAAGACATCTCCTGCACTTCCTTAGACGCGGAGGAAATGACCCAGGCGTTCCGAAAGCTGCCGCCGAACAATTGCCTCCCATGCCTGCGGACGGACGCCTACCACGCCGATGCGGACTGCGATATTCTCAAGGAATCCACTGGCGAGGGCAAGGCAGCCGTTGGCTTGAAATACCAAGGACACGTGTATCACCCGAACGATTTCTTCCTGTATAACGGTGGAAATGGCCCTGCCCAGATTGGCTATATGGAAGGCATCCAAGTCCCCCGAAGCGGAAGAGCGTCGCCGAAAATTCAGTTTACCAAGGTTGGAAGAATGGGAGATCTGGAGGGCGTTCAACTGGACCAAGATCCTTGTAATATATATGTAGGTCGTTCTTGACTTTTGGATTCTACTCGCTAACGAGGATTGTATGCCAGCCCGAGAGGCACGTCTTTCTCACCGACGAGAAAGCGGAGGTCTTGGTCAACGAACTGGTCCGGCCAATACATGTCTACGCATACGACTTCTTCCTGAACACGGCCGAGCTCAAGAAGTGGGTGTATTACTCGCCGTATCATTTCTACTGCTCGTACCGTCTCCGTTCACCCACTGCCGAGTCCTGGGCCCAACGAGTAGAAGTACCCAAAACAATGTACATCTGCGAATTCTGTCCATCGGACATGTACCAGCGGGATCACAGAGAACCAGACTTCGACGCAGAACACTCCAGCCACGATTATCAATGCCTCGATTTGTTCGGGGGGACAGTGAGGAGGCGTTCTTCTCTGCCGGTCGTATCGTGCTGAAATAATTTTATGCAGGGCGCCTTTAGCCAGGCATTCGCTGAAGGGAGCCGGGGGCTCCTGAAGCCGACACATCTCATCGAGATTACGCCGAGCGCTGCCCGAACGGCACAGTTCGTCTTGTGCCGGTGTTTCTTGTTCTAAATTTTCATTGAATGCTTTGAAATAGGAAGAACTCGCCCAACCTGGTGACTTATTGCCAGGATGCCAACGCCATGTTACGCTATTTCGTCAAGTCGAAGGCCAATCATGAAGTCGAGGTCCCTTGTCAGCTGTGGGATAACAAGACACCGGTACCTCCTCCCATGGAACCCGGAAAGGTCGCGGCTGTTTTCGCTGGACTGCCCTGGTGAGTCTGAGCAGTAGATCGTTTTCTCCAACTGAAGGTTTTCCGTAGTCAGTCTCATTCGGGACTCAATATGTACCGCAAGGTATGTTCCAATATATCTCATGTATTCTCTCCCATCTCAAAATAAAATAGGCTGAGGATCGCAAAAGCAATTTAATCCTCACCGCGCTTTCGTTTGTCGACTTCCTCCGGCCAAATTTCTTCTTCCTCGAAAACGTCCCGGGCTTTCTCAAGTACAACCTTCTCTCTGAGCAGGCGGGCCGGCATCGAGTTGAGGGTGGCATCGAGATGGGGGGACTGAAGCTTTTGCTTAGAGCCCTTCTCGACATGGGGTTATTTGCATAACTACATTCTCTCCGGCCGCTGACTGAACTAATATTAGGTACCAGTGGCGCTTTTCTTTGCTTCAGGCAGGCAACTACGGGGCCCCACAAAGCCGGGTCCGCTTCTTCCTTGTTGCTGCTCGTCACGGGCAACCCTTGCCCGACATGCCGCAACCGACGTGGGTCACATCTCTATCCAGTTCCTGCGTTCATTGATATTTTACCAGCCACGATTTCGGGGTTACGAACCACTTGAGAATGCAGCTGCCTTACAACCACAAACCGCGGATTGCGCCCATCCGCACCAGCCGAGGCAGAGCAGCGCACGCATCTGTTTCGATCGAAGATGCTATCGGTGATTTACCGCTTTTTGACTGGTGAGCTGACTGGTTATTCGAACACCGGCATCCCTCACACGGCCGCAGGAAACATCCCGCGAAGAAAAACGCCTCGGCTGGCCTGAAAAGGCTCATACAAGAGCGCAAGCTGAATCACATCCCGGTTTACGAATGCGACCACAAGAAAGCGCATTGTGGGCCCGAAGGTGTCGCATACAAACATGAACCGCAGACAAGTTACCAGAGGCAAGCACGCGAGCGCCCGGCACTCGATCTGCAGCATTACACCCGATGTCTCCTGCCCAAGACTGTCGAACGGTAGCTACCCATATTCATCGCCGTGTTTTAGGTCTGAAAAATTTCCAGCGTCGTAACGATACCCCTGGAAGCTGGTGCCGACTTTCGAAGTGCGTTGCGATAATAATCTCGCTGTGTTTCTGAACAATTGCATTGCAGCACTTCCCGATAGCCTGGCCGAATGGCAATTTTCCAATCCCACCTCTTCCGTTGGCCGAAAGAAATACCGAGGAGGTACGTTTGTTTCTTCCGTTGAAGATTATGACATTCATTGTCCATAAACACGCAGGGTTGTACGGTCGACTCGACAATAAAGCCTATTTCCCCACTACTGTTACGAACATGCATCCGACGGCAAAACAGTGCAAGGTTCTTCATCCAGAGGTACGTAGATCGAGTCCAAGTTTCAAGTTCAAGTCCTAACCGTTAACGTTTAATCTGCAGTGCCTTAGAATGGTAACGGGTACGTTGACCTCAGTGCATTTATTCCCGCCTCGGTTGATTGCGTACGTCTCGCGGTATTTAGTGCGAGAGCTAGCGCGGTCCCAAGGATTCCCCGACTGGTTTAGCTTCGTGTCCCTCAATGACAACGTCGTTACAGTTCGTACCTCTTCCGATGACCGCGAGAATTTAACCAATTACACCCTCACTCAAGCTTCATCGCCAAATCGGCAACGCGGTACCCTGGCAAGTGTCTCGAGCGCTCGGCCGGGAGCTTAGGGCCGCGCTGTTCGAGAAGTGGAAGAAACGGACACCTGCTGGTGAGGAAGATGTCGAAATGGGTTAGGCCGACTAAAGCCGACGGGTGGCATGTGATGGTCGATGTGATGTTCTTCGCGTGCGCAACCGTCGCTCGTTACACAAGTTGCTCTTGGCTGCGTCCAACGTTGGACAACGCCCCCAGGCAGTCCTTAGATTTACGCCGCGATCGATCCCCTGACCAGAGAAGGAAGTAGTGAACTTTGTGTCGAATGAGAAGTATACGTGCAGTAGTAAATTAGCTTGAGGATGGAATATCATGCGGCCGTCTTGCCCCACGTCTGCAAAAACAGCAGGTGAAACGGACAAGCCAATTCAGGTTCGATCAAATACAAAACATTGTTCTTCCAGAACTGCGAAGCGGGCCTTCCTATGGATCTTGAAGCGCCCCCTCACTCTTCCCGTACTTCCTCTGCTGCGTCGTCTGCGTCTGCTACCTACACCGCCGAACACGACCGCAGCCATTCCGAGACCACACTCTTTTCCATCTACTCCATGTACTCCTCCGACCCACCACCAGTTCCTCCGAAGGAACACATCCCAATCGTCAGCGTCACCCGTCCAGAGTCCTACCGCAACTCTTTCCGTCAGT
The DNA here is from genome assembly GCA_029282495.1 of Mycena albidolilacea. Lineage (NCBI taxonomy): Eukaryota > Fungi > Basidiomycota > Agaricomycetes > Agaricales > Mycenaceae > Mycena > Mycena albidolilacea. The sequence continues at coordinate 2,096,352 of JARIHO010000005.1, read as the reverse complement.
CAAACGGCTTTTCAGACTCTAGTCTGGCCTATTACGACTCCGATGACCCTCCGAAACCGCCACCGAGACGAACAATCGACTTAACAAAGGCAGGGGTGATTAATGGTCCTCAACGCATTTCGAGTCTCCGTCCAGTCTCGGACTATTCAGCCTCTTCGTCTTCTATGCGTACCCCCGCTGAGGATCGCAGAGCTTCCTCCGGCCACACCCATCGGACGTCGCTACATTCATCACGCCAATCGTCGCGGCACAGTTCTCCGCGACCGGAGTCTCTCCTCGCGCCGTCCCCCGTCATTACATCCGGCCAGCTCACGCCGCCACCCACACCTCCCCCCGCGATATCAATATCACCGTCCGTGTCGGTGGCCGCTGGCCTGCCAAGCCCGGCTTCGCCATCAAAGCCGCTAAAGCATCCTGTGTCGGACTACACGTATCCGGGGAGCAAAACATCACTTGTTCCGTCGGAAGGGGAGGATTTGGATGGGTTTCATGTGCGCAACACATATGCGCAGCTGGAGATGTGTGGTGTGAAAGGGGACGGATTCGACGAAGGCGTAGAGCGGACACGCGCCCGAATAGGACCCAGTCGTGCTAGCCAAGCGTTTGCTGAAAACGCAATTGGCGACGGTACGGAGAAGTCACAAGAGCTGGACCCCAAGGAGATTCAGACATTGGTCGCCGTCGACCGGTGAGTTTTATTTTATTCTCTCCCGCAATTTCTTCTTATTCGCTGCCTTCTAAGCTATGGTTTCTTCTCGACACCTTCTCACGACCGCCTTGTTCTCGTACCGAAGGCCCCTTTTCTAAAACCACTCGCGGTCGTACGGGCAGGCCCATCGTCCCACAAACCCTCCGCTCAATCCCTCAATGCCGTTCCGCCAGCACCTTTGCCACCGAAGGAAGCTTCACGGATAGAAAAATGGACGCGAATGATGCAACCTTCCGAGCGCCAGGGCTCGAATACGCAGACCTGGCGCGTCAAGCCCTCGAAACAGGGCAAGCTACGCCTGCGAACGTACAAGGGTGTTCCTGACCGATGGCGGCCAGCCGCGTGGGACATGTGTATGAACAACATAGCGAGAACCTCGCCAAGTGAGATGGCGCGCCTTGGACAACAATACCGGGATGGGCTGGACAAACCGTCGACCTACGATATCCAGATTGACTTGGATGTCCCGCGGACGATTAGTGGGCATATTATGTTTCGGACACGTTACGGTGCCGGGTGCGTTATTTATTTTCGTAGTTGTGCTATTTCCTGATTTTAATTTCGCTGCGCAGGCAACGGTCACTATTCCATGTCCTGCACTGTTTCTCGCTCCGGTGTCCAGAATGTGGTTACGTCCAGGGCATGGGCCCAATTGCAGCGACTTTGTTGTGCTATTTCGACCCTGAAAAGGCTTACGCCTCCCTGGTGCGGTTACATGACGCGTATGGCATGCACAGCATCTTCAGTCCTGGGTTTCCCGGGCTCCTCGAAGCGATATACATCCAGGAGCGCATAACGGAACAGATGATGCCCGACGTGTACGCAGCGTTCCAGAAACACACCATTTCAACGACGTCGTATGCGACGAAGTGGTATATCACGCTGTTCTCCAATTCCGTGCCGTTTCAAACCCAGCTGCGACTTTGGGACGCCTTCCTCCTCGAAGGGACAGACCTGTTCGTCGCGGTGGCTATTGCCATTGTATGGGTCTATAGAGGTGCTTTTTCTTTTTCATTCAAAGACTTGCCGTACCAACACGATTCTACAGACCACATAACATCCGCTGCTGCCAACTTCGAGACCATTCTGTCTCTTCTTTCCTCATTTTTCGTCCCAGAGGATGAGGATTCTCTACTCCTATGGATAGAGAAAACCCTGGGCGACAAGAAGTTGCGGTCGAGCATGTCGGGGTGGCGAGCAGACTGGCGACAGCTCGTCGCCTCCGGCAAGGATGCAACCGCACTGTTATAGTCCTTGCCTCCGCCGTGCTCCTCGTATATGTCGGAGCGCGGCGGTTCTTTTATTTTGCGCGCTGTGCGAACTTTTTACTATAATAGCCTTTCCTTAATTCGCGGATTGACGGGTTCAGCCCGTCCACACTCTCCTTTAGCTAGCTTCTACCATCTCTTCTCGCTCTTTGTACATTCGCTACTCATCTGCTCTCAGACAAGCCTCGCGCAATGAACTCATTTATTGTACAACAGCCTAACATTTTCGTGAATTTATTATTATTGGAAATACAATTGGGAGCCAGCCCGACGTATGTCAATCGCTTAATTCGGCGAATAAATCGTCGTCATCCAAAAGACCATTGGCGTACTCCGCCAGGTCCTAGGAGTTGTGCGCAAAGGTCAGGGCCTCGAAGTACACACGCCCAACGAACTCACCTCATCGGTAAATGCAGAACTGGAAGTAACGACAGGAACCTGCGGGGCTGAACGGGAACTTGACGGGCCCGCTACAGTCTTCGCAAGTGGCTCATGGGTCGTCTTCCGGATCTTAGCAGGATTCTTGCCAGTGTCGCCAGACCCGATGTCTTCGGGGGGATCACTGATCTCCGGAGGAACGAATTCAGGCTCGTCAACGCCTTGGAATTCGATTTCGAGGCGTTCCTTAAGCTCTGCTTCCAGTTTCGCCCAATCCCGCTCTTTCAGAAGCGGCTGCCGTGCGCCGATATTGGCCTGTGTGTCGGCGCCCTCATTTCCATCGATTCCGGCATGACCCTTGACCCACTGGAGCTTAACTCTCTGGCCACGGCGGGCGCGAGCGTCAAGATGTGTCGAAATGTATCTGATGAGAGGTGCATTCTTCACGGGGTCCTTGTTGGATGTAACAAACCCATTGCTGATCCACTTGGGGAGCCATTCTTTGAAGCCTTTATTCCGTCAGCAGGATGTCGCAAGGACCAAATGAACGACCACATTTGAGGGAATATGAACTGTCTGATTTAATTAGCAGTGGCTTCTTCGTTTCCGGGACGGTCTCTAGAACTCTCAGAATCGCCTGTAAAGGAGTGTGGTGAGTGGAGTGACGGCACAAAGGCTTGGGATGTACGATGAGTTCCGCTCGATTGTTCGTCTGGTCGCCTGGACAGCGCTCTGCAATGTTCCTTGGGCGTGTGAAACAGGGTTTCAGCTGAATAGAGGATGACTCGGCAGACCTGGGATCGCCCTCAGCCCACCATACACCAACACCGGCAATGGATCCAGCTTGGCCATTGCCTTTACATGCGCCGTCGCTATAGACTACATCCCATCCGGTTTCATCTCCCACGTCCGGACTCGCAGCCCGCGCACGCTTCCCATTATCATTGGTAGATTTAGAGGATTTGGAGTTAGTGCCAGATTTAGAGGGCGATATCGGGGCTCCGGCCAAGAATGCGACAGCTTCTTCGCGGCTGTTGAAGCCCTTATATGCCGCATGAGGAAAGCCACGAATTTGTGGCTCGGCCTCGCTCCTTCTTGGTGTGGGATTCAGCGTTCGTGAGCGTCGAGAGATAGACGTACCACGTTCCGTAGATTCCCGGCTGCTTTCCTTTTCTGACGGCGTAGTATTTCCACACCATTTTGGATGTGAGTGCTGATAAAAAGTGCGCGAAGAAGCGCGGTCGTCGAGGCAGGATGAAAGCCTTCACGGTCACGTGGTCCGTCTCAACTGGAACCGAATAGGAGGCCATCAATTGATCTCTCATTTAGCCTCCACAACGTTCGTGATTCTTGTCAGTGCCCTCTCTTTCCAACTCCATGTCGGAAACCCCAGAAACCATTGTGCGAAAAGGAAGCTGCCTTTGCGGTGATATCTCATACGCTATCCACGGCAACCCCCTGTTTAGCGTATACTGCCATTGTAGACATCCGTTTTCTCGCTACCTTCTCAAATAAATTGACCGACGTGTAGGTACTCAGTGCCAGAGGACAGATGGTAAACATCATGGCTTTATTTTCGCGAACGGGCTGATTTCTTGGCGCGTTTGGCAGGCGCCGCTTTCGTCTCCGCGATGCATTATCCGTCCTCCGCCTTTTCGTGGACATACGCCGCAGACAAGGAGCCGGCTGTAGAACCAATTAAGGGATGCACGCTCTACAGGTGCAAGAGCTGCCGGAGCTGTGCCGCCACCCAGATGTCGGACAACCAAAACTGGGCCCTTCGAAGCACGCAGCTGGAACGCGATGAAAACGGCAAAATAAAAAACTGGGATGGTGTTAAACCTTCTGGCCACATCTTCTATGGAACCAGGTATTACTCCTTTCATTTTTACATCACGAGCTTTTTTCTCTAAACGCAAACTAGAGTGGTCGACGTCGCAGACGATTTGCCCAAGTGGGAAGGATTCCCGGGCTCGAAGAGGATCGGATGAATTCTCCGTGTTCCGCTAAAATTGTATCGATGATTTCTGGGTCGCATTTGCGACAAATTGAATGTCATATATTGAGACACCAAGACTCGCTATGGCTTAGTCGAAGCGAACCCTAACCCTAACTGAGCTGTGGGAAAGAACGCGTTCCGTCGCGTCAATTCACCTTGCCCTTTTCCACCACCTTTCGTCGCCACCTCGCGGTCGCGGTCGCGCTTGAATACCACTTCTGACCAACTTTACACTTGATTCCGACTCTGAAATATGAGACCGCAAGTCGAGGAAATTGAGGACGACCTCGCTGCAGAAGAGGAGAATAAACTCATCAACGAGGTAGGGTGAACCCTCCCGTGTTCTTGGTCGTTTTCAACTCATCCCGCCGCTCTGGCACTTGCGATTTACAGGAGTACAAGACCTGGTGAGTGGCACCTATCCTGATTCCTGGCTTTGGCCTGACTGGCATCCGACAGGAAGAAAAACGCGCCTTATCTCTACGATATCGTCATCACCCACGCCTTAGACTGGCCGAGTTTGACGTGCCAGTGGTTCCCAGACAAGGAATCGTACGCCTAGCCTCATTTTATCCCTCACGGCCATTGAGCGCGCCTGCAGGTCCTCGAACAAGCCGTACACGACGCATCGGCTCCTCCTCGGGACCCACACGTCCGGGCAAAACCAGGATTACCTCCAGATCGCCTCTGTGCAGATCCCCAAACGCACGAACGCGAGCGGCGCGGAGAAGCTCGACCGAGCGGACTACGACGATGAGCGGGGCGAGCTGGGCGGGCACACCATCCCCCCTGCGCCACGCATCCAGATCATCCAGAAAATCAACCATGCGGGGGAGGTCAACCGCGCGCGCTATATGCCACAGAACCCGGACTTGATTGCGACCAAGGCCGTGACGGGGGAGGTCCTCGTTTTCGACCGGACAAAGCATTCCAGCGAACCGGAGCGGGGTGGTGTATGCAAACCCGACATTCGATTGGTTGGGCAAACGCGGGAAGGGTGCGTTGTTTCGTTGGTTTCTTACGACAAGTCTCATTCTTGTTCGGGAATGAAGGTATGGACTAGCGTGGAATCCCTTGAAAGCAGGGAATGTACTTGGAGCCTCAGAGGACATGACTGTCTGCCACTGGTGAGCCGGGTTTCCTACGATCGAGCACGTTCTAAACACCACAACCAGGGATATTAACTCATATACCAAGGCTAAAACGTCGATTGAGCCGACGAATGTCTTCCGTGGACACACATCCGTTGTCGGGGTAGGTCTAGCTCGCTTTGTATCGAGCTATTTAACCTATCGCGACAGGATGTCGACTGGCACCCAACAAAAGAGAATGTCTTTGCCAGTGTGGGGGACGACAAAATGCTCATGATGTGAGGACGCGTTTTTCTTATTGGTTTCGAGTCTAACTTGAATTATCTCTAGCTGGGACACCAGAGCGCCGACCGAGGCATCGACTAAAATCCAGGCCCACGACAGAGAAATCCTCGCCGTGTCTTTCAGCCCCGCGGCTGAGCATCTCCTCGTAACAGGGAGCGCGGACAAGGTTTTAATATTGCGCTGTGCGTTGGTGGCATTAACTGACACCACACTCAGTCCGTCATCCTGCACGACATGCGGGCCCCCGCGAAGAAGCTTCATACCTTTGAATCACACACAGACGAAGTCCTCCACCTGTCATGGTCACCTCACAATGCCACCATCTTCGCGTCTGCTTCCAGCGACCGGAGAATAAACATCTGGGACCTGTCAATGATCGGCGTCGAGCAGACGCCCGACGACCAAGAGGACGGGCCGCCCGAACTGCTGTTCGTCCATGGGGGTGCGTCTGACCTTCCTTTCAATTTGCAACAATTACTTAGGGTCGTTGAGGTCATACGGCGCGGCCGACTGATTTCTGCTGGGCTCCGGGCGAGTCGGAGAACTGGACGACAACGAGTACCTCTGAGGACAACATCGTCATGGTTTGGCAGCCCACCATGCGCGTGTGGGCGGGAGATGCGGTCAAGATCGACGAGAAGGAGTTGGAAGAAGTGGATGCCATGGAGGGCGTTGAGGCCACAGGGTCAAGGGCGGCGGAGAAGGGGAAAGGAAAGACCTCGGAGAGTGGAGGCAGTTTAAGCATGAGCGTCAGCGCCACGAGTGTGTCGGGCGACGACTGAACGTAAATTGTTGTCTTGTTGATCTGTTTTTATTTCGTCGACGCAGAACTGATAATTGTATCGTATGCATGTTTCGGAGCTCCGCACAAAATAAGAGAATAAACAAAACGCGAGGAAACGCTGTTGTACAGGTGCCGCCTAGCACCGTCATCTCGACCGTGCCTCCCAGGGCGTGAAGTCGGTATCCTAGTCCAGGAACAGTAGCCGCACGATCTGGAATATTACTGTGGGGAAGGTTATGATGCGCGAAACCTCCGAATTGAAGATCGAAGTACCTCCGCCTATAACCACGAATACAACGACGCCGAGCGCCCACACGTTTAACGGGCTCCGCTTGGCAAGCTGCTCTGCTCTCGAGGGATGGGTGGGCTTCTTGCCCGATTTTGCAGTGTTCGCGAACTTTGCGTTGCGCTGCCGCATTTCGAATTCGGTGGGCTAACGGAGGACGTCAACAAAATGTCGTATAGAATGCCAGGTTGCGTGCCATTTTTAAAGAATGAAGGAGAGACTGGGGTTATGTGGTGAGTGAGTAAACTTGAGAACGTGGCAGTTCGCGTACCGAGATATTGCCTTCGGCATCTTCCGCTTCTGGTCCGGCGATCTATGTCGGCAGACTATGTATGCGCAATAGGAGTAGGAAAGCAAGAGAGGTGAGCAGAAGACATCACACCGGAAAATGAATTTCACAGCGCTGATCCACTGGGCTCTACTCTTGCATTTTTCCCGCTCTCAGCCCCACTTAGGCAAAAGTCCTTGCTCGTTGTTCGTTGCATCTCATCGCTATTGCATGTACGAGCTCACCTGTGACTGATAGATAACCTCTGCTAGTCATCATGTCGCAGGTCAAGCCCGTCATTCTCGCCGACTGTAGACCCGTCAACCTGCCCCCTCCCGACAATATCGTGAAACTGTGTCGAGAGGCCGGGTATGATGTCAGCGGGATTCCCCTAATCGACGAGTCTCGTGGGGTTGCCTCTGCCTGGGTCAAGTACGGCTGGTCGGTGACGATGGGCGAGGCCCTCACACAGGACTGGGTTGGGCAAGCCCTTAACGCCAGCCCCGATGCCGCTGTACGAATCCCCGCCGTGTATCTCGCCTTCGAACACTCTGGATTGGGATATATCGTTATGGAGTATATTGATGGTTCAGTATGCGACGACTCCGATGCTCTGCGGGTCGCTGCTGCCGTGGAGTGTCTTATCCACGTCAAAAGTCCGACCTCTACACCCGGACCTGTCGGTGGAGGTCCCATCAAGCACCGTTTCTTCGTCGAATGGAGTTCTTCCGTAACGTATAGCACGGTTCAACTGTTGGAAGACCACGTGAACGGAGTAAGGATGTATCACTCTTTTTATACGCCTTGTTGACTCGGGGGAATGACAGATTCTAAAAAACATGGGGGTGTCCCACCGGGTCAGCTTCAATGACGAAGCCTTATGCCTGTGCCCCTGCGACCTTAACCGTACCAACTTCAAGAAAGGTCTACAGGGTAAGGTCGTAGCGCTCGACTTCGGCGATACGTGTTTCTTGCCCCCGTCCTTCTTCGCCTTCGCAATAGCCGCGGCAGAAGACAGATTCACTCGGCTCTTGGCCCAGTATGTCAAATATCCAGCATCGTCGAACCTCGAGGCGATGCTGCATGCCTCCTACTACTTGGTTCCGTTCGGCACAAACAATATTGGTGAGCAACTAAACGTTTCGTCCCATGTAGACTGATATCAAGGCTGGACAGGTGTTCCGAGCTCGCTCAAACCCAAACCAAGCCAGCGTACGAGCGCACAATCGTCTTGAAAGATCTAACTACCCGTCATGTACATATTTTATTGATATTTTATGTCTTGGCCGTATTACGAGCCACTGTATGAATAGTATTTAGAGTTTCGGATGAAGTGGGCGAGTTTGCGTCCCATTTTGAAAGAATGAAGGAGAGGGGTTATGTGGTGAGTGAGTAAACTTGAGAACGGGGCAGTTCGCGTACCGAAATATTGTCTTCGGCATCTTCCGCTTCCGGTCCGGCGATCTATTTCGCAGTTTTACTTCCTCCCGTCTGGTCAACAACGCTCTAACTTGCAATGGCCAAATCAAAGAAACCTTTGAAAGCTGCACTCCAGTCTCAACAATCTCGACTGAAACTGAAGCAAAAGGCGGCTCAAGCTGCCCAAACCGCTGAATTGATGGCGAAAAAGCAGGGAGGAGCGAAAGGCAAACCTCATCCGGCCAACGCGAAAGGCAAAGGCAAGGCGGTTGCACCTCCTCGTCGTCTCACCATGCCCTTCCGCGCTACGGACAAGATTCTTCTGATCGGGGAAGGCAACTTTTCATTTGCACGCGCTCTGGTCCGGGATGCTCCAGCTGAATTGGAACATTTGCCCGCGAGAAACGTAACTGCGACCGCATACGACACGGAGGCGGAGTGCTACGACAAGTATCCCGAGGCTGCGGATATTGTACAAGATCTGCGAGCAGCTGGGGCTGAGGTCCACTTTGGCGTCGACGCGACGCAGCTGGGCAAAGTCACGAGTTTTAAAGGGAGGAAGTGGGATAGGATTGTTTGGAATTTCCCGCACGCCGGTTTGCCTTCCCCAATATTGGTTTCGTATTTTCGGTTGTATAACACGGATAATTTACAGGCAAAGGCATTACAGACCAGGATCGGAATATACTCTCGAACCAGCTGCTCATTCTCGGGTTCCTCCGTTCTGCTGCTGGTTTCCTCGGAAGCGGGCCCGTCCCCGAAGTATTCTCTCCGAAAAAGCGGAAACGGCCGGACGACGACGATGAAGCGGAAGAAGACGAGAACATGAGCGACGACCACACGGATCTAGACGACGACAATATCGTCACCGCCGTTGCGGCCCGCGGCACGATTCTTCTGACGTTGCGGAACGTTGTGCCATATACAGCGTGGTAAGTAAAGCAATTATTTACCGACGTGTGTTCCAGGCGTATGTATACAGTCACTGAATGCCTCGTTTTCATGTTAGGGACGTACCTCGACTAGCGAAAAACCCACCTTCACCGACGACTGGGAGCACACCTCCAAATCCGAAGTATCTCATCCTGCGGTCTTTCTTTTTCCATCGGAGTATGTGGAAGGGGTATCAACATAGAATGACCAAAGGGGAAAGAGCCCATGGGACCGGGAAGACGGGAGAAGGGGGAGAGGACCGGACTTGGGAGTTCTGTTTGAAGGATTAATTTGGGTTCTGTATACAGTTGCATGCCCGTCGACTCGGTCAACTCCGAGATGTGAGCTGTCAACTAAAGTCTTGACGTAACGGGGACAGTTGTATCTGAATTGGGTGTCGGAGGTCATGGTAAGAATAAAAAGCAAGCAACAACGATCGGAGTTCAGCGGTCTTCCGGAATCCAGCCCGAGAGCGCTGGAAGAGTACCGGGATCGGTCCGCAGTAGCGATGGACAAATTTAAATTTATCTACAGAACTTGATGATCGACGAGCAAATTTATCTACCGAAGATGATTGAAGGAGCGCGCCGCGGCTGAAGCTAGCGCTGAAGGCTTGGGCTCATGATCAGGTTCCTAGGAATTAGAATTGAATGCCCGGCGGTCATGGTAAGAATAAAAGTGACGATCGGAGTGATGTCATCGGGCTAGAGCGTCCTTCTACGATTTAGCTCAATCTGTTTGGAGAGCGCTGGGTGGGATGCCGGGATCGATCCACAGTAGCGATGAACAAATCCTTGTGCACAATTATGATTTACGGAACGGAGGAAGGCGCGACGTGGAAGGCGCAAGGACGTGTGCGGGAACGAGAACCAGAGGAACAGCCTTTCGGGGTGCCTGTGAGGAGCGATCGACTTCAAGTTGTCCAGCCGTTGAAGCAGCTGTTGCCGCATTCGTGGGTGTTCCCACTGGCGACGAATAAAATTATCTACACAAGATGGTTTACGGAACGAGAAGGAGCGACGTACTGGATGGGTGCGAGTCGCAGGAACAATGATTTACGGAATGAGAAAGACCGATGCACGAATTAATCTAGCCATGTAACCGGGTTGGCGAGCGCCGGAAGAACTAACGAACAATTTATCTATCGAAGATGATTGACTGGCCTCGAAGACCCGGAGAATGATGCAAATGGTGACGTACAATCCACATGATGGAACGGGATGGGATGCGGGGATGCGGGGATGCGCGTATGAGAGCTACCTGAACAGCTTGTTAGCTGGAAGTAGACCTGGCTAGACCTGCGGGTGATGGGTTGTAGGTAATTATTTAAAGACGCAAGAGAATGGCGAAACAAGAACAGTAACAGACTTCTTCGCATACGATATCTGATGAAGGCCGCGCGGTGGGATAACCTAGGCCGGTAGCGAAAATAGAGGGGAACCTGAACCGCAGGAATAGAATGGTTTGCGGGAGACGGGTAAGAAAAATGAGAAGCAGTCGTTCAATTCGATGACCGCAATAGACTCGTCTATTTGTTCGGAAAGAGTTTAGTGGGCTCATGCAAAGAACTTAATGGGCTGCAGACGTACTTCGTTGTAACAGAAGATGGTTAACAGTCATACAGAGAGTTTCATCTATATCTGGCCACGGAACGTCGGGGAAAAGAGTTAAGTGGGTGAGAAGCAGGCGGAATATGTATGATAGCTGTAGCAAAGATGATGAACAGCCATTCGGACCGAAAACCGTGATATTTGCTATGTCCGGCGATTGCTATATCGGCGACAGAGAAAAGATTGAACGGGTGGGAAGGGCGGCAGGAAAGAGAGTTCGAAGCGGCGAACATACGTCAATGGCAAGGTCGATCAAAAAAACAGCAGAACTCGGGGAAAGAATTGACTTGGTGGAAATTGACAAGTAGTGATGGGCACTGGGCAGGGAACAGCAGTGGCGAGGGAATGTGCAGGCAGTAGGATAAGTTAGATCGAAAACCACCACTACTGTAGACTTTCGACCAAAGGTTCAGTGACAGGTGACACCCAACTTTTTTTGATGTGTGCAAAAATCGCCTTAATTCAAAAGAAAATTTTCGGTCTTCTCGGAAGAGAAAAAATCTAAAAATAGTGAACCTTTGGTCGAAAGTCTACAGTATATCCCGCCACAGAACACCGGGCGAAGCGTAGAAAGAGTTTACCCGGTGGCAGTAAATAATTGGGTTGGGCCCGGGCAGAATAGCAGTTGTGATAAGATGTAATTCGCATCGAAAACCCCAAGAGGTTCACATTCCGCCACAGAAGTTGTGAGAGAAATAGTTTAGTGGGAAGTGAACTAACGCAACCGTGATAGGAAATCATGGGTCGGATGGGGGACAACAGGAAATGCGTCTATATCTGGTCACGGAAGATGTCGGCCAACGGGAATCGCACAAAACGCCTGGGACGCGCGGGAAAGAGTTTGAATGGGTGGGAAATTACGAAGAGTTTGGTGGGGCAGTGAACCGACGTAGCCGCGTATTGAAAGATGAACAGCCATTCGGATTGGACTAATCTGGCCACAGGAGGCGAGGGATGATTCTGATTCGGCGTTTAGTGGTGAGAAGGTGCTTGGTAGGCCCTTCTAGACGGAAGCGAGCGCCACCACAAATGTTCTTCTCTCCATTCGGTGTTGTAGATCTGTGTTATAAAAGGAAAAAAAACATATCCAACATATTCAATCTTCCAGACACTTTGCCATGCATATCACGCACCTATTGTCAACAACACTTCTCGCCCTCCTCTCGTACACCGGGAACAACATCGTCCGCTATGTTGTTCTTCTGTTCCTCGTATTTTATGCCGGGGTCTTCATCGTCCAACCACTACTTCCAAGCGCAAGGATGCTCAAGCTCGAGAACATTATGGCGGAGACGGCAGATATATTACAGAGCGCCAACGAAGAGCACATGCTGTCCAGTCGCAAGTTCAACCTGGAAGTGCAGCTCCGCTTGTCCAGGTTGGTTGGCGTCCCAGTCTCATCAGTGCACAAGCTGAAGCAACGTATTCCAGAGTCAATCTGACCAAGTCCACTCTTCGGGCGAGGATCCTCGAGTTCGAGTTGAGTTATCCTGCGCAAGAATACCTACACATCGTGGGGGACCTCTCGGCTGAGATCGAACGGTGCAAACGCGAGGTCAAGCAGATCCAAATTGATATCTTGGTGAGTGGCTTGAGCTTGAAGACATCGCCGACTGAGTTGAACTTTCTCCAGACCGCAATGGAGAGCGAGCGGCAAGTCCTGTATAATGCCAACATCGAGGAGATGATTGTTGTCCTCTCTTCGGGTTCCACAGTGAGCCCCAAGTCATAACACAAGGAGATGCCACTAAAATGATTCAAAGTTGCGGAGGATCCACTAAATCACTCCGGTCAGACAATATCAGTGACAGAACACAGCCTAATCTCGGAGTACTAAAGAGATCAAAGCTAGATAAAAAATCGTGAGAGGATGATCATGATGGGGTTGAACTTAGGTTTACGTAAACGTGTCACACAGTGCCAAAACAAACTAAGTATTTCCTACTGCGTAACGGGCCACCTTCGTGTTGAGTGCCAATCCTTGGGATTGGGAAGCATCCCAACACGACGAGGAAGTATCTACATCACCTCAGGCATGCTAAGATTAATGTCAGCCAAATATTCCGAATCTATCTGATGATTTGACCATGTACTGTAGACTTTCGACCAAAGGTTCAGTGACAGGTGACACCCAACTTTTTTTGATGTGTGCAAAAATCGCCTTAATTCAAAAGAAAATTTTCGGTCTTCTCGGAAGAGAAAAAATCTAAAAATAGTGAACCTTTGGTCGAAAGTCTACAGTAGTGCCAAATTTTTCTTTGCCACGACGCCAAAAATGGCAATTGATGGGGAAGCGGGCCACTTGCTTTTAGACGTTGTTATCGCGGTATGGGGGCAGCATCGAATAATGTGGTGAGGCCATTGAGGATATATTATACACATTTTGGTCATAGCTCCGTTTTAGACCAGTGACTGTCTGTCTATGAAGGCAAGCCTGTCGATAGACACGACAGGCTTGCCTTCACAGATAGGCTGGATTCGAGCCTAGCTCCGTTTAACGGCCGGGTTGGAGCCATTTTTTTTTTTTTTTGAATCGGAAGAAGACTGCAAGGAGCAATAATGTTGTTACGCTAGTTGCGGTTCTCTAGAAGGGTCCATCAAGCATCTTCCTACCCATTAAACACCGAATCACTGTTCATCTTCTAATACGGCTATATATGTTTGTTCACTGCGCCCAAACTCTCCGTAGCTTCTCACTGCATTCAGACCCCCCCATAGGCACATATGTGCCTATGTTCGCAGATCTCTGCCGAGATGCGCCTATCCAGGTCTATGTTGGTCTATGTTGATCTATGTTGGTCTAGTGTGTCTGCCTACGCGAGGCCTGCCCACGTTGACCGATCCGAGCCGATGGTGGTGTGCCGATCATGGCCGACCCTGGCCGAGGTAGGTCCGCCTATTCTGGCCGGAACACGTAGACCAACCTCGGCAGATGGATCGGCAAAGGTCGGCGTGGTCTGCCTACACATATGCCTACTGGGATCCGGCAGACCTGTGCCTACGGGGGAGTCTGAATGCAGTGTCTCACCATTCAAACTCTTTCCCAGGCACCCCGGGCGCTCTGTACGCCCCGCTCACTGACTTTTTCTGTGACCAGATGTACACATCGTGTTGTTTTCGATACAACAATTTTTTTTCACAGCGTCAGTTCAGTGGGTGACTTCCCATAAGCATTATAATAAAAAATTCTACCAGCATTATTTTCATGCCTTCCGAGACGATGCCGAGACAGCTGTCAGGACCCCATCAATTGAGGGCCCAAATGCAGACACGATTTAATGCGAATTTAGTATAATCTGGAGGAGGGGTCAGCACCCCCTGTTCAGATTATCATTATTCTGAATAAACTATTTGGCGGGATGAAGATGTGATCCTCACTTTGAACTCGTGCTTGAAGGTCCCGAATGGCGGCCAAAAAAATGCACACCACTACATTTGACCCTTGGATCCTATCCCGGCCGTCCTTTGGGCAGAGACACAAGGTCGATGAATCTATTATTTTCTTATGGGAATGCGAGCAGGAAAAGCTTGACTTGAATTTTTCAAGCCTTGATCCCATCGTTGGCACTCTCAAACAAGCTCGGGGGATATTATATGCTTATGGGAAGTCACCCACTTCCCATTAAATTATTTCTCTCACTCACTAAACTTGGCGGAATACGAATCTCTCGCGTTTCTCCATTCAAATTACAACTCAACACAAAGTATGCGGAAAGTCAGCATGCTCGACTTGTATTCCCGGCCTGACTCGGATCAGAGCAGGCGGGACGCACAGATATAACCAAAAAATAACTTTTGTGATTTTCATAACGTTCGCAACCGCATATTTGGCAATTCGGCACCCATCGACCTGTTTACGGAATCAAATCTGGCCATCACTTTTGATCCACGGGATCCCCAGTGACAGAAACGCTCAACCAGATCACCTAGACATGACGTATCTCCGCAAGCACCCATATCTCCTCACCCAGACGCCACCCGTTTTCCTCACTTTATTGTTTGCTCACTGGATCCGATTACCTTCCCAGCTCTCATTTTCTGCTCTCCGGACTCTTTATCGCTTTTCTTGTGTCCCTGGAGTCACCCACGCCAGCCCGGATTTTTCCTTGGCTTGTGCGCGAATCTTCCCCGACGCCCAATGTAGCGACGAGCAAATTTATCTACAGAACTTGATGATCGACGAGCAAATTTATCTACCGAAGATGATTGAAGGAGCGCGCCGCGGCTGAAGGCTTGACGAGGACCGTCGTGTCCCATGATCAGGCTCCTAGGAATTAGAATTGAATGCCCGGCGGTCATGTTTAAGAATAAAAGTGACGATCGGAGTGATGTCGTCGGGCTAGAGCGTCCTTCTGCGATTTAGCTTAATCCATTTGAGCGTGGAAGAGTAATGATGAACAAATTTATCTATCGGATATGATTTACGGAACGAGGGAAGGAACGACGTACAAGGCGCAAAGACCGGGAATGAGAACCATAGGAACAACCTTGATCCTGATGTATACAATAATTATTCATGGTATGTGAGCCGGCTGCAGCCTTGGATTCAAGTTGTCCAGTTAAAGCATTGCCACATTGGGATCTAGACAAGATGATTTGAGAAGGAGTGACGTGCGGACGGGTGCGGTCGTGGGAATGAAAACCACAAGAACAGGCGATGGTGTGAGAGCAGCCTCGACTTCAAGTTATCCGGCTGGTGAAGCAGCTTTGCCGCATTTGAGTCTTGACTTTGCCGCTGGCCACGATCAAATTTATCCACACAGGATTTACGGAACGAGAAGGGGCGATGCGGGTCACGGGAATGGGGGCCGCAGGAACAGCCTGTGCGAGCAGCTTACTTATCCAGCTGTTGAAACAGCTGTTGCCAGATTGCATTTTGCTACTGGCGACGATCAAACTTATCCACGCAAGATGATTTACGGAACGAGAAGGAGCGGCGTAGGAATGGGTGCGGGTCGCGGGAATGGGACCACAGAAACAGCGAGGTAACATAAGAAAATCAAAGCGCTTTCCGCCGACGCATGGACGGGGCCGTTCACGTTAATTCAATATACGTGCGAAGATTGCAATTGGCGTCTATTCCAGCGGTGTACTCCGGGCCTTCCGAGTAGAATATTCCAGGGATAATCATCGATGTGTGAGCTGCCTTCGATTTCAGGTTGTCCAGCTGTTGAAGCAGCTTTTGTCGCATTGGGTTTTGCCACGTCTATTCCAGCGGTGTAACAAGCCAGCTCGGGCCTTCCGGGCAGAATCTTTTCAGGTTGATTCAGTATGCATGCAGGGATTGCATTTGGGGTCTATTCCAGAGGTGCAGTCCACAAAGCAAGTTTGGACCTTCTGGGTAGAATCTGGCAGGGATAATCGTTGATGTAGATAATTATTTACGGTGTGTGATCAATCTTCGACTTCAGTTGTCCATGTCGAAGCAGCTTTTGCCGCATTGGGCTCCCCCACGCTGTGCGCGCGGGTTGCAGTAAAAGGTTCGGTGAACAGATGTATTAGTTGCAACAAAAAAAGACGAACAGCCATTCGGATATAAGACCACAAGGGCTTGATCTATATCTGTCGTAGGACGCGCTCGGCGTTTAGTCGAGGGGGGTGGTTCGGTGGTTCTTTATAAAAGGCAGAAAACATTCGTCTCCGATCCTCCAGACACTTTGCCATGCGTATCACCCACCTATTGTCAACAACACTTCTCGCCCTCCTCTCGTGCGCCGGGAACAACATCGTCCGCTATGTTGTTCTTCTGTTCCTCGTATTTTATGCCGGGGTCTTCATCGTCCAACCACTACTTCCAAGCGCAAGGATGCTCAAGCTCGAGAACATTGCGGCGGAGACGGCAGATATATTGCAGAGCGCCAACGAAGAGCACATGCTGTCCAATCGCGAGTTCAACCTGGAAGTGCGGCTCCGCCTGTCCAGGTTGGTTGGCGTCTCAGTCTTATCGGTGCACAAGCTGAAGCAACGTATTCCAGAGTCAATCTGACCAAGTCCACTCTTCGGGCAAAACTTCTCGAGTTCGAGCTGGGCCACCCAGCGAAAGAATACCTGCACATCGCGGGGGGCCTCTCGGCTGATATCGAACGGTGCAAACGCGAGGTCAAGCAGATCCAAATTGATATCCTGGTGAGTGGCTTGAGCTTGAAGACATCGCCGACCGAGTTGAACTTTCTCCAGACCGCAATGGAGAGCGAGCGCCAAGTACTGTATAACACCAACATCGAGGAGATGGTTGTTGTCCTCTCTTCGGGTTCCACAGTGAGCCCAGAGTCATAGCACGAGAGATGCCACTGACGTAATTCAAAGCTGCGGAGGATCCACTGAAGAGCTCCAGTCAGACAATAACGAGAACACAGTCCAATCTCGGAGTACTGAAAGAGATCGAAAAATCGTGAGAGGATGATCATGATGGTGAACTTAGGTTTACGTAAACGTGTCACACGGTGCCAAAACAACATTCGTTTTTTTTTTGGTTTTATTCGTTTTCAACCTCTTCAATCGATGCTGTTAGCTGCGACTGCGAGGCGTGTCCCCCGGCGACCCTTATCTTCTACCGCGTCTCCATTGTATCTTACGCGCTTACGTACGATAGTTAATTAGCCTACGTAGTCGACGCAAATACATCATCAGCCCCAGTCCCATCTCCATCGGGCCCGCGCTCTCCTCCTTGTTTTCTTTTCTTCTCGAAGACATGTTGGTACTCCGGCAGGTCTGACTTCCTCTTTTTTGGGGGGCGTTCCAGCACGGCCACCTTCTGTGGGGTTCCCGGATCCATCGTTGCCGCCCATTCTTCGCTCGTCAGCGCATCCCGCAAGACTTGAGTTACCCAACGGTGATCTTCCAAGGCCGCCACTCTCTCTGCCAAATCCCTCTTCATCTCGGCGGTGGCGTTGCGTCGCGGCGTAAGGTAACGATACTTAAACCCTTCGAGAAGCTGGCTCAACACGTCCTCGAAATGCGGGGACTCGAGAAGCAGCCTGCGCACCGGACCATCGCCGCCCATGAGCATATTCGTTTTGCTGACGGCGCCAGGGTCATCAAAAATTTTGAGTGTGAAAGCACGTGATTCCGGCGTCATGTTGCCGGGTCCGTATGCAGTCGCTAGCCAAAGTAGGACTAGCACGAAGGACTCGATGTCGTCGCCCAAGGTCCGCGTTGGTGGAGAGTCCGTGCATAAGCGAGCAGACATGAATTGTCGCGTACCCTGTTAATGCCACCAGTCAGAGGTAACTTACTTCACAGACAAGTTAAACCCACCGTTCGTTCGTATGCTCGCGCCGCACCTTCTTCCTGAAATTTAGCTAACTCCCAATCAATCAGAATGGCCCTCAACGTCCCATCGCCGTTGGGCACGATTACAATGTTCCCGGCGGAAACATCCCGATGTTCCACGCCGGCCTTTGTGAACGCGTCGTCATGTGCTTGCAATTTTGAGTTGTAGTGATGCAGATGGGGGTGTCAAGAGAACCTATCTTCCAAAGTATCCAGTATATATCCAACGAGCGTGTGTGTGGATGGGAATTGAGTTAGAGATTTTCTCACCACGTCCAAGACGATGCGGTAATGTTGGTGCTCTCGCAATCCCCCGCTCGGAATATGCCATGCTAGGGGGTAGGTTCCGCAGGATTGCTCGCCGACATCGGAGGCTGCGACAATGTGCGCAATATTCCGCACACCATGTCCATGTAATCTCGTATAAACTTCATCTTCTGGATGATAACCCACGACGCGCCACGTATCCTTGAGGAGACACTTTTGATTTGTAACTGAATCGACAGCGACAAAACATCGGGTTCCACGGCCAACAGGGTAGTGGTGGGAGCGTGTGAAGGGAGCCGAGACGTAGAAAGAACGGTCTTGGACGGGCACCTGCCACAGTGCTCGGCCGACGGCGTCGAGAATTTCCCGGGCTGCACGGGCATCGTCTCGATGGACTAGTTCGTACGTCGTATCGATTCCGCGGGTTTGGGGCGTCGCGTGAGAGAATCGCCAGAGGAAGGTGGACAGAAAACTCGTCGATGTGTAGTCAAAAGACGATGTGACTTCGATCCCGCTTCTTGTGAGTCGTAGTAATTGACAATTGTTTTTGACTATAATCACACTGAAGACATGAGTGCGATACTGAGAAGCTTGGATGGCATTGAGATATGTTATTATTTGGCCGCGTGAGTCTCTGGCTCTCGCCGACTCCTTTTCTAGGGTACCTGCGTCCGCAAAGGGATTGTCCTGGGGATCGGTCTTCAATTCCAGGAAACACTCCATGTCGCAGGCGCGACAGAGATTCCCGTTTGAAGGTTGTTGATCAGAGTACATAGATATGTCTGGTTTGACAAGTTGGTCGAGAATATATGCGGAGTCGGGGTTGGCAGAATCCGAGGTGTTCATGTCGGAGGGGCGACAGAGATTCCTGTTTGAAGGTTGTTGATCAGAGTACATAGATATGTCTGGTTTGACAAGTTGGTCGAGAATATATGCGGAGTCGGGGTCGGCAGGATCCGAGGTATTTTCCAGTCTCCATCCTCACTTGAGTAGGGGGCGCAAAGCCGAGATCTACGCAGAGTCAGTCAATAATTAATTGAGAAAACCCCGATGGCGTACAAGTGGTGTATACATGTCCCGCTCCAACTTGGTGTTAGCAACCTGTGTAAGGAGGGAGGAGCTAACAGAAGGCGCTTGTCCAGCGGAAGAATCGGGGAAGTGCTCCCAGATAAAGGACTCGGGAGAGGTGAATACATATTTCCCTTCCAACTCGCGGGCGGCATAGATATAGGCATCCTGTTGGAAGAAGCCGTTGATGGAGGAGAACGGGACGTTGGAAGCGACGTGCTTGTGGGGTGTATCGATGGATGCAGGAGTACCCTCTGGTGGGGGGGTAGAAGGCGTAAGGGGTAGTGGCCCAGCGGGATAGAAACTCGCCGGCGGTATGGGAGGTATGGGAGACGACATTCACAAACAGGATTTATCCTGTATGTGCCTATTTGGGGGGAGCGGCGTAAGGTGGAGGCCGTGGGAACCCAGCACTCTTTGTAAGCCGTGACTGTAACGCGTGACATCATGCGTCACAGTTTCAAACTTTGGATGTTGAAAAAAAAATTCAATTAGAATGCAGCCAAAGACACAAAAAACAAAAATTATCTATCAACTTCAGCCTTGATATCTCTAACTACATCAGGTGGCAACATCCTATGGCTCTTGTACTCCCTTTTCAGACTCTGAAGTTGCAACTGAGTGACTCCTGTGACCTTTCCAAAGCTCTTGTACTTCTTGTCAACAAGAGATATGTGTGATCCATTCAGCCCTTGTGCATATGCTGAGATGAACCGTGCTGCTCGATTTGCATATTGAAGAATGGACAAGTTTGGCACATCATCAAGGCATCTTTTGACATTTGTTCTCATCTCTTCCATTTTACTGGTCTGGGGACTCTTGTGATATCTGAACTTTACTGCACCCCAATACATCTCGATGAAATTGAGTTAGCAGTGGTATTTGGAATAGAAATCACAAATATGTCCCCGACTTTCAATAAGTTCCTCCTGGCTTGCAAAATCTGGTTGGTTGAAGAGAATCCGACGACAGCAGCAGTCAGCTACTCCTGTTTGACATTTGAAACCAGGGCATTGAGCCAAGAGCCCATCTTTCCAAAGGTTATGTTCTTTCAGAATTTGTTCCATTCCCTTAAACCAGCCAGGCATTATGCCTACAACGTATTTCCCGGGCCGTGGGAATGTCACGTGTTTGATTATGTAATCATTCAAATTTTAGCTTGAAACAGAATGAACATAGCGCCAAATGAAACTAAAATGCAATTGGTGCATTATTTCCAAAAAAGGAAAGAACATGTTATTCCACCTTCATGGTGAAGATTTTGATGAAAATCTTCCCCAGGAACTTGTTATATTACTTATTAGAACATTTTTTGGGGGCTAGATTTTTTTTACATCCCCTCCTTTCACCGGAATTAGAGTTGTCACACTCTGCTTACATAAGAGTGCTGGGTTCCCACGGCCTCCACCTTAGCGCAAATACCCATGGTAGCCCGGTATACTATCTAGTCCCTTATTTGATAGCCCATCATAGCCCGAGAAAACACATGCGTGAGCGGAAAAAGGGATGTTCGGGTGCTTAAAAGGGAGGTTTTCAAAATTAGAGGAGGAGAATTTAGAAAATCATTATTCCTGGATCTTATCAGATATCCCTTATCTCCCAGAACAGGTCTGAACCTGTGTTGGGGGCCACAGATTCGCCCAAATCTGGACAAAACGCCAGGGGAAATTGCAGACACGATGTCAGGGAAGTTAAGATGAGTCAAGTGGGTGGGAATGTACACTGCAAGAATGCCGGCAGCCAGCAGCTGGTCAACAGCCATCCAGACCAAAAACAGAAAGGGAAATCCGCCCATATCAGGATGGCCAGCGAATGGGCTATAAAAGACGGATAATGTTCGTCTCCAATTCGCCATTGTGCCATGCGGATCACCCACCTATTATCAACGATACTTCTCGCCCTCCTCTCGTATACTGGGAACAACGTCGTCCGCCATGTTGTTCTTCTGCTCCTCGGATATCGATTCTATGCGGTTGGAGTTTTCTTCGTCCAACCGCTGCTTCCGAGTGCAAGGATGCTCCAGCTCGAGGACATGGTGGTGGAGACAACCAAAATATTGGAGAGTGTCCAGTCGCGAGTTCAAACAGTAAGTACAGCTCCGGCTGTTGAGGTTGGTTGGCATCCCAGTCTTATCGGTACATAAGCTGAAACCACGTATTCCAGAGCCAATCTGACCAAGTCTACTCTTCACCCGATGATTCTCGAGTTCGAGCTGGGCCACTCCGCGAAAGAATACATGCACATTGTGGGGGGCCTCTCGGCTGATATCGAACGGTGCAAACGCGAGGTCAAGCAGATCCAGATTGATATCTTGGTCAGTGGCTTCAGAATGTCGCCGACCGAGTTGACCTTTTCAAGTCTAGACCGAAATGTAAAACGAGCGTCAAGTGCTGTATAATGCCAACATCGAGGAGATGGTTGTCTATGGTTGTGGTCCTCTCTTCGGGTTCTAGTGAGCTCCGAGTGAAGTCATAAGACGAGGAGGTGCCACTAAAATGATTCAAAGTTGCAGAGGATCCACTGAGAGCTCCAGTCAGACAATAACAGTGACAGAACACAGTCCAATCTCGGAGTACTGAAAGAGTTCGATGCTAGATAAAAAATCGTGGGAGGATGATCATGATGGGGTTGAACTTAGGTTTACGTAAAGTGTCACACGGTGCCAAAACAGATATTCCTTTTTTTGTTCGTTTTCAACCTCTTCGATACTGTTAATGTTAGCGTAGCGCCTCAGTTACCAAGATGGAACTCGTTATATTAATATCTACCTGTTAGCGTAGCCTACGGAATAATTAGATCTGAAATAAAGTATTGTAAAGGAATGGACGTACGCCTCAGTTACCAAGATGGAACTGAGGCTTCTAAGCGAGTAACGTAAACTATGCAGTAGAGGAATGACGGGATGAATGAATGTGGTAAGTAAGAATTAGTAAGTGATTATACGGTACCGCTAACAGTTAACTGCGACTAGCGAGGCATGTCCCACAGCGACCTTCTCCTCTACCATGTCTCCATTGTATCTTACGCGCTCTCGGTTACCCACCTCCGCATGTTTAAAGGATTCATTTTGGTTCCGCTGTCAGCATTAATTTGCGTTCATATAACGTGGAGCGCCATCAGGTCGGTAAACGACACCAGAATCAGAGATGGCAACAAGTCATGGCAACGACGACTTCCGGGCGAAGCAGTGCCATTGTTGTTCCCGTGTAATTTAGCTGTATGGCCCCGGTGGGACGGTCATGTCAAAATTAAAAGGCCAAGTTCGAGCTCAAACTCGCGCCTCGAGGCGAGCAAAAGAATCCCGTTGTCAGTGTCCCTGAAATCTAGCCATATGGCCCCAGGGCCCAACGGGATGGTGTCGAAATCTATGTCAAGTCATCATGTACCGCCCGGCAAATTTAAGTATCTGTAGATAAGATAGTTCTGTTTATACTCCGGGTGCTGGTCATGTTGGACGATGTATAGAAATGGAAGGGGGCTGTAAGAAAAGGACGTGTATGTACGTGCTGTATACGCAAGCCGCGTGTGCGCAGATGACGTAGGAACCACTGACGGGCCACCGGGAGAGAAACATGAGACCAGACTTTGCACGATGATGGGACTGGCAACAGGCGAAGAAGGACCGAACACCGGCCAAACAGCAGACTTGCATGCCATGGCTCGCGGACGGCAAGAGGTTCATCGCATGCAGAATGCGATGATTCAATGAAGCACATACGGCCGGGGCCGGTACCAAGCTCTGATTAATGGCAAGAATGAATCATTCTATTCTTTTTTTGGGAGGTCGCCACTGGCGAAAGCACAGACGGCTACCCAATTCAGTACGCAACGCCAGGTACTTGGCCTCGGAGAGACCGAAAAAACGCACGGGTGAGCGAAAACAGAGATGTTCAAGTGGAGAAAAGGGAGGTTTTCAAAATTAGAGGAGGATAATTTAGAACGTACGTCAAAATCATCATTCCTGGGTCCTATCAGATATCCCATTATCTCCCAGAACAGGTCTGAACCTGTGTCAGGGGCCACGGATCCGCCCAAATCTGGACGAAATGAGGAGGAATTGATGACGCAACATCGGTGGAAGTCAGGACAGGCCAAGTGAGTGGGAATGTACGCTGCAAGAAAGCCGGCGGCCAACAGCTGGTTAACAGCCATCCAGACCAAAAACAGAAAAGGACATCCTTCCATATCAGGATGGCCAGCGAACGGGCTATAAAAGGCGGATAACGTTCGTCTCCAATTCGCCAGATATTGTGCCATGATTGTCAACGATACTTCTCGCCCTCCTCTCGTATACCGGAAACAACGTCGTCCGCGATGTTGTTCTTCTGCTCCTCGGATTCTATACGGTTGGAGTTTTCTTCGTCCAACCGCTGCTTCCGAGTGCAAGGATGCTCCAGCTCAAGGACATGGTGGCGGAGACGACCGATATATTGGACATTGTCAACGAAGAGCACATGCTGTCTAATCGCGAGTTCAACCTGGAAGTGCGGCTCCGGCTGTCGAGGTTGGTTGGCGTTCCAGTCCTATCGGTGCAAAGCTGAAGCAACGTATTCCAGAGTTAATCTGACCAAGTCCACTCTTCGGGCGAAGCTTCTCGAGGTCGAGCTGGGCCATCCAGCGAAAGAATACCTGCACATCGTGAGGGGCCTCTCTGCTGATATCGAACGGTGCAAACGCGAGGTCAAGCAGATTCAGATTGATATCTTGGTGAGTGGCTTGAGCTTGAAGACGTCGCCGACTGAGTTGAACTTTCTCCAGACCGCAGTGGAGAACGAGCGTCAAGTTCTGTATAATGCCAACATCGAGGAGATGGTTGCTGTCCTCTCTTCGGGTTCCACAGTGAGCCCAGAGTCATAGCGCGCGAGATGTCACTAAAATAAGTATTTCAAAGTCGCGGAGGATCCACTGAAGACCTCCAGTCGGGCAGAAACAGAAAACAAGAAAGCCAGAGTACTGAAAGATATCAGAGCTAGACCAAATTCCTGCGGCGTGAGGATGATGTGAGTGTTGTGGGAGTGGGAGAAGGTTGAACTTAGGTTTACGTAAATGTGCTTGGTTCCTCTCTTCCGATCCAAACATTCGTTTTCGACGTCGATGTTAGCTGCGAGTGCGAGGCGCGTCCCCCGGCGACCGCTCTCTTCTAGCGCGTCTCTGACGCGCTCAACACCTCCGCGTTCTCCCGCCGGCGCGTCCCGCAGCTATGCGCTCTCGGTTGTGCCCCCAAAGATTCCAAAAGGAATGATCCTGCCGCGCCATTTCACCGGGAAAAAAGCATTCCAGTACAACTGGTACATGCGAATCCTCGACAGCAGCACCACCTCTCCCCTCATCTTCCTCTACCACAACGACTTTACCTCCCAAAAGCTCATAAAACTCCGCCGAGACATCTCCGCCGCCTCAAATCGCTCGAAGCCGTCATTATCCTCTGCCTCTCCGGCGGGCATTCCAGCAGAACCCGTCCCGGAACCCCTGCTCACCGTCATACGGTCAGGCATATTCGGCGCCGCGCTGCGCGACTTCCCTGCAGTGGAGAACGCGGACGTGATGCAGATGACCGAGGGCGTGAAGGGCGCGCTCGCGGTTCTCTCGCTGCCCGTTCTCGACCCCCCACAACTCAAGGCCATCCTCCGCACCTTCGACCGCAACGTCCCTCCGCGAAAACCGAAAACGGAGGAGGAGCTGAAGAAGGCGCTGGACGAGAAGAATGCGGATCCCTTAAACCCGGGTCGCAGGATGAAGAAGCTGCGCCAGATCGTGGACCCAGAGCTCAAGGTCCTTGGGGCGCTGCTCGACGGGCAGATACTGCTTCCGGAACGGGTGCGGTCTGTGGCGGATATGCCGTCTCTGCAGACCTTGCGGGAGCAGTTGGTGGGGTTGTTGAGCTCGCCTGGGACGCAGCTGGCGATGACGCTGAGTGAAGCGAGTGGTGGTCGGTTGGCACGGACGCTGGAGGGGCTGAAGAAGGGTTTGGAGGAGACTGCAGGGGATGCTCCACCATAGAGTTGTTAGCCCGTTTTTCGAATAAAATATAGTAATTTTAGGGCAGTCAACCGTAAGTTGTATTGGTCGCGGGACTTGCACCTGGGCTCGACGAGTTGAATTCATTCTGTGGTGGATCAATCAGTTTTAGAGCGCGAAATGTGCAACTATCTCGATTGGGAACTCACTTCCGGTGAAAAATCCGGAACTGTAATATACCTACCTTACCTTTCAAACTAATTCAATCTGGCTCAAAAATTGCCCATAGGCAGCCAGAGGCTCGATCTCGCTCAATGTCATATTGAGCGGAATTCGAGGTTTATTCTATTGACCGTCGAACTGTGTACAGTTGACTATTGAACGCAGCTCTGCCTGTGCTCCGCCCCGCCCGCATCCCGTGGTCGCGCGACTTGAACTCGGACGCGGCGCGAGCTTGTGACTGTGACGCGTGACTCGTTCACTTTTGCGCTCTGACCAACAACTTGCAACGACGATGTGTGTACTCTTCTATCCACAGCGCGTCTACTGACTTGGCGCAGGGACGACGACGACGACTTTCTCTACGGCGGAGGAGTCCCCCAGCCACAATCCACACCGGTACCGGGTATGCGTATTTCTTCGACAACTGTCTTGTTCTACTGTATCCCAATGCCCAATATCATTTCGTTGACTCCCATGTTCTCGTGTGATACTTAGTAACACCATCGTGAGTTTCAACAAAGAGTCGGTCTATTCTTCCTGTTGATATTCGGCCGACTGTCTCAGAACCTCGTTGGGAAATTTTCCGTCCTCGGAGCAAATTGTCGCGCAATTGGAGGCTCAAGCTGCACTTGCGGAAGCCTCGACGAGCCAGGCTATCGAATTTTCCACTGCTCAAGACGACGACGACGGCGAGGAGGCGGTGGAATTGGGAACTGAGACTGAAGACGACGAGGATGTACGCATGCGGTTTCTTTCGCCTCAAGGTTATTCTAACCAGGAATTCAGGATGTGGAGATTATCATGGAGCCTCAGTCGCGGTCTCTTGATTTTCGGTGAAGATTTTGTCTTTCGGTCAGTGATTCGAGTTGACACCAGGTTGGTTAGACAGTCGGCTGGGAGCCGTTCCGCACCACCGCGTACTACCAGCTCAGCAGCAGCAGCAGCAGCACCTCTACGACGTAGGTGATCTCGTATTATATATTCGCTTTCAGCTAATGACGTGCCTGCAGCGCAGCCCTCGTTAACAACCGAGTACACGCCTATTCAAAGGGCCGGCGCCGCCCCTCCGCCAAGGGCCACACCCCAAGCGCAACCTACCCCCCAACCTGCTCCCCAAGCACCCAGCGACGCCGAGCAGCCTCCCCCGTCAACCATCACCGCCCCGCAAACCGACCCGCCTCTGCAACCCTCTCCCGAAGGCCCCGCCGCCCCCGCCCCCGCCCCACCCGCACCCGCACCCGCACCCGCAGACGACGGCGTTGACCCGTCGACCCTCCCGGCCGTATCCGCACCCCCTTCGCACCCAGCCATCGACCCGGGCGTAACGGGCACGTTGGAGGGCCGCCCCATCATCGAGGTCGACCTGTCCTCGATGACCGACAAGCAGTGGCGGAAGCCCGGGTCGGATATTAGCGACTGGTTCAACTACGGGTTCGACGAGCTGTCGTGGGAGGCGTACTGCTACCGCCGTCGGGACCTCGGCGAGCTCGCGAACGTGCTGAAGACGAGTGTCCTCGTAAGCGCATTCATCATTATTCCTCGCACTCGAAAAAATACTGATTGAATCCACTCCAGAACTTCTCTGGGATGCCGGAGGACCAGCTGACGGCGCTGCCGCCAGAGGTGCGGCAGATGGTGATGACGGGGACGAACGCGATGCTGAACGGCGCGGGGAACCCCGCGCTGATGGGGCAGGGCATGATGATGGACATGTCGGGCATGATGCCCATGGGCATGGGCGTCGGCGTCGGCATGGGCGGCGAGATGGGCATGAACGGGGCGATGATGCAGGTCGACGGGCGCGCGCACGCGATGATGGGCATGCAGGATGGCGGGCAGGGTCAGGTTGGGAGCGGGGCCGGGGGCGGGAACGGGACGCCCGAGGGCGGGATGCAGGAGGGTGGGTTCGTGGGGGGGCCGGGGATGATGGGTATGGGGATGGAGTATGGGGTGCAGGTTCGTGTTTTGGCTTCCCTCCTTCCTGGTCGGGGTTGACGAATAATTTGCGCGCCTGTAGGAGCAGAACCAGATGGCGCAGCAGCAGATGTACCCGCAGATGGAGGCGCCGCAACCGAGCGCTCCAGCCGGGCTCGGGCGCGGTGCGGGCGCTGTGCCGTACCGCGCGCGCGGCCTGCGCGGCGCACGGGGCTTCCCCAGCCGCGGGCGTGGGCGGGGCGGATACGACGGTGCGTTAACTACTCTGCGTATTACCAGACTTATTCATTCTCTGCTCGTTTCGCAGCACCCCCACCCCCGGTACGCCCCACGTCTCCCCTCCCGCCGAACGTACCCACTGGCCCGCGGAACCAAAACAAGTACAAGGACCGCGACGGGAACGCGCCGGCGGTCGACGGCTTGGACTATGGGGGCACAAAAGACGGCCGGACGAACAGCGGGGAGCCGGAGGAGCGCAGCCGGTACGTGGTTTCGGCGGCACCGCAGTTAATTAATACTGATGGTGAACGCGAAAGCAGCAAACGGAGGATTTCGCCTGGGCTGGACGATGTGCGGGGATCAAAACGACGCTGAGGGCAGTCTACCTACGTTTGAGGGGAATTTATTGTGCTGTACCTACCTACGCGGCCGAACTGTGCTTTGCCTTGTACACAGCGACTTGAGTGATGGAATGATACGTACGCGGGGGTACGAAAGCAAGATTAAATCCATTACAAAAAGGATACACGTCTAAAGCTTACAAGGGTTCGAACGCGAAGGAACGTTTACATACAGTAGAGTCGGATAAATCACGCCCTCGCTCTGCCCGATGCTTTCCGCCTGCCTCCTCGGCCGGCGCGCTTCGCATTCCGCTTCGTCCTGCACGCGTCGCAGAACCAGCGCCCATCCGGCGGCGCGGCCAATCCAATGCACTGCAGATGGAACTGTACAACGAATGGTCAGGACGCGAAAAATAAACCAAGCTAAAGCACGCACCCATTCCCACTGACAATTCGAGTCGTCGCACGCGATCATCTGCCCGAAGCTCACGCGCTGGCAGAAGCAGTACGGCTTGTCGTCCCCGTCCGCCTCACCGCCGTCCGCCTCGGGCTGCGCGTTGTCGAGCGAGCTGACGCTCGGGCCACTCGCCGGGACGTTCGCGTGGTTGCGCGCGACGGGCATCCCCGGGCCCTCGAGCGTCTGCGGGTGCGGCGGGTTCCAGTCGCCCGCACCCGGGGCGGGCGTGTTGGGGAGCGAGTGGCCGTTGCCGCCGCCGCGCGGGTGCAGGTCGAACGCGGTCGCGTGGGGCGGGTGCCCGTTTTGGTACGGGATGAGGGAGGGGTGCGAGGAGGAGGAGGGGGGCACGTTGAAGGCTTCACGGCGGGCGTTCCCGGCGGCGGAGGTGGTCGTGTGTCCGTTGGGGTGGTCGTGCGCGGGGTTATTTGCGTAGTACTCGTTCGGCTGGTCGCTCGCGCCGCGGGTGACGGCGGTGCGGGAGCGTTTGTTTGCGGTTCCGTTGGGGGCGCGTGGGTTGGTGGCTCCGGAAGCGCGGGCGTTTGACTGGGGTGGGATATGGGACGTCACCGAGAGCAGCGACTCGGTGGGCGACGGGGCGCGTTCGACTCTGAGTTTTGTATTAGTTTCAACTTGGACACTATTGTGGATTTGACGCACTTTTTGCGACCGCCATTGCGTGGACGCGGTGGGGCGTCGACGACTCGTTCTTTTCGGGGTGATCGGTGATCAAGGTCATCGTCGCGCACGGCTCTTTTTCTCTTGATGGGGCTGGGGTCGGGCGCACTGACGAGCAGCGACGCAACGAAGCCCGACCGCCGCCGCCGCCCCGGCTCGAGCGACGAGACGGGCATGAACGAGCGCGTAGCGACATGGGGGTAGGTGGTGCGGCGGGCGAGCTCGTTCGGGTCAAAGCCCGGGATATGCTCTGTGAGCGTCCTCAGGTGGGTGTTGTGCGATTTGAGGTTGTCTGCGGCCTGGCACGCGACGCGAATCTTGTCCTCGCCACCGAGGCGCAGCCGGGTGGCCTCCTCGGCGATTTCCATGAGCAGCCAGAGACGCTCCTCCTGCTTGCCCTGCCCCTGCTCGATCATCTCTGTGAGGGAGCTGATTTTTGTGGTTATGGAGGACATAGAGGCTGAGAGGACGGCATCGAGCTCGCGCAGGTCAGCAAAGTTGCGGGAGAGGTCAAGAGGGAGGGAGTCGAGGGTATGGGTGTATTCGCTGAGGAGAGCGAGGGAGTATACTGTCGACGTCGCCGACGACGGCGTCGAGACTGCTGCGCGGGGAGGCGCCATCGAGGAAGGGGAGGACAAAACTTGCAATAAGCGGATCGGCAAATGGCCCGTGCACGTGCGGTCGATCTCTTGTCTCGAACTCTCATGTCTGAGGAAAACTCCCATCTCCACGAAAATTCGCAGAAAACAATACAAAATTGCGTCTATGCTATACAAATGCTGTGGTATCATGCTGGTGCTTGAGGGTTTTTGCGTGTTCAACACGCTCGGGCTCGCTCTCCCTGCCCAAATAATAATTACGGTGCTGTGCAGCAGCGAAGGGTAAAGTCGTGATCATGTCGTTTCTAGTTGCTCGGCGGCGGACGCGTTACTTTCTCGTCGAGAACCGCTTCGATAGGCTGCCCTGCCCCGAGGATGATGGCTGCTGTGCGCCCGGGGCCGTAGCGGCGGGCGCCGAGAACTGCGCATACATGGTGTGGTTGTCTCGCGGAGACTGATGGTGGGACATGAACGCGTTGGGCGACGTCGCGCCGGTGGGAAATAGCCCGTAAGCGGGCGCAGTGGGGACGGCGTATTTCGTGTAAGTCGACATTATGATCCGTGTGTGGTGAATAAAATTAGATGGTGGCGGTCGTGAATGAATGAATGGGATGCGAATGCAGATGCAGATGCAGATGCGAGAATGCAGAAATGCAGTGAGGATGGATGGATGCGAGAGGATGAGTGGGGCGGACGCGAGAAATTAGGTGGGCGTGAAGAGGTGGGTGGGGGGGTGGCTCGTCGTGACGAAGTGGGCGCGTATGTATGCTTTTCAGAGATAATAAGCAAAGTGTGACCTGGAATGACAATAGGATGGAAGCCTCGGCAGCTTATTGTCTTTGCGAGCAAACTCAGGAGTTGGCTCTGATTGCTCCAGGGGACCTGTCGCGCTTATATATCTCCTGGGAAATACAAAGGCAGCTCCACTTCGGGCTCGCTGGGCAAACCGGCGGCACCACGGGGCCTGGGTACTTCCACACCTGCCTTTTTGGGACGCGAGAAATACAATGGAACGCGCTAATGGGGAAATTTCCTTGTAATTGTCCATCACTCTCCATCACCATGAGTCTCTCACCCCGCTTTCAGCACAAGAACATTGCATACGTGGAGGTAACTGTTCAAGTTAACGTTCAAGTCATTCGAAATGAATATTCCGCACAAATCCCGCGGTCTTCGACTTCACGAAGTCAGAGAATGCTTTTGTAATTTACGCAACATCAAAATGGATATCCCGATAACGGGTTATATTCGACAAGTCGTATGTGCGCAACATCCCACTGCGCCCGAAAACACATCAGAACAGGAAGCCATCGGACCGTTGCACGCACCAGACCCTCTTTGTAATACTCGTCCGCCTGAATAATCTTGAGCGCCTCTTCGTGGCTCTCCGCCTCCAGAAGGAGGAACGTGCCCCCGAATGCGCGCTGGGCTGCGTTTTCGCCCGCCCCGGCGTCGTTGTAGAAGGGGCCGCCGAATTCTGGCAAGGATTATTTAGCGGCTGGAATGGAAGTAGACAAAGTAGGTAACTGATGACCCCCGCCGCCAGGAGCTCCTTCAGCCTAGCGACGTGCGGCGTGTGGATACGCGCGCGGAGTGCGGGTGCGTCGGGGCTGGTGATGTATGGGGCGAAAAGTGCGAATTTTCGGGACATGTTGGGAGTGCGTGCCTGCAGAATAATGCAGCGCTGTATTTATCGTTGCGCGCCTGATTACTCAGGTATGTATCCCGGGCAAAAAAGGCTTATTCAGACTGATCAAGAGCTGACTGAGTCTCCGGCGAGAGAGGAACATGCTATTCTAACCCCTGATGTGTGCATGCACCCCGAAGTGGAATTTTTGGGACTCCCGGTCACAAATCTGAATAGAACACTTGGAAAAAATAATATGTGGTGGCCGTGCATAGTAATTGTCTCCTCCCCAAAATTTAGATTTATTGTGCAAGAAATGAGGGCTCCAGAAAATCAGGATGCCCCCCAAAATCGGTTTTTGATCAAAACTGATACCACTTCCCCGATATCTCATAATGCAGACAATCATTTCTCTCAGAAAAAAAAAATCCACCATTCGGAATGTGTCTCAAGTTGTTTTAGAGACCCGGCTTGAGTGGAAGAGAAAAGGTGCATGCAACATAGAGCAATGATGTTGATTCCACATTGACACCAGGTGTTAAAAGTGTCATCAAAACCAGCATCGTCATAGCAATAACTCTCATTCCTCAAATAATCTGGAAACTTTTCAAGTTATGTCTCGTGAGTGAAAGAATGTCCCAGAGACCGGTCTGGGCAAAAAGATTAGATTTTGCCAGAGGTACGGCTTGTCATCAAAACCGTGGACACATCAGGGGTTAGAATAGTAATCAACCGCAGAAAGACAACGTAGGCCCCGTGAAGCTCCACCAAAGGAGTGTCCCAAATTATAGCTTTTTGAGGGCGAAAAATCGCGATTTCCTTGTCCGAAGTTAAGCTTTTTTAGGCCCAAAACTCGCCAGCCTTGTCCGAGGATAAGCTTTTTGAGGGGGATTTGAGCTCAAAGCTTATGGTGGACCCCTCGTTGACACCATATCTTAAGTGTGTCGCTTGGCGAAGTGATTAACGCTGCTCTTTTCTACAGTCCCTCGCTCGAACCTTACATTCTTTTTTGCATTTTGCCGTTTTTGAATCAGTCGCTGATGGAGTTCAACATTGAACTCTCATACCGCATCCCGTGTCAGTGTGGACAGCTCTTACAAAGAGCGGGAAGGTGAAAAAGGCTATGTTGAAGTTGCGCCAGCCCAAATAGTATATCTAGACGGCGCGAGCGCAAAATTTGGAATTTTCGTTAATCTTGGCGGAGTTTTGGACGCCCACGTGACTAGCCTTGTCCCATGTTAGCTTTTTTAGGTCCCAAAGCCGCTAAACCGTAAGCTTTTTGAGGTCAGATTTGACGAAATTTTGGGACACTCCTTTGGTGGAGCTTCACGGGGCCTGACAACGTAGGTTTCGTTGGTAAAGCCCAACTTGTGTGGCGACACTTGAGGGAGACCGATATTTTTCTATTGGTCACAGTTACTTCAACCCAGCATCAGTAGGCCAACACAGCCGTAGAATGGCCGGGGAGCCACAAGATAAAATCTTATGCGTTGGGGAGGGCGGAGAATGAAGAAGTGATGCGATCACACAGCCACATTCAATTGAATGGCTTCTTCTCGCCAGGCTCCAGCCCTGTCTGGACAGCAGACGCTGATTGCGTGTATTAATATTGTAGTCCTGCAGCTCCAATGATGGTTGTGCTCTGGTCGTCGAAATCATTAGAAAAGTGGTGATTTCCCAATTCGCTGAGGATTTGAACATCAATTGAAACTTCCACTGTTTCTGGCAATTTTATGGACCGAAAATTGGAGTGTCAGATTATAAAATACCAAGGAACGCCACACCAGCATGCCCAACGCGTTACCTCCAAGAAACTATGGGAATTGGCGGCCGGATCAGAAGATTTGAACTCCGCATCGGCTGTCATCAACCAATCGATTTCCACGGCTCCTCGATGTCTGGTTTCGCGCCGGAGACTGGCCAGGGCGCCTCTTTGAATCATCGCAACGACGTCTATCAGAGCGTATTTTCGCAGCATCCACCTGTACAAGTCCCTTTTGTCGCGATCAGCGGTGCCCTGAACATATCCTAGGTCAATGTACCACCCCCGGCGCCGCAACACCTTCCGGAGACCGTATCTGCAGGCCCACCCCGCGAATGTTCTGTGCGCGGCTGTTCGAACACGGTCGAGCCGAGCGCAAATCCGCTGACCAGCAAGAAAATGTGCGCATCTTGCCGCGAGAAACATCGCGGGTACGCGAGCACCAAACGAGCCCGGCGGAAGGCCGAAAAGACGTTGGTTAGCAAGCTGTCCGTACCGGCCTCTGCAGACGCGCAAGACACGGAGTCCGCTTCTTGGATGAATCAGGTTTGTGTAAACGGTTGTCGGAGTAGCCCATTCCCGCTGACCCTGTCTTCAGGATTCACCAGTTCCAGTTCCACCAGTTCCATATACATCTGAATCTTCTCAAGCTACACCTCAGCCAGCTCCTGTTCCGTGGGCCATTGATCCTGTTCTGTACGCGCAACCTCCGGCTCCGCCTTCCAGCTCAACTCTGGCGGGTGCATTGACGTTGCCGCCTTCCGCATTAACGCTGCAACCTTCCCCAAACACTCAGAATTCAAATGCTCAGAATCACCAGCCATCAGTCCCGGTCCTGCCCAGTCCCAGTGATTCTGCCTCCGTAACTCCAGAACCTACTACGACAAGCGGAGCGATCCAGACTCCTACGACAAGCGAAGCGATCCACCAAACTTCAGATGACCGGCCTCGGCATTGTTCCGTCAAGGGTTGTAAGGCCATGATTGTTGAAAGCTTAGGTACTTTCTTCGTAATTCGTTCGATTCGTATATTCACTAGACCCACAGAAGTCTACCCGTACAAGATGTGCCAATCGTGTCGCAACCGCTACCGTAGCTACGGCGTCACGAAGCGCGCCAAGTGGAAGGCAGAGCGGGAGACATTTCAACGAGAATTAGACGGTCTGCGCGCCAAAGAGGACGCACGCAGAGTCTCCGTCGGGCTGCATCCATTTTATGAAGGCTCCGACGAACTTCGCGCTTGGGAGCTCTCCATCATCGACGAGGAGGTGCCGCGTCCAAACGGTCAGACTCACGAAGCTGGGGATACATCCACGCCCGAGGACCCTCTTACCGCCACTCCCGAACCTACCAACCGCACGTGTACCGTCTCCCACTGTCACAACCTCCTGTCTGCATCCTACCCATTTAAACGCTGCGAGGCCCACCGCATCCAAAATCGGTGGCATAGCAAGTTGAAGCGGGGCAGAGAAAAGATCGAAAAAGGATTTATGCTACCGGATGGGACGCCCCTCGTTACTCCAGGCCCGATCAAGAGAAAGACGAAGGATCCCATGGAGCGGAAGACCGCCCCAAAGCGAAAGGATAAGGATGTGCAGAACAGCGAAGAGGATGCTCCAGCGAAGGTTCGTTCTTGATGGCACCGTCCGCAAGCCCGTACTGATACACCCACCAGTTCATTCCGCGACGTTCAAGATCCGCATACAGCTGCCGAGAGGACAATTGCTGCAACTTGATACTTCCTTCAGCGCGTTGGCGGAGTTGTGAGCCTTGCAGGGACATTTCCAAAGCCTCGAGGCAGGAGAAAAAGGCTGCAGAAAGAGCTCATACCTTTGTAAATATGACAGTGGACGCTGGCAACCCAGCCGCTGGCCCGAGCATTTCCACCGGGGGCCCGAGTTCTGAACCATCCACCGCTGATGTGTCCAGCGATGATCATGAATCTACAGGACCGAGCGAGAGTGCAACCAGCGCTCCAGCTACGTACCCTCCGGGTTACACGTCGACATCTACCCTGCTGACAGTGAATGAGCCTCCTCCCCAGGTATGGTTTGGCTTTGTTTTTTCTGTTGAGATGTGAATTCTCTTTAGACCGTCCCCACTGGCCGTACCGTTCGTAAATACAGGCGGTGGCCCCGCTATGACAAAGACGGGAACCCGATTATTGATACGGCTTCGAGGACACCTAAGTCCGCCGATTCATCCACGGCTCCCTCCGCATCTACGCCCATCCCAGCAGCGGCGCCCGTCCCAGCAGTGGCGCCCATCCCAGCAGTTGCCCCCTCAACCTCAACCTATCCGTATCCACCACCCCCCAATCCTTATTATTACATGCCCCCGGGATATTATGGCATGCCTCCACCGCCGCCGGGCTCCGCGTCTGGCCAGCCTCCGATGATGTGGATCCCATATCCTATGCCGCCGTCCGACAAACCTGGCGCGGCGCCTGGTCCGCCTGCGTACCCGTATCCCTATTATCCATACCCTATCCCGGGCTACGGGCTCCCTCAACACCCTCCGGGCACTCGATATACGTACACCCCTGCCGCTACAGTCCCTCCCGTTCCTGCGGCCGTATACAGGCCGTATCAACCGTCTACGTCTACTGGTCCACCTCCGCACCTCCCTTCATCGCTCCCTGCTGCCAGTATTTCGAGTCAAGGATTCAGTTATCAACGCTACAGGGTTGACTTGAAAAACCCTGCTCCTCCTCCCGAGGCGCCTGAGGTATGTGCTTCTTGTTGAGTCGGGTTGCGCCTGCGATTGACTGTGTTCGTTCTTCAAGCAACCGAACAAACGAAGACGGTTGAGCAAGGAGAACGCAGCGCAAGGTCAAGGTCAGCAGGCGCCGCCAGAAAACGAAATTCCTACCGCTGTCCGTGAAGCTGCCCCCGCTGCACCTCCTCCCGATATGCCCGCTGCACCCGAACCACCTTCCGTCGCCGTGGATGAAGCTCCGCAAGAGGCATCCGCGCCCGAACCGTCCTCGCAGCGTTTGTGTGGGAGTAAAACATGCAGCCGCGCGCTACCTACCGGTGCTTCTGGGCCCTTGTGCGAGAAATGTCGCTCGAAGATGAAGCGCCGGCAAGCCGTGACGAAGCAGCGGTTCAAGCTTGAGCCCAAAAAAATTGTTGTGTTGAAGAGCGCTGTGGCTGTATGAACTGTAACCAACCCATGAGCTGTAACCTTTTTATTCCGTATATTAATTCGATTTGTACTGTGTGCGAAGACAGCAGCTCGTGAAATTTAAGTTACACGGTGTTGCATAATAGCCGGGTTTCTCCGAACCGTCACTTCTTGACAAAATAATTTCGGTGAGCTGCTGAAAGGCTGTTGTGGTCGCGTCTCTCGTTTAACCTGCGTTCAGAAACGTCCCTCTGCTCTCCATACTTGAGCCGCAGATATGGGATCTCCCACTGTTAATGTGCGCCGGCGGCTAGCTTCTTCATCCTCCGCATTGCTCAACGACGAAACTGCAGGTTGTCCGATACACCGCACTTTTCACCGGTGTTGCCTATGGCTGGTACCATCGCCGAACACTCCAGGCCGCGTACGACGTGCACAAGATCGAAGCGGCGACCCACCAGCGCGAACATCTAATAGCACAGGCGAAGGAGGCGTGGAGAAAGAAGCAGGAGGCTCCCAAGGCAGACGGTGCGTTTCTATTTCGCCGTTGGCGCCCCCGCTTTCCGCCGGCATTAATTATCATTTCCAGCACTCGTCACGGATCCGGAGGACCCGCGATTCGACCTCGAAAAGCTAATTGCGCGATGGGAGGCCACCGCATAGCCTGTATACTTTCTGTCCTGCTAGCAAATATAGACATTTTGGCTCAACGCGTGTTTCGGTTCTGGCTGGATGCGATTTGGAGGTGCGCATCGGCTGTTTGTTGAACTCAAATATCCTGGGCAGGTCACTCCGCGAGCCAATCTATCATGTGAACCGTCTTTTTCTCAGAACTTCGATTTTGGTTCCGTTCACCTGACCGGTTTCTTCCTACTTCCTACCCGCCATGTCGACACCGATCCATGCAGGAGCCTGCTTTTGCGGCGCGATATCGTACACCGTCACAGGAAAGCCGGCGCTCTCCGCCTACTGCCACTGCACTCGTTGTCAGATAATGAACGGTTTGTCTCCGCTGCGCAATATCCATGCAAATGATGGACGAACGCCGCAGGGTCCGCGTTCATCTGGACACTTCACTTCCCTTCTTCCGCTTTCGCTTGGACGCACAGCGCTGCGACGGACACATACATTACCGATGGCAAGCCGTGGAAGACAAGACATCGGTGCAAGAAATGTGGAAGTTGCGTGGCGTCGCATAACGCAAAGACCGACAATTGGAGCGTGTGGGGTGTTCAGTTTGAGAGAGACGAGAGCGGAGCAACGAAGGATCTGGACAGCGTGAAACCAACAGCACATATTTTCTACGAGACGCGTCTAGTGGATATAACAGATGAGTTGGGCAAGTGGGACGGGTACGAGGGCAAATCGACGAGGATGCTGTAGAAATACATGTTTGTTATTTGAACAAATTTAGACTTGGAATTGCAAGTCACGGCAAAGTGATGTTTCACACAACTTCAGTCTTTTTACTTGACCCACTCGCGCATTAGTCGGCGCTCTTCCTCCAATTCATGGAGACTCACAACCAGGACCAAGATGTCGATATGGATGCTCCTCAGATATCCACCCTTCGCCAGGAGGACAGTCCTCCCCCACCTCCGCGACGGGTAAAGCTGCTCGTCAAGGACACCCGTGTCGCGGTTGGGCAAGCTTCTTCCTCCCGCAAACGCCCTCTCTCAGACGATGAACCCGAGGAAGAAGACGAGGAGGACCAGCTTATCGACGACGACGACGTTGTGCCGCCGCCGGTCGTGCCACCTGTCGCCGCGCCCTCTGCTGCTGTAGACTCGGCGTCGAAGAGGAAGGCACCTAGTAAACGCAAACCTCGTAAGAGCGCGAAGAAACTCGCAGAGGAGGAGAGAGAAACAATCATGCAAGCTGGTGGTGGGCCACCAAGTCTCGCACCAACGATGTCATGGTTCGAAGTCGAAGCCACCAAAGCTCACCAACAAGCAGGCCAGATGGGTACCCTAGATGTGGGTCCTATACCGCCCAATGTTGTGTCTCTCGATCCTGGAGCTGCTGCTGGACCGTCCAAACCGCCGCCGAAGAAGAAAGCTGCTCGGAAACCTCCAGCTGTGCCCCGTGTACGCGTTAAACCGGGTCCCAAGTTGGTTTCATTCCTTCCTTACTGAGCTTGGGTTGACCACCTCGCGTTTAGACCAAAGGTCCTGACTGCCGCTGCCGTTTTATTACCCCCGCCAGAGGACACTGATGTCATAAGCGAAGGTATTTCAGGCTTTCGCAAACTCCGAACATCCCAGATCTTTACACTTCTCTTCTAGCAGGATACTCGGTTACCGCTGCCTCCTCCCCGGTAACTGCTCATTTCGAGGGCAACACGCCCGAGCCCGAACCATTTCCACCATACACGAACGGTCCCTTAAACGAGGAGCCCCTTATACCCATAAATCTCCAGGACGTCGCCCTCCCTCAGTATCCGCTTCCCGTGAAACCCTTCCCCGTCCAGCCGCCCCAGAAAATCAATACTGGGTTTGCGCCCATCGTGCCAATTGATCGCACGGGCGCAAAGGTTAGACATTGGCGTCCGGTCAACCGGGAAATTCGAGGCATCGCAGGTGGCCGCTGGTTTACTCGCACGTGGATGGGAGAGAAAGAGTCCCCCCTTGCCATTGCCATTGCGTCGGGAGCTGGAGATAAACAATCCTCGTCGGTCGCACTGCCTAAATTGCCGTCCATGTCGATATCCGCCCCTCTGCCGGCCAAGAACAAAGCGCGCGCGACGAAAAACTCGTCGGTTACTAATTCCGCTGCTCCTTCACGTTCGAGTTCTGCCGTCCCCTCGAAGATGCGGACAATTATGTTGGCTGTGACCGCGCCGCCGTCTGAAGGAGGAGACTCGGACATGGTCGCCGCCCCTGGCTCTTAGCAAGTCGCGTCCAGTAGTTGCATACATAGCTTATTATCACCTGTATATAATGGAGTCACTATTCGCATACGTGTCTGCTGCCATGGTTGTGCTTAAATTTACTGCGACGCGAATGCCGCAAGCGTCGTCACACGTGACGACGTGTCTTGAAGCTACGCTGCGGCTTTCGAACCGTCCAGCATTCTCAGTAACCTCGGTCTAGGCTTCTCTTCTACGCGCACCTAATTCGCTCGCTCCGGGAGCTCGGGGCAACCTTGAAATGTCTCATAAACCTGCTGGCACCGACGGGTCGGAAATCTCTGTTAAGAAATGGCTTGCCGAGAGGAACAGCGAGCGCGGTCCGTCCAGCTTCCTGTAAGCCAGCCATGAATCGTCCTCTGATACTCCCGCATGTAGCTGCCGCCCAGAAAGCGTTCGCCGCGGACCCCAAGTACAAAAAATATACGCAGCAGGTAGAGCGCTGTCTTAATTCGTTCGACAATGTGCACGAGTGGGCGGACTGTATCGCGTTTCTGAAGCAACTGCTCAAGGTGCGCGCGCTTTCAAATACCGCGCGTAACCGTGCCTTGTTAACCGCCTGCTTTGCCGCAGACATTCCAATCCTACATGCAGTTCAAGGAGATTCCACGCAAGTTGGTTGTCGCGAAGCGCCTTTCGCAGTGTTTGAATCCTGCCCTGCCGACCGGTGTGCACCAACGGGCTCTGGATGTCTATTCACATATCCTCGCTGTTCTGGGGGTACGTCATATCCGCGCCGCCACGCATTGCAACTTATTGTATATATTCTAGTCCGAAGGCCTCAAACGAGACCTTGCATTGTGGTCTTCCGGACTGTTCCCGTTCTTTGAATACGCAGCAACCTCCGTGAAGGTGTGTGTTCCCTGCATTACCATGAATTAGAATAACCATGAAATCATTG
This sequence comes from Mycena albidolilacea, assembly GCA_029282495.1. Lineage (NCBI taxonomy): Eukaryota > Fungi > Basidiomycota > Agaricomycetes > Agaricales > Mycenaceae > Mycena > Mycena albidolilacea. The sequence continues at coordinate 2,055,986 of JARIHO010000005.1, read as the reverse complement.
TAGCCGGCACTACTAAATTTATACGACACCCATTATCTACCTCTACAGTCGGACCTGCGTCCCGTCATGAAGTCCTTCATTCTAGCGTTGCTTCCTGGCCTGGAAGAAGAGACTGGCGAATTTTTCGAGAAGGTGCGAGTCGCATGCTATGGTTTCGGGCATTCCTGACTTTGATTTCAGGTCCTCAGCCTCCTGGATCGGCTGTCTGGCACCGTTTCCCCCGCGTTCTTCTTCCAGAATATCTGGCTAGTGATGCTGACCTCCCCCTCTGCGCGCGGCACTGCTATCAACCTTTTGACTCGTCGCTTACCTCGGTTGAATGCCGAAGAAGGTGCGGTTCGGTGTTTGTTGTTTCTATTAGCTTATAACAGCCCAGCAGACATTTCTACCATTATAGGCCGAGATATCGGCCTCATGATTCGCGCGTTCGCTTCTGCGCTTGAAGACGACAATCTTCTCGTGAGACGCGGAGCCTTAGATCTTCTACTTCAATCTTTGCGAGTTGACAGCGCAGCAATACGCAAAGCACAGTCGGACGATCGCACCATTCTCATGCGCGCCGCGACCAGTGTCGTGCTTCGACGCGACCTTTCTCTGAATCGCAGGTTATATACATGGTTGCTGGGCCCGGATGAAAACAGCGAGCACCAAGTGGCTTATCTGCGAGAACATGCCCTCGAGCTACTTCAATCTACTCTTAGGGTGAGTTTTCTCATTCCTCATGTGGTCCTTCATTATTTACGACACACTAGGATGAAATGGTCTCGCCATCTGGGGAATATGCGGAGTCGCGACCCTTCAAAATATTCATCTCTCTACTGGACAAGTGGGAGATTGGGGCCCCGTTAACGGAATCCTTGGTGTTCGATGCCTTCAAGTCGATTAAACGTCTCACCGAGGCTGCGGACGGCGGGGAAGATGTACGTGTCGATGCCCGCTGCCTTAGCACTTCTTCTCATTAGGACCGCAGGTAACGATGACGGCGAGCACCCTTTATGAAGCTGTTGAACCTTCTGTTCTCTGGAAGCAGCTACTGAGCGCTGTATTCAAAGAGATCACTGGGGACGGAACTCAGATCGAGGTATACACAATTCTTCCTGCAAACTTCTATACTTACGCTGTTTCTAGGCGCTCCGCATGGTGTTGTTTATCCTGAGAACCTTCCCCCAGGAAGAAGAGATTCAAACAATACACCTACCCGTCATATTTGCTTCCATTGCCGACCTCTTGGATGTACGCAGGCCATTGTTCGCACCAAATGAATCTGACTAATTTCATTTAGATCCAAATACAACGTAGCGTTGCACGGACTTTGACGCCGTCCGTTCGTGAAAGCCTCATTCTTCTGGAGGAAATGCTTCGGCAAATCCCGCCTGCTGCCCTCATGCAGCGTCCGGAACTCAGCGGCGACATGGATCTAATTGCCAAGTCACAACGGCCGTACATCTTTGCCGCCACGTTCTATGGGTTCGAGCCGACCTTGGACGACACTCCTCCGCCGTTGGGACCGTTCACCATTCCTTTCGCTTCGGCTTTCCAAAATTTGATTGTGCTGAGTACCAGTTGCTCCCGATTTTTGAAAGAGGGATGTACCACCCCGGGCCCGCTGCGCGAAGTGTCAGCGCAGTCATTACTGCTTCTACATCGACTGGTGCAACGACTCGACTCCCAGATAACCCTCACCTGGAGCCCGGATCAATGGCTCTCTTTGGTTCTTGGGACTTTGGAGCACGAGGTACTTCTCTTGTTTACTTTGGATTCCGACTCTTAACTACGCACACCAGTCCTGCAATTTCACCATGGTCGATCGCGCCATCTCCCTGATTGTTGCGTTGCATGGAACTGCAAACTTGCTCCCGCGGTTGCTGGTTGACGAGCGATCGGTCATGTCTAAATTGGTCAACAGACTTTTGAAGTATCTGCGGCCAAACTTTACGGTCTATCATGTCCGATCCGTTACTTTGATTTGGTCACTTCAAAATGCAACCAGTCGATCCCACGTGGAATCCATTTTGGCGCAGACGATGAATGCCCCGGAATCTCGCAACGTGCAGGAAGCGTACGAGGCATTCGGTGTCCTATGGAGGCTTACCGGTCCGCTATGGTCATCTCTTGGTTCAAACATGTCTAACAGAAGTTACAGAGGATAACTTGCTACCTGGTTTCCGCTTCAAAGTGCCCATGATGATAGTCTTGGACACTCTGAAGAACGAAGACCCTTGTCTCCGGCGGATCGGCGAGACCTGGATGCGTTGTAGCCTCAAGTCGTACCTTCGGTAAGCATGACATCTCGACCGGAAACTCCGGCCTAATGGGCAACAGCGTTCTCGATCCGATACTATTTGACCTCTTAGAACCGTCTATTCGTCGAATACCGAACACTGCCAAAGTCCGGGGTAGGGAATTGCACGGCTTCCTCTATGAGCGGCCATTTGATCAGCGCTATACGAACCATCTCTTGGAAATGCTGCTTTCCATTATACGCTTCGGAGGCCAGGGCTTTGCCAAAACCGCCCGAAGCACTTCGATAAAGCGGTCCCATCACACCGCTCTAATCCAGAGAGTCGAAACCAGTAAGCATATCAACGCCGCATATGTCGTTGAATCTCAAAGTATACTTTCAGTGGGGCTTCCCGATCCGGAACCAAGTTATCTGGAAGTTCTGGTTGAAATCTTGCTTCGGTAAGTTCTTATACATGGCCCATGGACTAGGCATTGACTGGGAACAGTTTTCTGGCGTCGGAACCGAAACCTGCGTCGGACGCCGTTATGCAACCCAATAACGTTGTTATCCAATCGACGTCGGTCGACCTTTTGCAAGCGATTGTAACCCGAGGGGAAGTGGACCCTGTCACGGTGGAAGTCATCGAGGCGCTGGTCGTTGGCAAACTTTACTTCTGTATTCACCGGGCAAGACTCGACCTCCAGAACAAACTGTTACATCTCCTTCACTCACTCATATTTGCTTCTACCACTGGCAACGATCCACCATCGAGTGGCAAGCAGCGCCAGGGCGATGGATCGGTAGAGGGTACGAGTGACTCCCAAGAAGCTGCCCCCCGCGCATATCCAGTTAATCCGCTTTTAATCCAAACTTTGGTGGATGGGATCGCCACTCCGATGAACCGACCGGTTCTGCAACACTGGCTCGATTTTGTCCTCATGGCCGTACCGCAATTTCAGCCTACTCTGCAAGCAGTGGTCACCCCGCTCAACGAGTGTCTGTGCAGACAAGTGCTCGCTTCGCTGGGAGATATCCTCAACGTCACATTCAAGGATGGCCTGTTCACGGACGATTTGACTTCCAGTGCCACGGACGCCGAGTTGATCATGCTCCTTGGTGGCCTCGAAAGACTGGTGTTGCTCAGTCTGGCTTACCCCGCAGACTCGTCGAGTTCCGAGGACGAGCAAGCTCCCACCGAAAAAGTGCCCGAAAACAGTGGCCTCCTTGGCTATGTTTCGACCGTCTTCAGTTCAGAGAGTGTTCAGAACTTTGGGGAGGAGCAACTCACGGTAAGATATTTTACAAACGAAAAGACGGTCCAGTCTAACGGATTGTCTAGGCTAAGTCTCCTGGATATCGATCTCTGCACGAAGGCGTCCGCGTTTTATACCTGGTTTGGTCGACATTATTGTGGTCCGACCGAGAGACCTGGTCTTCCAAAGACGATAGTTTATCCCTCATCTATACTCGAACAAGACTACGGTGTAGGCGAGTCCTGGAACACCTCTTCCGCGTACAATCAGCAGAGGTCTTTGAATCCATCATCGATTGCTGGAACCGAGAACTTCCGGTATGGAATGGGTCGTCTGATTCTCTACGTAAGCACTGACACACACATAGGAGTCGGGGGTACCGTACGAACAGGCATTCGAGCTGGTCGATGTCCTCATCGCCAGCGCCCAGAGCGCCGTGCATATGATTTGCGAAAGTATCACATGTCGCATCTCGGGTGTTTCCGAAAAGACCAAGAAACAGGCCATTAACCCTGACTTGTTAGTGGTCCCAGCGTAGCCCTAGTGTTCCGTTTTAACCCTATTTTTTCAGGACTGATGTTGTTCTCTTCCAATTTTTGGAACAATATCTGCAGCGCCTGGAGGGTCCAATCGCTCTTCAGGTGTGGGGCCGGTTCTTGCAGCTAGTCAAGGACATTTTTGGTAGTAGCACGAGGGAATTCAAACCCCAAACCTACCCGACGCTCAGGTTGGTCGAATTTGAAGGCATCTTTGCGCAAGCCTGATTCTTTTTAGGTGTCTAACGGTGTTGGCGGAAAAGATCACCCAAACAACGGCAATGGAGGATCGGCGGATTCGGAAAGAATTACAGGTGTGCTGATTGTATTCCTATTTGAAAAATTACCAACGGGGTCAAGGAAACCTTTGGGAAACTCTTGGATTCCTGCGTCGTGTTCATTGGGCGGGCGTATGATCAGGGTTCATGGATTCGTCGAAGCACGAAGGATGCATTAGGCGGCACTAGTGGACGAGAGTCCCCTGCACCTCGCGCCGGTATGTTTCCTCACCTGACGAGCAAGCGGAGCATAGTTTTGACATTCGCATACAGATGAAAAGCTCACTGCCAGTGTTTCATCCGTGCCCGATGCCACCCCTCGAACAGCTCCTACGGAACTGGCTTCTCAGGTCAGCTCTATTCCTAAATCTTCGGAAATGTTCCTATATCCCAGCAGGTCAATCTGTTCATTGCGACCACAGCAATGTCGAGTCTGCGCAGGTTCTTAATGGACAACGACAAAGTAGTTGCTGCCTGCACGAATATCGTGTATTATATTGTCAGTCCAGCAATGAAGGGCAAGTCAAGGTGTGTACATTGAACTCAAGTCGCGCTGTTCGTGCTGACCAATTTGTAGACCAATGGATGTGGACACGACTGTAGTGACCATTCTCGTCGAAATGACCAAGATCCCGGCAGCCTTGAGAACTTGGAAGCCGCCTGTTGCTGAACTGCTCAGCGATAATAGATTATTCAACTGCAACTGTGAGGATGCTGAGAAGTTCAAGCCGATCGTGAAATCATTGTTTGATCTCGACAAGACGGCGTTCCCCGAATTACTTGGTACTTGCTTTTTTTGGGGTGCGACCATATCGCTGACCTAAAACCTTAGCTAAGGTCGCGACCGCGCCTTCTGCCAACATCTTCACGAATAGGGAATATGAGATGTTACTCCGCTCTCTCAATATCCGGCGGTTATCTTTCGTGCTTTTTGCTGGCGACAAGAACCACTTTCTGACCTTACTGCCTTCGATTCAAGAGAAACTCGTGGACATTTTGCGGAATGTCACAGCACCTATCGTCCAAAGCGAGGTGTATCTCTGCATCAGGGTGCTATTGTCTCGACTGTCACAACACAATTTGACTAGCTTCTGGCCTGTGCTTCTGACAGAACTGGTTCGTACTTTTAGCCTCTTTGTCGTCGCCTACTCACAGGCATCCAAAGTATCGTATCTTCGAGCAACTCATGACGGCGTTACCTGCCGATGGCTCCGAAGATCTGCAGCTTATTCTGTCCGCCAGCAAATGCCTTGATCTGCTGCTGACACTACAGTCGGAAGAGTTCCAAATGTAGGCATTCGTACTTGTGCACAACGAGTTGCTAATCCTCCACTGTTAGACACCAATGGATATTCATCACAGACACGGTGGACGCCATCTACCGGCCAGACGAGTGTTTCCCTGAGGCGATGCTGGATCAGCTTGCGGAAATTGTCAGCAGCCTGCCCGCCGCTGATTCTCGGGTCCGTCTCCCTGGTCCCTCATCTTCATATTCCATTCTCACACGCCCACTCACTTAGGAACCGCCCGCAACGAACGGGCTCATTGCCAGCCCGTCCCCGTACGTCGCGAACTTTGGCAGCCAACGCGCCATGCGGCGGCCGCTGCTGAACTCTATCCGGCAAATCGAGAGCATCCGCGACCTTGCGCCGTTCTTCTCCAGCGTCAGTATATCTTCGTACGAGAGCGTATATGCGAGCGCGGGGAGCGTAGACTGGAGTGCGATAGAGAAGGGGATTATGGAAGATATGTTTGACGGACGGTAGCCTCTTCGTAGCTAATTTATAATATTCATCTTTCGCACTTTGATACCCCATGCACTAATACACCACGTTCGTATCTGCAGCAGACCCGGGCAGGAGGAAATGAACGAATATAAAGCTCGTGTAATACATGTGTGCATAAAGTAACGACAGAAGAGCGAACTCGAAAGCAAGGACGGTTGTGAGATGCGCTCGGCGCCAGCAAAGTCGACACGCCCGAGGCGAGCTTAAAAGTCGCCCCAGTTGCGGCGCAATTTATACTGCATGCGTTCCTGACCGTCAGTAACTTCAAGTGAAGAGAGAGAAGCCGGGTAGTGCGCATTACCTTGTATGGGAGGTTTTTCCTGCAATAAGGAGGCGTCAGTGGCAACAGTGCGGCAAAGGTAAGATTAAGCGTACCGCATCTTGTCGCTGGGTTTGGTCGGGGGCTTGTACCCGTCGGAGCCCGAGCCCCAGTCACCCTTCTTCTCCGCCTCGGACTTGGCGCCGTTGTACTTCACCCGCGGGTCTTGCTTCTCCGGCGGCGGCACCCGCGTCACCTTGGGCTTCGCCGAACCTGGCACAACATGAGCAGGCGGCTCGACGACCGACTCGACGACAATCTGCTCGTCGTGGGGGTGCGGCACAGCCGCGGGGGGCGGGGGCGCCTCGACGGGAGTATCACCCATGGTGTTGCTCTCACCTGCTGCGGGCGGCTGCTCGGCGTGCTCCTGCGGCAGCTCGTGCGACGCGAGAGCCTCCTCGACGGTGATGCCCTGGTACTCTGCTTCTTTGATGGCCTCCTTTCGCTCTATCTCCTCGTGGTGCGCAAAGTGCTCGAGGTCCTCGGGGTGGTTGTACGATTCGTCCGTCTGTGTCTCCGGCGTCGAGTGGAATTCCTCTGGAGAAATTTTTGAGAATCATAAGAGCGCGCAGCACACGATTGGGCCCGACCTTCGTGGTGGAGGAAGAACTCGCTCTCGATGTCGTAGTGGTGTCCCTCCGCCCCGATGTTGTCAAAGTTCGGTAAGCCGTCGAGACCAACCGCCTCAAACTCCTCCGGGGAGATCTTATTGTCGCGGTTCCGGTCGAGCAGCTTCAGTACCGTGCCGGAAACATGGTCGGCCTTTTGCTTGTGCTCCTCGTCGTCCTAAAACCAAACAAACCACAGTCAGGCTGGTTCGCGGTAACGTGTCTCGGAGGGCTCCTGCCTTCGATTTCTTCTGGGAGTAGATGTGGTGGACACCGTAGATAGCCTCAATCTCCTCCTTGTCCCAGAACCCGTCTCTGCAATGACACGTTGGCAAAATGGTGCGTCGTCGTCAGTCGCGGACGCACCGGTTCAAGTCGTGGAGCTGGAAAAAGCTCCGGAGGTCGAACGAGTCGCTGTGGTACGGCATTTGAGCAGGGCATGAGGACTAGGGCTGCAAGGCGTACATGTGGTGCTCCGAGGACATCTGTGAACGAAATTTCAGCACAATTTTGAGAGTGCAGCAGACTGGGACGACGTACGTGCCGTTGGGCATAAGCCTTGATGTCTTCACCGGGCTTCATACCGGTGCCATGGTCGCCATGGGACAAGACATTGCGGGCAAGGACCAGCAGAGACAGACAGGCCGCCTTCATTGTAGGAGAAGCGCGGAGGATGATGGGTGGCGGTGACGCAGTGTTGTGTGATTGGCGCCCCCAACCTACTTACGCTTTTGACCACATTGCAGTTTACTGGACATAGCGAGCTCACACTCGGTCTACGTCTTCGAATTGTTAAAAAATATTCGCCTCTTTATTGCGATGCCTCAAGTCTTCGACTCAGCGCTCGTCTTACTTCAACACATCTACAACTAACTTGAACCCGCCAGGGTTCAAACAAATTGTCTAAACCACTAACTTGGACTAAGAGCGACATTCTGGACAGGGACTTGACCCCACCACATTTTACCTCAAGAGAACGACTTCAAACAGGATGACCATCTTTAGATTCATAAAGGTCTGTGGCGACTCGCGACCAGTTTATATTATTGCCTCGTGCCTTTGTCATTCACCGGAATGAACCTCAAAGGAAGCAGAGGCCGATGTATCGATAAAGCAGCATCGGATACTTAAGCTTGCAGACGCACCTGACGGTCAAATCAGACAATACGTACGGTCGCTCATCCTGTGAGTCACCGTCGCCGATATAACTGTTCAAGAGCACTCCCAGTGGCCCGTCTGTCAACACACCACAACGACGTGAAATGCACCCGGTACTTGTAGCACGCATTCAAGGTCTTTGCTTCTTAAATGCAGTTGTCCGATCTATCCCTTGACGTGTAGCTATACGGCGCCACTGTTCGCTACTGCAGGGGCGCCTCCTAGTGAGAGGATTTATTCAGACCTGTATGCAATGCTGCCTCGGCGGTGTCTCACTGCGCCGCCGTTCTGGTACGACCTTCCACAGCATTGCAGCTAGAATACTTCACGCGAAACTTTCTGCACCCGCGAAGAACCCTAATAAACTGTCTCTCGCACTTTATGAACGATAAGAATATATTCCCTCGAGTCCTCTTGCTCTTCTCTCCCTTTTCGATTTCTTTTTCGAGTTTTGGCCCCGTGGCCCGTGGGGCGCCGGCGCCGGCGTATAAAAAACCTTGCCGTCAACTCTGTCATACCCCAGAATACTTGTTCATTTTACCAAGAGAATAAGCCACAAAGGAGACCTTCAAACTGAAACGCAGCCTCGTTCCAACAGCGACAATCGTTCCACCCGCGACAAATTTAAAACCAAGGGGATGGCACATTTTTCAACCGTTGGCCCGAACACGGTTCTTCGGATCAGATAATCGGCCCCGGAGAGTCAGATAACACTTTATTCAGCTCGTTTCTTCCCCGATTCCACGGAATATGCTGTATGCCGTCGGCCCGTATGTCATTCTGCACTTCGTAGGTCGATTACTAACCAAAATTGTTTAAAAGGGACTCGCTTGTGTTGTTACAAGCCCTCCTCGGTCTCGCCATGACGGACGCACCAGAAAACTCCAAGGTTTCTGGTTCGCATCAAGACGTGTCTCCGTCGGTTCCGTACTCGGTCGATGTCGCGGCGGCCAAGGAAGAATTCAACGCCCTTTCTCGTCAGCTAAGTCAGAGGTCTGAAATTCTGCCCTCGGGTGCGACGACGCGTGCTGCTTCGGATGTGGAGAAGGGAAACAGCGAAGAAGCCCCCTTTGACCTTCGAGAATATTTATCAAGTTCCAACGATGCACAACAGCAGGCCGGAATCAAGGTGCGCGTTTTATTTTTACACCGACTAGCGCTCAACTCGGCATTATTTAGCACAAGGTACGCGTTCATCGCGTGGGATCGGACTGTCTTTGAACAATTTATTCCAGCACGTCGGTGTTACGTGGGATGATCTCGAAGTGAAGGTTGCCGGCGGTGTAAATAGCAAAGTAAGTACATTGACACAATCTGCCGCATCTTCCATAATTTTTAATCTCCTTCACCAAGATCTATGCGGGAACGCTCGGACAGGCCTGCCTCAATTTTTTTCTGGCAATCCCTCTCTACATATGGGGCCAATTTTTCGCGCCGTTGTTCAACAAGACGGAGGGACCCACCCGGACCATCCTTCACAAGTCGGTTGCACTTAATTATCGTTATGCACGCAGCCTGACGGTCATAGGCAATCTGGAATGCTCAAGTCTGGTGAAATGTGCTTGGTCCTAGGCTGTCCCGGTTCTGGCTGCACGACGTTCCTCAAAGCAATCGCTAATGATCGAGACACGTTCGGCAGTGTCTTGGGCGAGGTCCTCTATCAAGGCATCGACGCAGAAACGATGCAAAAGTATTACAAAGGAGAAGTCGTCTTCAACCAGGAAGGTGAGCTCTGGTGCTCGTTACAGCCACGCAATCTTGACTGAAACGCGCAAAAGATGATGTCCACATCGCTACCCTCACCGTCGCCCAAACTTTGGCTTTCGCATTATCGACGTAATTTTTTCGCTTTCTTTGCTGCAATCAATGAACCGATATTTTGCAGTAAAACTCCTGGCCCAAACGGACGTCTCCCTGGCGTGTCGAGAAAAGAATTTGACGCCGAAGTTCAAGATATGCTTCTTCGCATGCTCAATATTTCGCACACCAAACAAACCCTCGTTGGAGACGAGTTTGTGCGAGGTAGGCTTCGTGTGTTCTCGGCTACCGGCGCGGTCTCACCAGCGTATTAATTAGGTGTTTCGGGTGGAGAGCGCAAACGTGTCTCTATCGCGGAGATGATGGCAACCCGCGCACGAGCACAGGCATGGGATAACTCGACGCGTGGACTAGACGCCTCAACCGCTCTGGATTTCGCGAAGTCTCTCAGAATCATGACCGACATCCTAGGTCAGACGACCTTTGTGACGCTGTACCAAGCTGGAGAAGGTCTGCTTTCTAGGTTATACAAGGAGCGATATCGGCTGACCCTTTTGACGCAGGCATCTACGACTTGTTCGACAAGGTCATGGTTTTGTCCGAAGGACGGCAAGTCTTTTATGGCCCCCCGTCTGAGGCCCGTGGTTACTTCGAAAGCCTCGGATATCAGCCGCTCCCCCGCCAGTCGACTGCCGATTATCTCACAGGCTGCACGGACCCGAACGAGCGGCAATTTGCTGCTGGACGCTCTGCTAACGACACCCCCTCCACTCCCGAGGCCATGGAGAGCGCCTTCAAGTCGTCCAAATTCTGCCAGGACCTCGAGGTCGACCGCGAGAAGTACAAGCTGCTCATGCAAACGGAGCGCGAGGACCAAGAGGCGTTCCGTGCCGCTGTGGCTGCCGACAAAAAGAAGGGTGTGTCCAAGAAGAGCCCGTACACCCTCGGCTTCACGGGCCAGGTCAGGGCTCTGACCACTCGCCAATTCCAGATGCGGCTGCAAGACAGGTTCCAGCTTTACACCAGTTTCACACTGTCGACCATCTTGTCCCTCGTACTTGGCGCTGCTTTTCTTAACCTGCCAACCACCTCTGCTGGCGCCTTTACCCGCGGAGGGGTGATCTTCTCGGCCTTGCTGACGACTTGTTTGGACGCGTTCGGCGAGATGCCCATGCAGATGCTTGGTCGGCCTATTCTGCGGAAACAGACCAGCTACAGCATGTACCGCCCGTCTGCAATCGCCGTGGCGAATACTTTAGCGGACATCCCCTTCTCCGCTGCTCGCGTCCTGATCTTCAACATCCCGGTGTACTTCATGTCGAATCTGAGTCGGACGGCAGGCGGCTTTTGGACGTTCCACCTCTTCAACTATGTGGCGTACCTGACGATGCAAGGTGAGCCAGTCGTTTCCCTTCGTTGGAGCTCGGCTGATATTCTGCGCAAGGCTTCTTCCGTACGTTCGGCGTGCTTTGCACCAACTTCCACTTCGCGTTCCGTCTGTCGGTGTTCTTCATTCCTAACTTTGTCGAGTACACGGGGTACATTATCCCCGTCATCAAGGCGAGTGAACATATACAAGTTTACGGTGTGGTCTTTCTTACCGGTCCTGCATATAGATGAAGCGCTGGTTGTTCTGGATTGTAGGTTCGACTTGTCTTCGGCATTGTCCATGCTGACCGTATCTCAAGTATTACATTAACCCGATTGCATATGGTGAGTTGCGTTATTCGTCCGTTATGCACGCCGCCAACAGAAATCCACCGTAGCATGGCAAGCTTGCATCGAGAACGAATTCATGCGCATTCAGGCGAGTATTGATTAAATCCATTTCTATTTTCTGTCTCATTAACCGTCCACATTTAGATCACTTGCGATGGAAGCTATGTGATTCCCCGGAATATTGGAGCGCTCACCAAATATCCGTCAGTTCTCTTACGCCGAGCGTCTCCTTTTACTTTTTCTGATAAGCGGTGGTCAGCGAGGGACTCGGACCCAATCAGGCGTGCACCCTTTTCGGCGCTACTGCTGGTAGCAGCTTAGTTCCTGGCGAATCGTACATCTCGGCTGGGTACGGGTTGAGTTCCTCCAACCTCTGGAAGCGCAACTTTTTGGTCTTGTTGGCGTTCATGATCGTGTTCCAACTCACCCAGATCCTGGTGCGTCGGTTTTTTCATCATATTTGACTCGGAACCTTTTCTGACCGCTTTTCTCCAGTCTCTGGAGTACTTCCCCGTGAGTGCTGGCCTGGGCCAGAGATAGTCATCCTTCCTCTGACCGTTCCACTTCTTTAGGCGTACGACCAAACTCTCACCGTTCAGATTTACGCGAAAGAGGACGATGATGCTAAGAAAAGGAACGAAGTCCTCCGAGCGCGTCGAGCTGAGAAGAACGAGAAGAAGGAGAAAACCACCACCGATTCAGCTAAGCCTTCGCAAAACGGGTTTGTCGCGTTGTTATCTTCACCTGACTGCTCTCACCATCATCTCAAGACCCAAGAAAATTCTGACGTGGTCTGGTTTGAACTACCATGTTCCGGTGCCGGGTGGTACCCGGCGACTGCTGCATGATGTTCAAGGATACGTCGGGCCTGGGTTAACGGCTCTTATGGGTGCCAGCGGTGCGGGAAAAACGACTTGTCTCGACGTCCTGGCCCAACGCAAAAACATTGGTGTTATCTCGGGAGACATCCTGTTGGGTGGGCGGCCTCTAGGATCTGATTTTGCACGAGGGACGGCCTACGGTTTGTTTCATTCTTTTATTCTTATGCGGTCTTGACTGACGGGTGAAAAAGCTGAGCAAATGGATGTGCATGAAAGTACGATCGTTTTCTTCTCCATACGAAGTTATGTTAAAGATTGTCTCAGCTACGGCCACTGTTCGCGAAGCTCTACGATTCTCTGCATATCTCCGTCAGCCGGCCTCGGTCCCGAAGGAAGAGAAGGATGATTATGTCGAAGGTAAATGGCTGAATAACTTTGTTGGCGGCTGGACTAACAAAGGCTCTTCAGAATTGCTTGAACTTCTGGAGCTACAAGGTATGTGATATATTCAACGGATAGCTTTCTTTTCCGAATGTCGTCGACCCACAGATCTATCCGAGGCTCTCGTCTTCTCTCTTAGTGCCGAGTCAAGAAAGAGACTTACTATCGGTGTTGAATTGGCCAGCAAACCAGGTACGCTTTTCTGCGGCCTCGACTCTCAATCTGGGCTCATCATGGACAACAGAGTTACTGCTCTTTCTGGTAATTTAAACCCTAACCCTGAGTGCATTTACCAATGAGGTGACCAACAGGACGAACCCACCAGTGGTTTAGACAGTCAGAGTGCCTGGAACATCGTTCGGTTCCTCCGCAAGCTTGCCGACCAGGTTTTAACTCACCTTCCATCTGTATTCGCCACTGAACCCTTTTTTTTTGTCAGGGAAGCAGTATTCTATGTACCATCCATCAACCGAGCTCTCTGTAATTGTTTTGGTTCTACGACATGTGTACAGGTCTTAACTTTCCGCACAGATTGTTCGAATCGTTTGACAGACTGTTACTGGTCAGTATCTTTGATTCTAGTCGATGCCCGTTGCTAACTTGGACTCAAGCTTGAGCGAGGTGGAGAAACTGTCTACTGTGGCCCTATTGGCAAAGACTCCCATGTTCTGCGCAACTACTTTGCGGCGAATGGTGCTGTCTGCCCGCCAAATGTCAACCCAGCAGAATATATGCTAGAAGCTATCGGGGCAGGCACTACTCCGAGGGTCGGCGACCGCGATTGGAAGGACATCTGGCTCGACTCTCCGGAGTGTCAGACGCTCCGAAACGAGATTGAGACCATCAACAACCAAGGTCTCGCCCTGCCTGAGCCCGATAACAAGTCACAGAGCACCTGTAAGTCTATCAAGCCGTTTAATCACTGTGTTAGTAATGTTGCTGTCTATCTAGATGCCACCTCTTTCTTGTATCAGCTTCGCATTGTCACGGCCCGCAATAATCTTTCTCTTTGGCGGTCTCCGGACTACCTGTTCTCCCGACTTTTCGTCTGCGCCTTCATCTCGCTATTCGTTTCGCTCTCTTTCCTGCAACTGGGCAACGGTCTCAGAGACTTGCAGTTCCGAGTCTTTTCCATTTTCTGGGTCTCAATTCTCCCGGTACGTTTTCTTTCTTGTATTCGCTCTATTCCCTCTGACCGGTGACACAGGCCATCATAATGTCCCAAATCGAGCCCTTGTTCATCTCTAATCGGAGAATATTCATTCGAGAGGCGTCAAGTCGTATTTATTCGCCATACGTCTTTGCGATAGCCCAGACCATCAGTGAAATTCCTGGATCGATTGGTAAGTGTTTTTCATTTTTCTATTCGCGTGTGCTAAGAATCCTATGCAGTTTGTGGGACTATATACTGGGTACTCATGGTGTACCCCCAGGGCTTTGGAAAGGGTGTGTTCTGACTCTCACCATTCCTCTACCTCGCTTACACTTGCCTAGGCGCGGCGGGAACCAACGGCACTGGTTTCCAACTCTTGATCACACTAATTATGATGCTCTTCGGTCTGAGCTTCGGTCAATTACTCGCCGCCATCAGCCCAAGTGTGCAGGTCGCTGCACTATTCAATCCATTCACGACACTTGTCCTCACGACGTTTTGCGGTGTAACAATACCCCATGTGAACGACTCGTTCTGGTGGACCTGGCTGTATCAACTCGTGCCATACACCCGTAGCCTTGCGGCGATGGTCTCGAATGAGCTGCAGTAAGTGGTGGCGCCCGTTGTTTGCCGTGATTTAAATTGACATTCTTACAGTGGATTGAAAATCCAATGCAAGAGCGACGAGTTTGCCACGTTTAATCCTCCGGCCAACAGTACTTGTGCGCAGTGGGCACAGGACTTTGTCAACGTAGCCGGTGGTTATCTGGATAATGGAGACGATACGACGAACTGCCGATACTGCACCTATTCCGTCGGCGACGAATTCTTTACTCCCTTGGGGATCAGCTATTCACATCGGTGGAGGGACGCCTTTATCTTCTTGGCCTTTGTTGGTCAGTTAGTTTCGTGTCTTAAAAGTTGTTCCTACTGACCTCGTAACAGGCTTCAACATCATTTTGACCATCATCGCGTCGAGATTCCTTCGATACGCCAAGCGTTAACCACGAACAGACAGACAACACATGACTTCGATAATAGCACGACTAGAATTACATTATAGACGACCTTAACTTGCAATAGGATACTGATCATGAGCATGCTACTCGTGATAAGGCCCAACTTTAGATGCAGGAGTCAGCGTTCCCGCGAACAATCCTCGCTCTGATTTCCACTGCCAGTCTAAAACCTCTTCAAGAGCGACATCCCGTCTCCTGGACATTGCCGAAAATTCCCAAATCTTTAGGACAGCTGGAATAGCTTTGCGTATTTGTTTGCAGACTGGCAGAGTGAGTCTTAAAGGCGTCCCCTCCTGCAACAAGGCATCCAAGGCGATGGACCGGAAGAAGACCTATAAAGAATGATACATTGAGAACAATCATGGTAGCTGTGTTGGGAGATCCAATGACCGAAAACTCGTCGTCTGACGGATACGTATTAGCAGCCTCCATGTAATTCCGCGCAGCCGCTGCCAGGTGAATCTTCTTGTCTTCTATCGTATTTGCCGCTCTGGCAAGCCGTAGATGAAACCATCCAAGAATTCTGCCGACGGATGAATGAACATCCCAATAAGCCAGGCGCGGAAAACATACCCGAGAGCATCTGCATGAGGATAAATCCAGGAGGCTGCATAATAGCCGGGATGATTTGGGTGGTACTGGTCTTCATTTATTCTTTCCGGAGTGTTGTACGATAGCTCTTTGATCATATCTTGAGCGAACTTGGCAGCGTCTTGGGGAGTATAATTGCATTCCGGGTCATCCGCGTCTATCCACTATCGGAGGCTACTGAGCAATAGAAAATTCGTATTCGAATCACTCACATCCATGACTGCAGACACGAATAATCGGTTGACCGACCGCATGAAGGTCACATCAAAAATGTCGCCACGAAGCGAACGGGGTAAGTCCTTCCAGGTTTCCCTGCCCCATTCAATTACATGCAGCGCGGAGCGAAAGAGGTCCGTCGCTACCCCTTGGCTACCGGTGCTTCCGTTTATGAATCCCTGCATTATCCATAATCTTCAATGAGCATGAAGTGAGCTTCGACGGATGGGTACTAAGGGACGGCTACAAACCTTACAGTCATGCACAAGGCTGGGCCAACGGACGACCAGCCCTCTTTTTCGAGTCGAGCAGGAGCTTGTTCGCAGACGACTTTCGAACCTCCCTTCAAGTCCCCCCATGCCTGATAGTATTCCCCTTCGAAGAAATTGAATGAGTGCGACGAAAAGGCGAATGAAACCCACCTTCAAACTTGACTTGTTCCATGTATTGGTTCAACCATTCCCTGTCCATGTAGAAACATCTTCGGTCGATCAATATTCCGTTGCTCATGGCCTCGATTGCCTGGGGATCACTGAACATGAGTAGGCAGCGAAAACAAGGACCCTGAACATACGGTGGGCACCCCCTCCACCGCCAATTCACCATTGATGCGCCTTTTGACAAGGCTTTTCATATTTTTGACGCCTCTTTCAAAGGTCTGAGGCGCCCAGCGAATTAGAATCGAATTCCGCAACCAAAGAACCTATTCACCCGAGACGCGTACAAAAGAACGACCCCACTGCTGAGTTCTTCCGCAGCCAAGAGCTTTTTCTCGAGAGCCGCCGCACGAACCCAGGGCATGTTTTTAATGCCATTTCCCTTGCGCCCAGTCGACACAGCTACAATTCGGCTTGGAGGCGGGGGTTTCGCTTTTGCAAGCTTGGAGGCCTTGAGACCTTCTTTAAGTTGCGCCTGGAGCGCTTTTTGAACAGGTGTTAGGTCTTGCGAAGGGATACAGGCTAAAGCAGTATCCCATGCCGCGAAGCATTTGTCCCACACACCGAGACCCTGTCCGGATTGTCAAGAGTCTTTCGGAATTGAGAAATTTATCTTGACCTGCGATGCGCTTGCCAATCTTGCCCAAGCCTTTGCGTATTTCGGGTCAAGCTTTGTCGCCTGTTTAGTGCTGAATGTCAACTCGACATCATTGCGCCGCGACAAACTCAAACAACCTTCTCAGCATCACCGGCAGCGTCGAGGAATCTGCGTGTATATTTGAGTCTAGAACATCCCAGGCAGCGCCGACCGACTCTTTCATAGACAAGCTCGTGGCCGCCCGATTGGCATACAAAACAGCATTTTCAGGATCTTCTTTGATTGCCTCAGAGTATTTTTCGTACGCGGCCTGAATGCTTTCAGCAGCTCCTCCAATGTCCTCGAAACACGAAGAGAACCTGATACTCTCCCTTCTCGTGGAAAGCATTCCCTTGGACCTTCAATCGTTGGGCTCGGTCTTCCGAAGAGGATTGCATTCAAGTGTTGGTGACAAAAGGTGGCAAACTAAGTTTGAAAGCGGCTGATCTAGAGCAAGATCTAGAGGCGATTTCTTTGATTTCTTGTGACTGCCTCGTGTCCTGGGAGCGTAGGATCCCGTTTCCAAAAATGTAACATGGTTCGAAACTTCAGGGTTGACGAACAGCCCCTTCGTTTCGTCTCTTATTCCGAACTATCATGGCGACCATAGTGGAGGGCTTGAAAGCTCAAGGAAATGCCCTCCATATGCAGGGCAATTATCGAGCAGCGTCCGTCGCATGCTCGCCTCCTTATAGCACCCCTCTGAGCCCGGGTTTTTAGGTATCAAAAATATTCTGAAGCGATCCAGGAAAATCCGGACGGCACCCTCCTGGCCGTCTTGTACGCCAACCGCGCCGCTAGCTGCCTCGCGATGAAAGAGTCAGTAGTTTTATGTCACCCAGACGGATCTCACGCAACATCCATCCAGATATTTAGATGCCATGCACGATGGTACGAAGGTAAGATGGACCCGCAACAGGTAACTAGTAGACTTGAATGTTTTTTTTTCAAGGCCTCCAAGGCCGATCCAACATACGCGAAAGCATGGGCTCGAATTGCCACCGCCGCTCATGTAACGCAGTCGCACACCGTTTCATAATGCCATCTCAGGCGTGCGTACGTTCCACAGGTTCTGGAGTTATGGGAGCCATGCCGCGCTGCGTGGAAGTCTGGGCTTGCATGTCTGCCAGCTACGGGTCTCACGCCTGCGCAAGTTGTGCTCCAGACGCAATTTGAAGCGGGGCTGAAGGCCGTGGATGCTGGAGAGGCCAAGGCACAGGCTTTGGCCAAGAGCGGGAGGTACACGAATGAGATTAGCGGCCTCGTTGATGATATGCCGTGGAATCGTGCGTTAGCCTTGGCGGAGGAAGAAAAGCTCGCGAAAGGCGATGCGCCGAGCAGTGTACGCTTTACTCCTGAGACGAGGTGTGCCGAGCATGCTACAGCTGATCTCTGACTAGGGCTGGGCGATCCTTAATGCGTATCGAGTAGGCTTTCGCTGTCGTGCTGGGTCTAAACCGTCTCCTTATTTTGCCAGGATTTTATTCGGGGTATGACAAACATGGGGCAGGGAAATTCTCCCGGTGTAGTGCCCGCCTCTATGAACCCTCGTACACCACTGACCGGTGGGGCAGGTTCTTTCCGATATCACGAACGGGATACTGAGGGATAACAGAGTGTTCCACGCACATTCCGAGTTCTTCGAGCAACTGCAAAAACAAAGTGGGCTCAACTAACTCTTCCTGCATCCCGCTGAACCTGATCAACACCGATTTTTGAAAAAACGAAAAGTGCGATTTGAGACCGAATTAACAGGCGCATGGGCCGGAGGAGGGCCGAAACAAATCCAGAAGGAGGTCCCGCAGAGACTGGGGACTCGGAAGTCGGGGTGGCTACCTGTGCGCCGGGCCTTGGCCGTGACTATTCGGTAGGCCAGAGCCTCATTGGTTCAACCATTCCCTGTCCATATAGAAACATCTTCGGTCGATCAATATTCCGTTGCTCATGGCCTCGATTGCCTGGGGGTCACTGAACATGAGTAGGCAGCGAAAACAAGGACCCTGAACATACGGTGGGCACCCCCTCCACCGCCAATTTACCATTGATGCGCCTTTTGACAAGGCTTTTCATATTTTTGACGCCTCTTTCAAAGGTCTGAGGCGCCCAGTGAATTAGAATCGAATTCCGCAACCAAAGAACCTATTCACCCGAGACGCGTACAAAAGAACGACCCCACTGCTGAATTCTCCCGCAGCCAAGAGCCTTTTCTCGAGAGCTGCCTCACGAACCCAGGGCATGTTTTTAATGCCATTTCCCCGGGTTGTGCCCAGTCGACACGGCTACAATTCGGCTTGGAAGCGGGGGTTTCGCTTTTGCAACAGACCTTGAGACCCTCTTTAAGTTGCGCCTGGAGCGCTTTTTTGAACAGGTGTCAGGTCTTGCGAAGGGATACAGGCTAGATCAGTATCCCATGCCGCGAAGCATTTGTCCCACATACCGAATTGTCAAGAGTCTTTCGGAATTGAGAAATTTATCCTGACCTGCGATGTGCTTGCCAATTTTGCCCAACCCTTTGCGTATTTCGGGTCAACCTTTGTCGTAAGTCTACTGGGGCACGATATCTGAAGATAGTCATTCATTCAGAATAGCGCCGGTATATAACTTCCTTCCTTCCTTCCTAGAGATCAGAGCCATTGCAGAATTTAATTTGGAGCACCTCCTGACCTCGTCGATCATGTGGATCAGGGTACATATTGAAACGCCGAAGCCAAACAGGGCTTCGATAATACTCTTATAAGACGTAAACGCGAACAGCGGCTATGTCTCTACATAATGTCTCTTGCCGTGCGACGAATCGCCCCGCATCTCTTCCCCTCTCACTCACTCACAATGCAACATCATAGTAGTCCATCCACACCATCCTCCTCCCCAACCACGAGCCCACCCATCTTGCCCCTTCATAATCAAGGACTGATAGAGGAACTTGTGTGCGCCCGCAATGATTTTACAGCGTTCCATGAAACTCACTGTATTCCAGCCTCTCTTCCCAATTTAGGTATGCTCAAGACAATATCAAATGCCAACTTCTCAAACTACACCGTACAGTGATACGACAACCGAATCCTCCGCCTTTCTTTCAGTTTCTGCGGCAGCGTCTGTCGCAGCCACAGGCTCCGTATCCGCCCACCCTGCAGCCCCCAACCTCACCCCTCGCGGTCACATCAACCGTAGAGTCCGAACGATGTCGCTACCAAGCGACCCGCGTTTCCCCACCCGCTCCAGGCGTGTGATCCCCCCGTGAGCTAGTTTCCTCATTACAAGCTTGTTGACTCACCCAGCGTCTCTGTTAGGGTCATGGCTCGCTCGAAGTAGGCTTGCATCGATTACTGCATCGACATTCAATTCAAAGTGAATTTACTCCAGCCCAAACACACATTCGGATCCGGGAGCAGCCCAAGACCCGTATGTTGTTAGTTTAGTGTGATGTCCGCCCTTTTGCTGATTTTGCTATGTATAGTGTTTTGCGATCACCGTACGCACATATCATTTCACTACTGTCTTCCCTTTTCTCTAATCACACCTACCACACTTACTGCGTGAATTGTAGGGCGGGGTCTGCAGTCTTGTCGTTCGGGTGAGTTGATTGTCAATTCTTTCGGACATTTATATCTGAGATTTCCGACAGCGCATCCGCCACAGGAGTCGACCCAGCCGCAGGTGTCGATGCAGCCGCAGGTATCAAACTCACTATAAGTACGCTTGATTTTTTTATTGCTCAGATAATGGGCTAACCGTTGTCCAGTTGTCAACACCCTTGTTGACCAGCAGCGCAATCTTGCTGACCAGCAGCGCAATCTTGCGACGCACGTCCAGGCCCTCATCGAGGCGACAGCTAAGCAGCAACAGGAGACAGCCCGGGGGTTCGCCGATCTCACGGCCAGCGTCCAGGCGCTTGTTGAGATGATGCGCATTCAACGAGTGAGCCAGGAAGCTCCTTAGTTGGGGAATATATATATATTTCTTGGGACGCTATACTGCTTGTACTGTTTGCACCTCTCTGTAACACTTCTCCGTAGCCATGAAAAAGAAGAGAGAACAGACCAAATTCAACATGTGTTGGTTCAGCGACAACTCTGATCAGGCGAAGATGTACCACAAGGTCGTCGTTGCTTGCAAATACCAGTGCCTCCTCACAAAGTCATGAGTGCGGTAGAGCCGGAGCAGGAGGCCAGCCTAAACGACGAGTTGATCGCCAAGGTCGCGGTATACTCGGTTCGTTGCCTGTTTCTAGGTCTTCTTAAGATACTGCTAACGTGTTCAAGGTGGCCAGGGAATACGAAAAATACCTTGGACATTACGCTGCTGAAAGCGACGGGAAGTCCCTGACCGACACGCAAACGAAAGCGTTGCTCACAGGTTCTGCTGGCGCCTTCATCGCCCATCTGGTTGAGGGAAAGAAGGTATGCGATCCGGTTTTTGTTACGAGACGTTCTGACCATTCCACGCAGATCAGGAAAGGGTGAAGGACGACGGTAAGTATATATTGAATAGAGCTCAATCCGTCGCCGACGTACCTTTAGTTAAAGAGCAACTGGTGCAACTTGCTCAGAAAATCGACGCCGACGGCATGTAAATTTGCACCAAGAAACTTACCAACCGTTATTTCAGAGCCAAGATACCCATATTTTTGACGCGATGGAGCGAAAGTTGTTCGAGTCCTTGGCCTTCTACAGGTCTGAATCCGATTGAGACAAAATTGAGTCGTCTCGTGTTCAATCCGCCGGGGACCTACCACCTCTACGGCCACCACCGTTCACTGTGCAAGTGCTGCAGGATGCCGTTTGAGGGGATTGGGAGGGGATTGGAATTGCTTCAAGTGTCGCACGTATTCTGTAATGTGTACAATAATAAACATCTCTCACTGAATGAATATTGTATGGTAGCAGTCAAAACTTCATGTCAAGCTGCAATTTCAACCAAAACCTTTTGAGATTTGAGATTTAGCAGGAACATAGGTATAGTTTCCCTTCGAAATTTTCATTTTGGAGAAATCGGAGGTGGTCTTAATTTAGGGTTAAAAATGGCGAAATTTGAGCAGAAAAATATCGAAATTAGGGTTCCTGTGGGGTGTCTGGATGGGCAAGAACCTCCCATCGAGACTCCTCACGTTGTGCGATTGGTGCTTCGCGAGTTTTAGCATGGTCTGGAGTGATGAGGAGACAGCTAGAGCGAGATTGATGGCGACGCACCGCCACAGCACCGCCACTGAATGGCGAAATCTTGGTGCGAATTTTGTTTATTTATATTTTCAATGTTCTGCTCCGGGGAATACCTGAAGGGCCTTCCTATTGTACTATCTACACCCTCAAATACATTGTCAAGCAAAATCTGAGCACCTAGTAAGCATTACCAAATCGGGACTCAAAGTTGTCACGAAGTTCGGTCCGCTACCATACGTCCTTTATTGAGATTTCTCTATTTTGCTCGAAGGTCGAACTATATACAGTCTAAGACTAGGTGGCGTCAAAAACGAGAAGAAGATGAAAGAAAATTGAATGCGCACCTCGTCGTAGAGGCTTACTTGTTTGACGCCCAGTAACTGCAGCCCCAACCACAGTACAACGGCAGTCATTCCACTCCCGCAGGTTGCAATCACGGAGACGTCTCCTTTGAAAAGGGAGTTGGCTTTCTCAGGGCCCAAAGCGTCTACAACGGTGCTGCGCAACTTCGGCTCGGAGAGGAAGGACGAATACGCGGAACCACTCGGAGTGACATTGTTTTGCAGAAACAGGTTGAACGGCAATGGAAAGGAATTGGGGACATGACTAGAAGATTCAGAGAGCCCAGGTCGAGGTTCAGGATCAGTTCCCAAAAATCTTGGGAGTCTATTAGATGCTGGAGTTGAACGAAACCACGGAAAATTTACCGCCCGCGGCTCCGGGCGTCAAGTACCAGCTCAGCATCTGGCGTTTGGAGGGGAATTAAGCCCGAATTATAAACCATTTGACCGTAACCTTGTGAAAGAGAGTTTAGATGTGACCGGCAAAGACAAACGTTGGTATACTTCTGACTGCGTTGGAATCGAGAGTCGGGGTCGGGTATTTAGCGCTTTTTACGTCCTCCTGCAACATCCACAGAGCGCGGAGGGAAGAGAATACCTGGCGATCTAAGGACCGACATATTCAGAATACCTACCCATGAGAGTCGTTTTCCTGTCCGAGGTAAGTCGAGTGCTGGTCTGTCTAATCGCGTGTGAGTTCCGCCCGGACTCAGAGGAGTAATACATGTACCCAGGATCGCGGCACGATATTCGAAGCGAGCTTTGTGCGCGGAGTCCGTCGACTGTATATTCCGGCTGTCCTCAGCGTGGGTCTTCCGCATTTCCAGCGCTGTCGACCAAAGTCAATACTAATCGATTCCTGTTCAAGCTCTATATGAAAAACGGCGACGCCTCTGGATACACCCTCGACGACATCGGGCTAATGGCGCGCGAGCTGAAAAACCGAAACGGAGGCGAGCGAGCGCTCGCCGCTTTGCGCCCTCGACCCGGGATTCTATGCGTCGTTCTGGGTATATCCCATCGCTGAAGCGCTCTCGTGAGTCAAGTCGCCACCTTCCCCCTCCTTGTCCTCGTTATTTATCTTGCGAAGGACCCTGGGGTGGTATCACATGCAGCTCGGTCTGCGCTGCCTTGACCGTGTGGTCTCTGGGGAGGAGGAGGATCTCGACCCGGCGTCTGCTGACGATTTCGAAAAATCGGCGCAGTACTATATTCAAGCTGCGGACAAGTACCCATCAGGTGCGCTTCCTGCTTTCTTTTCGCCGACAACGAACGTTCGATAACTCGCCTTCGCCTTCCAGACGACGAACAACGTCCATACATGCTCGCCGTCGCCGTGGAAGCTCTCTGGTGGAGCGGCGCGCCTCTACGGGACACACTGCCGCTTTGTCGCAGGGTTCAAGCCGCGATGCCGGAAGCGGCGGGCATATGGGAGCGTTCACAGATGGGGAGGGGCGGAAATCCGATCTGCAAGAGCGCGGTGGAGTTCTTGGCTAGCACCGAAAGACAGCTTGCGGAGGGGACGGCGACGCTGGACGAGGCGCTGATGCCGGCGGATTTGGTGGGTTGCTTTTGTTACTGCGGCGGTATGCTCAGCCCTCGATAGATGGAGAGACGCGCCAGAATGATTGCTCATATACAGGAAGGTTAGGTGGATTGTGTGCCTTCGGAAATAAACCTTGTATATTGAAGTCTTGCTAATGCCAACCGTGGTATCATGATGAAACTTGGGTTGCTGGGAAGCACCAGTTTGATATTCGAGTTGGTTGCCGCGGTGAGCATTTCAGAGAATCTTGCCAATCGACGAAGTAGTCGACCAACGCGCACGCGTCCTTTACCATACGAGACCCAAATGAACTTGCTAGTCGATACAAAATTGTGGTATAAGAATTTCTATTGCTGTTTCGGCGCATGATGGAACTGCCGATGTATCGTTAGACGACGCCCTTCAATGGAGAACGTTAAACGCACAATATCTCGTAACTGAGCCTGCGCATCATTGAATTGTTTCTCGAGATATTTTGACTGTTACACCGATGAGAAGGCAAGCTGGAAGAGAGCGCGATACCCACCTTTTTCGTCAGGTTGGTGATATCGTCCGAAAGCTCCTTCTCCTGATCCTTGAGTTCCTTCTCCATCTCCTTCCGCGGGACCATCATGAACCTGGAGGTGCAGTTAGTGGAGGCACGACGCGACAACAGTCGTGTCGAACATCTTTCCGACGCCCTTGTAGAGGTTAACATCGCCCTGTATGCCAGTTATCTCGTCGATGGTGAGCTGGAGGATGCGCCGTTCGCGATCCTTGGCGGAGGTTTGTTGTACGGAGATATTGAGAGCGCGCTGGGATTGGACTGCGGTGTTTTGGATTTGAACCAGGATCTGGTCGAATGAGAGGGAGTGGGAATTAATTCAAAGGATGTGAACCTTTCTGAGGGTGTCGTCTGGCAAAGACATGGTGGATTGAAGTGAACAGTGGCAGTGAAGGTGCTTTGGCGTTGCTGACCAACGGCTTCTCCTTCGACGCGAATTTTGAACTCTGCACGCGCCTTGTCCTCGTCGCGCCATCACTCGTCTTCAGCAGCAATAATTCGCGCTCCTTCACTGTAGCTCACTCTCCGCTATGGCTTCCCTTGAGGACTATGATGAATTCGGAAACTACATCGGTGCTGACCTGGACTCGGACGACGAAGAGGACATCCCTCAGCAGCAGTTTGTACCACAGCCCGCAGCCGCGCCTCTAGAAGGGTACGACGATGACCCCATGCCGGGAACAGAGCAAAATGCGCTTATGGAAATTGACGGTTCGTACGTCTCGAGCAGACGACGCTCACGCCGTTGAGCAGTCTTTCGCAGAGCCCGTACACAATGCTGTTGTGCTGCACGAGGATAAGCAGTACTACCCGTCTGCGTCAGACGTCTATGGCCCCGACGTCGAGACAATGGTGCAGGAGGAAGACGCCCAGCCTCTAACCCAGCCCATCGTTGCACCCATAAAAGTGCGAAAATGGAACGTCGAGGAGAAGGACATGCCGGAGACGCGGTTCGACAAGGGGTGAGCCTTGCCGCCAGGATAAGTCATGGGCCAATTCTAACACGGTGCTCGCAGCTTCTTGTTGAACATGACCGCGTTTCCCGACATGATTCGCAACGTCGCCGTTGTTGGACACCTGCACCACGGAAAGACGGCGCTCATGGACATGCTTGTGTTTGAGACACACAAACTCGTCTGGGATGCCGACCAGCAGGTTCGCACTCCATTAGTGTTCCCGACGCAGCTAATTGTTTTCCTTTCACCAGACGCGATATACCGACACGCACATTCTAGCCCGGGAACGCGCAATATCGATCAAGTCGTCGCCCATGTCTCTCATTTTGCCCACAACTGCCGGGAAATCTCATTTGATTCATTTCATTGACACTCCCGGACACGTCAACTTTGTTGACGAGGTGGCCTCCGCCATACGACTGGTCGACGGAATTGTTTTGGTGGTCGATGTTATTGAAGGGGTGCGTCACAAGTTAAAGAGTGGGCACTTTTTGACAATCTAAACAGTTGATGGTTGGAGCCGAAAACATTCTGCGGCACGCTCTTCAAGAGAACGTGAAAATTACGCTCGTCGTAAACAAAATCGACCGAGTAATCCTCGAATTGCGCATAAAACCTGCTGATGCTTACTACAAAATCAAACACACCATCGAAGAGATCAACACCTTCATTGCGTGAGTGGCCCAATTATTTATTTGAATTTCTCCAGTCTAAAAAATGGATCCAGTGCGATTGACCCTGACCCAGAACTCCGCCTAAGTCCTGAAAACGGCAACGTCGCCTTTGCCAGCACCGACATGAACTGGTGCTTTACCCTGCGCTCGTTTGCGCAGATGTACGCAGACGCTTACGATAGTGCGTGCCCTCTTCACAATACACTCTTCTCTATCTCACCCACATAAAGGCTCCCTCGACGTCCCCTCCTTCGCGGACCGCCTCTGGGGCGACATCTACTTCAACGCCGACCGCAAATTCACGCGCAAACAAGCCGACCCCGAGACGAACCGCACCTTCGTGCACTTCATCCTCGAGCCGCTGTACAAGCTGTACAGTAACGTCCTGAGCGAGGAGACGGACGCGCTCAAGGAGACGCTGCACGGGCTGGGGATCCACCTGAAGCCGGTGATGTTCAAGATGGATGTGCGGCCGCTGCTGAAGGTGGTGCTGGCGCAGTTCTTTGGGCCCGCGACGGGGCTGGTGGATGTAATTGTGGAGCATGTGCCGTCGCCGGTGGAGGGGGCGGAGAATAAGGTTTGTCCCTTTTTGCTGCTCACACAAGGTATTCTGGCTGAGTTTGCGCACAGGTGGATGGGACGTACAGCGGCCCCCACAGCTCAGACCTTGTTGCGTCGATGAAGGCGTGCGACGCGGAGGGGCCGGTGATGGTGCAGATTACGA
Organism: Mycena albidolilacea; assembly: GCA_029282495.1. Classification (NCBI taxonomy): domain Eukaryota; kingdom Fungi; phylum Basidiomycota; class Agaricomycetes; order Agaricales; family Mycenaceae; genus Mycena; species Mycena albidolilacea. The sequence goes on along the minus strand of JARIHO010000005.1, from coordinate 2,029,087 downwards.
AGCTGTATCAGACGACCGACGCGCAGTCGTTCCGCGCTTTTGGACGCGTTATGAGCGGGACCGTGCGGAAAGGTATGGAGATCAAGGTCCTCGGCGAGGGCTACTCGCCGGAGGACGAGGAAGACATGATGAAAGCCACCATCGAAGATATCTGGATAAGTGAATCCAGGTGCCCTAGATCTCGCCTGTCGCCTGTCTCAGAGTATGCTCATTTGCTATTGCCACAGGTATTACATTCCCGCGGAAGAAGTCCCCGCCGGAAACTTGGTGCTCCTCGGCGGCGTGGACGCCTCCATCACGAAAACCGCCACGCTCGCAGGCGTCGATATCCAGGAGGACCTGCACATATTCCGCCCCATTAAACACATGACGCAGTCTGTGCTCAAGATCGCCATCGAGCCCATCGCGCCGTCCGAGCTCCCGAAGATGCTCTCGGGGCTGCGGAGCGTGAACAAGTCGTACCCGCTCGTGTCGACGAAGGTCGAGGAGAGCGGAGAGCACGTTCTCATTGGGACGGGCGAGCTGTACCTCGACTCGGTGATGCACGATTTGAGGAAGTTGTTTTCGGAGATTGAGATTAAGGTGTCGGATCCGGTGACGAAGTTTTGCGAGACAGTGCTGGAAACGAGTGCGCTCAAGTGCTATGCCGATACGCCGAACAAAAAGTGAGTTTGTATTCGAGTGCGTTCGTATCCTCCATTGATTCATATTCAGAAACAAAATCACGATGATCGCGGAACCGCTTGAGCGGGGCGTGGCGGAGGATATTGAGCGAGGGCGGGTCAATATGCGCATGACGGCGAAGGACCGGGGCAAGTTCTTCCAGGAGAAATACCAGTGGGATATACTCGCGTCTCGGTCAATATGGGCGTTTGGACCAGATGAGAACGGGCCCAATATTCTGCTGGACGATACGCTTCCGTCACAGGTGCGCGCGGACGTTTTCATTGTGTATTTGCCTGTTGACGAGAATGCGCTCTAGATTGACAAGAAGCTGCTGGGGACGGTCAAAGACCACATCAAGCAGGGATTCCAGTGGGGCGCTCGAGAGGGCCCTCTGTGCGATGAGCGTTAGTTTTCCTATCTCTTCTTTTTCAACGCTTGTATTGAGCGGTGTTTCAGCGATGCGGAATGTTAAATTCCGCCTCCTTGACGCCGGCCTAGCGCAGGAGCCCATCTTCCGCGGCGGTGGTCAAATTGTGCCTACAGCGCGTCGCGTCTGCTATTCGTCGTTCTTGATGGTAATCCGTTCTTCGTCTTCTGTGTAAAATACTGGACTCACGATTGGCAGGCCGCCCCTCGACTGATGGAACCCATATACTACGTCGAAGTGCAGGCCCCCGCGGATTGCATATCAGCGGTATATACGGTCCTCGCACGCCGACGTGGCCACGTCACCCAAGATATCCCGAAAGCCGGATCACCTCTATACACCGTCAAGGCGTTAATACCGGTGATCGACGCAAATGGGTTCGAGACGGATCTGCGAACGGCGACGCAGGGGCAGGCGTTTTGCCTGCAGGTATTCGACCACTGGTCTATCGTCCCGGGTGGGTGTTTTCGCTGCTTTCTCACGCGTAGACTGCGAAGCTGAATGGAGGTCTCAGGTGATCCTACGGACACGAGCATCAAGCTTCGGCCGTTGGAACCCGCGTCCGGCCAGGCGCTCGCGCGGGATCTGGTACTCAAGACGCGGCGGCGAAAGGGGCTCGGCGAACAGATTGCCGTGTCCAAATATCTGGACGACGAGTTTGTGGTAAGTGGGTTTGATTCAAAGAAAGCACTCGTTGTTGATTTCTCGCCCAGCTTGCGCTGTCTGCTTCAGGACACGCAGACTTGCTTGGATAGTAGTGTATGTACGGTATACTGTAACGTAGTGAATGAAGTGAACTCTGGGAAAATTCCGGAGATTCGGATGAGGGTCCCGTGACTCTTCTGCGCCACGTCAGCTCCTGCGATTAAATAGCGCGAGTGTAAGCCAAATCGAATTCACAGCTCACCCTCTCCCTTTCTTGTATTTGCCCCTTCTTGGCCCTTCGTACACCATGCGAAGCGTAGCGCTCTCTGTCCTTGCCTTGGCCGCGTCTGGCGCCTTGGCCCAATCGGAAGAACCCAAACCCTCGTTCACGGTTGGTCTCGTCGACGTGTCCTTTAATGTTGTCTCAATATAACTCTACTAGAAAACCGAGATCAAAGCCCCCTTCATCGAACAGTTCACAGATGACTGGTCAGAACGCTGGACGCCTTCAGAGGCGACCAAGAAGACCCCGGTCGGCGGCGAAACCTTCAGCTATGTCGGCGAATGGAAGGTCGAGGACCCCGCCATTTCGGTCATCGACGGCGACCAGGGTCTCGTAGCGAAGAGCAAGGCTGCCCACCACGCCATCTCTGCCCCCTTCGCCGAGCCCATCGACTTCAAGACCAAGCCGCTCGTTGTTCAGTACGAAGTCAAGTACCAGAAGGGCGGTAACTGCGGTGGCGGTTACGTCAAGCTCCTCGAGGACGGCTTCCAGACCAGCGGCAAGGAGTTCTCCGATACCACCCCATGGGTGGTCATGTTCGGGCCCGATCTCACTTGCCCTGGAACCAAGGTTGGTGATGCGCCGCGAGCTTGAATGGACGTGTATCTGACACGTAATACTCTCAGGTTCACTTCATCTTCCGTTACAAGAGCCCCAAGACTGGTGAGGTCGAGGAGAAGCACCTCGCCCTCCCTCCCAAGCCCACGATCGAGAAGTTGACTAACCTTTACACTCTCGTTGTCCAGTAAGTTTTTAAAGAAGAGACACCGAGCGCCGTGCTTAGTTACATGCAGACCCGACAACACCTACGAGGTTTTCTTCAACGGCGTCAGCGAGAAGGCTGGCAGTCTCCTTGAGGACTTCCAGCCTGCCGTCAACCCGCCCGCCGAGATCGACGACCCCGAGGACAAGAAGCCCGAGGACTGGGTTGACACCAAGCGGATCGAGGACCCCGAAGCCTTCAAGGTTGGTTTCACGTCTTCATGCAATCATTGTTAGCTGAATGGTACGTTGCAGCCCGCTGACTGGGACGAGGACGCACCCTACGAGATCCCCGACGAGGAGGCCACCAAGCCCGAGGGCTGGCTCGATGACGAGCCTGCAACCATCCCCGACCCTGGTATGTTCGCCTAGCTCCAGTTTTCCGGATTTATTCTTAGTCTCTTGCCACGTAGACGCCGAGAAGCCCGAGGAGTGGGACGACGAGGAAGATGGTGACTGGATCGCGCCGACTGTGCCCAACCCCAAGTGCACTGAGGCCCCCGGATGCGGTGAATGGAAACGCCCCTTCAAGGCCAACCCCGAGTACAAGGGCAAATGGTACGCGCCCATGATCGACAACCCTGCGTACAAGGGCGAGTGGGCTCCCCGCAAGATCGCCAACCCCGACTTCTTCGAGGACCTGACCCCCGTGAAGACTCTCGGAAAGATTGTGAGTTGCGTCTTCCAATAGTTGGTTCGCTTGCTCAACATCGTGCAGGGTGGTGTCGGTATCGAGCTCTGGACCATGACCGAGGATATTCTCTTCGACAACATCTACATTGGTCACTCCCCCGAAGACGCCAAGGCCTTCGCCGCGGAGACCTTTGACATTAAGAAGCCTCTCGAGGCGGCCGCCTCCAAGCCCGACGTCGAGGACGATGAGGACGACGACAGCGTTCCTTCCCTTAAGGACGACCCTGTTGGCTTCCTCCGCCACAAGGTGTTCACGTTCGTCGACCTCGCGAAGCTTGACCCCATCCTCGCGTTCAAGACTCACCCCGAGACTGGTGTCGCCCTCGCCGGCGCTATCCTCACCCTCTTCGGCATGTTCGGTGCCCTGTTCGGCCTCGTCGGCGCTGGCCAAAAGCCCATCACCAAGTCGTCCAAGAAGACCGACGCGCCTACCGCGGACGACAAGAAAACGAAGGAGGCTGCACCTGTTGCGGCTGCTGGCGGAGAGAAGAAGGACGAGAGCACAGTGAAGAAGCGAAAGTAATTAAATTAAGCAGAGGCGGATGTGAGGTCCAGGGCCGGGACGAAGTGATGAGGAGCGGGAACGGGGTTGCTGTCAACTTGCATCTCACTTTTTTTGTCAACTTGTTATTAGTACGTGCGTCGTGTGGAGAGGCGTCGTTGCCTTGGGCCGCGGCGCCTCGAATAAAATACGGATTACAGACAGCAGTGGAAACATGGATTATATAATTAAATAAATAATGGAACATGGTTATGCGGTCGTGTCGCGATGAATAATGACCAGGTCGAGCACTGCAAGACGGAGACGCGCATGAATCGCGTCGTACCAGAGCTGCTCGTCGCCCTCCCAACTGGGTGTGCCAGCGGCGCCGATGTTGCACGGTATGGTTGCGCGGTGGGGCTTGATTGGTCGGTTCTTACCACCACGGCGACTTGAATCGTCGCCTGGAAGGCGGGAATGCCCGCTTATGGCACTGACTCGAACTCAACTGGGAATGCTTATTCTTCCTTTTCCTTAAGCTTGTATCTGCTTGTATCGAGCTGCGGGGTCTCTTTAGCCGGTAACAAAACTGTGGTGGCTTGGCTTCTCGTAACTCAGCAAAGCCCAAGAAACTGCGCACGGAGCCATGACCTGTCTGGATTCCGTGTATTCATCTCTTCAGGAACTTTCCTACCTCCGAATTTCTAAGGGTTGACTCAGCTCTTGACGCTACATCCCCAATGGCGGACTCCGAATGCACCCGAACCTCATCTTCATCCAATTGTTCCTCGCGAGCCGTCTTCCTCCGTGCTTTGGAGCTAAGAACTCGGACTGCACGGGCGGCGTTGACTTGGCGTTGACCCACAATTCAAGACGCTTTGTAACCGACTGCCAGTCGAATGCTTCTTCGCTGGTCCAAAATTTCCGGCCTCTTCACGTGCCCGTGGATGCCCTTCTAATGCGTCACGAACTTTCCCGCAAGCTGATTCAACACTTTTCTTGCTGAGACCGAGAAAAGAGATTCAACGAATATCAATCCTGTTACGCCCGATGTTGAAGAGTATAAATGTCGTGGCGATTCCGACTGCAATCTCAAGACCTTCCTCATGTCAATCATCACTCTATACGATATTGCCTCCACCCACCCAGGACAAGCTTGGTCGCCGAGTACCGCAAAAGCAAGGCAAGTCGTACAATCTATCGCATATAATCTTATTAACGGTTGGTCCAGATATGCACTGAATTTCAAGGGTATCGCCCACAAAACAGTGTTCCTTGAATATTCCGAGATCGAGCCCTTGTGCAAGAAACTTGGGGCGAAGCCGACGAGTCAAACGTCCCCTCAGTACACGTTTCCCGTTATCTATGACCCAGCGACAGGTGCTGCTCTTTCAAACCTATCCGAGCATCTGGCTAACTTGTCGTCTAGGCACTGTTGTTTCGGATTCTATTGAAATCGCCCGATACTTGGATGCGACGTATCCCAATACACCGCGCCTGATACCGGAGGGAACAGCTGCGCTCCACTACGCATTTACGGCCGCCTTCGAAGCCACGCTCCCGCCTTTCGTGCACTACGCCTTGCCAGCGAGCCTGCCATTTCTGAATCCAGCCAGTCAGGATTATTTCCGGCAAACGAGGGAAGAGCTGTTTGGCGGCCGGCGCCTGGAGGACGTCACGCCCACAGGAAACGAGCACACTGTCATGTGGAAAAAGGTCGAAGATGCCTTCGGGCAGGTCGACGGCTGGATTCGCAAGAACGGCGCCGAGAGCAAGTATTTCATGGGTGACACCATTTGTTATGCGGATGTTACTGTTGCGGGATTCCTCCGCTGGGGAAGGAAGGTACTTGGGAAAGACAGGTGGGAGGATATTATGACCTGGCACGAGGGGCGATGGGCCAACTTGACGAAGGAGATGGAAAAATACGATGTTATATTTTAATAGAGCTGCGCTCAAGTGCAGTAGTTCGCCTAGTGTATTCAGTTATGTGCGAGAGTAGCCATACACTAACATGTTCAGAACTTCATTAAATCAGAAGAGAGTGTACTCAGCCAATACAATTGTTGGACAAAAAAAAATAGAAAAAGAACCTGCTCTTTACCTCCATGACTCAGACTGCTCAATACACGCGCGGCCACCACGAATCTGTTGTGCGCCTGGCGCACCGCACGGAATTCTTGTCGTGTCGCGACGAATAATGACCAGGTCGAGCACTGCAAGGCAGAGACGCGCATGAATCGCGTCGTACCAGTGGTGCTCGTCGCCCTCCCAGTTGGGTGTGCTAGCGGCGCCGATGTTGCACGGTATGGCTGCGCAGTGGGGGACTGGTTCTCCGCCCGCCCATAGGACATGTGCTGCGCGGCGCTGTTCGGCAAGGAGGGCAAACACGAGGAGAAGACGGGCGGTTCGGTCGTACGCGTCCCGGCGGGCGAGTGGGAGCGCTGCGTGGAATGGACGCTCGCGCGTTGGATCGTAATGTGGGGAATACGGCCTCGCGGTCCTCGAGGGTTACTGGTTGGACGACCAGGTATACTTTGCGCCGAAGGTAAAACCGTGGCCAGTTGACTGGAAATGACATTCTGTGCTATTTTGAATTCCGTGGAATGTAAGAGTGAGCAGAACAACTGCGCCAACAAGCGCCTAAGCGCAATGATGGGATCGTGTCGCGGGAAAATGCGTCAAGCATGTGGTTGTAGCAGTCCTCCCACCATGTTCAAGTTGAACACAGTCTTCCGCTTTCTATCCTGGTTTGTCCTTCGTAGGTGATGGCCACCCTGTTCGTTTGCATTTTTGTTCAACCTGTTAGGCATTCGCCGGAGTTGCATCAGGCAACCTTTGTTTCGCTCTCGACTCTTGGCTCTCGCCAAGTATAGATTTCCCCTGCGCGACGGAGGGCGCTCTGTCCGTCGTCTCACGTATTCGACTGTCCTTAAAACCGGGTCTTCAGCACAAATCCAAGCCGAAGTGTACACGATGCGTTTTGTTGCGGCCCACACGACTATACCTATCCCACACATACACGACCACTGGTCTGAGGGCAGCAAGGGCTTCATTGTCATGGAATACCTTCCTGGCGTGACGGCCCGACGCGTCTTCGCGAACTTGAATGCAGAACAACAGCATCACATTCTGGACACACTCGTTAGCTACGTTGAGCAACTACGGAGCATCCCACACCCACATGCCCTCCGAACCCATGGATTGGCACGGCATCGGGGCGCGCGTTTTGGGACCCTGTCGTCTCCGACGAAGATCCGGAAGACGGGTGGGGGCCTTACGTTGACCTAGCGGCTTTCAACGACGCGCGAGTCGCACTCTTTGACAAGTTCGCGCGGATTCACCCGCCGATTGCCGACCAGCTACGAGCCTACCGCCGCGATATGCGAGACGATCTTCCGGTCGTGTTCACCCATGCGGACATACATCGCGAGAACGTGCTCTTGAAGCAGTCATCCGATGGGACGCAAGTGGACGTGCTGGCGTTGCTGGATTGGGGTTGTGCCGGCTGGCGCCCCATCTTCTGGGAGGGATACAAATCAGCTTGGCTCGGTCACAACTTCAAAGTTTGGGGTGAGCTTGGTCCCAGGCTCTTCGCCGGCTACGAGGGAGAGGTTGAGCTGGAGAAGACCCTGCTTCAAGTCAATGGGGGTATGCCCCCGTAATGTGCTTGAGGTCCGGTCGGACGACAGCAATATTCCGAGCACAAGAACCATCTCATAACCGTTGTCCCACCAATATTACTTGATTGCAGGAACAAGGCAAAGTCGTGTTTCGAATTACAATGTGGAAAATACCCTACTGTATCCCATCCGTCATCTATGTGATATTTTACTCTGTCTCGAGGTAAGTAACGGATATAATTGCAAATCGGCCACTCACCAATGTACTAGATGTTCTTCTTGACCATATCAAAGCCCCTCTCATGTATGAGGCTCTCGCCCGTTTCAGCACGCTCTTTCTCCTCGGCCAGGCACTCTCGAATGTGGGCCTCACTTATGCCTTTCAACACGATACCTCGGTTGTCCATGCGTAGCTCGCGGATTGCCTCGATAACCCAGTTCTGGCAATCCCACGTGGGCTGCCCCCGGTGGATGGGGATTGCACGGACCCACTGCTCGAGGGCGGGAAGTTTGTTCTGGGGCACTGTGCCGACGAGCACGCCACCGAGATACGTCCTGGACCGGCCCATTCCCCTGACGTCTTTGGCATTGAATTGAAAAGTATCGGTACCTCCAATAATGTTCAAGACGCGGGCGCTGGCCGTTTCAATGTCAGTAACAGCGGCAAGTACCCAATGTTCGCTGCGACGGACGTGGCCATACAGCTCGTACTGCACGACGACAAGAGGTAGGTCTGCCATGATGGCGAACGACGCGATTGTGTGCTCACGCAGGAGTGGGAGCTTGCGTTTCTTTCTTTTTTTCTTTTTTCGATAAGGAAGATATTGACGCGTTTGATAGGTGATTGGATCACACGACCGCTATCGATGACGGACTATGCGTCGACGAGATTGTGTAATTTGCCTGTCATACAGCTCCCGCTCTTCCGTCTCAGTGTCTCCAGCACTGAAATCGGCCCCATCGATCGCACAGCCAACCTCACTCTCCACCTTTGTGCTTCACCTATCACACATTTGCATTGGACACCGCTCCACTGAAGTGCTGTGGGGGGTTTCGCGCCTCGGTTGCCGTAGATTCGGCCGATCTATTTCTTTCAAGCTTCTCCAAGGCGGCCAGTTCCACGGCGTTCACGTGCGCTTCACTACGCAAGTGCCCCGGAGCACTTCTCGCCGCAATCCATCGACGATGCCCTCGGCAGACTTTACACCGGGCTTTAGTGTGATCGCCGTTGTATTCGAAGTCTGCAGACACTGGAGTCAGTGCAAAAGCTCGATATGTTGTCGTCGTGAATGAGTACCTCCATAAATCTTTCTGCTTCCTTTTGGTGGCATTGGCGGTCAAGAGTAAAACCAAGCGTTCTGTAGCCGCACTCGGTCCCTAACTGAAATTTATACGCCCGCCTGTGTCAAATTCTGAGTCTATTCGACTGGCGCCGCCGTCCACAAGTGCACCCGCTTTCTCAGAGTCGATGTTACCTCTATGTGATTTCTTTCTGTCGCCAAATTTAATATTCTCCCCAGCCTGAGGCCCCAAGACTAGTCGAAACCTGAGCAATCAATCTGAAGAAACCGCAGACCGAGAGGATACTCTACACCCACGCCGTGCTCCTCCGTGGACAGCCGTGGACTCGACTCAAACACCAATAAAAAAAAGTCGACAAAAAAAAATTGTACACGCAGAGAAAGGGAGCAGAGCAAAAAATATACACCGAATGAGAATAAAATCCAAGCTTATGAAAACGCGTCGGGCTGTGACAGCGGGAAGGTAGTCCATGACAACGAAGCCCTTCAAGTTGTTACCCTCGGACCAGTGATCGTGGACGCGTGGAATAGGTATGCTTGTGTGGGGGCAACGAAACGCATTGAATCGACCTCGGCTTGCATTTTTACAGCAGATCCAGTTTTGGAACGGTCAAATACAGTACGTGAGACGACGGACAGAGCGCCTTCCATCGCGCAGTGGAAATCGACAGCTATCGACAGCAAGGAGTCGAGAGCGAAAGGGAGGTTGTCTGACACACCGACGACGAGTGCCTGTGGAGACTGCCTGCAGTAAAAATTGCAGAAGGACATCCGCTGTGGCCGAGCTGCAGGTCCTTCAGGCGCCCGCCCGCCAAGAGAGTTAGTCGTCCCTCCCCTTCTCAGTGCCCTTGTCATGCGTTTTATTCGGCGTACACTTAACGGCAGCCGCAGTGTAAGCCTCCCCACGCTCCCTCGCGTCGTCCATCTGCTGCTTGGAGATCTTGTGTTGTAGAGCGCGTGTTCGAGGCGCGATAGTTTTGCGGTGAGCTCGACTTTGCTTCTTCTCGTTCTACGGAGTCGGCTTCTTCGACAGCGGCTGTATCCGCGTTCTTGTTTTGAGCATTGGTATCGTTTTCCTCCAGTACGACGGGTACGTCGCCGCTCGCGCCGTCGTCCTGCACAATTGATGTGGAAAAAAGAAAAGAGACGCACCCGCATCACGCGAGACGTCTTTCTTGAAACACGCACCCATCTCTGCATCCTCGTCTTCTTCCCCTCTATACACTAACGCCTGTTCGGCGACGACGCGGTCGTGCAACTACGTAGGATGGTTTTGAAGCGTCTACTGGGACACTAGGCAAGACACTGGGCACGACATGCACAGAAGCTTTGAGAGTACAACATATGGGCCGAAAGCCATAGGCCGACGGTCAGGGCGGTCGCACTCGCATCGATCATCAAAGTATGATTAGAAGGAACAAGTCCAACGAGTACATGTACATGACTCCTGATGGTACTAAATGGCAGGCCCTTCACGGTGTCAACGAAATACAGCGGCTTGAAGGCAATGAAAGCGTGCGGCACCACTTCACTCCGCAGGAACAGTGAGTTCCCCAAGACCCCAAGTGGATACAACCTGACCGATGTATTTCGGCAGAAAAAAGATAGCTACCAAGGGAGAAAGTCAGAAACTCCTAACCGATATAACGCGGTCAGACGTACCACCTAGATGCATGGGGTAGGCAACCATGCCCATCGGGTACTTGGCATCGGGAACGTGTTGGCCGTAATGCTTGCTCCAAAGCTCCCTTCTCTCCTTCGGGATATCGGCCAGCTTGCGGGGTACAAGCTCGCCAACCACCCACGGGAAGAAATGGACGGCGACGAGAAACCGGTTGGGCTTGCTGGTGGTGATCACTTCACATGAGTGCGCGCGAATGTGCCACTTGAAAGCCATGAAGGCGTCGTTCCAATGGGAGGCGAGGAAGTCGGGGGACAAGGCTCGCTGAGCTAGTTCTTGGATCTCATCGCGAGTGAGGAAGAAACCGGAGGCGAAAATACGAGTGTCGTGGCGGAGTCTATGCGTCATCGTGGTCGCTGGTCGCAACAACTTGAATACTGTCGTGTCATGTGATCGCGCACCTTGTGCAATTTGAGATCGAAAATATGTTATTGCCTTTTCTAGTTATTGATCCTGCCCAAATGCGCATTTATGGATCTGACCCATGTTTCATTTATGGATCCACCCACATTTTTGGCCTTCAACATATTGATCCAACCTCCAGCCAGTTACTGACTTCCAACCTCGAATTTATTGATCTAACTACACTTTTTGACTTGTTGACTTGACCCACATTTTCGAAGTGGAACCAGCTTTTTCAGGTTATTGAATCAACCTCCTCAAGTGGTTGAACTGACCTTACTTTTGGAGATGTCATGTTATTGAACTGACTCAACTTTTTTCAGTGAGCTGATTGTTGAACCGACCGCACTTTTGTATATCACGTGATTTGGCATTGCACAATTGTCCCCGGATTTGAATTGTTACTTAATTCATGGGCATCTCAAAATGTATCCAGACGTACTATAGGGCAGCTGGGCGCGTTATGACGCGTTCAAGTCACATCAAAAGCATGTTGAATGGAACTTATAGCTGTGTTTCGAATGTAGAAAAGATCTCGATGCAAAGTCTATATAGCATAAAGTGAATAGAATATGCACCTAGTCTCAGCATCATGTACTCACTTTGATTGCTTGGGTGATCATGCATTTCTGTACTCCACCAAAATACTACTAAATCTAGGTGGTGGTCTACTTCTGACCAATTTAAAGCTACGGCGTCAAAGTTAAAAGAAAATAATATAATGATTGTACCTGGGGAGAGAAATGACCCATAAGACTATTCTATTGACTGCTACAAGCTTGTTGGAAGGGTGGTCGAGCCAACGACTGAGTAGACGAAGTGCAATGTCAGTCACATGACCACTAAAAGTTCGGTCAATTCAATAACTGAAAGTTCGGTCGGATCAATAAGTCGTGCATGCCTAAAGTTGGGGTCGATTCAATAACTGAAGAATGCCGGGTCAACAACCGAAATGGCCAAGTCAATAGCAAAAAACTGGGGCTAAGTCAATATCTGCAAAAAGTGGGTCAGGTCAATAAGTCGCCGAAAGCTGGATCCATACCGGGAAAGTTGGGTCAAATCAATAACTGGCAGGTAGCCAGATCAATAAGTACGAATTTACCTGGGGTCAATAACTAGAAAAGGCAATAACATGTTTTGCGTTTGAGATCGATGGGGACCGGCGATTTTTGTACCTACGCCTGTCAAACGAGCGGCAAATCGACTTCACAGCTTTGTCGCGCTGGTGGTCAGACGACGAACGGCTCGCGATGCCTACCCCGCCCAATGTTGCGCGATTGAAGCGTGTAACACCGCAGAATTTCGCAACGGAACAAGATATGCGGACGACAAGCTTCGCGCCAGAATTGCAAGACGCAATGGCGGTTTACCGTTCCCAAGGCTTGGACTTTTCCGATTCCGGATACGATCTGGATGTTTGAATCCACTGCGTAGGGCTCTCCTAGTAGATTCTCTGTCCCATTTGACGTCTCCTTATGAATAGATATTTATTCAAACGTGAGGGTAGATCTAAGATTTGGCGCGAATGAAACTTGCTCAAGAATGGCGTATCGGCCGTTTTATCCTCTGGGTCACAGTAACTCTTGAATTTTAGTGCATGCGCCGAAACAATTCTGGTTCTCGGTGGGCCAAATTGACATTAAGACGTTCCGAGATACCACCACTTGGAGGCTGGATCATGCAACAACCTTAATACAAGTCCATTGATTGAAAGAAAACCCACTAGACGACGGTATCTGCGCTTCTTCCCGCGTTCCCTTCAAGTTTTTGTGAAGCTCTTCGTCGCCGCCTGGGACATGGCCAGGTGAATTGCTTATTGTAATGTTTGTGCTGCCAGATTAATTAGAGCCTAGGTTGTCAGTCATAACAGGCTCACAGATCAACCAATGCACTGGATACGCTAGCGGTGACGATGTTTCGCCACGCCTTGTGCGCAGCCTGTAAAATATTCCTCGTGAAGTCCAATCCCTCAACCTCCCCGTCCAGTGTGTTCTCAGCCTTGCCAGCAGCAACTTTGTAGAGCCTGTAGCCATGAAATGGTCGTTCAATTTTCTCGGACCTGCACGCACCGCAACCACTCTTTCGTCGCGCTAATCAGGCCAGGACACTCCCTTTCGACGTCGGCAATGTTGTGTAGGCGTGTAGCAAGAGGGTCCGCGATATCAACAACGAGCAACGTCCAGCGAAGAACCCCTTCATCACGCGGGGCAAGTAGCCCGAGCACGCGGACCCTACGCACGTCCCCTACCTGCGCGATTCGTTCCCCGAGCTCACAAGCGTGTAGTGGAGCGCCTTCGGACCACGTCTAGACAAGTATGAGATGTGAATGAATTTATGTGATTCCCTAGGCGCCGTACCTGGGGTAGGGCTCCATAGTTCCATATATATCCCCGGTGAGGGAAGGTATTCCGCACATATGCCAGTCGTCGGTTGCGGCGCACTGCTTGGCGAACAGGAGCGAATGCCTCACCCGGTGCAATGGTCATCTGCGCGTTGGTCCACCGCGGCGCTTCGACAATCATGTTGAGAATAAGCTCCGTATTTTCGTTGGAATCATTGGGATTGGGAAGGAGGGGGACGTCGTGCAGCGTAGAAACTACGTGTCCATTGTATGAGACAAAAACACGGTGCTCTGTGAAGTTCAGCCAAGTTCAGGCGCAAGCAATGCAACCCCTCACCTGCCGTATTGACCGTGCCCACACAACGCGAGGAATAATCGTTTATATCTGCCGACGACATGGTTGCTGCTCTAGGGCGCCTAGTGGCAGTAATCCAGCGAAGCACTCAGATGCCACGGACATGTGATCCAGATACGCGTCTAATTAGACGCGTCTATTCTTGGCGGTTGCGGGCCGACGGCCCGAGTTGCCTCCCAAATTACTTCAACCAAGAGGATTCGCGAGGAGTGCGAAATGAGTACATTGGAATACATAATTACCCGATAACACATTGTACATATTATCCGTCCATCGAATCCTAGCTTGCGTATTATTTCCCCTGGTCGGCTTTCCCTTTGGATTTGTCGCGACCGAGTATAACAGTGGACCATCGTCTGGAAAGGGACTCTTTATCTTTCTCCGTCTCAGTGCTGAGTGTCTTGGGATCGTATGTCTTCTGATCCGCGTCTGGCTTCAGACCCGGCTCTGTGCTCTTCACAGAAGTCGGTTCAGCGGGTTTGACTTGGTCGGCAGTAGGTGTATTGGTGACAGAAGAATCCACAGAAGAGGCGGCGGGATTTCCGTCTTTCGCAGTATCGACGGCCCCGGGTCGCTGGAAATCCTCGGATTTCAGTGTAGCAGGCACCAACGCGACAGGTAACAACCATGTCGCCGTCAATACGACACCGTGGCCTTCATCGCGCGTTCAAAAATTGAAATCTCAGACCTAGGAGGGAGAAACGTACCCTTATCTCTGGCCTTGATCGCCGTCCAACTCCACGCGATAAAGACGCCGACGTAGCCCAGGTACGGCGTGAGTCGCTTCAGGACCATTATCGCCGGACGAATTTGGGGAGGGAAGAGCATCGCCGGTATCTTGTCCAAAATATATTTCAAAGCCGCGGTGACCATCGCGCCACGCTTGGCGGCCTCTAAATGAGTGTCGTCGAGGAGATTCATAACGGGCGGAGGGAAGTACAATCTGTAGCCCCACCTGGGATTATTTTAATTTGCATGGCTTCGGAATGAGAGCGCAACGGACACCTACCACAATGCCTGTAGCGAGATCTTTTCGGGCGAGGGCACCCAGTGTACGTGCTCCTTCTCTCTTCGCTTGCGGCGACTTTTCGACGGCTTTAAGCCATCGGATTTCTTGTCCTCGGGCTGTGGGCTGGGAGGAGGTTTGGTGTCCGAAGCTGCCCCTTCCGCGGGAGGCAATTTATCTGCCTCTGAAGGCTCATCCAGATATTCGAGCACCATCTCCGAATCCGCTAGCTCCACCTGCGAATCCGCAGTAGGTTGCAGCGGCGCATACATCATCACACCACTGTCCTCCCGGTCATTCTCCTTGCTCTCCCCTTTATTGGTTCCTCCGGAGGCAGAATGCCGATTCTTCAACCGCTCGAGCGAGTCGAGCATGGACCAGACGCTCTGGCGGCCAAGGGCGATGGAGCCGTTCATTACGCTCTCGGAGGAGAGCAGTTTCATCAGCTTCGAGTCCCCCGTGACGGAGAGCGGCAGCGGCGGCCCCTTTGCATCGACCGCGCCGATATCGCTGTCTTTAGTGGGCGCGGGTAGAGGAAGCGAGTCAATCAGAGTCCCAATGCGCTGTGCGAATAGATGGGGTTCAGGGGCCTCCTCCGCGTGCACGTTGTCCTCGGATATGTTCCTAGGGATACCGGGCTCGTCAGGGAGGTCCGAAGCGCCAGCGCCGTTGTTCTGCGTCTCTTCCAGCGACCACGAAGGCGGGGGGAAGATGATCGGTGGAGGTTTGTTTGGCTGACCACCCGTCTTTAAACGGATGTAAGACGCGACCTTCTGAGCGGGGATGCGCCAGGACGGACCGCTGGTTTCGTCTGCTGCGGGTGTGGGTGGTGCGCTGGCTACCTTGGGCGCCGACATGACTGTTGGAATTCAAGAGAGAGATTGGAGAATGACGTTGATGCGCTCATATGAGTAACTTTGATTAATGAGATTAGATTAGATATAGATAGCACAGAAGAAAGCAATACCAGTCTAATCCTTCCACACATTCCATGCCACGGAATGCGCACAACCCGGCTCATGCACCTCAGATTTACTGGGTCCGACAAGGCACAGGACCGGGACTCTAATATCCACCTCGTCGTCCCAGCTACTCACCTCAACCAAATCATCCAGTCCCTCATCCGACCCATCGCTCTCTTCCACATCCGCGAATCTCATAATCGTGGACCCCAGCCTGTACGACTGATACAGCCTCGCGCGCACGTCCCGAAGCTGCGCCAGCCCCTCAAACCAACCCTTCTCGAACTGTTCCCGGATCTCCGCGTGCTTGTCGGGAGCCACGGACGGCGAGAGCGTAGTCGCAAACGAACAGATACTGGGCGACGCAGGATACAAGCGTATCTTGCGCATTGCGGTGGCCGCCGGCGTGTCAACCACCCCGACCACCCGCGAGTCCCGCGGCGGCGAGGCGCGCAGCGAAATCGTCGCAGTGCTCACCCCACGGCGGCCGCGCCGGGGGCGGCGTTCCTGTGCGGGCACGGGCACCGTCTCCAATCTGGCCTGCCGCAGTTTCTTCTCGCGCTCCTTCGTCCGTTTCACGCCCGCGAGCGCGAAGCCTTTGCCCAGCACGGCCCAATCCTCCGGGTGATATTCTCCACGGAGTAGCGCCCCGTTGTCCAGAACGAGGTGCTTCAGCTTCGTCAACCGCGCGAGGATCGTGTCGGTCAGCTCGGCGCCAAACACGTTGCACGTCGACAGATCGAGGAGTTCGACGGAGGGCAGAGAGAGCGGGGACGTCGTGAGGGGCCCGGCAACCGGGCGAGCGGGAATGCGGAGTCGAAAAGACTTGACGGTGGAGATGTAGGGTGACTGTGCGAGGTTCGCCAAATGAGAGTCCAGGCGGAAGAAGACGAGGGGTTGTGCAAACGCAATTTTCGGCGCTTGGGCGGGGTCCATTGGCTCTTGCACAATGGAAAGGGTCGGAAGGTCGGAGATGGGCCAGTCGGCGAGGCAGGATAGTGTCGAATCAAAGTATGATCCCTAGGGTCGAGTCGAAGGTCAACGCAAGAACAATGCAGCCGTATCGCAGGCACTGACGCTAAGAAATTGTTGGTACGTTGCTCTCTGGACACTGATGAATATGTGTCATTGATAAGCACTACAGCTGTTCGTGGAGCTCACTCACTAGGGACGGAATCGTAGCGACAGATATTTCAAGTCGGGCAGAGGCCTGCCGCTATGAGAACGCAACGTACACGTAACATAAAGGACTCACTCCTGGAAAATGGCCTCCAAGTTCTCCGGCGAAAAGTTCGTCCCGACGCAGAGGCTCAGTGAACGCAGCTTGGGAAGCCTTCGGAGCAGATTTACCACAACCTCGGCATCGACGGTCCACTCATTGTGCAGGGAGAACTCTTCAACATAGAGAGAGACGTCTTTGCCGTCAGGTTTGAGGAGGCGGCGAGTGAGCTGGAGAGCCTGCTCCCGGTGGCTGATAGTTACGCGCTCGAACAGGCGGTAAAGCGGGATCGGAGCGTAAGGCAGAGCACGGGTCAGGGACAAGATCGTCTGCTGGCGATCGTCCAGGGCCACTTGTTCGATAATTGCCGAGTAAAGCTCTGTGGGGAGAGATAGAGACATCAGCGGAGAGCTGAAGCAGCGGCCGGCAACCTCCGATCATTGATAGATTTCTGCATTTGGATATCGAGCCCCTAACCCTCTCAAGACTAATAGTCAAATACTATGTTGAGTCGATAGTGAGGGCATCTGAGGAAAGACCAGATTTCAGCATATGTTTGGACGCTCTCCCTCCAAGACTTTCCAAGCCACTCCCGCGTCCGACGGTCCACGGGGACGTAGCCAATGTGCGGATTAGCCACCTCCGTCCTGGTCGTGATACGGTCGTGTCGCTCACAGTGAGTCACACCTTCTGATACAGCGACGCCACTGAATGATAGAAAGTGCACCCCTTCGCATTCGTTATAATCAGCCAAGCAGGATACAGTCAGGTACCGCGGTTCGATTCCGCGCAAAGCAAACAGTCCCAAGAAGGTGAAGTGTTTACGGATACAGTGGGACAGCAGCCGCACTGTATCCAAGGTGGATGTGCCTTAGCTATTTGTGCGACCTGCCCACGCAGAAGTACAGCGCGCAAGGGAAGACGGATCGAACAAACTGGTAAATTAATATTAATACAATAAAAGCAAATGTCAGCAGGAAGAATATACAGCGCTCAGCGACTGAACTCCATGCTAGTCACGCCGCCGGGAGACTGCCACGGTCGGTCAGCCCCTGGCGGGGGCGGAGCCTGATTGCTCCATAGCGAGCCCTGCCCAGGCGCAGGCCCGAGACCACCCGGAATTAACCCCCGCCCCGCACCAAACATCCCCGGCCGCCGTGTGGCCTGTCCCGCACGCATGCCCGGCTGCAGGTCCATCGCGCGCTGCAGCGGCGCCCCCGCCCCCGCCAACTGCTGCTGAAACTGTTGTTGTTGTTGTTGCTGCTGCTGCTGCTGCTGCTGCCCGTTCCCATTCCCTCCGACCGTATCCCAATACGACACCCTCGGCCCGTCCCCGCTCCCCTGCTGCACATGCCCGCTCCCGCTCCGCCGGCGCGCCAAAATGGACGCAAAGCGCCCCGGCTCGCGCTCGAGGTCGAGGTGCACCCCGCTCGCCGCGAGGCTCTCCGCGTCGATGCCCAGCAGGCGCCGCAGCTCCGCGTTCTCCTGCTCCAGGCGCGTGATCTCGCACTCGCGCTCGAGCGCCCAATCCTCGCGGCCCTCGGTGCCGGCGTATCCCGGCTGGCCGGGCTCATCGAGCGCGCTGAGCAGCGCCTCGAGGTCGGCGGGGTCGACAAAGTTGGAGGCGGACTCGGTCTCGGGGTCGAGGTAGGTGTCCTCGCCTGCCATCGAACGCAGCATGCCGCGGAGGAGCTGCGAGACGCGCTGCAGTGACCGCGCGAGATCTGTACCAGACGCCAGGTCCATTGACAGATTCTGCGTCTCGTGCGTCAAAAGCAGTGCTTCGTAGTGCCGCGTCAGATTCAGCTCGTGTTGTTGTGTTGCCAGCTGCATTGGGGTAAGCCGCGGATGTAAAATCCGAGGGAGAACGCACAGCGTGGTTGCGGAACTTGGCCATGACGGTTTCGAGGGTACCCTCATACTCCTTGAGTAGTATACTGAGCTGTTTGTTTTCGTGCAAGAGCGTTTGGTTCTCGATTACGATCTGCGCGTTCATGCGCTCTAGCTCCGACTCGAATGTTTCTGTGCACCAGTCGGTGTGGTTCTTGTAAACACGCGGGGCACACGCACCATTGGCAATATCGGTATTGAACCGCCGAAGAACAAAACCCGTCCCAGTATGTGTTGCTTGGTTCTAGCATGGGATGGAGTCGAGTTGCACGACAAAGGAGACGGGGTACCTTGAGAGACGCTGCTTGGGTCTGGAGAGCGGCGGTAGTCTTTTGATTTTGGGCGAGCTGCTCGCTGAGCTCGTGGACAATCTGCCAGATCCGAACGAGCTCGTTTTCCATCGCGGTACAAGCAGACCACCGAGGAGATGTCAACACAGCCACCACTCGGGCCGACTTGAATTAAGTACAAGAAATAAAAACGAGGCGATATGATTCACAGTGGGCGCTGATTATGCCAGGCTCAAGTACAAAGGGCAGATGCTACTCGAGATTCATCATGTTCACCGCCCCCATTCCTTCAGAAACTGTCCACCAGACACTGACGCGCGCGCTGGCAGCCGCACAGATCGCGGTCAAACTCGATGAAGCCAATCAGGATACGATGGCCATCGTGGAGGCGTATCAGGGAGCCATCGCTCTCATGGATGATGTTATCCGCCGGCATCCATTAGCGGAAGATGAAGGCCAGCAATTAACGGCCATCGTGGGTCACTGCCGGCCGCATGCACCAGATGTTAACCAAATTACAGCGGGCATCATACAGGCAGCGTGTCGAGGTCTTGCTGTTGTCCCGGACCGTTCCAATCGCGCAGCAGTCGACAGAAGCGCTGGTAGATAAACCCTGGACATTATTTCCAAGCAAGTCGAGTCACCAAAGGTTGTTTTCGACACTAACTGCCATTTAGACGGCTGGAGGGCTCGGAGATGGACTGTGAAGCGGTTAAAGAGGCTATGTGGTTGCACTGATGGTTCTGTAATGATATGAGAGGAAAGAAAGCGCAGCCGGCAGCTACCGAACATCGTGATCTGTTACTCTCTTCCTCAGCTCTTCCTCCAACTATTTCTAAATCCCTTTAAATATTTCATACCGAGTCTGCGCCCGACCTGTGCGCTCCAACACCCTCGTCGTCGTCCGACCCTCCCTTTAATCGTCTCTTAATCTTGTCGCCATGTCTGCATCCCTTGCGGGCTTGTCTGCGTCCGTCACGCGCATTCTCTATCTCACCGGCTTCCCCAAAGAGCTCAAGACAAAGGACATCCAGGCCGCCTTCTCAGAGTGGGAGGCTGTCAGTGGAGGCTTCAAAATCAAGTGGCGCGACGACACGAGTCTTCTGATTGTCTTCCAGGATGCGTCCATCGGTGAGCAAGCGTCTTCCTCTCCTTGCTGTGTTTCCAGCGCTTATTTCACTCACCCAGCTAAGCGAGCGTACCTGCACACAATCGCCTTCCCCCCGCCCATCCTCACCTCTCCCACCGGCACTTCTGCCATCATCAGGCCTTATGACGGACCCGACGCCCAAAATGTCATCCAAACCGTAAACTCGCGCGGCCAGCACAATTCGAACCCGTCTCGCGCACAGAACGGCCGTTCCAACTCCATCTCCGGTTTCCCACCGGGCGTCAGTCCCATCTCCACCCGCCCCTCATCAGGCTCCATCTCCCGCGGCGGCCCCCCCAACTTCCACCTGCCGCAGCACGTTAACATCCCCATCCCCGAGCTCAATGGCCGCGAGCCGTCGCCCACCCTCCCCTCGCTGCCCTCGCACCCGACCCTCAACTCGCTCATCAGCTCTTCCCTCGGCGACGTGCACCATGGCTCGCCCCCGACGGACCCCGCCATCCTCGAGGCCAGCATGCACCCCGAGCTGGGCGCGCCCCGCATCGGCAACCCTGGCAAGCGCATGCTCGGCGCCGCGCTCGGCGTGCGGCACCCCGCGCTGGGCCCGCGCGTCATCAGCGGCGGGAGCCCCGGCACAAGCCCGTCGCAGGGCGGCGGCGTCGACCAGGCGATGCGCGAGGTGCAGCGCGCCATGAACGGCTTGGTCATGGCCGAATAAACGGCCTCCCCTTTGTCCGGCCGTTCGTCCAACGGACTGGCCATCGATCCTCTCCGTTGTGCTGTTCGCTCGCTTGTTCGTTCGATTCCCCAGTTCGATGATGTGCTGTCCGTGTCGTGTTTCGTGTCGGTTGGTCGGTGTAACAGTACACGGCGGAAGTGTTAACTTTAACAACATACGTATGCATTTTGTGGTCTTTCCTTTTCCATCCATCCCTTTCCTGCGCGGAGCCTTGGCTTCGGCTTCGGCTTTGGTCCCGTCGAACGAGCGCCGCTAGCCTTCGCCTTCGCCTTCGTTATAATCATACCTCCGCATCCGCAGATAGCGAGTCGGTTGTTGCAGTCATGTGTATTCTCTCGATCGGCAAACCATTGTGGTTGTTCGTCCGTCCCTCTCTGTGCATGCTGTATTACCGGTTCTCTAATTTATCGCAAGTTGTTTATAACTTCCTCCAAACGAATTCAAATTCAATCCATTTTTTTTACACGGATAAAATTGGCGTTGCTCTAGAGCCTATCACCGACCGTCGCTCGCGTTAAGGGGATTGAGTATCTCGCTGCGCTGGCTCCTGGGGTGACTCTTGAGATTTTGGGAATCGTCGCGAACGTGCGTTCGAGTCATACGCTTCCTTCCCTAACGCGTCCCCATTTGGATGTTTTCCGAGTCCGCCGCCGCGCCAATGCTGAGCGATCACTTGTTTTCTCCCAGCGATAGTAGGTAGACCAGTAGCTGCTTTCGCTTCGAACCACAAGCAGCGGCGGCCGTACCTGGACCTAGAACATTTGTTTTTGGGGCTGCAAAGTCAAGAACGAGTCAAGACCAGGATCCCGGATGGCCGAGCGTGATCACGACATGTTACCGCTGAGCTGGTATACAAATCCCGGGACCGTAGGGAATCCCCTCGAACGTTGCGGACTGTCAGTGCGGACTCGGAGCTCCGCTGCGCTCTTCTCTCCACTTCAATGCGATGGCTTGGAATATGGCCTTGTCTCATGTTGTCTTGGCGCCTTGAGGTGCCTGTTGTTGGGGGAGGGCGTCAAGTGGAGGTAGAAAGAGTACTTATGCAAGTTTAGACAAAGCGATTTTGGACCGAGAGTCATATGGAGACAAGAAGGTAGGTAGCTAGGTAGGTACATTCCGGCGCGGTCCCGTTGATCCTGAGATTTCAAATTCACAGTTCAGCGCAGACGAAAATGTCCGCTCGCACTTGGCAAGTTGCGGGCAATCGGTCGTAGGCAGAGAAGAATGAAAATGGCCATGACCTGGACCGAGAGTCGGATGCAGATAGGAATGGATCCTGAGATTTCGGTTGAGCGCAGACGAAAATGACCGGTCGTACTTGGCAATTTGCGGGCAGTCGGTCGTAAGCAGAGAAGAATGCAAATGGCCATGGATGGTAGGATCTGGACCGAGAGGATAAGACTCAGGATAAGAATGGATCCTGAGATTTCAAATTCGCGGTTCAGTCTAGACGAAAGTGAACCGTACTTGGCAATGTCCGAGCAATCGGTCTAGGCAGAGGAGAATGCAAATGGTCATGGATGGGAGGATTCAGCGTCTTGAGGGGTCATGGGAGCTGTAGACAAGCAGTCTGCAGCCTCTCGAGCGGCGCCACGGTGGTCATAACGGCGAAGGCTACCTTGGGAAGTTTTTCATGCACGATTGCGGAGATTGTCTCGACGCATCGCAGGTTATCAGCCTAAGAAGGGGACCGAGCAACGAGCAATTTGCGAGGAGTATTAATTGCGAAGCGGAAGAGCACCTCCCTTTGGATGGGGATCTGGAGACAAGGGTTTTGCCGATTTTTGTTCGCGTAGTAGTTTCGGCTACATTTGAGTATTCCCGAGTCCTTGACCAGATAAATGTACAAACTTTGGACTTCCACCGCGAACCATTCTGTGGGTCATTCTGTAACCCGACGCCGGGGGCTCCCGACCCTACCTTTTATTTATACGAAGTGCGAAATCAGGCGAAATCACTCTCAATGTTGTCGTAACGCCAACTTCCCTGCATCAGAGCCGTGACCAACAGCCGTAAGTAAGGGTGAACAATTATTACCTGCAGAGGGGCATAGCACATAGCTCGTGTACGGGGTGGACCGAAGTAAAGGCTCTTTAATGGGCTTCTTGTTGGACAGTCTTCTGCCCGGTTGGGAAATCAGGTCATTATTAGTATATTCTTGAGTGAGTAACATGAGATGCGGAGTTTGAGCAAGGACGTAAGGGTTTGTCGGATTTCCGTGTCTTCAATACATAGATCAAGAAGCCGAATTTGGTGCCACAGTAAATGCATCGCCAAGGGACTATTAGCTGTACACTTGTAGTAACGCGCCGAACGGCAAGATGACTAGAAGAAGGAGTTCCCTGTCTTGATAGCTGCTTGATTTTGCGAGCACATCGATCCAAGGCTGCGTCTCCACAGTATGGGTAAAATCTGAATGAGCAGAGCGCTGCGAAAGTTTGGACATGAACGTGTGATTTGAAGCTTGCCGAAACTACAGCCATTTGCGTTGCGTCCTGATACCGTCAAATATCTGGCAGTATTCAGGGAAGACAATAAGGTTTGAGCGCGAAAGAACCCCTGATTTTCTGCTGCGGCCGCATGCCAAGTTCCAATAGCAGAAACGTCGTTTCACCTGGAGTTCGCCGTCTTTCGCCAAAAAATTCGCCAGCACGGATCATCGTCTTAGACCAGAGTTTGAACGCCCCAGGGTTACATCAGAGTTGATTGATCATGAAGTTTGGGTCATGCGAGGCCAGTGCAGTAAGGATGAAAGGCAAAATTGGACTAGCACATAAGCAAGGCCCCACATTATCGACAAGCTTGCCGCAAGGCTGTATCGATCAGCAATTACACGCTGAAAGGGTAAGCCGGCAAGCATTCAAACAGGACAAACACAGTCCATTTTGGGAAATGTCGGTTAAAGTCTCGCCCTGATGCCAACCATCGCCTGCCTTGTTCTTTTTCTTCTCTGGGGATCCTCCTTGTTTTCGTGGACCCTCTGTTTCTTGATTGTGGCAACCTGTGTGTGGGACGAAACGAAAGAAGGCGTGGACGCAATTAGAACCACGTCGGAGATCGAAGTAGGCTGTGGTTCTTTCAGTTCCCTTCGCGGGCCAGGAATACACGACAAGTACCGTTTCCCTGTCAAAGGCCACCGGGAGAAGTCAAACTGAAGGGGGAGTCTCGCGGGCAGGCCAACTGTCTCCCGATCCATTTTTGCCTCCGCGGAAACATAACGAAGCGACTCATATCATATTGGTTAAAATCTACCTCTGGGCACGGAACATACGAAGCCATACACCTTTCTAAACACCGCCCGAAGCTGGACTTTTTTTCTCAGGTCGGCGAGAACCCGCGAGAGCTGCGGATGACCTGGACGTCAAAGCGATGCCTGGGTTGCTACATACGTCTATAATTCGCTTTGGCCTACCTGGCCAGAAACACGTTGAGCACTACTGCACAAAGGGAACAATGGGTGATCAACACGATGCACGTAAATTCAGGACGTGCTTCCGCGACTCTTCTCGACCGGAGCCTTTTTTTTCTTTCTCGGGTCGCCAGACCTTTTTGACCATTCAATCTGCCAGCTTGAACCCTCTGATTCCCCGATATGGTCCTTTATCATCACGGACGGGCTGAATCTATCAGCGATATAACTCCCGCTCATGTTTGATTGGCCTCAGAACCACCGCTTCCGGAGCTGTTTTCATATTGATCTGGAGGCCGTAATTGATCTCAACCTAAATGTCATTTATACTTGCATCAATGCCACAATGGGGGGATAAAAGCTCAGCGCCAACACGCCTGTTCATATTTCCTTCTCCCCATACCCTACGCATTTTATCGCCTCATCACTGCTCTGTCGCTCTCGTTCTTGATCTCCCTTCACGACCTCGACGCGTTGTTCATGTCTCGTCCGTTTAGCGACTACCCCGCAGGGCCTAGCTCTTCCGATAGCCCGCAGTGGCATTCGCAACAAAACCTACCGTATGGCTATACCAGCCCATATAATGTTTATTCAGGCGGGGCCCGCGCTGCTGCGCTCGGCGAATCTGGATCCACTTCCGGGTTCCCAGACGCATTTTCCCCGTCGTATGCCTATGCCGATTCCCCCGAAATGTTCCCCTCCGCCGAATTCGAACCATCGTCACCCATATCGCCATCATGCTCCACGTCGTCCAGCTCCAGCTCATGTTCCGACGCGCCAATTACACCTTACTACTCGACCACGGGGCCTTTGCCGCCAGTGGCACTACTCTATACGGGGTTGGACGCGCCCGTAGGTGGAGAAAATCATCAGAGTGTTTCGCCAGTCGCGTCGGCGTACGGATATGAGGAATGGGACAATGAAGACGCGATGGAATGGGATGATGACGCGACGCAGATATATCCGAGCATGCCAGAATCGAGCATACGTTCTTCCGCAGTGCACCCGGAATACGATGCTGCCGCTGCGCTTTGGGCCGCTTCGGAAGCAGCCATCGCGCAGTTCCAATACCTCGATGCGTTTCCGGCGTCGGCCCCCGCGCTCGACCATCCCACTTATGCCGCATACCCGTCTTCTGATTTCACCGCCGTTACATCATCGGCTGTTTCTCTTCAGCATGCCCACGAATACCCTTCTTCGCATTCTCCAGTGTCGTCCCTTTCGCCAGCACTCCTTTCTCGTTCCCCGCTCAAGCTGCACCAGCCGCAGCCTCGACGCAGCATTCCCGTCATCTCCCTTTCTGCGCTCGCCTCTGCGTCATCCGAGGGCACATTGCAGTCACAATCGTCTGCCTATTTCAGGCGGCCGACCTCTCCAGCCTTATCGCCTCTCGAATTGCAATCTCCGTCCTCGCACGACGTTTGCATGACGTCTTACTCGCGGCTACCGTCCTCAGCTGATGCCTCGCCAATAGCAGCATATTCCTCTCAATGTCCATGTCCCGAATGCACGGGTTCTTATTCGTAGACGTTCCATTCCATTCATTCGTTCATCCTGTAGCCTAGTCGCATTACACACACTGTATCGTATCATATCTTGCTTCACAAATTACGCCGTATAAACAATTGCAAAACAAAATGTGGGGGGTGGCGCAGAAGATTAACGGAGGTAAGAGGTATTGTTATGCGATGGTGGAGAGATAAGAAATGGGGCCGAAAACTGGCTTAATGAATGGTTTTAATCATGCCTGGAAGAAGTTCGAATGAGCGCTTGTACAGAAAAGTATATCGCGGCACTAACTGTAAGGAAGACGGTTCATCATATAACCTCTGTGAACTATAGAGTAGACTTCGGGTGATAGACGATACGATCACCGGTAAAAAGTGGATATCACGGGAGGGTTGCTCCTGGCAAGTACTTGGGCCTGCCACTGCTGAGTTCGGATTTGGGAGGAGGAAGCGGATGCAGAGTACTTGACGGGAGACATCCAAATCAACGGTGCGGGGCGCTCATGAGGCATGAGATCGGTCGCGGGAAGGATCGCGATGTTGCTGGTGTTGTTACTGACGCCGAATGGCCTGACGGCATGAGTTGTACTAGCAGGCAGAGAAGGGGCGGGGAGGTATTCGCGGCGGGGAGAAACAGGAGTATAATGAGGAATTCGGCGACGTAGGGGAGAGGACGGTAGGGCAGTTTGACGATAATAGCGGTTATTCGAAGGTTGAGAATTATCAACAACGTGTGAAGCGGATAGTAGAGGATTAATGTTTTCCTTCTCGATCGTTGTGGGGGGGCGCGTAACCTCTGGGGTTGTCGAGTAACATGGGTCATCGTAGTATTGGCGGGATGGGGGTGGAGCAGGGTACGATTGATTGCAATATAAACGTTCCATGTGGGCTTTGTACGTTCCGGCGCTCTCTTCGATGCCCTGCGCGGGACCAATACCTGCATTGACTAGGTTGTAAAATGCCATACGGTCGGTCCGAGAGAGACCGTCAAAAGGGAGGAGGGAGGAGGGACCAGGTGTATCATGCTGCAATTCGTAAAATTCAGATAGAAAGTCGTCAGGCGGTGGGGGCGGGAATGGGGTGAAATCGGAGCCGAAAGATTGGCGGAGCTTGTCGTCAGAAATCGGATACTCCAATGACAATAGATTTAAATCTTCGCCGAACGAGGAGGAGTCGGTGAGGGTGTCCGTGAAATCGAAAATGGGGCTGCTGCCGTCTTCGCTGTCGGAAGAATCTGAAGATAGATCTATCGATTGAAAGGAAGGAAGCAACGGGCTAACGCGTCTCGGTGAAGGGAGACTTGGGCGAGAAGAATAATCCAAAGATAGATCCATCGATTGCAAGGAGGGAAGTCGAAGGCTGGTGTGTATCTGTGAAGCAGAACCTAGGCGGGAAGCTGCTATCCTACGTTTCGACGTGACGTTCGTCGACTCGGCTCGAACGGCCAGGATAGGAATGGGGACCACTTCAAGAGGAGACGACTCAAGAACGGTCGCGGATTCCACCGAGCGTTTCGTTGACTTGGCCACGACCGTCAGGGGAGGAGCTGGATTCGTTTCAAAGGGAGACAGGTCGAAAACAGTAGCGGATTCCACAGGGTTGACTTCGTCCGAAGAAACCACTTTCGAAGCGGGAGGTTTCCGAGAAGCTAAAGGTTTACGGGAAGCTGCAGGTTTATTGGCTGCGGGTTTTCGAGACATCCGTTTCGAAAGGTTGAGATGTTTGTCTTCTTTGGCGACTCGCAGACCTGGCAGCTTTGAGCATCAGCTGTCCTATCAATAAAGGATACACACCTCTTGAGTGAAAGTAATCATAGATATGACGACGGTCAACATTATACTTGGTCACAAACCCCTGCCGAATCTGTGGAAGATTACAATAAAGAAGAGTGCAATTTAGTAGAAAAAGGATTGAACCTCGAACGAAGGCATTTTTGCCCCCGGGACAATGTAAGCGTCCATCTCACTGGATCGGGTCAGTTTGGTGCTGGGAGACCAAATTACAGAACTTGCCTGGTCAGCTCTGGCCCAAGGCGGATGGCAAGTCTTGAATTGTGTTAGTCATGTTGCCAATCTGAACGATATGTAGCCTACCGATCCGGATCGATACGTCGAGGCTAATGAAGGGTAAGCAACACTTAGAGTGGATCGCCAGTAAGCCAAGGACGAACCACTTTCGGTTTGCCGTCTCTGGTCGCGGGAAGTTCTGTGCAATCTGAAGGTGCGCGTCTGCGCTTCTTGGAGCTTTCAGTCGAGTCTAAGGAGGGTGAGAAAGAGAGTGAGGGGGATTCTGTGCTGCTTCGGTTGGACATGATGACTGTGTCGTGGGGAGTGTGTCGCAAGTGGAGGGTGAGGGGGAGAGGAAGAGAGGTGTGTCACACGTGTCACGGCTTTGGGAGGTAGAAATACATGTGATCGCGCGTGATGACATCATTATTTTACAGCCCAACAAGTAAATTATTTAGAAATACAGGCTCGCAGCGAAAACGACTGTGGAAAGTCAGAGGAAAAAGAGAGAAGAATGGGAAGAGACTCACTGTCTCGCTTGATTTTGATTTGCGATTCTTCCATTTTCTTGAAAAGCTCCGCATCGCCGATTACTCGTGCAGCGTCCCTCACCTCTCTACAAGTCTCGTCTAACCTCGTGATGACACGCACGATTGTCCCTTCCGCAACGTCGGTGAGACTTGTGATTTGCTCGAAAGGCTAACAAGGTGTCTTCTATCAGCCCAGAAAAGCATCCAAAAGCGGCAGCTTACCATCCCCTTCGCCCATTCATAAACGACTTCGACCAATCCAAACTTCAGGTTGGAGCGGAAGTCCTCGACCGCAACCTTGTGCAAATCTTGAATCCGACCCACCCGGTCACTGATGGCAAGGATAGCCGCTCGGCCCTCTTCTAGTCTGGGTGATATGACAGGTTCCACGTCCGTCTTTTCTTGGAATACAAAGCACGAGAGCAGAGCAACCACCTCTTCCGGCTCGTAACCCGCCAGCGTGTTCTCGAGAATCAGCTCCGTCAGAACAAGCTCGTTTGCAGAATTGATCTGATGATTAGATTATAATCATGCGAAGCCAGAAAAAAAAACGTGGGAGCTTACTTCGCAGGCCACCCTGCCTTTCAAAAGGACTGTCGAGTTTTCGTCGATGAATTTGAGGTCCTGAAGCACCTCTATCCGCTGCTCATAGTCCGGTATAAGCTCGAGGTTCTGATCAGATATCGCAAGTTTGAGATTGGCGATATTGGCCCGCAGAACCTTTTCACCGTGGAAAATAGAATACTGGAAAGTGTAAGATTTGGGATTGCAATCGCTGCCTGCTTACATGGTCGTTGAAGTCGCTGCACAGCAAACATGCTCGACCTTGTAGCCGCTGAACGAGGGTGTTTCTGGATCGTAATGCGTCTTGAAAATCCAATGCGCGCATCCGAGCCCAATCAACCTCAGGGAGCGCGGTGGTGGCCGACCATTCATTCACAAAGCCTTGCAAGAGGGCAAGAGCTTCACGCATGCGGGAAATAAGATGCCTGTCGACGATTGAGTCGACATCGATCTATCAGCGCGGTTAAAACAAGGTAAAGAGCGATCAGGTAGAAAAGAACCTTGATAGTACGCCCAGTGATGAATGAAATACTGGTTAATGGAACTGCCGTCACTTCATACACGCCATCTTCGACTGCCAATGACTCAGGACTAGGGGGCCATCGGGGAGTTATGGCTTGGGGGGCGATATCTGCACGGTCCAGAGGTTGGTTATTCGAATGCCAAGAACCAGCACATGCATTCTGACCTTGTTTTCGAGTCTTCGTATCGGCATCTACAAGAGCCAAAACAAAGTACGTCCTTACTTTCTCCAGAATTCCGGACTCTGACGTCGTTACTGGAGCAGCCTTGAGAAGCACAGCGAGGTTGTTTGACTTGAAATGCTGATGTATCTGAGATTAGAATAGCCGATATCTCAACCAAGATGAACGACGTACACCGTCTCGAAGGACTACAACCCTTCCGGAAGCCAGAGATTTGGCACCTTGCGGATGACTGACAGCCATGGTCGACAGTCTTTGATTTAACGCAACGATAGCAAATGAATCGTCGTAGAATTCATTGATATCGTGCTGGCAAACGTCGCAGCTAAGTTTGGGCAAGGTAGACAAGGTTTTCTCGCTCTGAAGGCAGCGTCAACTGACGACGTTCGGTAGCAGATTAAGACCAACCTCCAACACTTGCTTCTGCTGATCAGGGAGCAGCCTCTGTGAAGCATTCTCGGAAAAGCTTCGCTTAATCATCTCTTCTACTTTCAAAGCTTCAACACGAAGAAGGTTGAGGATCATATTGTAGGTGAGGCGGAATTGAGAGGAGAGCTTCCCCGGAGTTCCAAGCATCATCGTTTGTAAGGTCGTTTGCTACGAACCGCGAGACTGAGTATACGACACGATTACTGCAGAAGACATACCTCGGGCAACGAATCGTTAGCGACGATGACGACTGTTCCGGTTGGATCGAGTCCACGTCGCCCTGCACGGCCAGCCATTTGTGTATACTCGCCAGGTAATATGTCACGGAAACTACGTCCATCATGCTTGCGAATGCCAGAGAAGACCACACATTTTGCGGGCATGTTGACCCCCTGGGCGATGCTTAGATACATCGACTTTATGGACCATAGTGACTGACCATCGCAAAAGTCTCGGTCGCAAACAATATCTTGACCAGTCCTCGAGCGAAGAGGATCTCCACAAGCTACCAGAATAAGACATCTAAGACGAAATGTGACTGAATTCACCAACTTCTTTGACGATGGGTAGAAGACCACCGTGATGAACGCCGATTCCACGAGAAAGCAGATCGCGCATCCGTCCAATTTGGGGTAGTTTCTTGTCCGAACCTATAGACAAAGTTGAAAATTCGAAGCAAACAACGAGATCAGACTCAGCCACCTTTCAGTCGAGATAGAGCCTTCTCAATGGCTACGTGAACTTCACTCTTTTCCACGGACGAGCATAGATCGGCATTAGTCAGGGTTGCTGCATTCTCCTCGCAACGTTTCTTGGAGAAGGTGAAAACAACAACAGGCAGCAATGCCTTCTTCCGCAAGTGTCCGAGAAGATGGACGTATAGGTTCTTGTCCGCCGCATGGTGGACTGTGCGGGGAGCTCCCCCTCCACCTCCTCCGCCTCGCCCTCTGACCGGTGCAGGGGTACCTCGCCCACGCTGCTGTCCTCGTTGAGGCGGAGCAGCACCCCGGGCACCCACACGCTGGACGGGAGGGAGTCCCGCCGCCTCTCGTTCTTTATCTTGCTTGCGTCGAAGAGCTTCCCCAGCCTCCTTGTAGCTACAAACCCGGTGAATCCACCATATCGGGTGAAGAGAAGAAAGCTGCTCACCCCAGGGCGAGAAAATCGCGACGAGCATCTACAATCTTGTACATCTCACGACCGGCATAAAGATAGTGTTCAAGGGGCACTGGTCTCTGCGCGGTTGAGATAACATAGATGTCCTTCTTTTTCGTGCGTCTTAAGACGCATTAAAAGGCGACACAATCATTCTTCAGAAAGTGACATACCCAACCCAGTCGGCAAACTCCTTCGTGTTTGGCACCGTCGCAGATAAAAGAATGATGTTGACATGGTCCGGAAGCATTATTATCACTTCCTCCCAGACAACGCCTCGCTGTTTCGGCATTCAGTATCGGTTCCCTGGAAGGATCTTTCGACTGCACCTCTGCGTCGTTGACATAATGCACTTCGTCGAAGATCACGAATTCCACATCGCGAATGAGATCGGCGCCCTTGTACAGCATACTCCGCAAGATTTCCGTTGTCATAATGAGGCAACTCGCTTCAGGGTTGATTTGAACATCACCCGTTAAGATTCCGACTGAAGAGGGCGAAAATGTCTGTTTGAAATCGCGGAATTTCTGGTTCGAGAGTGCTTTGATGGGAGACGTATAGATTGCACTGGAGAAAAGTGAGCGTATTAGAGGTAGTGGCGGTCAGGACTCACCGAGTCATATGTTTTTCGGCTAAGGCGATCGCATACTCCGCCACGACGGTCTTGCCAGCGGATGTGTGAGCAGCGACAAATACAGAATCACCCATTTCCAGATGATACACCGCTTGCTTTTGGAACGTGTCGAGCTCGAATGGATACTAACGAATAAATTAGTAGCGCATTCGACGTGACTGAGAAGCGCAAACCTTGTGGGCCATCTCTGGAACGAGCTCGTGAAAGTTGCTCAGCGGCGTATTCACGTCTATTACATGCGCCCAATCCCGCTTTTGTATGATACGCTGAACACGTCGGCGAGATGTTTTCACCGGCTTGAGATGCGAACGCTGAAAAACGGCGTTGAATTTTTTTTTTTGACCGTCAGGTCCATGCTCACGGTAGTCGGTAGAAGCTTATCTATCTCGTTCCCTGTATTTGCAGCCGCAGCGTCTTGTACTTCGTCGAAATAAGCGTCCGCGTCCGTAGCCTGGAGACAA
Source organism: Mycena albidolilacea (assembly GCA_029282495.1). Classification (NCBI taxonomy): domain Eukaryota; kingdom Fungi; phylum Basidiomycota; class Agaricomycetes; order Agaricales; family Mycenaceae; genus Mycena; species Mycena albidolilacea. Next base: position 1,996,810 of record JARIHO010000005.1, on the reverse strand, counting down.
CTCAAAAGTTGTCCTGTAGATAAAATAAACGGACTTGCGAGCTCATCTTCTCCAATTGGAACTGCTTCACGCATGCTGTCCAATGCGAGAAGGCTGTCATCAGCGTCCTCCGTCAGATGCAACCCTCGAGTGAAGCCCGGAGGTATTGTCTTGAACCCTGCTTTGGACTGAGATTCGGGATTTCCAGATATTACGGCGTCTTCGAGGCCGCCAGGCCAGAAAGGAACGTAGCCGGATCGGCCCCGAACAAAGTTCTTGGTCGGTCCCGGCGTACGGTCCAACGACGTCGAGGTAAGGCCAGTGGAAGCGCGGACATTCGCGACCTGGAAAAGATATTAGAGGAGGTAGGATGGGAAACCTTTCCTTATTTACTTCGACATGACCAGTGACGCGTCCGTTTAATCCAGTTCGAACAAAAGACACGCTCGTAGGCGGTGGCGAGGGGGTAAAAGCAAGCAACGAAGGTACCGACAGACTCGACTTCCAATGCCTACGACAAATGTAAAGTTAAGGCGATAAGCTTGAGTGCAGTCGTACACTTGATACGACGGGAGCCAGTGCGAGGGCAACGTTTCTTGGGGAAGCAGTAACTTTTCCTCTATCTCTCGATGTACATGTTCGCGGGACGGGAGGCCATTGAGTCCCAGATCATTCAAGATCTCATCCTTTTCATTGGCATTTAATGTGGGCGAGAGAATCTGCTGTATAACTTGATGGTGTTTCGCAGAGTCCATGTTGGGAAGACGATCGCATGGCACCGCCACTGATGCCGCTTCTACCTTCATCGTACTTGAGTCCGTGCCTGTCCGTGCAAACCGCGTCAAGACCGTGCTCGCGTATTCAACGGATGCCACTCAATTTTCCAAGAACGTGCTTGCTTGGTGTACATCACAATCAACGAACTTCGTTGTAATACTTCAGCGAGCTTTGCAAACCAAGACCAACTTGAATGCAAGAGCCAAGCAGTACCCGTCGGAGTAATTTATCCCGAGTCTTGCCCCGGGATATCCTCGAATCTCAAGCACTCTTGTCTAATAAAGCGTTGGGAAAGAAACGTCATTGGCGCCTATTGGCGCCTAATCAGCAACCGCGAAATTGAACCCTTTCCACCACTTCCGTAAAACGATCAATTTTTACTGGGAGCCATCTTTACTAGGGACCCGGTTGTCGTCGGACGCCCTGTCACTCTTTTACTTCCCCAACCTTCCCCATGTCTCTTTGGAATTTCACCATCGAAGATACCAGTCCTTTCCTTACCTACAGTTCGTTTTTTTTTTTCGTTTCGTGACCTTCCAACACTGACTGTTCTTCAAGCTCCTTACGGTACCCGCAGTCTCCCTAGAACCATACAGAATTTGACGTGGTTCTCATAGCTGATGGCTCCAACTCTGGCCTCGACAAAGGCTGGGAGCCTTGGTACACAGACTCTGGTTTCATCTCAGAAAATGGTCAAGGGGGCTCAGGTACATGTTAACCCATCGCGACGAAAGTACCTTCACTCAAATGCTTCTCTGTATAGGTGACTCTTATCACATCTGTCAGTTTTAATTCCCTTCGAGTGCTGCAGCTACTCAATATTTTCTTCGGCGTGCAGCCTCTCTCGACGGCGCATCTGTGAACTTGGATTTTTACGGTACATATTCCACTCGATCTTTCGCGCTAAGTCGATCTCGAATGTTACCTAGGCACGGCGGTCTACTTGTACGGAAATACGAATAGTTCTTACGACACGACATTGGACAACAAGCCATATACCCATGATCCTCCTTCGTCAGGCCTCCTGTTATCCATTTCGAATCTTGAGGAAGGCGCCCACTCCGGTACGAACTGCGACTGTGATGTGGCGACGGTTGCCTCTGATTCCAAACTCCAGTGACGCTAACTGCTCGGCCAACGGACAAGTCCCAGCAACTCGCCTTTGACCGCGCCGTTATCTCGACCCCACTCATTAATAAGTGAATAGACGAGGTTTTGAATCTGCATGTTGCTAACTGGTTTCAGTGAGACCCCCACCGAGGCCTTCTACGACAACACAGATACAACCATGCTCAAATACAGTGGAGATTGGTCGTCATCTACTGCGCCCGGCATACCAAACGCAACGGTGACGCACTCTTGGCAGGAAACATTTGCCTCGGGGGCGAGTGTCGAAATGGACATTGGGGTCGGCGCCGTGTACGATTGATTCTTATTAACTCACTGTAATGCTCAATTTTTTTGGTGCAGCGGACTCGCGCTTCACGGGATGGCAAATTGGGGCAACTGGCTGTACACCGTGGTACGTGAACACAACTGTTTTGTACAACGTTGGCGATTTATCTGCGCAGTCTCTCGATGGTACCGAGACCACTTGCAACGGCTCGACATTTTGGAAGGTTCCCGATGCCCTTCTATTCTACCAAGGCGGATTGGATCCCAACAAAACACACAAAGTAACCTTGACGAATACAACCCCAAAGATGAAACTAGCGTTAAACTCAATCCGGGTATACAATGTAACACAGGCCCAAAATGCAGTCGCGGCTCCGACGGCATTAACTCCCAGCCCTAGCGCCAGTGGCACCGGGTGCGTATAGGCGGCCTTATATCTAATTTTTCAGCTAAATAATGGTTTACAGAGCGCCTTCTGCTCACAGTTCTGTCAGTGCGGGCGTCATCGTCGGACCAATAATAGGTGTACTCATTGTGGGCCTTCTCTGTGGGTTCCTGTGGTGGCGGACCCGCCGGAATCGCGGACCCACCCCTCTACTGAGTCTCAATATGGGCGGTAGCCACGGGTATACAGACAACCCACCCTTCTCTTCGACCGGCTATCCAGTTGTTTCGACTGGATACTCGGTCAACAGCGCTCCGTCCTCTACTACCGCGCTCACATCCCCCGGAGTCACCTCGATGTATTCCCCCGGACCCGCCTCGACGTATTCCCCCGGACCCGCTTCGATGTATTCCGGTGCCGAAACTCATGTGTCTGGACCTCCGGGCGCTACTGTGATGACCTGGGGTCCAGGTCTCGTATCTAACCGCCCACCACAAGCACCCGCCAGTGTTGGCGCCTCGAGTTACGCCCCGAGTTACGACCATGATACCGCGACTGTCGTACGCTCCAGTAGCTACGCTCCAAGCTCCGATGGTACTGCCAGCGACTTTGCTGAAGGGCAGCATCATTCGCGTCCTCCTACAGTTGGCAAAATGCGCACTCCTCCGCCGCCGCCGCCTCCCACTCAGGCCGCACTTGATACGCCTGATGTTGATCGTCTCATTGAGTTGATTGCTCAGCGGATCGACAGAGGTCGTGGCCAAGACCATGACGACGCCTCACCTCCAGAATACCGTGGTTAATTAATCGTTTATGACTTCTTTTCCTACTCTTGGGCTTGCGCGTAGACTTCTCTCTAGCTTTCCGAATTGTTTTCGTGGTTTATTTAATTTGCACTGTTACTTCTCTCATTGGCAATCTCTTCAAGTTGTGTCTTCACTTGTTTTTGTAATTTATTTTACAATGTTACTTCTGTAACCTACCTTTTATTAGGAATCGAGGCCTTTATTAGAAGCTTCAAGCGCAACGTAAACTGTTTCCTGGAGGCCGTGGCCACGAGCCAACCACCCTCTAGTCTTCGCTTCATGAGGATCGTATCCGGTGTATTTTTGGCCTTCCTATTATTCGTATTGTATTCCTTCAGCTCCGCGACTGTTGACACAGCCGTCCCACCCTGACGAAGTCCACCAGTCCCCACGGTGACACACCCAGCTTGTGCTCGCAACTTGAAAATCAAAGAAAATCAGGACTTCGACCACAAAATCGACTTGAGAGACCTACCGTACGCAACTTCTTGTCAGGGCGCCCCAGGCTCGAAGGCTTCTCCTCCTACCGATCCAATTGTGTATATACTACGTACAAGTACAAAGAATCGAGAGCGGTACTAACTAAGAGCAGCGAAAGAAAAGGGAAAGCTTATTTACAGCAAGGGCAGCGTGTATCGAAAAAAACGATCAACATGAAATTGAGCATCCGAATGGCCCTTTTTTTAAGCATCGTAACGTCCACATCATGATCACTAAACATCATTATTTCTGCGGTGACGCCCCCGCTTGAGCGCGCTGTGATGGCTGTCTGTGAGTCCAATAGTCTTGAAATCCAGCGCACAGTACTCACGAGATGATACAACAACTGTTGGTACTGCTGCGGATTCCCATTGGGTGGCGGAGTATTCATCATCGGCGGCGGGGGGCCGGGCATCCCTGCAGGGGGCATACCGGGCATGTTGTACGGGCCGGGCGGTTGCTGCTGCTGCTGCTGCTGCTGCTGTTGGGCCTGCTGCAGCAAAGCGAGAATATGGGGTGGCAACGTTTGCATCGCCGCGGGGTTCTGCGGCGGTTGCCCGGGCTGTGGTTGTGGTGGCGGGGGCCCCATTCCGTACGGATTTGTCTGGAGAGCTCCATATGGTGGCTGTGGCATTGCACCAGGCGGAGGCGGGCCATACCCACCGTACGGCGGCTGCATCTGCATTGGGGGCGGCGCGACAGGCGGCGGCGCCGCTGCGGGTGCACCGCCCTCTGGGGGTTTGAGTGCAGCGAGGAGCTATGAGGCGCTGATTAGCAATAAATCTTCAAGTGTAGGAAATTGTACGAACTGCTTGGACCTTGCGGGCCTGCTCGAGGCGTTCATCAGTTTGCTGCTGCTGAAAGGGCTGTTAGCGTCAGAATGGGATACAGACAAGGGCAAAGCTACGTTTAGTGCGACTGGTGGAGGTGCAGGTGGGGGCGGGCCATAGTTCCCGGGGCCAGGGCCGCCGTGGTTAATCCCGCCGCCATACCCGCCTCCGTACGGACCCGGACCTGGACCCGGACCCGGACTCGGCCCTGGACCCCGTCCGTCGTATCCATTGTTGTTGTTGTTATAAGGCCTCCCTCCTCCTCCTCCTCCTCCTCCTCCTGGTGGCCCACCGCCGCGGTAATTGTTGTTGTGGTTATTGTAGTCGTCGTCGAAGCGATTCCGGCGATCAGGTCGCCCACCGTGGTCATCATTCCACCCTCGACCTCTACCGCCTCCTCCGCCTCGCCCGCGATTCCCTCGGCCGCCTCCTCGCCCTCCGCGCCCACCGCGGTAACCGTCGTCCCCATAGCTGAAGACAGAAAGTCAGATATAAATGCAGACACAGTCTTACGCTCGGCCTACCCTTGAGGCCCGTTCCCTTCATTCACGTCCCACGCGAAGACAATGTCCATCACACCGTCTTGCAGGCCCTGGTGTCGCAGTCGGTCGTATGCTTCGTCGCATGCCTAAAAATCCGAGATCAGATCGACGTGCGGCTGAAAAGCTTTTGAGCTCACCCTGGTGTCATAAAACTCGACATAGCGGGAGCTAAAAAGGAAAGAATCAGAATCAGCGGTGAATTCAAGGAGACCCCGTCATTGAGACTTACTCGGGACGATCGCCTACCGGTTTTACGGACTTGACATCCCCGAACTGCTGAAATTTGTGTCGTACTTCGTTGTCGTCAATAGGCTGGCCGGATTGCGAACTTCGGAGGGTGACCTGGAGGCAGCCCTGCAGCTGCTGCTTGGACATATTAATTTTGACTCAAAAAAAGAATTATGCATAAAATGAACCGACCTGATTCTTGTCGCGGTCGCCGCCTTTTGCATGATCATCCCGGGGAAGAGAGTAGTGCACATCGATCTGTGAGAACGGGATGAGGGATGTACTCGCAAGAACAAGTTAAGACCTACCGGACGCCCACTGATCTCAGATCCTTGCAATCGATCCCGTGCCCGTTCTGCAGCTCGCAGGTCGAACTGAGAATGCATCAATGGGTTGTGCTGCGGATTCATCGTGATAGCTCACATAGGTCACAAACACCATTCCACGGGTGGAAATAAGGTCAAAGAAGGTCTTGATCTCGCCGTGTTCTTCAAATATGTTTCGAACATCTTGACTATCCGTTTCATACTAGTAAGAAAGTCAGACTTGTATTTATAGAACGAGACACTCAAGTCTCATCGTGACTCGCCTTAATATTGCGGATGAACAGAGTTCGGCATGGGCGCTCGCGTTGGATCCGTTCTTCAATGATGGAGTCGTGCACCTTATCATCTCTGTCCTTGCGAACGGGCCCCCCGGGGCGGCGACCGGCGCCACGACCAAAACCGTCTTCGAAGTTTGAGCCTACTCCGTGGAACACGGATTGACAATCGCAAGTGAGAAACTTTCCGAGAATCGACAGAAGACCAGTAAAGTAGTGCGGCGGGCAAAGCAAGCAGACACGCGGAGTGTAGCACATGCATCAGCGGCGATTGACTTTGACCATTCACAGGGCAACTCTTTCACTATGCATGGCCCTTGCTCGCGGGGGAAATTCACCACACTGCGGTCGCTAACGGATGGCTCAAAGCGGTGGGCCTGGTTTCCGCGTGCCTTACTTGCAATTCAAGCTCTCCTCCTGAATTTGCCACACGCGTCGTGATTTAGCTCAAGTTTCAAGCGCACCTTCATTATAATTGCCATTGTCATAACCCTGATCATAGGAAGGAGCAGGATTGCCCGGATACTGTGGACCGGCACCATAATTGTTGTTGTTTTGGTAGTACGGGTCTTGTGGTGGAGGGGCTTCATAATTATTGTACGGGGCCATCGATGGGTCGGCGGGAGGGCCTTGGTCATAAGCGCCGTTGCTCATATTACCGTCGAAACTGGCATTTCCTCCATAACCACCTCCTCTTCCACGGCCAAAACCCCTGCCGCCGCGATGATTGGGGGCAGAAAAGCGTTGAGGGCGGTCGGGGCCGGGTCCAGCAGGGGGGGCTCCACGCCGCATTTCGAAACTACCACCGCCATACGGATGATGACGATTCATTGGATATCTTCAACTTCAGGTGTGCTCAAGATAAGCTGCGATAGGACCACGACGGGCTGTGTGGCGGCGGGTAGGGGTACGGATCGACTTCAACTCAAGGACTAAAGGAAGCCAAGAAAGGATGGCTGGGCAGCGGGAGGGCAAACGATGCTACGTGGTGAGAGTTGAGAAGAAAGACCAGATTGATCGGAACGGGAGATGCCGCGACTGCGGCCGCTCCAAGTATTGCTTGTACCCGATCCTCATGTCGAAGCAATTCCAGTTCAAGCTCGTCCTTCTCGGTCAGCTCCTTTGCTTTTTATCTATCCTGCACTGACCCTGGTTCAGGCGAGTCGGCGGTCGGCAAATCAAGGTACTGCTTTGGTGCAGAACCGTCGAGCTAATTCTCTAACCACCGCAATCAGTCTCGTCCTCAGGTTCGTGAAGGACCAGTTCGACGACTACCGGGAGAGCACTATCGGAGGTCCGTGTGCGCCCATCCTGCCTCACAATATGCTCATTCTGTGATCAGCCGCGTTTCTGACCCAAACCGTCACCCTCGATGACCAGACCACCGTCAAATTCGAGATCTGGTAGGCAACCATCCTCGCTAACCTTCCAGCTCACATTATATTCTCTTTCCAGGGATACGGCCGGCCAAGAACGATACAAAGTGCGCACACGCTCTTGATCCTTGATATACAGACACCTAATTCGCATGTCATTACAGTCTCTAGTATGACGCCCTCCTACGATATACTTACGCCATTGGCTAACCACAGCTAGGCACCGATGTACTACCGCAACGCCAACTGTGCTGTGGTGCTGTACGACATAACGTCATCCGCGACGCTCGAGAAGGCGCGCACCTGGATCCGCGAGCTACAGCGTCAGGCGGACCCCTCCATCGTCATTGCTCTCTGCGGAAACAAGTCCGATCTCGCTGCCCGCCGCCAGGTCACCGAGGAAGAGGCAAAGAAGTACGCGGAGGAGGAGGGTCTGATGTGGGCGGAAACCAGCGCCAAGTCGGGAGAAGGTGTATCGGAGATCTTCACCGCTATCGGTGCGTCTGCGTTCCTCTACCGCGCCGCTCTTGTTTATTTCGCACCTTGTAGCCAAGAAGCTCCCGCTGACGGCGCCACCTTCCTCGTCGCGTGCCGGCGCAGCGCGCGCAGCAGGTCGGGCAGGCGGAGTCGATCTCAACAAGCAGGCAACAGCGCAGCCCGGTCAAGAAGCGTGCAACTGTTAGGCGGCTATTCTACATTTCTCTTACATCTATTTAGCTTGTACCCTACTTCATTCATGCATTTACATCTTGTCGCGGACGTTGGGATATACACATTTTTATTGACCAAACGTCAGAGCGAAGAATAAGAATAAATAAATATCACTAGTGCAGTCTCCTTCACAAGTCTATCCTGCGGAGAAGCTCGGTGTGTATACAAGTGGTTGCGGCGTGTCCATATGCGTAAAATACAACAGTTTCGCGACCAGGTTTCCAGCCCGGTCTCTATATTCCCCTCAGATACCCATGTTCCCTTGTAAATCCCTGTCCGAAGTCAATACTCGTCGCTCGCGCACGTCAACCAACTCACTATTAAAATCCAGCCGCCTCAAGCCCTTTGCGAATATCCGCATGCGCCAGCTCTGACTGCTGCACCTCCTGGCTCTTCTCCCAGAACCACGTCTGGTCCTTCATACTGTCCAGCTTCAGGTGCAACCCAATAAACGCCGTCGTCGTCTCGCCCTCCGCGATATTGTACGGCTGCTTTTGCGCGCGCAGCATCACCTGCACGACCTCATACCACCGCTGCCGCTTCAGGAACGAGATGTTCCCGTCGTGGTCGCTGAACTGGTCCGAAATGTGCACAATGTCCGTCAGGTACATCCCGATGAACGGCACGCACGGGCCCTCGGCGTTGCTCAGGAGCATGCGGTACCCGGAGAAACCCCCGGAGGGGTCGTTGAATTTAATCAGCCCGTCCAGGATGGACTTCTTCCCGACGTGCGCCCAGGTGAGGTGCAGCCGGCTTATCACCGTGCTCGACAGCGCGTTGATCACGGCGCTCATCGACGCGAAGTTGTTCAGATTGCGGCATTTCTGTTTAGCAGGAACGAATGAACGGAGAGCGGCCCGTCAGCGCGATAGAAACAGGGTCATCCGGACGCGAACGCACCTCGGCAACTTTGATCCAGAGTTCCACGGTGTCAGCGCGCTTTGCCAGCCCCTCGTTCATGAGGATGCTCGTTTTGACCCACGCCGCAAGCTTGTCATGTGTGGCACAAAATGCGCACAAGTTCTCCACCTGCTTGCCCGTCTGCGTCTTGGCGTACGATATGCACTCCTGCGCCGTGAGCTTGGCATACAGTTTGAACTCGAGGAGCGCCAATTGCTCCGCAATATCGGTAGGATCGAGCCGCAGCAATTCATTTTTATGGTTTTTCGACTTGCGCCGTTTTCGCGGCGGTACGGTAGGTGACGCGCTTGTGGGATTGGCAAAGGTCTGCACATCATGATCAGCTCGCTCTTGCCTTTTTGCAACGGCAAGATACTCACGAGATCCTCGATGCTCCTGATGATGAGCTTCGCCGTAAGCGCTAACGACTGGGGCTGCATGATCTTCCTTAAGAAGTCCGTCAAGCGCTGTGCGATATGCGGTTCTTCTTCCAGCAGCCGATGATCCTGCAGCCACATCGTGAGCAGGGTGAGCGTGCGGCGCTGCGTCGGAAGCTGCATCTTCTCGCGCCACTCCTCCGCTTGTCCGTCGGTCAAGTGCTCGGGGCGCTCCATGTGATAGCGCGCGACAAGCAAGTCGAAAAGCTGGTTGGCGGTGGTAAATGTACGGAATGTTGTAAGAAAGATATCCTTGAACATCTTTTCCTGCTTGAGTTCTGCACTGGGCGTTAGCGAATTGGCCGTGAACACGAGTGGATACGTACTGATGGGGTCCTTGGTTAGTGGGTCCGAGCACAACTTCTCCACAAGCGCGACGAGGGTCCCCGTCCTAACGAGACCCTCCGCATCCAATTTAAGTTGATCAGCATAGCTCGGTAGCAGGTACGGCGGAAGATTCGCTTTCGCTATCTGCGTGTCGTACCAAGCCGCCTCACTACCCGTTAGTTGGGCTATTTTCGACTTCTTGGCCTCTTCAGGACTCACGGGGGAGTCTCTGAGATCAGCCGACTCCATGAGCCTCGATAATCGCGACGCAAAGCGGGGGTCGTCTACCCTCAGCGGCTGCCGTCGGGTTCCCCTACCATTAGGCGCAGTTTCTGGGCGCAGAGCGAATTCCTGACCATCGGGATCGGGAGTGGGTGGAGTCGGTTTATTGTACGCGGGAGCACTGCGCAGTGGCGGCTGGGGCATTGGCGTGATAGGAGAAGGAGGCGGAAGTCTCCGACCGCCCGGTGAGGGGGGATACCTCTGCGGAGAAGGCATGAGCCAAAATCCGGAGACAAGATGGTGGAACGTACCGAGGAGCTATTTCCCAATACGGGCGACGGTAAAGGCGACGGGTCAGGGGAGGTATCGTACCATTCGTTATTGCGAACGGTAGGCGCCGCGTTGTAGAGTTGCTCGGCATCGTATTCGTAAACCCGCAGCTCTTCGCGGACGTTCCAAAGCTTCTCGGTCATCTCTTCGGTGAGAGGGTTAACGAACGCCTGGGGTATCCAGCCGATGAAATCCCCGCCACGGCGCATGGCGGCCCACCAGCCTGTATCCTCCTGCTTGACCACGTCCAGGATCTCGTTCTTGCGAAACTCAAGATGGTCCGCATCGTCAGACTGGAAGTCGTACATGCAGAGCACGGAGCAGAGAACGAGCTCGGACATGCTGCTCCGAGCAGGAGAGGTAAGCTCGGTGCCTATGCTGGCTCGAGCCGACGATGAGGGGGAGTTTGACCCCGATGGGATCCCCTGTAGATCATAGGGAGAGGCATCTATGTTGAGGTGGAGGGAGTGGCGAGGATGCGAATGGGCCGCCAAAGTCATTAGCTCAGTAGGGTGCAGTCGATTAGTTATGTGGTTCAGGTCAAGAGGTAGATCAATCAGTATTTCGGCAACCATCAGGGGTATCATGATCACTCTGTATCCCAAGTATGCTACTTTCGACGATCTAGCTCAGACCTCAAATATACCTGCAACGCTCTGCACTCGGCCTGACTCGTTCCTCACACCACGCCTGCATGCAGTCACTGCGGCAATGCACTATCTGATCCACTGTCCATCAAATACGATTGACGCCCAAATCATTTGAGTCTGGCCACGGATGAATTGAACCGATGCTGCGGCGCGTTGGCATTCCAGCACTCTTGCGGGTATGCACGGGCAACGCAGACCGCGGGCTGGGTGCACTCGTGCGGGTATGTACGGGCAGCGCAGACCGCACTCACAGACCTCAGCTTTCGCCTCGACCTTCGTAAATTCCACAGCATTCTACTCAGAGTTTAAAATTTCTTCTTCTTTCACTGCAGCGCAAACACAATGCACATGTTTCTAAGAACCACCCAGCGGAGTCCATCGACCCTGCGCTATATCTTCTTTCACTTTCTTCGCGACCTCAGGCGGTGCCTCGCCAAAGTGGTCCGTCTTCTCGATCCATTCTTTTTCTTCGTCCGTGCTCTTCAGCCCGCGAATGGCATTCCGGTACGGATACCTCCCAAAGCGGTCGACGATGGGCTTGTGCACGTCCATCAACTTGAGTATCCACCAACTCCAAATCGCCGCTGTCACCTCCTCATCCACTGGCGGACCCTCGCTGATCATGCGCGGAAACGCATAGACGTCGGAAAATATGGTGTCCCTGTCATCGCGGTTGGGATCCCTCAGCCCAGTGACTTCCTCGACCACCGCCCGTGTTTCCTCTGTGAAGGCCGCCGCCCGTTTCTGGCTCTTAACGGTGCCATTGTGAGCAATGGGCGCGCCCATCCAGAGCCGGAACAAGATCCAGTAGTCGAACGACATAGTGCCCTTCCTATTGGCCCACGAGTCCGGGCGCTGCGCAGCCGGGAGGGCAAGCCACGCCGCCGTGAGCCGCTGGGAGATGAGGTCAAAATACGAGTTGACGTAGCGGCCGTCGGTCGAGCCAGAGCTGCAGAGGGCCCGCGGTGCCTGATCCAAGACGATCTGCAGGCCCAGGCATTGGATGGCAAAGTCCGGGTCGGTGGGCGGGGGAAGGAAGTCCATCATGTCCGGCATGTTGTCCAAGCCAATCCGGCTCAGTTCCAGCAGAACAGGCCAGGCACGCTCCCGGCACTTATTCTCGAAGGCCGGAGTCATAAAGTCCCAGCTTGCCTGCACAAAGTCGACAGGCTCTGTTTGGGCGAAGGGGATGCGGCAGTCCACCATGAAATGGAAGAGATCGGCCGTGAGGATGTGTTTCACGTCGACCATGGTGTGCAGAAATTGTAGTAGGACTAGTTTTAGGTGTAAACCAGATGAATGGAGTCGAGGAAAGAGTTGTACAGCTGCGGAGTAGAACTTAGTAAGTACTACTAGGTCATTTCTCGCACGCTGCCCAGTAGCCATCACGGGGTCGCGCCGTGATCAATACATATCGCAGAAGATCGCAGATCCATCAGCTGAGTCGGGTCCATTACCAAACTCCATCTCTCTCTGCTTCGGGGCTGTCCACTGCTGTCCACTCGTCTTCAATGCCTCCGTGGAACGCACCGAAAGCCAAGGTGCGCTAGGTGCGCTCTGCTCTCGCTTTCCGTTCTCACACCATTTAGGTTCAACTGCGGTACTTATATCTCCTACTCCGAGATGCCTAGTGCCTCATTCACCTCAACAGCCTCTCGGTGCAACGCCTCCGAATTCTGCAGCAAAAGAAGGAGGCGCAGGCGAAAGCCAGCCGTAGAGGTATCTAACAATACCGTTTCGTATGTTCTTACGTTGAATGGGACTAGACATTGCATCTCTTCTGGAACGCGGGAAGATTGAAACGGCCCGAATCAAGGTCGAGACGAGTACGGTGCACAATAACTGCACTTCGAATTGAACTTGACTCGCCATAGTCATTAATGAAGACATACACGTTGAACTCCTAGAGCTTCTCGAGCTGTACGCGGAGTTACTGCTAGCCCGCTTCGGTCTCCTCGACCAAAAGTCCGTAATGTTCACTGCCATCTCATATGATTCTTAGTCCCCTTCAGCACCCGGGAACCGGATCCAGGTATCGCAGAAGGCGTTTGTTCGTAAGGGAATTGCAAACCCATCTCACCTCACTATCTAATCCGAGCTCCCCAGAATCATCCACGCAGCCCCACGGACTGAACTCAAAGGTGCCTGGTTCGCCGTGCGGCACGAGCCCTTAGTTTACACCCCACGCAGAACTTCATATCCTCCGGGACATTCTGATGCACAAATACGGCCGTGAGTTTTCGATGGCCGTCATGGAGAACCGGGACGGCTGTGTCAGCGACCGTGTATGTACGGCGTTTATATCGTGCTCCTCGTTCCCTTCGCGTTCGGGACTGACCATCATCCGGTTCTGAAGGTAATGCGTAAGCTCGGAAACGCCACGCCGTCAACCGAACTGGTAGATGCGTATCTGCACGAAATTGCAAAGGCATACGGTGTAGCGTGGGCCCCTCCGCTCCCTGCCTACTCGGCCGACGCGGCCGGCGACCCCGCAGATGTAGGTGACAGATCTATATTCGCCGTTCGTCGAGTGCGTGATCATCAGGATACTCACGTCTCAGTAGACATCGGCAGTGGGGGAGGACAAGAAAGAATTGGTATCGTCATCAAACCCCGATGAACCGGCCAACACCCTAAAGCTTCCAGCCATTCCGCCGGTGGAAAGTGAAGGCAAAGAGAAGAAGCCCACGGAGGATAACAAGCCGAAGAGCGGGTCCACCGCGCCCAAGAAAGGCTCGCCATCTCCGCCGGACGAGCCAGAAGACGAGTTCGATGCTTTGGCCAAGCGGTTTGCTGCGCTGAAAAAGCGCTAAACGTTTATCATGCATCCGCTATATAGCGCGTAACTTTTTTTGACTGCTGGTAAGTATAACCATGTAGTATTATATGTATTGCGCATCTGCCCGAATGTAGAGATTGGCCTGAGAACCCTGAGAATATGTTGAGAAGAGTCTATGTCTCTCGATAATGAAACAGAAGAGAAATCACACGCATCTGCGTAGAGACAACATCGCATAACCGATGAATTGCGGTTATCCGCAAAACGTCGGAGAGAGCATGGAAGATGCATGGAATTCTGGTGGAGAATGGGAGCAAATTTTGAAATTCAAAAATTGGAAATTCCAATCACTGATCTTTTTGGTCGATCCCGACTCCGATGCCGAGTCCCGACCTCCGAGTTATCCCCAAAGCGGCAGGAAATTGGGGGAAATTTCCTGACCGATTTTTGACAACGAGAAAGCAATGATCAGCGAGTCGGAGAATATTTTTTCCAGGCTGAACCAGATACATGTACAGTGATGCCGCCTCGGAAGAACAGTCAGATCTTCAGAAGTAGTTGGTGGCGTCAAACGTGTTGTAAGCAGAGAGATGAAAACGCAAGCCAGTCGCCAGCTACTATCAGACGATGAGCATAGAAGAGTTCTTGACTGTTCTTGACTGGTTGACCAAGTCGTTCAAGTTGCCTATTGCGGTGGTTCGAGATGCGGATGGGAAGCCAGGCGTGGTAAGGATACGACAGATTGAAGGAGCAAGAACAACCGGATTTCGACACATGAGCCGGTGGGACGAAATGACCCACTGACAGCCAGTGGCCGTCGTCTGGAACGGGAATAGATCCAAATGTGACCGGAGAGAGGGCCCGAGTCGCTTCGCGAGCATGACGCGAGCCTATATGGCCGAACTCAAGGTACAGAAGACGTCAGGATGCGAACTTGCAGTTCCCAATGTGGAAAAACGGAGTAAGAGGCGTCTTGCTCGATCACATGCGGGGATATCGTATCGGCGTCGAGGGATAGAAAATATCTTAGCATCCACCGGCGGACTCGTAGGACTCTTGCCTCTCGTTGGAAATAAAGCTAAGATCCAGCCATCCCGATTTATCAAAAAAGTTGGCAAAAAAAAGACAAATTGCGCCGATACTCTGATTCAGGAGATCTGGTCAACTACCGCCGAGCTGCTGACACGGTCGAACCGGCCCCTCTTTTAATATGCCCTAAGCCTTGAAAAATGACCATCCACTCCCTACACTCCATGGCTCATCATGGCCGACTGCAGGACGCCGACCACGACAGCGACGACGAGTCGGTCGCCTCCCTTCCCCCCTTTAGTGTGTCGGGGAGCACGAGGCACTCGCATACATCCTACGACGTCTCCATGCGCTCCGCCTCTCCGACCCCTTCAGTGTGGTCGATGACGAGCTCCATGCGCTCGCAGGCGTTCAAACAGGAGTTCGGACGAGAGTTGAATAATTATTCGGAAGTATATCGGCTGCCCGCCGACGACGAGGAGCTCGACCGGCTTGGTGCGCAACCCGCTTTTGGTCCTCGTGTGCCGACTGTTTACGCGCCTCTCCGCAGATCACCAACACCAAATGTTTATCGAGATCATGGGGAAATATCCGCCAGGTCTCCCCGATGTAATGCGGGACGATGTTCCCGGCGAAACCAAGGCTTGTTTAGATCTCGGATGTGGGAGCGGCGCGTGGTAAATTTGCTCGGCTTTCCTGGCTCGGGGCAGGAAAGCTTACCCCCCTTTCGTCAGGATAATGGAGCTCGCAAGAGACTATCCAAATAGTCGGGCGGTCGCAGTTGATCTTGTACCTATGCAATCTCTGTGCGTGTGCCAGTTTCCTAGCAGTCCCCTCTCTCTAACCCTCTGGTTTTCAGAACAATGCCAGACAACTGCAGGTATTTACCTACAGACCAAGCCCCAATTTCTTGGCGTGACGCCTCAATTCTAGGAGTGAGGTCGATGATATAAATCTCGGGCTCGAGCATTTCTATGGCGACTTCAATGTAGTTCATGCTCGGCTTATTTCCTCTGGTGTGCGTTAATATTCTTATAATTGCTTCGAAGACAATATCTAAAGCCGTGCCCAGATCAAGGACTACGCGAGACTCATCGACCAAGTAGCCCATTGTCTACGGCCAGCAGGCCTGCTGGACATGATGGAATTCGACTTCCATGTGTACGACCACATGCCAGACGGGAACCACAGACGTTGCGACCTGGAAACGTCCTCAATAGCCGAACCATGGCTCGCCCGCTGGATGATATTCACAAATATAGCCGCAAAGAACGCTGGCGGATATCCGGACGCCGCCACGCATCTACATCGGTGGATAAATACGCATCCTGCCTTCGAGGACGTGGTGTACCACGACTACTGGGTCCCGGTGTCTCCACATGCATCTTTGACCGATTTCCAGAAACGGATCGGTACCCAGATGAGGGATGATATTTATGTTCGCCCTCCTCTCTCTCCTCGTGATTCCTCCCCTGACCGTCGTCTAATTTCCCAGTCCTTTCTGAAATCCTGTCGGCCATTACTCCTCGGCGGCGGCGTGCCCGAAGCAATAGTCAACGAACTGCAGGGGAACGCAGAGTGGGAGCTGCGCACCGCCGCGCGCGCACAGTATATTCGATGTCAAAGCGTCTACTGCCGGAAGAAAATATCCTAATATCCTAAGATGCAGCCCGGCGTCGGTCTTTTTATTCCACTATTATTTCGTCATGCGATCGACTCTAATCACATAGCTTTGTATAAATAGCTCCACGCTCTCTGGGTAGACAGTCTACTTGTGCTTTCATCGTATAGTTCTAGAACTAATGTTCGCACGTACCACCGTTATATTTAACTGTATATTAAATCGTACACATTTTTTGGGCTCTGTTCAAGTCGATCTCAGGAACGAGGAGGATTGCATGCCCCGACTGATAACAAATCTATGAATTCAGACACGTTCCCCGCCTTGGTCTTGAACCGGCTAGTATGTGTATGGATGAAGAAGGCCTGACATCAACTCTCAAATCACAACTCTAGGATCAGCGGCTTGTCAACGGGCGGCGGACATAAGAAATGTGTTGACACAAAATCCATATATTAGCCGCGCCGCCGCGATGCCATCGCAGCGATCGTAGATAAACGCGTGGCATGAGCCGCGAACAAACGCAACAACGAGTCGACGTATGCCCGGTGGACAGTCCGAGCACCTCAATGACCGACAAGAATCAGTCTCAACGAGGTTGATCCAAAACGAAGGTCGTGGCTGTATTGGCCCATTCGACAAGTCGTCCCCAGGACCTGTGTTCGGAATAGGGCTTAATTTGGCCGAACCAAAGAAGAAACACCGAAAGTACTTATGCCGCCGAAACTCGGGGCGATATCGCTGATCCACCGAATACTGACGGTCGCAATCGTCCGCCGATGTTTCGAGCTATAAACAGAGATCTAAGAAAGCCCGCCAGTAGGGGACCTCATAAAAAAACGGGGAGGAAGCAGGCTTCTTGTGGTAAAGTGCAACCAACGGTAAGAAGTGTGGCGAATCGGGGTAAAACCAGCGCCACCGTCGTAGTTACCGAACGCACATCCGTGAGACAGTATCAGACCGCAGCAGGTAGATTGAGCCCAGGACAAGTTAAGCCCAGGAAAAGTTTGCGGAACAGATGATTGCCCGAGGCGAGTATCCAGAACGAACCAGGATGGGTACTATGAGACCACGGTAATAACACACAGTGCCGCTCCAAGCCGCTGCCACGGGGGATCAGTGAAGTATTTTTTGAGTGGCCTTGAACGTTTCAAGGTTCAGTTGCTTGCCTCGAGACTTCGGCTGATTCCGAGGCTGATTTAAATCTCAGGGATCAGAAGTGGCAAGAAATTAAACGAGGCACGAGGCTGGAGGATAAGTTGAATTTAAAACCGGGGTATGAATTTGAGTGGGGGAAGTGACAGCTGAAGGAAAGGCTGCTACAACGCATGAATGAGATCGGACCAAACTGTATGGCGGAGGCCAAATTGCGAACTCCCCAGTTCCTAATTGCCTTGGTCGAGAAGATTGATTTACCCTTTTATCCCATGAAACAATTAGAATCGCGGAACGAACCAGGGGCTTACATGTTGCTGTAGCTACATAGGCGGGCAATACAATAGAATACAGCGCGGTGTTGATGGGAAAGCAGAGAAGGACAGTGGCAGTGCAGCGAACTTCGATTCCTATATCCGGTCGCTGATGACATTATATATTCGCACGTTCCGTCGTTCCGTTAGTAAGTACGAGAAAACTTTTATGCAC
Organism: Mycena albidolilacea; assembly: GCA_029282495.1. Lineage (NCBI taxonomy): Eukaryota > Fungi > Basidiomycota > Agaricomycetes > Agaricales > Mycenaceae > Mycena > Mycena albidolilacea. The sequence continues at coordinate 1,978,761 of JARIHO010000005.1, read as the reverse complement.
TGAGTTGTGAAACGGGCCGCCGGCGGTTCCACCTCACTCAATAAAAATCAGTGTCAAGCGATAAAGAACTGGACATTTTTGACAAGTTCCCAACCGCGCTCTGTTAAAGTTCACGCGTCCCAAGCCTTCCAATTCAGTTTGTGCCGGTCAAATTATTAAATTGTGGGCTGATCTTGTATGGAGATTGAATGGCGGAGTAGTGGCGGGGTTCAGCCATGAAATCTCGGCTCCACGTTTGCAAAACTAACACTTGTACCCGTTAAATTTCTCCCCCTCTAACTCCCTCTCCGAATAAGCAGCCCCGACTACCCGACTAACTAACTAACTAATTAAGGCCTCTCGTGCAAAGCAAAATAGATGAATCGTAAGGTAACTTTGAGAGAATGTATGGATGCGTATCCCAAAGTGGGCAGACTCCGTACGCGCGCACTACGAAAAAGCAGGGAGGGAGGGAAGTATGCGTTCCAATTGAAGCGGCGGCCCTTAAACGAGCGGTGATGGTGGGTGGTATGTATGCTGGGTGCGATGATGCAAAAACAGTTCTACGTAAGTATGCGGCATGAATGATTGTTTGAATGCGAATGCGAATGGGATGGATGGATAGGGGAAGATATCAATGGGCGTGCCAGGAGAATGGATGCCCCGCACGCCGAAACAAGGGTCTAAGGGTCGTAAAACGTCGTTAAAAGTAAGTGCTGATGGGTATGTATGCTCGAAGAGATGATTGATTGATTGGATTGGATTGGTTGGTGAGGAACTTGAAAGCGAATAATAATGGCCAGAACGCTGCCGGCGGAGACTTGAAAACGGGAACGGAGAATTATGGCCGAGGAGGCCGGTGAGTACAGATATGAGGGTCTTTCGTTAGGTTGGGTCGTCAAAATGCTGTTGTTGGTCCTTCAAGTGCACACGTCAGAAAAGATAAGAGGGGATAAACATGAAAGACCAACCCCCCGATCGGACACACAAAACGCGGGCTGGCGCCCCACTCAGATCGCCGCCGCCACCCTCCGGCGCTCCCATACCTCGCGCAGCCCCTGTACCTTCCCCTTACCGACCATGGGCACCGGCACCGGCACGCGCCTCCCGCGCACCGGCCTGCCCTTGCCACCGCCGACATCGGCAAACACATCGAACGCGAGCTCGTCGTCAAAGTCGCCATCCACCGCGAGCGCCATCCCATCAATGTCCAGCGCGTCGCTCAGCTCGAGGTGCTCGAGGTCCACCTCGATGTCGTCCAGCCCCTCGAGCGCCGCCTCAAAGTCCGTGTTGTCCTCGCGCTCGAGCTCCTCGAGATGCGCGAGCGCCTTGTGGATGTGTGCGCGGTGCAGTGGTGGGGTTGGGCGCGTGCGGCGCATGGGGATGTGCAGCACGACGTCCTCGTACGCAGGTGGCTGGTCGGTTTCGTCGCTCTCTGCCTCCGCCTCTGCGTCCTTCGCATCCCACACCGAGCGCAGCCCCGACGGCCGGAACGCCTGCGCCGGCACCACGCGCCCACCCGTCGCGCTAGCCGCCTTCTTATCCAGCCATGCACGCCGCACCCCCCGCCCCTCGCGCACCCGCTCCCCCTCCGCACGCTGCACCCGCGCCCCGCCCCGCGCCGCCGCCCCTTGCGCCAGCACCCGCCTCAACCGCGCCGTCATCTTCACAAACGCCATATGCTCAGCCCGCGCCGCGCGTCCCGCATGCCGGCGCTCCCGCTGCTCTCTTCTCGCCGAGCGCTCCGACGCGTTGCGCCCGTGCCCGCCGTTCCCGCTCGCACTACGCGAATGCTCCGAAGCATGCGCCGCGCCGCGGATATGCGACACCGTCGGCTTCGGCTCGTCGTCCGCGTGCTCGACGCCCTCGTCGTCCGCACACGTGAAATACGAGCTCGTTGAGCTGGACGACACGTCCTGCACGTGCCCGCCGCCACTGCCCTTGTGCGTGGGGTGCCCATACCCAATACTATGCCCTGACTCGGGCGTATGCACCGACGAGCCATCCGAGGTGTCTTCATCGTCCTCTTCATCCTCCCCGACACGGCCGCCCGGCATACCAAACGTCCCACCTTCGCTCCCGCCCTCGCTCCCCTCCCCATCCGTATCGCTCCCGCTCTCCGACGCGCTCTCCTCATCGGACGACCATGGTTCGAACGCCGCCTGCCGCGGCGACGTCGGCGACACCGGGAACCCAATCGACACGGGCGTGAATGAATCCGACCCGCCCGATCCCGATTTCTCGTGGCGATGCGACCGCGCCGCCCGTGCGAGCGCCGGCCACTGCGTCTCGAGCTCGCGCATGCGCGCCTCCGCGCGGCGCAGCATACTGCACGTCACCCACGCGTGGTACCCGCCCCCCCGCGCGCGGGCGCGGTCCCCCTGTGCACCGAAATACTCGTCGTCGACGAGGCGCAAGTACGGTGGGGCGAGGGGCGTGGAGGACGAGGGCTCAAAGAGGCCAACGCGCGCGCCGAGCTGGGGGAGGACGTGCGCGCGGAAGGCGTCGACGAGGGTGGAGCGCGCGCGCCGGCGCAGGGCCCGCGGGCTCATCGCCTCGTGCCGTGGGCGCGCGCGCTGCTGCTGTGTGGAGAACGCAGACGAAGGCGCGGACGGCGGGGCCGAGCTTGGTGGTGTCTCAAGGTTCTGGAAGGGGTCGGAATCGCGCGTGGGGGGAGCTGGAGGGGAACTGGGTCGCGAGCGTGAGCGCGGGGATGGCGGTGGGGAATCCGAAGACGTCGAAGCAGAGTCTGCTTTTGCAATAGATGAAAGGGCAGAAAAAGATGCGCGGCGCGCGAATACACGAAGTGGCGAGGCGGCACGCGGTGTCGTGGAAAAAGAGGTCCGAGTCGCTGGTGCGGATGCAGGTGTTGAGGGTGGGCACGAAGACGATGACGACGAAGAGGAGGTGCTTGGAGACGAGAATGAACTGAAAAAGGGTTAGTTATCGGGAAACTGAATGAGTGGAGATGGTGTGGGAGCGATGGAATGAATAAAGAAAAATAGCCACGGTGGGGCAAGTAACCTAAATAGGCAATGGACAACGAAGAAAGGGATACGGACGGGTGCCACAGAAAAATCGAGGGCGAGTATCCAATGAACGTGAGCACTGGGACAAGGAAAGTGAACGATAGAAAAAGACGCACGCCACCAACGCCATCAGCAGCGATTTTGAGCGATGCAGGCGCCCCTTTGGCCGTGCAGCACCCTTGGGCGACGCGGGCGGCGAGTTCAAGCTCTGCGCCTTGGCCTTTCCCTTGGCCGCCTTGAGGCTCTGCATCTTCTCCTCATACTCCCTCTCCAACTCGGCTTCCCTCTCTCTCTCCGCCCTCTCTTTCTCTTTCTCCTTTTCCATCTCCATCTCCCTCTCGCGCTCGCCCACCTCCCTCTCTGCCCTTGCGCGCTCCGTCTCGATGGCGCGCTGCCACTCCCGCGCGCGCTCCTCCGCGCGGCCGCTCTCCTCCACATCGCGAATCACGCGTGCGAGCATCTCTGCACAGCGCGGGCCGAGGTCCCACTCCTCCGCGGCGCCGTCGAGGAAGGCGCACGCCACGCGGGCGCGGGGGAGGTCGAAGAGGACCTCGGAGAGGAGCGAGGGGAAGGCGGCGGCGCGGTCGAGGGCGTGCAGCGCCGGGGGCGCCTCGAGGTCGTCCGCGGCGAGGCGGGCGAGCTGCAGAGCCCATGCGGGGGGCAGGGGCAGGTTCGCTGGCGGGTCGGGGAAGGCGAGGGCGAAGAGAATCGTCGGGGTCGGGGAGGGCGAGGGCGGGGGCGTCAGTTTTATGAGCATGGTGGGGATGTATTAGCTAGGGGACAGGACAAAGGACAGAATGAGCGGCGGCGGTATGGTGGATGAAGCCGTTGTGGTGAAGTAAGGAGGCAAAGCGACAGCAAGCACGACGTCGCGATCGCTCCACAGTGAGACAAGGAAACAGCGTCTTGTGAGAGAATCGTTCGTAGCGAGGACGCAAGAGAGTGCAAAAAGGCGTTTCTGTCAAGTATTAGGAGCAGAAAGAGGCACAAGCAGCAAAGAAGACGGCGAGAACAGGGACGTCGAGGGTCAACAGAGTTTTTTGGCTGGTTCCCCTAAAGCTGGTATATAAATTAATTGGATGCAAAGAGAAGAGAGAGACAAGGAAAGAACCTCTCGCGCAATATCCTTGAGACCTAGGACACGGAATGAGAACGGGGAGGAGGAGGAAGAGACCAGACAAGACTCAGGGATGTGCGCCCCGATCAATGATATCACAACTTCCGCTAAGGTCGCTGACAATTCCCAATACAGTATTACGGCCGGTGTAGACGCAAAAACCAGGAACTATTCAACCGTATTCGTTGCATTCCTCGCACAGTATCCCTCAGAAAATACCGCTTGTTCTCTTTTTCTCTCAACTCCTAAGGAGAGGCAATTAATGAACCAGCGATCGTCCAGCCCCTACCCCTGAATCATTTCGCGCGTTTACCGCGAATCCGGTGTCCTGGCCCAGCTGTTTACCCTCAACTACGCGTCCACAAGTGTACCCAGCTCGAAAAACGCGTCGTTGAACAAGATGTATGGTGCGCATCAAACATCAAAAACCTTCGCGGTTGCTATAAGTACCTCCGACGTTTTCGGCCCTGTTTCGGATTCGGGCGGAACGAAACCTGTTGAACTCAGAAACAGGCTGACCGCAATATTACAAGTCCTTAACGCTGCAAAGGAGCTGCACAGAAACCCTGCAAATCTCTCTGGACTACTGCTCTCAACTGCAATTCTTCTTCCGCGGCCGCCGATCTTGACCGCGCTTCTGGACTGCCAGTGATACGTCCATCCAGCTGCCCGAATCACGACGCGGGCAGACGCGGGCGGGCGGACGTCCAACGAAACGTTGCGCGTACGTGTATGTACACGAACCCCGATGTATGTACACGAACCCCGATTAGTATTTTTCAAGTCAAGCGTGTCTACTGTACTTGGTCTATCAGTGTCATCATCGTTCAACGCGTCCATCAATGTCGGTTCAGTGTCCGTCAGTGCCCGATATGCGCGCCGATACGCGCTCACCACGTCCGGGTGACGACCCGCTCCGTGAGCAGCTCGAGCGACGCGCGCGCTTCGCTCTCTGGCAGCCCCTGCAGCAGCTCGCGCGCCTTGTCCGCGTGTGCCCGCGCAAGGTCCCGCGTGCGTTCAACGCCCGACGAGCGGCGGACCAGGTCGCGTGCCTAGAAATAAATGAATGTAGTATTAATATTTGGAAAAGAGAGAGATGAATAAAAGAATTTGAGAAGCACATACCATCTCGACGTCGCCCTCCTGCTCGAACTTGCGCAGGATGAGCGGGCCCATCTCGGGGTGCTCCTCCCATGCGTACAGCGCCGGCCCCGTCGCAAGTCCCAGCTGCAGGTCCGCCCCGCCAGGCTTCCCCAGCGTCGCCTCTCCCGCCTCGTAGTCCAGCACGTCGTCCACCAGCTGACCCAAATTAGCAGCTGCATTTACACCTCAAATCGAGATTACCTGGAACGCCAGCCCAAAATTCCTCCCAAACGCGTACGCCAGCTCCTTCCACACCTCGCCCTGCGCGCAGCCGCCCAGAATAACGCTCGCCCGACAGCCCTTGGCCATAAGGCTCGCAGTCTTCAGATACGTCTTCTTCAAATACACGTTCCACGCGTCGCCCCCGGCCGCGGGCACCACCGCGCGGTGCACGTCCTTCATCTGCAGGATCTCCCCCTCCACCAGATTCGCAATGACGCTCGCGATGAGCTCGACGACCTCCGTGTCCCCCAGGCGCGAGAGCGCCGTGCTCGCGCGCCCGAGGAGGAAGTCCCCGCCCAGTACGGCGAGCTTGTTCCCGAAGGCGGCGGGCGCGGAGGGCGCGCCGCGCCGGAGCGCAGACGCGTCGATGACGTCGTCGTGCAGGAGGGACGCCACGTGGATCATCTCGACGATCTGCGCGAGGCGGCGCTGCGTGGGCAGAAGGGCGTCGGGCCCGGGCGGCGCGAGCAGCGGCGCCGTCCCCAGCGGTGGGGGCGGGAGGAACGCGGCGGGGGGTGGCGGGCGCGGGGGCGCGGCGGCTGGGGGGACGAGAGAGAAGACAGAGGCGAAGGAGGCGGTGGTGGAGGGCATGGACGGGTTCCAGTCGTTCAGGACGTCCGGGCGCGTGAGTGGCCGGTCGAGCTCTTCTGCCCGGCCCCCGGCGCCGTCGCACTCGGCCGCCCAGCGTCTACTGCGCCAGTCAGAGCCCAGCCCATTCGTCGCGCGCGCGAAAAGCAGCACGAGCAGAGGTCGCATCTGCTTGGACGGGTGCAGGAAGTAGTATTTTGCAATCTCGTCGAGCCCGGGGTGCGCAGAACCAAGAAGACCGAGAAGACTCTGCCGCAGCGCGTCAAGCTCGGGCGCGACGATGGCGGCGGGGTCGCGACGCGTGGGGAACGCTGTGCCCGTCGCTGGCGGCGTCGGCAAGGCATGTGACGGCGCGGGCTGTTTTTGTTGCTGAGCTTGTAGGGAGTACGTTCTATGCCTGGGGGTATAACGCGCGCGGACAAAGGCGGCGGGGCCTTGCGTCCATCGCCTCATGTGCGCGCTCGACGTCGTGGTAAGAGAATAACCGGTACCTGTGCAAAATTACGCGCATGGGAATTTTTCATTACGCAGCTGTACGCCCTATCCTACACTCTATTCTCGCCGGTAAATAATTATCCTGCTCGATGGGCTGGTAATACAATACGTCTTATGGGGTGGGATCGCGAGAATTCACCGTGCACGAGCAGGAGACGTAACCGCGCTCGGCATCGGCGGCGGTCTGGGCCGCACAGCCAGATGTTGGCGGAATTTGCTCAGCGGCTTCGCAATCTGGCTGGCAAGGGCCTTTCCCTGCGAGCAGCGGCGTCAGTGCCAGTATGAAGCGAACGAGCAAGCAAGAGTATACCTTGGTCTGCAAGTCCTCCCACTCCACCGCGTCCGTCGAGTTCAGCACGAGCAGCATCAGCGGCTGGTAGTCCTCCGGCAGCGGCAGCTGCAGCTCCGGCGGCTCGTCCACGGGGAGCACAACGATGCGGCCCAGCTGAACCCAATCAATCACCCATTCCACCCTTTACAACGGGACGACCAACGCACCTCGCTATCCACCATCCCCGATCCCTGCTCCTGCGTCTCCTGCCACACCTCCCCGCTCAGGCCCGCAATCACGCGAATCTCGTCCTTGGGCCGCGACGCATACGACGAGAACGACACCAGCTGCCCCGAGGGCGTCAGCAGCACCGCGGTGTGCAGCGCTGGCGGCGAGAGCACCTGGCTGAGCGACTCTTGTAGCCGCGAGAGTACCAGCATCTGTGCGTGCAAGCAATTGAGGAAAGAAACCCGTGGGAGGTGACGTAACGGCGCGTAAAGTCACTAACCACTTTAAAGTGGTTCATGCGACGCGTTTTCCGATTTGATCAGCTCTACAAAATTCATGTCTCGCTCGGTCTAAATACCATCTACGAATCACCACTTCGACTTATCGGAATTTTACGCGAAAGCTCAACGACAGCCGACGAGATTTCTTTGGACATCAACATCCGCGACGCCGACTGGGTCGCCATTTTGAGCTGCAGTTGTGGACAGATTGCCATTTCATAAATATACATAGTGACTCGGAGACGCCTGAAAGAAAACAACAATCAGAAGTTGTAGGCAGTCACTGTACGAAAAATGGAGTCTGAGATGCGGTTAGCATGGAATGTCGACCCCTTGCGACCTGTACCTCGTCAGTGTTTCCTCAAACTCCTGGGTGAGCTCGTATATCGGGTCGGTTCGTTTATTATTGAGTATGACGCGCTTCAGCCGCGCGGCTTCATTCTATCCGGCTCCCCGTCGGACCACCACCGCGACACTATCATCCGCGCGAAACTCTCTTCGGTAGAATCGGCAACGACATCCCAAAGGTCCAAGAACCTGAGCTTTGGCACTAACGGCGCGGGAGCGGGAGCGGCAGCGGCAGCGGCAGCGGCAGCGGCATCGTACATCAAGGCCTCAATGAACTTGGCGCCAATTTCGCTGCCTCCCATGTAGGTGACACCTGGTTGGAGTGCGATTCGGAGTGTGTTGTAAAATTTCCGGCAGATCCTCTGCGAAGACAGAGTCGTTCAGTATCAGATATTCGAGATGTGAAGAGTGGATCAGCGTCGGCGTGGGCCGGGATATGCACCATACATGGTCAACGCGGGGGGGAGCGAGGGTAAGAGATAGGAATTTTAGCGCGGGGAACCGCAGTTAGAGGAAAGGGTCCAAATGCTCGGCCGTGGCGCATACGGCCATGCAAACATGCAATTCCTCCATGTGCTTCAGTACACATTTCTCGACGATGGGAGGATCTTCTTTTCGCCACTGGTTAGTGCCGAAGTGTACAGAAACAAGGTTCGTGCAGCGGACGAGAATGTCGAGGCAAACCTGCGGTGAATTGTGATCCAGCGATAGATGGGTAAGTTGACCCCAGGAAACGAGAGGAATATGGGACGATGGTCCACTGTGCAGGTCTAAGATGACATCGGGGAGGCGTGGGGCGAGCTGAAATGCATCCAATCCCGCGTCCAGCCTGGGCCTCTCGAGTGTGAGCTTTTCGAGGTTCGCCAGTGTGCCGGCGGGGATCCCCGTTAGAAAGCCAGGATCGAATTCCGCCCTTTTGTAACTGTGCATTTCGAGGTTTTCCCATCTGTGTGCAGCACCGATGAGTGCGGGGAGCAGAAGGGTGATTTCAGACGGTTTCATCATTATGTGGAAGTGGATGGATATGGGCAGCAGCGCAGAGCGCTCCAGGAATGTTTCGGTAACCGTCAAGAATATGATTTCTGGTTTCTTGTAGTGCAGGTTTATGGGGAAAGTCTGCTGAGCCCATAACTGTGGAGTGTTAAGACCCACTTGTCTCCAATGGCTACAGATGCGACACAACACCAACACATCGGCGAGGGAGCCTGATGTGCGGGACCCGAACTTGTCGGTGGCACGGGGCAGGATGAGGGCCAAAACCAGGATGTCCGCAAACAACTCGAAGGGAACGCTGTGGATGGGTGGCGCCAACGGCTCGGGCATCCCGTTCAAGTTCTTGCGATCTCCCAGTTGCTCCAAGTAGTTTCCACGCGACTTGGATGAATCGAGTAAATGGACCTCGTGCATAGTAGGCCAGATATACAGGTTCCGGGCCGTCAAAATGTGAGACCATAGCCGTTTGTCTAGCACAGTTCCTACCCTGAAACCTGGATATGATGATTATAATGAGTGTTATATTTTTTTTGCATCCACCACAATCGCACCTGGTTCTGTGCGAAATAAAGTTGAGCTTTACGCGCAGCAGTCGCTACTGACAAATTGAAAGGAGAGGAGCCTGATGTCATCAGCCTACCCTCAAAAAAAAAGAAAAGCCCCGGACAGAAAATGTCGATAACCGGCGACAACCGTCGCCCTGTGAATTTCGTACACAAAATTTAAAGCAATGCGTGTCCACAGCAGCAGCGGACAGAACTTTGAATACGACATTCCGATCAAGAACTCGGGCGATCCCATAGTCACGGAGTATTGAGAGCGACGTGCGCGTGTCTCCAGTGGCTGCAGATGCTACACAGCACCAGCATATCGGTGAGGGATGCTGATTTGAGGGACCTCTGCACTTCGGCACGGGTCTGGATGAGCGCTAAACCAGAATGCCCGCGAGCAACTCGAAATCGACAGCATTAAGTTAATGCTGTCGATCGGGGGTGAGTATTTGGGCAATCCATTCGAGGTCCTGGAGGTCAACGAGTGCTCCGCGGTAGTTTCCGCGCGACTTGTATCCATCGAGCGCATGCATCCCACGGATTCGCTTGCAAAACAAGAAAAAGAGGAACACAGGAACACACGCCGGGTGTGATGCCATCACTAACCTCCAAAGTCTCGAAAAGGAAAGTCCTAGGCGATCGGACTTCAGTTTTTGCATTCAATAAGTAGCTATCTGACTCTCACAAATTCATTCACAAAAGGGCGCAATAGAAAAAGGTTCATTAATGTCACAATTTGCGATAATCCATGAGATTCACTACACATTTTGGGTCGTAAATCGTGCGGGTAAACATCACAGTCAAGTACATGAAATACAACGGCACCGATCTGGTCATGAGGTCGTGTATTACTATTGGCTATCTTTCTCAGAGTTACGAATGGCAGGTCGATCTTGAATGAGATTGATTGGCTGCCTACTGTCGGGCAAATCGTAAAAATGGAGGGAATAATCGAGTCGAAAGCTGTGAGCCACGAGAGTCGGGAAAGAAAGAAATTTCCTCACCTGAGGTGCGGCTAGTACGATATATCGAGCCCTTGTGACCGGTAGAGCTCCATCTTTTCGATGAACGTCTCGGTGAAGTATTTCGGGTAGAAGTGGTCATTATGGAAGTTGACACGCTTCAAGCGTGCAACACTAGGCGGAATGGACATGGCGTTCAAGTCGTCGTCCGACCACCACCGCGAGCCTATCATCTCTGCGAAAGCGTCCTCGGTGAAATCGACACCGATATTGTGAAGTTCCAAAGTCTCGAGCTTCTGCGCTAATGGAGCAGCGGCAGCGGCATCGTACACCAATGCGACGAAAAAGTCATCGCCAACGCTTTCGGTATCCTCTTGGTCGAATTCAGCTCGGAGAGGGATGGGGTGTGTTGCAAGATATCCTGGATGTCCTCCGCAAAGACACAATCGAGTAGATCGAGGCACTCGAGACGGGGAGATTGAATGAGGAAAAGGATCAGCTCCGGCGCGAGCGTGCCGGTGGACCAGGCTGGGCGGGACAGGGGGAGGGAAAGGGAGAGCGATTTTAATGAGGGAAGCTCCAGCGCTCGTAGGAAAGGCGCAAAATCCTGGCCCGTGTGACATACAAGTAGGTTCATGGAAATTTCCAATTTCTCCACGTACTCCAGTACACATGCCTCGCCAATGAGAGGGACTTCTAGCCAATGATCGGTGACCACGTGGACGGAAACAAGGTTCGTGCACTGAACAATGATGTCGAGACACAGCTGGGGTGATTCGTACTCCAGTGAAAGTCGGGTGAGCTGACCCCAGGGGAGGAGAGGAATACACGATGGTGCGCGGCACCTTTTGAGGGTGACATCGCGAAGGCATGGGATGAGCCTGAAAGAATCTACTCCCGAACCCGGGTTGGGCCACCTGAGGGAGAGCTTTTCAAGGCTTTCAAGGTTGCGAGCGGGGATTCGAAGGGCAGAAACGAATTCGATAGGCAGATCTTCGTAGTAAAAGAGTTCAAAGTTTCTCCATCTGTTTACAACGCTGACCATTAAAGGCAGCAGATGCGGGGGGATTAGGGAATAGGGCGAGACGGAGACGGGCAGCGGTGCAGAGCGCTCCAGAACAGCTGGGTAACTAGCAAGGACATTTCTGGTTTTTTGGGGAAAAGTATGGGGAATTCTTGTTCGACCCACAGCCGTGGAGTATTGAGAGCGGTGTGGGAGCGGATTCAATGTGGCTTGCATCAATTAACCGTTGTGGCATATCCTAATTGTACGGAATCAACCATGGCCGTTGTGTTGTAGTATCGATCCTTACCTTGAAATACGAGGGAGGCTTCGAGAAATGAGTTCCTCTTGGTGTTAAACAAAGAGAGAAAGACCAAGAGGCTCTGATGTCATCAATGATCTAACCTCCAAAACCTCAAAAAGGAAAGAGCCACCTTACCAACGGAAGACCCGTGTCATGCGAGTTCGGTGCTGACAGTACTTCAATCCAAGATTTCTCGAGATGCTAAGCATTTAACGGCTACAACGACATCAAACGGCGGGGGCTGGGCGCATACCCATGTTCCAAAGAAAATCGGCGCGCCAAGACTGGCACCTGAAGCGGAGGATACGCGAACCGCGATCACGATCCCAGATGTTCAATTCGGGATAGAGAAGGAACGACGGCATGGTGATGGCCGAGAGAGCAGTAAAGGATGGACTTCAATAACTGTGTTGCATCGCAAAATGTATTTGTATTCTACCTGGCGGGACAAAGGTCAAGCTGGACGGTGAACGGAAGCTGTTTAAGCACGTACATAAGTCAGAAACTAGTTCCAACAAGAAACTGAACAGTTGAGTTTCCCTGACTCCAAGCATCGATCTCTGCTCGAAGATCAGGACTTCGGACGAAGGGCTCGAGGACCTTCACAACCTCCGAGTGATTCTCGTCCATCGCGACATGCACAGGTGTATGCCCATCTCGGTTCGCTTTTTCGACCGTGGCCGCCCCGAATTGAAGAAGGAGCTCAACGAGCGCCTTTGCATTGTCGGGGTTGTAAACAGAACAAGCAAAGTGTAGCGGTGTATTTCCGATACTATCGTCTATATTCGAGTCTACCCCGCGTTCAAGAAAGAAGCAGAGGAATTCGATGTTCTCGATATACAGCACATTTTGCGACATGGCGTCCGTGGTATGGATATCTGCACCTGCAGCGACTAATGCCTGTGCAACATCTAGGTTGGCAGCGTGAAATATAGGCGTAGATCTATGTTGGCTTTTCAGATTTGGGTCAGCGCCGGAGGCGAGGAGGAACTGCACGAGCTCAAGGTTGCCGACGCCCGCGGCACCAAAAAGTGGAGGGAAGCCGCCTGAACCGCGACGGAAGAAATTGATGTCTGCTCCCTCCATTACGAGGTATTGACAAATTTCCAGCTCCCCAGCCCTCGCAGAGGCCTGGAGGGCCTCGCCCAGGTACTGTTGCTGAATTTCACCCGGAGGATCGTTGCGGAGGCCGGAACGAGGAATGGGTGCGAGGAGTTTGACAATCTCCATATGCCCGTTGCTTGCCGCAGAATACAACGGTGTTCTGCTTTTGCCGTCCGGAACCAACACCTTGTCCATCATCTTCTCTCCATACATTGCCAACAGTTTGACCGCCATGGCCCGAAGCCCCAGGTCTGCTGTAATTTGGAGAAGGCTACTGCCGTTGCACTGATTACATTCAAAGTCTGGACTGATTCCAGCCAAAAAGAGCTTGTCGACGGCGCTTTCCAGCTGGTTTTCGACGGCAAAGAGGAGGGCAAGTTTGCCGAGAGGGTCGACAGATGCACAGAGGCAGTACAGACGCTGGTTCAGGGTATGGTGAAAAACAGTGCTTGTTCGAGAGAGGGCGTTGATGGAAGGGAGGTCGGGAATGAGTTGCGGCACCCGGGAGCTAAACCCCGACATGTACAGACGGTGCTTCGGGTCAGGAATTGCCTCGCGAATTAGGAAGGATACGATGTGGAGAACCAGCTCCGTGGGTAGGTCAGAAAGTACCGTCATCGCGAGCGAAGTCGTGGATGTGGACTCAGACAGCAAAAGGAGTGTGGGAAATAGACTTCGATCGTCACAACGTCAATGTCAGCCACAACTCTTTCGGTTCGTTGAATACCACCCAGACCCACGACTTGCATGCCTGATAATTCAATACACCTTCGTAGCATCCAGCGGATTTACGCTCTTCAAATGGCGAGCAAACCGCCCAAGATCTCACAGGCGCTAGAAGACCAGTATTTTGACTTCATCGACAGCCTGCCCGCCACCCTTCTCGTCTCCGGTTCCGGGTGCTCCTCGGCGCGCGGCTGATTCCTCTGTGTCGCTCGCTCAAACCTACAAGTGCTTTTCTTTCTTCCACGGCGCCTCCCACATCTTCCTCTGCCCATCGGCCACGTTCAGGCGCGCGTACCCAGTCGCCGCATTACCGGTGTACGAATCCATGCGCGTCCAGTTCCCCGCCGCGTTCTCCGGCTCGTCGTAGCGGGGGTAGAACAGCCCGCCACGCTCCCAGGTCGGGCTGAGGAACACGTCGGCGTGGCGGAGGAGGCCGTCGAGGGTCGCGGCGGAGCCGACTTCGGAGACCCATTGGACGACGTAGCCGAAGTCGGGGTATGAGAAGGTGCTCTTCGCTGGAGGCCCCGCTATCTCGCGTGCGCTGTGTAGCGTCGCAGGAGCGTCCGGATCAGCACCTTCCTTGACTAGCGTTCGGAAGGCGGAGCCTACAGCTCTGCTGTTTGCATTAACACGCCCGTCCTTGTCAGCGCTGCTGAGGACGCCAAGAGATTGCGCGGGGTAAAGCGCGTGGATCTCCTCCGAGCTCCAGGAGTTCATGAATGTGCATGCCCTGTTAACGAACAAGTCTGTGTTTGTTCCTACTAAGGGAAGCCACTTGCCATGCGGTTAGCCCTATACCATGCTCGCTATACAGGGCTTTATCAATACCACGACCAATTCCTTGAAAAGGAGCCAGCCAAAGAAAGGATCCAATGTATGCAAGACTTTTCTTGTAATGGCACGAGGTGACACAGTCGTATTACTTTCACAGTCACTTGTGAGGCATGGTACAGATAGATAGGCAAGGTACATGATTATGCCTCTAATGAACTACCGGACCTTGTCTAGTTGCTTGAGGTCCGATATCTTTCATGCAATGCACTGAAATGTACCTAAATTTAAAATATTGAATCGCTCTGAAGGCATAACAAGAAGTCACGGAAATAGGCATGCATTGCACTTACATTGGGATCCTAATGACTGGATTTGTGGTTCTCGGTCATTCCTGAATATTTATGCCTGATTCAAGCCGACTTGAACCAACGTGCAAGTCTGAAACTTGACTCGACTCTACACAAGTCGGCTACCGAGTCGACTTCAAGTTCCTTCAATTATGAAGTCACGGTAGGAATACTAGACTGAGTTAGGGCCGATAAAAATCGATGTTAAATAGACAGAACAAGTAAACACTTCGACAACAAATGTAACACCTATATATCAAACATATTCAAGGAAAGTATGGGAGCTTGATCTATGGAATTCTAAATCCTCCTGTGCGGTCCATGACCTTTGTGCTGTCCCACTTCTGACGAATCGACGATAGTTTGTCCAGGTTGCCTTGGTAAATGCTGGCAACGGCGACACCATCGGCTGCAAGATTGTAGTAAACCGGTGCATCTGCGACCGCACAACCAAGTTCTATAGCTGCGGCAGTCAGCTGTGAGGTGATCTTCTCGATCATAGGCACCCAATAGGCATCATTCTCTTCGCCTTGCCATTTGAAGTTGAGAACGAGAGGCGTATTTGGAGATCCTTTGACATGAGGCCACGCGCAGTCTTTGCTATTATCGAAAAGACTGGGATTGAAAGGCCAGAAGTCGGGATACATCTGTACGCCGCCGTGAGATATGAAATCTATTGATAATGGCTGCAACGAGGTCAGTATCTTGATCAATGTCATGTATCATGGGCTTACACCAAAAACCGCAAGGGTAGCAGCAATCAACTCCTTTTTAAATCCAGACAGCATCACACAGCTGAAGCGACCTCTAGTGATACCAGTTAATACTGACATCGGTGTCGATCAACTTCATTTACCGGAAAGGAGGGAGATCATCAACAACCTCAGCTCCCCATCCCAGTCTGTGACTTTGGCGGTTCCCTGGAAGAGCGGCCATTCGATCTAGCCAGTTGTCAAAGGCTGGGGTCGGTGTCGTATGAGGAATGGCTTCAAATTCTTGAAAAACTTCCGTAGGAGGGGTAAGACGGTCGTAAAAGCATTCGGCGGTAATAATTGGCTGTTCTTAATTGTAAGCACTATCGGTCTTGTAGACCAAGAGCACTTACCGTGAGTTTTCCATTATCCACGGTCCATTCCCAATACGTCTCAATGTTTGATAGTGGGTCCACATTTGTCGAGTAATTTATAATCGCGTCGACGACTTTCACTGACTGATCGAGTGTATACTGATAAGTCTGAGACTGTAAAGACAGAAAATCAGTTCAGCAACATATAGATCATCGAGAAATTCCCTTGTGGCGTACATATATGGGGCCTTGTGCTTGTGTTATCATGGTCCAATTTGTCACTATACCAAAATTGTTTCCTCCTCCCTTGATGCTGAGTCAGACTGTGTTCAGTTATAACACTCGAGAGAGTACATACTTTGAGAGCCCAGAACAAGTCCTCGTTGCTGATCTCGCATACTTTAAGAACCTCGCCAGAAGGTACGACAACATCAATCGATTGAATGTTATCAATTGCAAGCCCAAATTGATTGGTCTTGTTGGAGTACCCGCCCCCGAGGTTGAATCCCGCCACCCCGACACCTGCGCAAGAGGAGGCCCCTGCGACGGTACGGTCAGGCGGGAGTAGTTTGTAGACATCCTGCCATAACCTTCCGGGACCAATATCCACAGTCTGGGTGTCTGCATGGTAATTCACTTGTCGAAACAGGGCCATATCTACCAGTAGCCCAGTTGTAGAGCTGAAACCAGGTGGCGCTATATGGCCTCCTCCCTTGATCTATGTCATTGTTGAGCATGGCCATGGGTGAACTAGATCTCGAAAGATTCATACCGCAAATGAAAGCTTTTGGTGCCCCGCTAGAAGCTTAAACTAAGAAAGTTCTCATGTTAAGAGTGTGTTATCCAGTCATGCCCTCGGATTACTCACAAACATTGTAATATCTTGCGCGACTGCTGGCTGAAAGACCAACAAGGGATTTTGCTCGCTGCTGACCCAGTAATACGATGATACACTGTGTTCGTATCCTGCACTCCCTGGAGAACAAGGACATCAATCAGAATGTGATTTATGGGCAGTATACTTTGGGTTAATTGACCTGGATAGAATATCTTAGCCTCAGGGGAAAGGTCCTTGGCGAATTTTTTAATAGCCTCTATAGGGTCCTTGGTAGAAATATTTTTTGTCAGACGAAGAGTGTCATTGTAGTAGACAGCGATACTTACCGACATGGTTGTTTTTCTGATCATGAAAGGTACTCTCCCCCTTATATACCGCAACGATGAGATCGATAACACCTTATGGCCGTCCTACATTGGCTAGGACCAAAGACGGAGCTATGTATTCGCCGTTCATACCTAGGTCAGTTGTCGGAAGTGTGTTGTAAGCACTTTAATCTGTACCTGACGCCCGCAGAATGTTCTTCAAGTTGTCAGCGTTGAGGAACCAGGTTCAGGCACCGTGTCAAGCCGGAGTTTTAGAGTGCCGAAAAGCTCTCTGGGACCCTCCCTGAGAGTAACACAAGGCACTCGAGCTAGAGTGTGTTTGGGACAATTCGGTACGCCCCGGGCGCGCTCAAGGCACCGAGTCCAGCTGGGAGTGCTTCGTTGCGTTCAGGGACCCTGTCTACACAAGCCTCCATGGCACTCGGATCTGCAGATTTGGCCCGGCATTGGCCGGTGACAGAATGTCTCTTGCAGCATCCGGTATTGTCTAGTGCACCTGGACGATATGGCGCCACGTCCGCCAGATAATCGGAAATCAGATATACAGTTGGAAAGTTTCTTAAGGGATGCGCTGGTCACGCTTCACTGTATAGAATTGGACAAACAGCCCGTCGTCCTGCAGGAAACCCTCCTTGGATTTCCAGGCGGCTGTGTACTTCTCGAGAACGCATATTCGTCCCGTTGCGGACGTCGTTGTATCTTTTGAATACGACATTCCGATCAAGACCCATAGTCGCGGAGTATTGAGAGCGACACGCGTATGTCTCCAGTGGCTGCAGATGCTACACAGCACCAATATATCGGTGAGGGATGCTGATTTGAGGGACCTCTGCACGTCGGCACGGGTCTGAATGAGCGCTAAACCAGAATGCCCGCGAGCAACTCGAAATCGACAGCATTAAGGCAATGCTGTCAATCGGGGGTGAGGTTTTGGGCAATCCATTGGAGGTCCTGGAAGTCAAAGAGTACTCCGTGGTAGTTTCCGTGCGACTTGTGTCCATCGAGCGCATACATCCCACGGATTCGCTTGCAAAACGAGAAGAAGGAACACGCGGATGTGATGCCATCACTAACCTCCAAAGTCTCGAAAAGGAAAGTCCTAAGCGACCGGACTTCAGTTTTGGCATTCAATAAGTAGCTATCTGACTCTCACAATTTCATTCATACAAGGGCGCAATAGAAAAAGGTTCGATGTCACAATTCTCGATAATCCATGAGATTCACTACACACTTTGGGTCGTAAATTGTGCGGGTAAATATCACAGTCAAGTACATGAAATACAACGGCACCAGATCGGTCGTGTATTACTATTGGCTATCTTTCTCAGAGTTACGAATGGCAGGCCGATCTCGAGTGAGATTGATCGGCTGCCTACTGTCGGGCAAATCGTAAAAATGGAGGGAATAATCGAGTTGAAAATTGTGAGAGTCGGGAAAGAAGGAAATTTCCTCACCTGAGGTGCGGCTAGTACGATATATTTAGTCCTTGCAACCGGTAGAGCTCCATCTTTTCAATGAACGTCTCAGTGAAGTATTTCGGATAGAAGTGGTCATTATGGAAGTTGACACGCTTCAAGCGTGCAACATTAGGCGGAATGAGCATTGTGTTCAGCTCGTCGTCCGACCACCACCGCGAGCCTATCATCTGTGCGAAAGCCTCCTCGGTGAAATCGACACCGATATTGTGAAGTTTCAAAGTTTCGAGCTTTGCCCTAATGGAGCAGCGGCAGCGGCATTGTACACCAATGCGAGGAAAAAGTCATCGCCAACGCTTTCGGTATACTCTTGGTCGAAAAGCAGCTCGGAGAGGGATGGGGTGTGTTGCAAGATATCTTGGATGTCCTCCGCAAAGACACAATCGAGTAGACCGAGGCACTCGAGACGGGGAGATTGAACTAGGAAAAGGATCAGCTCCGGCACGAGCGAGACGGTGGAGCAGGGTGGGCGGGAGAAGGGGATGAAAAGGGAGAGCGATTTCAATGCGGGAAGCTCCAGCGCTCGTAGGAAAGGTGCAAGATCCTGGCCCGCGTAACATATTTCCATGGAAATTTCCAATTTCTCCACGTACTCCAGTACGCATGTCTCACCAATGCGAGGAACTTCTAGCCACCGATCGGTGACCACGTGGGCAGAAACAAGGTTCATGCACTGAACAATGACGTCGAGACACAACTAGGGTGATTCATGCTCCAGTGAAAGTCGGGTGAGCTGACTCAAGGGGAGGAGAGGAATACACGATGATGCGCAGCACCCTTTGAGGGTGACATCGCGAAGGCATGGGGTGAGTCTGAAAGTATCTACTCCCGAACCCAAGTTAAGCCTTCAACGACTACAACGACATCAAACGGCGGGGGCTGGGCGCATACCCATGTTCCAAAGAAAATCGGCGCGCCAAGACTGGCACCTGAAGCGGAGGATACGCGGACCGCGATCACGATCCGAGATGTTCAATTCGGGATAGAGAAGGAACGACGGCATGGTAATGGCTGAGAGAGCGGTAAATGATGGATTTCAATATAACTGTGTTGCATCGCAAAATGTATTTGTATTCTATCTGGCGGGACAAAGGTCAAGCTGGACGGTGAATGGAAAGTGTTTAAGCACGTACACAAGTCAGAAACTAATTCCAACAAGAAACTGAACGGTTGAGTTTCCCTGACTCCAAGCATCGATCTCTGCTCGAAGATTAGAACCTTGGACGAAGGGCTCGAGGACTTTCACAACCTCCGAGTAATTCTCGTTCATTGCGACATGCACAGGTGCATGCCCATCTCGGTTCGCTTTTTCGACCGTGGCCGCCCCGAATTGAAGAAGGAGCTCAACGAGCGCCTTTGCATTGTCGGGGTTGTAAGCAGAACAAGCAAAGTGTAGCGGTGTATTTCCGATACTATCGTGCACATTTTGCGACATGGCGTCCGTGGTATGGATGTCTGCACCTGCAGCGACTAGTGCCTGTGCAACATCTAGGTCGGCAGCGTGAAATATAGGCGTGGATCCATGTTGGGTTTTCAGATTTGGGTCAGCGCCGAAGGCGAGCAGGAACTGCACGAGCTCAAGGTTGCCGACGCCCGCGGCACCAAAAAGTGGAGGGAAGCCGCCTGAGCCGCGACGGAAGAAATTGATGTCTGCTCCCTCCATTATGAGGTATTGACAAATTTCCAGCTCCCCAGCCCTCGCAGAGGCCTGGAGGGCCTCGCCCAGGTACTGTTGCTGAATTTCACCCGGAGGATCGTTGCGGAGGCCGGAACGAGGAATGGGTGCGAGGAGTTTGACAATCTCCATGTGTCCGTTGCTTGCCGCAGAATACAACGGTGTTCTGCTTGTACCGTCTGGAACCAACACCTTGTCCATCATCTTCTCTCCATACATTGCCAACAATTTGACCGCCATGGCCCGAAGCCCCAGGTCTGCTGCAATTTGAAGAAGGCTGCTGCCGTTGCACTGATTACATTCAAAGTCTGGACTGATTCCAGCCAAAAAGAGTTTGTCGACCGCGCTTTCCAGCTGGTTTTCGACGACAAAGAGGAGGGCAAGTTTGCCGAGAGGGTCGACAGATGCACAGAGGCAGTACAGACGTTGGTTCAGGGTATGGTGAAAAACAGTGCTTGTTCGAGAGAGGGCGTTGATAGAAGGGAGGTAATGAGTTGCGGCACCCGGGAGCTAAACCCCGACATGTACAGACGGTGTTTTGGGTCAGGAATTGCCTCGCGAATTAGGAGGGATACGATATGGAGAACCAGTTCCGTGGGTAGGTCAGAAAGTACCGTCATCGCGAGCGAAGCCGTGGACGTGGAGAGCAAAAGGAGTATGGGTTGAAATGGACTCGAAATCCGATCTCGACAACGTCAATGTCAGCCACGACTCTTTTATCCCCTGTCGTTATTTAAAATACCATCCAGACCCACGACTTGCATGCCTGATAATTCAGTAGACCTTCGTGGCATCCAGCGGATTTACGCTCTTCAAATAACGAGCAAGATCTTGGGCGGTTGAGTCAACCGCCCAAGATCTCACAGGCGCTAGAAGACCAGTATTTGGACTTCATTGACAGCCTGCCAGCCACCCTTCTCGTCTCCAGTTCCGGGTGCTCCTCGTGGCGGATTCCTCTGTCGCTCGCTCAAACCTACAAGTGCTTTTCCTTCTCAGCAACAATGATACGTATACGCCGTTTCTAAACCACCCCATTGACATCTCTATACCTACATGGACATTCCTATAC
The DNA here is from genome assembly GCA_029282495.1 of Mycena albidolilacea. Lineage (NCBI taxonomy): Eukaryota > Fungi > Basidiomycota > Agaricomycetes > Agaricales > Mycenaceae > Mycena > Mycena albidolilacea. The sequence continues at coordinate 1,957,847 of JARIHO010000005.1, read as the reverse complement.
CGACATCTGCTTGCCATACCCCCTAGCTATCGACGCACTCATAGCTAAATTTTTGAGTCGCACGTATCCTCTGTCCCCCCCTAGACTATACAACAAGTATCTTTGTCCCTCTTTCACAGTATGTACTACTATACAGGCTCAGCTTCGCGGTAGATATTATGATACTGGTTCTAGCGCAATACGCCCTGCGATACATTATTTGGAATATATCAGAATTTTTCTCGCCTGTCTTGAAGTAAAACCAAGTCGAGTTCTTCCCTGCCTACTACAACCGTCGCGGTGATATCGCCGCCTGCCTTAGTGACGGAGTGTACGTTGAATAGCTCTCCGTTGATGTACAGTCCATAAGTTCCCTCAGCGAGGTTTCGGAAGACGGGGGATATTCTGTTAGGATTGCAGTTAGTCTGCGCCTTCATCCAATGCATAGAGACTCACGTCTTACTGGATCCATCCCACGTCCGCAGAGTAACAATCATCGCGCCGACATCCGCGTCCCACGCGCCACGGAGGAAATCGACGCCAGAGCTCAAATCCACCCCGTCGACGTACGGCGTGCAAGCAAAGTGCTCCTGCGTCCACGGCGCCTCCCACATCTTCCTCTGCCCATCGGCCACGTTCAGGCGCGCGTACCCAATCGCCGCATTACCGGTGTACGAATCCATGCGCGTCCAGTTCCCCGCCGCGTCCTCCGGCTCGTCGTAGCGGGGGTAGAACAGCCCGCCACGCTCCCAGGTCGGGCTGAGGAACACGTCGGCGTGGCGGAGGAGGCCGTCGAGGGTCGCGGCGGAGCCGACTTCGGAGACCCATTGGACGACGTAGCCGAAGTCGGGGTATGAGAAGGTGCTCTTCGCTGGAGGCCCCGCTATCTCGCGCGCGCTGTGCAGCGTCGCAGGTGCGTCCGGATCAGCACCTTCCTTGACCAGCGTTCGGAAGGCGGAGCCTACAGCTGTGCTGTTTACGTTCACACGCCCATCCTTGTCAACGCTGCTGAGGAAGCCAAGAGATTGCGCGGGGTAAAGCGCGTGGACCTCCTCCGAGTTCCAGGAGTTCATGAATGTGCATGCCCTGTTAACGAATAAGTCTGTGTTTGTTCCTACTAAGGGAAGCCACTTGCCATGCGGTTAGCCCTATACCACGCTCGGGGATGCGCTGGTCACGCTTCACTGTATAGAATTGGACAAACAGCCCGTCGTCCTGCAGGAAACCCTCCTTGGATTTCCAGGCGGCTGTGTATTTCTCGAGAACGCCTTCGACGATATTCGTCCCGTTGCGGACGTCATTGTATCGCATCGCGATAATCTGTGTTGGAGTTAGACGACGAATACTGTATGCCACCCAACTGTGACTCACGGGGAATTGGTTGCATACGACAAAACTGGGACCTGTTATTAAGAACATACGCGACCAGGAGAAGAAGCACGAACATGCAATTGGGCTCGCAGCAAACACCGATCCAGTTTTCGCGTTCCATCTCCTTGTGAATAGCCTCCTGCAGGGTAGTGCGATTGTACGAGAATGTTTCGCGGCCCATGCCCCAGAACATCGGGTTCCAGTCAAATACGAGCGCGTCAGGCGCGTCGTACTTGTCGTCGTCGATCAACATCGCGTGTAACGACACCATTAGAAGAAGATGCCCAGAATACTTGGGTGAGAGTCAGTTCGAGTTGTACTGCAAACAAAGACCGGGCGACATGCCATGATATTCTCCTTCACGACTGGATTCGGCCACGGCTTCCTTAGCTCCTCGATGTCGGGATCAGTCGTCCGCCCACTCTGGCTCGTCAGATACCAGTACCCCCAAACTTCCTTGTCCATCATCCGCGCAATTAGACTGTCAAGCAAGGACTTGAAGACGGAACGCAGAGCCGGGAGACGGTGGTAGTGCGCGGCTCCTACAGCATAGGCCATTGCCGCAAGCTGGTACCGCAATGAGTCTAACCATTCTTGGCCCGCGACTTGAGTACCCATGTGGAGCCACTCGCCCGGAGGTGCTGTAGCGAGATTGTGAAAGTGACGAAGGTGCCCACTCTGGAGTGAAGTGAGTTTCTGCGCGTTTTCCAGAAAACCGGGGGGAAGAGTCTGGGGCAGATTGTTTGCAGTCGACATTCCTGAAAACACGAGATTTTTGAAAGGTGACTGAAAAGAGATCGAAGAGCTGGTCTTATAAACGGAGAGCAGGTAAAGCCGGCCGTATCAGCCGCGTCCCAGTCTGAACGCGTCCGCAAACCGTCCGTATCATACACGTCCCAATCCAAATCTGTCCGTGGGACCAATGCCGAAGCAAACGGACAGAAATCTGAAGCCGTCCATACGCGTCCGTATCGTAAATTTTCCTGACCAAGGGTACGACGTGACACCTCCTTGGGCTTGGTAAACGGTTCAGCAATCGCGACTCGGCAATGTCACGTGTGCGAGCACTCTCGAAAAGTGCTGAGCTTATAAACGGAGAGCGCTCCCAAGCCGTCTGGACACGCGTCCCGATTCTGGGTGTCCACGGCCGAAGGATTCCCCAAGGGCACGACGTGAGACGGCGTGAGACAAAATCGCGACTCTTGCGGACTGAGTTAACCGGTTACACGGTTATAGCGTACTTGTACATTAGGTACTTACCTGTGGCCGCGCGCGCGCGGGTCGGACTATCACGCTGTTCCCCTGGGGTCATCGGCTATACAAACATTATGACTAAGGAACAACGATACATACCGGAATGCTTACCGGAGAGTAGTGGTCAAGGTAATGGTCAAGGTATGGAGTCTGTGGTCGGCACAAGATTTGTCGAGAGGAGCGTCCATGACCATACAGCGCTTGTCCCTCTCGATCAAATCTCGTCGAAACGTCGCACGGCGTCGGTGGCACCGCCGTGACTCTTGAGTCCGAAAGGCGTTCGCGTCCATAAAACGTGTCGGTACTGAAAATCAAGGTTAGCAATGCTCGGGGCAGAATGGGGCCATTACTACCCACAACTAGGCACATAGTAGTAATCCGCGACATCCTCCGCCACCTTGAGGCTTCCGGGGGTTGTGCTCAGCCGCCCGGGCTGTCCGTATATACCACCAGCCCAGAGAGCGAAGCCACTTCAGATGGCAGAGCGTGAAATGGGAGATGGTATGTATAGGAATGGTCTCCAGCGACCGCAGATACAGAGACGCAGACGGACAGTGTCAGTCATGGCGGGAGAATATAAATTAGGGGCATCTCAAGGGCAGAGTATGCAGATTATTCTGGTCTAGACTCTAAAGCATGATCAGAGGATCCTGCTCCGACTGCAGTCTCCCCGAAGCCTCGAGCAAAGGCAGCGCCCGGCGTAAAAACTCCGGGTCGTCATGCAACGAGCACACAAACCTGACGGTCCGCAGGAGCGGAAATCTCGGCGGGGACAAAAACACGTCCACTGGTGTCCAGTTGAAAATCCGCAGCAATGTCCGATCAACATTGAGTGACAGACGTTGCAGTGGAAGGCCAGCCAGGCTGTGTATCAAAATCAACAACTCATCGAGGCCCAGATCCCATGTGTGGATGGCCAGTGTTTGGAGTTTGGGGTGAAGCGAAAAGTCGAATACGCCTGCGCGATGGGTGAGCGAAAGAACCTTGGGTACATGCACAAGTACCCTCTGAGTGCTTGATTTCCAGATGACGGAGAGCGCCGCCAATTTGCTTCATCGCCGCGCGCACGGTGGGCACGTCGGCAGGTTTCAGGAAATGAAGCCTCAGCGATTCCACATTGGGAAGATGGTTGAACGTAAGCAGCCACGCGAGGATCCGGCCGCAGGCCAGTGACCAATCGAGCAATACAATACGCAGGGACCGCGGTGGAAAAGCGCTAACAGGAGGATCTGCCCAAATGCCAGTGAAATAAAGAACGCGCAGTTTCGGCAAAGCCGGGAAGAGGCATATCAGATTGATGACCGGCATGGGCTGCTCCCTCAGCAGGATGTAGTCGAGGACCAAGTGTGTGACTTGCGGAAAGGACCTGAAAAATCCCGTGGTGAAGAACGAGTCCGCGGTCGCGTCGCCATCGATATGAGCTGACATCTTGAGCTCGACGACACCAGAAAGGCGGCGCAAGTCAGTTGAAATTTGTTCAAAGTGGCAGTCGTCGGGGTCCCCAAAGCGTCGAAGCGAATGAAAGCTGCGAACATGCCGCAGGAATGTGCAGCAGGGGGATTGTAAAAGGTCGCGGAAGCTGAGGACATTGGATGTGTCTCCCATCGCCAGAGTGTGGAGGGTGACTGATTTGAAAAGGTTACAGCGCGGGACCCATGCGCTGCACACAAGAGAACAGGTTCTGAGAGCCCTAAAATCTCCTCCAAGACGGTCGAGAATCTCTTCAATGAGCTCCTGCGGCAAGTCAAAGGTCATGGTTGAAGCCAAGGAATACCGTCAGCGGGATCATTCGTCGGTTGAATCTCCTCTCTAGTATACGTGATCTGAACGGCTGCTTATATCTTCAGATTTCACGCTCTGAAGACTAGAGAGGCTGAAACGAGCCTAGAACCTCCCGTCTTATTGCAATGGAGCTCTCTCCATTTCTTAACTCTCGGACGTCCTCTGCAGAAACCCTGTTTCCACTCACCCCACGCCGATGTTGTCGGCCTGGAATTACCGGGTCAGGTCTGCGAGTGCTCGAGGGCAGCAAGGCATCTGCAGGAATGGTCTTCTTCTGGCCAGCTGGGGTTGACTGCCTTTCGCTTTTGGCAACCTCAATGGCGCAGAAACATTCCGAGAAATGCTCTGTCTGACTTGAGAACGCTGCAACTTGAAGCCAATAAACATGCAATTGACGAGTCGAACTCCTCCTTGTTTTTCGTCGACATCTACAAAGCTTGGCCCTGAATCGCGCTTGGAGTTGCAAGCCCATCCCACTGGATGTCCAGATAACCGAAGGCTTCGAGGAGCGTAGACCTACATTCACAAAATCAACCTTCACGACCCTAGGACACTCGCTCTGGCAGCACGGCCTCTCATAAACCTTTAGATGACGCTGGTTACCACCCCGCGACGGTCCAAGTTATCTTTCTGGCTTTGTCGATATTGACCGCTCAATGTTCCAATCGCTCGATTCGACTCTTGACCCGGCTATGGCCCGCGGTAACTTTATCCGAGACGAACTCTTCGAGAAATGTACTGAGCTCAAGGAACAAGCACAAGGGACCAAATATTGGGCACTAATGGAGCTTGGTCAGTCAGCCCTCGTTTTATTATCTTTGCACAGTCGGTGTCAGCTCGCTCCAGAACGAAAACACCATTGGCACCTCTAACAACAGATGAGAAGCGCATTCAGTCGATTGTAACGAACGTGATTGTAGATTTTATCTCGTCCCAAACCAAAATCTTGGGTGAAGAAACGCGACAACTATCGATGTTGCCTGAACGGTTATCGAGCGAGAGACCTGGCCGAAAATGAATACATTCAGAACGAGCTGAACCCACAACACAAATTGCGGATCCCGACCCCAAATTCTTCCGATGCATCAAGCTCTGGGCGATATCTTCCGGCTAGTTGTGGCTGTCCGGCCCGGGATCCTTTGGATCCTTGTCTATGAGCCGCCAGAGCAGAACAAACATCACACCGTTATTAAAGTTGTGGGCGTTTGTGGGCGCTGAGATTTGAGGTACGACAGAGTGTTCGAACAAGGTAACACCGTTGATTGATTCTCACGGAGATACATGCAAATGTGCAGTGGTGGATACAGTATGGTGGCTAACGATGATATGTATATATGTAAGGTATGAATGTGTGTATGAAAATGCTGAGGATCGTGAGGAGTTGAGCAATGTACTACAACTAATTAGGTAAAGGTTCGTCTAGAGAAAAAGTCTCGAATGCGATCCGAAAAAATGTTCATTTCCTGAAAGGATTATTGGAGGATGTCCCCGTCCGCGTCGGCTCGAGCCAATACGTGCCCCCGACCCGAGTCGGGGGCGAGCCCGCCAATGCAGGCCGCACCGCCTCCGCGTACACCTGGGCCTCCGTCGGCCCTGCAGGGGGGTCGACGTCGATAAGCCGCTCGTCCGTGTACATGTACGAGCGGCTCGACACGGTGCTCGGATAGCGCGCCAGCCCCGCGAGCAGGTTCTTGTTCACGGGCTGCCGCGGCTCCGGCGCGTTGCGCGGCGCGCCCGTCACCTGCGAGTACATCGAAGCGCGCGACACCTGGTCCGCGACGGCGGTGTGGTCGCGGTCGCGCCGGCCGCCGAGCGACGGGAGTGCCGACGGCGCGCGGCTATGGCCGGAGACCGAAGACGGAGGGCGGCTCGACCGCGTCGACCCCGCCCGGGTGTACTCGTACGCCCCAAACAGCTGCATCTTCTCCATCTCGTTGTGGTGTCGCGCCTCCTCCGCGTTGCGCATCTTCATCAACTTGATCGCCTCGCTCTCTACGTCGTCCGTGGTGATTGGAAGCTGCGGCGGCGACGCGCGGCGACTCGCTTTGTGCCCGAACAGCTTCTCCCCGAAACGGAGCAGCCGCCAGCGCCAGCTCGTCTTGGGGTCGAGGCGCTTCGAGGCGGCGAACGCTGCGGTCTGTTTCGCGCGGCGGTTGCGTGCGCGACGGCGCCAGCACATCAGTACGAGCAGGAAGATGAATGCGCAGCCGAGTGCCATGAGGAGAATCTCCCACCACGCCAGGGGCCGGCCACCAGTCGCGGTCGCGGGCGGCGAGGTAGCAGGAGGACTAGGGGTGGGTTTCGTCGGCGCTGAGATGGTGCCGTTGTTCGCTGCAACAGAAGTGACGACGACAAGGTCGGAGAGGCAGACACCCAGTCCGGGGACGACGCTCGTCGAATTGTTGCAAGTCGCAGCAGTACACGCACCGCCGCGTAACACCTGGCTCGCGTTGGTGCACGCTAGACAGTTACCGGGCCCGGATCCAGAGCAGCTCGAACAGCTTGCGTCGCAGGGCTGGCACGTGCTGGAGGTCGTGTCGAAGAACTCCACTCTGCTGCACGTCGGTAGACACCGCCCGCTGGTCAGCACGGGGCGGCTGGAAGGGCAGCTCGCGCATTGGGTGAAGGATGGCCCGCTGCATGTCGCACAGTCCGGGTGGCATGTGAGACACGCGCCGGACGCAGAGAATGTGTTGGAGGGGCATGTGCTGACACACTTCCCGTTCAATGCGAGCTGGTTGCTTGGGCAAGTGAGACAGGTCGTCGGAGAACCTGAGCATGTGCTGCAGCTCGCGTCACAAGCTGGTCAAGATCGGTCAGATATGAAACCATACAGCGGAGGATAACGAAGGACATACCGGTACATGTCACGTTGTCCTTTGGTGAAAGGAAAGTGCCCGTTGGACAGCTGTCGATGCATTGACCGCCGGAGAGGACGGTGCCTTTCAAGCAACCAGTGCACTTGAGTTGATTGACCGTCGACGCCACACTGAAGCTTGCGATCTCACAGGTCGTGCATTTAGCGCCGCACGCTAAAAAGGGGATGATAAGAAAAAACCTGCGAGCGAAACGAGAAACACTTACTGTCGCATTTGCCCTTATTGTTATCCGCAATTAAATTAGACCCGTCACAGACACCGGTGCTGCTCGCAGACACGCAACTGCCGTTATTGGTTAAATAATGGGTTTGAGGGCAAAGAGTGCAGTCATTGGACGTCGGGCCGGAGCACGTATTGCAAGAGGCCGAGCAAGCGGTACAGGTTGTGCCATCGCTGCTGAAGCTGCCATCGGGACAGGGTGCCCCTCCGGCGGTAGTGGGAACAGTGGTGCATTTCGTTGCGTCGTTTTGATCCTGTGTGAAGTGGGGACCGCAAGTGAGGCAGTTTCCAGTCCCATCAGCACAACTTGCGCATCCAAGTGCACAAACTAACAACCACAGTCAGAAACCGAACTACCAAAAGTGTAATTCTGGGCACACCTTTGCAGTCTCCGTTAGAAGTGGCGAAGAATCCGCTGGCACACTTGGCACACGCCGTTCCATTGGCGGCCGTGGTGTAACCCGGATTACACGCACACGAACCGTCGGGAGCACACTCGCCGTTCAGACAATTGCAAGCCGACAGAGGGTTGGCAACGGGAGGGGTGAGGCACCTGCCGGTTCCAGCGATACCCTCATCGCACTCCGAGCAGCCAGCGGGACATGCTTGACACGTTGGCCCGAAAAATCCAGCGGCGCAGGTTTCACAAGATGTGCCGTTGAACCCCGGGGCGCATGCGCAGGTGCCGGATGCTGAGCAGGTGCCGGAACTTGCACAGGGTGTCGAGCAAGTGGAAGATTGCATATCGAGGAGTGACATTGCGCCCGTGCTTCGTAGAGGAAGCTGGGCGGTATCGGGGACAGAGTCCCAGAATACAACGCGCCCATTGGATCCAAATGATAACGCCACCCACACACTGGAAGACATGACCATGGACTCAGCCGTTAAAGGTGTCGAGCTATTGGATACAGGGGCGGAAGGAAGAGAGCTGAATGCTGCCTGGCCCGAATAAAGGGTTTGGGGGTAGATAGCGAGACCAGGAGCAACTGCGACATTCAGAGGTAATGCGACAGTCGAAGAATTGCCAAAGCCGGGATGTGGGCTAAGGGTTGCATGAGAGGACGTTAAGAGATCGTGGACTAGTTCCGGATTCGTAGTTGCTGTATATTGTCCTGGGAGAAGGAGAACGCTGTTCGCGACATCTGACGCAGAGAGGGTTACTCCGACTGGTATGTTTTATCAGTACTCTGGTTGCAAAATGTTGCATGTAACGCACGAGTTGTGTTCGATGAGCCTTGCAGACATTGGCCGGCAACGCATACGATGGAGGAGGAATTCGAGGCCGCTACGACGGGATTAGCTTCGGTATGCCTTAGAGTGCCAATTCACCGACCAACTGGTGCACCCAGGGCAAAAAGGACGACAAAAAGCGTGGATAACATGGGAAGGCGGAAAAACGAACGTGAGGGGGGAGGTTAAGAGACGTATGTAAAAGGCCCTTATTATTATGGTAATGGGCAGGAGCGAGAATGGAGCCGGTCTCGCGTGTCCGCCATTGTGCCCATCGGCTAAAAACAATAGAAGAGGTACTTAGCCGAGAGACAATACACTTCGATCGTGGCTGTGCAACCGGGGTATCCGGGCATCCTGCAGGAATATTGCAAAGTCGCCTCGGGGCTGCCTTGTCTTCGGAAAAATCAATATGTAAGTGGTTCCATTATTTACATGAATGTTGTATACTACAAGGACGAGTTTAAAGAATAACAAGGTCCCCGCGACATGAATGACACCAGAATACATGCGATTCGTCCAGAAACTGCGGCCGTTTAAATGGTGCCGGCGCACGGGTAGGAGGGCTCGTCGGCCGCTCCCCGTCCACGGACCGTACCGGCGACAGCGCGCGCGACGGCGGATGCGAACTGTACTGGTGCGCCAGTGCGCGTGCCGCGACCTCACTGTCGATCCGCGCCTTGAGCATGCTGAGGCTGACCTTCGCGTCTCGGGCGTGAGGTTCTGATCGAACACCGAGCGCGACAGCGGCGGCGCGTCGGCGCCGAGTCCAGCGCGCACGGACGCGGCTCGACTTGCTGGGCGCGAAGTCGACGGGAGGCTTGGGGAGAGCGCGCGGTGCACGGCAGCGCCGCGTGTCTGCGTGAGTTGGTCCTCGAGCGCGCTGACCTGTTTGCGCAACGCGTGAGACTTGGCTTCCGCGTCGAACACAGAGTTCTCGAGCGCGCGGATCTGAGACTGCGCGGCAGACAGGTCGAGGGCGTGCTGTTGGCGTAAGGAGCTCAGCAGCTCGTGGTCAAGAGAGTCCGGACCATCGGCCTTCGTTGGCGATGAAACCGTCTCACAGAGGCGCTCAAGTTCCTCGTCTTTGGCAGCGAGGTCTGCACGGAGCGATTCGATCTCGTTTTGTGCTTGGACCAGGAAATCTTGCTCTTCATCGTGCTCCGTTCGGCGCTCTGCAATCTCTTGCTGCAGCGCCGAGAGCTCGTCCAGCTGAGAATTCGAGGTAGCCGTGAGCCGCTCGATCTCCTCCAAGCGCTTAGCGCTCTCTTGACGGTGGCTAGCTCGTTCCGCTTCCAACGACCGGATGCTATCATTGGACAAGTCCAGCTCCTCCCGCAGATCAGCATACGCCTTTTGGAGCTCGCCCGAGCTCGCCTGCGCCAGACTCTGGTCCTTCTCGCGCTGCGCCAAAATCTCCTGCAGCCGCTGCTCCGCCTGCTCTTTCTGATCGCGCAGCTCGTCCAGTTCCGCCTCTACCTGACCGATTTTGTTATCCCGACTCCGTAGTGTATGTTCCAGCGCATCGATCTTCTCGCCAAGCTCCAGCTTCACACCGGTGAGTTCTACGATCTTCGGCCGCATCTCGTCGAGGGAGCGCATCAGCGTCGTCCCCTCCCTGCAGACCCTTCTGCGTCTGTTCAGCATCCTCCGCTCGACGGTTGGCCGCCTTGAGCTCATTCTGCGCCGTCTGGATTTGTCGACCAGCAGCCGCCAGCTCAGACGTCGCCTGCAGCAGATTTTCGTTCAGCTGAGAAACCGCTTTTCGTGCGCTGGCGACCTCGGACTGGAGATTCGACTTTTCTTGGGATAATACGTCCTTCTCCGACGCAGCGGATGCTAAACGTTGCTGTACCGTGGAATGCTCTTCCTGCAGGGACGAGTGCTTAGCTTGCCACTGCTCCTCGCTCTCACGGAGAGTTCGCAGCTCAGCATCGAATCCATCGCGTTCAGTCTTCAGGTGATGTACTCGAGCGCTCGCCCTGACCCCGACACAGTACACAAATTTAACTTATATATACATACATACAATACCTTACTCACCAGCGCCCCACATCGAGGCCTATACCATTACTATACCCCGTTCACCGCTTACCATACTCACCAGGCAAATGGGACACTCCCTAATGTGCGCACCAACCCTGCGCATCCGTCCTAATGTGGCCTCGGCCCGGACAGTATTTCACTTTATATTTGCACATACATACTAGAGATGAACACATTCATTCATTCATTGACCAATTATAGTGCTGTGGGCCCTTTAGGGCCCATGTCGCACTTTATAGGAGGCTATGTAGGTAACGGCTGACATCGTAGAGTACATAGGGAAGGAGGGCAAGGAGGGTGTGGGTGGAGAGGCACCGAGATTGTAATAGTGAAATTGTTGTGGTCACGGATGATATTGTATTAGGAGCGTTTCGTATCAGATGTAAGTGCGAGATAAAAGAGAAAAGAGAGAGATAGGTAAGGTAAAAGAAAAGAAAGGAACGGGGTGTTACCCATCGTATCTTGGGAGGCGGCCCGTGGCGCACGAATGCGAGAACCGGGGCGGTGTCCTTCTTGGAGGAGAGTAAGGGAGAGGCGCGCAGGTTTGACACAGATGATGAGGTGTAGGCAGGCAACGCGGTGGGTGGGGCAGCCGAGGAGGAAGTGCGGTACGGACTCAGGGACGTCGCAATACGGGCAGAGGGGGGATGGTGCGAGCTTGAAGCGATGGAGGTATGCATTGACCCCGATGTGGCCTGTGCGGAGCTGGGTGAGGACACTGCATTGTGGCCTGCTTAGCCCTTTGTACATCTTCTCCAGCGCTTTGGAGGGGTTCGTGTCGTCGAAAGTGGAGATGCGGGCGTGTCGGGGCAACATTGACCGGTCCTCGTGCCACTGCACCGCGAACACCTTCGCACCAGCTGCGATGACCGCCGCGCGGCTGGTGGGAAGGGAGCTCTCGAAGAGCTTGATGTGTGTCGCGAGTGGGGAGGAGCTGCCTTGGGCTGCTGCCTTTGCGCAAGCGTCGACCGTTTCGTTGCCGACAATGCTGACGTGCGCCGGTACCCAGTGGATGCAGATTCGAAAGGTGCGGCGGGCGCAAAGGAGGCGGGTGAGGATGGCGTGGAAGGCGGCGAGGAGGTATTGGCCGAAGTTATGCCTACCATATCTCACTAGACAAAGGGCAAATAACATGATTCAACTCAATTCAAAACAAAAAAAAATAAAAAAAATAGAAAAATAAAAAAAAGATTATTGGAGGATGTCTCCGTCCGCGTCGGCTCGGGCCAATACGTGCCCCCGACCCAAGTCGGGGGCGAGCCCGCCAACACAGGCCACACCGCCTCCACGGACACTTGGGCCTCCGTCGGCCCTGCAGGGGGGTCGACGTCGATAAGCCGCTCGTCCGTGGACATGTACGAACGGCTCGACACGGTGCTCGGATAGCGCGCCAGCCCCGCGAGCAGGTTCTTGTTCACGGGCTGCCGCGGCTCCGGCGCGTTGCGCGGCGCGCCCGTCACCTGCGAGTACATCGAAGCGCGCGACACCTGGTCCGCGACGGCGGTGTGGTCGCGGTCGCGCCGGCCGCCGAGCGACGGGAGCGCCGACGGCGCGCGGCTGTGGCCGGAGACCGAAGACGGAGGGCGGCTCGACCGCGTCGACCCCGCCCGGGTGTACTCGTACGCCCCAAACAGCTGCATCTTCTCCATCTCGTTGTGGTGTCGCGCCTCCTCCGCGTTGCGCATCTTCATCAACTTGATCACCTCGCTCTTCACGTCGTCCGTGGTGACTGGAAGCTGCGGCGGCGGCGCGCGGCGACTTGCTTTGTGCCCGAACAGCTTCTCCCCGAAACGGAGCAGCCGCCAGCGCCAGCTCGTCTTGGGGTCGAGGCGCTTCGAGGCGGCGAGCGCTGCGGTCTGTTTCGCGCGGCGGTTGCGTGCGCGACGGCGCCAGCACATCAGTACGAGCAGGAAAACGAATGCGCAGCCGAGCGCCATGAGGAGAATCTCCCACCACGCCAGGGGCCGGCCACCAGTCGCGGTCGGAGGACTGGGGGTGAGTTTTGTCGGCGCTGAGATGGTGCCGTTGTTCACTGCAACAGAAGTGACGACGACGAGGTCGGAGAGGCAGACGCCCAGTCCGGGGACGACGCTCGTCGAATTGTTGCAAGTCGCAGCAGTACACGCACCGCCGCGTAACACCTGGCTCGCGTTGGTGCACGCTAGGCAGTTGCTGGGCCCGGATCCAGAGCAGCTCGAGCAGCTTGCGTCGCAGGGCTGGCACGTGCTGGAGGCCGTGTCGAAGAACTCCACTTTGCTGCACGTCGGTAGACACCGCCCGCTGGTCAGCACGGGGCGGCTGGACGGGCAGCTCGCGCATTGGGTGAAGGATGGCCTGCTGCATGTCGCACAGTCCGGGTGGCATGCGAGACACGCACCGGACGCAGAGAATGTGTTGGAGGGGCATGTGTTGACACACTTCCCGTTCAATGCGAGCTGGTTGCTTGGGCAAGTGAGACAGGTCGTCGGAGAACCTGAGCATGTGCTGCAACTCGCGTCACAAGCTAGTCAAGATCGGTCAGATATGAAACCATACAGCGGAGGATAACGAAGGACATACCGGTACATGTCACGTTGTCCTTTGGTGAAAGGAAAGTGCCCGTTGGACAGCTGTCGATGCATTGACCGCCGGAGAGGACGGTGCCTTTCAAGCAGCCAGTGCACCTGAGTTGATTGACCGTCGACGCCACGCTGAAGCTTGCGATCTCACAGGTCGTGCATTTAGCGCCGCACGCTAAAAAGGGGATGATAAGAAAAAACCTGCGAGCGAAACGAGAAACACTTACTGTCGCATTTGCCCTTATTGTTATCCGCAATTAAATTAGACCCGTCACAGACACCGGTGCTGCTCGCAGACACGCAACTGCCGTTATTGGTTAAATAATGGGTTTTAGGGCAAAGAGTGCAGTCATTGGACGTCGGGCCGGAGCACGTATTGCAAGAGGCTGAGCAAGCGGTGCAGATTGTGCCATCGCTGCTGAAGCTGCCATCGGGACAGGGTGCCCCTCCGGCGGTAGTGGGAACAGTGGTGCATTTCGTTGCGTCGTTTTGATCCTGTGTGAAGTGGGGACCGCAAGTGAGGCAGTTTCCAGTCCCATCAGCACAACTTGCGCATCCAAGTGCACAAACTAACAACCACAGTCAGAAACCGAACTACCAAAAGTGTAATTCTGGGCACACCTTTGCAGTCTCCGTTAGAAGTGGCGAAGAATCCGCTGGCACACTTGGCACACGCCGTTCCATTGGCGGCCGTGGTGTAACCCGGATTACACGCACACGAACCGTCGGGAGCACACTCGCCGTTCAGACAATTGCAAGCCGACAGAGGGTTGGCAACGGGAGGGGTGAGGCACCTGCCGGTTCCAGCGATACCCTCATCGCACTCCGAGCAGCCAGCGGGACATGCTTGACACGTTGGCCCGAAAAATCCAGCGGCGCAGGTTTCACAAGATGTGCCGTTGAACCCCGGGGCGCATGCGCAGGTGCCGGATGCTGAGCAGGTGCCGGAACTTGCACAGGGTGTCGAGCAAGTGGAAGATTGCATATCGAGGAGTGACATTGCGCCCGTGCTTCGTAGAGGAAGCTGGGCGGTATCGGGGACAGAGTCCCAGAATACAACGCGCCCATTGGATCCAAATGATAACGCCACCCACACGCTGGAAGACATGACCATGGACTCAGCCGCTAAAGGTGTCGAGCTATTGGATACGGGGGCGGAAGGAAGAGAGCTGAATGCTGCCTGGCCTGAATAGAGGGTTTGGGGGTAGATAGCGAGACCAGGAGCAACTGTGACATTCAGAGGTAATGCAACAGTCGAAGAATTGCCAAAGCCGGGATGTGGGCTAAGGGTTGCATGAGAGGACGTTAAGAGATTGTGGACTAGTTCCGGATTCGTAGTTGCTGTATATTGTCCTGGGAGAAGGAGAACGCTGTTCGCGACATCTGACGCAGAGAGGGTTACTCCGACTAGTAAGTTTTATCAGTACTCTGGTTGCAAAATGTTGCATGTAATGCACAAGTTATGTTCAATGAGCCTTGCAGACATTGGCCGGCAACGCATACAATGGAGGAGGAATTTGAGGCCGCTATGACGGGATTAGTTTCGGTATGCCTTAGAGTGCCAATTCACCAACCAACTGGTGCACCCAGGGCAAAAAGGACAACAAAAAGTGTGGATAACATGGGAAGGCAGAAAAACAAATGTGAGGGGGGAGGTTAAGAGACGTAGAAGGCCCTTATTATGTTAATGGGCAGGAGTAAAAATGGAGTCGTCTCCCTGGTTCCCTTGTGTCTGCCATTGTACTTTACCCATCAGCAAAAAAAAACAAGAGACGACACTGGGGGCAGCCAACAACACATGTGAACACCATATGCATTACGTGCATGTGGTTCACATATGGAAGAAAGGCTACAAAGCTGCCTTTACCAGCCTAAGGGTGGCTTTGTTGCATGCTTTGTTCTCTGGTGCAGGGGGCAGGAGTAAAAACAGAGTCCTCTCCCTGATTCCCTTGTGTCTGCCATTGTACTTTACCCATCAGCAAAAAAACAAGAGAAGACACTGGGGGCAGCCAACAACGCACGTGAATACCATATGCATTACGCGCATGTGGTAACTGGTCCGCATCTGGAAGAAAGGCTACAAAGCCACCTTTACCAGACTAAGGGTGGCTTTGTCGCATGCTTTGTTCTCTGGTGCAGGGGGAATAAAGCATGCAACAAAGCCCCCTTTGCTTTTTAAAGGCACCTTTGTGGGCTTTGTTCCAACTGCGAGCCACATGCATGTAATGCACTTGGTGTTCACATGCCTCACTGTTTGCCCCTGGTGAGAGGCAATGCACTTCGATCATGGCTGTGTAGCCGGCATATCCGGGCCGGTATCCGCACTGCAGGAATATTGCAGAGTCGCCTTGTGGTTGCCTTGTCTTCGGAAAAATCAATATGTAAGTGGTTCCATTATTTACATGAATGTTGTATACTACAAGGACAACTTCAAAGAATAACAAGGTCCCCGCGACATGAATGACACCAGAATACATGCGACTCGTCCAGAAACTGCGGCCGTTTAAATGGTGCCGGCGCACGGGTAGGAGGGTTCGTCGACCGCTCCCCGTCCACGGACTGTACCGGCGACAGCGCGCGCGACGGCGGATGCGAACTGTGCTGGTGCGCCAGTGTGTGCGCCGCAACCTCACTGTCGATCCGCGCCTTGAGCATGCTGAGGCTGACCTTGCGCTTGTGGCGCGTCTCGGGCGTGAGGTTCTGATCAAACACCGAGCGCGACAGCGGCGGCGCGCCGGCGCCGAGTCCAGCGCGCACGGACGCGGCTCGACTTGCTGGGCGCGAAGTCGACGGGAGGCTTGGGGAGAGCGCGCGGTGCACGGTAGCACCGCGTGTCTGCGTGAGTTGGTCCTCGAGCGCGCTGACCTGTTTGCGCAACGCGTGAGACTTGGCTTCCGCGTCGAACACAGAGTTCTCGAGCGCGCGGATCTGAGACTGCGCGGCAGACAGGTCGAGGGCGTGCTGTTGGCGTAAGGAGCTCAGCAGCTCGTGGTCAAGAGAGTCCGGACCATCGGCCTTCGTTGGCGATGAAACCGCCTCACGGAGGCGCTCAAGTTCCTCGTCTTTGGCAGCGAGGTCTGTACGGAGCGATTCGATCTCGTTTTGTGCTCGGACCAGGAAATCTTGCTCTTCATCGTGCTCCGTTCGGCGCTCCGCAATCTCTTGCTGCAGCGCCGAGAGCTCGTCCAGCTGAGAATTCGAGGTAGCCGTGAGCCGCTCGATCTCCTCCAAGCGCTTAGCGCTCTCTTGACGGCGGCTAGCTCGTTCCGCTTCCAACGACCGGATGCTATCATTGGACAAGTCCAGCTCCTCCCGCAGATCAGCATACGCCTTTTGGAGCTCGCCCGAGCTCGCCTGCGCCAGACTCTGGTCCTTCTCGCGCTGCGTCAAAATCTCCTGCAGCCGCTGCTCCGCCTGCTCTTTCTGATCGCGCAGCTCGTCCAGTTCCGCCTCTACCTGACCGATTTTGTTATCCCGACTCCGTAGTGTATGTTCCAGCGCATCAATCTTCTCGCCAAGCTCCAGCTTCACACCAGTGAGTTCTACGATCTTCGGCCGCATCTCGTCGAGGGAGCGCATCAGCGTCGTCCCCTCTCCCTGCAGATCCTTCTGCGTCTGTTCAGCATCCTCCGCTCGACGGTTGGCCGCCTTGAGCTCATTCTGCGCCGTCTGGAGTTGCCGACCAGCAGCCGCCAGCTCAGACGTCGCCTGCAGCAGATTTTCGTTCAGCTGAGAAACCGCTTTTTGTGCGCTGGTGACCTCGGACTGGAGATTCGACTTTTCTTGGGATAATACGTCCTTCTCCGACGCAGCGGATGTTAAACGTTGCTGTACCGTGGAATGCTCTTCCTGCAGGGACGAGTGCTTAGCTTGCCACTGCTCCTCGCTCTCACGGAGAGTTTGCAGCTCAGCATCGAATTCATCGCGTTCAGTCTTCAGGGCGCCGTGCGTCTATTCAATGATTCAGCTAATTGTTCAGATGAGGCCCACGCAAAACCCACCTGTTTGAGCTTGGAAAGCTGGAACTCTAGCTCATCCGCACGGTTCTGCGTGTTTTTGAGCGAGTTCTCTGCGCGTTCGAGCCGGTCGTCGCTCTGGATCTGCTCCCTCAGCTCGCGCACCGCCCGCTGGTGCTTTTCCGCTTCCTTCCTCGACTCGTGTATCGACGCGTTAGCGAGTTGGAGCTCGCGTTCCTTGCGAGGATGTTAGAACATGTACACCGTAGCTGAATTCATTATTTTGGGACTTCACCTGCTCGCGACATTTCTCCGTCAGCTCCTTCTCCTTGGACTCGGACTGTTGGATGCGGGCAGTGGTCTCTACTGCCTCTGCTCGTAATCGTCGGACCTGTTCGTCGAGGTCCTTGGCCGTTCGGCGCTCTTCTTCCAGTAACGCCTCTGTCGTTTGGGCCGCTACATCACATTCAATAGTCAATAAATTTCGAGGTAGACAATATAGCAGCGAAATGAAGACTTACAACTCTCCACGCCTTCCAGGCGCTCCAGCTCAGCAGCAAGGGACGCCTTCTCCGAGACGAGCAGTGAGATCGTCTGCTGCTGATTCTGCTGCAATGTTTCGTTCTCGGCTTGCAGCCTTTGCACCAGGTCCTCCAGCACCTGGCCGGTCGCGCGCGACTGTTGCAGCAGCGCCTCCGCCTGCTGGGTCTCTGTTATTAAGAGTCGTCAGTCGCACATTTCGAATGCTACAATAGAAAAAACGAACGCGACTCCAAGGGCCTCAAACGCGCTATGTCCGCCGCGAGCGCCTCGTTCTCCGCCTGCAGCGCCGCCAGCTGTTTCTGTAGCGCTGCCTCCTTCCCGGCGGGCGGCGGCGGCGGCGACGTCAAGCTCGTCCGCTTCGGCGGTGCATTCGCAGGTTTATTCAAATTCTGTTGCGGCGGCGGGGACTTGGCTGGAACCGGACTCGCGGGCGGTGGGGGCGAGGGCACACGCGTCAGCGACGAAAGCCACGACGTCGCGTCGGGGTCGTCCTTCGCCACGTTAAACCTGCATCCAGCCAGCAAACCACCTGAGCAAACGTGCCGCAGCGCATACGCAGCGGAGAATGCACCTACACGTCTCCCAGATCATGTTTCTCCTCCACTTCCACGGGCGCCGCCTCCGCGGGCGTCGGGGCGGGGGTGAACGCCCTCGAAGGCGGGGGGCTTATTGGGCTTGGCGACGCTGCGTCTGAGGCCGCTGTGCCGGTCGCCGCCTTCTTTTGCTGCCGTTTCTTAAGCTGCAACGTCGTTCAATCAACTATCGTAACTTGGCTACACGAG
Organism: Mycena albidolilacea; assembly: GCA_029282495.1. Taxonomy (NCBI): domain Eukaryota; kingdom Fungi; phylum Basidiomycota; class Agaricomycetes; order Agaricales; family Mycenaceae; genus Mycena; species Mycena albidolilacea. The sequence continues at coordinate 1,939,248 of JARIHO010000005.1, read as the reverse complement.
CGGGCACACCATAGCCTTTGCCCGCGCGGCCTTCGCGGCACGCTCATCGTCGTCAGCCATGAGTAGAAACAGTTAAGGTGAGGTAGAGTAATAATGGAATTGATGACACGTGTCCGAATCCCCGTATCGAAGCGGCATTTACACAACAAAAATCCCCATGAAAAAAAATAGAATTGAACAATATATACGGGAAGAGAGGGCTGAGAGTAAAGCAGATGAAAATCTTCAGGTACCAAAGCGCCGAGCTATATGAATCGCTGACATACACGTAGTATAAAGGCTGGCTGCTGTGCCTGTACTGGGTAACGACCGACTCTCGGCGTCCATGCAGGCATGGATGGGCGCGGGTAAGTAAATAGAGGAATATCATATATGAGAGCCGATGCGAGGTGCGAAAAAAGGAAGGTGAAGGCTTTTCGTGAGGCGGCGATAGGTGGTATTTTGCGAGCGCGTTATGCCCACACCTTTGCATGGGGTGAGTATCGGGATAGAAAAAGTATGAAGAACGGAGCGGACCTTAAGTGTGCTGTCCCAGCTACCCGTGCAGAGGGCCATACCATCGATGCTCACACCAAGACAACTGACTCTGTTTTCGTGACCGGTAAGGACGCCGACACGCTCGCCTTTCAGGGTGTCCCAGACGTTGCAAGTCCAGTCGTCGTAACCGCCAAACAGAATGCGGCCAGAGATAGAGAAGGCGACGGAAGTGATACCGCAGAGGATGTTGTCGTGCGTGAAAGTGTTCAATTCACGATCCGCGCGAATGTCAAACAGTCGGCACGAAGCATCATCGGAACCAGTCGCAAAGGCATCGCCGTTCGGGAAGAATCTAATCAAAGACGGACATTTAGGCACCAGTCAGCTCACGCCAGATTGAATACGCACTGCACAGCATTGATGTCTGATTCGTGACCAGTGAAGGTCTGCGTTGCACGTCCGCTGCGGATATCCCACAACTTGGCCGTTGCATCGCAAGCGCCCGAAACAAAGACATTCTGGTTGGGGCCGAGGGACAAGCTTGGGAGAATTGGTCAGTTTTCAATGACAGATGACAAGAGGGCAGCCGGCGGACCTCATGACATCCCCGGTGTGGTCGCTGAACTCGACGACCCGCACACCAGCTTCGATATCCCAGAGCATGCAGGTCATGTCACCGGAACTGGTGACGATCTGCCTGTCGTTGATGAACCTGCAGCAGCTGAGGTATCCGGAGTGGGCGCTGAGCTCGCGAGCACCCTTGACACCGCTACCGTCCTTGCTGTTAAGATTGTAGATGGAGCAGATGTTGTCCAATCCACCGCAAGCGACAAAGTTGCCGGACGGAGAATAGGCGCAGGTCATGACCCAACTCGACCGCAAAGGGATGGCGTGGACTTTGTTGGTGGTGTAGGCATCCCAGACGATAAGCTTGCCGTCCTGGGAGGCGGATACGAGGTGACGGCGGTCGGCAGCCCAGTGCATCGCGTATATTTTGGCGAGATGGCCCCTAAGCGCCCGCCGGGGCTTCATTACGATACGAGGAAGGGGGTCGACCTCCGCGGCCATTGCGCGCACTAGATGACAAATACAAGGGTCAGGGCGCATCTAGCGGGAGAGCGAAGAACATACGGCTGGTGTCCGCAGAGGACTCCTTCTTGGTACGAATCTTCTCCTTCAGACTCTCCGCCTCCCTGCGCGCGGCTGCGATCCGCTCCTGGATATCACCTTGATTTTGAGACATGGTTTATGGGGTAGAGTGTGAGTCGGAGACTATGCCCAAGGACTGGATGGGTCAGCGACGACGACGACGAGACAAGAGGGGGCTGTCGCACCAATGAGCAGTGAGTAAACGAAAAGAGGCGACGACGACGATGGGGTTGCCGCTGAGCTCGACGGCGACGACGACGGGGGTCTAGCGACGAACGAAGAGAAGGGGTTGTGGGAAAGAAGGAAGCCGCCTCGGATTGGTGTTGATGGATGTTTATGCACCGCCTATTACCAACCTTAACCCTATGGATGTTATGTATTCCCTCCCACTCCTCTCCCATTACAGTCCCTGTCTCTCAGCTACGACGTCGGGCTCCTCTCTACATCCCTAAGGCCATATTGCCCCTCTGCCCCAGTTCTTTTGTGCAATCTATCCTAGCTCGCCAATTACTGATACCATCATGATTCATATGTGCCTCGGCAGCCGCCCAGCGTCTTTTGCGTGGCGTGACAACTCAAGAATGATCTGGCAATTAGTAGCGGCCGGCAAACTCTGGCGCACAAGGTCCAGGGGTCCGATGTCCAGGGTCCTCCTTCTCCCTCAATATTTTTCGACCACCGTTCCTTCAGAGAACTAAAAAAAATACATATGCATACCTCCCGTTCCGTGGCATGACATCTCTGATTTATATCACCCGCGGTCGATTTCGGTGTCGCAATCTGAACTCTATTATTTTCGGCAGAGGTTCACCCGACGATTCCAGTTCCGACCTAGCTTCAAAAGGCGTTGACACCGATAATGAAGTGGCGGTGGGCAGAGAACGCCTTTGCAGGGTAACCTCCGCGTCCCGCTCGTACTTTGTTTTGCAAAAGCTTGAAGCCTGAGGCTGGCTTTTGAGCAGTCGTGGTCGCCTGTCCCTCAATTTGGACCTCCGGTGTCAAGAGCCTAATTACAGCTCATCGCCAAGCAAGCACTCGAGGTTCTACTTTTACATTACAAGAAAAAGAGGTGGGGAGTCGCGAATGCGTCATAAAAATCTCCACAGCTGTCTCGAGTGAGTTCGGGTTCATTTTTTACACGCGTTTAGCGGTAGGTGCTGGCTGAAATTTAAATACGCAGCTGCTGTGGCACCCTTGGCTCTCCTGGCTCAGTCTTGCTAGCATTCTTCAACTACTGCATACTATCGCGTATCACAACCGAGTCGAACTTTCGAGCCCCATCGAGCTGTCTCGGATCCGGTTCTCCAATGTTGCCTCGTTCCCGTTTCTTTACTTCGCTTCCCTTCCGGCTCCGCTGTCTCCTCCGAAAAACATTCCTCGGCAATTTTCTGTGCATTCCTGCGATTATTGTGCAGCTCCTATCACAACGAGGCTGGAGCTCCGTATGCTCGAGGTCTCTACTCTGACTCGGTTGCTCTTCTGTTCTTTTCTTCCCCGATGCCGCGGCTCGCGCAGCTTCACTCCCTCCGCCATACACGGCCTGTCTTTCTTGGAACTGCGTCTTCTTTCATGTCGGCGGAGCAAGATTATTTGTTTCAATGGGGGCAGTAGAGCAAGTCGAGTCATGTTCAACAACTCCTTTTTTTGCTTCCAACACGCCCGATAACAGCCCATATTTAATTTATTACGGACATTTCGGCCGAAGGATTCTGCAACCGTGCGTTTCATTCCAAGCGCGCTGTACAACGGCCAAATACCACAATGGGATTTGGCGGTACCGATGTCGCCCATCCCTTCAGCCGTCTTCAATATCTTCCGGCTAGTCCATTCAGAACGGTCGATTTTTTTCTTCGAACAAGCAAACCGCAAACCTGTTCTCCGAAGTTACAGAGCTCATCTCAACACGCCGATTTGTTGCTGTTTTTCTCCGTTCTGAGATTGTATTACTGCGCTCACCGCATGGCTGACATTTTTTTATTGCGAGTCATTGCGCGAGTCGATGACCAATAATCTGTACACCGGGAAGCAACCCTAGATATTCAAATGGAAACAGGCCGATCAAAACCGGGCGAAGAGCTGAAGTGTAGGTCACCGCCTTCATTCGTTGTTTCTCCTACTCTCTTGTCTGCATGGCATTATGGTCTCGAAATATTTCGCTGGTTGCAATCCGGCGGTTGAGATTCGGGCATCTCGGAGATATCGTTTTCTGGTTCAACTGAACCGCTGCGTTCCGCTGCGACACCGATCAGCTGTAGATTTCCACCAATGGTTGACTCGGTTCGAGGAAGGCTGGCCGAGATAGCACACTGCTCTCCACTTGCGGTGTTGACTCCAAACTCCTTGAAATGTTTAGCTAGGGTCAACTGATTTCAATCGCCGGGTTGGGATTCGGCCATCTCGGAGATATCGTTTCTATCTCAGTTTTGTTCAACTGCAGTTGTGTGCGGTATTTCGTTTACCGGGCGCGACCTGCAACGCCGACGCCCGACCCGCTTTACTCCACATCTGAATTCCGTCGTGTTGTTCAAGATGTCCGGTTTCGAGCGATGTTTCTATCTTTTGCTCCAGATGCCCAGTTTCAAGCTCTGGTTGCTGTGATAAGACTTCAAGATGACACAATCTCAGTCCATTACTTCCTCAAGTTGTTACTACCGCTGCCTCAGATTGAAATTGAAACTCGTCGCCTGTTTTTCTTCAGAAATAGGCTCTCCATTCTACTGGTGGACATCTGATTATTTCTTTAGAGTCTCTGATCCTGCCCCACTTGGCCGCACCTAGCCGTAGACTTTCGTGCCCGCTTAATCATCTGTGGCCCAACACCTGTCTCCGGATCGTGAAAGGCCTCATCCTGTTTCCGGCCTTGTTTCATGTAATACTAATACCGCTTTTTCGAGGCTTCGACTCCGAATTTCTCGGATTAATAGTAACACCCGATTGTGGCGATCAGATTCGAAACCTTCAAGTTCAATGATGCTTGGCTCTGTGCGACCAATTCGGCCGTTGTTTTCGTCATGAGGTCTGCCCGTTCTGTAATCACAGTGTCCAAACTTTGAAACCAGCGTCCCTGTCATTGAATCCAGGTTCAGTTGTCAGATAATCTGCTTATGTGCGATACTGCCACCTTCATTCAAAACCCCGGTCCACAGTCTAAAAGGCTATTCTCCTCGCTCAAAATTTAACTTGACATTGACAGCTAGCGCTGTCTGATTATCGACGTGGGAAGACTGACGACCTAAGGAACTGCGCGGTTTTCTAAACTTGCAAACATAGCACCCCAAAATGGTCTGATTTCGACCACTTACCATCACGCCTCAACTATGTGTGCTCCTGAATGATGTCACCCCAACCATGTCGGGACAACGCACAACTGTGTGCGTCCATGTCTACCGGAATCCGTAGGAGCAGCCCATTCAATTTTCGATAATTCATCTGCGGATGAGCCTCAGTTCGCCACATGCGCCTGGTTTTGAAGACACGTTACTGAGCCTCCATCCCACCTCACTTCGCCAATCGTGTGCTGATTCTGTCTGGGTCTAGGCCCAGGACTCAAGGCCTAATAAAGCCATCATTTCGGCCGAAAAAACAAATCTTGCTACAATTCGAAATTGACATGGCTTGTGTTCAACGTTAACGTTCATGGGATGTACAACCTCTATGATAGCCAGTGTCATTCTCGCAGTCATATTCCGGCAGTTTTGGGAGCGGCGGGGCCACGCATCATCCCATGTCGCCTGCGTGCCGCAGTATGCGGCTTCCGAGGCTCACTTGAAAATTTTCAGGACAAGGACACCAAGGCGCTACATTTGGCGCCTTAACCTCTTCGCGTCCACGTGGCGCGGTCCCGCGAAACTTCGACCTGATCGTGTCTTCTTCAGGGTCTTCTATCGTTCGGAGAATGCAGAGCCTTCTTGATGGACGTAGCTGCCAGGACCTACTGACTCACCATATCCTAGATCCACAGCTTCAGGCTACCTACGACGTTCCTCAGACCTAAAGTCTTACAACCTTCTGGCCTGAGTCACGCAACAACTTGGTCAACAACACCCTAGACGCTCACGGCGACGGTGAAATGCCCAGATATACCGTAGTCTGGTGCGCGCCTATCTGTTGATAACTTGTTTGACTCTTTGTCGGAACAAGGATAATCACCATTCTCCATTTTGAACCACGCAAATGTACGTACGGATGTGCGCATTGGGTTGAATTCCACATCGTAGGCTCCATTCCGCGGTGCCACTCCTCATTTCATCCGAATATCATTCCCTTGGAGGTATCTGGACCCTTTCTTGCGCAGACAAAACGCGCTGTATCCCACAGCTCCAAATCCGCCACCCAATTATCTCAGACTATCTGATTTCCGCGGACTCTGGGCAAAAAAACCACTGCATACTTGTTCGTTCTCCATCTGTAAATCCCTAATCTGCGCCACGATATAGCGAAAAAGGAGGTGATTGAAAGAAAAGAAAGCAACGGTCTGCGGTGAGCTGTAGTATCCTGTGCTCACAAACTACATCTCTTTGCCCAATTAAATATTTCCTCAGGTATCTTTATACAGTTCTCTGTATCCGTTTCTAAAACAATAACATAAGCGCCGTCCTCAATTAAGGGATCTCCCTCGAAATATTTGATCCGTCACGATGACTCGGGACTTACCTCCAGACCCAGACTATGGCTTTCCCCAAGCTGCTAGGTCCGTAGCAATGAATGTGCTCTCTAATCTCAGCTGCCCGGACGGGAGTACATCTATCGATACACTGTTTACCGCTTCACATATAAATTGGCGGTCGAACTTACTATGACTTCACTCACCACCCGTTACCTTCTCCTCACTCATCGTCTTCTCCTCAGTATCCGCCACCACTTGTGCCAATGTCTGGTGCGTCTTCTCTGAAATCTCTCCCGGCGGCTTCCATACTAAGCCATCAAAAGCAGAACACTATAGAACTGGTTTGAATAACGTGGCGCAACAGAGGGGATATACTATTTCGTATGAAGCGACGTGGACCGGGCCCAGGCACAAACCGCTGTGGACGGCCAAAGTTTATCGTGAGTGATCATGGCTGCACTTCCATTCCATACCCCCTGCTTCACACATCTCTCGTGTCGCCACTTTCATCTGATCACATTTTCAGTGAATAATATCGAATGGGGCTGTGGCACCGACGGAACCAGCGGGTCTGCCAAAGAAATAGCGGCCAAGAAAGCACTGGTGGCTCTCGGAGCTCTGCAGGCCTAGACTTGACGAACCCGCGAATTGCCTATGTTCAAACAAACTATCCAGCTCTCCACCTACCACCTGATAATTCTCATCTTCCCTCCATAGAATTTATTACTTTGCTCCCCACTTCTACCACCTTCCTCTAAATCTCCTTTTCTTTCTTCTCTTCCGTTCATAGATTTTTTCCCTTATGCTCCCCAATCCTATAAGCTTTCTCAATAATACTACCTTCGAAGTTGATGTTCAACCCTTTGTGTCGATTTTTTCACCGTTCATTTATCTATTGTGACTGTGACTGATACCAGAGCTCAAATGGACCTATGCTGTAGTGTACTCGACGTAGCAATGTTTATTGCACTAATAGAGAGTTTGCGGTGAGCCGCCAGATCAACTGGTGGCTAATTTTTCTCCACAACTTGCCATCCTCTAGGTCCAGTTCAGCCACTATTTCTAGCTCCTAAAGAAGGGATGAAATAGTGGCTACCACAGCCGGAAAGCTTGTGATATCATTTTATACCGGGAGCCACTAGTTACACTGGTGGCTCACCGCAAACTCTCTAATTATGTTGCGAAAATCTGCATGGTTCCTCGCAATTGACGGCATCAGCTTGAAAGTCCCACGGTTGAAAGCATGAATCCAGGCTATTACTAACCTGAGACGAGAGGGGATATTTATCATGTCCATTACGTGAGATATTGGTCAAGGCCTCTAGTCATTATTTTGTCAATCATTCACTTCGAGCTTGCTTCGAGCAGAGGGGTTGAGAATCCGAGACAGTCGGACAAGAGTCGGACGTGACAACTCGGTTGAAGGAACGCACTCAGTTCAATGACATTTGAGTCGAATAGGAGTGTATACGCAATGGCTGATATAAGCCCAAATTTGGAAAATTACCGATTCGATGGTGGGATACCGCAGATTTGAGAAAATTAACATCAAACTTTCCTGGTTTTGATGGCGCATCGGCGCATCTTGGCCGTTCTTTTTGTGGCGGTGCAAGGTTTACCCACGCGTTCAACAACGCAACCCTCATCCTCTTCCACTCAAAGGCCAAAGTTGGTAGGGGCCGCCTCGTACAGATCTCATGCTAGCTACTCCTGGATTCGAGCTGTCGATCTCAGACCGCCGGGCTCGCGCCTGACCGTTCGCCGTTCGCCGACCTACCACCTTTCGGAAACCTCGCCGTCTCGTGCCCTTTGTTACGGATAGCTCTACTGCCCGATCACCGGCAGACATGACCAAGTTTGATTCCCGTGACTGAATGCGCGAACGGATTCAATGTCTCCAACCTGGGTTCTGATATCTACGATTTCTACGGTCGGCCCGAAGAGACAAATAACTTTCAAGATCTTGGGTCCAGGAGCAGTCTTTCGAGCTTTCCCACTCAGAGCAGCTCGATAGAATCCTCGCGTTGACATTTAAGCGAAGAGAAGAAGTGGATACGTGAGAACCATATGCTTCGGTTGGCGCTAAATTTCGTGACGACTATAAAAGACCCTGCTGGCACCAGTGTCAAGTTATTCCCTGCGTGACTGACAAGATGCCTAATGGTGAGTTGTCTAGTGTCTTTTGTGTTATGTCCTGCTTGATATGACTTTGTAGATGACGGAACTGTTGCTCTTAACAACTGTGACTCTCGACCATCTACTGTTATACACTTTTATTTTAATACTTCAGGTACAGATCTCCAGTCAAAGGGTCAGCTCGCCGCTCTCAGCTGGCAGGACTCCACCTCTGGTCCCAAAAGTGCGCCGACATGGACTTGCATATGTAAACGTGAAGATGTCTATCCGCTTTCTTTCAATACTCCATTAATCCCTGTGTTCCTAGTCTATGGTGAGGTCCGCGGAACCGGCACCGGGCATCTGAAGCGTACCGCAAGAGACGTCGCCGCAAAGCAAGCTTTGAAAAGCCTGACTGAAGAAACTAGCTGAGGGTGGAATAAGAAGCCCACGGGGCCTGTTGTATCCCGAATCATCAATTGATTTAATTTCTTACCGCCCGAAGCATCGGCTAGACTGATCCATACTGACCCACGGGTGTACCACGTCCCGAATCGACCTGTACCATCGCGTTCAGTGTTGATTTTTTTGGTATATCACAAATTGCATCAGTTGCCTATCCTGCTCCTTTGTGGCTACGAAGGAATTCTCGGCGAGCGGACCGACATCTTATCCTGCTTCAAAATTTTTATAGGTACTTCAATCGTCGTATATGATGTGTATTTGTCGACGATTACGCCAACAGACTTCCAAATGTGGAACGTCGGAAAATTTCAGCGAACCGTCTCATCGAAGGGGAGACGGGCATGTATGCGTACTTTCCGGAGCCTCACTTGCATGCCCTGGCTCTCACGTCAGTGTTAAAAACATCACAGCAGCAGATGGGCGGCACTACGGTGAAGTGTTTTCACACCTTTGGCGCTCATCATCACCTCGTTCCACTTCGCAGACCGTACACCCGGTGATGGACTGCCGCCGGAAATCGGCCACAGACAACGAACTCGCCATCTCGATCTCACGACAAAGAGATCTATGGCCCATTCTCTGAAAGTTCTTTTGATATAACTCAACCGCTTTGAGGAATGACGTCGCAGGGCTCATGTCATGATCAGTAAAAACCAACCTGGACAGTGGACGGATCCATTGTAGCCCTCCGCTGATACAAATTGAAGCCCGAGCAGTGTGTTATCCCGCTCCATATTGCTCGAGCTGTTTGGTAACGATCAGGCCACTTGCAAGACCCATTTCGACTGGCAACTAGATCTGGAACTGAATGAACATCTGGACTGTGTGAGTCGTAAAAAATTCATGGCATGCAGATACTCTGATAATCACCGAGCGCGACGGCCCGAAAGAAAAATATAAGAGCGCAATCCCTATGCCTTTGTACTAACTAAACTTCACTCGCTGCGACTACACACTTGTTATATTTTTGAAATGACCGGTAAGTTTCGTTCGAGCTTGTCTTGCACAATTACCCGCTTAATTCCTTCCATAGATTCTGTCACCAAGCTGAACAACTGTAGTTCCTGGCCCCATCGTCGTGCACCCCTCTTATTCCGTTTGCTCAGACTTGCAGCGCAAACAAGCTAGCCACACTTTAAGCTGGGCCGAGAACTCTACTGGACCATCCCATGCAATCAAAGTACGTTGCCCGTAGGCGTCATCTGCACCATTGACTCAGACCTTCTCAAGTGGACAGTCGAGTGCAAAGGTACGAAGAAACCTGGCCATCATACCCTGTGTTTCGTGTTCATTGTTGCTTACTCGCCGTCCCTTTTAAGTGTCCGGCGAGGTCAAAGGTACCGCAGCATATCCAACATTCAGAACGTTCTAACGTATCGTTTCAAAAAAAAAAATAGGCACCGGTGTTGCCGACTCGAAGGCTGCAGCCAAGGAAGACGCTGCGAAGCAGGCATTGAAGGTAAGCAGACAACCCCGCCGTTAACCTATTATTCACCATTTTCTCCAGGCTTTGGGAATCGCCTAATTACTGAATCCATTAATCCAGTATCGCTCTGAATTAGTCGTTCCACATGTTGCTCCCGCTGCTCTGAACCATGCATATCATTTCCCGTTTGCTTTGTGTTGCCACCGTCAACTACGTTCGCTGAGTTTGAAATCCGAAAGGAGATATTCTCCATGTGATAAAGAGAAGAAATGATTTTGGCAAGAACCAAAAAAAATCCACAAGCGCTTTCAAGTGACTTATGATATAACATGAGTCTGCCATTGTCAACGGGCATCTACGCCAAGTGGAATGGCGTTTGTACGGGAGTGTTTTCAAAAAATGACAACACGGCAGATTGCCATTTCGGGTTACTTTCGGCGCTTTCTTATTTTGGACTGACAATCTTTACGACATCCTTTGACCTTGCCTTTCACCACCCACAACCATCCGGCTTGATCCCTTGCCGTTGCCGGCCCAACCCGTGGTCAACACCAGGCCTCGAAGTCCAGATCCAGTCCAGAGTCGTTGCAACTCTTCCATATTTACTCAGCAGTGCCCAGCTCGCTTGGAGCCATAAAATAACGCATTGAATCTCCTCGTCTGCATGCCAAGGCCAGGCGTAAATTTTGTGGTTGCGGCCGCACTAGGCAGGCTCCTGTTATTTTCAAATTATTGTAAGCGCTGACGTGGTTCGTAGGAGTCGGTATCTCAGTTTACACATTTTTGCCGCTCATCCGAGCCGGGGAACTTGAAAGGTGGTATTTTATTTAGTTGCCATAAGCGCGCGGAGACTGACACCAGACATGTATTAAAGAGCCAAGAAAGCGGCAGAAAGCACCGGAACATCCGAACCATCTGCGACGCTGCCACTTGCGGGTTGCGATCCCGGCGCCACCGCCAAGAAGATCGAGACCGAGGTCGGGAAGAAATGACGAAGAGGCCCCGCAAAAATACGTGCGCGGTATATAGCGCGCGTGCAGATGTGCTTCGAGGTACACGTGTGAGAAGATGCAGATGACACGGAGCATATTTTGTATTTTTATTTATCGACATCCATATTGCTGGCTCCCATACTCCCCCTCGGTTCGTTGGATCTTCGCTCCCAAATCTAGTGGAGATGTGTATCAGAAGACGACATGTGCAGTGAAGTAGTAGCACCGACCTGTAACAGTCTCCACAAGGAAAATCATTTCCTTTCGTGCCTCCGAGATCAGCAAAATGTATTCCGTCTGGCGCGTCTGGCGCCAGACCGGCCAACGCTGCCATTACGCCAGAATATGATCTGGCCCATTATCGGCTCAGAATATGTTCTGGCGCCAGTTTCGCACCAGAACATTTGCCAGTTCGTTTACCAGGTGGTCCCAGTTCGCAGTTATGGATAGTGTTACTTAGACTGTTTTGGGATGCAAAAGAATGTATATTTGAAAATTAGGGATGCGCGCTATACAGGTAATGTACTACCCCCAGGAAACATGGTAGTGACCAGTGAACGACAGGAGACGAGCGTGGATGGAGCGCGCGGTTTTTCTGGATGGATGACGGGATTATCAATGGACAGGGCGACGAAATGAGGAAGATGCGGACACACCTTGATCTGACGATACACCATGCCGTGAAGGACGAAGACGACATGACGACCAAGGCAAGTAGATTGAATCTAGGTATGGGACTTGACTTGAGGCTTGATGCTTTCTATGAACGAATTCCAAGTCTTGAACAGGCTTGCGACTCGACTTGATTGACGATCTTGAGGGATTGAAAAGGTTTTCGTCTTGAGTTGATCGAAGATCTTGAGGGCTGTGCGCCGCCGCTGGGGTTCGCAATGGGGAATAGTAGTCAGCGGCCAGGGACCCGACAGGACGAGCTTGGCTTTGAAGGGAGCCGTCTTGGGGCTTTGCGGAGGGATGGGCGAGAATCGTTCACAAAGAAAAGGACGCTGGGAGCTCCGCTTGATGTGCAAAAGCCAGCGGGGTGGCTGTATGTTGTATATGCATTGGTGGTGGTGTCGCGGTGGCCCAAGTATGGCTAGAATACGACTAGAGGGAGGGGTGGTGAGAGACGGTGGGAGAAGACAAGAGGACATTAAAATCAACCATGGTTTACCCGTGATGGCCGATGCGCACCTTCCGCAACGATGGCATCAGGCGTGATGTCAGATCCGCGGACTGTGTATGTTTTTTCGCGATCTTCAACTGTTCACCCACTGCAGCGGGCTGGTGGAGACGAGGACGTCACGGGAAGTCAAAAGGCAGACAAGAGACATCCTGAACGCGACCTGAATGATTTTGGATAGGACTTGTTTTTTGTCGAAACATTTATTCTGGTAAAATTCTGGCGGGTCTGGCGATGTCCGGCCATACGCAGATCTGTGCGGACCAGCTTTTGCCATCCCTTCCGGGCCTTCCTAGACCGAAAACATTTTGCTGATCTCGGAGTCCTCGACGATAAGATCCTGTATCATGAACCATTTCTCGCTTTCACCCCCTCCCCCTGCGGCTCGGAGATGGGCTTTCCAAACGGTGTTCTCTTTATCCCTCGTTGTTCCTGCCACAGACTCGTGGGTCACATTGACAATGAGATCGTAGACCGTTGATTCGCCATGTACACTGCCATTTGGGGGACACGTAGCCGCCAGGTGCAGCCAACATGTGCATCACATGTCGCCCGCGACTGGCCGTTATGTGGCGATGGACTGGCCACTACGTTCAATCGCTAATAGCGGCATTGTGTGGCCACCTCCACCTGGTGGTCAGCTGTGACTGCAGCTGGTGTTTGCATGTAATGATACATGTCCCGTATCCGTATCTCTATCCAAATTATTTTGCTTCTGGCGGGGGACTCATGGAAAAGGAAATGTTAAATGAATTGATATTGCAGGAAATACGTGTACTGTATACTCCAAATCAATACACTCTACGAGCACTCTCCACAGAGACAACGCGCCGAGCGAGATCCTCGGGCTGGATGGTGACACGCTTCCCGTGGATGGCGGCGAGATTGGTGGCCTGCGACGCACATTAGGGAGTGGCATGGCGAGGAAAGGGAAGGGAACACACCTCAAGAGTGAAACGAGGTATGTCTTGACAGCCTCCTGCAGCGCCGTGACAGCCAATGACTGGAAACGAAGGTCAGTCTGCGAATGAATTGGTCAACGCTATGAAGTTGGAGAACGGTTAGCAGACGCACCTTGAAATCCTTCAAATGTCTCAAGAGACGCCTCGACCTGCCAACGATCTTGGCATCGAACTAAGCCTCGACAAGACCAGCAGTGGGGAGAGGAAGGGACGATGATTGGTCATATGCAGCAACAGCGAGTATAGGGAAGGCAAGAAGTACGCTGAGGAGCTTGAAGTACAGTATTGGCAGACTTGATAACCTTGGTATTTTCTTGAACTTTTGCAGTTGCACAAGAACTTGAAATCTTGATGAAAGAATTGACAACTTAGCACGTTGACGAGCCATTTTGCCATGCGTAATCCCAGGAATTTGCCCACTCGAAGAAACGAAGAACCACTGGTAGATACTTTCTGCGGCGATGTGCTGGTGCGGGCAAAGTCGGCTCAGGAGGGCGACTGTTTGCGGACGCGGTCCCCGACTTGCATCCCGGGGTTATATGCAGTGGAACGTCGAGGGTAGTTGATAGGAGGGAGGGATGTGGTGTATGTTCTGCGCGGGTATTCTTCTCGAGCGCCTTGACAACTTGAAGCAGATCGAGCCGACTCCAAACTGATCGTCGAATGCAAGAAAGTATACGTCGAAGGTCGGGGGACGACCAGGGAGCTCGGGAAGAAGAGGGGAGAGGATGGCTGGATGAGAGAAAGAAGGAGACTCTGAGGGAGGGAGAATCGAGATGAGGTAAAGAGACGAGCGACGACTGTTGATCAACCAACGCCTGACCTGTCAAGACCATGTGATGAGCCAAAGTGTACACAACAACGCGTCATCTTTGTCCTTGTTCCGAACTTGTTCGTGCCGACGGTTTGGTGGAGGCAAAATGTGCGGTGGCCGAATTCCCTTGTTCATGATCATTTTACTCTCTTTGTGCTGCTCCTTCTCAAGAATCCCGGAAGCACCCCCGATGGGTTCACCGTTCTCCAAAGCAAATTTTCCCTCGAATTTCCGCTGAATTCACGGACACCGGCAGGCTCAGGCTGCTAAGGCTGCATTCCCCGGAACCACTCAACATGCTCAGGGAACCGTTCTTCCATCCTCGTCTTCATTAATTCTCATTTTATTATTCCTTGGTCTCATCTTTTCAGTCCAATCAATACCTTTACTCGGCGAACCTGAGGGCGCAAGTCTGGCCGAGATTCCTTTGCATAAAATTACACCTACGCCTTTTATGTACGACCTGGCTGAACGACTTGAGGACAGCTGAGGTGAATATGTGCTCAACACATGGCCGGCCAGCTGTGCATAAGCTGACACTCCAGCTGAACCGCGACAGCTGGTAGCCAGATAGTTACCACATGTTGACATATTCCGCTTCACCTGTCTGCGCGGTGCTCAGTCCAGCTGCTCTCAACGTGACCGCACTTTGGCGGTGATAGGCGCGGAGGCATCGACATCTGATGAAGGGTCCAGGCCAGGTTAAGCTCAGGCGACATGACCGGTAAAATCCACTTACAATCCCGGAAATCGAGACCACGCAATGGGAAATTGACGATGGAGGGGACTTATGATATTCCACCAGACATCACATCCACAGTATCCCCGTTTCTATTCCTTGCAGTGGATCTCCCACCCCCTCCGGCGCTGTTTTGGGACTCAGTGGAGAAAAACATCATTCCCCAGGTCAGCATCCATTCCATACTCGCTAAGTACGACGGACGAACTACTCAAGTGAGCCGCAATCTTCTTCCCGACCAATTCATTGTCTAACGCCGCAATCGAGGAATCTGCTGGTCAATTGAGACGCTACAAACGCCAGTGTCTCCCTCCGTATAGTATTCTCCACTTCAAACGATTTACGGAAGAAAAAAATCTGACCATCGTCAACTTCCTATTGCGTGGTCTCGACAAGAATGATCCAGCAATTAGTAGAGGCCGACAAACTCTGGCGCACAAGGTCCAGGGGTCCGATGTCCAGGGTCCTCCTTCTCCCTCAATATTTTTCAACCGCCGTTCCTTCAGAGAACTAAAAAACACATATGCATACCTCCCGTTCCGTGGCATGGCATCTCTGATTTATATCACCCGCGGTCGATTTCGGTGTCGCAATCTGAACTCTATTATTTTCGGCAGAGGTTCACCCGACGATTCCAGTTCCGACCTAGCGTTGACACCGATAATGAAGTGGCGGTGGGCACAGAACACCTTTGCAGGGTAACCTCCGCGTAATTTGTTTTGCAAAAGCTTGAAGCCTGAGGCTGGCTTTTGAGCAGCCGTGGTCGCCTTAGACTGTTCGTCAATTTGGACCTCCGGTGTCAAGAGCCTAATTACAGCTCACCGCCAAGCACTCGAGGTTCTACGTTTACATTACAAGAAAAAGAGGTGGGGAGTCGCGAATGCGTCATAAAAATTTTCACAGCTGTCTCGAGTGAGTTCGGGTTCATTTTTAACACGTTTAGCGGTAGGTGCTGGCTGAAAATTAAATCCGCAGCTGCTGTGGCACCCTTGGCTCTCCTGGCTCAGTCTTACTAGCATTCTTCATCTCCTGCATACTATCGCGTATCACAACCGAGTTGAATTTTCGAGCCCCATCGAGCTGTCTCGGACCCGGTTCTTCAATGTTGCCTCGTTCCCGTTTCTTTATTTCGCTTCCCTTGCAGCTCCGCTACCTCCTCCAAAAAACATTCCTCGACAATTTTCTGTGCATTCCTGCGATTACTGTGCAGTTCATATCACAACGAGGCTGGAGCTCCGTATGCTCGAGGTCTCTACTCTGACTCCGTTGCTCTTCTTTTCTTTTCTTCCCCGATATCGCGGCTCGCAGCTTCACTCCCTCCGCCACACACGGCCTGTCTTTCTTGGAACTGCGTCTTCTTTGGTATCGGCGGAGCAAGATTATTTGTTTCGAAGGGGGCAGTAGAGCAAGTCGAGTCATGTTCAACAACTCCTTTTTTGTTTCTAACACGCCCGATAACAGCCCATATTTAATTTATTACGGACATTTCGGCCGGAGGATTCTGCAACCGTGCATTTTTTTCCAAGCGCGCTGTACAACGGCCAAATACCACAATGGGATTTGGCGGTACCGATGTCACCCATCCCCTCAGCCGTCTTCAACATCTTCCGGCTGGCTCACTCAGAACGGTCGATTTTTTTTCTACGAACAAGCAAACCGCAAACCTGTTCTCCGAAGTTACAGAGCTCATCTCAACATGCCGATTTGTTGCTGTTTTTCTCCGTTCTGAGATTGTATTACTGCGCTCACCGCATGGCCGACATTTTTTTATTGCGAGTCATTCCGCGAGTCGACCAATAATCTGTACACCGGGAAGCAACCCTAGATATTCAAAAGGAAAAACAGACCAATCAAAACCGGGCGAAGAGCTCAAGTGTAGGTCACTGCCTTCATTCGTTGCCTTCTCCAACTCTCTTGTCTGCATGGCATTATGGTCTCGAAATATTTCGCTGGTTTCAATGCGTTCCGCTGCGACACCGATCAGCTGTAGATTTCCACCAATGGTTGGCTCGATTCGACGAAGGCTGACGAAATAGCTCACCGCTCTTCACTCCCGGTGTTGACCCCAAACTCCTTGAAATGTTTAGCTAGGGTCAACTGATTTCAATCGCCGGGTTGGGATTCGGTCATCTCGGAGATATCGGGTTTCTATCCCGGTTTTGTTCAACTGCAGCTGTGTACGTGCGGTATTTCGTTTACCGGGCGCGACTTGCGACGCCGACGCCCGACCCGCTTTACTCCACATCTGAATTCCGTCGTGTTGCTCAAGATGTCCGGTTTCGAGCGATATCGTGTTTCTATCTCAGTTTTGCTCCAGATGCCCAGTTTCAAGCTCTGGTTGCTGTGACAAGACTTCAGGATGGCACAGTCTTACTCCATTACTTCCTCAAGTTGTTACTACCGCTGCCTCAGATTGAAATTGAAATTTGTTGCCTGTTTTTCTTCAGAAACAGGCTCTCCATTCTACTGGTGGACATCTGATTATTTCTTTAGAGTCTCTGATCCTGCCCCACCTGGCCGCACCTAGCGGTAGACTTTCGTGCCCGCTTAATCATCTGTGGTCCAACACCTGTCTCCGGATCGTGAAAGGCTTCATTTTGTTTCCGGACCTGTTTCACTTATAATACTAATACCGCTTTTTTCGAGGCTTCGACTCCGAATTTCTGGGATGAATAAACCACAACAGTAACACCCGATTGTGACGATCAGATTCGAAACCTTCAAGTTCAATGATGCTTGGCTCTGTGCGACCAATTCGGCCGTTGTTTTCGTCGTGAGGTCTGTAATCACGGTGTCCAAACTTTGAAACCAGCGTCCCTGTCATTGAATCTAGGTTCAGTTGTCAGATAATCTGCTTATGTGCGATATTGCCACCTTCATTCAAAACCCCGGCACAGTCTAAAAATCTATTCTCCTCGGTCAAAATTTAACTTGACATTGACAACTAGCGCTGTCTGATTATCGACGTGTGAAGACTGACGACCCAAGGAACTGCGCGGTTTTCTAAACTTGCAAACACAGCACCGCAAAATGGATTCAATTGATCTAATTTCAACCACTCACCATCACACCTCAACCATGTGTGTTCCTGAATGATGTCACCCCAACCATGTCAGGACAACGTACAACTGTGTGCGTCCATGTCGCTACCGGAATCCGTAGGAGTAGCCCATTCAATTTTCGATAATTCATCTGCGGATGAGCCTCAGTTCGCCACATGCGTCCGGTTTTGAAGATACGTTACTGAGCCTCCATTCTACCTCATTTCGCCAATCGTGTGCTGATTTTGTCTGGGTCCAGGCCCAGGACTCAAGGCGGGAAAATTCCAATAAAGCCATCATTTCTGCCGAAAAAAGAAATCTTGCTACAATTCAAAATTGACATGGCTTGTGTTCAATGTTAACGTTCATAGGATGTACATGTACAACCTCGATGATAGCCAGTGTCATTGTCGCAGTCATATCTCGGCAATTTTGAGAACGACAAAACCACGTATCATCCCGTGTTGCCTGCGTGCCGCAATATGCGGCTTCCTAGACTCGCTTGAAAATTTTCAGGACTAGGACACCAAGGCGCTGAATTTGGCACTTTAACCTCTTCGTGTCCACGTGGGCCACTGGCGCGGTTTTGCGAAACTTGAACCTGATCGGGTCTTCTTCAGGGTCTTCTATCGTTCGGAGAATGCAGAGCCTTCTTGATGGACGTAGCTGCCAGGACCTACTGACTCGCCATATCCCTGGATCCACAGCTTCAGGCTACCTGCGGCGTTCTACCGACCTAAACGCTTACAACCTTCCGGCCTGAGTCGCGCTACAACTTGTTCAACAACACCCTAGACGCTCACGGCGACGGTGAAAAGCCCAGATATACCGTAGTCTGGTGCGCGCCTATCTGTTGACAAATTGATTGACTCTTTGTCGGAACAAGGATAATCACCATTCTTCATTTTTGAACCACGAAAATGTACGTACGGATGTATACATTGGGTTCAATTTCCACATCGTAGGCTCCATTCCGCGATGCAAGCCACTCCTCATTTCACCCGAGTGCCATTCCCTTGGAGGTATCTGGACCCTTTCTTGCGCAGACAAAACGCGCTGTATCCCACAGCTCCAAATCCGCCACCCACTTATCTCAGACTATCTGATTTCCGCGGACTCTGGGCAAAAAAAACCACTGCATACTTGTGCGTTCTCCATCTGTGAATCCCCAATCTGCCCCACGATATAGCGAGAAAGGAGGTGATTGAAAAAAAAGAAAGTAACGGTCTGCGGTGAGCTGTAGTATCCTGTGCTCACACACTACACTTTTTTGCCCAATTAAATATTTCCTCAGGTGTCTTTATACAGTTCTCAGCATCCGTTTCTGAAACAATAACATAAGCGCCGTCCTCAATTCAGGGATTTCCCTCGAAATATTCGATCCGTCACGATGACTCGGGACTTACCTCCAGACTATGGCTTTTCCCCAAACTGTTAGGTCCGTAGCAGTGAATCTGCTCTTTAATCTCAGCTGCCCGGACGGGGGTACGTCCATCGATCCACTGTTTACCGCACCACATATAAATTGGAAGTCGAACTTACCATGGCTTCACTCACCACCCGTTGCCTTCTCCTCACTCATCGTCTTCTCCTCAGTATTCGTCGCCACTTGTTCCAATGTCTGGTACGTCTTCTCGTAAATCTCTTCCTGCGGCTTCCACACTAAAGCATTAAAGCAGAACACTATAGAACTTGGTTGAATAACGTTGCGCAACAGTGGGGATATACTATCGCATATGAAGCGACGTCGACTGGGCCCCAGCACAGACCGCAATGGACGTCCAAAGTCTACCGTGAGTGATCATGGCTGCTTTCCATACATACCTCCTGCTTCAAACACGTCTCGTGTCAGCGCTTCCATCTGATCTCATTTTCAGTGAATAATATTGAAAACGGCCGCGGCAGCGGTGGATCCAGAGGGTCAGCCAAAGAACAAGCGGCCAAGAGTGCGCTCATCGCTCTCGGGTTTATCCGACAGTCTTAGACTCGACGAAGCCCCTATGTTCGGCCTCAAATAAACCATCCGGCTCTCCACCTACCACCTAATAATTCTTCTCTCCCCCCATAGAATTTGTTACTTTGCTCCCCAGCCCTACCACCTTCCTCTAGATTTCCTTCTCTTTTTTCTCTCCTGTTCATAGATTTTTTGCCTTATGCTCCCCAATCCTACAAGCTTTCTTGATAATACCTACCGCCTTGGAAGCTGATGTTCAATCCTTTGTGTCAATTTTTTCACCGTTCATTTGTCTATTTTGGCCGATACCGGAGTTTAAACGGACCTATGTTTTAGCGTATTAGACGTAGCAATGTTCATTGCATTAATTATGTTGCGAAAATCTGCATGGTTCCTCACAGTTGACGGCAACAACTTCAAATTCCCACGGTTGAAAGCATGAATCCAAGCCATTACTAATGTCCTGAAACGAGAGGGGTTATTCATCATGTCCACTACGTGAGCTATTGGTCAAGGCCTCTAGTCATTATTTTGTTAATCCTTCACTTCGAGCAGACGGGCTGAGAATCCGAGACAGTCGGACAAGAGTCGGACGTGACAACTCGGTTGAAGGAACGCACTCAGTTCAATGACATTTGAGTCGAATAGGAGTGTATACGCAATGGCTGATATAAGCCCAAATTTGGAAAACAACCGATTCAATGGTGGGATACCGCAGATTTGAGAAAATTAACATCGAACTTGCTTGGTTTTTGATGGCGCATCGGCGCATCTTTACGGTTCTTTTTGTGGCGGTGCAAGGCTTACCCACGCGTTCAACAACGCAACCCCATCCTCTTCCACTCGAAGGCCAAAGTTGGTAGGGACCGCCTCGTACAGATCTCATCCTGGCTACTCCTGGATTCGAGCTGTCGATCTCAGGCCGCCGGGCTCGCGCCTGACCGCTCACCGTTCGCCGACCTACCACCTTTCGGAAACCTCGCCATCTCGTGCCCTCTAAATTTGTTCCCCTTTACCTCACTAGGATAGCTCTACTACCCGATCACCGGCAGGCACGACCAAGTTTGATTCCCGCAACTGAATGCGCGAGCGGATTCAATGTCTCCAACCTGATATCTACGATTTCTACGGTCGGCCCGAAGAGACATGGCATAGCTTCCAAGATCTTGGGTCTAGGAGCAGTCTTTCGAGCTTTCCGCTCAGAGCAGCTCGATAGAATCCTCGCGTTGACATCTAAACGAAGAGAAGAAGTGGATACGTGAGAACTATATGCTTCGGTCGGCGCTAAATTTCGTGACGACTATAAAAGACCCTGCTGCCACTGGCACAAGTGTCAAGTTACTCCCTGCGTGACTGACAAGATGCCTAATGGCGAGTTGTCTAGTGTCTTTTGTGTTATGTCCTGCTTGATATGGCTTTGTAGATGACGGAACTGTTGCTCTTAACAACTGTGACTCTCGACCATCCACTGTTATACACTTTTATTTTAATGCTTCAGGTACAGATCTCCAGTCAAAGGGTCAGCTCGCCGCTCTCAGCTGGCAGGACTCCACCTCTGGTCCCAAAAGTGCGCCGACATGGACTTGCATATGTAAACGTGAAGATGTCTATCCGCTTTCTTTCAATACTCCATTAATCCCTGTGTTCCTAGTCTATGGTGAGGTCCGCGGAACCGGCACCGGGCATCTGAAGCGTACCGCAAGAGACGTCGCCGCAAAGCAAGCTTTGAAAAGCCTGACTGAAGAAACTAGCTGAGGATGGAATAAGAAGCCCACGGGGCCTGTTGTATCCCGAATCATCAATTGATTTAATTTCTTACCGCCCGAAGCATCGGCTAGACTGATCCATACTGACCCACAGGTGTACCGCGTCCCGAATCAACCTGTACCATCGGGTTCAGTGTTGATTTTTTTTTGGTATATCACAAATTGCCTATCCCGGTCCTTTGTGGCTACGAAGGAATTCTCGGCGGGCGGACCGACATCTTATCCTGCTTGAAAATTTTTATAGGTACTTCAGTCGTCGTATATGATGCGTATTTGTCGACGATTAGGCCAACAGACTTCCAACTCCGGAACGTCGGAAAAATTCAGCGAACCGTCTCATCGAAGGGGAGACGGGCATGTATGCGTACTTTCCGGAGCCTCACTTGCATGCCCTGGCTCTCACGTCAGTGTTAAAAACATCACAGCACCAGATGGGCGGCACTACGGTGAAGCATTTTCACACCTTTGACGCTCATCATCACCTCGTTCCACTTTGCAGACCGCTACACCCGGTGATGGACTGCCGCCGGAAATCGGCCAGCAGACAACAAACTCGCCATCTCGATCTCATGACAAAGAGATCTATGGCCCATTCTCTGAAAGTTCTTTTGATATAATTCAACTGCTTTGGGGAATGACGTCGCAGGATTCATGTCATAACGAGTAAAAACCGGCCTGGAAACAGTCCAGCGGATGGACCCACTGTAGCCCTCCGCTGATACAATTTGGAGCCCGAGCAGCGTGTTATCCCGCTCCATATTGCTCGAGCGGTTTGGTAACGATCAGGCCACTTGCAAGACCCATTTCGACTGGCAACTAGATCTGAAACCGAATGAACATCTGGACTGTGTGAGTCTCGTAAAAAATACATGCCATGCAGATACTCTGATGATCACCGAGCGCGACGGCCCGAAAGAAAAATATAAGAGCGCAATCTCTATGCCTCTGTACTAACTAAACTTCACTCGCTGCAACCGCATACTTGTTATATTTTTGAAATGGCCAGTAAGGTTCGAGCTTGTCTTGCACAATTACCCACTCAATCCCTTCCATAGATTCTGTCACCCAATTGAACAACTGTATTTCCTGGCCCCATCGTTGTCGTGCACCCCTCTTATTTCGTTTTCTCAGACTTCCAGGGCAAGCAAGCAAGCCACATTGTGAGCTGGGCCGAATACTCTACTGGACCATCCCATGCAATCAAAGTGCGTTGCCCGCAAGCGTCGTCTGCACCATTGACTCAGACCTTCTCAAGTGGACAGTCCAGTGCAAAGGTACGAAGAAACCTGGCCATCATGTGTTCCGTGTTCATTGTTGCTTACTCGCCGTCCCTTTCAAGTGTCCGGCGAGGTTAAAGGTACCGCAGCATATCCAACATTCAGAACGTTCTAACGTATCGTTTCAAAAAAAAAAATAGGCACCGGTGTTGCCGACTCGAAGGCTGCAGCCAAGGAAGACGCTGCGAAGCAGGCATTGAAGGTAAGCAGACAACCCCGCCGTTAACCTATTATTCACCATTTTCTCCAGGCTTTGGGAATCGCCTAATTACTGAATCCATTAATCCAGTATCGCTCTGAATTAGTCGTTCCACATGTTGCTCCCGCTGCTCTGAACCATGCATATCATTTCCCGTTTGCTTTGTGTTGCCACCGTCAACTACGTTCGCTGAGTTTGAAATCCGAAAGGAGATATTCTCCATGTGATAAAGAGAAGAAATGATTTTGGCAAGAACCAAAAAAAATCCACAAGCGCTCTCAAGTGACTTATGATATAACATGAGTCTGCCATTGTCAACGGGCATCTACGCCAAGTGGAATGGCGTTTGTACGGGAGTGTTTTCAAAAAATGACAACACGGCAGATTGCCATTTCGGGTTACTTTCGGCGCTTTCTTATTTTGGACTGACAATCTTTACGACATCCTTTGACCTTGCCTTTCACCACCCACAACCATCCGGCTTGATCCCTTGCCGTTGCCGGCCCAACCCGTGGTCAAAGACCAGGCCTCGAAGTCCAGATCCAGTCCAGAGTCGTTGCAATTCTTTCATGTTTACTCAGCAATACTCAGCTTGGAGCCCCAGAATAACCCATAAAAATAACGCATTGAATCTCCTCGTCCGCATGCCAAGGCCAGGCGTAAATTTGTGGTTGCGGCCGCACCAGACAGGCTCCTATTATTTTCAAATTATTGTAAGCGCTGACGTCGTTCGTAGGAGTCGGCATCTCAGTTTACACATTTTTGCCGCTCATGCGAGCCGGGGAACTTGAAAGGTGGTATTTTATTTAGTTGCCATAAGCGCGCGGAGACTGACACCAGACATGCATTAAAGAGGCAAGAAAGCGGCAGAAAGCACCAGAACATCCGAACCATCTGCGACGCTGCCACCTGCGGGTTGCGATCCCGGCGCCACCGCCAAGAAGATCGAAACCGAGGTCGGGAAGAAATGACGAAGAGGCCCCGCAAAAATACGTGCGCGGTAGCGCGCGCGTGCAGATGTGCTTCGAGGTACACGTGTGAGAAGATGCAGATGATACGGAGCATATTTTGTATTTTTATTTATCGACATCCATATTGCTGGCTCCCATACTCCCCCTCGGTTCGTTGGGTCTTCGCTCCCAAATCTAGGTGAGATGTGTATCAGAAGACGACATGTGCAGTGAAGTAGTAGCACCGACCTGTAACACAGTCTCCCCAAGGAAAATCATTTCCTTTCGTGCCTCCTCGACGATAAGATCCTGTATCATGAACCATTTCTCGCTTTCACCCCCTCCCCCTGCGGCTCGGAGATGAGCTTTCCAAACGGTGTTCTCTTTATCCCTCGTTGTCCCTGCCACAGACTCGTGGGTCACATTGGCAATAAGATCGTAGACCGTTGATTCGCTAGATGTGGAGGCATCGACATCTGATGAAGGGTCCAGGCCAGGTTAAGCTCAGGCGACATGACCGGTAAAATCCACTTACAATCCCGGAAATCGAGACCACGCAATGGGAAGTTGACGATGGTCGGATTTTTTTCTTCCACAAATGCGTTTTTGGTAAATCGTTTGAAGTGGAGAATAATATACGGAGGTAGACGCTGGCATTTGTAGCGTCTCAGTTGACCAGCAGATTCCTCGATTGCGGCGTTAGACAATGAATTGGTCCGGGAAGAAGATTGCGGCTCACTTGAGTAGTTCGTCCGTCGTACTTAGCGAGTACGGAATGAATGCTGACCTGGGGAATGATGTTTTTCTCCACTGAGTCCTGAAACAGCGGAGGGGGTGGGAGATCCACTGCAAGGAATAGAAACGGAGATACTGTGGATGTGATATCTGGTGGGATACCATAAGTCCCCTTCATGACACGACGTGTGAGAAGTCACCTCGGGCGATATCAAAGCGGGGCTTTTCGTTTTCACCAGCGTCAGAACGGAGTAGCACCTGTTGATTTTCCACGCGAAGCTGGCCCTGGAAGGTAGTAAAGATGATGCCTAGCGGGAAGATCGTATCGTCGAGCAGGACGGGTTCAAGAACGGACATACTGGAGTTTTGCCGCTTGGTGCCGCCGGTGTCCTTGTGAAGGCGATTCAAGAGCCACCCTAGGAACTCGACAGGGTCGCCTTGCTGCTCCAGTCTAAATTTACCGGCGCTTGCTCGGTTGACTTCTTGGAGAAACTCGTGTGGGCTGACCTGGCCTTTGAATAGCCGGGGGTTCCATAGTTTCTTCGCCAAGCCGGCAAAGCGCTTCAGAAGTTCGCTTTCTTTTCCACGAAAGTTGGAGAGCAGTAGATAGTCCCGCAACGGAGGAATGTGCAACAAGGAATGAATGATCACATTCATGTGGTCATTTCTTTTAATGTTGTTGAGACCGACATATCCAGGTAAGTAAACCTTGTTGGCTAAGTCATATGAAGGTTTGGCGAGGTGAGCGGGCGACGACAAGTTGGCTATCGATGCGGGATTGAAGGACGGCGCAAGGACAAAGGAAATATCGTCCAGCGACGGGTCCGAGACTGGGTATCCATCGGGAAGTACGTAGACCTAAAAAATAATTTGCGTGAGCAGCAACAGAGAGTGAATGGGTGATTCTTTGCCTGGGCTGTTTGGAGATTGATAAAGACATGATGGTCCTCGTGTATGGAATGGGAATACGCGTACGACTTGCGCCCGCGGCCTTGGAAATATTTTCCACAAACCAGACAGCCATAAATGTTGATGTTGGTGAGGGACACTGAGCACACTTTCTCGAAGTCAAAATCAAGAATAGCGCGGTTAATCTGAGATGAATGAGCGTTGAAAGACGGCTGAATTGTTGGAACGCACTTGCCGTGTCAAGATAGAGGTCGGACGCGCGAACCTCAGGCGGTTCTTGCACTGTGTCCTCCTCCTCCTCCTCCTCTTCGTCTTCAGCGTTAACCGCCTGTATCACAGGTTCCGCATCCTCTTCGGTTGAAACTTTTGTTCTCTTTGAAGGCCTTTCACTGTCTTCCGGTGGAGGACGCGCTGTGGATGGCATTGACTCTGAGGAAGCAGGAGCAAGTTACGTAATATCGCCATTCGATCTCTCTTGAACATCCATCCCGACGCGCCTCGTATAGAAACCCTGGTTTGCGACAAGGTCGTTCATGTTTCGCGCAAACAGGCTGCGGAATGTTCTAAGACGCCCTTCGAGATCGTTTGGATCCTCCGCGCCTGCTTGTTCTTCTCCACTCAACCCACGCGTGGAGCTTGACCCCGCCCTCCGGGACCTTTTACGCGATGTGGACATGTCTCTTGGAGGAAAATCCAAAAGACGCACCCGGGACCTTCAGGCACCGCTGAAAAGAGAGTTGGAAGAATATCCGGAGCCTTTACAAGATACCTTGTCGTCTGGGGCGTCCATTTCAACCACCGTGTCATCGTATGAACTCGGGGACTTCATGGAACACAATATTGGCCGTAAATCGCCAGCTGCAACGTTCGGCAGTTATGGCATTGGTTCAGTCATTTTGCCTCTTGAACTGCAGAACTCGATCAATCTTATTATCTCTGGTGCCCACATTTTGACCACAACTTCGAGATGTAAGCTAAACCTAGATTTCAGAGAGTGATAAAAAGCAATTGCATGTCGATGCCCAGCGTCTCTTCCAAGAACGGGACGACCAGGGTGGCTTTGAGGATAGATGGGATGCCGACTATGATACGAAATACCGTTCAAAGGCACAAGCTCGGCAACACGCTGACCGTGACGGGTCCGCTTTCGCTTCTATTGCTCTCCCCGCCCATTTTTCCGCCATAACTGCTGTTTTGGATCACGTTAAACGTCGGCTGGAACCCGACTGGAGGGTTGAACGTATCATCGACTGGGGTGCTGGCACCGGTAGCGGACTCTGGTGATAGATGCCCCTTTCTGATGTTCGTTCACTGACAAGCAACCCTCTCGTAGGAGTGGCGCTTATGTATTTCAAGAACCTCATGCCTCCGAAGAGCCCAAGGAAGAAATCGATCTCGTTTTATCCAATACAACTGTTCGACATTACCTTGGCATTGACAAGCGGGAAGGCCTTGTAACCGTAGGAAAACGTCTGCTGCGAGGTCAGTTATGGAGAAAATACGAATTTAGGTGGGGGTTTTGATGCCTTGCCAGACATCGATCCTGGTCCGTTACGAGTATCGTGGCACAAATCATTTCGGGAAGACGATGCAATTCCGCGTTCAGAGGGGCACTACACTGTTGCACTTTCAGCATTTATGCTATCATCACTTGACACACACGTCGCACGCAAGGCGCTGATCAAAGAAATGTGGTCGAGTGGAGCTCATGTCCTGGTAACGTCCGACTCTGATTTCTCTGTCAGTATACTGACGTCTGGAAATTAGGTTATCGTTGATCACAATACTAAAGAAGGCTTCTCCTCCATCGCCAAAGCCAGGGACTACCTGTTGGATGTCGGACGGAAGGAGTTCAAAGATCCCGAGGCCGAGAGCTGGGATATCCGTGGCTCTCACGTCGTTGCCCCCGTACGTTGTTCACAGTTGTACACTTTCCCGCCCCGTACCTATTTTCTCACAGTGTCCCCACGATGGTAATTGCCCCCTTCACTTTCCCGGCGACATCAAGTTAGTTTGCGGATTTTCCCAACGCCTTCAGCGGCCGTCCTTTGTACGGCTTACCAAACATTCTGGTGAAGGACATGAAGATATGGGATATTCCTATGTCGTCATTCGGCGAGGGCCCAGACCA
This sequence comes from Mycena albidolilacea, assembly GCA_029282495.1. Lineage (NCBI taxonomy): Eukaryota > Fungi > Basidiomycota > Agaricomycetes > Agaricales > Mycenaceae > Mycena > Mycena albidolilacea. The sequence continues at coordinate 1,911,361 of JARIHO010000005.1, read as the reverse complement.
CCTAAGCCGGAAACCGAAGTAGGGCGCGTTGGGCAGGTAGGACTGACTGCTTTGGAGAAAGAAATGGCGTCGCAAGCCCCAGTCAAAGAATTATTGCTTGACGGCGATTTCGTGTCTGCACAGTCCGCAGAGCAGCTCGATTCTGTGATCGAGAATCCTAAAGAGATCAAGGATATCGAGAACCCCATGAGCTTTACCGCTTTGAATGATGCTCTACGACTCGAAGCCTATCACTGGCCCCGTCTCGTATTTCCTCCTCTGAAGAAAAGTGGCCATATTATTCTGGACGGCTGTACGCCTGAAGGTGAGTCGCTCACGCAATCAACTTTCAAGCCGATCGTAACCTCAAATCTCACAGGAAAAATTATGCGCATGACGGTTCCGAAATCGCAAGGGAAGCAGCCATTCTATGACGCGCGAAAATCCAGCTGGGGAGATATTTTTCCCCATCCGCCGAAAAATCCACCGCAGGAGCGCGTTCAGGTTCAGCGCGAGAAGGGCAGGGAAACTCAAGTCCGCGGCGCTGACATTGGGAAGAGAGGCGGAAAGGAGAATGTGAAGGGAGCGAACTATGAGTCGCTTGCCCTCAATCTCAAGGCCCATCGGAAGAAAAGCCGCCGCGACAAAATAAACAGGAAAGAGAGTGAATCATGGAGAGATGATTCTGACTAGTGATCATTGAATGCCCCCCCTTCTCTTTTCAATAATAGCACTGCCCAAAGTTTTGCATGTCCAAACACCCACATTGTACACTATCTAGTAATCCGATATTGGTATTCCCGGAGCACTCCTCGTGCTGAGAGTAACCTTCATTAGCGGAGTCACTAACGAATACAAAAATGAGAACCATGCTCTGACCACAACCGAATGCGAGAGTACCTTTTCGCTGCTTTGTGTCGTCTTGATCCCGCTTTTTGACGTTTCCGGTGACCCTTTTTATCGAGTCCAACACATGGCGGAAATTCTTTACAACGTCCTCGATTGGAAAGTCCATCTACGGCATGGTTGTCAATGTCTGGAAACCGCAAGAATTGTGCTTCTACGCACGCGAGCAATGGGCATGCGGATATTTCCAGCGCGGTCCGCCTTCCACTCGAAGCTGTTTCTGATACGCTTGATGTATCCCTCTATATCGTCCGTCACAGTGCCGCGTCGCTCGGCGGGCATCAAGCCCATAGGACCAAGGAACCGGCCTAATTTAGGTGTGATTGCCCGGATGAGTGCGGGTGTGCACAATATGGTGTTTGCTCTGAGACGATTGGTGAGGACCTGAACAAAATCAGCGTCCACACCCACTTATAGGGTGAACTGAGCAAGACCAACCCCTTCGATGAGTTCCGTTCCACCAACTATTTGAGCACCGGCCCTCTTGGCTTCCTCCGCCTGCCGACCCTCGGCGAAGACGAGGATTGTGTCCTCCGCTTTGCGTTTCGGCTCTCGCGGAATGTTAATACGGCCTTTCGGGACGGCAATACCGACGCCGCGCAGATCCGCCTTGACAAAGAGCTCATAACATCCTTCAGGACGCGCGACTTCCACTGCCTACATTGACACGCAAGTCAGTTCGTTTGCTGGGTTGTTTATTGTCCACGACTGACGCGAAGGACCGCGATAGCGGATTCGAGACTCATGTCGTCCGAATGGTCAACGAGTTTAGCTTCCTTGGCGGCCCGTCGCCTGAGTTTGGATGCCATAGCTTTTTTTGAGGGAATCCTTCTCGTTGTCTGGCCCTTCCTAGCAAGGACGACCTGAGTAGAGGTGAAGTTTCGGCTTAACATAGCCAGACGCGCGGGATTCGAGAAGATAGAAGCAGCCATGAGCGAGCGGCGACATGGCGAGCAGACGGACGATGAAAGCGCGAACATGGAGGGAAATGCAGAAAGTGATCGGAATGCCTGAATTGGACAATACTCCCACGGTCTATCGTTTTTCCTAGAAATTAAATACATATTTTACACATTGAGTCCAAAATATTATATGTACTGCTACACCTCGGCCTCAGGCCTCCCTCATCGTCGCGCTCCTATGATCAGAGTGACGATGACATATACATTGGCCGTTAACATAACCAGCCAAATTGCACACCCCAGGACTGTCATGGCTATTCCGCTGCTATAGTCGATGGTATCATCCCATGAATTCTCCGTCTCAACAGCCATCGACACAAGTGCATGGGGTTTTCGTACCCGCATGACAGTTTTCGAGGACGTCAGGTAAATCAAGGGCAGCGTGATAAAGGGCAGAACGATAGCCAGAATGACTTGGGATGCGACGAGGAGGGCATCGATTCCAGGGCGGCCGACTGCGGCGGCAACGGCCACAGACGGGACAACTGCGATGAGCCGTGTGAGTAGTCGGCGGACCACAGGCTATGGGATTCAGTTCCTTTATGGCTCGTGGTGAAAATGTTTTCGACTTACGGATACCCGCCAGTTGAGGAAGCCCTCCGAGACTGCTTGCCCGGCTACGGTTGCGATGATCGAAGAGCTCTTCATATCCATGTCAGAAACAAACTGATACTCAAGATAATGAACACGAACCTGGCCAGCGGCGAGAAGAGCAATGGCAAACACGGTAGCAGCAGCTAATGTCGCAATCAGAAGAAGCCAGAGGAAACAACGCAAACATACGAGGTCCGACAAGATCATGGATGATATTGTACGCATCGAAAAGGCTGGATTTGTCCGTTTGTGCATCGCCATTACCGCCGTAAAAGAACACCGTGCCAGCAAGTATGAGGATCAAGCTATTTATCAGGACTGCGAATCCGAGCAGGCTCCCCACGACATCGACGATTCCGTGGGTCAGATGGGCTCGGATGAAGGCTAAAGAATTGTTTTCTCTATCTTCGTGTTTTTTCACACGCGTGGAATTTAGGCTGGGTGGAGGCGTTCGGAACATGGACGCCAAGAATTCTCCGAGCCGGCTTAGCCTCGACGTTTCGCACAGCGTTTTCGATGATGACTCCCGGGAGTCGGCAGCTTGCAGTGGCCCGAGCTTGACAACCGGGGGCGGGTTTTCGGCGGTCAACCTATCTTGTGTTGCGAGGGCGGAGCCCAAAAAGAGACTATGGGGCATTACTGTGGCCCCCAGAATCCCTACAGCTATCAGAACGCGTAAGGTCAAAAAACCCTGAGGAAAAACGAATACCGACAGGTATAGAGGCCACTGTTAGCGAAAATGTACTTGGAAGGAAGGAAGCCCTCGAAGGCTTTCGCCCAATCGACATGCACTTTGGATATAACGATAACCATACATATCAACACGGCCAGTACCTATAGAAATATTAAACGAATGGAAGAGAAAGGGTGAGATGAGCCTACCAAGCCGGCGATGATAAATTCAAACATCTTGACTGGTGTGGAACGCAGAGGATCTCGCAACGCCAAAAGAAAAATCACGTCGACCGCAGTGATCAAAACTGCCTGCCATAGTTCTAACCTGGGAAAAAGAAGACACAGTGCTATTGCAGAACTGGCAGAAAGTCAAGCACGGCGCGGGGTTTGACGGAGAGAGGGCTTACCCAAGAAGTTCGGCTAAATCGGTCGAAATTATAGCAACTTCCGAAAGGAAATAGAGGGGATACAGTCCGAGCCGTCGATAGAGTAAAGGGTGTTTGGGTCGGTCATAGAGGAGCACACGGCAATGCGACGCAAGGTCTAGAAGAGGAAGTAAGTTTTTCCTCACCCAATAAGCACGAGGCAAATACCAAGGCCTGTAACGCATCCGAGTCGGGCTGCTAGTACCTGTTTCGAATGTCTGAGTTCCCGCCCAGTTTGAAGGGATACTAACTCGCCTGCAAGACCGCAGCAAAAAGGCCAGCAAGTAAAACAACGAACAAAAGGCGGTATCCGAATTGCGCGCCCGCTTGTAAGTCGACACCCCTGTGGAGTGGCTCGATTATTTTGTCTGGTTGAAGATCCAGATACACTCACCAGTTGCCCGGGTCAAAGTAAGCCACTGCGCAGACCACACCTACCTAGCACGAGAATGAGTCTCACAGGACGCAGATCTGAAAACGGACAGTGCGAACCCCAGCGTGCTTCTTCCCGTGGAGCAGTACCGTCGACCCGAGGGCCCTCAGACGGGAGAGTGGTCTGCGGAGGTGGGAGGCGACCATGGGGAAACGTTGACGGGAACCGTAGTACCAGAGGCATTTAACACAGAGAGTGAACCAAGGAGCTGGGTGCGGTCCATGAAGAAACCAGCGGAGTGGATCGCATGGCTATGAACGAACTCTCGGTCCGACCTTGAAACAAGCCGAGACGCCAACCACCCCGAGCTCCTCTCACTGGTCCTTGCTCTCTCTCCTGCACTGCGTATGCGATACACATTCTGCACATATCTCTGCAGCTTGACCAGATTTACAATTGCGGCACTTATGCTTCCGCTTCCTATTGGCCGGTTAACGCCATTGAATCCGTTCCGTACGCCAAATATATCCCAAGTCCCAGTCTTCTGTTTCCCGTGTACTATGCATACGATATCCAACCAACGTGTCGCTACGATGCAGATCCTTGGAACTCCCCACGACCTCTAACCGCCGTGTACGTCAAGCTTGCGTCAAGCCGCCATTGCCACGAGGGCTGATGGTCCAACCCGACCTAGCGGACCGTCGTCGCCGTTGGGTTTCCGATTCGGCTCTCAAGTTATCCACGTCCGCGCGCGTCCAGGTGTCTCGAATATCTATCCGCAGCTCGTCCTCGTCCTTGCGTATCAAACAGCCTCGTAACCTTCCTCCACACCGCTGCCGCCGTGCGCTTCGTCGTCCTCGTTCGGTCCTTGATGATCACATTTGAAAACCTTGAATAGCCATAGCCTTCCGCGCCCCTTCCCGTTGCCGCCTGCTTGTCGTCCATTTGCCCCATCTCGTCGACGCCAGTGCCAGTTCCGAGCCCAAGCCCCCGATGGCTGCCAACAGGCAACCCCAGCTTGCCCACGATCGCCCTCCTGCTTGCATTGCTTTCTGCCGGCCGCACCGCGCACGGCTCCCGAAGCCGGTCGCCCCGAGCTTGATACCACATCTTGCACGCCAGCCATTGCGGTTCACAGAATCGGCACGGATTGCTGCTCAGCGGCGCCTCCAGATCATCCAAGTCGAGCCCGAATCCGAATCCGCAGTGCGTACAGCGAGGGAGAGCCGGGACAGCCAGTTGGGCGATGCACTCCGCCGAAGCCGAAGGACCCGGAGCCATAGCGGCGACAAACTTGTGAACCGTAAACGGCGACTGCGGTATAAATACCGGTGACTTCGGTGGCTCCGGAGTAGGAAATGTGAGAACTAGCGCCGGTACCGACTCTTCTCCGGCCGTTTCAGGATAGCAGGCTGTACATGCAAGCTTAGCATTCATACAAAAACCAACAACAAAAACCGACCGCTGCTGAGGTCGCGACACGAGGTCGACTGCAGAACGAACGAGCCACTGAGGTTCATATGATCAAAGTTTCTGGAATCACTGTCTTGATATGCCTGCTCTTGTTCACGGTATCTTCCGTTCGGCGTCACCTGCACATATGTGGCTTCAGCTCCAAACCACATTGGATGAAACTCACGTTGCGATCAAAGTTTCCACCGCGAACCACACTGAAAGTATCGAAACTGCAGTTCAGGTCGCCAAAGCTCGGGAACGACTGGGCATCCTCGACGATCGGCGACAGCCCAACAACTTCAAAAAACGCTCTAGGACGAGGCGGCGTTGTATCGTTCTAGCCAAGGCATTATCAGCGGGCTTGGCTGTCCACAAAGATACTTGTGCTTACCACAGTGACGGCGCTCACCTCGGGCCGCGTCGCTACTGACTCCGCGCTGTAGGATCCTTTCCCACTCTTACGAGAGGAACTCAACAACTGTCGGGTACCCCATTAAGTGTGTTAATATGCCTTGGTTGCCTCAGGGGGAAATGAAATGGACAAACCCATCCGAACCGATTCACCGACCCAACACTCCCGTCACTCCGCCGCAGCCGTCTCCTCCCTGCCGTCCTCTCTGCGCCGGACATCTTCAAAAAACTCGAGTCTGAATCTGTGGTCTGACACCGCCGATGCACGTCATGAAGAGTCACCAGAACCACACTAGGGGAGACCGGACAGACCTGTTGTGCTTATTAACACCGCGACCCCAACTTTGGGCGAAACTATTGCCTACCTTTGGAGTTGTGCAGCCGGCCTTCGGCGCGATTTGGAAGCGGCGTGGATGATGCGCATCTATACCCTGCGCCTGCATTGCAGAATGGTGTTGAGGCGTATTCTCAGCGAGGCGGCAGTGAGGGGGCACACATACCTCCTTGGATCGTACCGAAGTTTTTTTGGCCTAGACAGGAATTAGTCTCTGACATGAGAACAACAGATACAACGCCAAACCTCCATTGACAATCGAGGCGGTCGCTGGACACACCGCGTTAATGGATGCAGATACCATGTATAAGGGATGATGATACCTTCAACCGGGTCGCCTTGAGACTTGGCGCGGTCCACGACTCAAAAAAAGCTCTCTGATAAGATAGCGGTCAGGACGAGAGCGTGCGCAGAACAAAAGCTTGCGTACGGTCTTGGAGGATCGGTTAATTCTTGTCTCAACCTGCAGAGTTCAGTCAACCGAATACTCGAGTATAGAGAGGGGAATCACTCTAGGGCGTACGCCCAGCTCTCCCATCTAGCCGTGGTGTCAGCCCAAATAGTATACCGACAGATCAGCGCATACCTCGGAAATCGCGATTGAATCTGATTGTTTGGCGTCCTAAAATGTGTTCAAACCGACGAACAAGCGCCCAGAAATAATTGGTGTACTCTTTGACTGCGAGCCTTAGATTCGCGAACTGGAGTTGACTTCAAGGGCTTGGTCTGCGCACCAAATGAGCGGTGAGTTTTCATCGTGGTCGGTCAGACTTACCGGAGAACACTCATGGGTCGCGGGTTCCTATGTGGTGGACGTCAGATCCAAAGTTGGACGAAAAATACCAAAAATAACGTACCCTTCTATGCTTAGAAGTCAAAGAGCCCTGTTTGCAAGGAAATAGGCGAATTGGACTGCCACCATCCCAGGCCGAATTTGACTTACATCGACCTAAACGAAAGCAAGCGAGTCAGAAATACGTATGAAAAGCCACAGAACAGGTACACACCTCTGCACCCTCGAAACGCGTTCGCTTCATCTACATACATTACATTCCATTAATCCACTTCCACTTCGGTCGGCAATAGAAAGCACCTACCGATCGCGAGTGCGATAGTAGCTGATCCCTATGAACGTGGGCTGGAGTCTAATCTACAGTAAGTCTGGTTCGAGGCACATCGCGGAAACGGTGCACCTCCATAGCATCAGCAGGGGTTCCCGGGCTGCTGGCGGGACCCGAGACTGGTTCATGGCACGCGCAACAACACACCCGGTGCCTTTTAATCGATGGGTTTCTGGGCGTTCTTGTCCGCATGGGCGTAGTCGGAGGTGCGAGCAGATTCGAAGATGCCAAAGAGTTGATTGAGGCGCCGCTGGGATCTGAAGCCGCGGAGGGATTAGGCACATTAGGTGCGGCGGATTATAGACACGCACACGGGGTGAAATTGGGGCCCGAGCGGCGGGTTCGTGTCGAGAAATGGTGCATCGGGTCGGGGTCCGACGGCGGGATGATAAATTCCTACAGCGAGTTTACAAGTCGTTCCCGGACACCAGACTTTAGGGAAACGTCCTAACGCACAGGGTTGACTCGGACGACAGTATTCCACAGCGTCGAGAGGCGCATCGTGGTGTCCAACATGGCGGGCATCGTCGGGCGGGAAATACGCGCGCAGGGTGGTCGCAGGACGGCGCAAAGAGCGACGCGTCGGTTGAATTTGCCGATATTTACAGACTGATCGGCACCGCCTCAGGCTCACAGTGCGCGTTTCGATAAGTATTCATCTTGTGCGCGTTCTTGCTCTTCCCCCGCCGCTAGCCCTCAATACAACACCATGGACGACGATGACGCCGATTACATGCAGGGCAGCGACGATGAGGTAGGTGGTCCCCGCTGGGGAGATAATCGAGGGAAGTGAATGGCGTGCATCAGAACTACGACTTTGACTACTCCGACGGCGAGGACGCGAATGAATCTGGGAGCGCCGATGTCGAGAACATGTACTACAAGGCCAAGTGTACGCCATGCCCCACCCTCCGCAGTGGCGCCGGCTGAATAGCGTTGACTTGCAGCCAAGAAGGACGACAATCCGGAAGAGGCGCTGAAGGATTTCCGCGCCATCGTCGAGCAGGAAACGGAACAGGGGGATTGGTGCGCGCGCCTCCACACGGGGTGGCCTTTGTTCATTCATACTTGCTCTGTTCGCCAGGGGATTCAAAGCCCTCAAACAATCCACGAAGCTCCTCTTCCTCACCCTCCGCCGCCCCACCGACGCCCTCGCGACCTACACCCAGCTGCTAACCTACACCAAATCCGCCGTGACGCGCAACTACTCCGAGAAGAGCATCAACGGCATATTGGACTACGTCGGCGGCGGCAAGGGCGGCGTCGTCGAGGTGGATGTGCTGGAGAGGTTCTATCAGGTGACCAAGGACGCGTTGGAGGATGCGAAGAATGAGGTCCGGCTCCCGAAATATTATGCATTGCATTCGATGCTGACTCGACGATCAGCGCCTATCCGCGAAAACTAACCTCAAGCTGGCGAAACTGTGGCTAGACCGGAAGGAATACAGCCGCCTGTCGAAAGTGGGTTGTCTTCTCTCCACTCCCCCACCTCGTGCTGAGCTGACCACCCCTCGTTTTCATAGATAATTCGCGACCTCCACAGCGCAACCGCACAAGACGGGGACGACGAGTCCCAATCGCAGCGCGGCACCCAGCTGCTCGAGATCTACGCGCTCGAGATTCAGATGTACAACGAAACGCGCAATTTCAAGAAGTTGAAGGTTCGTTCGTTCTTCTCCTTTCTCCGCACCAAGGAGCTCAAGCATAAAACTAACCAACACCCCCTTGCAGGAAATCTACAACGCCACCAACGCCGTACGCTCCGCCATCCCGCACCCGCGCATCATGGGCGTCATCAAGGAGTGCGGCGGCAAGATGTGGATGGGCGAGCGGCAGTGGAACCGCGCGTCCGAGGACTTCTTCGAGTCGTTCCGCAACTACGACGAGGCCGGCTCGCCGCAGCGCATCCAGGTGCTCAAGTACCTCGTGCTGGCGAACATGTTGACGGGGAGCGAGGTGAACCCGTTTGATAGTCAGGAGACGAAGCCGTGAGTGTCGTTGCGCGTTCTTGTACCCTTTTGGCGCGTTCGGCAGCTTATTCGTTCGTCTTGTTGTACAGATACAAAACCGACCCCCAAATCAAAGCGATGACGGACCTTGTAGACGCGTACCAGCGGCGAGAGGTGCATTCGGCGGAGAAGATTTTGAAGGGTGCGTTGTCCGTTCACCTAATTCCGTGTTGTATGCTGACTGGCTTGCACACGCCCCCAGACAACCACTCGACGATCATGGACGACGGGTTCATCCGAGCGTACATCGGCGAACTCCTGCGCAGTCTGCGCACGTCGTACCTCATCGACCTGATCAAGCCGTACACGCGCCTCGAGCTCGCGTTCCTGGCCAAGGTTCGTTTCCATCTCAAGAAGAATTGTTTTGTCTAATTTTTCAAACCTGTAGCAACTGAACGTCGAGATAAGCGAGGTGGAGGAGCTGCTCATAGGGCTGATACTGGAGGGCAAGGTCGAGGGGCGGATCGACCAGGTGGGGATGCGGCTTGAGCTGGACAGCAAGTAAGTGTCTCGTACTGTCTGCTGTCCGTTGATACTGACGCCACCCCGCAACAGACAAAGTCTGGAGCGGAAGAAATACGCCGCGCTCACAAAGTGGACTGAAGCACTGGAAAATGTGCACAGTGCCGTCGTGGGCAAGACTGCGCCGAGCGGGCGGAGTGGGCCTGGAGACCTCGGGCTGGGAGACTTTAGTTTACGAGAAGAGAGATGGGGGTAGAGTTTGCTGCTTTTTGTATTTTTTGTCAACGCAATCCAAGCATGTTTTTAGCATTTTATGCTGGGACAAGATGAGATGAGAGCAAAAAGGTTTGGTTCGGACTCACTCTACAACGGCCGCTCTATCGGTTTCCAGTTGTAGTCCCAGCCCGTCTTGGAGGGCGTATCCGCCGGTATCTTCATCTCCCTCGGGAACAGCCCGCGTATCCTGGCGTCGAACGCCCTTGCCTCCAACGCGGGCAACTGCTTCATCATCTCCATCTCCTTCTGACTCCTCGCCCTTGGATCCTCGACCTTATTCGCCTCCATATACAGCTTGAAGTCGATGCCCCGCAGCTCGTCCATCGCCTTGCGCATGCACTCGAACTTGCGCGTGAGCTCGGCGGTGCGGCGCTGGCGCACGTGGCGGCGGTGGAGGAGCCACGCGCGCTCGATGGTGTGGTGCGCCTGCACGGAGGGGATGGCGCGCTGGAGCGTCTGGCGCACGTCGGGGCGCCAGGTGCCGGTGGGGCTGGGCTTGTTGCGGACGTTGGCGGGGTAGAGGGCGCGGCGGATGAGGACGACGCGGGTGTCGCCGGCGTTGGCGTCGGCGGGCTTGGCGTAGTGGCGCGCCTGTGCGCGGGCGGGGGCGGGGGCGGCGCGTGTGCACCAGGCGAGGAGGGTGCTCGACATTTTGGAAAAGACGGTGTTTGAAGGAAACGACTTCGGATTTGTGATCCGTTCGTTCGTTCTTGCTTTCAACCCTCATGCCTTCAGACCGCCGCCGCTCTCGTTCGCGTTCTCGTTCTCGAGACTCGGATGCCCAGGAGACTATACGCCTCCCCCACGACGCCTCTCCCATCTCCGAGTCCGATTACTTCCGCAAGGGCGACGAATTTCGTATATGGCTCAAGGACGAGAAGAGAAAATACTTTGACGAGCTCTCCGGCGACAAGGCCAGAAGGTGAGCACCTCCGGTCATCTGCACAGTAGAATCTCATCATGAGACAGCTACTTCCGCAAGTTTGTAAAGGTATTACTTCTTCTCTCCGCATCCTCGAAACCGCTCATCACTGTTATAGGCATGGAACAAGGGGAAGCTGTCCAGTAGGTAGTCCGCTATTTCATTGGGCGTACCGCTCAATCACATCTCACAGAATCTCTGTACGCCGGCGTGGATCCCGCCTCCATCTCAGCCGAGTCACAAACAGGCTACAAGTGGTCCTTCGCCGCGAATAAGTCGCGCGTGGACAACGCCGCGCTGCGGTCCGTCCGCGAACAAGTCGGCGCCGCCACATGGGGGGCCTCCTCCTCTTCAGCGCCCTCTGCCGACCCATCCTCCTCGTCCGCAGGGCGCAGCATCCGCGGCCCCACCCTCCCCTCCTCTGCCGACCTCGCCTACGCGCGCGAGCTCGCCTCCGAATCCGCCCACGCCGACGCGTCCCTCAAGCGCAAGCGCGACCGCGCCGAGGCGAAGGAGCGCGTCGAGGACATGGTCGGCCCGCGCGAGGTCGGCCGCGAAGGCGCGCTGGAGAAGAAGCGCGCGCGCCGCGAGGCCGACCGCAGTTTCCGCGACCGGGGCGACGACGGGCTCGAGGCGGACGAGGGGGTACTGTTGGGCGGCGGGGACAGTTTCAAGGCGCAGTGCGTATTTATTTTCGGCCTTGTGCGCTCTCACACCCACTAATGTTGACGTGTGTGCAGGATCGCCAAACGGGATGCCGCGCAGAGCCGGCGCAGCCAAAAATACGAGGAAAAGACGGCTGTCGTACGGGAGCGCCAGAGCGTGTACAAGGAGAAGGAGACGGCGACTATGGCCATGTTCCAGGCGCTCGCGAAGGAGCGGTTTGGTTAGATTAGCATATCTACAGTATACTATCTGTATGTGGATATTCGTGTCTCAAGCTCTGGATTTTGTGCAAACCGAATTAAACCGTCTTGCTAAGGAAGGATCTTTTTGTATCGGATTCCTCGGTCAAAAATAAATAAGGTACGCCGCCCCCGTCACCACGCCCGGTCTTCAGGATCCAGCATCTCCGCCTGTTGGGTTTAGAATTCCATCAGCATATATACATACGTTGACTCCACCCTCGGGACAAAACAACAATGCGCACCTGCAGCCCACGCGGGTTAACAACGCCCCCTCCCTCCGCGGGAGAACGGTGTTTCCGCGCAAAAGGGTTCCACCGCCCCTCAGAGCCTGACGGGCGGTGTTTTGGGGTGCTCGAGGTGCCGCTGGGCGCGAAGAGCTTGGAGGAGTACGGCGGCGGGGGGTCGCACTAGTAAGATGAAAGATGGAAGATAGATGGATGTGAGTGGGCGTTTCGGGTATACTTAGCGAGGCAGGAATACGCACAGCTGCCGGAGGAGGAGCAGTATGATGTTTCTGTTTCTGGTTCGAATTCGTGCAAGCGGGCGGTGCTGCGGGAGTGGATCTCGCCCCGTGGGGCGCGTACGCGTATTGGGGCGGGTTGCGGGGCTGGGTGATAGTCGGTTAGTTCTTTGGTTAGGGTGCCTGTGCACAGATAAAGAAAGAAAGAGAGAAAGCCACGAAGCAAGGAGGATAACGGTTGGACATTCAGAAAGACCGTGTACACACCTGTCCGTGTCCATGTCCAGGCCCAGCGCGGTGCCCATGGGGCGCCACGGCATAAGTGAAGGTGGGTGAGTTCTATATCCCAGTCGAATTACAAGTTTGTCAAAATTCAGTCGAGGGAGGGTATATATAATTGGGCTCACCATGTCCGATATGGCGCAGGGAAATACGAGTGCAGGGTACAAACAAGCAAAGACAGAAAGAGCTGAAATTCCGTACAAGGAGCCCCGTCGCTGCAGTGGCTCCGCCCCATTCCATTTTATACGCCGCGCTATATATAGCAGCATCTTTTTCTGCCCGGAACTCGAATAGAATCGAAATACGACAACTGACCTTACGAACTTAACTTACGATGTCATCGGCGACCGCCTGCGGCCTTTCCTTATCGTGTGGCTGAACTCGGGGTAAGGTCGCACGCCGGCGGGGTCATGCCGTATCTCGTCGGGGCCATGTCGGTTTTGTGTCGGGCGCGGGGTGCAGTGAAGCCAGTCTGACGGCGAATACCAATCGCTGTGCCGTCCAAGCCGTCGTTCACAGCGAAGCACCCACGAATGATCCACGCCAGCGAATAACGCGGCCCAGTAACCAAAACGGACGGCCCAGAGCCTTCCTGCGTGTGGTGCTCAGTCATGATCAGGTACGAGGGTCTTGTGTCGTATGACGGATCCCGAGGCTGCTTTATGGGAGAACTCGAGAAGGAAGTCGCGGCCCGGCCAGTCGAAAGCAAGAGATTACACAGAAAATACAGCGAAACATTAGTGCTACCTATACAACGCTCAGCAATGCAAAACCAAAAGCGTGCGTACCCACCCGAGGACCCCGTCCGACTCCAACTCGCACTCCAATACGCCCATACCCACACACACAGCCAAGCCAGCCCAGCCTAGCCTAATCCGTAGCCATCTGGTCGTCCGGCGCTCCAATCTCCTCGAACACGAGCGTCCCCTGCTGCTCCTTCAGCCACTGCACGCTCCGCTTCTCGTCCATGAAATACTTGTACGCCTTCCTCAAATCCTCCACGTCCACCTCCCCCGCGCGCGCCTTGCGCTTCCGCGCAATCACCTGCGCGCACGAGATCAGGTTCAGCGCGTACCGCAGCGTCGTCTCGAGCGCCATCTGCGTCAGCACGCTCCCCGCGTCCGGCGTGAGCACCACGTCCTCCTCCTGGCACCGGATCTGGATGATCTGCGCGATGTCCGCCTCGAGGTAGGGCTTCGTCGTGACGATCAGCACGCGGTCGAGAAGGTCCACGGGGAGCCCGTGCGGGGAGCGGAACTTGGTGCCGCGGATGCGTGCCATGCCGCGGTTGGAGGCCATGATCACGAGCGGGGAAAGCTCGTTCTCCAGCGCGCGGTTCAGGAACGAGAAGCACTCGATGTCGAGCATGTGCACCTCGTCGATGAAGAGGACCTGTTGCGTGCGTGTCAGCGGTGAATAAAAACAAAGGCGGCGCGACGCACCCCAGGGATGATCTCCGCCTTGCCCTCCTCGCGCCACTCGGCGACCTTGGTGTTGATCTGGTTCCGCAGCTCGGGCTTGATCTCGCCCGTGTCGCCGGCGAAGAGCGCGAGGAAGCCCTGCGTCCGGCTGTTGATCACGTCGATCTCGTGCAGCGACACCGTGTGCACGACCTCTTTGCGTTTTTGGATTTCACCTTCGGGGCATTGGACGAATTTTGTCTGCGGCGCGTCGCGTCAGAGATACAAGGTCCAAGGCAAGACTAGACGACTCACGTCGGCACCCATTGCATCATAGTCTCGCGAGCGCGCGAACGACCGGCCGAGTTTTGAGATTTTGCCAGAGGTTTTGTCGATGGCGACGACGTCGCCGGCGAGGATCTTTTCCTTGGACAGCGCGTCAATCATTTTGGTGCCCAGGTCATAGATAGTCTCCATGTCGGTCGTTTTAATGGTCAGCTTGCCCGTCTTGGTGGCCTGTGGTCGTTTAAATAACCCGGTTTTAAAACGAAAATGGATACGAACGCCAGTCAGACTGCGGTCGATTTGTATCTCGACCACCTCGCCCTCGATGAGCTCCGTCTCTTCCTTGATTCGCACCCCGATACTCCGTCTAAACGCTTGTGTGAGAGCTTCTGTCTTGGACATTGACAGCGAAAAGACCTCGCTCGCGGCAATCATCGTGAACGGAACGTCGGGGCCCAGCGTCTGTGCCATTCCTGCGTCGCGTAGGCATAAGTCTACACGAAACCAAAAAACGCGTCCCACGCACCAAGCGCGATAGCGGTCTTGCCAGTCGAAGGCGGGCCAGCGAAAAGCATGGCGCGGCCGGCGATTCGGCCTTCCTGCACCATCTTGAGGATCATGCCCGCTGCTTTGCGGGCTTTTGCCTGGCCGACCATGCCCTGCGAGTTGGCGCGCGGTTCTAACCGGTCGTCCAAGCCCAGGCCGCGGATGTGTGAGTGTGCGCCTGCCGATTTTGTCAGACGAAAAGGAAAACGAGCGAAGGTTCGGTAGTGCAGACCTATGCGCTCCATTTTTGTTATATCTCGGAGTTCGGACGTTCCAGTGGTTATTTGCATCGCCTACGCGCAGAGTTGAGGATTTGTGAGTCTCCCAAACCAATAGACGCACCATTTTTGTAGATACTAGTGGGAGTGCCCTGGTACAGAGGACGCGTTGGTTTTTCCGCAAAAGGAACAGTCAAGGCCGTTAGACAACTTGAACAAGCACAACTCATTCCACTCTTTTCAAACCACAACGTGGATTCCACTGCGCAAGTCGGCTGAATGATTTCTGGTTCAGTTACTCATACCGCTAATTGCCCGTCCACTCAGGTCGCCCACAAGTTACAACCATTGTAACAATCTTCGCCCAACGCAAACTTGAATGAACCACTGTCCCGTCGTTTAGCGCTCGGTATCTCCTGGAAATCCTTGGATATTGGAGATCCCATATCCACCTTTTGTCACCTGCTGTCCGCTTTCGTCAGTCCCAGCCAAACCCGGCCAAGATTCTTTATTCTTCTGCACCGCACTCCAAATGTAACGAAATCCATGAAGTCCTCCGCTCTATTCTCCTTTGGTCCTCTCCACTGGCAGATGATCTATCAGGGTCCCGCTCGAGCTCAAACTGCTTGATAACGCGTTCTTCTTTTTGTTCTGATTTCCGGGGCGAGCGCTCTAGTGTAATCCTTCAGATATTTTTTCCCTCTCTCTCTCTTCCTCGTCGCTCACCCTCCTCACTCGACTCACCCAGCAAAAACTAGCTAAAGGCAGGCGCTCAAATTGCAAGCCCCCGATCGACCCTGTGCCTCTTAATGTTCGATCACGTCAATCAGTGGCTGTCCCTTTATTTTTGTGTGTTACATACCCACTTGCACTCATGTCGGATCTAGCGTATGGTTTCATAGCCCTCTTACTTCGCTAATGCTCACCTCGTGATAGTCCTGCCTCGGCAATACGACCGCCTCTAACCCTACCTTTCAATTCGCCACCCCCACTGTCTCGTGGTGTCCGCTCGCGGACCTCACCCCTATACGGCCTCGGATGGCGAAGTTCTTATGCGAAAATCCTCCGCCGCCACCCCGTCAACTGCCTTGGCTCTGTCTCGCGGGAAGCCATCATCCCGCTTTGGGTTGAACATGGGCACAGGGACCGTTTTCGCGGGTGCGCTGTCAATTCGGCCTTCATTCTATCCGAGTCTCACCTATTGTCATTCTACTTATTAGCAAGATCGAATTCGAACCGCGTCATATCTTCAACGTTACACTTCCGGAAGACGATAATGATCACATTGTCTGCTTCATCACGTTCAACACCGACGCCAAGTCGCTCGCGGCGCTCTCGGGGCCGGACGGCGAGGAGTTTGTCAAGGCGGCGAGGGAGGTCCTGAAGATCGATCCGCGGGAGGAGGAGAGTTTTATGTGGTATTGGTGCTCGCCAGGTAAATGAATCTCGTTTGAGGGCGCTGTTTCGCCACCATTCACACTTGCATAGCTTGACAGTGCACCGCGCCTTGGTCAAGCAGTCTCGCTGGCAAGACTGGCAGGCAGATCGACAAATCAACGAATCGTTTTGACTTGGCTCCCGGTTTATTGCTGTCTCATAGGACTTGGCGTCCTATGCCGTCAATCGTGCGCATTGGTTGCGAGTTGCCGATTGTAATCCTTTGCTCAGAAGGACCAGAACCTGGATGTAGTATAGTCTCTTATCTGGTCGCTCGTACCTCTAGGACGTTCGGCTTTGTCAAGTGCCAAGTTCCTTTTGTTATATCCCAGAAGGACCAGAACCTGCATGTAGTATAGTCTCTTATCTGGTCGCTCGTACCTCTAGGACGTTCGGCTTTGTCAAGTGCCAAGTTCATTTTGTAGTACTGGTTGGTTTCGTCGTTTTGAACTCATCAGACGGGCCACGTACATACGCGTATTGAGGTGGGTTGCGGGGCTCGAGACTATAGTCGGTTAGTTCAATGGTTGGGGTGCCTGTGCGCAAATAAATAAATAAAGAGAGAAAGCCACAAAGTAAAGAGGCAAGGATAACGGTTGGACATTCAGAAAGATCTGACAGAATCCGTCTATGCAACCCTCCGCTTTTTTCTTCGTCCTCCCCAGATGTTCTATTAGGGTCCCCGCTCGAGCTCAAACTGCCCAATAACGCGTCCTTTTTTTTTCTGGCTTTCTAACTTTCCGTAGGCGAGTGGTCTGCAATCCTTCAGCAATTTTTGGACGTATCTTCAATTTGAGGCTTTGAGTCTCTTCGAGTCGAGCGTCGTCCCCCAAGAGATCCTCTCCGCTCGACTCGGAGAGACTCAAAGCCTCGAATTCAACCCCTATGCCTCTTAACGTTCGATCACGTCAATCAGTGGCTGTCCCTTTGTTTTCGTGTGTTATCATGTCGAACTTCCATGTCGAAGATGAAGTCGTTAGCGAAGGCCCGCGTATTCCTCTTACTCTATGGACGGCGAGGGCACCTCTTCCACTTGGTCCGCCAACTCCGATTTGCGAGATAAAACCAAGCTACGGGATGACGATCCATCCGAGAACATGTGGTCGGTCTACATGAATCAAGTAGAGAAGCACAACAAGGTGCTTTTAGTCTCCGGTTGAGGCTTTGTCATTCCTAACGCGCTTCTCGATAAAACTAGATTCTAGTTGAATGTTGGAAAGCAGACATGAACTCCATCCTGATATTTGTGACTTTGCTTCATGCCTTGCTACGCTGCGTGCTCATTCGATGTTGGCCAGGCAGGCCTTTTCTCTGGGAGTTTAACAACCTTCATCATTGAAAGCTATCGGACTCTCGGTCCTCCCGACCCATCAGACCCAAACCAGACTGCATTGGTACTAGCTCTCCAGCTTCTTGTTTCGCAAGGAACTCTCGCAAATCACACACTTCCCACCCCACTGTTGTCTCCGAGTATCCCATCGGTCTTCGTGCCCCCCACCTCTGCGTTAATTTGCAACACATTGTGGTTTTTGAGTCTCGGCTTCAGTCTCAGTTGTGCTCTCTCGGCGACCCTGGTCGATCAGTGGGCACGCAACTATATCCTCGCCACTGAAAGCCGACCGTCACTCCACAAGCGCGCCAGGATCTCTGCGTATTTACATCTCGGAATCCGCAGATTTCAGATGAACACCGTTGTCGAACTAATCCCTACACTGTTGCATATTTCGCTGCTACTATTTTTCGCTGGGCTGGTTGAATTCTTACGGCCAATTAATGCGGTCATCAGCAATCTCATGCTGGGGATGCTACTATTCTGCGGCAGCCTCTACCTCCTCATCACCTTCCTGCCTATCTTTCACTCGAATTGCCCGTATTACACCCCGCTGTCTAACCCCTGGTGGCGTATCCTACGAGCTGTCGGTGCGATCGGTCAACGGGACTATGGCGGCGCAAAGAACCCTCCCCCTTTTGAATCTATGGCAGACGCGCGCGAAGCGGATGCCACCGACATCTCCGAGGACCGCGACGAGCGCGACTTCGAAGCCATGCGCTGGACCCTCTCGACGCTCCGCGAAGACAGCGAGCTCGAGCCCTTCCTCGGATTCATCCCCCGCCTCGTCGCGGGCTTCGACTACAGCGCGAAGCTGCTGCTGCACCGGTTGCTCAACCACGACGACCCGACGATCGGGCTGCGCTTCCGCATCCCGCGCCTGCTCGCGGTGTGCGCCGAGGGCCGCCTGGGTCCGGTGCTCGCGCACGACCGCGCGACGACATGCCTGCACGCGATCTGGTCGCTCACCATGATGACCGTGCCGCTGTCTGAGCCGTTCGCGTACTCCTCGCGCGAGACGCTCGCGTTCGACGAGGGCACGCTCGGCCAGATCGGCGCGGCGGCAGCGCAGGTGCCCTCCGTCGCGGACTGCGCGGACTCGACGGCGGCGGTCGTGGCGCGCAGTCTGCTGGACATGTTCGCCGACTCGGCGGAGATGATGGAGATGGAGCTGAGCACGTTTTTGCGCTCGGGGAATGTAGAAAAAAGGCGCTTTGTGGCGCGGGACCCGGAGTATGCGGCGCGGCGGGCACCAGTTGCGACGAAGAAGGTGCGCCAGCAGCTGCGCGCGCTGGAGCAGCTTCTCGAGGCGGCGGTACGCCCGACGACACCGATGCTCCACACCGCGATGGAGGCCTTGCGGAAGTACCTCGACGACCTGATAGACGTCGTCGTCGCCACGTCGGCGGACTGGGACTCCGAGGACGAGACGGCCTTGGGCACGGAGGCGCTCGAGCACGTCCACACATTCCAGCGACTGCTGAACAACGCAGGGCTCGCCCTGACGCTCGAATATATCTCGACGCTCCTGCACAGCGCCGCGCTGCCGTACGAGGCGTTCAACACACTGCGCCGGCTCTTCCTCAAGGTCCGCTTCGGCACGGCGTGGAGCCTGCCGCGCCAGTCGCAGGCGCGCCTCGTGGTGTGCCTCGACGAGGCGCTCGAGCAGAACTCGCGGCTCCCGGCGAGCATCATCAACATCCTCCTCGGGCTCGCGGGGTCGGCGCTCGACGACCTCGGCTGCGCGATGAAGGCGCGCGGCGCGGTGAGCCAGTACGTGAATGTGCTGGCGCCGGAGGACGTGACGCGCGACGAGGCGCTGAATGCGCTGGGGCGGCTCGACGGCGTGCTGCCGCTGGAATCGCGGGCCTCCGCGGTGTCGGAGCTGCTGAGCACGCATTTGTATGCGAATACAAAGATCGAGCGGAGGAAGTCAGAGGCGCCGCCGTTAGAGCCGGTGTTGAGATCGGCCTTGTCGACGTATTTTGTGCCCCCAAAGAATAATGTATAACATGGAATTTCCCACCGAGAGGTCAGTATATTCTCGGCCCAAACCAACCTGCACTATCTCCAACTGGAGGGCTTTAGGCTGAGCATTGATGGCATCACCGAGTTCTGATCTCTTTCTTTTACGCAAAGATCCAGGTGCGTTTTTTAAGTAGCTGAATATCAAGGAAACCGCTCACTTCGCTGGTTAGGAATCCTCGCGTCATATTCAGATTTAAAGGTACAGACCGTGTTAAGACGCAACACGACCATGATTTCACGAGATACGCCAGGTTATGCAGTTATTTGACACAGGCCGCGGTGAATTTAGTCCCGCACCACCTGTGGAATCGCTGGACGGAATTTCACCCATCGACAGCCTTCCCTACGAGGTACTAGCGGACATCATGGTGCTGGCAGCTCTCCTGCCCCGTCCCGGCAAGTGGGGGTACACTACAATAGCTACCCCCGCCGAAGTACTGGTGTTCTGTAGGATCTGCAGCCGTTGGAGACAAGTCGCTCTCAACACCCCGCGCTTATGGGTTTGGGGAGAGTTCCCCATCCCCCGTGCGAAGGCAAAGTCCATGGCGGTTACCGAACTGTTTTTGGCGCGCTCTGCACCGTTACCCATCACTGTCCGGGTGTATGAATGGACCCCATGCCATCTGCTGCCCGTCGTGGTCAGCTCTGCACGCCGATGGAAGGACTTCCAATTGTACTACGACCGAATTCCTGCAGAAATCAACCCACTTTTTACGAGAATCCCCACAGGCACCCTGGAAAACCTCGAAACCCTCTCACTGAGATGGCCTAACCTGGGTTCAGGATTTGACGTTTTTCAGGTCGCTCCCTGCCTTCGCAAAGTCACCCTCAACATGCGCGGCATATCCTTGCATATCCCTCTTCTTCCCTGGGTCCAGCTCACCCATTTGAGACTGGAATACGAATCACCCCAGGCGTGTCTCGACATTCTCGCCCGCTGTACGAGCCTGGTTTCCGCCTCCGTCCTCACCGACCAGTGGCGCGAAGATCCTGTCGTCGCTCGGAGATGTGTATTGAAGCACCTGGAACAATTAAACATTACCATGTACATATGCTCTACGGGCGAGCATCTTGGGCCTTTCCTCCAACGACTGGAGCTTCCCGGGTTGAAATCGCTCTCCCTTGCCCTCTGGGACACTCCCGGACTGGAGGAGGAATCGTTCGTCTCCTGGCTCGCACCAGCCCTGGCGCATTTCCTTGCCCGGTCTCCGCGTCTTGAATATCTTTACGTGGCGGACTGTATCTTCGCGGAGGACATGCCCGGCGTCTTGGAAAACACCCCATCCCTCACCCAACTGCATCTCGACCTATGTAACACAGGAGGAGCCGTCCACGACGACTTCTTTTTGGCATTGGTGCATGATCCCGCCGCTCCCGTACCGTTAGCACCGAAACTTGAGACCCTCGAGCTTATCGATGCGGGTGGCGACTTTGCCGAAGAGAGCGTCGTGCAGATGCTAGAGTCGCGCTGGTGGTCCGATGACGAGCTGGATGAAATGCCCACCGCGCCTGGTGTTGCGCGCTGGAAGCGGGTCAAGTTCCATAGTCAGCTACTCGCCCCGAAATTCTTCGACCAGACTTTCAGCGAAAATATGAAGAAATACGAACTGCAAGGGCTCGAGATTTGGTACTAGTCGCACCTGTAAGGTAATATCCCCCATAGTGGTGCCAATTACGTGCTCATGCCCTGCGTTTTAGCAAAATGACCCTCTCGAACGAGGTATTTAAGAGAGGCCCTAAACCGGTGCATCGTTGGTTCCTTTCCAATGCTAGAAAGCTGGCGGACCAACCCACGATCATACAACGGCCAACGGTACCCTTCCTGTATCCCACTACTTGTGATCTTTACTTGTACCATTTATCGATCAAATCCCGCGATGGCCAACTTGGCGGAGTTATTGTAGGGTCTTTGCCAAATCTGAAGTTGGGATTCCGAGTTGCTCAGGCGGGCCTTTGAATGGGCCCTCGGGCCTCGGGCCTTGGGCCTAATATTGCCGAACACTCACTTTTCTTTCGGATAAAGAATACAAAATTGACAGGAGGCGATCCTCTTATCAGTCGTCTGTGGCTCAGGGGCTTCCGGTATCGAACTTGCCTCCTCCCTCCTCCTACCCTCCAAAAGAAAAACAGTACACACGGATTTCAACCTCTTTCGTGGATTTAACCTAATTCTCTTAGTCCAGGGCTTACTCCTCCGTGCATCCTCACCCACAACAATTCACGGACATGCAGAATGAACACTGGAGGAGATTGGAAGGGGAAGAAAACACCGACCGGCTTCCAGACATGATTCCCGCCCCCGAACCACTGAACTGGGATGAGCTCTCTGAATTACCGCGCGTCGCCGTCACCGCCGCCCAGATCGCAGAGTGGAAAAACGATCCATACTCTCTCATCCAGGCCGGCGACGTGTTTATCAACCCCGATGGTTTAGACGGCGAGCCAGAGGCCTGGAGGGTGATCGCAATTACTGTTTTCAAAGACGACAAGAAAGAAAGAAAGATGTACTATGTCCAAACCGCCGACGACGACGAGGAGGCCTATGGGCATACGGACGAGTTCTTCTGGGATATGCTCGCTACTTCGGAGCGCGTGGCTCGGGGTTGAGTTGTCTGGATGAAATCAAAATGGGATGAGTACGTAGTTTATCGAGAATAAATAATGAACAGCGAGGGATTTTTGCATGTCATAGCCACCATCGAAGTAACAGAGGTTATCGGCAGGGCTAGGGTAGGTATTAGACTAAGAGAGACGATGACTTAGTGGTGCGTGCACATCCGGCGTTCCAGCGAGACCATGCTGTGTAAAGCTACCTTGAGAAGTGAGGCACGAACGGAGGGAGCCGGGGTTTCGTGCCGGACCGGCCCGCAACAAGACCGAAGCAAACAGATGCAACAACGGTTGATCTTTGCTTCGCGCGTCGTTGTACCAAAGACGCGGCGTCTTGTTCGGGCGCTCCCCTCACCCGTTCTTCTCGATCCCACCCACCCTCTCCTGTTGAGTCGGTCTCTTCCTTCCTTCCATTTTTTGTTGGGTCTGCCAGGGGCATGCGTTGGGTTCGCTCAACGCGCGCCCGCTCGCCCGAACGTGGCGGTCTCCGAAAAAGAGACCGCCCGTCCGGTCCCCCCAAACGCTTGCAGATCCTTCAAGAAAGAAGAATCGGACTATACTCACGAGACAAGCGCGAAAACTTACATACCGGATTTGGCAGAATCTCTTACCGAACCCATCTGTCACTCGTCACCAGCACCTCAAGTGTTCTCATGAATTTGTTTGGTATACAAAAATCGCACTGGTCAACTACTTTGAAAACAGCTATAAGTCCTCAAGTAACCCATCCAACCTCGCTTACTCAAAGGCCACCTTGTTCTCTGTTGCCCACTCCACCAATGTGGTTGCCTTCCCAGCGTATTTCCTCACATTCTCCACCGCAACCTTGTACTTGTTGCTCGCGAAAAGAGTTTCCATCACCCCCGGATGCTTCAGGGCCTTAACCAGATAATTCGCGAGAGGCCCTGGAAGCCCACCCGCAACCATGTCCTTCACCGCTTCCTCGTCGCCGACGGCTTCCACAGCCACCTCTTTTCCAAGCACCCTACCAATGGTCTTCACCGCATTTCCTTGACTGATCAGTTCTGGCCCGCACAACAAGATACTCTTCTCCCCGCCTGTGCTGCTTGGGCCACCGACGAGGATGGTTCCACCTGCGCGCCCAATATCCTCGGGCACGATCCAGTCGAATTTGACCTCAGGGTACGGCATCTTGACGGAGCCCGCCTTGACCATACCAGCCGAGCGGAACAAATTGCTCGCGAATCCACCAGGACGCAGGGAAACGTAGCCCGACTTCCCAAAGATCTCCTCCAGAGCCAATTCGGCCTGGGCGTGGGCGTAGGGGATAATCTCCTGGGCTGGGACGCTGTCGACAGGCTCGTACATCTCCACGCTGAGGCTGCTCAGGAAAACAACAAACTCCACGCCCGCGGCCCTGAGTGCCTTGAAGGCCGCACGGTTGGGGTCGGGCTGCCCTGGGATAGGGAAAACGAGATAGACGAAGGCGTGCTTGGCACCCGACTGCTTTACGGCCTCGCTGACGGTTTCGGGCCGCATGAGGTCGGCCTGCACGCGCTTGTAGCCGCCCGCTTTCTCCTGTTCCGGAGAAAGACCCGGGATGGGCTTCTCGGTGTCGCGGACGGCGAGCGTCACGCTCGCGCCGAGGGACTGGGCGTGGCGGGCGCAAGCGGAGCCGACGCCTCCAGTGGCGCCGAAGACGAGCACGGGGGTGGGCATGTTGGGTGGTTGTGGAAGTGTTGCTTGTGGCGTCACACGGAGTGTGAAGCTTTGTAGATGAGAAAGAGTTGTCTGGAGGTTTGAGCAAAAGAGAAGTCGGGATAAGACTCAGGATAATATTTTAGCTCGGTGAAGCTGGTATTTATATGGGTGTCTGCTGGTGCGGTCCTTGAAATCGTTTCCCAGCACTTGTACATCGGGTCAGCAAACATACTAATAAACTCAATTGCATTACACATTTACACTCGGTTGAACGGCGAGTCGGTTCGCATTCCGCTGAGGAATATTTGCTGACTCTCTGAATTCGAGTAGTCAAGCCTATGACATTCATTCATTTGCTGCGGTCCCTTTAGGGCCCATGTCGGGAGCCTCTGACGCAAGCGTCCGGGTTACAAATTTTAATTCCCGCTACTTTTAGGTGGTTCTTAGATGTTTGTAGTTTGGATGAATAATGAGAGAGTGAGCAATCCGAGGAATTTTTGCGTGTCATAGCCAGCAATAGTTGGGAGAAGCCCACGCGCATATCAATCTGAATTTCTCTGTTCTCAACGTCCACGACTCCACTCGCGATAGCGTTACTTTCTGATTTACCGCCAGAGTTGGTTCTTCACATCGTGTCTTTCTTGACTCGCACGATAATTCTCGACCGGGAGCGCCGTATATCAGGTTACACAACAACCAGATGCGTTCCGGACCTCCCTTCCATCAGCGCCCTCTCTCGAACATGCACTGTTTTCTATCATGCCCTGGACCAGCATCTGTACTACCTTTGTGCATCTGCCGGGCCTCTCGGCAAACCTGCACTCCTTTTTGCCGTCGAACACCAGCTATTACAAAGCGCAGTTGACAAACTTTTCTTGACTGGAATCAGTCTAGACACTGAATTCGTCTTCGAAAACGATCGGTGCGACCTTCTCCAAATTGCAGCAGCCCTAGGTCTTCGGGCCATGGTGGTCAAACTGTCAGCAATGTATGGGGAAGAGAACATGATGGCAAAGGGGCTCGCACGCCGCAAAACAACACCGTTGAATTATGCGGTACGCAACGGACACATGGAGACTGCCAAACGAGTCCTCGCACTAATTTCCTCGCTCTTGCATCGCCCCACCGCCGGGGTCTGAAATGCAATAACAGTACCTGGGCGATGCCCTCCAGGCCTCTGCGAGAGCTGGAAAGCTAGAAATTCCCCGGTACCTCATAACGGAGGGAGCAGACATTAATTTCCTCGGTGACGATTCCTACGGATTCACTCCACTTTCCTATGCCGCAGGCGCCGGCAACATTGGGCTAGTTCAGTTCCTGCTCGCCTCTGGCGCTGACCCGAATCTGCGAGCCCGATAAGGATCCCCGCCTCTACTTAACGCTGCCAACCTCGATATCGCAAATGCACTAATTGCCGCCAGTGCAAACATTCATGCCATGAACCATAGGTCACAGAACGTGCTTGCATATTTTGCCCAGAAGCTTCGAAGGACGTCGAGATGTCTCTCTTCCTTGGACGCGGAGTAGACCCGAATCTTGAGGATGATTTCGGAGAGACACCACTTCACCGTGCTTGTTCTATGCGAACCCCCACAAGTGCGCTCGTTGAGCTTCTGCTTCAATTTGGAGCGGCGACGGTCGAACAACCCAATATCAATGGCCACACACCTGTGCATTTTGTGATGGATGGGAATAACTGGGAGGTTGTGAAGATCCGCGAGCCCCTCGTCCAAAATCCTGCTCTTCGAGTGGGGGTCAATGCTTGGAGTCGGGGAAACCGGACATTCCTTTCATCATGTTTCATTACCGCTGACCTTTGACGTTTTTCCTGCTAGGTCGAATCCAAATACATTTCGCAATACATACCGCATGGCTATGGCCTGCAGACGTACTAATATGGGATCCTGTCGACGACCTTTCACCCCACGTCTGAGATTGAATTTCAGGGGCCTAATCAAATTATGTAGACGCGAAACGGCAAGGACCCGCATCTAGGTCCCGTCACGTCGCACGTTCTCCTGCGTAGTCCCAGCAGCACCGATAGCTTCTGTTCGTGACTCATCTCCACGCAGACTGTAGCCTTGGACTTTGAGCATTGACAATGTACCTATCTGGTCAGTTTATTGACGGGGCAGAGACCGTAGGCAAGAAAAGTCGATGTGCGCGGCAGTTGCCCAATTGAAGCTGCAGACGTTACAGTGGAGAACTGGAAGGCTAGAACAGAGTCGGAATGTAAGAAATTCGTCTGGTGAGGACGCCATCGTGTAAAATTGCATTAGAGGCGCGGCTGCCTGTAGACTATGTACACCGTAGATGCACAACAATTTGTTGTAAATTTTCCAGTCGTCGCAGCCCTCAGTCTCCAACCAATTTATGTTTCCCCACCCACAACCAATCATATTACAATCCTACTATGCAGTGCACCCCGCCCCTCCCGCGAATGAGTCCATAAACAGTGTCATGATGTCGGAGCATGTGTGGATGAATGTAGTTAGCAGCGATAGTAGACAGTAGGACGAATGATGGTGGTGGTTTGACGTGTAGCGATAGATGTAGGTAAGTAGATGGATGTAGATGTGTGTAAATGACATGAGATGAGGGTATAGAATTGAGAGGAGGCGGGCAGGCGGGCACATGGACGGAACGAATGCGGACACATCGGTAGATCGGGCACTGTGGGAGTAGGAGCAGTGTATGTATAGACGGCGGGCGCACCGACGCGCGCGTCGGCCTAGTCCAGCCTACCGCTTCGTCTTGAGCGTCCTCAATTTCTGCAGCAGGGCCTATAAAAATAAAATCTCATCAGCACACCAACCCTCGCACAGAAAGAAGGAAACATGGAAACACAGAAGCAAGAAAACGCTCGAAAGGAACAATTCACTCACCTCTGCCTGCGCCGGATTCAAAGTCCCCCGTCTCCTCTCCGCATCCAACCCATGCTCAATGCTCTCTAACACATCCTCGATCAGATCCCGGTAGTCGACCCCAAAGAACTGCGTCAGCTTCGCCGCGCGCCGGCGGCGCGTCTGGAACTCGGTCGTCCCCGCGTCGGGCGAGCTCGCGGTGCTGGCGCCGGGGAGGGCGGTGGTGGTGGTGCCGATAGAGGCGAGCGAGGCGACGCTCACGAGCGAGGCCATGGACGTGCGCGCAGGGAGCGAGCGCCGGCGCTCGGCCTTGGTGAGCACGGGTCTGCTTTCGAACTCGTCCGTCTCCGTGTTGTTGAGGTACTGGTGCAACTCCGCGAGCGACTCCTTGTCGTTCTACACCACACAATCATCAGTATCACTACTGTTTGAAAAGGGAAAAAAGAAAGGAAGACGCACCCGATCTATGATATCGTGCAAGGAGTTGAGCGAGTGTTGATAATGGGTATACACAAATGACCCCGCGCTCGGCTCCGCATTCGGCAGTAGCGCCTGGTCTGAGTCCGCCGTCCCCGGGCGCTGGCCACGCCTGGACCCCGAATGCTGCTTATGATTCTTGTACGGCGCCTGGTTCGGATTGCGACCAGCAGGGAGAGTGAACGTCCCTGACGTCGTCGCAGGCGACACCGGCGGCTCCGTGCTGCGCATGGTGCCCGAAGGGGACGACGACGCTGACGACCCCGACATCCCACGCGCGCTATACAGCTTCTGCGGGGGCGCGACGCCGAAGACCTAAGGAAATGAACGCGGGGAAAGTAGGTTAGGTTACCATTAATGAAAGCGAATCGCGATTGCTGCGCACCTTCTCCATCTTCTGCGCCCGCCGCACGAGGCTCGCCTTCTCCTTGTCGTTTAGATCCTCCTTCACGCGGTCAAGTCCGTCGCCCCAGCCCGCCAGGACCGCGGACGAGCTGCGCCGCCGCCACGCGCGCGGCCTCGACTCTGAGTCTGATGAGGAGTAATATGACGTCGCCGCGAGCGTGCCGTCGAGCGTAACGACGGGCGGCGGCAGCGGCGGTGCAGCGCCCTCGACGTAGTCCGCGCCGAGGACCAAAGAGGGGGGCACGCGGCTCCCCAGGAAGCGGTGCAACTTCGCGAGCTTGTCGCGCTTCTTCCGCCGCTCTTCCTCCGCCTGCTCTTCCGGGCTGAGGGCCTCGAACAGGAGGAGCGACGGGCTCGAGGGCGAGGCGGGGATTCTGGGCCGGCCTCTATTGCTATTGGGCGTGGACAGGGATGCGGCATCCACGGAGACCGAGTCGTCTGGGCCCGCTTCCACGTCCGCGTCCTCGTTGGAAAAGTCCATGAACGAGCGCGGCGAGCCCGAGGGGCCCTCGTCCGTGCCGAGGAAGCTGACCGTCTGCCCCTCATCGCTGATGGGGGTCGACGGCTCCGAGTGGCGGCGCCCCTCCGCGGTCATGTAGATCGTCTTGTCCGGCGCGGGCCAGGGCGGCAGCGGGCGCTGCGCGGCGGGCATCTGGCCGACCATGTTCATCGAGGCCGCGGGGCGGTGGCCGTGGCGGGGCTTTGGGGTCGAGGCGACGT
Source organism: Mycena albidolilacea (assembly GCA_029282495.1). Classification (NCBI taxonomy): domain Eukaryota; kingdom Fungi; phylum Basidiomycota; class Agaricomycetes; order Agaricales; family Mycenaceae; genus Mycena; species Mycena albidolilacea. The sequence goes on along the minus strand of JARIHO010000005.1, from coordinate 1,882,825 downwards.
CGAGGAAGGACGAGGACGAGCGGGCGTCGGGGACGAACTCGGCGGCGCCGGGGGTCTGGCCGAAGACCTGGGCGAGCTTGCGGGACTTTTTTATGAGCTGGGCACGCTCGGTGGGGTTAAGGAAGTTGGTGGTGGGCGGCATGGTGTCGGGGGGAACGGCACGGACGGGGATGGTCGGTGGGCCGACGGGTGAGCGGCGTCTCGGGACGGCGACAGAGCGTCGACTAAAGTCGGGTTTGGGGGTGGTGGGGACGGGGGGTTTGCGAGGGAAAGAGGAGGGGGTGGGAGATGCGGCAGCAAAGGGGCTATCTGCGAGATCATTCGGAAAGTCTTGGTTTGAGGGCGAGAATAGATCGATGAATGACTCCCGGTCAGTTGATATCGCGGAAGACACTGATATCGACCTCGAAGACCGCTGCCTCCGTACAACTCGCGGTGTGTTTGAGATTTCGCTCATCTGAGGTGTGGACTGCGAGCCGGGTGAGTCGCGGGGCTTTACGAGTTTTCCCTTGCTGCGACTGCGCTTGTGGCGTGGGGGGTCGTCCTTGCGCTTGAGGAGGCGGTCTAGGCGAGGCAAAGATGGGGACTTTGGTAAATGAGGTGATGTTGTGTTGTCGTCTGATTGGGTGTTTTCTGGCATGCTGCTACCGTTGCCGAGCCTGTCTCCTGTTCGTGACCGTCTGCTGTCGACGTCGAAGGCCCCGATCGACGACGTGCGCGGTGGTGGTGAAATCGGCGGTCGCACGGCGTCCTCCAGCCATTGCGGTGTTGGGTTTATATATGGATTACTGTCGACGCTCTGTGGCGTGTTCGAGCGCTCGTCTTGGGACATGCCAATTACTGAACTGCGCGGGCGCGGGGGCGAGAAGAGCTGGGGCGAGCCCGGTCCACGCGTGCGGCGCGGCGGTGGTGGTAAACCCTGCTGGGTCGGCGACACATAACTCGGTGAGTCCATCGCCGACCACGTCCCTCCCTGTTGCGCCCGCATCTTCGAGTCGTGCTCGAGCAGCGCGTCGAGGTTGGGGGAGATAACGAGGGACTGCATGGGGCCCTTTCTGGCCGGCGCGGTGAGCCTTGCGGCGCTGACTGCGCGCATTTCTGGCATCGAGTCTGTGGCGACGCTCATGGTGGTCTTGTCGCGGACTTGTGAATGGAATCACAATGGTGTGTGATTTGAGGAATGGATCAGTTGGGACGCGCGGGATGATTCCTCCCGAGTATGTGGGTGTCCACCTCCACGTTGTGGGTGTGAACGCGCGCGGCTGTGTGGACCGCTAAATACACGCTGGAATCGGATGCTGGCCCGGCCCCGAGCTTCCCTTCTTCTTCTCTTGTTTTGAAGAATTGATTAAATATTTGACCAACACGGCTGTAGCCTGTTAACTGGTATCCTCGTTAGGCGTCGCCAGATCTGCTCCGCCCAGAGGAAATTCATACCCGGGAATTGATCGGCCAATGTTCACTGCCCCCGTCGCTTAGAAACTCGCAATGGTTATCAACCTTTTCAGGACACCAGCGCTCGTCGACATTTTGACGCGATGCGACGCGTCGATTGGCGACGCTGTTTCTTTCACCACAGCCACGCCCACTTGGTCCACACAACCTGGTACATACCCCCCATCGACGCGTCTCTTCCTCTCATTTCAACTTGTTCATTAATCCTAATAGGTTTTAAAGTTGCCGTCGTTCTCGCCACAATCTTATCTTTCACTTCATTTTCAGTTCATTATGACTCTCTTTTAAATGCCCTCGTCCTCCTTTCCTTTCGACCTCTGGGCTTCAACATATTCAGTTTCATCTTGCCAGGGCATTCGTCCGTTCTCATCCTCATTCTCTATCTTTTCTAAATTTCCACAAGCGACCCAATCTAATCTACCCCACACACCCGTGCCTGGGCGCTTCTCGACCTTTAATCTTCAGTCCGGCCTTCAAATAACCTAGTTAACCCAATTTTGGCTTCCTATCGGCCCGCGCCCCGACTATGGAGGGGACACCAATATAGCTTCATGCTTATGCAAACTTGACGCCGCCGCGCTCATTACGGGGCGGCGTTTGTTGCGCCACAGAAGTTGCATGCGGGTATGGTGATGGACTTAGAGAGGTGTATGGCAACGGCGGCCAGTGGAATTCTACGAGAAGTCACCCTTTCTGAAAATGAAAGCCTGAAACGCCTCGTTCGAGGTAAATAATTAGCCTGCATTCTGATTGATATTCATACAGGCACTGAGCGCCATCAATACTTCATTGGCGGCCCCGGGTGAACCATACCCACCATACCCAACCTGTGAATCTGAGGGCGGGAGCCGACGCCGGCCTGAACCTTTGGGTTAACTTTTAGGTTAGGTATGCCTCCTCCTCTGCTTAAATTTAATTTACTGAGTACGGTCCCGAGGTGGTTCGGGTTCGACAGCCACACGACGCGACGCGGGAGCTAACTAGCTTTTGAGCTACTTAGTCGCTTAGTCGTTGCTGTGCTCCTCTTCCTCGTCGTACGCCCCTCAGACTCGCACAGACTCTCACGAAGGGCCGGGTATGCTTCACCCGAGGAGAATATTGCTGAGCGGACGCAATTCTTTGCGCTCTGATCGCGATGTCTTGCCAGACGCGAGCAGCTAATTGCTTCCATGCACGGGGACCCACATACGGTCGTGGGTCGAAATTGTGGCAGCCTGGATTTTTTGTTCGTTGACCCACGTCGAAGGTGAACCAGAAGACTGGGCGTAGCGATCCAAGTTTACTCTTGGGAAGTACTCCATTCCGCTAGGCACCGGTGGCAAAGCATTAAATGAATTTCAACTTCAAGCAACGGAGCTGGAAGCAATAATATTAGTTAAAGAGGATCGACTCCGAGTCGACGTTGAAATGTGGTTGAATCGTGCAACCGCCGGCCATCTGCGAAATTCAGTTCATGTTTGTTACGGCTGCTGAAGCAGTGGACCTCAGGAGGTGCACTTGTTGTTATTGAGGAATGGCAGACGAAAAGCCGCCAAGAAAATGTTCGTTCAACTTGCCGATGGCCGAATCGGAATAGGGGGTTCAACCTCCCTACACTACACATACATATAGGGCTGGTGAGCGGGCGACGTTGTCCGGGTGGAAGTTTTGTATGTGCGTTTAAATTTTTGTAGACGACGAAGAAGTTCCTTCTTGAGATGTTCGAATCAAGTTGAACCGCGGAGACTATGTAGCTTACGGAAGTAAATACTCCGCCCCGTCAGGCACCGAGGCCCGACCCGGGGGCAAAGACTAAATTTCAAGTCGTCTTCGGCGGCGGAGGCAATACATTAATTAGGTTACAGAGGAACGGAGTCGACTCCGAGTCGAGGAGTACCCGGAGACGACCTGGTATATGATACGTGGTTGAAATGCGGTTCAATGGTTCAACCGGAATTCAACGACGGCAGGTATTTGTTGGCGGCTGCTGAAGGGGCTCGATCTCACCTCGGGAGGTGCAGTTGTCGAAGCACTCATTCGGTTTTGAATGGGAAGAGGAGAGCCATCAATAAAAACGTTGGTTCCACCGGGGCCCAATCGGGATAGGGGGTTCAACCTCAACTATTTTGTTTTTCTGGAACAGCGACAAGCTTCAAGATGGTTATTGAGGCATTCAGTACTCTACGTTCAAGTTGTCAACGGTGAATGATTGTTATTAGAAGGGCTTAGCCGTTATGAAAGGAAATGCCATTCGTTGATGGCCGAATACGGTATGTAAGCGTTCAACCTTGTTTTTAAATTTTACCTCGAATCATATAATGAATTTGGTATACAGTTTACGAGAGGTATCCAATTAATTACCGACGAGAATTCAGCGGATTTCACTGAAAACGGCCAAGAACAGAAAATCCAGCTCGCGAGTTTTCGAACGAGGTCGACTGAAACAATCACGTTCAGTGTCATTCACGACTTACACGGCAGCAATCGACATCGGCATATGTCTCTGTCCGTATCTCCATCTGCCGGACTTGAACAAAGTTCCTCACTCCAAAAAGTCGAGGTCGAGGTCGAGGTCGGATTTCCTCCTAGTCCAGTCCAGACCTGACGTGCCTATAGCACCCAGCCTATCTCCTATCTACCCAGATGATGGCTCAGTTCAACGAATCTCCTAGGTTCTCGTTCTCATCGTATGGGTCTGTCTGATCACGTCGCATCGCCCCCATTAATCTTTCGTCGGAACTCAGTCGGAAGTTGTATCTGGATCGTAGTACGCCGCGCGCACACCACACCCTTGTTACTGGGAACAAGAGCAAGAAAATCACAACTGTAGGAGTTTACTAGGTAGGTAGGGATACACGGCACGGTCCAACTCGTGAACCCCGGGTTCCTGGGGATGTATGTGGAGCCAGACCAAGCCCACAAAAACGCGTTTGAAGTCTGAACGTTGAACGTTGAGCTCCGTCCCGCGCTTGTGTTCAGCGACAGTACTGCACCCGAGCCTGGAGGAGATCTATCTCCTAGCGGCAACCGGAGTCGGGTCAGCTAAGTGTCGGGTAGAGGCGATGTCAACGTCGGGAACGGGGATCCGCAGCGCGTATTATGTGCTTAATTGCCCGCTTCCAGTGCCCCGACGGCGTTAACATTCACCAGTCCAGGACCGTCCATTGAACTCGTCCTTCACCGTCGAGTGGATGCTTCAATTATCCTCATTCGCCGCCTGGCGTTGATAACATCCCCCCGCCCGCTGTTCTCGGGCAGGTTCGGGTGGAATAACATTGAATGGGACCGGAATAATCTCCACGCCCCAGATACGCGGTAATCAGTGCATCGAATCGCCGCAACTCAGACTGTCGTCAATTAGCCACCCACTGAACAGCGAATACGCATAAGTATTCGTGGGACGGATACGGGCCCCGGGTTCGGAATTGAACATCTCGAGTGTCGAACCTTGAACAACCACTCCGCCGGAATCGCGCAGTTTTCAATTCGCTTTGGACTGCTTCGCTTTCAGAGCTATTCAGAGCCTGAGGCGCGGGAGAACATCAGGCAAGCAACCATGATCCGCGATTTCGGGACTCACAATCCAACAATTCACTAACCTTCACATCTTACTACACGCACACGAGGCATACTCTTCACCTTCAAGATCTGTACCATTTGGCAGACCGAGCTTGGCCGGCAGAAAGTACGCGGCGCGTATTTTCTTCTCTTGTCCTCAAGTTGATGCACGAGGCGGCCGGCGCTCCACGTTCACTTGCTGCTCGATGACAACCTATCCTCCGCGACACGATCACCTGCACGAATTAACTCTTCTCATTCGAATAGAGCTTATTGGCAACTGATGAAAGACGGTTTTTCTTGAACTGAAGTAAGGACAATTTTGTACCCAAAAATTTGAAGATATTTTCAGCCCAACCTCTACAAGGCAACAGCGGGCTTCCTCTCTTATGTATACCGCACGCACCACTGGTCGCACTGCTGCCGCCGCTCTCGGTGTGCTGTACACCCGCTCATATCGCGGCTGTGGAGGCCGGGCAAACACTGTTGAACGCGCGAAAGTGGAGCTCAAATTTTATTAACTTCCACCTGTTTTGAATTAAACCTGTAGCTAAAATTCATCGGTGAAACACTTCTCATCAGTTGCCAATAAGCTCTAATCTACCTATATACTTACGCCCGCCTCGCGCCCCTCCGCGCTGAATTACCGGAACACCGGCGCCCACACCTCCTCAAGCTGCGGCGGCAGGCCCCCATCGACCCCTTCCGCGCCCGCGCCGACGCCGAGCGCGCCCCACACCTCGCGAACGCGCGTTTTCTCAGAGCGACTCAGGAAGCGCACGACCGTCCCGAAGCGCGGGACGCTGGAGAACGCGCGCATGTATCCCGCTACCAATTTTCCGTCAGTGGTAGCGCGAGCGCCGAGCGTATCGACGATCTCGACGAACAGCGCGGGCTCGAGTGAGGTTTGGAAGAGCGCAGGCAGTGCCGCGGGTGGGATTTGCTATTATGGGGGCAAAAAAAAAAGTGAGTGCGTTATTGAATTGGAATGAGGAAGACCCACGGAAAAGAGGGCAAAGCGCGCAGCGGGGTCTGACGCGCTCTCCCATGCACGCGTAAAGTCGAAGAGGGTGAATGGGGACTTGGTTTTCACGGGTGGGGACGCCACGGAAATTTGTGTTGCCGCGGGAGGTGCAATTTTCGGCGCAGGTACAGCTGCGGGAGCGGGAGCGGGTGGTGGAGATGGCGGGTCTTGTTTTGGGGGAGGCGGCGCGACTGGCTCTGCATTTGGAGGAGCCGTGTCTTGCTTCGCGGGCGCAGGCTGTCCGGCCTCCCGCGTTTTAAATATCGTGTGTTCGCCCGACGCACGGAATATGCCGCCACCGACACGGCTTGGTTTGCTGCTGTCACGCGCACTCTTCGCGTCCTTGAAGGAAGAGGGCTTCGGGACTGGTTGGGCCGCAGGTTTCGGCGGCGGGGCCGGAATGGTTGAAGGTGTGGTGCCGTTAGCGGGTGCATTTAATGGCCGCGACGAAACGGGCTTCATCAAATCAGGCGCCTCTGCGGTGCTCGGTTTTGGTGCTGGTTTCGAGACTGTTTTGGCGGCTGAGGATGAGGACGCATTCGGCGCATCTACCGGTGCGGGCGTGGATCGTCGACCATCTGCTTCAACGATAGTTATCGGGACCCTGCGGCGTTTTGGTGTCGGCTTTGAGGAGACATCTACTGGGGCGGCTTTGGGTTTCTGGAGACGCGTTTAAAGAATGATTTAGAGGTTGGAGATCGCAATACTTTCAGAGAATCTTTTTGAACCAACTCGGTGACCTTGCTCAGCTCTTGCTTCACTGACTGGTTCGCGGGTTCCAGCTTCGCTGCTTCTTTCAGGTCTATAAAATTATAAGGGCGACATTCAACTCAAAAGCTGAGGGTAACGCACCGTTCTGAGCCTCCGAGAGCTTTCCCATTCCCACTCGCGCCTGTGCGCGTCGGAATAAACCCTTTACATTGCCCTTACTCAGCGTTAGAACAGTTGAGCAGTCGCGCTCCGCGTCTTCGTTCCTGCAGGCCGAATCACCGATGTTGAGAGGAAATAAGAGTCGTGCAGCCGTGCGGAAACATACTTGCCTAGCTTGAGGTACGCGGCAGCACGGTTGAGAGGGAAAGTCGCGTCCGTACGATCAGCATGAATTGCGGCGCTATAATGGCCAATGGCAGTGGGATAGTCGCCTGCCTTGAAGGCTGCGTTTCCCTGTAATAGCTTAGTACTCTGCTTCTCAGTAGTGTAGCATACCTTTTCTTTTTCTTGGGCAGCTTGAGCCATGGTGAGAGACAGAAAAGATGAGCCGCACGTGCAGCCCGCAAGTCTCTCCGAACACTCATGGGCACACCCGCCGCGCCAGACTGGGACTCTTGTTCGCGCCCTTCTGCTTGTCTTCTTTCGCGCTAATCTTTGTTCAAGTGATTCCTATCGACCCTGCTTTGCAGCAGTCCCAGCCCCAAGCCCAGCCGACTCCGACGCCGTAACTTACCCTCCCCCTCGACCTCCCCGGCTTGTTAATCCACTTCACTCCAGGGCGGCCCCATACCAGCACGCTGCATACACCCAGCAGTACTACCAACAGGGTGCTTATCAGGCTTACCAGCAGTATGCGGCTCAGCAGCCTCAACAGCACTATGCGGCCCCGGCTGCGTCCACCCCTGCTTCATCTGATGTGGCGACGCACGATGCAGTTAGTGTTTCCCATTGGATCTAATCAACATGTAGCTCAATCCACCAGGCAGAGGAAGAAAAATCGCGTGCTACAACTACCCAACCCGCTGCCTCTTCTTCGCGCATAAGACTTGACCGCTCACGCACACAACCACTAAATCCCAACTTTGACGTTGAAGTGCTAAAACCGCGTCTCGCCGAGATCGCCGCTCACCACAAGCTCGCGGGCAGCGTGCCAGAGGATACCGCCGCGTACGTCGCCCTCGCGCTGCGCACGCGTCTTGAGCGCCTTGTCGAGCAGATGAGCGTCGCCGCGCGCCACCGCACGGACACGCAGTTCGACCGCCCCGCTTTGTATGGTGAGGGGCTGCCGATGTGGAGTCTCGTGGTGCGCAGCGACGTGGCGAAGCAGGCTGCTCTGCTCGAGCGTATTGAGCGTGAGGAGGAGACCAAGGTCCGCCGCGAGCGTAAGGAACGCGCTGAAATGACCGCCGCGCAGACCGCTGCGCTCGCAGCCCAAGCCGCCGGTGCTGGTGGTGCGTCGGGCATGGACTTTGACGACGACGAGGGCGTGAAGCGCAAGAAGAAAAAAGACGGTCCCGGTGTGACTGCACGCAATATGTCGGAGGATGTGCGAAAGAAGATGTCCAATGCCGTCGCAAGTCAGGCCGCGGGTATTGGCGGCAAGTACTCGTGGATGAATGCAGGGAATGCTGCTGCGGCAGCCGCAAAGCCCGCAAAAACGGCTACGTCTTCAACACCATCCTCGACGACCACGACAACGACGAGTACCGGCGGGGGCTGGGCGCGTGCCTATGTCCCAAAGAAAACTGACGCGCCAACAACACCTGTACCCGAACCAATAGAAGAGGATACGCGAACCGCGATCACGATCCGAGATGCTCAATTTGTGATAGAGAAGGAACGAGGGCACGGTGGCGGGCGAGGGAGCGGTAAAGGATGGACTTAGCTGTAACTCATCCATATGTGGTGTAAAGTGTATTTGTATGGGAAAGCGTACTCGGTGGTACGGGCCAAGAAAGTTGTACATGGAAGTCTTCAAGCACGGAGAGGATAAGAAATCCAGATTGATAAAAGCAACTGGGCGAGTTCAGTATCCCCGACTCCAATCATCAATCTCGGCTCGAAGATCAGGATTTTGAACGAGGGGCTCGAGGATCTTCACAACCTCCCAGTTATTTTGATCCATCGCAATATGCACAGGTGTGTACCCATCGAGGTTGGCTTTTTCGACCGTCGCCGCTCCGAATTGGAGAAGGAGCTCAACCAGCTCACTCTCGGAGTCGCCTGAAGAAGCATGGTGAAGTGGTGTATCTCCGGTATAATCTGCGAGATTTGGGTCTACCCCGCGTTCGAGGAAGAAACGGAACATCTCGGTGTTCTTCCAGGTGTGTGCAAGCACGTTTTGCGAGGTGATGTCCGTGGCATGAATATCTGCGCCTGCGGCAACTAGCGTCTTTGCAACATCCAGGTTGGCAGAGTTAAATAAAGGCCTGGCTCCATATCGATTTTGCAGATTTGGGTCAGCGCCAGAGGCGAGCAGCAACTGCACTAACCCAAGGTTGCCTGCGCCTGCGCCGTAAAAAAGTGGAGGGGGGTATGAATCGTCACCAAGAAAATTGACATCCGCTCCCTGCATTATGAGGTACTGGGAAATTTCCAGCTCTCCTGCTCGCGCAGAGGCACGCAGGGCATCGCCCAAATACTGCTGCATTTCAGACTCTAGTGGCGGCGGATCGCTGCAGACGACGGAACTAGGAATGGGCGCGAGGAGTTTGACGACCTCCATGTGTCCATTGCGTGCCGCATAAACCAACGGGGTTCTGCGTTCGCCGTCACGGTCTGCGAGCACCTTGGCCATCATCTTCTCTCCATACATTGCCAATATTTTGACCACCATGGTCCGATGACCAAGGGCTGCCGAAATTTGGAGAAGGTTGCACAGATCGAGAAGTTCGAAAGTGAATTCAGTGTCTAAACTGATTCCAGCCGAGGACAGTTTGTCGACCGTGCTTTCTAGCCCGTGTTCGACGGCAAAGAGGAGGGCAAGTTTGCCGAGAGGCTCAACAGATGCACAAAGGTCGTACAAATGTTGGTCCAGGGTGTAATGGAAAACAGTGCATGTTCGAGAGAGGGCGTTGATGGACGGGAGGTCGGGAACGAGTTGTGGTTCTCGAAGTCTGAACCCTATCAGACGGTACTTGGGGTCAAGAATTGTCTCGCGGTTCAGGAGAGATGCGATGAGAAGAACCAGCTCCGGGGGTAGGTCAGAAAATACCGCCATTGTCAGCGGAGTGGTAGACGTCAAGGAGTTTCGGCCACTGCCGGCTATACTTCTTTCTGTTCATCTGCGATGCTTTGAGCTGGGATTCAGTGGGGTGGTGTCTGGAGTTTCCTGGTTTAAATTTCTCTGGGTTGCTAATTTGTGGAATGCACACTCGTTCTCCCTTCAAGTTGCGTCGGATAGGGGTGGAATTTCAATCCTGTGCTTGAATACGACCACCATGGCCGCGACTCCTTCTAAAGCTACTCTACTTCAAAACCTCGGCCAATTATACCTCGCCGTTCCCGCTGGCTTCGTCAGAGGCTATCCCCCGTCACCCGCACAGATTTCTTCAGACGCCGATGCTCAAGCAGCCATGGCTCCGCTCCCGTACGCGGACGCCATTACGGTGCTCAAGGGACCTCTCGTGGACCTGATCAAGTTCTCGCTCGCCGAAAATACATAGTGGCTCATCGATATTTCTCTGTGACCTCGTCAATAAAGCAGGGTCTCTTCTCCACGACCCCGTCGATGGTCAGCCCGACCCGACCGAAGATTTATTTCTATCAACCGCTCCTGGAGACATTCGTCCAGTTGATCAAGTACAGTTTGCGCGAGGACAAGCCGCGAACGGAAACGAGTGGTACTGTTAAAACCATGCGCGAGAACGTGGTGCGACGAGACGGGAGGTATTGGATCTCAGAGAGACAACGGCGAGGGGCCTGAAAAACGCCCACATATGCCCCAAGCGCATGGGAGACCCAATGGCTCGACGCGTCTTACACGTTTTTGCGCTCTTCCTATCGCATTGCAGAGCGTTCTTAATCCAATATTTCGTCTCACCTTGATCTGGGCCTGGACAGTGATTTTGGTGTCTACAACCTGGGATTTCGCAAGGTGGCGGGCGCCGTGAGCGACATATTGATGCTTTGGAATGTCACTTTCACCTGAGTGCTTTCGGGATGTCCTGGAAGTCCATTTATTCGCTATGACAGAGAATTCGCGCATCAACATAGACGGAACGACTAACAACCATGCGCCTCTAGCGCACGGCTATCGCATTCGACCTCCTACGCCACAGGGTGGTTTCTCCACGCCTCCAGAGGGCCTTTTCGAATGGCATTATCTGCAATATGTCGTCAAGCTGTTTGGGACGCTGGAGTACAAGAATATGGACCATATCACATATCTAAAAAACAAGTTGCGCATGCAAAACGATGATGGCGAAGGCAGCGTGGATGGAGATGGGGCCGATTGGCCGTCGGCCGTACGAGAGGCTGCGGCTCAACTTGAAGCTGAGCAGAAACGCGGAGAACGTGTAGGTTCTATATCTCAAACCCAAATCCAAACAGTCTCAAGTAAAAGCCGCTCATGGGATATGATCCAAGTTATGTCGCAGCGACAAAAACTAGAAGTTTGTCGAGACATACTATGAGTGCTTAAGGCACATCTATGTAATGATTCTAAAGTACACAACAAAGCGAATGTCGATATCGTACAGATTACCCACGTATAATGTATAACATACACTCAGCCGATCTTAATCTTCTTCATGGGCTGTGAACTAGCCTTCTCCCCGTCTTTCCGCTTCTTGTTGGCTCCTGCTTTCCAGTTCCTCAACAGCTCTCGGAACCTGTCCCGCAACCCTATCGCAAGCGCACCAACGTCCGACTGAAGACCGTTGAAGGTAATAGCATTATCCACCATGAGTTGGATGTCGGCCTCGAACGCCTCAACCGTCTCATACTTGTCGCCATTGAGCCAATTCCGGATTGTGTGTAGATCGCGAGGGTGCTTGATGATGTCGAAATACGTTGGGATCTGGAGGAGAACTGGGTCCACAGGCTCGCGGAACACCCAGGAGCTGAGAGAGAACGTAAGAGTCGCGTAGAGTGGGAGAAATTTCGATCGTGCATACATTTCTTCCTTTCCAAGAGTCGTCAGTATCCCTTGGAGCCCACGTTTCTCGTTCGGTGAAAGCTTCTTTTCCATAAGTTTCGGCCACTCCTTTTTGAGCACCTTCTCCACCACGTCAGCGCAGTCCCACGGAAATGTCGCCGGCGGATTGAACGTCTTGCAATTGCTGAACACGAGGTCGATGTCCTTGCGCAGCTGCTCCATAGTTTCATAGCCATGGGAAGCGAGGTTGGCGGAGATCGTTCCGAAATCCATGGGACGTTCGATCTCATCGAAATAACTATGACGAGTTAGTTTATGGCGGGACAACACTGGAAAAAGAAAGACTGACGTTGGGCATCCGTCCAACACCGGATCCACAGGTCTGAGGAAAATCCCACTCTCCGGCAACTTCATGAGCGTGGAGAGAAGCTGCTTGCACCTCTTCTCGTCGATCGGCGTCGCCTGTGACACCTGAGATTTCTTCGAACGAGCAGGAGGGCCGCCGGTCGTAGTGACTTCCTTTTCCTTCCCCTTGGCCGATATTCGGGGAACATCAACAGGCAAAGGTCGGGACTCTGGTGGGTCTACGGGCGGTTTCGACTTGTGTGTGTTCAGCACGATCTTGGGGACGGCTGACGAGGAAGGCTCAGTCGGAGAGGGCCGGCCTTTCTTGGCGGGGGTCGCGAGGGCAAGCAGGTCATCCTCCCCTTCGTCCTCCCCTTCCGATATATCAACCTTCTTCCTCTTCCCGTTGGCAACCGACGCTTTCTCTCGTTCCAACGCAAGCACCTCCTGGAGAATGTCGTGCGACCCATCGTCGACATAGGGAGGTGGGGGCGGATCCGCAGGAAGCTCGGCTGGAGGGAGTTCGACTTTCGGCTTCCGCTTCGGCTGCTTGGGCGGTTTAGATGTTGCCGCTGTTGCCGCTGCCTCTTTGGGTTGAGGCGCTTTAAACTTGATAGTCGGCCGGGACGTCGACGGTGTGGGCTGTGGAGCAGGCGGGTTGGGGAACGCTCGAGGGACGGGGGGCTTCGGAGGAGGCTTTTGGGTCGTCGCCTCCTTCGCATGCGCAGCTTCAAGGGTTTTGTTGATAATGGTCCATTCTAAACCTGCGTTGAGCACTTGTAACGGTATTCTGAAAGACTGAATACATACGTTTCTCGAAATATGTCTCCAAAGCTAACGTTTCATCGTGAGCAAATGACCCAACGGGATTGTACAGCTTTGCATTCGCCATCATCAGGCGAAAATCAGCCTGGAAAGCAAATCGATCCGCGTATTTTCCACCCTCGAGCTTGTGCGCCATGGATTGCAGATCCATAGGCTCTCGGATGACATCAAAGTAGCTTAATGAACATAGTCAGTGGATCGTTCGCGATGCAAAATATGGATACAGACTTGGGCGCGTGGTCCCGTATGGGATCCACAGGATGCAGAAAAATCTTCGCGTGCTTGTGCCCCTGCAGCTTCTTCAACGCCGACCGAGTCGCCCGAAGATCGTTCAACGACATTCCCGACGCTTGTGCCTTGAGGGCATGGACAGGTTTGGCGGGAACGCCATTCGGTTTGGAAGGCGGTGGTGGCGGCGGCGGCTTCGCCTTTGGCACCGGCACCGGCTTGGCCTTAGGAGGAAGGGCGGGCACAGCAAACGCAACTGACTTGGCTCGCGCTTGGGCTTGAGGCTCCACACTCGGCGTCCGCACGGGCGTCCGCACGCCGCTGGGCGTCCGCACGCCGCTGGGCGTCCGCACGCTGCTGGGCGTTGACGCACGTATTTTGAGTTTGGGGGCGACGTGATTCGGAATGACAGGACTTTGAGCAGGGCCAGCCAATTTCAGCGGGCGCGGCTTGGAAGGCAGTGGGGTAAGTACGGGCGGAGTCTCGGTGGCGGGAGTAATTGGAATATGTATCTTCACAGTCGGCGCGGTCTCCTCAACAGGCTTTATAAGAAGATCCGCCAATTTGAGCAGACACCATCGGACTTCATGGTCGACGTCAGGAGCGCTAAAAGACGTCAATGTGAATAACCATCTCATGGTAAAAATGAATCAACTCACAGTGCAAGCGGCATCATAAGTTCCCTAAAGACCTCATTCTTTCCGACCTCCTTATCCTTCCTCAGCGCCTTAATCATCGCGTCCATCTCGCTCTTCCTCGACTCCTTGTTCTTGTCTGGAATCGAGCCGTCCTCTTCAATCAACAACGACTCGGGATCCTTCGAGTTCAGCTTCATATCGCCCATCTGCACGAGGAGCGCCAAGCTCAAGCATGCGCAGCGCGCAACAAAGCGCCGGACGATCCTCGACGGATCGTGCGCCATGACCGCGAGGACGTAGTTCATGATCGGAGGGGTGTACCACTTCGTCATGAACAGCCCGTCAAACGCCGCGATGCGGACTTGTGTGTAATTTCCCTCTCTATCGAACATAGGAAAAAATGTTTAGTCTATCGTTTCTGACACAGATTAGATATACTCGTACCGTGTCAGCGGGAAAAACTGAATCGGCGCGCTTGGGATGAGGTTCGCAACCATAAGCTTAAGATAAAACTTTCGACAACGGGTCAGTAATCTTGCAAAAACAACAAGCAAGAAGGGGCTACCTCCAAACAAGCGATAGTGACGTTGTTATGCGTTGAAGGAATGAGCCTGTCCATGGCCCGGTACCGATCCACCTCGGACAAACTCTGCTTCAGCAGGTCCGCGTCCTCCTCGTTGTACTCGGTGCGCACTTCCGAGGGCAGGAGCTCGCCGCGTTCCGGGGACGCAGTGGATATCGTAGCGTACGCCGCCGAAGAAATTATAGTGCAGATATAGAAGCCGTCCGCGTACTGGAATCCAGCATAAATAACAACAAGGAGCGGGGTAGGAAGCACTTACAGCATTTGACGTATTATCGTTGTATCGAAGCTGGTCAATTAGGAATTTCCGGACAATAGACGGAGATTTGCCGTTCGGGTAGCGAGTTCGGGAGATAGCGCTTATAAGAGCCTGAAAAACACGGTCCATCAGGGCCATCCACTTCGTCGAACCAAAGGACTACTCACCTTGCGCACGAAATACTCGGACAAGTCAGAAAAGTCGTTCGGTTTGGGAACATAAGTGTGCGCGAAGAGGTCCTGGTTCGGGTCCTCTGGATCATAGCAGTATCGCAGAAACAATTTGAAGAGGTGAAACAGGCCCAGGTAGTCCAAGCGCGGTATGGAGCACTGCAAAGATAAGTATATCAGGATTGTTTTGGGGGACTGAGGCGGGGAACATACGTGTACGAGAGCGACAGCGGCTTCGCAGCGGATGCGGAAGTAGTAGTTCGACACTAACACCGTCTTGGTCAAGGTACTTGACACGATTTTCGTGGGCTGCTGTGCCAGAGCATGCAGAGCCTGATGGTGTATCAGTACTGCGACTGTCAAGCCAGACACTGGGCGCTCCATACCTCAAGCTGAGCCACCACATCCCTGTCCCGCTGCAGCTGGGACACCCACATGAAATCCTGCTGCTCGAATTTCAAGTCCGCAATCCACTCAAAGTCGGCGTCCATGCGAATCCACTCGTACGTCGCCCCGCTCATCGCCGTTTCGTCCTCCTCAGTCCAATCCTCCACCTTCCAATTATTCCGCTCGCTCTCCTTCTCCCACACTTCCAGTCCAAACCCCATATCTACCATCCCCATCGCCTCCGCCGCTTCCGTGTCCCCCTCCGCCGCCGCCTGCGCCGCCGCCTGCCGCGCCAAATACCGCTTCGTGTTCCGCCTCACCCGCTTATATTTCGTGTTGAATGGCACCTCGTAGCGCTTAAACGGCGCCTGTATATCCAACACATGCTCATACGGCGTTCCGTCCGCCTCGTGGATTCGCACCGTCATCTGCCCCTCGAAGATGCGCACGGGCTTGAGCAGTGCGAGCGCGTGCTCGTTCCCCTCGAGCGTCTTGTAAGCAGGGCACTCCTGCCGCATCGTGATCTCCACCGCCATCTTCTTGCGGTTGAAGCTCGCGCTGAAGCCGAACGTCGGGCAGCCGCTGCCGTAGATCCACTGCTCCGCGAAGGTGCGCGGGTCGACGCCACTGACCTTGCGGCAGGTGCGCAGGAACATGTGCGTCGAGATGGTGTTGTTCTCCCCCGTCAGAGCGGATAGGAATATTTTCGGCAGCACGCGCGAGAGCCCGAGCGAGGTCCCGCTCTTCCCGAGCTTGCGGTCGAGGATGTGCAGGACGAGGGGTGCTTTGAGATTGATATGCGCAATCTCCGCCGCGTCCGGGGGCTCCAGTCGCGTCGGCTGGCAAATGGGGGGCATCCCCCCCGTGTCGCGTTCTACGACGCGTTGCATGTCCTTCTTCAACCGAAAGCGGTACTCGTTGTTTCCGAGCAGCTTTTTAATGAAGAGGCCCGTTATGTATAGCGCCAAGCCATTGACCAGCCACGTATCGGAGAAGAATTTGGGCTGGATGTTGATCCCCATCCACTGGCATGCTAGCGCATGGGAGAGGGCATGGCGCGTCTCAAGCGACTGCTCGATCGCGTCCTCTGCGTGGAGCAAGTCGACAGTAAGAAGCGAGAACGTGGAACTGTCGAAGCGCTGGGTTGGCATTTCGTCAACGAAGGCGAGTTTGTACGAGCCGAAGGGATAGGAGCCGAATTCGGTCGTGTAGAAGCTCATCGCAGAGCGGAGACACGCGGTCGAGGTTGTGAGGAGGGATTCGTGTCCCGGGAGACAGAAGGCGTACATCGGCGGCTGGGAGGAGTTGCCGTCGTCGGCGATGTGGTCCAGGGGGATGGAGTACATGTGGAAAGGCCCCGCTGCGAATGCGATGTGTTGCACCGAAGTGAGAACGGCTTGGGAAAACAGAAAGATGGTCTTGTGCGAGCTGTAGGGATGCGCGACCTGCGACAGGTCAGCGTTGATTCGAGTCAGAGGAACGGTTACGCACCTGCTCGACCAGCTCCCCGCTACACACGACCAAAGTCGGGCTTGCATCCGTCGGTTCATCGTCTTCTACAGATATCTCTTCGAGATACCGAGGGACGACAAACTCAAACTCCCAAGTACACTTCTCCCAGAGGTTGTCGATGCAAGGAACCCAACATCTTGCAGCGTCGGGTGAAGACGGCGTCGTGTAAGCGTGGGGGACGCGCTTTTGAAAGATTGAGTCATAGGAGCCAGCGACGCCGTTCGAAACTCACGTATGGGTACGAATCAGTCGGAAACACGAATTGAAAGCCATCCGCCGGATTTCGGAGGCTGTATGCGATATTTATGGCAATAGGAGCGAACTCGGGGACCGCCTGCGAGGCCTGGGCTCCGGGGGTCTGAGGTTCGGGAGTTGCAACTATATGCCCTGTGAGACCGAGGACCCAGAGAGGGTGAGACAAGCGCACCTTCACCAGTGACAGGGTTGACGGACTGCCCAGAATGCTTCAACGCCACTTCCAAGGGGATGGCAATCGACAGCTCCCCCTCGTCGCTTTCCTGGAGAGCGGAATAGAGCTTGCGCTTGAGCTCGGGATGTCTGTGGCAGTCGAGGGGGTCGTTCGGGGCACCAACGGTGAGGTTGGCAAGAGGGTCGTAGTGCGTGAACTCGGCTGGGAGACTCGCCACCGTGACGGTTTGGATAGCTGAGGAGGTTAAGTTTGCGAACACGGACGACGATAAGGGCAAGCCGCGTACTGCATTGGCGTGAGTGGAGATGGATGGTCTTGAGGTCTTTGCTGGTGGGGACTATGGTGATCTCGGTATAACCCTGTTGGAATGTGAGCCAACACGACGAGCTGCGAGGGCAAGCATACCCAAAGACAGCCGGAAAAGTCTATCTCCAGAACGACCTTTTGGTGACTAGTAATTACCGCAGCGAAAAGTCAGTAGGGAGCGTGTATGTTGGAGGAAAGGAGACGTATATGGAGAAGCCCCGACGTGTTTGTTCGCGCTGAGCGTTTGCCCTGCTGTCCATGGTGGCCTAGCTAGACCCAGACCACTTCTAGCGCAGAGGATGCGCGGATACCAGAATATAATCGGCGAGGGCACGAGAGGAACGAGTAAATGCAAGGTTGACCGATGTTGGCGTGAGCATCAGCCCTTGTCACGGTGTTCCAATGTCTTCCAATTCAAACCCCGCAAGTCTTTTTCGACTACCATGCCCCCAAAATCTATATTCCGTCAACCTGGCGCAAAACACTTCCAGCTCGTCCACCGCTCCCAGCGCGATCCCCTCATCCACGACCCCGACGCCAGCCAACATGTATTAAAACCCTTCGAATTACAAAATAAAAAAGGCAAATCCCGCGCAGACCTCGAGGAAATCCTCCCCGAATCCGAGCTCGACACGAACATCGGCGAGGCGTCGCTCTACGGTGTCTACTACGATGACTCGGAATACAATTACATGCAGCATCTGCGCACCGTCGGCGTCCAAGAAGACGGCGTCGAGAGCGTATTGATCGAGGCGCCATCGGTGTCGAAGAAAGGCAAGGGCAAGGGGTTTGCGCTGCCCGATGGGGTGCTGGCGTCGACGTCCGAGCTGCCGCGGACGTATGAGTCGCAGCAAGCGGTCCCGGCCAGCATCGCGGGATTCCAGCCCGACATGGACCCGCATCTGCGGCAGGTGCTGGAGGCGCTCGAGGACGACGCGTTCGTAGAGGACAACCTCGAAGATGATTTCTTCGGGGAGCTCGTCGGGGATGGCGAGCGGGGCGATCACGAGGAGGTGGACTTTGAGTTCTTTGAGGACGGTGCCGACGAGGAAGGGCAGGAAGTTGAAGAAGGGGACGGCTGGGAGGCAAAGTTCTCCCAGTTCAAAAAGACGCAAGCGCGATCTGGCGCTGAGGGGAAGAGCGACGACGGTTACGAGGACTCCGAGGGCGGAGACACCGTCGGGACCCTCCCCGCAATGTCTGTAATCGGCGGAAAGGGCAAGAAACGGCGAAAGGGCACCAGCGACGCCTCGGGGTACAGCATGAGCAGCTCCTCGATGTATCGGAATGAGGCGCTTCAAACGTTAGACGAGCGATTCGATCAGGTATTTTACATTATTCTTTCTTTCTTTCAAATTATTAACTAACGAACCCTAGATGATACTAAAACAATACAACTCCGACGACGAGGACGAACCCTCCGAAGAAGAAGACGACGACGCCGCGCCGGAACTCATAACCTCCCGCGAGGACTTCGAGTCCATGATGGACGAGTTCCTCAACGACTACGAGATCCTCGGCCGCAAGATGAAGCCGAAACTAGCAGGCGACAGCGGTGCGGAGAAACTTGACACGCTCCGCCGCGCGATGGGGATGGACGAGCGGGTGCGCGTGGCGCGGGATGGGGAGGACGACGAGGAGGAAGATATGTTGATGCCGCTGGACATCGACGACCGGAAGGACCGGTGGGATTGCGAGACTATCCTCAGTGCGTAAAGTCCAACTATCTTCCGACGTTACTGACCGCTATTCGCAGCGACGTACTCGAATCTCGAGAACCACCCGCGCCTCATCCGCGCGCGGGACGCCGACCGCAAGAGCAAGAAGGCACCGGTACCGGTACCCAAGATCCTTCTTGACCCCCGGACTGGCCTGCCCTCCGTCGTCGTCGCTGATGACGCCAAAACCAAACTCGCAAAATCCAAGCCGAAAGGCTTCGCCTCCGATTCCGACTCTGACCTATCTTCAGACGACGAAGGCCGACCGCGCGTTGAGACCATCAAGCGCGACCGGAATGAGTCCAAGGAGGCCAAGAAGGCGCGGAAGGCTGCGGTGAAGGAGGAGCGGCAGGCGCGGCGGGCGGACAAGAAGGCGACGAAGGAGCAGTTTGAGGCTGAGTTGAAGACGCAGAAGAGGGCACTGGGGAATAAGGAACGGAGGTTGAAGAGTTTGTAGGAAGTGTATTCTTGATCAGTGATTTGGGTGGCGTTCTGCTATGGCCAACGTTGGAGACATGCTAGATGGTACAATACAGACTGGTATTACAAAATGGTATACTAGTTAGACAATAAAATCATGGATTCACGAATCCTCCTCCATCTCCACATCCTCATTGCCATCCACGTCTACCTCCTTGCTAACTTCCTCCATCGCTGCGCTCGCCCTCCTGTACATCTCCGCGTTCGCAAGATCAGGCAGGAGCTCCTCCCCGCCGTCCTCCTTCGCCTTCACCTGCAGCTGCGACACCGCCCAATTGATGTACCCCGTCGTCCCCATTTCCCACTGCCGCTTCCCCGCCTCCGTCATCCGGAACTGCGCGAGCGCAGAGATCGTCACGGGCTTGAGCTCGGGGAGGGTGGAGACGGATTTCTGCATCGCGAGCAGCGCGGCGGGGAGGGAGCTCGTGGCGGCGGTGGATTCGTAGGCGGCGAGGGAGTCGAAGAGCTGCCGGGCTTTGCGGAGCTCGGCGGTGCTGCGGTGGTTGGCGCGGGTGAGGTGGCGTTTTAGCCGCCGTTGCTGCATACAGTATAAACCACAAGACCGACAGCTAATTATTTGAGAAGACCTACGTTCTCAAGATTATTCCGCAGCCGCTCCACCTCGTCCATGAGCTCCTGCTCTCTCTCCGGCGTATGCGTCAGATCCAAATGCTCGTGGTGCGGTAGCACAAGCGGCAGGTCTGCGGGCACGGCGAAGATATTGCGCAGCGACCACGCCTCGAAGAAGTCGAACGCGACGTCCGTGTGGAACTCGAGCAACGTCTGGAACGCCACGAGCCCCGACTCAATCTCCTGCGTGCCCGCGTCCATCTCGCCGGCGCCCAGCTGGGCGGCGCGTTGCTGCAGGAAGTCTTCGGTGCCGTTGACGCCGTCCTGGACGGCGTGGTTGGCGACGTTGATGATGTCGTCGAGGAGGAGTTGGGGTGAGAAACCTAGGGCCTCGGTGAGTAGCTGGGGCGGAATCAACGCCTGCGGCGCGTCGGTGCCCATGGTGCGCGTAGGAGGACAAGTCGCGTTTATGTGCGCGTAGGATACAAGTCGCGTTTATCACCTGACCTGTCATGTCGGAGTTGGAAAATTCGCGCGCTTAAAATCTCAGATTTTTTCTCACCTCTCTATCGTTTCTTTTCCTCCTTGGCCATGTGGTAGCCAAGTCTGGTCCTCGCGTCGTCGCCGGTTTTCAGAACGCTCTGGCTCTAGAACCACCAAACGTGAGTTCCTCTTCACAGCCCACTTCTCCCCACCGTCTCCCCACTCCGCACCTGATGTTACACGAAAATATATTTGCTACTTCAGAGAGCTTCGGCTCGATGAGACTACATTTTCCACCAAGATCTCTGATGTTTTTCTTTTTCATCTCCTTCCCCGACCGTTTCAAGAATTTTTGCTGACTGCTTCCCTCATTTCAGATTCGATATTGTACTCGATATCATGCACGGTGACTGGCTGCGTTGAGTTTTTCTCTCTCTTTTCTTCTTGATTTCTTGGGTCGGGTCGTCCACGCCCACGCAAGGCAGCATGGCTGGTTCGGGGGTGTTGTCGTGATGTTGTCGCAACGACGTTCCTGCCGGGCTCATATCCCAACTGGGCCTTCAAATGATGTTTTTGGCCGTGTGCGTCGATATGAGCGTTTCGGTTGGATGAATCCTACGATTCTCGAAGAATACTGTAGATTACCGAAGTATTATAAAAATCTCTTTGTTATATTTGTCCGAACTCAAGACTCAAGTGGATCGCCAGCCCCCGCTGGCAGTGGCCGCCCACGATGTCAACTCGCTGTGCTCCATTGAGTATATATAGCTGCTCTTCCATGGTATAATCAAAGTTCTAATCCGCCTCTCCGCAAGCGGAAACTCCGTCCACACCGCCACTGATGTCGAGGAAACAATATCGATCGCATGTGATTGTGCATTTGGGAAAAGCACAGAAATGACCTTCAAACCGCCCACATCTCGAATCAAGTCCTCGTTCTCACAACTCCCATCTTCGACGCTTGTCTCAATGTCGAGCTGAATGCTTGTGTGGTTTTGAACATCTTGACGAGTCGCGGGTAGGCGTATATAATTCGCGGACAAGCGGTCTCCGTAAATCACAGATAGCGGGGCAGCATATCAAATTTAAAGCAGGGTGTTGTGCACAGAAACATGTGGCACGCAGGGAAAATGGTCATCAATTCGAAAGGCATGTACAGAGTCCTTTGTCTCGGTCCAGGTCAATGGGAAATTTCTACTGTTTGATTTGTTGAGAGAAGAGCCTGTTCCACAGTACGCGGTCACCAGTGAGTCCCGGGCGCTCTTGATGTAATTCCGGGGCTTCTTTGGTCGGTAGGACAACTGCAGGACTAGCCTCGGCTTGCGAGTGGTCGGTGGTGTCAAGATCAGGCATATCGGAGTCACGGGTCTGCAAGCCCGAGCCCCCGCGTGCAATCCATGGGCTGCCAACAGGAACCGGGTTTGGATTGTCGATGCCGTTTGCTTCCGAAGCGCGCAAAGAATTTTGGAGAGCGCTGGGATGCGTAGCGATCAACCAGCGTCATCGCATCTTTGAGGATTGTTTCCAGGTCTGAAAGCCGACCGGCTTTCTCGAGGTCTTCAAAATACTTTACCAGATCATCTGTACCATAGAATACCCTGAAATTAATAGGTTAATCACCGTTATCTTCTGCATGCAGCGACTTACCTCCAGCAATCCAGAACGTGCGCCTCCCAAATCAAGGTCAAGTTACGGGCAGTGGGGTAGTATTCACAGCTTTTGGTATTGGAAGGGCCGCTTGAATCCGGCGGTGCTGGAGGCCTCGGAAAGGGAATGGATCCAATGATGTCGCGGGTCCATAATGGTTGTCTGCGATGAAATTGATATCGGTCGAGCCCGTGTGCCAATTTCGGGTGTGGTAATGTTGTTGCGGAAACTATCTATGGGCGCGCAGTACCGTGACAGACGTAGAAGGAAGGCATATGAGGCGCCACCACCGCGTACCCATCCGAGTAGGTCAGGGTATTTCTCGACATTTAGGCCAACTTGTTCCTTATAATCACCGACAGTTCGCAGCATCCTTTGGAATGAAGTTTCGCACTCCGAGTTTAGCATAAGCGGCTGAAATTCGTGGGGCGGACAATCGTCAGGCTTCCAGGGGAATAAGGACACGAAGTCAATCAGCACACGGGCCCAGCGAAGGCGCCGGGTTTGACGCTCGTGCTCTCAATCAATGTTATCGAATAATGACGTCGTGCTCTCTTGGAATTCAAGCTGATAAAATCGAATTAATGATCTTTCACGACAGTTTCCGCGGTATTGTGAAGCAAGAAGGTAAGATTGAGCAATCATGATGGCTCAGCACGAAAAATGAAGGACGAGGAGTATTACTTTTAAAGAAATGCAACCTCTCCGGTGTTGATTCGACGGTTCAATCTGATAGCTCTAAAGATCCGGTGGGATTAAAAACCAATTGGAATACATTGCATTTCGCTCACCGCGATCACACGTATCCCAGTCTGACTGTTGCTGTGCTTCGCCGTCCGTGATGAACACCAGTTCCTCGTCATCCACTGAATGCTTAGCATTCAAGGGAATCCTCTGGACAAGATCTGGCTCACCATGTGCAAATAGCTCATCCAGGCCCATCTCGGTGGACAGTTGATAAAGTGGATGCCCGAGATGGCGCGCGACATCCTGACTGTGTGGATCGTAACCCTTGGCCTCATGGACTTGGCGGGTTCCCGCGTAGACACTCTCATCCCAGGATATCACCTGTATTCCCGTCATCATGTCGAAAGAAGGGAATCCCGCATTGCGTGCGTCCTCCAGAGTAAGGCGGTTGGTCCCCGATGGGTCGAGCGACCAGTATGCTGGGCAATCGGGCCAGCGGAATAAGTTCGGCCCGACTTGGAAATCCTTAGCGGGACAGAGAAACAGGTAGCCTTCGGGAAGGGCGTTTGAGGGCTCCGATATTGTGAGCTGAAATATAATTTGCTTCACGATCGCTGTCCTTGGAGTTACATTGTCATCGGACGAGTGATTATTTCAAGACATACCATAATCCTCACAATCGCACTGGTCTGAGACACAACTGATGATGTGATTTGCTTGGCTGAGCCACGGAAGCATATGATCCCCCACAGTCCAAACCGACATGGATGGGTATAAACATAACCCGACACGGGTATCACACCTTGCAAATTCAAGATGTTAGACACAGGTGATTTAGCAAGGGAAGAACAAATACCGAGTCCATCCATTCGTCATAACGTCACCGTCCACAGCTACGCCTCCTCTGCCACACTCCGCAATCGGGTTCGAATCATTTTTAGCAAAGTTATGACGCTCGTTAATCCATGGCCACGAGCAATGGTCAAGCTCTAGGAGAGATGACAAGGATGCGATCTCAACTGGAGATCCCAGCTGCGAGCTAGCCGAGAAGTTCAGTGCTGCCCCTAGTATCACTGCTGCCGCCGTGGAAACCAGGATTGTTCGATATCTTCCTAGGGCCCAGTAGCAGTGCTCGTCATATTCGGCCAGAGTTACAGAAGAAATGAATGTTGCTTCACGGTTTGGTTCACTGAAGCTCATTCCCGCGGGCCGGGACTCCAAGATAATCCCAGGCATCAAGCCCGGATAGAGTGGGGTCTCGCTTGGGATGAGGTCAAGGCAGAGCCTCCCTGTTGATCGACGTATCCAAGTTCCGCAATGCGTAAAAAGGGCCTGCGGCGATGCATCAGGACAAGAGAACCAAAAGTGTTCTGTGCACTAACCCGGCCAGGATATACAGACCAAAAATAAGGAGCCACTCCCTAAAATAGAGTCAATAAAGTTTCGATGGAAAGTTCCCTATTGGCAGCATTTACGCCGCTCTCTTCGACCTGTGAGCAACTCAATATCTCCCGAATGCAGAGCGCCGGAGGCACATACAAAGTAGGCCCAGAGATCCAGTGTCAAGAAGTGCGACTGTCGATAGTGGTTCAAGAAATGTTCAAAGGGTATGAGATCTAATTAAAACATGTAAGCGATTATTCGGGGTTGAAACAAAGGACGTGCCGTCGTGGTACACTGCGGCATGTATGCCAGGCGAGTTCACAACGCCATACAGTTGGACAATATTGGGATGCCTGCAGTCGACCGCAATCAGCGCGAAACAAAGAGAGCATTTTTGTGGTGGTACCGAAGGAATAAATGTGGTGAGACGGCATATCGCCATTCCTATCAAAGCAACTGAAAATTGGCAAAATAAACTCAATGCACGCACACACACCTCTTCCGCGTTATTGCCTTGGTACAAAGCCACAGTCATACCTGAGCTTCTGCCTTCGAGTTTGGCCGAGTACACGCGCCGAACACATCTTCGTTCTCGCCGGCGCTCTACAATAGCAGCATCCATTCGTATTTCATGCTGCAAGTCGATGTCTCCCAATGGGATCAAGCGAAAGTCTACCATCACGATTGTCTGAGCAAGTGGGTATAGGACACTAGCCTCGAAGCTATTCACCGGAAGGAAAACCACCATGCTTGAAGTGATTCGTGATATTATTGAACACTTCCCCAGCGATGGTAAATTCCTTCGACCCGGGGAAGAAAGCGCCGGCGTATCTGTTGGCTATTAGCTCCAATGATCAACGCCCAACTCGTAGAGGGGAACAGGTCGTACTTTGGAGATTCAAAGCCGACCGTCCTGGAGTCGTCAGCCGGCCCCGCTTGTGCATGAATTACGTCGTCCATCGGCGAAAAGGAAAAGGCTAGAGTCAAGCGCGCAAGGCGGGAGATTCCCGCTACCTTTAGGTACGGGTTCTTATATACGTCGCGATCAAAATCCTTTTGAGTGTGCATCACATTTTCGTCAGCAGGTTTCGCGTAAGCATAAGTATCTTCTCCCCGCCAAATTACTTCGGCTGCTGCAAAGCCGTTCTGCTTGCCGATGGTTGCCATTCAGGAGCTCGTAATTCTGCTTATTCAAGAGGGGAACACAACTCGCTTCTAGTAATATGCGCGGAGGTAGCAACCGGCTGATCGGCAGCGAACGGCATTGGCTGATGGCAGCGCCCACTACCGAGCACGGGTATGTCAGTGGAAGCCACTGGCGGACGCCGGATTCCATCGAAAGCCAGTGACTGGAGCCACGGTGGATCCCATTGGATTTCGCTGGTTTCCGGCAGCTCTCGGGCGTCAGAAATGGTGCCTCCAGAGTATATAGTAGATCAGCAAGCAAACCTGCATACATCTTTGGCCGCATACCCCTGTGCACGGAATCCTGAATACACCGTTTGGGAATTGGAAGGCAGAGCCAATCAGATGAATGGTGCCTTGATATACCACTCAAACACGCGATGTTTTTGAAGCTATCTAAACAGGCACGTAGTTTAACTCGGTAGTTCAGGTAGTTCAATGCCGGTTAGAAACTTGAACCAAAAAAGGCCGGTGCTTTTCAAATGACTGATAAAAGTGTTATAAGCACTCTCAAATATTTAAAACTACCAACCTTGCTCATTTCCATGCACCTGCCGGCGGAAACCACTGGAAACCGACGAGAGGATATCACGGGTCCACGACGGCTTGGTGGCCATTGGCGAAAATCAGCAGCCTCAGTGATGGACACGTCAAACAGCGTCCGGCAGTGGCCGCCAATAACCACCGGTGGCCAGCGGCGGCCGCCAGCGAACTTGTTACCTCCGGGCATATTACTCTCGGCCTTACTGGCCTTATTTGATGTACGCTGACACTGCCTTGCACTGGCGGCTTGAAGTACTCCATTGAGTCATCCACAGATCGCTACTCACTCGCCTCCGCTCCAACATTTCTTCGCGCCGTGGACCTTGGTGAAGACAGCGACACTACCGAACGAGAAAGTATTATATATGCGCACGCTATGGACTACAGCCGCTTGATCGCTGAGGACTCGTCGATGTCCCATTTCAGGTTCCCTTCGTTCCTTATTTAAGTACGTGGAAACTATAGATGATGATAAACGCAGGTATCGCTCGGCAGTAAGTGCTACGAAGCGCCATTTTTTCTGTATTGAACGGTTTCTGCAATGAGACGGTAAATCGATTTGGCGCGTTCACGGACCTTGGTGGGGTGAGCGATATGGATATTCCTACCCCAGATGATTAAAGCGGGATAACTTGTAGTCCTTCTTAGTTGCGTTGTGGAAAGCAATGAGACCGAGAATAATTTCGCTGAGCCCATCGCTTTACTTCAAGAGTCTGATGTTTTGAAGAATAGAGCTGCTACCACTTTGTTAGATTGTATATTGGAGCTAGCACTTTTGAAATGACTGGCGTAGTGGCGTTACCGCCAAGTTATCGCGACTCATAGCCAAACGTAATTCCAACCTAGCCGAGTTATTTTGGTCATCCGAGCGTTAGCCAAGTCGGCCTCTACTCGATGCGGCATTTTCAGTTCATTGGTTGTCCCAATTTAGTTCTTCAATTACCAAATGTGGATATTTCCGACAGCGGTTGAGCAATTACCGACACATCGAGAACGACGAGAGTGAGAATGTCTGGCCCAATGCACGCTGCGATGGACTGTGATTGCATTTGTGAGGATCGGGCAGAGCTGTCATCACTGGCTGTGCCCGCCAAGACTGTGGCGAAATCGATAAACTTCAAATAAGGCTTGGAAGCCGCAGCCGCCCCACCACTTGTTTACTCCTAACCACCACCATGGCTTCACAAAACTTCACCACTACGCTCCTCTTGATCACTCTCGTGCTTGTGCTGCTCCCAGAAACGGTACATGCGTTTGGCGCTGGCGACATACCTGATTTTGCGTTCTTGAACGGTCAGTTCCACGGCCAGCGTTGAGGTTGCTATCTCCTCATACGCGCCTCTAGATAAGGCTTTCCGTCATGGTGATATCGAGAACATCCTCTCGACGCTCGCAAAGTCTGCTGGCCACGCTGTGGCATCGGCCCACGGCGGCAACCTCTTCGGTTTCGCGAAATCCCTCGTCAAGGCCGCTACATCTGGTCCCGGTGGCCCCAAATTCACCAGCGGCGACATCAAGAAGGTCTATTTTGTAGGTCCTGCCCCTCTTTCATCCGACGCCACTCACCATCGGTCATACATAGGGCAATTGGTTGAGAGATTATTCTCAGTGCATGGATATCGGTGGCTTGAGTAAGCTCACGGCGGAGAGTCTTGTGCTTATTGTCTCGGTTCTTGGTTTCATGGTAAGTCCCCGAATATCCGAGGAAACAAATCCTTGATTCTATGTCCCAGACGTTTGGATTTGCCACGGAAGAATTCCAAGTCACTGCGGAGCGCCTTGGGGTGTACTTGCCTGTCGTGCGTATATGCTTATCCCTATGACACCTTATCTTCTCACTCTGCTTGCAGGAACATATCGACAATCCCAAGTAATACTGAACACTCCGTTTCTGGGTCATTCTAACAAAATTCCATTCAGAGGCTACGCCGAAAAGGAAGGCGACGCCCGTCGGTATCACCCCAAGCTTCGCCCTCCCGTCGATCCTCGTGAGCTCGAGATTGACCCGCGTACCGGAATGAAGGTTTGCGGGTTTCTTCCTTTTCTGTCGTATTAAACTCATTGCATGATTCCAGAACTACATGGGTCTGTGTCTCTTCTGTCCTCAATTCACTCAGTTGTTTACCTCGATCCATTCACAGCATCCGAAAACCAGGGCTGGGACACCTCCACCGCGCACATCCGCCGCGTCTTGACCGCCTGCATCGAGATGGGGCGCCGCGCGCAAGGCCGCGACGGCCCGGAGCGGTACGAGGCGTACCGCCTCCTCGGGACGGGGCTGCACACGCTCGAGGACCTCCTGGCGCACAGCAACTGGGTGGAGATCGCACTCCGCAAGATGGGGCACTCGGAGGTGTTCTGCCACGTCGGGGATGGGACTGAGATTGAGACGCCCAATGGGAGGGCGCCGCCGCTCGTCACGGGCACGTTTGGGGGCGCGGATTTCTTGCACAGGTTAGTCGTAAACCACCTGCTTATATTTTTTCCCATTGACAATATTTCATCGCAGTCTCATGGGTGAAGCTACCGAGTGCGTCTCTTTCTATCTTTGCAGGCAGACGAGCTCATCGTGGTATTCTGCAGCAAACTAAGCCAAGCCAGCGTGACCGACCTGGCGTCGAAGATGAACGAGGCGCAGGACGGCGACAACTCGAACGTCTCCACGCTCAAGTCCCTCCTCTCCAAACTCCCCATCGGCGGCGGGAGCTCGAAGATGGATGAGGGCGAGCAACTGCACGAGGAGGCCAAGGCGTATAACTTCGACCCGAACAACGTCGCGCCGCCGGAGGTGCAGCAGAAGCTGCTCCAGCTCCTAAAGTGGCGCGATGGGCTGATGCGCTCGATTCTCGAGAAAATTGAGATGATTCCAGGGTTGGACAGTCTTGTGGACCAGCTCTCGAATGCGCTTAATGCTTGTGTGTTTGTTCATTCGTCTGCCGGGACTCTCTGACAATATTTTCTTGTTAGATGTGTACACCGTCATTGCACCGTGGGTTACGGTAGGCATTGTTCAACACCGGCGAGGATTCATACTCATCTATTTTCGATATCAAGCCGCTTTTGCAGCAAGCGACATCTGTCCTCGGGGAGGGCAGTAAAGCTGTCATCAACTCGGAGGACCAGTATGAGGTATAGTAACAGCCATTCCGAATTGTTAATCTGCTCACCGCATCGTCAGGTCTTCGACAACCCCCGTGCATCCGACCCGTCGCACAGTTTGCTCTCCAAGGTCAACGGCAATGCGACCTCCACATATTCATGGGCTGACCTTCCTCCAGGATCACTTTGGCCTCATCCTAAACGAGCCAGCGGGGAAGATCGCCATCCTTGTCGTTGAGCACTCGGTCAAACTTATCGTCCAGGTCAGTCGATCCGCACTTTACATCCGTGCAAATTATATTCAGACTCTGGGAACATATAGGCTTGGTCAGACAACAGCGACCCCCGGCAGGCCGTCGATGTGGTTCGTGATACTGCTATCCGTCATCTGTACATACCGTGCTGACCAAAACAAAAAGATCCTCGAGGCGTTCCACCACCCATACTACGCGACCGGCCGGTCAAGCATCCAGAACTCGATGTTCGAGGAGCTGGAGCGGTGGATTGGCGGGTTGGAGGGAGACGTGGCGCGGGAGACCATTGAGGCGCTGACCAAGGTGCGTTGTGTTGCTGTTCACCCCAATTTTTTCTGCATGAGAACTTTGGGAAATCTGATGGAGCGAAAATGTAAATGTAGCAAAGCGTGAGGAACGGAAAGAACAAGCGACTGGGGTCGGAGAACGAAGACCTGAGCGAGCCGGGGTATGGTGGCTGTGGGCATGGGGCGCAGCCGCAGCGTAGACCCACACAGCAAGGCTACGGCGGCGAGCAACAACAGGAGCAGCAGTATGGCGGCGGTACGTGCCGGCAGAGAGCTCTTTCGCGTAGACTTAAACTAACGCGTGGCTCGCAGAAACTCAATCTTCGTATCAGGCAGGAGGATACAGCCAAGGTTCCGGCAGGAACGACAATGAATATTCCGGCAACGACGAGTATTCCAGAGGGTCGGGTCGCGCGGAGAGTTATGGTCAGAGCCAGACGGAAGAGTATGGCGGGTCTCGCCGTAACGAGCGCACGGAGAGCTACGGCCAGGCGGAAGAGTACAGTGGGTCTCGCCGCAACGACGAGTATGGCAGCTCTCGCCGCAATGAAGAAAACGAAGGGTACGAGTCTCGCCGCCGCCGCGACGAAGACAACGAGGACTCGTACGGTAGCCGCGCCCAACGCGACGAAAGCAGCGGCGGCTACGCTCCATCTTATTCCCAACCCGAGGAGCGCTATGGCAGCAGGACCGAGTCCTCTTCGTACGGCGGCGGAAACGAGTACGAATCCCGAGACGAATCCGAATCCTACGGCCGCGATCGCAGCTCTGGGTACGGAAGAAGATCCGAAGCGGAGGCGACGTATGACGGCGAAGAGAGAACCCAGGCGCAGTCCAGGTCTGGGTATGGCCGGAATGAGGAGTCTGAGGGAAACGAGTATGGGGGAGGGGCGCGTGGCAGCTCTGGGTATGGGCGGTCCGAGGAGGAGACTTACAGGTCTTCTGGCGCTTACGAGTCGGCGGGGCGTGGCAGCTCTGGATACGGGAGGTCCGAGGAGGCTTACGAGTCGTCTGACCGGCGTGCTTCTGGGTATGGGAGGACGGAGGAAAGCGAGTACGGTCAGCAGGGGTACGGCAGGTCGGAGGAAAGTGAGTATGAGGGTTCTGGCCGAGGCGGAGGAGGCTACGAGCAAGAGCGCGAATCCGGAGACCGCGACGAGACCTTTGGTGCTGAGCGCTTGAACATCAACGAGGAGGACCAGGGCTACGGGGGCAGAACTTATGGAAGCAGCAACGAGTACGAGAGCAACTACTGAAGGACAGTGAATTGTAGCAATCATTAGGCACAGGATATATACAAAATTCGAATAAACAAACGTTTTCTGGTCCCGACCATCATGTCGTCTGCCGCCAGAATCGACGGCGAAACTGACGCTCTCGAGACCGATCCTATCTGGGCGACGAGCCGCACTGCCCGCCAGATCTTTGCCCTTGGTCAAGTCGAAAAAGTGGTCCTTCGACGCGTGTTGTGTGTCTGAACCTAAACTCGTGTCTGCTAGGATATAACGCGTCTTATGGCCCTCGCGGCGTCCTCTATTTCGCTCCTCACTCTACCCCAGACGGATGCACCAGAGGACAATCTTCCTCAGGGCGACGAGCGCTCGGAACAGTTTGTGTTGGAGGTCAGCGAGTACTTTGAACGGCTCGATGTTCGTCTTTTTTCGGCACCCAACTCTTGCCGCCTGTCTCATGCACGACTACAGGCCATTCAGATAGCCATTCGCTCCTCGCTTGCGCATATACGACAGTCCCGTATTGCACCGTCTGCGATTAACGCGCCGCCACCGAACTTTGTGCCACCCTCGCTCGGCGTTGGCCTCCCTTCCTCCGACGAGGGAAGCTCCCCACGGAAAAATCGCGGGCTGCAGGAAGAGCGCATTGAACGGGACGCGTGGAAGGGTATCCTGGACGCGCTTCGGCGGCTCAAGGCGGAGCAACAAGCGCAAAATGAAGTCCAGTCCACCAACCCTTCGACGGACATGGAGCTGTAGCGTGTTTGAATGCAGGAATAATTTTTACAGGTGAGTCGCAGATACAACAGCTATCTTATCTTCGCAGCCAATTATTAACCCTCCCGAAGGCGCATCCTCTTTATCTGCAGCTACAAAGCGGCCTCTTCCAAGATCCCCTCGGCCTTGAGTAAGGCTTCCTCCTGGGCGAGGGCCGGTTCCTTCTTCGCCGACACCTGCGGGAGGTAAAATCAGCATCCCCTGGGCATCGCATCATGCAGAGCAAGAATAGTCTCTTCACGTACGACGAGTTGCCTCAGTTCATCGTAGGCCTTGCCCAGCCGCTCCTCCGAGTCCTTGATCATCTTCTCCGACTCTTCCGTCATCTTGCCCTGTGGCGCATGCACAAATTCGTCCATTAGCACCCGCTCACGCATGTACCTAGTAGCTGTGGAGGGCCTTACAGAATTCTTGATATCCCACTCTTCAGCGCCGTTGGCGACGAGTTTATCCGTCTTGATTTTCTGATCGACCAGCTCCTTCTGATACAGCTCGTGTTCCTTCTTGAGTCTAGTTGTACGAAAGAAAAAAGCGCGGTCAGATCGGGGACCTTGCAGATTCAATGGACACGCGAGCGGGGACGGAGCAGAGGCCCGTAAAAGCGAAAGCGACGGGGAAAACGGAACGGATCTTAGATATTTACCGACCAACTACTCCAGACTTGATCTTGAGCTGTCGGAGGGTTGCTGCGGTGTCGCTCATTGCAGGGTCGCGGAACGGGGGTCGTTATAGATCTTGTTATCGATGAGAGAATATGGATCAAGTGGGGGTTGTGGAGAGAAAATAAACGAGTGTGAGACGCGTCGTGGTACTTATCGCGACTCGGAACAACATCGCGGCCCGAGTATACGTTCATCCGTTCATTCATTCACATTCGTTCACATTATTGGCCGTCCCTGCGTTCACAGAGACCGCCAATCTCGGGAGTGAATAATAAAGAATCAATTCATTAATCCATTCCCGAAACATTGTACTCAGTCTCAAGATATCAAGCTCGAGATAAGTTTCGCCGCTCTCAAGAAATCAGACAAAATGTACATTTAGAAAACTTTCGTTTCATTGCGTCGTAAGATCACACAGAAATCGTACTACAGCGCGTAACTAGTGCAGCAAAAATCTCAACAAAACGATTATCATACAGTAATAGCGGAGCGGGAGCGGGAGCGAGCGCGCGGGGATGAGCAGCAGCGCGCGTAGCGGCAGGTAGCTAGGATGTGCACATATACATACATACATTGAACTCGGACCGCCGCCCGCTGCGCATGCGCAGAGGACGGCGCCGGGGTGGGGCATAGAGGCAAGCGGCGGGCACCACTCCATCAACCAACGACCACGGCCGGGCGCGCGCAGCAGCAGAACCAGGCGGGCAGGCGCGGGGGCGGGCGGGGGGTGGACACATCCCGCTGGGATTCGACAACGCGCGCGCCGCACGGCGGCGGACGGACGGACGGACAGGACAGGACAGACTTGTTGCTGCAGACTGAGACAGGCGCGGGGGCCACGGGCCCATCAGCGCACCCACTCGGAGAGCATGCCCGTCACGAGGGGCGGCGAGGGCGCGGCGGCGCACGGGGCTGTCGGCTGCGGGCTGGTGCTGCTGCGTCGGTGTCGGTGTCGGTGTGTCGGGCGTCGGAATCGGGGGACAGGTGTGGGTTGGGTGCCGGGGCGTGCGGTGCGTCCACCATCCGAGTATGCATGTGTGTACAAGGCGCATCCAGCCGCGGGCGGTGGCCGGCTGACTAGCGCGAGGAGGTGGGCAGAGCAAAGGGGATGGGACGGGGACGTGGACAAAGGAGATGGGGACGGGGACGGGGACAAAGGCGTCGCGGCGCGGGCGCTGATCAGGCGCACACGGGCGCGGCGGGGCGAAGACGATAGCGCGGGGAGGGGCGTGGAGGGGGGCGTAGTAAGACATGTATATCGAGACAGTGGTGGTCATAAAGATAATAAAAATTGCGATGCGTGACGGGACGGCGGGTGTCGGCGAGCGCTTCGGATGGACAAGCCACGGGGTTGGCGGCGGCGCGGGCCAGGGAGCGCGGGGAAGAACGAGTATGAGACCTCCAAGAGAAGAGACGATGGTGATGCCAGTGTATCGGCACGCGCGAGGCACGGAACCACAGTGAAGTGGTCGTCGCCTCAAGCGCGATGATTGGGTGGTAAGGATTCGGGGATGGATGCAGGACAAGCGACGGGTGAAAAGGGTGCAGTACAAGAAAGCGCCAGAGGCAGGCGAAGCACGCACTCCACTCATCATCGTGAGAGGGAGATATTGCGCCTCAAGCTCTGCCTGAGTCTTGTGTCGGTGTCGTGTCAACTAGCAAACATCAACCGGGGATCCGGGGCCAATCGTCGTCGTCGGGGTTCTTCAGAGATCTCCACGTCGGGGCAGCAAGGAGGAGAGTTCGACCACAGGTCGGGTCTCGCAGTCCAAGGAGCCGGGTACGACGTGTGCAGCACGGCAGCAAATAGGCGTTCGACCGGTCGCGCTAGCATGGAAGGCGGCGTATGGCTAGAAGCGGTCGGGGCGACATGGGCGCCGCGGGGAAGGTGGGATGTGTTATATACAATAATGCGAGCAGTCCGTGGTCATAAATCAAGGGGCGTCGCCTGTCCAGACAGGGATCCGGAAGCGAGAGGTACAGCCGTCTGTGATTTTGGGGTGGTAGATGTGATTTTGTGAATTTATGAGAGCGGCCGACCACCGAGGCGACAGATGGGAATCAGAAGGAGGTGATGCCACGCTGTTGGTTCACAGCGCGGACGCTCAAGACCTCGTTGATATGGCGGAGGTGCTTGACTTCTGATTCGGCATCTTTCAGCCTCTTTTCCAGCTCGACCTTTGCAATCTCGAGATTCCGGACATGATTCGTCGCTGGAATAAATTATTATCAGTCTCCAAAAATAAAACTGTAGCAAAATCGACAAACCTCGGTCAAGCAAAGAAACCTTGCTTGATTTCTGGTTGGTGGCCGGGAGGGTGTCCTTGAGACGTGCATACCCATCTCTAAGCTCATCCCGTCTCCGCTGCTCCGACTCGATGCGCTGCTTGCGGATCGTCTCGCGGCGCGAGTCGGCGCCACCCACAAGGCTGTTCGCGGTGGGCTGGAAGTCGTCGTCCTCCTCCTCGTCGCTATCGTCGTCGCGGCGCGTGGGCTTCCTGCGCGGGGCGCGGGTGCGCGCGGGGGCGGACGCGATCGGGTTGAAGCGATGCGACGAGAGGGCGCGGGGGACGGACGCCGCGGTGCCGACGTAGGTTGCGGGGGGCGAGTGCGAGCCACTGCCCCGGCTGCGGCGGCCCGAGGTGAGGCCGTCGGACGAGATCTCGCCGGCGCTCAGGGTGTAGGACGGGCCGAGCAGAGATGGCGGCGAGATCCCGGCGCCATCGATGGGGGTGTACGGGCGCGTCGGGGGGTTGAAGGGGGCGGCGAGCGGGGTGGGGGCAGCGGGGGGCGAGGACGACGACGAGTAGTAGGCCTCGTTGAGGGTGTGGGTGAGGCCCATATGGTTATGCAGCGCGCTAAACGTCGTGGGACTCGGAGGGACTATTTGTGGCGGGATCGTCAGTGGCAATGCAGCGTTGACAGGGATAATTAACTCACGGTCGATGGACTGCTCAAAGGACGAGGGCGAGGGCGGATAGCGAAGGTATTCACTGTCCATGTAACTGGAGAAGCTGGTGTCCATTGCGTCCATGTAGGAGGGGGTCTTTGGTGCGTGGTCGAATTCCATTGAGATGTCGTGGATTAAAGCACAAAAGAAATGGATGCAAGGAGCAGCGCAGTGAAGGGGGAGGAGGAGAAGGGCGGGGGCGGGGGTAGGAGGGGAAGGAATAAAGAAGGGACTGGTTCCCTGGAAGTATTTATACAGTCCAGATTCGAGAACGGGGGTAATGTGCGAATGTGCGAATGGGGAAGCAGCGGCCCAGCGTGAGGAAGCCGAATCCAGCCAATCTCATGATTCCAGATGGTATCGGCGATCCAACCTCTTGGGCCGGACGGACACCGAGGGAATCTCACCGAGAAATCCCGCAGCATGCTTTTCATTTAGTTTTCTGCTAACCCATGATATTCAGCGAGCAAGGTAACAAGGTACACAGGAAGTCATAAAGGTAATAAGTCATTGTAAAGTCATTAGGTGCTCGTAAAGGTCGTAAGTACAGGTCATAACAAACAAAAGACAGACAGGGAACAAGGCGGAGAGCGTCCTTGACAAGCACGGGAGCAGACACAGCCTATGCGTTGTAGTATCCTAGTCGCAATTAGCCAAGGCACAGACGCTTTACGGCAGGGCGCGACAGGCTTACCGTTTCCGAATGGTCCTTTCATTCCGGAATAGTGCACCAGTCTCGCACAGAACCGCCACACTAAAAAGAACATATAGATCTGATGTTACGGCGCGTAAGCCCTCTCTGCGCCACATTAACCGGGAATTTGCGGGCAACGCACCTGGAAGACGAGGTCGACCAGCAGGCTGACAATGAACGCCGTGTTGATGGTCGGGAACCCGACGATGCAGAACTCGGTCGGGAACGCCGGTGAGCTGCTGATGTTCGCAGCCACCGACTCCCAGTAAAGTTGGCCCCCATTGTCACACTCCCATTCGATCTTTTCTTTCCTGTCGGCGGCAGAAGAAAATAGAAGGAAGGAAGGCTTGGTGAGTCACATAACTCCCGCAAATGAAAAGAAGTCTTTGCATACCCGCGATTAAGTTCCACAATCATCAGGATCGCTCGTATAGCACAGGCTACGATGATGAACGGCCATACGAATTGCATTGCCCGAGCGAATGTATACGATCGCTGCTCGGACCGTCAACGGTGGACATTCGGAATTAACCGCGGTACCCACCACAGAGAGCGCGCCAATAGTTACGATTGCGATACCCATCACACCCATTCCGATGCCCCCATATATTTGCCTTGGAGATAAAGTGAACGTTGAACGACAATTGGCGGAAATGAAAGGACAAGGGCTCACCATTCGGGGTAAAAGAAGAAGAAATACTGCCCATACTTGAGCAGGAAAATACCACCGCCGAGACTGTAGATCTGGTTCCGGGATTCCATCAGGCCGGGATATCGGGAGAAGACGGGAAAACATATTCATACAGCTATTATACAAGCCCAGGCGATAGCACCAGCTCTCTGCAATCAGTCCCACGGTCAGTTCAGCTCAAGCGATGGTTGCTCCGCACAACGCACGAGAGGAAGAACGAGCAAACAGTTGTCACACCTGGGGCCAGTGAGTACACGAAGCAGGGTAGCCGCAGTATACGCACCACATCGCTAAATGAACGTGACTATCAAGGGGTCTTGAGGTTAAAGATCGTCAAGAAATCAGCGAGGAGCCGAGGCGAGTGGTGTGGAGGAACTTGAGGTGTCGCGGGGGTCGTGAGGGCTGCGGTGAAGACCCTTGGCGGTGCCGACGTCGTGGAGCAAAAGACGAAAGGATGGGGTCACGGTCACACGTGACTCGACGTCAAACGTGCACAGACCGATCGTCCATGTTCCTGCATCCGTGCGCCCGCGCAGCACAATCCCATGGCGGGATTCAGGGGATTCCCTACAAGATTTCTTTACTTCCCCCCGTTTCAAACAGCTCGGAAAAGTCCTCAAACTCCGTACCAAACTTCTCACTGTATCGCGATCGCGGCACCACCTTGCCCCACCAAAAATTCAACGCAGTCCCAACGCGTGTTTTGTGGCTCAGAATCTTTTCTTTACCTCCTCGATCGCTCGGGGAGTTTTATGATTTGACGTGACTGACGATCGAGCCAGGAGCTTCCTCGCAGCAATTTCCTCTGCTGGTCCGCCGAGCCAACAATCCATCTGCCGGCTCTCATTTCTGGTAGTCTTCCTAATAAGTGTCGTTCTTACACCGGCGAGAGAGATTCTGGTTCGATCATTTCAAGGGTTCTGTTTCTCCCACTGGAAGAGGATGTATTTTCTCTACTCTCGGCTACTACTCAGGCACCCGTCTTTCTTCCGCCGCAAATATACAGCACCTCCCGTCTACAGCCGCCTTTACGCTAGCAGTCCGCCACCGGTGACCCTACGCTTATTTGAAGTTCCCCTGGTCAACATATATGCGAGAACGCGCGAGAACCTGTATATGTCGTCTTTCCGAAAACGGACAGAACAGAACCAGACCCGCAAATCTGGCTCGGACTCTTCTCGGCCCTCTGGCTGGTCCTACGCGCAAATCAATTTTAATACACTAGAACGTCGATCCTATCATTCCCCCTCCGGTAGCCTCGCGTTTCGTGCCAGGCGCTAACTGCAAAGAACGTTCTGACTGGGTTATTTTGCTGGGATACCCTTGACTGACTACATCGTACATATCCTTCCCGCTCAAGGCCCGCTACTGTGCGACACCGCCCACTGAGTCACTTGCGCTATCCCGGCGGCGGCCCCGACCGAGACCAAAGCGGATCAGCAACGTTCTGCTTATCAGAATTATCGTCTGTGGTTTTCTGAGGTAACTGATGTCGTCTGCGATTACGCGTCCCCTGCTGCTGCGAGTCACTCACATCCAACGAGGCCGCTTAGGTGGAAGTATCTCTGTGACTCGTCTCGACGAGTCTGACTCTCTCGTTTGCCGTGGACATGGCCATTCATTCGTCGAACAACCTCAGACGCTCATGTGGTGGGATTTTCACTGTCCCACACCCTTACTATCCTGAATACGAAGCCCCCTCTGTTTGGTATCGATGCCTCTCGAGAACCGCAAACCTGACACCATTTCCCACCCTACTTCCCGAGAAAGCAAGATCCCCCCACACCAAGGGATACTACGCTATTGCTTAAAACATAGGCGGACGTCACCTCTGACACAGGCGCGCGTCTTACACGTGGCCAGCCGTTAACGCCAACAAAGTCCTAATGATTCAGCCTGCCTGGAATCGAGGGTGTTCACGACGAGCTCTGCAACAAGGAGCTGCTGCGCATGGCGGTGGCGTGGATCCACCTTCACTTGGACGTTTGGGATATGCGTTCCCCTGCTTGTGGATATGGGCGTAGGCCCGTCAAATAAAGTTGCTTGCAAGGGCGTTGTAGCTTTGGTTCCAATTGTATTCTTCCCACAATGCCTGGGAACGCCCTCTCGGGATCGGAAACTGATCCATCCATCTTATCGGATCCTCTGCCTGTCACTCCGGGACTTGCGGTGTGCGAGTGAAGGATCGCGAAATGGAAGTCCTCCCCGAGTGTCGGCCTCCGTCACTACCGTCCCTCCGCCGGACGGTAATTCTTTCCTTCCTGTCGGGGTACGGTCCGACCGTTGGCTATCCTGTCGGAAAATCTCTCAGGTGTCCAAATACCTGTGCCCGGCACCAAGAATTGTAGATGGCCGCACACCATCTGACTCTGCAAATGGGGACCTTTGCCGTAAATTAGCAAGTTACGGTGCCCTCGGGCATTCGTCAATACAAAACTGTATTAATGAGAAAAACAAGGAGTCTTTCTTTACCCATGCCAGACAGCATCAATCAGTTCTGTTTCTGTTTCGGGGATTTCATACCGCGGGGACGCGGTAAAGGTGTCTGTATGCTACTCGACGTCTCAGCGGAACTTGGTCCCGTCAACCTTGGCACATTGATAACTTATCACAAGGTTTCGCTACTGCTTCGCCGCTCTCGAAGGGTAGAAGACCTGTTCATCATTTCGGCCGCCGGTAAACTCTAAAATCGTCATAAAAGCGAATAATATGCGAGTTGCAATTGCGCCATCCATCGAGTGCGTTCGTGCCGGGCCTCTACTCTAGCTATATAGATGAGTTATCAATTATCGACATACATGTAACCTTTCCGGCCCTGTCCATCGATAACTTAAGCCTACCCTTCTTCAGTTCCACAATCCCGCGCAGCAGAATTGAAATCCGCGCGGGATTTGTGCATGTACGAGAACGTCGTTCGCCGAATATTAAAATTAAATACCTCCGCAGAGATAATCAAGAACCTGTGTCTCCTCGCGAATCAGTTCGCACAGCCTTCACCTGCGCATCATGATTTCACGCGAAATGATCTAAGCTGCTACTTATCTAGCCGCGCCTACAACCACCCACAATTTAAATTTTAGACCGCAAGAGCGCGCGTTTGTCTGGCTATAAATTCGAGAGGTGAGGGTTGGGCGGGGGATTTAGAGTAGTCGCGCCAAACCAAAACTCCAAGCAAGCTGAAGGGGATGTACCTACAGGCTACCTTCTTGCCGCAATGCCGCTGCCTATCACAGATAAGTACTAGCGTGTCACACCGAAAGTCGAGCCTGAAAAAACGTCAGGACCCGGAGCTTGCATGCAGCACTGCGCATGTTTCCCTCGGCGACCGCCAACTTTGTAACATTGTTTCTGTTTCACCGCCCTTTGGCGCGTGCCCGGAAATTTGTTAACAGCGTATTATAAGGCTTTCTTCGTGCGCCATTTAGTTGGGTACCGTAAGTTTCATCCGCATTTCAGAGGTGGCCGTCTGAAACCTGAGTTCCCCGCGATGCTGTGGCATTTATTTGATCCCGGCGGTTACAACGCTGCGCGGAGGCTCAAGGATGTCTCTGAATTACGAATCACGAAGCACACGAACAACTAAAACCAAATTGTTTCGACAGCAGCCATCCGGATAAAAATACCTTGAAATACCTAACTTTGGCGTGGGTGTTGCGGTCCAAGCGTATATTTTGGCTGGCGTTGTGGAGCTCGGGAACTAAATATTATCTGCCCAGAAGGGCCTAGGACGATGATTGACAGGGCGGGAGCACAGGCGGTGGGGCGGGACCTGCAGATCCCTCCAACGTCATGTGGCGTTCCCAGAATATATTCGTATGCATTTAATTAGTGCGGGAGCAAGCCTAATTTTGCAGTGGTGGAGCCTAAGAAAATCTTCGACCTCAAGTGCCAAAAACGGGTTTTTCCTGCCTTGTATAAACGTCAAGAAGGGGTCCCAAGAGATTCTACGCGAGAGTACCCCAGTTTGCGCCCGTTTTTTCCTGATGGGGAATAGAACTTTATTCGACAATGTATTCGCTGTTACGTACGCCGACGCGCACCCAACATGGACAAATCACAGCTTGAGCTTGGTACTCTCCGCCGCCCCAAGTCGTTCGATCCATAGCCAGCCTGGACTGCAGTTGGAGCGCGGGTCGCAGAACACAATCATCAAGTTTCCCTCCCCGAGCAGATAGGGTGAAATCTAATTTACACGCTGCAATACTCTCTGAGTATCACTCTAATAGTATTTCGGTCTTCCTGGCCCGATAGTCTCGAACTTACCACCCACGGAGCCTTCAATTCCGCTCCATCGTTTCGCACCGCACCACATCTCCGACTTTTGCTTTTCTTCCCCACTCCCGATGTCATTTCCCCCCCATTTCACGGGCCCGGACCCGATAAAATTTCATTTCATCTCCTCAACTGCGTCTAAAATCTACGCGGGATTTTCAGCTCTGCAGCCTCGGACTCTGGACGATCACCCCATTTCGGAGCCTCCCCTCGAAATAAATTGCAGCCTCAGGCTGAGCCTCCGAAATCCCTGGAATGGAGCAGCCGAAGCTCGTGGCCCGTGCCCATCGTGTTCATGGTCCCTGAAAATTCCGCCGCACGCTGAAACAAACTTATGCTCCGCGTCCGTACGCGTGTATCGTCTTCCGGACCCTGGCGACTTGGGGTGTCGATGTTTATCACCCACTCGCCGTAATAAAATTCAGGTCAATAGGCACCGCACCCGCTGCGATTACGACTTCCCTCTTCCTTCAAGTACCGACCGCCGCAGCCGTTTGCAGGTTCTGATTACGACGTCCCCGCTTCTTCTCTTCCTTCAAGTACCGGCCGCCGCAGCCACTCGCAGGTTCCGATTACGACTTGCGGTCTTCCTTCTCGATTCAAGTTCTTTGTTGCGCCGCTGAGACACACCGAACCTGAAACCAGCCTTCTTCCTGCTTCGCCTCCTTTGGTCTCTGACATCTAGTTACGACTAGAAAGAGCTGGCCCGCTTCCAAGTACCTCATCCCTCCACCGTCCTCTTTCTTCGACAATGACGACTTGGCTCCTCCATTCCGTCCTTCGACTTCGCCTTCTTCAAGCCTGATACATATAATTACCTGGAACATACAGCTTCCTTTACCCCCCCTCTTAGCTCTTCCTCCCTCTTCTGCGTCAACATCTTCGAGCCCAGAAAACAGCCAAAAAATGTATTTTAGAACAAGATTGCACACTACTAACACAACGGTGAGAGGTCTATGTACCTGCTTATCTATGTACCTAATACAGTCCGTTCGCGGCGCGCGCTCGCTCGACTCGACTCGGCGTGCGGTCGGAGGAGGTGGGAGTGGTGGTGCGGCGCCAGGCAGAGCGAGCCCGAGCACGCGGAGGAGGAGGCGGGCGGGGGAGCGGGAGGTGGGGAGAGCGGGGAGGATACAACAACAACAACAACGGACGGCGCCGAAACCAAGAAGCAAGCCAAGGAAAAAATACAACAACAGAAGAGAAACCAAGATCCCATGCCGTCCACGGGCCCGGGCCCGAACCTCACTCATCAAGAGACCGCTCGGTCGGTCGGTCGTCACGGTCGTCATTCATCCACAGCCAAGTCCGCCTGCGCCATCCGATGGCGCAAGGCGGATCCGGGCGGGGAGCCCGTCCTCGCGGCTCACCTCGCACCAGGATCAACTCGGCGCGGTGTCGTCAAATCGTGGTTTCTTCAATCGTCTTTCGTCTCCTCCGTCCTTCCTCCAAGTTCCGGCGGTCGGGGGCTCGTCCTCGCCGTCGTCGTTGTCTATCTCTCTGCGTGGTCCTTCCCCAATCCTTCCCCCATCCTTCTTGTCGTTCCCCTCCTCTTCCAATCCTCCTCCGAGCCTCGCGTCGCGTCGCGCGAACGCGCCGTCGTGAATACTTTGTTCTGTTGGTACAATGGGGCAGCTCTATGTCGCCTCGGCCCTGCGAGTCCGAGTCCGAGTCCGAGTCCGCGTTCATCAAGAATCGTGTGTCGTATCGTAAGATCATTGCCCGCGTCAGGTCAGGTAATTCATCTCGCTCGCGTATCTGTCCATCCATCCATCCAGTCCAAATCCAATCCAATCCCAATCCAATCCACCATCACATCGCATCGATTATCGACGGACGGACGGACGGAACGACCGAGAAGGATGCAAGGATAGAAGGAGGATAGAAGGTCGGACGAACGAGCGAACGAGCCGGGGACCGTCTGTCGTGTGCGTGCGTTGTTTTCGTGTTCGTGTTCGTGCATGGGGGGTGGGTGAGCCAAAAGGAGTGCGGTGGTAGGTTGATATGTGCAGGGGCAAAAGCGAGACAAGCCAAAAAAATCCCGCTCGGGGGGGAGCGGGGGGATAATATACACCGACCGTCCGGGGATCAGCGGGAAGATGAATAGCGCAAGAAGGGGGAAGGGGGAGAAGGGCTGGGCAGCGGCAAATGAAGCAGGGTCCTCCGTCCGTAGAACGGCGATCGCCAGGGGATCCACCAACTACTCCGGAGGAAGAGAGGACGAAGGCAGGGCAGGGCACCGCACCGCAATGGAAGGGGGCAAACTCCGAAAGCGAATTTAGGTGGTCCCAGTTCCACCTTCGCACCCAGCGAGGGAGCGATCTTCGATCAACGAGATCAAACACGATGCAGCAAGCCCGGCTCGAGCCGCGCCACTGGACGGTTATTCGTTCCCTCTCTCTGCTTGGTTTGCTTTGACAGCCATGCGCCCACCGCGTTGTGCAGGAGCGTTCTCACGCGGCGCCAGCGCCGACAGTGTTATTCTCTTCTCGAGTGAACGGCGCCCAGCCATCCAACCCAGCCAGCCATAAAAAATGTTGTTGTTGTGTGCGGAGCAATGCAAATAATCGGGGAAAACGGTGCAAGAGTAAACG
This sequence comes from Mycena albidolilacea, assembly GCA_029282495.1. NCBI lineage: Eukaryota > Fungi > Basidiomycota > Agaricomycetes > Agaricales > Mycenaceae > Mycena > Mycena albidolilacea. Next base: position 1,839,109 of record JARIHO010000005.1, on the reverse strand, counting down.
TATCGCAAAAAAGGGACGGGACGGGACGAGCAGCAGTAGCAGGCGGGGAGGGGAGCGCGTCCGAGTCGGTTGAGGCCGCGTTCCACAGCACCCCCGATCCAATCCACAACCAATCAAAACCCGCCGTCGGAGGGGGTGGAGACCTCGTCCGGGTCCGGCAGCGGCGGGGGGCCAGTCGCGCCTGCGAGGGACGAGTGCGAGAGCGATGGGGGGGCGAGGTGCATGGACTGCTGGAGCGTGGTGACTTCTGGTGGGGGCGAGAGCGGGCGCTCGTACATGCCCGGGGACGGCGTATCGAGGGACCCGCCGGAGAGCTTGTCGTTGATGGCCTGCAACCGCCGAATCTCGTCCTCCAGCCCTGCGATGCGGTCCTGCATTGCCTTGTTCTCCGCCTCGAGTACCGAGATGTGGCTCGTCGCTGCAAGTGGACGTATGAGTCTGCTGAAAATAATTGTGGAGTGGGAGCAACATACCGCGGTCAAGCAGCGAGACCTTGCTGCTCTTCTGGTTGGAGACGGGGAGGACGTCCTTGAGCTTTGCGTACCCGTCGCGCAGCTCGTCGCGGCGGCGCTGCTCGGCCTCGATGCGCTGGCGGCGCGTGGCCTCCTTGCGGTTCTGGGCGAGGTTCTCGGTGTACATCAGGTTCATGTCTTCGTCGTCCGAGTCCTGGGAGCGGCCGCGACGGCGGCGGGCAGCGGAGGCGGGGCCGCCGGAGGAGCTAGTGGGGGACGGGGTGGGGTTGTAGCGGACGTGGCCGCGCTGGACGAGACTGTTGCCGCGGGAGGAGGAGGGCGAGTTGGGGCCGCTGCTGTTGGAGCCCTGGTAAATGCCGTCTGCAGAGGTATCTGAGCCTGAGAGCTGGGGGGAGAGGGGGTCGTACATGTCCGGCGACGGAGGGGGAGGCGAGGCTGGAAGGGGGAGGGAGACGGGAACATGCGGAGGGCTCGGGGGGTAGACGGACACGGGGCTCTGCTGGTACTGGTGGGAGGGAATGAGGGTGATGCCGGGGTGGTACTGCTGCTGGAGGTCGAGCTGGCCTGAACAAAGGGAACAAGAAAGTGAGAACAAGATCGGATAAACACGAGGCGGCGCAGGGACACGCTGCACGCACGCGTTTGCTGCTGGACTTGGACCTGATACGGGGGCATCTGCGGGTGCGGATAGCCCATGGCTGCATACTGCTGGTCCTGCTCAGACGCGTAGTAGTACTGGGGAGCATCGGGGCCGATCTGGTGGTGGTGATGGTGGTGGGGGTCCATAATATTTTTTGGGGAGAAGGGAATCGTTGCGGTCGTCGAGGTCGTGAAGAAGAGAAGAAGAAGGAAACAGACACAAGAAACACACAATGGGTCCGGAGAATCAGCCTCGCCAGTACAAGTCAAGCACCACCAAGCTTGCCTTGTTTGTACAACCCCAGCTTGTCTGTCTTTATCTTCTTTTACCCCTTTGTGCTCCATTATTGACTAATCTGCCATCTATCTGTCTCCCAAGCCGCTGCGACCCTCCGTATACTTAGCACCCGCGGAACCAATTCAAGTCTATCAGAACCAGAATCGTTCTGGGCTCAGTTCAATGTGCCAATATAGTACAGATGCAATATTTGCAAATGAAATCGCCTGTCTATCTTTTGCAAATACGACGGAAATCGGACAGTCTCTCTGCTCACAATGACGCCCAATTGTCTGCTAATCGCCACTAACCGATCGGATATCGGCATCCTCGTCTACTTACTTCCCTGTGACGTGACACCGTTACCTACAACTTTTTCTCTTCCAACCACTACGACCTCCACTTTTCGGTGAGCCTCCCTTCCTTCCTCGTCTCCCTTTACTATACTTTACTTCACCACACATGATGATTCCAACCGAAACATTAGGAAGTGCCGTCTGAATGCCTCCGTTCGCGCTCTCGGGCGCGAATGTCGAGCCGCATCTGTCGACTTCGGTTCTCTGATACTCTACTGCTCCCTCCTTCCTCTTCTTTTCTATTCTCGCTGCTTTTCAGATACTTACCCGCATCCTTTTTCCCAGTGGCGTCGTCAAGCCCAGGCGCATGAAAGCTCCGCGGGGTGCGGAACGGCGCTCGTACCGGTGATAAGGCGGAAGGATGTACGGTATGCTCTTCCATGAGCGTTGTAAGTATACCAGACTGTCCGTATACCACTCGGCTGTTATTTTGGTTCCTTCTCCGTCTACCGACGATGCCCGCGGAGTCTTTATGTACCTCGCAACCATCGTACAGTGCTTCTAATAGACCTCCTTGTTCAATTCGCATCCTTGCAAAGTTTGTGCACCGTCCATTAGCGCACGTTCCGATTATCAGTTTCCCGCGGTCGTGCTGTCAATGAGAAGCGCGAAAAAAAATTACAATGCGCACGCAGTACAATGCAAGTTACTTCCTGACCTCGTCTGTATTGGAGTTAGTCCATTGTAGTCGCCCAGCGATTGTCTTTCTTATTTGCGTCTTACGAGAATTTCTCAAAACATCGCGATCACGTCTGACTCTGACCCCAACCACCTCCATAAACACGAATTGAATCCCGATGCCCTGGCCGCACACCCTCCTCCTCCTCCTCCTCGCCGCCCTCCCCCTCCCACACCCCGCACGCGCCAACACCGAAATCGCCAACTTTGCCGCATCGGAGCGCACAGACGCGCCACTCCTAAGGGCGCGTGGGTGGTGCGTTTGCGTCCTACTTACGCGCGTCTCAACGAAGCTGACCGACTATCTCTGTGTTCACAATCTAACCCTCTCTCTGTGCCGACTAATTCGAACTCGATACCAAACGCGAACGAACGAACGCACAGGCCGGTCCTTCGCCCGCGCAGCACGACGCGCTGGGCCCTCGCGCGCGCGCCGCGCGGGACGCCGCTCGTCACCGTGTGCGCCGCTGTCCCCGCCTCCGCTGAATCCGATTCCGGTTCCGAGTCTCAGCCTGAGGTGGGATGCCCGTACGAGCACTGGTTCGCGCTCGACTTGCCCGAGGCCGAGGCGGCGCACGCGCGGTGGACGCTAAGGCTTTCGTGGGACGCGTCTGTGCGTTGCGTCCTTTTCTCTTGTCCTCATTCCGCTCTCCGAGTCCTTCCTTCCATCTCCCAACTATCCTTTCTTCCTTTCCTTTCCCCTTCTTCCGCATTTACCTCAACTCAACTTTTGCTTTTGCATCGCAGACCCCCACCGACTTCACCCTCGACGTCCTCGACCCGCGCGCCGCCGCCGCGCTGCTCCTCATCCCGCCCGAGGTCGGCATTGCGCTGCCGCCGCCGACAACGCGCAAGTACGCGCGCATCCGCGCCGTCGATGCCGGCGTGCGCACGCCCGGGGCGGCGTGGGTGCCGAGCGTGTGGCGGGTGCTGGAGTGGATTGCGCCGTCGGACTCGTCGGAAGCCGTCGAAGACTCGGACGCAAAGGAAAACGACGCCCCCGAGCCCGTCGAGCTGCACATCGCCCTCGAGCCGCTCCTCCTGGGTGTCCTCCCCGCGGGCCTCGTGCCCTTCCTGCTCGTCGCGGCCGCGATGCTGGGCGCGCTGCTTCACCCGAAAGGCGTCCTCGGGCGCGTGCAGCGCGGGGTGGAGGGGGTGGTGAAGGAGGCGCGGGCGGAGTTGGCGGTCCGCGATAAAGAAGAGTGATGTGTAATTAATTAGTTCTGAGCAGCATCGACTCGGGGCGCACATGTACAGTACGTATACTTTACACACTATTGGAATACATTTTTTCTCAAGCGCCCGTTTTTTGGGACCCATAGGGACCTACAGGAATCGATTGACGTCTTGATCTCATCATCATTCATTCTTTCTTTCTCTCGGCTTTCAGGCACGCACGTCCTAATCCCAATGGCGCGTCCGTCCGTCCCTTCTTTGCGCGCCCGTTGCCTACCTCTGAAGTGTTGTTTTCAGAACCACGTCGCGCCGTCTCGGGCGCGGTCTTCCTCGTCGAAGGAGACGCCATATGCAGGCCAAACGAAGCAGCCATAATTATTAGTCGCAAAAGTCGCTTTTCAGTCATAAGCTAAGATAGCGCCGTTCTGGACCTTATCTGAACCTTGTACCGAAAACTTGCGGGGTTATAGCACCTTATAACCCCGCGTGTTTTTCCTATAAGGTCCAGAATGGCGCTATCCGAGGTTATAGTCGAAATCGGATATTTGCGACGCCCCCCATTTCAGCGACGGCTGCATCTCTATCTGAGCGTGCTGCATGTACCCCATTCTCGAGGAGCGACGGTAGCGAGGGATAAGTTGTTTCATGCTGGCGAATACGGTGTGCGCCGAAGCTGTTTGCGGGGGGTGGTGCGGACGTGTTGGAGCCGGCGATGGAGGAGGTGGGGTATGTCGGATAGGATGGCTCGGGGTACTTATTTGTGTAGAGGGTATGTTGTGAACTGGAGGTTGCTTGCCAAAATTGGAAGCTGGGGTTGAACTCATGGGTGGATAAGACCTGTCGAGCACCCAATTTTCCTGGCATCTTCTCGCAGGAAAGAACGATTCGTGGAACATCGAACCGAGGCATTGTTGGAAACATATAAAGTAAAACTCCTAATTCCGTGCAGACAATTCAAAGAAAGTCTTTTTCGCCCCCCATCAAATACCGGGTCGTGCTCAGATAGAAGCACCGATAGTTGAGTCGGCGAAGTTGGATTTCATGCTATCGGCAGTCCGGACCTGGTGTATCAAAAGTTGGATGGTCTGAATTTTGGATTAAGTAGGCCAAACACTGCGGCAAGCTGCGCCGATCATTGGCCTGAATGTAGTGGAATGGGATGTTTGTAGTTTAAATAAATAGAGAGTGAGGAATCCGAGGGATTTTTGCATGTCATAGCCAGCGACCATCGAAGTAACAGAGGTTATCGGCAGGGTAGGTATCAGACTAAGATCTAGAGATGGTTAGGTTCGTGCGCGTAAGCGTATCATCTGAATTTCTCACACGGCTCTCTGTTCTCAACGTCCACGACTCCACTCGCGATGGCGTTACTTTCTGACCTACCGCCAGAGCTGGTTCTCCATATCGTGTCTTTCTTGACTCGCGCGATGATTATCGACCCAGAGTGCCGTATATTAGGTTACACAACAACTAGATGTGTTCCGGACCTCCCTTCCATCAGCGCCCTCTCTCGAACATGCACTGTTTTCTATCATGCCCTGGACGAGCATCTGTACTACCTTTGTGCATCTGCTGGGCCTCTCGGCAAACTTGCACTCCTCTTTGCCGTCGAACACCAGCTAGAAAGCGCAGTTGACAAACTGTTCTTGGCTGGAATCAGTCTAGACACTGAATTCGTCTTCGAAAACGATCGGTGCAACCTTCTCCAAATTGCAGCAGCCCTGGGTCTTCGGGCCATGGTGGTCAAATTGTTGGCAATGTATGGGGAGGAGAACATGATGGCAAAGGTGCTCGTACGCGGCAAAACAACACCGTTGGTTTATGCGGTACGCAACGGACACATGGAGATTATCAAACTCCTCGCACCAATTCCTCGCTCTTGCGTCGCCCCGCCGCAAGGGTCTGGAATGCGACGACAGTACTTGGGCGATGCCCTCGTTGCCTCTGTGATAGCCGGGAACATGGAAATTTCCCAGTGCCTCATAATGGAAGGAGCAGACATCAATTTCGTCGGTGACCATTCCTACGCATCTCCAATTTTTCATGCCGCAGGCGCCGGCGATCTTGGGGTAGTGCAGCTCCTGCTCGCCTCTGGCGCTGACCCCAATCTGCAAACCCGAGACGGATCCAGGCCTCTATTTAACGCTGCCAACTTGGATATCGCACGGGCACTAATTACCGCCGGTGCGGACATTCATGCCACAGATTATAGGTCGCGGAACATACTTGCGTATTTCGCCGAGACGAACGTCGTCGAGATGTCTCGCTTCTTCCTTGAACGCGGAGTAGACCCGAATCACGAAGATGAGATCAGAGAGACACCACTTCACTATGCTTGTTCTATGAACAACGCCGAGAGTGCAAGGGCGCTCGTTGAGCTCTTTCTTCAATTCGGAGCGGCGACGGTCGAAAAAGCCAGTACATTTGGGGTCACCCCTGTGCATATGGCGATGGATGAAGACTACTGGGAGATTGTGAAGATCCTCAAGCCCCTTGTCCAAAATCCTCATCTTCGGGCAGAGATTAATGCTCGGAATCCGGGATACTTCGTCGTCTTTTAGATATGTCCGTGCTTCAAAATCTTTCATTCACCACCCAGCTTGACGTTTTTCCCGCCAGATAAAATACAAATACATTTTGCGATGCACCACATAGGAAGGAAGGAAGGAAGTTGTATACCGGCGCGGTCCCGTTAAGAAACAGCCGGGGCCCGTACTACACACATGCGTCAATTGTGTGCTAGGTGTTCAAACCTATCGTGGCGATCTCATGATCAAGTTTTGGGCCTGATACCCTCTGAGCTGAGGCAGCTTTGTAAAGCCATAGATCAAGGAATGCAGGTCTGATTGCGTACAGATATTTTATTTCATCTTAAAAAGCTACGATGACTGTGAATCAGACACAAAGCAAAATTGCGGAATCATGATTTAACGTTGAATGGACATGCATCGGTTCACGCTTGTGGCGGATAAGCACGGCCGCTGCGGGCTGCATCGCTATCCAGGGCATACACCCCGAGGGTTAAGTTGTTTCGTTTTGCGTCGGAGCCGTTCGAAGGGGGTGGTGCGAGCGAGTCGGAGGAGTGCCCGACGACGGAGGACGTGAGGTGCGTGGGATGGGATGGCTCGGGGTATTAATATTGCTTTATTGACGGGATCATAGAGAAATGTCGATGAGCCACTGTGTATTTTCGCCCCGCGAGAACTTGACCAGGTCCGCGAGAGGTCCCTTGAGCACCGTAATGGCGTCCGCGTACGGGAGCGGCAATGGAGCCATGGCTGATTTGACATCGGCGTCTGAAGAAATTTGTGCGGGTGGCGGGGGTTAGACTCTGACGAAGCCAGCGGAAACGGTGAGGTATAATTGGCCGAGGTTTTGGAGTAGAGTGACAGCTTTAGAGGGAGTCGCGGCCATGGTAGTTGTGTTCAAGCACAGGATTAAAATTCCACCCGAGTGTGCATTTACAAGTTATCAACTGAGAGAAACCCAGGAAACTCCAGATACCACCCCACTGAATCCCAGCTCAAAGCATCGCAGATGAACAGAAATAAGTATAGCCGGCAGTTGCCGAAACTCCTTGACGTCTACCACTCCGCTGGCAATGGCGGTACTTTCTGACCTACCCCCAGAGCTGGTTCTTCTCATCGCATCTCTCCTGAATCGCGAGACAATTCTTGACCCTGAGTCCCGTCTCCCAGGGTTCAGACTCCAAGAACCACAACCCGTTCCCGACCTCCTGTCCATCAACGCCCTCTCTCGAACATGCACTGTTTTCCATTACGCCCTGGACCAACATTTGTACGAACTTTGTGCATCTGTTGAGCCTCTCGGCAAACTTGCCCTCCTCTTTGCCGTCGAACACGGGCTAGAAAGCACGGTCGACAAACTGTTCTCGGCTGGAATCAGTCTAGACACTGAATTCAATTTCGAAATTTTCGATCTGTGCAACCTTCTCCAAATTTCGGCAGCCCTTGGTCATCGGACCATGGTGGTCAAAATATTGGCAATGTATGGAGAAAAGATGATGGCCAAGGTGCTCGCAGACCGTGACGGTGATCGCAGAACCCCGTTGAATTATGCGGCACGCGACGGACACATGGAGATCGTCAAACTCCTCGCGCCCATTCCTAGTTCCGTCGTCTGCACCGATCCTCCACTACTAGAGTCTGAAATGCAGCAGTATCTGGGCGATGCCCTGTGTGCTTCTGCGCGAGCAGGGGACCTGGAAATTTCCCAGTACCTCATAATACAGGGAGCGGACGTCAATTTTCTTAGTGACTATTTATTCCCCCCTGCACTTTTTACCGGCGCAGGCGCAGGCAACCTTGGGCTAGTGCAGTTGCTGCTCGCCTCTGGCGCTGACCCAAATCTGCAACATCGATATGGAGCCAGGCCTTTATTTAACTCTGCCAACCTGGATGTTGCAAAGACGCTAGTTGCCGCAGGCGCAGACATTCATGCCACGGACATCACCTCGCGAAACGTGCTTGCACACACCCGGAAGAACGTCGAGATGTTCCGTTTCTTCCTCGAACGCGGGGTAGACCCAAATCTCGCAGATCATACTGGAAATACACCACTTCACCGTACTTCTTCAGGCAACTCTAAGAGTGAGCTGGTTGAGCTCCTTCTCCAATTCGGAGCGGCGACGGTCGAAAAAGCCAACCTCGATGGGTACACACCTGTGCATATTGCGATGGATCAAAATAACTGGGAGGTTGTGAAGATCCTCGAGCCCCTCGTTCAAAGTCCTGATCTCCGAGCAGAGATTGAGGCCTGGAGTCGGGGAAAGTGAACTCGTTATTTTTGGGATCAATCCCTGTTACTTATGTATGTGCTTGAAGACCTCTCATCTACCACTTTCCTGACCAGCATACAGATACATTTTGCGATGCAACATACATGTATGAGTTAGATACACGTCCATCCTTTACCGCTCCCTCGCCTAACACCGCACCCCCGTTCCTTCTCGAGCATCTCGGATCGTGATGATCGCGGACCGCGTATTCTCCTCTACCGGTTCGGGTGCGGCTGCTGGCGCGTCAAATTTCTTTCGGACATAGGCACGCGCCCAGCTCCCGCCAATGTTCGTCAAAGGCGTAGCTGTTTTTACGGGCTTCGCGGCTGCCGCAGCAGCATTCCCTGCAGTCATCCACGAGTACTTGCCCCCAATACCTGCGGCCTCACTTGCGACGGCGTCGGACGTCTTCTTTCGCACAGCCTCTCCATCGATTGCTCAATGGCTACGCTGTGTCCGACGCAGTTTACAAGCATCTCGATCGTTCCTCTGGCATGTTGCAGTCACGCCGAGGCCGTCCTTGCGCTTCACGCCCTCATCGTTTTCAAAGTTCATCCCCACGCACCAGCACCGGCGGCTGGACATCGGGTCAAGTGGAGATCACGTCATATCCCAACAAGAGAATGTGGACAACATACAGTAGGTGCATATATCGGTTGGAAAGAAATTCAATTGGGTGTCCGGTTGAGAGAGAGGAGATGGAGTCCGAAAGTCTCAACATACAGTACGCTAGTATACCAATGTTGGATACCAAAGTTCGCAAGTCGCGTATGAGAACCCGTTCGAGTGGGAAATTTAATGGTGCCGGTCAAATCCCTGCGACTCTGCTGAGTCGCTGTTCGAGTGTAACCTAACTAGTTACTTCTCCATTGGGTACATTGTTAGTCAAATTGAGGATTCATTTCCCTTGAAAAAATACAAGTCGCGCTAGTATTCATTGGGGACATTCGGTACATTGATTGGGGCTTAATGCAAGTCCCTTATAGTCAATACATATTACATAGCGAATCAAGAAATCGCAATATGTTTACATTACCAAACCCCTGCTAACTCAGCAGCCCACTTCACGTACGCGTAATCCACCACAGCGATTTAGAGTTCGGCTTCGTGGTCTCCGCCTCTCGTGCAATGTCCTCAGTCACGTCCTGCCACGACTCACCCGGTTCGAGGGTGGCAGCTTCGACAACATCAAATTTGTGGCCGGCCCAGGCACCAACCTTGACATTGCTAGGCTGAGGGTCGTTGTACCGATTCAGATCGGGCCAGAGGATGCGCAATGTGAGCACAAAGTCCAAGGTCAGCCAAGGCAGGCCGCTGACGGCGAGACACACGGTGTCTTTGAAGCCCTCGCGCTTCACAGCCTGAAAATGCACCACCTCCTTCGTATCGAGATTTCGCAGCACCCACTTGCTGCGGTTGTGCACGCTTGATGGGCGGAAGAGGTCATTCGTCATGGTGCGCTGCAGGGTGGCCTGCAGCTTCTTCGGAATGCCGCTCGACTCGACTTTCGCGGAGAAGGCTGCCAAACATTGGCTGCTCAGGCTGTGGACATCGACGACCTCGCTATAGTCGTTCAAGGCTCCCCAGTTCCACCGGCGTATGGGAGACATGCCCATCCTGGTCCGATGCGTGGCCATTTGTCTGCGAACTTCCCAGGCTTCCATCTCTTCGATCAAGCCGGGGTTGACCTGACGGAATGAGTCGGGGACGCTCGTGAGGTGGGTGCTGGTGCATATGATGGGGGTCCCAGCCCATGGCGCCTTGCGGCGCTGGTATTCATCCTGCAGCTGGCACATGGCAATGCACCACAACGTCTGAGAACACAGACCCAGTGCGATTAGGTCATCGACATCGAGACCCGCCGAGATGATGCAGAGAAGCTCGGCCGCAAGCTTCTCGAGCCGGGACGACATGACGGGTGCTCGGACGAGTTGGCGCAGGAGGAACGGAGATTTGCTATCGCGACCGACGTGGGCGAGCTTGCCAAAGGCGTCCCATGACAAACCGCTGTTGAAGAAGCCCAAGGGTCCGGCATCGTACCACCTCTCCTTCCTGTCGGACGGGAGCTTCTGCTTTTGACCCAGCCCGGGGGCGAGGAATGTCCAGAGCGGAGAGCTTCGGGTGGTCTGGTCAACACCTGGAGGGCACATTGCGGGGGAGTGAGAGATGAGCGTCGGTGTGAGTCAGAACGGGAGCGACTGATGGTTGAGCCGCGTCGCGAAGGAGTAGTAGTCACCTGGGATCCTAGCGTAAGTATATAGTACACAAGCGGCTGCTTGGCCGCTTCGCGGCCTCGCACCCCCTTCCTTCGGTCACGGGGCAGATTCGACCCAGTTGAATGTCAATGTCCAGTTGAGAATTGAGCAAAGGAGCCTGTAATTCACAACGAAATAAATTCCGAGCTTCGAGTATTGAACTGAGCATTCAAGACAGAGCTTTGCGATGTTCCATAGATATGCTGTCAAGCCGGATCCGGACAGGCACGGTATGAGAGACGGACAGGCTTAATTTTATAAAGAGAAGTGAAGTGACATGATCGGACAGCTCGGACAAACAGCAAAACGCCATCGACCGAGAAAGGAAATTCATTGGCACAGCCACCCCGTTTACATCAACGATCGGCTGCCAAACGTGACACAACATCGCGTCTCGTCCAATGGCGTTGCCCTTAAGCTTGCGGTCGATCCTTGGGTTCTGTTTTTATGCAAAAACTATTCCTCGTTGGACCCCCACTCGCTTTTACTCGGCCCAAGCCAAGACTGGCGCCGACACACCTCGGTGCGCGCATATAGCTTCAGGTTCCATCTCCGAGCTGAGAAAACCATAGCCGTAACCCAGGCCCACCACGTCATGTACCTTCCACATATAATCCATCTCTCCTTGTCTCCCGCGACTACATCGATCTCTCCGGACGGAAATACATCGACTTCGGTCCCAAGTCACGAAACAAAATAACGCGAGGCGCGTATTACTCTCAGCGACAGCTAGCCACTGGGCAAGTTGTCTACCGCTTTCCGACTCAATCTACTGGATTTTTTTACTACTCCCGGGATCGGGATGCCGCGCCATTGGAAGGCAGCATTCGTTTTCGCGTTACCTCCGATAATGCCCCATCGTCTTTCAATCGTGGTCATGACTTGCTTTTGCCGTCTAGACTTCCCTGGCAGATTGCTCTACCCCAATTGGCTTGTGGGAAGGGCTATGATAGAATCTGTGACCACCTACTGGAGGAGAAGCTGGTGACAGTAGAACAGCTCTCGCAATGCCGTGCCATGTTCAGGCATACAAAGATACATTCTCAAACTGTCTTGTTTCGCCTGAACCAGGAGTTTCCCGTCACTTTTTCTAGGCAACTCGTTCTCAGGGTTGTTGGAAAAGTGCTGCACCGTCTCAAGTGGAGTGACGTGTTCCGCGACGACGCGATCCACTTCCCATTTACTGGTGCGCTGAGCTCTCGCCAATATCCAACACGCTCGTTCATCATTTATCCGTCAGGTTCTGGGTTTGCCCGTTTTGAGCCCTCCACCAACCCCGAATACGATGGGCGACGAGTGGTTCATCTGCGGATCACCAAAATTATGAACCCCGTCTCAATCACACAGAAAACGACGTTACTGGAGCCCGAAGCTGGGCAGTTGCTGACTCGTCCTGGCCATGGCCGTATCAAACCTTGGGCGTACGATATCGATGGCAAAAATACCGCTGTTGCCACCGCTCTCCGCGCTTTGTGGGATAATTCTCGCATTCCGTAGCGCCCCTCCCTCCCTCCGAGTCCGCGCCACCTCGTCACTTCGTCAGTGCGCTCAAAATTGCAGATGTTCGTCACATTGATGTATCCTGTAGAAAACTCGTCACCTCGGATATTTTGTGACCTTGGCATGAGGGCTTGTCGCGCTCTTTACTTTGTGAAAGACCTGTGTTCCACCTCTGCAGTACTGAGCCCCCGACAAATCTGTGCCATTTGAAAAGCCAGAAGAAAATTATATCGGGTTGGTTTCGGGTAGCATTTCTTGCGCTGGCGCTTTGGACGTGCGTCGTCGCACCTCTCTGTAGAACAACAGCATAGAGTTGACAAGAATTGGCAGCCAAGAATTTCTTTTACCATGACTAATCTCAATATTCCTGTCTGTCATACTATAACACTCTTCCTGAATTCAAGAAACATTTAGGAGACATACAGATTCCATTGAAAACCGGCCAAGATGAAATAAGGAAGCTAAAAGAGTTGCAGCCACCAACGCACCAACACTTGGGGCAGAACTGCCACGGCGTCGCATCAGTTGAGGACCCTGCGGTGGTACGGCGGTGACATGCATCCATGTCCTGGGTCTGAAATTATGGGCCACCTTGTTGTGGATAAGTAGTACGTAGCCAATATGAGGCTTCACAAGCTGACGAACGTTCAATGCTGGTGTGTCATTAAGATTAGAATGCGTTGGGTACAGACGGTATACAATGTCGACGTCGAAAAAGATGATGAAGATGATGAAGATGATGGAATAAATACGATTAGTACCCTGTCTACATGCGCACTCCATCCACGAACGGCCGGTCATGGTCGAGCTCAGTATACGGAAAACTCAGCGCCCCACCCATCCTCGGCGAGACAATCTCAAACCCCGACGTGTCGAGACTTGTGCTCTCGTGTGTATCCATCGAGTGCGCCGACGAGGCCGTCGACTCTCGTGGCCGGTGATGCTGCTGCGACTGCCGCCCTGAGGACCCCGAGTCTGTCGACGTCGATACCATCTTGGCGCTCAGCCGTCGCCGCGCGATCGCCGCCGAGTTCGGCCGTGTTGTGGGCGGCGGGTGGCTCCCCACATAGCTCGCGATGAACTGCTCGGGGATTTTGGGGCTGGGCGGGATATCCAGCGGCAGATTCAGTGGCGAGCCCTGCGAAGGGGATCCCGTTAGGCTGGTTTTGCGCGTGCGGAACGTCGTCGCGGACGGTGTCAGCGGTGCGGGAACGGCGCCGCCGCCGTTGCCGTTCGTCTGCGACTTCCACTTCAGGATGGACTTGCGCACGCTGTTACGGTGGTCCTTCTCCGGCATTGGGGGGCTAGGGTGCGGGGGTATCGGCGGGGAGGTGTTCAGTGGTTGGGAGTTCGAAGGTGGGGAGGTGTTCAACGGCGGCGAAGAGTGGTGAATCGAGGTCGGGGAGGGCGCGCGCGAGGGCGGGCGGCTCGCAGAGGACGAAACCGACGGAGCGCGTGCGGGTGGGGTGATGCGTGTTGGATACGGCGACTCTTGGTCCCAAAGCAAGCCGTCGTTCTTCGCATTCCGGGGCGGGCCCGCCTTGGGGATGATCGGCAAGTTCTTCGTCGACTGCAGCATGGGCGGCGGTGCGCTCAACCCCGACTGCATGTTCATGTGCGACTGGACGCTCATGTGCGACGGCGCGTCTGACGGCCGGCGGGGCATGTGATGCGGGAGCGGAGGAACCTGCTCCGGCGACGGACGGTGAGGGGGCATGCCATGCTGGAGCACAGGCATTCCCTCGGGCGACGCCCGGCGGGACGGGGGACCAAGCATGTCCTGTGACGGCCTGCGCTCCGGCCTGCGCTCCTGGCCCATCGCACCGATCGACGGCCTACGCTCCTGGCTTACTGACGGCCGCCGCTCCTGGCCCGGGCCCATCGCACCAAGCATATCTACCGACGGCCTCCGCTCCTGGCTCGACGTCGTCGACGTCGACGGCCGCCTCTCCTGGCTGAAACTCGGGCGCGGACTCGCATTTGGCCTAGTATTTGCCGGCGGCGGCGGCACCCTCCCCGGAAACCCTGCACTAAGCGGCGTCCTCGGCGGCATCTCCACCTCCACGTCCGGCAAATCCATATCCTCCATCGACGGGCGATTCGGCCTCTGAGGCACAGGCGGCACCAACGGCGGGTTCATGTTCGGGATGTTCGGGCTTGTGGGCGTCATGTTCGGCACTGCAGGGTTCCCCGGCCGCTGCTGCGTAGGCAACGGCGGCGACAGCGGGCTCCACGCGTTCTCATGCACCGCCGTCATCGGTGGTATGCTCACCGACTCCTTGCGACTCTTCCGCCACAGATTCTTGATCCCCTTGACGCTCATCAGCGTCGTCCGATTCGCCTGCTTCTCACCACCGCCAACACCGTTCATCGAGTCCGTCGAGAACCGGCTGCTGCCTGTTGTCGCTGTAGCTGTCGTCGTAGCCCCACTCAGCACACTCGCGCGCATATCGCCGGCCCCTCCTCCAATCGATGAATTCGAGTTTTTGCGCTTCACCTCCGGCGGCGCCGGCGCAGGAACCACAACCGGCGCCTCCCAATAGCTCTTAGATGTCCGCTTCCCACCCACTCCCAGCCCAGCCCCTGGCATCGCGCCAGGTACCTCTGGCGCTTGGGACGGCACGCGCCCAAACGGATCCGGCGACAGCGGGATGAGCGGCGAGTTCAAGCTGCTCTTCGGCCCAATACTGGGCGTCAGAGCGGGGTACGCCGCAGGGGGCGTGAGGGGGTAGTTCTCGGCCAAATCGCGCTTGCGGAGCTCGCTTTCCGAGGAGGCGGTGGAGTGCATGGAGGAGGCGCGGCTGGAGCTGCTCGTCGCGCCTGCGGTGGGGCGGAATCGCTTGGGCATGGAGGCGGAGACGCCGTTGACGGCGAGCTGGGGCGGGGAGTGCTGCTGCCCCACGGCGAGGGAATTTGTGGGCCGCTCCGTGAGGGAGGTGTACGGCACCGCAGGCCAGGCGGCTTGTTGCGAGAGGTCGTTATCCCTGCGCAGAATAGTTAATATTGATTCAAATTCAGAGGACGAGACAACTCACGAATAATCCGAGTTGTCCTCGTCACCCATACCAGGGTGATTCAGGAGGCGCGGCGTCGGCGGGAACACCTCCCTATTGGACACGGGCATAAACGGAGACGACGGCATGGGCGCGTACTGGGCCGACCCGGGCGGGGACATATTCGGCGAGCTCGCAGCGGTGGAAAAGCTCGGCGACAGGTCCGTGCGGAGCATGCGGGGAGAGAATTGTGCCAGGTTCTACGCAGAAAAAAATAACCCGTCAGTGGTCGCGTCCCATCAGGAATACAATACTCACCTTCTCAATCGCATCCAGCTGCGCCCTCATAATCACCTGGCTCTTCCTTCTATCGTTAGGGTCGTCGTCATCCATGTCGAACTACACACAAAAGGAATGAGCATTCGTAATTTTCACAACACACAACACGCAACACAACATCCCCTCGCCCCCGTCCTCTTCGCCGCCCGCGAGGACGAGGACGCGGGGAATTAAATAAGATAAAGTAATTGGAGACGTACGTCATCGCCCTCGCCTTCGACCTCGCTCGACACATCGAGCCCCAGGTCCAGGCTCATGTCGTCATACACGTCCCCCCGCCGCTTGCCGGGGTCATACATGCTCTTCCGCGGCACGCTCAGCAAGTCCTGCTCCCTCTCGTCGTCTTGAAGTTGCTGTTCCTCGAGATAAGGTAACCCACCCTCCGCGTCTCCGTCTTCCGAATCGGAGCCAGGTGCAGGTGCAGGAGGGACGACAGGTGCCGGGACGGCCGGTGGGGGGCTGAGGACGAGCGGCGTCGGCGGCGGCGCGCGCTTGCGCGACGCGCTGCCCTGCATGCCGGGGATCTCCACGCCCAGTGCGGGGCGCCCGTTGCCCACGAGCGACTCCACCTCGCGCACGTCCTCCTCGTCCGAGCCGTCGCTGGCGGACTCGGCAAAGTCCGCGTGGTCGTTCGCGAGCTCGCCCGCACTCAGCGCGAGCTGCACGATGTGCGGGTTCGTTGGCCGGGAGGGGAGGTGTGAGAGTGAGGCGCGTACGTCTGCCCAGGTGTCAGCGTCTTCGCCAAAGACATCTGCGAGGGGGTCCTTGCCTGCTTCGTCTTCCTCCACGTCGTCCTCCGCTACGTCCACATCCTCCTCCTCAAACTCGCTCCCCGACTCCTCCGACTCCATCATTGACTGCGGGCTCTCGCTGAGCGGGAGGTACCGCTTCGAGCCGCTCCTCCCCAACTCCAGCTTATCCCGCCCCTTCTCCCCCCCAAGCCGAAACGCCAACGGCGCCCGCCGCTCCTCGTCCTCTCCGTTCGGTGTAGCGCTGTTCTTCCGCTTCGCGTGGTTCATCCGGCGGCTCCGCAGCCACGGCTCGTACCACGCGGCCTTGCGGCGGTCGATGTCGAACTCGACCTTTGCGAGGATGGGGATGAGCGCGTCGGCGTGCAGGCCGGGGAGGTCGAGCGAGTCGGCGCGCGAGGACGGCGCAGCCTGCGAGGTGTCAGGTGTCTCGGCCTCGGAGGGGGAGCGCGACGGCGCGGAGGAGGACGAGGGCGGGGCGGACTTTGTGTGGAAGCGCGCGGGGAGCTCGGAGGTGGAGGAGGGAGTGGTGGGCGAGGGGGTGAAGGGCGCGTGGAGGGACAAGGCGCCGGTGTTGGTCGACAGCAGGGGGAGCGGGTAGGCCTGGTGGGCTTGGGGGAGATAGGGGGTGGAGCGGTTGTTGAGGGCGAGGCCAAGGAGTGGGGGCGCAGCGAGGGAGGAGGAGACCTCGTCGCGTATCTCGGACTTGACGACGCGGGTCCAGAGGTGGCGCCAGATGTCCTCTGAAAGGCGCGGGCCGGGCTCGTCGAACTCGTTGGCGAAGGATTTCTCGGACGGCGGGGGACTCGAGTTGTTTCTGGGCTGGGACTGGGACACGAGGTAGAGGATGAGACCGGCGGTGCTGGGCAATGCATACTCCTTTGCGATTGCACCGAGCTGGGACTGGAAGGTCGAGTGGACGGGAACGAGAGTGCCGCGGCGGAACTGGGTGTGGTATCCCGAGGCGGTGGAGGGGGGCGGGGTGAGGTCTGAATCGAACGAGTCGGAGTCGTGGGGCAGGTGTATTGGCGGAATAACATGGAGCAGATACTTGGAAGTGGTTGGAGAAAAGCCGAAAGCAGATGCTGTAGATGGGGTGGGAGATCGGCGGTACTGGTCCAATGCAGGTGAGGAGCCATTATAAGACGGCGAAAGCATGGGTGACGGGGTGTGTATTGCGGGCATGGGGGTGGACACGCCGAGGGCATTTGCGAGACGGGCCAGACGGTGAGGGGGCAACGGGTTCTTTGGGGGCGCCCATGACTGTGCGGTGGGAGATGGCGAATCCCGGACCGAGGCAGAGTTTGGCATATATGCTGGTACTAGTGCAAAGGTTAAAGGGAGGCAAGTCGGGAAGGACAGTGGGATAGTAATAACGAGCGGAGGCTAATAGTAGCACTGTGCATCGAGGTTAAGGCCAGGCAATCAGGGTCTGCAGTTGTCCCGAGCAATAGACAGCGAGCTCGACGGGGGCGACAGCGAGCTCAAGGGCAGCGGCGTCGGCGGCAGCAATGAGCAAGCTGGGTTGACCTGTTGGCAGAACGCAACTGAATGAAAAGCAAACTCGGAACTGATGCGAACATCCCTTGATCAGTCTTCCATTCTCTCAACTCTGATCTCTACTATACGCTCTCTCGTAAATACACCACTTGGTTAAGGTCCTCCATCTCAGTTAACCACAGAGACTCTCAATTTGCTTTCCTTGGTCTGCATATTCCCATCCGTCCCGCCCCAACAGGTCGTACCCACAGCTTCCCGTCCCCGTGGCAAGACACCGGCTATCGAACCCCGTCTCGAGTCTCTCAGTTATCATCAATCGCACTCCACTGTTCCATCTGCATCTCCCGCCACTGTTGCGTTCGGCCGCCCGCCGCGCCTGCAGTCCCTATATACGCAAATACCCTCTCCCACCGCTCCTGTCAATGTTCACTTCCCTCCTTTGTGTCACTCACTTCGGCTCCTGCGTCTTGTCTGTGTTTTACCCTCCCTGGGCGTGCCTGGCTCAGTGCTTACACAGCCCCTTCTGTCTCTATCTCTCACAGTCTCTTGTCCCATCCCCGAGGAACAACTTTGCGCAACAAACCCCGCCCCCTATCCAGCCCAACTTTTACCCCCTATCATCCTAGACTGTCAATGCGGACTTGATGCGTACCAGTGACAACGGAACACGGACACGGACGCGGACTCGGGCGCAAATCTCACCTATGGCATCTCGCATAACTGTTACTCCACGAGTCGCCTTCACTACAAAATTGAATGATCGACTACCTGCTACCTGCGACGTGATACCAATCTTTCCTTCTGCACTCCACCTGGCTCCATGTCTCTCCATGTTGTCTTGTCGCGCCAGGTCGAACCCAGCTGACCTTCGTTTGTACAGAGAATCTTGAGTCGACCGGAAACTCTCGCCTGTCCTCCGTACCATCGCACACTGTCCGCAACCCCGAACGTTAAATCCCTTACCCGCGCCAACTGCGCATCGAACCAATATCACATTCACATCTCAGCCAGCGTTGACCCTGGAACACGTGTCGCCATAAATAGCCCAAGCTGCGTATTGGATGAATTGCATGCTTGCCGCCATCGATATCCACTCCGCACACGATGTTTCGGGCCCTCATACACGTTCCCAAACCCATTTCTTAGCGCGCCAGTTTAGGGAGCTCCCGATTCCTTTTCTTTCTGGCCTCTTGAACCCCAGAGACCGGTTTCAGGACGCCCCCCCCCCAAAAAAAAAAGGTCGTGGAGCGCCCGAAACCGGTTCAACGTTCATGACTGTTCATGACGGCCCCGAAACATCGATTTTTCCGGGTGATCAGCATTCGAAACCCTCCATGGCGCTCTTGTTAATGTCTTTCTGTAACTCGGAGGTATTTGGGTAGGTATTTTGGGGTCCTACGGGTGCGACACGATAGATCTTGCAATGTCCGCACAATCGACTCCCGTTCTAATGCCCAGGTATGTAGCTGGCGAATGAATTGGAACAACAGATCACTCGACAAAATCCCGCCGAAGAGCAGGATATCGAGACCTCTCTTGAATCTTGGCACACGACCCCGAATCTCACCTGGCGTATCGCAATTGTGACCCAAACACTCCCTCATCTTGAAACTGCACGTCCCACTGGTTCTAACTTTCCGCAGAAAAATGTATAGCGTGTACAAAGGTGGTGCAGCCCAATAAACTACTAGATTACATGCTACTATACTATACTATCCTATGCATGTATATGAAAGCGAAGGTGAAAAATGATGTTGCTCGATTCAAACTGAAACCCATTCATTATTGCTACGGTCGACGCGGGGGCAGTGGCGGCCCAGGATTACCGGTACCGCCTATAGGCGGGTCGCGTTCTTGTTCTCGCGCCGCTACCTCACCTCCCCCTCCCCCAACGTCACCCGCACCCCCACCCGACCCCGACGGCGTCCGTGTCGGCGTAGACTTCTCCGAGCCCGCGCCAGAGAGCGTCCCCCGCCGCGACGGGGGCGACGAAGGGAACCCTAGCCCCATCCCAGACTCGAGCGACGCGCGCTTGACCTTGTTCGCGATGGACTGCAGCGCCTCGGATGCAGACGGCTGCGGCGCGGTCTCAGCTAACAGCGGGGTGCTCGCGCTTAACTCCGGGCGCGACACATTGGAGACGGAAGGCGTGCGTCCGCTGCGGGGTGGGAGCGGTGGTGGTGTGGGACGCGCGGGCGACGAACCCGGAACGGTGATGGGAAGGGACTCGAGGAGGCCGCTTCCTTCGTCCGCCGTCTGCGTGCGCGAAGACGAAGCCGACGACGACGAACTCGAAGCGGCTACCTCATCCGACGACACCTCCGCCGACGCGGCGGGGCTCTTCCAGAGCCTATACACACTCTGTATCGCGGGATTCTTGGCCCGCGCGTCGGGCGACGGCGACGGAGGCTTCGGCGCGACGTACCCCATCGACATCACCTCCCCGCGGTGGCTCGCGTGGATGCCCGGGATCGTCATCATTTTCGCCTGCGGCTGGACGTGTATGCGCGGCGGCGTCGCCGGTTCGGATGGCTCGCGCTCGAGGGTGTTGGTTCGACTGACCGATGGGGAGTCGCGCTTCGCAGTGCTGTCCGCCGTCGCCGTCGCTGCGCGCGCCATGAAGGACGGGGATGGGCCATTCTGCGACGGCCGCCCAGGCTGCATCGTGACTGCGCGTTCGCGCACCTCGGGTGTCGGGATCGGGATCGGGGTCGACGATCCAGGGCTAGGGCTGTGGTCTCCTCCCCCGCGCCGCCGCTCCGCGACAGCAGCCCTGACCTCTGCGTAGCTCGCGCGTGCCTTTTGCGGCGTGCTATTATTGCTGTCGCCGCCGCGGAACCGCGACACAAACGAGCCGTGGTCGGGCACCTCCTCTCCCCCTCCGGAGGACCCGCCCTCGGAGTTCTTGTCCTTCATCAGCCCGCTCCAGTTCGCGCTCCACTTCCGCATTGCTTCCTTCGCCGTGTTGCTGATCGCCTGCTTGTCGCGCGACTTGAGCGTGGAGAGGAACGACGACGTCGTCGGGCTCGATCCGTTCTGCACCGACGTGGAAGGCTCGCTCGAAGGCTTGGAATACTCTTCCACTGAGTTCGACTTGGTGTGGCCCCATGTCGACGATGACCGCGAAGGGGGTTGGAGATGCGAATCGTCGCTGCTCCCTTCAGAGCTCGGTGGCTGAGTTGGGTCAGAGACATTCGGCGTGGAACGCGATCTAGGATTTTGGGCCTTGTCTACATCCACCGTCCGTCCCCGCGAGCTCATATCATCTTCAAATCCAACCTGCTCGTCCAAAGACCCCAAGTCATCGCTACGGACGCTGGAAAACCAGCTCTTCCGCTTATTCGCGCGCGACGTCTCGTCACCGGACGAATACGAGGATGACCAGGACAGATCGCCGGGGTCGGGAGGCGACCCAGACACGGCGTCGCGGGAGAGCTCGGTAGCAGATTGGCTGCGAATACCATCTATCTCGACCGAAGGTGGATGGGCAACGGGCGCAGATGCGACCGAACCGTCTTCGTCTGGAACCTGCTCAGAGACAGAGCTGGGTGGCTTTTCGCGTCGCGATGCGTCCGACCAAATTCCGCCTCGGTGGGCAAATGCAGAGCTCTCGAAGAACGCAATATCGTCCATATTCGGCATCACCACCGATTCTTGGATCTGAATTACAGAAGTTATTATTTGTACAAGTGAGAGACTAGAACAACGCACGATTGTTTTCAAGCTCGATTCCAACGTGCTCGTTATCATGCTCCAGGTTATTTGACGGTCGCTGACGATGGGCTCGACCTCGAAGACCATCCGCGGGGTCTGCGTGAAGGCATACCAAATGCGGTTGCTCGGGGGACGTTTAACTTTGATCAGCATATTGCCCTCGATCTCTTTCAGAACCGCGGCTAATACAAGCTTGACCAAGTAAGGTTTGAAGCGCGAGCCTAGATTGATCGTCGCTGTTGCTTCAATGGTGATGCGGAATTCCCCTTTGTAAAGCAAGTGAACCTCCAAAGACGCGTCGCCCTCCTTGGTGAGCTCCTTCAGCATGGGTTTGCTGAAGGTCGGCGCCTTGTTGCCGACCGAGACCTCGGTGACGACAATGTCAGTGAGGAAGGCCGGGCGTTTAACTTTGGAGAGTTTCTTCATTAGTCGGCCCACGATGTAATCTTCGAGGTTGTGTGTCCGGTAAAAGCTGAAGAATATGCGGCCAATGAGGGCGTTGAGCCAGCGCATTGGAATGACATCCGGCTGCTCGTCGAGAGTATTAACGAGGTGGTTCATATCGGAGGGCTGGAAGATGTCGTGAAGCGGGGCGAGGAAGGGTGTTTGAGGTGGGTTGTCAGACGCGTGTATGAGGGCGAGGTACCAGTCCTCCATCTCCACATTTGACCGTACGAAGATGAACCACGGAGTCGCGGGATCCAGCGCCTCTTCTCTCGCTGTCTCCTTGAGCCGCGCTTCTTCCGCTAGGAGCTCCCGCTCCTTCTCTGCCTTCTTGGGACCCAAACCGCTCTCCGCCACCTTTGCATCCACATCGCCACCTTCCAAACCCATCTCTTTCGTGACGCTTGGCATGGACTTGTCCGTGTGCGGGAGTTTGGGTTTGAGACAGATGGCGTTTCGTTTCGCGAACAACTCGCCGTCCAGCAAGCCCTCTGGGTATATCGTCACGTCGTGACTCCCGAGCTCAATAGCCGCCTCGCACTCGGTCATCCCCTCGTCCTCGTACAGGTACAGCACCTTTCCCTTCAAAGCCACATACCACATGTCCTTCGGGCGCGACCGCTTCGGGTCCTTCGAGCGCGAGTCCAAGAACGAGCGCATCATGCCGACATAGCCGCCCTCGAGGCTAGACTCCTCGAACGTGCGCCGCACGGTGAGCCAGCCTTTGCGCGTCTTTGGGATATCATTGATCTCGGATGCGGCCAGCGGGACGGTGTCTGCGCCATCGGGCTCCTTCTCGTCCGCAAGCTCCGCGCGGACCTTTTTGGTGACATCCAGGTCACCTACGGGTACCGAGGTGTAGACGATGAAATAAACGACCGCAGCGATGACCAGAGGGAGAAATGTGAGGCCTCCAAGGACATAGGCATAGAAGAGCGCCTTTAGACCCATGAATGGGAAAGCCGGTCAGAGTAGAGTTCAAGTCTGAAGTGACGTCCACGTCTCCGGGTCTCGACCACGTGTCCGCTAATTAACCCCGTTTCACAACCGCGTTCATTCGACGGCTGCAGCGCGTTTTTCGTGCATAAATCCGTGTCAATGCTTTCCTGGTAAAGTAGAATAGCATGTACAGCTGTATCTACCCGAATCGTGCACTCATCGCAGCGTCCATCCGTAAATGAGCAGCGGTTGCAAAACACGGCAGCAGAACGGATCCTCATGGATCGAGTACTAAAAGTACTGCAGCCCAGACGCATTCGAGAAGTCGACGGAAATGTACGGCTTTCGAGAGACCGGGAAAGTCAAAGGCATTAACTAACTTGAAAGCTAATCAGCCTTGCGTGGAGTTGACCGGGCCAGCGCGGCGGTGTCTCCGGTGCTTGAGAACGCGCGGCCGCGGCTCCAGTCCTTTTAATGCAGCCTGCCAGTGGCCATTTTTCCAAACCCAGTGCTGGACATTTCTCCCACATGTTCGGCGCGGCGGCAACATGGGCGGAAAGGACTGGTTAAATGATGGGAGAGATGTGGGGACCGTGAGCCGATTGCTGAATGCGCTGTCTTGGTACGGAATCTGGCACGAGGTTTCGCGCGGCTGCCGTGCGCACGGGGTGATGACAATAATGGGGACAGAGGGGTTAGCACTTCGGATGACAAGTGGGTCGGGCTATGGGAGGGGATCGTGTTAATCGTAGACTATGCAGAAGGAGAATGATATTTACCGAGAGAGTTCTGCCAGAGCTCGAGTCATCGTCAGACACATTCCCCGGTAACATGGGGAGAGGGTCTTCAATCTAACACCAAGGGATGAGAGACAGGTACTGGAAATGAATAGGAGCGACGGTACCGGTTCAGTGCCATTATTGGGTTCCAGCGCCGCCAACAAATGTGCAACGTCTTCCATGTCTTTCTCCAGGATGGAATAGAGGCCCTTGTACATTGGATTCACCGCACGTTCGCACATCTGTGCTACATGGCCCCAAGTAATGTCCGGTACTGATACGACCAGCCGAAAGGTCTCCATATCCAAGAACTGAAAGGAACCCGAGTTTGAGCGACTCGTCCTGGCTGCATACAAGGAACATACAAAACGTTCGTCTCCTATAGACTTTTCAGACGACGAGACCTGCGAGCCTGACGCAGCTGCGGATAGCCTTGCTAACATGGTGGAGGGCGGCGGGCGGGCAAGGTACTAGAAGTGAAATAAGGGGGGGGGGGTCAACGCAACTCCGCAACCCCACATTCCACATTTTTAGAGTCGGTTCCGGGGAGGTTCATACCGGTTTGATGCCATCATTCAATGATCGGCGGCCGCATTTGAAATAAGCTGCGGTACCTTCAACTCATCTCACCTCTCACCTCTCACTGGGAATTTGTGGTGCAGATGGTTTTTTTTTCGCCCTGCCTCCAACGTTTCGATTTTATTTGAGGAAGATTTGTGCGTGTCTTGCGTGGGCGAAATTTGACTCGCTTCCGGCCGCGGCGCCCGATCGAGCCAGGACCAAGCATAATATTTTTATTCTCGGGAGACCGAGCTGGTGTTCCGATGTTGTCTATTTCAGCGCTGCTTGCATCTAGCCCAAAAAAGCCAGGACAAAACCACAGGGACGAACCGGCATAACGAGGGTGAAACCAAGAACGCGATACAAATACATAACTCGAGTACACATCCTAAATCTAGGATACTAATTTTAAAGAAAAGATACCCCCTTCTCGTCCTTATCATCTAAATGAAACCACCTCGACCACGCCTTCCGCTCCTCCGCCGTCCCCTCAAACACCCAATTCACCTTCTTAATCTCCGTAAACCCCTCACTCAGCTCGGGTTCTTCAAAGTTGGATTTGTATGTCGTAAATGCGAGCTTGGGCAGCATTTCGCGCGGTGGCTGTAGTGCATGGGACGGATGAGTAAATGAAGACACGTGGATCGACTTGACGAACCTCACGAGCAGCGACGGACGGCGGGAGGCCGAGCGAGTGGTACAGATTATTGTGCCATGCAAGCTCGGCGGATCCCGTAAATAGCATACATCTGCGTAGTGGCATGAGCTGGAGCGCGGGAAATTCGATGCGAAGGACAAACCGGACAGGAAGCCCGAGTTTCCTCGCCACGTCAATATAATATTTCCGCGTAAACGCGTCTCGGTTTGTGTTATCTTATTGAAGTCCACATTAGCCTTATCATCGTGCAGCAGCATTGATTAACGGACCAACGACGCATTTCTCGCCGGCGGCAAGTGCTTCCTGGACGGCTTTAACACATTTGTCCCGGGTTTTCAGCGTATCTTGGTTGATGTGCCTATAGCCAGCGGGCTCAAAGTGTTTGCGGTAGAAGGTGGTTTTGCCCAGAGAAGGGTACCCGACGAAAAGTACGAGCTCTTGCTTGGGCGGGCTGGGTAGCAACGGGGTCGAGGAGGGTGTATATAATGGCACTAGAAATATGAATAAGCGCGACCCTGTTCAGTTTGGCCCAGCTCACATTTAGGAAGAGACGAGGCATTAAAGCCCTTCAGGCTGAAATCAGGATCAGGCGCTTTCCCGAGGAGATACTCCTGCCCGACAATGAGTATGACAGTTGTGCGGACACCTGGAGGAATCACCTCTGGCGTAAAGAACGGAATTTCGACATTCAACGCCCATTTCCGATCAGTCGAAGCAAAGTCCTTCTTCTTGCCCGGGTTCTTGGGATAATCACGACCAGCCGCATCGCCGACGAAAAACGAAGACTTCTTGTCTATTCCAAACGTGAGAGCTTGAGGAAGCAACCAAGTAACGTGCGTACCGATCTGGACGCCATCTTCGGCATATAGTCTTTCCAACTCCTCCCACATCCCAATCATGGGCTTCCGGTAATGATCTTTTGCAGTCGCAGCAAATATTCGAAACGGAAGGTCGGGAAGCTGGATCATGTTGGTACATACAGGTCCTTACATTTGTACAAGCACGTACCTTTGCCGCAATCAAGCCTATTTTCGTTTTCCAATCTTTCCTCTTCTTCCCCTCGTGTAGCCCAGCCTGGTTGGAGATTACGACAATTGCGTAGCTGTCAAACATGATTAAGGAGAACAAGAGAAGCCAAGTCAGAGTCTCACCCTTCCTTGGCGGCTTCGGCCAGTTTTACGGGAACGCAAGGATTCCACCACCTCCATTCAAGTGGTGGTTTCTTGAATCCGCCCTCGATCACAGTGTCATCGAGATCAAACGCGGCGACTTTTACAGAGCTCGCCGGCGTTAAATTGACGGCATGCAAGCAGGAACCGGAGGGACCAAGTGGCTTTAACCAATTGAGCGAACCGGTTGCTTCCTCA
The DNA here is from genome assembly GCA_029282495.1 of Mycena albidolilacea. Classification (NCBI taxonomy): domain Eukaryota; kingdom Fungi; phylum Basidiomycota; class Agaricomycetes; order Agaricales; family Mycenaceae; genus Mycena; species Mycena albidolilacea. Next base: position 1,812,914 of record JARIHO010000005.1, on the reverse strand, counting down.
GCAGGCGTCTTGCTGAAGAAAGGGTGAACTAGGGATAGCGTCAGCGGTGTTTTACTGGACTTATAGGCTCTACTCACCCTTGGCGACCTTATTGGACGCCGAACTGGCTCCGGGCTCGAGCTGCGAGGCCGTCCGTTTCTTAGCCGCTTGTTGGCGTTATGAGCGCAAACGCGGACGAATCATAGAGAAGAACGCTTACTCGACGCCGAGGCCATTCTGGGATGGTGAAGGCGCGTGTGCCTGGCGCTTAAACGCGTCAAATACGGCGCTTCGAGACGGTAAAGGAGAGACAGGTTTGATGCGGTCGCTGTTTGGCACACCCACTGATGCACTGCCACGAGCAGACAATTTCCTTTCTTGGCATCTGGAGGTTTACATATTTCATCCAAAAGCGGTTAGCTACACTTTCTAGAGTTACAGCAAGAACACGATACAGGGAAAGCTACAGGCGTTCGATCACAAGTATAGTACACCATCAAAGAATTCTCGCCAACTAACGGAACCGCGGCTTGAAAGAATGAGAATAAAAGGAACTCGAAGGTGGGGGCTTTCGTCCCGCTCATCCAGCCGATGAGCCCACTTATCCCACGCTTTGCGCTCTTCCGCCGTCCTGTCAAACACCCAGTTCACCTTCTTGATCTGCGAGAATCCTTCAGTTAATTCAGGTTGTTCGAAGTCAGCTTGGAAGGTTGTAAAGATGGACTTTTCCAGCATCTCGCGGGGTGGCTGCAGTAGAGGTACGTTGGACAAGCGAAGGCAAGATTATTTCAGTGAATTGACGAACCTTACGGGCAGCGACAGACGGCCGGAGGCCAAACGAGCGATAGAGATTATTGCCATACAAGCTCCATGGCCACGGACCCCATAAATATTATACTGCCAATTGTTGAGCCGGAGACCGAGAATTAGCGTGGAAACGACCAACCGGACAGGCACACTGAGTTTTCTCGCCACGTCGATATAATACCTCCGCGTAAATGCGTCTCCGTTAGTGTTGTCTTGAGTTCACGTCCGTGTCAGCTAAGAGATACAGAAGCTTTGACGCACCGACAACACATTTCTCGCCGCCGGTAAGTGCTTTCTGGACGGCTTTAACGCACTTGTCCCGAGTCTGGAGCGTATCTTGGCTTATATGCAGATATCCGGCGGGCTGAAAGTGTTGGCGATACAACCTGGTTTTACCCACACGAGCGCATCCAACGAAAAGTACGAGTTCCTGTGCGGGCCGAGTAAGTATTAGCGGGCTCGAAGAGGGTGTGTATAATGGCACTAGAATCATGGTAAGTTTGAGTCTTAAGCTGTTGCTCCGCTCACGTTTAGGAAGAGACGCGACGTTGAAGCCTCTGAGTGTAAAATCAGGATCGGGTGTGTTTCCGAGGAAGTATTGCTGCCGGAAAGTGAGCGGGCGTATGGGGATAGACACAACGGGAATCACCTCTGGAGTACAGAAACGAAGTTCGACATTCATTGCCCATTTGCGATCCCACCGAAGCGTGATCCGTCTTCTTGCTCGGGTTCTTGGGATAATCACGGCCAGCCAAATCGCCCACGAAAAACGAAGAGATCTTGTCTATCCGAAAAATGAGACCTAAGGAAACAGCCAAGGAGAGGTATACCGATCTGGGCCCCATTTTTTGCATATATCCTCTCCAACTCCCACGTGCCGATCATTGGTTTCGGTACTGGTCCCAGGCGGTTGCAGCGAACAGTCGAAATGGAACGTCGGGAAGCTAGCCGGGATTGAAGCAAATATTTTAACCAGCAAAAGCACGTACGGCTGCCGCAATCGATTCAAGCTTCGCTTTCCAGCCCTTCTTCCTCTCGCCGACATGCAGCCCGCCCTGATTAGATATGATAACAATCGGGTATCTGCGAAAAGTAATTAACAAGATAGAGAGAGCGAGAAAGAGAAAGAGCAGTCTCACCCCTCCCTAGCAGCCTCAGCCAATTTCGCCGGAACACAAGGGTTCCACTACTTGAATTCCCATTCAGCTTTGTCAAATCCAAACTCGATAAGAGTGCCATCCAGATCGAGTGGGGCGACTTTCGTGGATCTCGTTGGATTCAAGTTGACGGCATGCAAGCAGGAAGCGGTGGACCCGAGCGGTGATAGCCAATGGAGGGAGGTGACAGGCGTGAAAGGGCGAGCTAGGGGATAGTCTCAACCGTAGTCCAGACGAGTTATGGGCTCTAATCACTTTTTTTGACTCAAAGCTGGCACACGAATCGAGCTGCGAGGATGCCCGCTTCTTCAGGTTAGCTGTTTGTGCACCGGCGGCGGTTAGGAGCCGTGAATGCGGAGGAAAGGCGCTTACTCGACGACCAGACCATCCTGAAATGTTTAAGGCGCGTGTTTCTGGCGCGTAGACGCGTCGTTCACGGCGCTTTGAGACGGTCGAGGAAGACGCGTTACGCCGTCACGTGTATGGGTACATGGTCGGGAGTCCATCGGATAACAACTCAAAACAACCTCCGAGTGCCGAAAATGGAAATTATAGAATTCCTTGGACAGTGTGTACTGGCAGGCCTCCAATGGGACAAGATAGATCCACTGGAGAAGTTCTGACAAGACTACCGAAATCTAGTATAAACAGAGCCTCTCTGACCTGAAGCGATTTGTGGCAGCGGGGTCAGAACGGGCGCGCGTAACTGAAGTCATTAAATGATTGAGCTTCAGGGGTTCCCGCGCGATTCGGACGAACGAAATTATGCTTCTTCTGGCTAGTCCGAGTTGGCCATAGTACGCCGTTTGCTGCGCTTGAGAGACAATAGAGATGGAACGCGGGGCTTCACCGACTAGGTGCAGCTGACTTGGCGCGGGAACTGTACCTGGTAGTAAAGAGAAGGAACATTATTCTTGAAAAAGCTTATATCAATCAAGCAGGGCCCAGGCTCGAATATTTCGAGGCTTGTTGTGCTATTCGTAGATCGAGGAGATTCCAAGGATCGGCAGTCAAGTCCGTGCATAGTTGGAACACAGATGATCGCCATTTTTTCGAAGATGATGCACCATCGGGATAGATTGTGTTAAGCCGGAAGGAAGTTGACTGACGCTCGGTCTCTAAATACTTGGTTGGGCCGGCCTAAAAGTGGCTCTCCACCGACCTAGAGAACATATAGGCAAATGCAACTGTTTTAGCACCGAGTGTGATCTGATGACCACACTCCAAGACAGATGACAACCTTCTCGGAGTGGAAGGAGAAGCACTTGATGAACCGAAAATCGCCGAGGAGCTCCAACAGGGCAGGTCTTGGAGAGTCTTGGAGCCAACTTGGAGCAACAAAAAAAATTGGCGGGTGATCATGCGCGGGGATCCGCCGGGGCGAATGGACGATGGAAAACGGATTGTCCATTGCCGATGCAAAGGATCGCCGCTTAAGGAGATGGAAGAGCGAAGAAAGGCGAATCTGCATGCACGTGGACTGATGGGAAGCTCTGATGCAGCCTTTACCATTCTTATACACCGTCCGCCCAAGATAACGCGTCCCTATCCTCTTTATCGTCTGGGCAGCCATGGAATCTCCATCTTCGCCCTCTCTCACTACTTTCAGCAGCACGAGGTCTCGAAGCAGCACCAAACTGGCCCCAGATGATCTGACCAGTTTGACCTCATTTAACCCTTTCTCTGAAGAGGACGAGAATGACCAGTCTTTCGTCACCTCTATTTTTTCCAGGATGAAAAACACCCTGTCAGCCCCGCTGGCATCAGTGACTGCCAGTGCAACATCCAGCAGCGCACCGAACAATGCATCAACCAGCGCCAACGCGACTGCGCCCGCTGCTGAGGCGCGACGCCCGTCTTACGGTGCAAACCATGCCAACTCCAATTTTTCCGCTCGAACTTCCGCGTCCGCCGATCGACCTACTTCTTTATCTACCGTTCAGGCGGCCGCACCAGCTCCACCCTTGGTTTCGTTGACCCCAGCACAATCGGAGGTGCCAACCTACAGCGTGGAATACGAGAGATCTCCGTCTCGCAATGGCATATTCCCGTCCTACGACTCCCAGGACGGTGGTATCTTCGGGACCTCGATTCCAGGCTTTCCGATCCAGGACGACGCGCGGAGTATTAAAACCACCACAAGCCTCCACAGATCTAATTCGGTTTCGAGGGTGATCAGGCGAATACGAGGCGAAGGTGCGTCTGCTTCGCATTTACGCTTGCACTAGTATGCTCAATTAATGTCAACCTAGGACTATCACGAGATTATTGGATGGATGACGAAAATTGCAAGGAGTGCTACGATTGTGAAAGCATATTCACTACGTGGAGGCGGAAGCACCACTGTCGGATATGTGGTGCGTGTTGAGCTGTCTGGACGGTTTGCTCGGGTCTGACCGGTTCGAAAGGCCAAATATTCTGTTCGCGTTGTGCGTCGAACATAATCAGAGGCTCCCGATTCGGGCACGACGGAATGATACGCGTCTGCAATCTTTGCCTCGAGAAGCTTGCCAAAGTCGATGAAGACGACGACGACGATCGACGCTCTGTAGTGTCCTCGGTCACGTCGTTTCCCGCTCACCAGCTTGGGATAGACAGTATGGGGCTCGCGCATCATCCGCAGTCTCCATTTGCCGCTTCCCAACTTTTTGGCCGGACCGATGAGCCATTCAACCTGTATTCCATCGCCGAGACAAAGAGACGAATATCAGGGTCCGATGAGAGTGGCTTTGGATCCCGACCAATAACCCCTCCACTTCGAGAACGCGACGATGGCGTGTGGGAGCCACCTAGAGAGAACCCGGCTCCATTCCGTAGAGGATTGTCGGACGACGAAGTCAACGTCCTGGATCCATTCAGCACTGAAGAGTCGCCTACGGTCCCCGGAATCAAGGCTACGTTTGAGTTCCCTGGCGCCATCCCGATCAACGTAGATGCTCCCAGCTCGATACAGTTTCCGAAAGGATCTCCCGACCACCTGGATAGTCCTGGGCCGAGATTGAGATCCAGGTTCAACTCGTATGGTGGGGATTTTGAAGTGGCGACGCCGTTCATTCGCAGCCGCGTCCCAAGTAGGCTTGATAGTTTTACTACTGTGGAGCCGGGTTGGCGGACAAGACGAGAGAGCACTGCGTAAGCCTCTTCTGGTCAGTATAAACCAAAAAACTGATGAGTCGAAAGCTACGCCCAGGAACTAAATTTGACTTCCATGCTCCATCTCAAGATAATGCTCCGACAGATGCTTACGAAGGAGCAGATCCCCAACATCAAAGCATGGGAGGAGACTCTGCTCAAGCTTGCGCTTCGGATTGCCCGCGAGTTGACATTCACCGCACTTCCCCATCGTCAGGGAGAAGACATGGATGTTCGACGCTATGTAAAGATCAAGAAGATTCCAGGCGGCATGCCTTCCGATTCAGAGTATGTCGATGGGGCCGTTATAACAAAGAACGTCGCCCATAAACAAATGTCGCGGCTTCAACGGAATCCCCGCGTCATGCTCGTGACATTCCCCCTCGAATTCTACCGCGTCGAGGGACAGTACATGCATTTTGGGCAGATTGTTCGACAAGAGAAGGAGTATCTGGGCAATTTGGCGACGCGTATAGCTGCGTTGCGCCCGCACGTGGTATTGGTCGAGAAGTCGGTCTCTCGGTTGGCCCTCGATGCCCTCGCGAAGTATAACATAGCGGTCGCGAGGACCGTCAAGCCTTCCGCGATACAGACGGTCGCGCGAATGACCCAGAGTGATGTTTTCTCATCCATGGATAAGTTGGCACTGGAACCTCGGTTAGGACACTGCTCTCGATACCGTATCCAGACGTACGATCACCCACTCATTCCTGGACGTCGTAAAACGTACATGCGATTCGAGGGTTGCTCGCGTGACATGGGCTGCACAATCATTTTGCGAGGCGAGGACATTGACACTCTTCGACGGTTGAAGAAGGTCACCCGCTTCCTCACCTTCATCGTTCGCAATTTGAAGCTGGAGACCCATCTGTGGAAGGATTCTGTCATCACCCTTCCTTCCTTTAATTCCGACGCATTTCCATCTTCCCCCAGCGGCCGGCATGTGCTCGGCAACCTTTCCGTCTCCTCCATTACCTCCCTCATGTTCCCCTCTTCGCTCTCCACCCCCCGTTTGACCACCCCTACCCCCGGAATGCGCCCCCAGGCAATAATCATGGATGATGCATCCGACGAAGACCTCCCTGACGACGACGCTGAACAAATCAGACTCTCGCGACGGATAGATCAGGCGCTCGAGCCATATATGCAGACCTTCATCTCTGTCTCCGCCACCTTGCGCTTCCCTCCTCCACAGCCCCTTCGGAGGATGAAGGAGCTCGACAATGAATTGCTGGAGGCCAAACGGGCGTGGGAGGATGAGGTTATTCGACGGGAAGAACGGGCTCGTCCGCACATGCAGTTGACCGCAGTCAACACCCCGATAGTCCAATTACCTCCCATCCTACAAGAGCCCGCACCCGACGACATCAGTGCTCAGATCGAGGCGCTTCCCACCCTCAGCATTCCCGACACCCCCAGCGAGTTCTCTGTCACTCCCCGCCTGCTATCTCCCAGAACCAAGGAGGAAACTACCAGCTATTTTATGCCGAATATTAACGGCAGCGTTGTCTCTGCTGGTTCGGTTGGCGGCTCGTCCATTAGTGGTTCGTCAATTGTCACGACTCCGGGGGAGGAACCTGGCGAAGTTCTCAAAACCGTCGAGGACATCGCACTGGAGAGTAAATATCAAATGGTCAAATGGCAGCATGAGGAGCAGCGACGCATATGGGAATGGTATCTCCGGTATGTGGAAAGGCATCCATGTCACGCGTTTTTTCTCATCCCATGTGTAGGAAAAATCCCGACGACTTCGTCGTGGAGAAATATCAATGCATCAGCCTATGGCAATACGTCATCCCTCTTCACGAATTCGGTCTTCGCCGCGCTTGCTTCGCACCGGCCTTGAACTACATCACATTCTACGGGGAAAACGACTGCACGTTGGGGCAATACATCGAAAAGTCTGTGGCCGACACCCTTGTTCAGTTCCTCGACCCCAAAGCTGTATGTACCGGAAAAGGTTGCGATCAACCTCTTGCCCGTCATTGCAAAGTCTATGTGCACAACGAGACTCGCCTCTTCGTCGCGGTGGAGCAATGGGACGGACAGATCATCGGTCGTATGAACTACCTCCCCGCTCCCGATCTCATTACGACTTGGAGTGCATGCCGCGTCTGCGGCTCTGCAACTCCCTTCATTCCCGTCTCCGAGGAGATGCAGAGATACTCATTCGCCAAATTCCTTGAACTACACTTCTACCCGGCGGATGTCAAGCTGGTGCAAGGCGCCGGTTGCCAGCACAATATCTACCAGCACCATATCCGGTACTTTGCCACCAAGGGCATGACTGTGCGTTTCCAGGCAGACCCGATCACTTTGCACGAAGTGGTATACCCGCCCTTCCGTGTCAGAGTCCGTCCCGAAACACAGCTGGAACTGAAGAACGACGACTTCGAACGGTTACATCGCCGTAATCTGTTGTGGTACAGTGGCTTGATCGACGACCTCAAGCTGATAAGCATCGATGCAGCGACGGGCGACGAAGAGAGTGATGCGCGCCTGCTTGCTGATATCAACAAGTTGATCAGCAGAGCCGAGGTTGAGAAAGACGATATCAGTCGTCTCATTAACCGCATCTATCGCGAATCGGCGCCAGCAGACACTTTTGCTCTAAATCAAGTGCATTCATATCGGCAGGATAAAATTGTGGCATGGCAGCAAGACTTCGATCGGCTTCCCAAACCGAAACCTATGGATCGTAGTAGCAAACGGACGTCTGCCTTCGGGTCCGTTCGGTCGATGTGGCCTCGGCGATACGACCTCATGGGCGCGCTTGATAGTCCGCATCTCCCATCGTCAAGCGTTTCGGAAGCGGAAGAAGGGACGTTAGCTATGAGGAGAGTCACCGGTGATTCCTTCACATCTACATCTTCCGCTTCAGAAGCAGAATCCGAGCCCAATGTCGAGGAGCCCCCGAAGACAGCCGCCGTTGCCAATGATGGAGTTGTGGATGCATCGACCTCGACCAACGCGTCGATGATCCCGGATAATGCTCCTAAGTCAGATCCAGAGAGTGATTCTACAATCGGTGCTGGACGAGATGAGATGTCTGCCGATGGCGTGGAATCGGAATCGCTTCCCCCCAATGTACGTGACTACTTGGTTCCGCAAGTTAATTTCTAACTAAAAATTTCAGGCCGAGGCGAATTCCAAGCCTCGACCGCAGCATACATCCAGACTTCCGAGGCGCTCCAACAACCAGCTGAACGTGGCTGAGTTGGTGAAGAAGTACCAGGACTTCTTACCTCCTCAAGGCGTCCACGACTTGGCAAAAACCGCCTTCCCACCTCGTATTGTTGTCTCCGAAAGCGAGCAGGAGTATGCGCCGATTCGACTTGGTCCAAGGAGTAAGAGCCGACATCGTGCGCCCGCGAGGAAACAATCGACATCCGATTTTGAGCAAGGATACGCGGCCAACATTGCTCCCAAGTATCTAACCCACACTCGTCGGCCTCTTCCTCAGGCCACAGGGAGTCGGATTCCCGGTCCAATAGGATCCGCTGCCCAATCTGAGGCATCTTCCCGGCGCCATTCACCTGAAAAACGGACATTCAGCGGCAAAGGGAAGGAAGTACGCTTTGGCAGATCTTCGAGGCCGTCCTCCCCTCCCCCGAACGCCAAAGCTAGCGCCTCATCCGGTGCCAAGTCATCCAGAACTAAGACGCCGAGCCGGACGCGGGAGAAACCTCCATCCCGTGGTACGGCGAGTACAGGGAACAAATCTACTTTCCGCAAACCACCGAGTGGACCTGGTAGCAAGGTATCAAACATCGCGAAGCATTTCGAGCGACTCGGCCGTGACGCCGAACGTTCCAAATCTCGCTATGCGATCATTCGTGGGCGGCGAGCTCGTCCTGTGGCTTCTGCCCGGGCCAAGGTGGAGGTACTTGACAGTGTCAAGGACGCAATTAAGGATGAGTCAGACAGCTCTGATTCCTCTAGTGAAGCAGATGATGAGGGGGATGGAGATGTCGAAGAAACAAAGACTGTTCCTGAACTAATCCATGAATCTCCCGAGTCCGAACATCCGATTTCAGCGCCCGAAGTTACTGTGAACACTGACCCTCCCCCGGAACCCTCACCTCCTACCGTCGAACTTCCGGTTACCGCTGAAGATCCTGCAGCACGTTTGCATCGCCCCGAAAAACTGTCGTTACCGCCATCGCCATTTTTGTCTTCGTTCAAAGATTATGGCAACATGCTCACTCCTCCTCCTCCCGATTTGGATCTGGCGAACGGAACCGAGCGCAACTCAATCCTGAAGGCAATATCAGGCTTCTGGCAAACACCAACCTCTCGCAGTCCATTTGAAGGCGACGACCCCATGAACGACCCGGAGCACATTTTCCGCGACTCTTCGATGATCGTCCGTACAGACGAACCCACATCTATTATCGCACTTGCACTGAAGTGAGTGCACTATTATTAATGTTACACATGTCCTTATCAACCCTTCCAGTTCCCCTCAATATCGTGATATGTTGTCGAAATCGCGAGCTGAGAAGCGAACGGCGGTACGGGAAGCGAAGCTCACCACCGATGGCGAAGCCTTCATGCCCGACGATCGATCTGTTGCCGAGTCTACGTCGACCTGGGGCGTTGTTGACGTCGACGCCGCTGATTCGGCTGACCCGACTGAGGACTTGAAAGTTGCATCTTCCAAACTTCCGTGGGCCATATGTAAGATCGTACTCTTGCATCGGTATCCATTCAAATCTAACCTCGACGCATATAGCCTTTGAAAGTGGTGGCTTGACAATCAGCTGCACGGTTCTCTATCCCGAACAATTTGACGCTTTGCGACGCACGTACGATTGTGAAAAGACCATAATCGAGTCATTAGCTCGTTGTGTTAAATGGGACGCCAGCGGAGGCAAATCGGGTTCGGCCTTTTTGAAAACTCGAGGTTCGTTTCAATTTATTTGTTTTCCTGGTTGCTCATTCCCGCGGCAGATGATCGCTTCATCGCGAAAGAGCTCTCGAGGCCTGAACTACAGACGATGGAAACATTTGCTCCAGCTTATTTCGATTATATGTCGTCTGCCGTGTCCGCCGATGTTCGTCCGCTTGTTGTATTCTGATGACATCGCTGATTGATGTATACAGCGGCCCACTCTGCTTGCGAAGATTTTCGGCTGCTATAAGCTGACTTTCAAGAAGACCAGCAAGGACCGAGCTCCCTCGGGAAAGTCCAAATCAACTCAAATGAATTTGCTTGTTATGGAGAACTTGTTCTATGACAGACGCTTTTCGAAGGTAATCTCGACCCCTGAAAATCTGAGCAAATACTAAATCTCGGTCCAGTTGTACGACCTGAAGGGTTCGACGCGTAACCGGCATGTCCAGTCCACGGGCCGGGAGAATGAAGTCCTTCTCGACGAGAATCTCGTGCAAAGTGCGACTAAACACTGTTCCATACGATAATAAACTGACTCGACTTTCAGCTGCTCATCTTACACCATTCTATCTGCGAGAACATTCGAAGCGTATCCTTCGTGGTGCTCTTTACAATGATTCCAAGTTTCTGAGCGACGTCAACGTCATGGATTACAGTTTCTTGGTCGGCGTAAGGATATTCTTTCCAAGTAAAACCAAATTCTCATTTCTTTGAACCCTTCCAGGTGGACAGCCAGAACAATGAGCTTGTCGTTGGAATCGTTGGTATGTATTTCTTCTATACGTTTTTTTTTTACATTCTGAACGTCGACTAGACTACATCCGCACTTACACGTGGGACAAGAAACTGGAAAGCTGGGTGAAAGAGTCGGCATTTTTGGGTGGATCTGGCCGAGGAGAGCCTACTATAATCACTCCGAAGCAATATCGCCAGCGATTCCTTGGGGCCATGGAACGCTATTTCCCACTTGTTTGTCCTCCTCTTCTTGTGGGTTTAACTTTGCTGACTCTCCGTCAAGATTCCCGATCGTTGGATGAAGCTCAAGGACAATCCGGAGATTGAAGAGGACTCGCAGTTACTTGAACTGTGGTCGGACTGGTAAAAAAGAAAAAGTCAAAACTTTTTATGCAAGTTCTCCGTTATTCGCATTCACACATACCCTCGCAAGCATATCATCTGTATCATATAGCATTTTTTTGGAATTTGAAGTATGGGCTTTTGTTACACGTCTCTCCGGTGCCTGGCTACGTAATTCAGATCAAGTTACGAATCAGTGGCGGTGCTGCTTCTTTCCAGACAAAAAACTATCCCGCTCTTCTCATTTTCGCGAGTGGGAGGTCCCGTTGGGTCTCTTCGATGTTCTCCTGGCTCTTGTCGCTGTTCTCGGCGTACAAAACCACTCCCCCGCCGGCTGGAGTGCGCATCATTCCATGCTCGGCGGTAGACCTATACGCTGCAAGCGGCCTCGTCTTGACCACTGGTCTCGTCATCAACGCGCGATTGGACCCTCAAAGATTGGAAGACACTCTGGCAAATCTGATTGAACGCAAGTTTCCTCGAGCCGGAGGTAGGCTTGCCTTCAGGAATGGGGTCAGTTAGATTATTGACAGAATCATATTTATCCATTCACACGATTCAAGATATATGAATTCCAAATCCCCGATGTTTTCGATGCTGTCAAGACACCACCAGCCCGCTTCACGGTGGAAAATTACGAAGAGGCATATAACTGTGCCGGGCGGCCAGAACTACCAATTGCGCTGACCGGGTGGAAACCCTCTGTCATTCCCGCACCCGACTTAGAGGTGTTTCTCCGGAGCAAAACGTGCCCAAAGTCCCAAGATGACTTCTTAAAGCCTAATGTGCCTCTGCTCCATGTTCATGTTGCTGTGTTTTACGACCTCACGTTCGTGGGCGTGACCTCGCCGCATATTGCCTTCGATGCCCTTGGGACGGCGACGCTCCTTACTGCATGGACGCGCGTGCTCAGCGGTGAGGACATCGATACTATACCCGGCATGCAATGGGACGCGGAGCCGTTCGCGTCTTTTGCTCCTGGATCAAGTTCAAGCTCTGTCAAACCCAAAGTCCGACGCGGTTGGTTTGAACTCGGATGGCTTAGCCAGCTCCTCTTCATCCTACGCATGATATCGCGCATTATACCCGACCCGAACGAAGCCACCTACTTCGTGCGCGTGCCCAAGGCATTTCTCAACGAAGAGAAGCAAAAGATCACGACCGAGCTCAAGATCCAGGAGTCAAGCGAGTACGTGGGAAGCTCTGACGTGCTCATAGCGTGGTGGCTAAAGGTCTGCGTTCCCCTCTCTGTGTACCTTCTCGCCAGTAATAATTTATTTCTTGCATTCTCGCAGACGATGTACGCCATCCGCGCACCCACCGACCGCACGCCCATCCACCTCCATGTCGTCAACAGCGTGCGCAACCAGCCCATCTTCGCCCAGGACGCCCCCCTCGCGCACCCATACGTCCAAAACGCCGTCCTATCCATCACCGTCCCGCCCCTCCCGGTACGCGCCTTCCAGACCGAGTCCCTCGGCGCGCTGGCGCTCCGCGTCCGCCGCGCGATCGTCGCCTACAACGCCGACCCCGCGGGCGTGCGCGCGGACTTGCGCTGGCTCTGCGCAGGCGCGAACGCAACCAAGACGCTGTTCCCGTGCCCGCCCGGCGCGGAGTTCTCTGTGCAGACGAGCTGGCGCGCGGGGAAGCTTGGGGCGCTCGATTTTTCGGGGGCCGTGGCGGGCGATGAGAAGGCGGCTGCGCGCGTGGTGTTTGTGCACCCGGTCGTCTCGTCGGGCAAGACCGTACCGATGCGCGGGTCGGGCGCGGTGTTGATGGAGGACGAGGAGGTCGTGTGGATGAGCCAGATCAGAGGGAAGAAGGATTGGGAGAGGATCCGGGAAAGTGGGGAAATCGTGTTCAACTAGATAGACAACTGAACATGGGTAGATTTGTATAAAGGCCGTTTGTGCCATCAAGTCCTCAAGGTCCCAACCGTGCGTCCGCAACTACCCTTTCATCGCTGGGACTTGCGTTACCTGGCAATTGCCGTCCTATTCAAAAGCCCTCCACCAAAAAATATAAGACCAGTATCAATTCATCCGAAACCACGACACAGGCAGTAGGCAGTTGTAGTACAGCTGGGCAAGGCTGGGGTAGCGTTTGTACATGTACGGTACGATATCGCAACGCACCCCGCAGCATGATGGTCCGTCCGACGCCGGAATGAAAACCATTCTTCGCCTCCTCGTCGCAGCGCACCCCCTCCCTTCACAGCCACAACCCCCCACATCTCCTGGCGCCCTCTCCGCCCACGAACGCGTGGGGGGAGGACAACAAATGCGATCAGAGAGAGATCGGAGGCCGGAACACAGAACCCAGAGGAAGTGGTGGTGTCGCGCCCGTCATATATGTAGTGTGGGACGGCGGCGGTGTATGGGTGGGGAGGAAGTAGGAAGTAGGAAGAACAGAAACAGGAAAAGAAGTGAAGGAGAGTGGTGCTGTATCATATGTGCATCGTATCTTGTACAGCGGAAAATCGGGGGAAGGTGAAGGTCGTTAAGTAATAGCACAGCAGGACAATGGTGGTGGTAATAATACGAGATGGATGGATGGGTGGAAGTGGGGTGGTAGGTAGATAGGTGGTGGGACAGTTAAAAGTTGTAAAAACTGAAGGCTCACAAAGACACGGGCGCGATATACATATATATGTGGGGTAGGAGGAGTAAAGGCGGCCGCAGCAGTCCCGGTCCCCTACGAAGGGGCGACTGCGGCGTGAAGGGGAAGAGCGTCCGTGGATAAATATATCTGATCTAGCACCTGGCGGCGGGCGGGATGGGCAGTGGCGGGATGTAATGTAGGATTGGATTGGAGTGGCGCCATATCGCGCGGCGGGCGGCCTAGAAGGCACACGATCTGCCTGCCATTAGAGGGGCAGACCGCAATGCAATAATTAATGAGAGAAGCGCCGCCGCGAGTTGACTGGTTGGTTCGTAGCGGCCTGCGGGAACCAAGCGACGGCGACGGCGAGCGGACACCGAGTGCGTATTGTGTTGTCTGCGTGCATGTCGGCATCGGGATCTGATGGTACGTTCGCCTCCCTCTCGTGTCGTGTCGTGTCGCCTCCTTCCTAAAATCCACCTACCCACGCTCCCCGACGCGCACACCCTCGGAGACCGACCCCCTCCGTCTCCTGACTGAGCAAAAACCTCTGCACCTTCCCTCCACCCCCAGCTGCTCAGCCACACTCGGGACGCAAAGCCCGCTCACAACCCCTCGGACGAACGATCAAGGAGTCATCTCATTACCAAAGTTCGGTCTCGCGGGGACGGGCGCTCCGCTGCTGGCCGACAGCGCCGGGGGTGCCCTGCTGCGCCTGACGGGTGTGGGAACGGAGCCTAATCCGGAAACGTGTCAACAAAAGCTGTTGAGGACGGGTGGAAAGGAAATGAAAGCTTACATGCGGTCGCTGGCACGGGGGTCTTCATCCTCCTGAACAACCTTGCGGCGCCCACCGGCAGCAGCCTTGCTCGTGCCGGCGGAGCCGTCCTCCTGCGCACCGCGCTGGACACTCCAATCGAAGACATAGTCGTACTGGTAGCCTTCGCGCACGAATAGGTCGCGGAAGAGCTTGCGCAGATAGGAGTAGTCCGGCTTGTCGTCGAAGCGGAGGGCCCGGGTGTAGTTGAGGAAAATGCCAAACTCGTTAGGGAAACCACGGCATAGGAGGTCCGTGGGAGTCGTCATCTTCTTCTCCATGATGCGGTCGTATTTCTGCTTCTTCGTGGCAGCCTTAAGTCCCTGCCACGGCAGTGCGCCACGCAAAAAGTACATGAGGACATAAGCGAGCGACTCGAGGTCGTCTCGGCGGGCCTGCTCGACACCAAGATGGGTGTTGATCGAAGTGTAGCGGGCAGTGCCAGTCAAGTTCTTGTTCTCCCTGTACGGGATGTGGAGGTGGGTCTTGGGGTCGCGGAACTTCTTTGCGAGACCAAAGTCGATGACGTTGACCTGGTTGCCGCGTTTCCCGATGCCCATCACGAAATTGTCGGGCTTGATGTCGCGGTGGATGAAATTGCGAGAATGGACATATTCAATTCTCGAAATCTGACAGGTAAGCCACGAATCAAGTCATAAACGCCGAATTAACTTACCAATTGGTCTGCAAGGAGCAGGACAGTCTTGAGACTGAACTTGCGGTTGCAGAAGTTGAAGAGGTCCTCGAGGGAGGGGCCGAGGAGGTCCATGACCATGGCGTTGTAGTCGCACTCGGTGCCGAACCATCTGACAAATGGTACACCGACGCCGCCAGCGAGGGTCTTGTAGACCTTTGACTCATACTCGAGCTGGGGGTGCTTGGCCTTGACGGACTCGAGCTTAATGGCCACCTCCTCGCCAGAAATGATGTTTATTCCGAGGTAAATGTCACCTAGAGGAATAGCGATGAGAATCGGATAGCGAAAACAAGACAACGCACCCACCGAAGGATCCTGAGCCGATCTTTTTGCCCAGTCTGTACTTGCCACCTACCCGCAGGTCTAGGCGATGTGAGGAGCTGTCCGCCATTCGTAACGCGAGAGATTAGGGTGAAAAACTGAGGAGATGAGGGAGAGAGACAAGGGAGTAGCGGAAGAAGAACAGTCGTGGGACTCCTGCGTGGTCATCCCGTGGCTGTGGCACTGCCGCCCAACAAGCGCTCAACTGAAACGCCCGTCCTCCCCCAAGTTCCTCCTCAAGAATTAGGATATAATTCTAGTCTACGTTCTCTAACTCTCTCTGGTCTTATTTGCATCTCAATTTCTCTCCTCAAAATGCCTCTCTGCGCCGCAATTCAGCCACCAATTTCCAGAGATGCTTGCCACCAATCTGATACGCAGTCCGAAGCGAGGCTGCTGGACTAGGCGTGTTCGCAGCAGGGTCTTATCTTCTGAGCACTGCTTGCGGCATCCCTGCATTCGTGGCCTGACTCGAATCGATCATGAATGTGTTCTCCGCGGCGCCTTGCCAACTAATAACAATAAAAGTTATTTCAGTGTTGCCCCGCTCAGGAAAATCCAGGAGGCAGAGATGCCGGCTCTTTCCTCGCTTACACCCAGCCCTAACCTCCCCTTGGCCTTGAGGCTTGATCACACCCACCATGCGCAAAAGCACCGGCGGCCGCGCCCCTCGCAGAATCGACCCAACGCTCCTCCTCGAACCGTGTCCCTCCCATTCCGACCCCGCCGTCCCGCTCGTCAGCGTGCACACCCCCGGCATGATTCGCCCCCCAGAAGACGACGACGACGACCCAGTCCCCGCTACCCCGCGCCCGCGCCCCTCGCTCCAGATCTACTACACCGCCCCAGACGCCGCCGACCCCGCTGTCCTCGACGCCGTCGCGCGCACCCTCGAGACGGACGTTCTGTTCTCTCGCTCGAATAACTCCGAGTTCTACGACCGGCTCGACGTGTACGGGCTGCCTAGCGCCAGAGACGAGGTGGTCGCACGCTGCATCGCGCACCAGCGGGGCGAGATCGCCGCGCGCGCGGGCAGCAACAGCAAGGAGTGGTATATCCAGCGCTACGACACAGGCGGTCAATGGGTGCGCGCGCTAATCGTGCTCGAGCGCCCGCTGGCAGAATGGCAACAGCCCGACTCGGAGGGCAAGGTCCCGGGGCTCTCCGTGGTTATGTTCGAGCCTGTGCCTGTCGTTGCGAATGTGGTGGACCCGGACGCGAGCGCGAGCACGGATTCCTTCCGGGTTCGGCCGGCGGAGACTGCCGAGGAGGGGGAGGTCCTTGTGTGCGATCTCAGACATGAGCTGAACTGGCAGCATAGCAGTGGGCAGTTCAAGGATTGATTGAAAGGGCTTGGTAGGGAGACGTGTACTCCCACTCTCTCTTCTTATCTACATCTGGGTTCGGAGAAGCGACAGCACGTTTGGATGTTTGACTCTTGCTATAGTGGGCGAATCTCCTGCTCTCTGGCTTCGCAGTGAATCTGGATCGTGCTACGTTCTAAAAGCTGGACGCTCTCTCAACCCGGATATGGCGCGTCTAAGCTTGATCCATCGCGAAATCTTGGAGAAACGCGTGAAACTTGAGATCAGAGGTCGAAGTGGGCTTGCTGGAACTAGGTTGGTCGGTCGTGGAACCGATATCAAAATACGATCTATAAACATTGTTAAAATACGGTCTATAAACAATATTAACATACGGTTTAAGTTGGTAAAGAGCGTAATGTGTGTTATGATACTAAGCACGATTTTTGGCCTTTAACCGCGCCGCCAACTTCGCCATCCCATACATATCCGCCACAATCCAGTCCTAGTGGCGCATCCACAGTCAGTTTTCTGCTCACTCAATAGCAGGGGTTCGCGAGCGAGTACTGACCACAATTCTCTTGGGCACGAACGTGTCTAGGAACCAGCCCAAGCCCGCTTGCCCGCCCGCCCACACTGACGCACGCGGTGTGCTTTTCGTCAGCTCCGCGACGACGGTACGCGCGTATTCGGCCGTGGGCTGGGCGCCCTCTGAGAAGAATAGATGATTTAGCTGGAGTATGAGAGTCGGAGATATTCGTGGCACGTACGCTCTGTTTTACGGAGTTGTGCCCGGTGCCCTTCTTGCATAGAAGCGTAGAGCGAGCCGTCGGGGAAGGTGTAGGGTTTGAGAATATTGCTCTTCACCGAGCCTGTGATCAGCTTTTAATTGGAGGATTAGATTTTTAAAAACGACAGTGGAGAATCAATTACATTCACGACACGGACGCTAGACATTGAGCGGTCACTATTGCATCTCGCGAGAATAGTAAGAAGGCTGGCTCACTTGAACGGCGCCAGCTCAATACGCAGCGTATTCCCAAACGCATGGAGCGCAGCTTTGGTCGAATTGTACGTAGAGGCCAGGGGAATCGGTAAAACCCCCATGATGCTTCCGTTATTGACGACGACTCCCTTGGACGCAATGAGGAGGGGAAGAAACTCTTGGACCATGGCTATGGGGGCAAAGACGTTCGTTTCGAAGAGGCGTCGCACGTCGGAGATTTCCACGTCGGAGACCGCCGCGTCGTGAACTGCCATAGAGTAAGATTCAGATATGAAAAACAGAGTCTTAGATCCTCACATAGTCCACTAGCAAAATTTTGGGTGAGCTGTATATGGGCGAACCGGGACGGGTCAGCTTACGCGTTATTGATCAGAATATTCAGTTTTCCCCCGGTTCTGGTCGAGATCTCTTCCTTTGTTTTCCTGATGTTCTCGATTTGGGTTACATCCAGCGCGAGCGTCTCGATCCCAATTGCAGCCAAATGTTCCATGGTTTCCAGCCGCCGGGAAACCGCAAACACACGCCAATCTGGTCAAAAAGAATCAGAAACCCCCGACGCGTGTGAAGCTGAACTGAATGAAGCACACCTTTAGAATGGAACTCTTTCGCCAGTGCGGAGCCAATTCCTCCTTCGGTGCAGCCAGTGATAAGAACCGTTTTCTTCTCAGACATGCTGCTGAACTGTGTTGTTTATGGTGATGAAGGACATAGAGCTCAGCCTTATAGGTAAGGGCCGGGTAGGGCGCGTTGGGCGGTTGATCAGCTTCCCGTCTCGTCTGCCATCCGAGCATCCGCTCATCCGTCTACCCGACGTACTCGGTGGCCTTACCAACCTCCTCGGCTGCTCAGTCAGAGATACCACTGATGCTCAGCGCATGCGTTACATTTCACATCCAACGTGTTCGAGGATCCCAAACGGTTGTCCAATTGAAGAAAGACGGAAGGAGCAATGACGTGGCTGTGCTCCATAATTTCCTTTTTTGGTCCATGGCGTTTTGCTATTTGTCCGAATTGTCCGATCCCATACCCACAGCGGAGTCGCGGGTTCTTGAATTTGAATTGCCCAACCAGTTCTACACTGCGATATCGAAAGAGGTGCGTGCGAGGACGGCGTTCTAGAACTTTCAAGGTCCAAATGAATAAGATTCGGGAGCATATCTTCGTACAAAGATACATCGACGACTGCCGCCTGTACGTTACAGTATTCAGTCTCCCAAATTGAACTAAATAAATAAAAACTAGTCGTTTCTCGTAAGTACTCGTTCTGGTCCACCGATTTATCCGGTCAGTTTTTTCAGCTGAGCAGAGAACCTGAAGAGGGACGCCGGAATGAATGAATGATGGAGGTAGGAAGAGAGGAGCAGCATACGTGGTGGAAGCAGCAGGGCAGCCTTTTCCAGGTCCGAATAGGTTCTGCAGAGACGAGATGGAGGTCTGCAGCCGTGTGATCTGCGAAGCCTTTGAGTTGTCCGTGGGGAAGGGGGCCGCGATCTCATAAATAACATCTGAGCAATTCATTTCGGCATTCGTACTCTGGAACGCTCACCCCAGGGTTGTGGATGTCATGGCCCGCAGCAACGTTGGCAGAGAGCGACTGATAAATGTTTAGTTGTGGACTCGGAGGGAGATTGAAAGAAGGGAGGCTTACTTTAATGAAAGAATCCCGGCTAGGAGGGCAGGAGCACGGAATCTTGATCTTGTTAATGCCATCGCAGTCACCAGTGCCGGTGGGGTTGACTCCCGCCTTGACACCGAACTGGGGCACAAGCGCGGGGTTGACTGCGCGCTTCTCGAGAGGGATGGCAGATACGCCCAGGGCGAGGACGGCGAAAACGAGAGTAGACGTGAACTTCATCGTTGGAGAAAAGACTAGCTTCAAAAATTTAAGAATCGACACAGTCGAGGAAGAAGAAGAATGGGAAGGAAGAATAGAGAAATAGAATGAATCGATATGATTGACTGCCCGTTAATTTATACCATCCAGCTTTCGCGGGCGTAAGCTGATCATCATAATCCGCGTCTTCGGGTTCCCGACGTCCCGTGGCCGTGTACAGTCAATGTTTCATGTGCCTTGTGTTTCCCGCCCGACGGCCGTACTGCTCCTAATTGAGTTGCCTTCCCCGTAACTTCAAAGCTCAAACGCTGACCAGCCCCAACAAAGGATGAACAGCAAGATAGATCAATTTATACAGATGGCTGTGGATGGTGGCCTGCTGTGCATAGAATTCGGCTGATCATCAGGTTTTGTGGGTGGTGTTCCCGGCCGTGCATACAGTCACGACAAAAACTGATGCAGCACATTGGGCTGCCGTCACCGCCGTAAGTGCTGCATCAAATTTTGCCGTGACTATCAACTAGCATCAGGTACGACTTCCGCGAATCTGTCAGTGGTCAAGATCGAAGAGAACAAAACAGTTGAGACCGACACTACCGTGAGAGTGAGGTTATGCCAGGACCGGGGATTGGAGGAACGGCTGGGTCGGAAGATTGTGACTCCTGGTCATTCTTCGTCCCAAATCGACAGAAACATAGTGGAACAACATTTACGGCTGAAGGAATGTGGCGGCGGTGGAGCTTGGGTTTACGGTTCCCCGACCAGATTCGTCGACAAGCGCTGGACCATACGAACATGGAATGTATTACAGATTGAAAATTTACCAAGTCCTGCTCATTGCCAACGTCAGTACTTCTGGACGGTGTTCGCATTGCTCGATTCAAACATTCCCTGAGTACCACCATCTGCGGGAACTATTATCTCCAGTGTCAAAACGGGAATAGTATCCTTACAATGCCAAGGGCCTGGTCCTCTTCCTAGCAGGAACAGTCGCCGAGATGTATCAATTCACGATGGGGACAAGCACCCTCAAAACAGTGGTATTTACCTGGAACCTGTTCAAGACTGGGTGTAGAGAAGCGAGCATCTACCTCGGTCTGAATGGCCAAGCAGTTTCAACCCAAGTTCAGGCTGATGGAGAGCATAGAATTCCTCCGAGTCGGTACCCAGCATCCGCTCCCAATGGCAGGTCTCATCCTTTCCTGCGGTCCAGGTCTCCACTAGCTGTGCAGGCAGGAATCCATGGCCGCCCTCTATCTTGGTCCTCGCCTTTACTAAATGAGGCGCGTTCTCGGGCTGGGGCACCAGAGGAACTGTGGCGATTCGCACGATCGAGGAACGTTGGTCCGGCATTATAACTGAGGCTTCGTCGTAGCAGTCGTTGGCGCGACAGACAAAGAGCTGGACCATTGTCGCAAGGTTTCCTCCAGCTGGAGCTACGGAGGGAATTAAGACACGGAAAGCGTCTGGGGTGTTTTCGGAAGAGATATTCATTTGAAGCGGTGGCATTAGTAGAGGGCTTGAACATGTGTCGCAGGTAGGCCAGATCTCGTGCGGATTGAGATACATGGCGGAGCCTCCAATCAACATCGAGTTTTCGTTCAGCTCTCCGCCTTCCTACGAGGCGTAAACAGGGTTGAAGAAAGGTCTCAATGCTATGGTCATGGTGAAGTACAGAGAGAGACGGTTGTTGCGTATTCCACACTACTAGCCGAAGAAAGCACGCGGTGGCGAAGATTTCTAAGGACATTCTTGGGTCAAAGTGCTTGGAACGGCAAAGTGGTCGGTTGGTTTGAGAGAACGAGAGAGATGTGCCAAAGTTTAACGTTTAACGAAAGAGCGTTTGGTGGCGTGATGGATGATTTGCGTGGGATATCCAACCCCTATCTTTACTGACAGCTCAGTCCGCTATATTGAGCTCAGCCAACATCCATCTCTGGGGGTGCTTGCGGCCCAAGCGGACTTGGTGCACCGTCCCAACACGGCCACGTTCATGGTGCGGAATGAGTACCTCGTATTCATGTGACACGCACTGTCTCGCCTGGAGGAAAAATCTCATTGGGGCTGTTTCTTTGTCGCTGGCCAGTCGGGCATTGGCAAGCGCTCGACTTCATTTCTGGCTTCCACTCATACCTAGCTTCGGACAGGCAACATCTTTGGCTCTTTATATTTCTTGTTCCGTCGGCTGGCCGTGGGACAGCCGGTTTTCTATGTTACCCGCGAAGCTGTTTTCTACTTTTCTAGCTATGGCGTCCAGACATGCCAAGGTCCTGTGGGTCGAGGCCCCCAAACAAGCAAGGCTCTCCAGGAGAGCTGGGTGTTGATTGATGTCAACAGAGGGCCTTTCGCGCCGAGCTCTGTTTACAGACAGGCTCGTTGCGTCGTGTGGACGTCGTCGCACCATGAGGATCGCAGGATTGGCTTCCACAAAACGTTTGGCGCTGAGCCTTGGTACATGAAGCCGTGGTCCTCTAAGGAAATTGCGGCCCTCGCGTGCGTCTTCGGTTTGGGAACGATTCGGGGGCCATAGCCTTTGAAGCAAGGGGAACTACTCGAAATCGACCGCGGGACTGTTCTGCAAAAGATAAAAACGGGCGGGCCGGTCGCGCGAGCCCTCTTCGGTGGCGGCTTTACGAACACGAACACCACCATCCGGAATGACTTGAAGAGCTCTTTTCACTGCCGCGACAGCAGCTTCGCTGATCAAGCTTTTTTCATGAGGCCCCTGGTCCGTGTCAACCCCGAATCAGGGCAGCTTTCCCTCCAGCGGACCGACTACCAGGCCGAGTTCCTCAGCAGCTTCATTGCCGCCGAAACCATCGACCTCGCAGTCCGTAACTTCGATACATCCAAAGTACATCTGGCGGACCCGCTCGGCGCAGGCTCCACACACGGAGTGGCCGCGACGCTCTTCGAGGGCCTAATACATCGTGCGTTCAAGCACGGCGGAGAGCTTCCGTCCGGTTTCGGTGGCGGCAAGGTCGCTCAGTATTGTCGACTGCTTGGCAGAGCGGACCAATTCGTCTGCTTGCCTACACCGACTCAGAAGCGTCCGCTGTACCTCCAGCCGCCGCAATGTCCCAGTTTCGCACCTGTTGACGCTATCCTTGTCACACAAAGCGTCCTTGGCTTCATGCAGAGTTCCCCGCCCGAACCGCATTCCGGAGCCTTTGCACGCATGCTTGCGATCATGTTGAAGTTGACAGGAGTTTTAGGTTATATCAAGCAGGTGCTATATTGCCTGGTTGGCACTGACGTTGAACGCGTCCAATCGCGTGTGAAGGGGACCCGCCGAATGTTAGTGAAGTTGCAGAAGTTGAACATAGATCAGCTGTGCGACGAATTGGGACTGCCCATTGCCATCGAGGTCGCTAGTAAGGGACTTCTTCGCAAGTTCAAGGTTGTCGGCTATACCTTTCATCCCGAATATGGACTCGAGGAGTTCGAGTAGATGTACCGTGTCTCTGCTTGCAGTTGCATGTAGTTCTTGTCGTATATAACAGACTTTCAATCCTGAGCTTTGCAGAACTTGAAGTGCAGAAATGATTGTGCAACCGACGAGATGAAAAATCCATAATATAATAATCTACTGTACCGACAAACAGATTAACCACCAACGGCACTGACAACAAGCTGGCAGACATCCTGCTTTTCTGCGCGTACGCCAAGCTCCAGAGTGACCCCAACGCCCTGAGAGAACGTCATCCGGCACCGGACAAGGACCTTTCCGCCCCCGCCCGTTACGAGCCCCGACAACTGGAGCGTATGCACCGAGCTGGATGTCGGAACCTCCGTCCCGCCTAGTGGCTCCATGTTCAGCACCTCGATAATCGAGTCGCACGCAGCTGAGGCAGACGATCAGTAAAGAAAGGGAGACACTAGACAGACGACCCACCCTTCAAGCTCTCCACCGACGCGCCGAGGCCGAACGTCTCGGTCACGCTCGGGCCCGCCTTCAGCCGATCCCACTCGGCGCCAAACGCGGTGTACGACGGCACGATGTAGTCCCCGCCCGCACTCAGCTCGACCTCCTCGATCTGGTACTCGTCCTCGTAGCCCTCCGCCTCGGGTTCCCCAGTCGACGGGTCGAGCTCCTTGCTGACGAACTGGAGCGTGCACTGGAAGGTCGCGGTGGCATAGTCCTCGGGCTCGTCGCGCGTGAAGGAGACATATGCGATGCCCGGGGAGGAGACCGCCGACAGGCTGGCGATGGGGAGGACAAAGTCCTGCGTCAGCCCAGCATCCTCGGTCTGCATGGCCATCGTGACCTGCTCTAGAACGGTGTCGGGCAGTGTATTCGACACATTGAACTAGATTAGATATCCGCATTAGCATACAGTAAACGAGGATACGAAGCGGGCGCCATACCTGGAATACGATGTGCTCCTTGAAGATGTGCTTGACGCAGGTAACCTGATACTCCGTCTCGCTCTCCGTGAGCGGGAGGGGCTTGGCGCTGCTGTTGAGAATGGGCCCGTAGTTCGCAAATGGCGCGACGCCTGCGAGTTGCTCCGCATATGCAGATTGAGTCTCGGCCGCGGTCGGAGGTGGAGGTGCGGAGGAGGTGCTTTTGGCAGCAGGCACACCGATGGTGTCCAGAGTACTTGGCCCTGTGGACTGATGAGCAAGGACATACGAAATCAAAATGATCGCATACGGGCGGATTCCAGAGCAGCCTGGGCGCGGCTGATCTTGGGAATAGCTGAGACGTCGAACGGTTGGGCGGAGGCGGTAGCGTCTTTGACGTAGGATACCAGTTTCGATTCCAAAGCAGCCAATGACAATACCGAGTCTAGAAATTAACATGAGCATGGCATTACGACTGCGACTAGAAAAACCTCACCCTCTTTAATGTAAGGCTCGACCAACGTCTGTGTTTTGAAGACCTTCAGGTACAAGGCCGCGCGGTCGCGAACCTCGTCGTCTACATCGTCCAAACACCTATTCCATGGGTTCACGTGCCGCAATCAAACCCAACAACGGTTCGCCCACCTGTTCAGCAAAACAGCGATGCTATTATTCAGCTTGGCGTCGGTAGAGTTGACGCCAAACTTGGCCATGCTCGCCACAGCCGCCGCCCTTACCGGGGCGTTTTCTAAGACGACGCGATTGTAGATGAAACGAATGTATTTTGCGGGTTGGGACGATTTGGGCCCCTCGATACCGAGGAGGTGGAGGATGCGCACAGACAACTTCGTAAACTCGCAGTCTTCGATAAATTCGCAGAGGTGCGAGAGAGCCTGCTCCTTGCACTCGCCGATGAATTTGATCATGTCGAAAATAGCCTCGACAACGGCGCGCTTGAAGTCGTACCCGCCTTCGTCGCGGAGGACGCCAGAAAGGAATGTGAGCATCGCAGCATGTTTGGCGGGGAATTTGAGGCACAAAGAGCGGATGGCGTCGACGATGATGACCTTGAACTCGTCACTGATTTCAGACATGAAGCCAGTGATTTGCTTGATCAGTCGATCCACAGAGGCTTCGTTACCGGTCTGCATGAAAATTAGCATAGAAATCAACGGATGCAGAGTAAATTACCTTGAGCAGTGTGGTGATGGCATACGTCGCAACACTTCTGTTGGAGTCCGTGATGAGATTTTCCAGATCGACATTGCAAGCTGCGACGCTTGTGGGGTGCGAGAGGGCGAGCGAGGCGAGCGTCCGGGTAGCGGCGAACTTGAGGACCGGTTTTGGTGAGGACAGGAAGAGTTGTAGCACTGTTTTTATGACAATAAGTGCACGAATAGAATGTGATGTCACAGATACTGACCTGCTATTGATTTTGTCAACTGCGCTGGCGTCACATTTTTCATTTCACAAATGACGCGGGCAGCCTCGAAATTGACCATGTCGCTCTTGTGTCGTAGCCAGCCCTCGAGCAACTCGACCATCTGCCGTTGTACACTAAACAGAGTCAGCGTCACCCATTATTTGTTGTAGGTACAACAACGCACTTAGGGTCCTCCTCCATGACCTTCGCAGCATACCGAATAAGCATGCACAGCGCCATAGCATTCTTGAGTGTCGTGCCGGCGCCAGACTTGCCTCCACCAAGCTGCTGGATCATCTTCGTCACTGCCATGCGGTCCTGCTGCCGAATGAGGTACAGCAGCCCGAGCGCATGGTACTGCGTGATGTTGCTCGACGACGGTATGGTTTGCGCGCTACTCTGGTTTCCGCCGCCGAAAAATGAGCTGCTGGTCGAGACGCTGCCAAAGTACCCCTGGGACTTGGCGTTGACGGCTTCCTGGGCCTCGTTCACCCAGCGCTTGACGACGTCCTTGGCGTGCGGGAAGAGGTGGTATGCAGAGACGAGCGCGGCGGACGCGATCGCCGGGTTCTTGTCCACAATTGCGGCCTTGAAGAAGCGCTCGACACCCTGCGCCATTGACGGCTGTCTCGCGCATTAGAATTAAAATTACACCAGACACGAAAGGGAAACACACGTCGATAATGCGACACAGCGCACGGATAGCGTTGGGCCGGTAGATGACCTCCGAGTTGGGCTGCATGTCCTTCATAATGCTGGCCGTCACCATAATCACGTCCTCCGCCGTCGTCGCGAGCTCCTTGATGGCCAGATACACCGCCTGCCGCAACGCGCTCTGAAGACGCAGAATAAATGCATAGACGCATAACACGCTGTCAGCGAAGCAACTAAAGCACCAAGACCACACGCACGTCTTTATGCTGGAACAATTTTGTCGTGCCAAAGAACAGAGTGGTCGACTCCTGGGTGGAGAAGGTCTCGCCGACATGGAGAAGGTACACGATGCGCGTGAGGAGCGCCCGACATTTGCGGGGGCTAATGGGGGACTCGTTGAAGACGCGGGCCTCCTGGATGATCGTAGTCTTGTTGTTGTAGTACGAGCTCAGCCCGCTCTCGTCCTCTTTTTTCGAAAACGCCATCGCGAACGACATTTCGGCGGCGGGCTAAATTCCTCGCGAGAGTGGACGTGGTCGAATATGTGGCGGTGTAGTGATTTGTCAGCCTCTGATTCAACTCCAAGTCTTAGATTTGTGTGAAGCGAACGAAAGAATCCTTTGCAGGGTATAAAATACAGAGTAAAGACGGGCATCCAAGATCATAAATAGTTCAGATTTTTTCCACATTAAGATTAGCCGTTAGAATCCGAATAGTCGGAAGATGAGATACAAGAAGGATCCAGTAAAGCGGACCGCCGATAGACCAGCTCTGAAGAAAGATGAGGGACTGGGAAGGAACAGAAGAAGCCAACACGTACAAGGCGAAAAACAGGAACTGGAGGTATGGGTTGAACGTCGAATCGCCGCTCTTCTGCACGTACTGGGCCACAAAGTTGTTGAACGCCGTCGATGTGAATGCTACAATCATCAGCCTGGAAAGCTGTCAGTAACGATACCCTAATAAATGTATGCTGCAACACCTACATGTTTGTTCCGACCCACGCAAGTACGACGTTCGTTCGGCTGTTCCGGTCGTGGTCAGTCTGCTTCGTCGCCGCATCACGGTGCTCCTTCTGTTCGGGCGGCGGAATGCGCAGCGCGCTGCGCGACGCATTCCACAGCTGATCGACGTCCTCGCGCGCCGTCGGAATCTCCACCTCCATCATCTCCTTGCCGTCGTCGTTCTTGACCTTCTTCGCGCCGCCCAGATCCTTCGCCGCACCGTTGTCACCCTTGGTTCCCCACGTAACATCGTGCAAGTTGCACATCGCGTACATCATGAGAATGTTAACGTCTGCGCCATGATAGGTCAGCCCCAGACCAGTAAGAATGTATTGGACACTCACAGGACGGCAGGAAGAACATGTATTGGATGAAGCTCGTAAACATGTGCCACGGCTCCATGTGCATGAACGAGCTGATAAAGTACAGCCCGTACGTCGCCATCAGCGAAATTACAATGTCGCGGAACGTCGAGTTCGTCTCAATAACCGTCCCGATGTGCTTCCAGTCGTCCAGCGTGAGGGTCGCGACGGAGAGGTACACGGTGTACGCCGCGCACCACAGCGTGATCGCATTGCACAACCCAAAGAGCACGATGGCAGTGATGTAGATGAGCTTTGAACCCTGGGGCCGGTTACCGAGCGAACACACGGTAACGACGAAGAGCAGCGCGATGTACAGCTTCAAAAATATTTCAAACACGTCTTTACCGGCGCCCTTGCTAAGGAAGTTGAACGCGTCCGTCGTGCTGTCCGAAGTCGCGGAGCCGACGAGGAAGAAAAAGGCGAGGTAGAAGTTGGCGAGGGAGGTCCAAGTGAAGATGAGCTGAATGGCATTGTAGATGAACTCGAGCTGGAGAAAAATCTTTCGGAAGAAGTTTTGTCCAGACGTCCAGATGCGGAACCAGAAGACCGTGGCGTGGATAGACGCGAAGAGGGAGCCGTTAAGCCATCGGCGACGTTGAGAGATGAACTCTGCAACCGACGTCGGGACATCTGTCGAAGCCTTCGCGCTCTTGACGTACTTCAGGCTGTATCACTTGATGAGTCCTCGAACTTGAAATTGAAAAAGACAACATACATCCACCCTTCCCTCTTCTTGGTTACAATCTCGAAGCACAAGATCCGATCCTCCGCGAGGTACATATTACGCTCTGGGTTGCGAGACCATGGATGAATGGGACGATCAATGGACAACAAACGCAGAACGCACCGAACAGTCCAGCCGACGCTACACCTCCGGCGTGCATCTCCTCGCCCTTGAAGTACGACGCGAGTGGACCCTTGCCGTCGGGCCCATTCTGGAGCGCACGGTAGCGATACGCGCTGAACGCACCGGGCAGCACGCTGATGTACCCGAACACGCTCTCGAGCGGCTTGTCGAGCACATTCGACATCTTGTACTCGAAATTCTGCGACGCGGCGAGCGGGGAGGTGAGGAGGAGCGAGCAGCCGCGACCTGTGTCGACACAGATCTCGCCGCAAGCACCGCCAACGTTGGAGTGCTTGTCAAAGCACTTCCACAGCTCGTAGATCGAGGTGCTGGTGGGCTTGGTGCCGACATCGAGCAAGATGCATACGTTGGGCTTGATGAGCGGCCCAAATGCGTTGAAGAACCACCGATGGCTGTTAAGCTTCTTCTTGTTCTGCTCCTTGAGACAGAATAGGACTTGGATAGGGCAAGAGCCCTGCGAGACCTCGCCGCTGGCGGTGACGACGGCGGTCGTGGTGTACTAGGAATAACGATGATTATTTGGTGACCACCGCAAAGCGACTAAGACAAACCTCGAAAATGTGTGCCGTCACATCCTTGCCTCCGACAGTGTCCTTTGCGATGCCGTCTTGGTAGACACCCATCAGACTGAGGACCTGCAAGGTCCGCTTGTTGACCTTGCTCCGGCCGTCGGACACCACGCACACCACGACCTTTTTCCAGCCCTCCGGACCCCAGGTCTTGGAGCGGTCGCGGCTGCACAAATGGGCCACATTCTTGATGACGGCGTTCATCGTTTTGCAGAACAGCACTTCGTCTTCGTTATACCTGTCGACAAGAAAATAGTGAATCAGGCAAAGCAAGGGATCGGAATCAATCAAGAGTTATACATTGTCATGACTATAAAGAGCTCCGTCTGGCGGTTGTAGAGGAACGGGCGCAAGGAGTACTTCGAGCGCATGAAGTCGTCGGGGTCGCACGTTGCGGCGGTGTAGCGCATCTTGGAGAACTCCTCGATAGTGCCCTTTCCCGCGGGGACGATGTGCGACGGGACAGGCATATCGAGGACTAGGTTGCCCTGGAACAGCTCGACCTGACGCACGGAGCGGCGCTTCATCATTTTCTCGTGGACGGCGCTGTACTGGGAGCCGTATCCAGAGGTGTTCTGGTAGGGCATGCCGGGCCGCTGGGGCGGGTAGTTGGACTGTGCGTATGGCATTTGGGGGACGGGTGCGATGGAGGTCTGGCTCATCCCGTAGGGGTCCAGATGGGTCTGAGAGCCAGCGAAGCTTTCCTGGTACTTGCCGTCCCAGGTATTGTCGTGGTTAGAGGAGGCGTAGTCAGTCTGACCGCCTTGGTTGTAGTAGGGGTCAGGCTGCTGGTGAAATTGCTGCTCCTGGTGATACGGCTGCTCCGGCTGGTGAAATTGCTGCTGCGAGGCAGGCTGGAGATATTGCTGCTGCGAAGCAGGCTGCTGATAAGGTTGGGTGTTCTGGCGCATGGGCTGCTGGGGGGCATCGTTATAGTATTGGTCCTGCTGGTAAGGCTGGGAAGCCTGGCGTTGCGGCTGAGAAGCCTGGCGTTGAGGCTGCTGCTGAGCGTAATAAGGATCGTTGTTCTGACGATAAGCCATTGTAAAGAGAGGAGGTGGTCAACCACGCAGCAGGACCGAAAGCGAGAGTGAAGATGGTGGGCGGAAAGCAAAAGATTGTAGCGACCAATACTTGATCTCGGCTAATTCGCCCCGCACACTGCCTTTTCGCATGGCTTAACGCAGATCTACAGGAAGCCTTGCACATTACTTCCGGTTGTACACACATATTTTATCCTACAATTTTATCCTACAATAACAGACGAGAACCGAACAACAAGACCAAAAGTACAAGGGACGCGGTGTTAGCGGTGTTCCAAGTCTTTCTAAGTCGGGCGACTGCGGAAAGTCCCTTAAATGATGGTTGCGAGAATCGGCCGCTGAGGATAGGCCGCGATACCGCGCCCGCGGGAGCAAGTTGGGGATTATTCAAGGGGGTGGATACAGGGGACTCGATAGGGACTCGGAGTTAGAAGAATGCAACCCTGTCAGGAAGACCTCTTCGTTTTGTAAAGGGCCGGGATCTTGCTGTCCAGGCGTTCCGTGACCAAGTATTCTGCGAATTACGGTCAGCGACTTGTCGGATACAGAGATTCGTCAAAAAAGAGGAATCAGATTTTAACAAATAGTCTCATGCGCCGCAGCGTCGAAGTGAGCTGAGTATTCTTTTCGTCATAGAGGAAAGAAACGAAGGATTCGGTAGCATGACGAACGGAGACTAACCTGTTTGTATCTAGGTCGCCGAGTTTTTCTGGGCTTCGAAAAAGTCCTTGGCGTCAACGCGTCAACGAAGCTATGTGTTCTGCAACGGAGGTCAGTGACCTGTACGATACAGAGATTCAGAAGAAGAAAAAGGAGTCAGATTTGAAAAACAATTGGTCTCATGCGCCGCAGCGTCGAAGTGAGCTGAGTATTATTTTCGTCATACAGGAAAGAAAACGAAGGAATCGGTAGTATGACGGACAGAGACTAACCTGCTTATATCTTGGTCGCCGAGTTTTTCTGGGCGCCAAAAAAGGCCTTGGCGGCAGCTCTCAATGAAGCTATGTGCTCTGCAACGGAGGTCAGCGACTTGTACGATACAAAGAGAGAGAGAGAGAGAGAAAAAAATCAGGAGTCAGATTTAAAAAACAATTAGTCTCATACGCCGCAGCGTCGAAGTGAGCTGAGTATTCTTTTCGTCATAGAGGAAAGAAACGAAGGATTCGGTAGCATGACGAACGGAGACTAAACTGCTTGTATCTTGGTCGCCCAGTTTTTCTGGGCTTCAAAAAAGTCCGTGGCGGCAGCTCTCAACGAAGCTATGTGCTCTGCAACGGAGGTCAGTGACCTGTACGATACAGAGATTCAGAAGAAGAAAAAGGAGTCAGATTTGAAAAACAATTAGTCTCATGCGCCGTAGCGTCGAAGTGAGCTGAGTATTCTTTTCATCATAGAGGAAAGAAATGAAGGAATCGGTAGTATGACGGACAGAGACTAACCTGCTTGTATCTTGGTCGCCGAGGTTTTCTGGGCTTCAAAAAAGGCCTTGGCGTCAGCTCTGAACGAAGCTATGTGCTCTGCAACGGAGGTCAGTGACCTGTACGATACAGAGATTCAGAAGAAGAAAAAGGAGTCAGATTTGAAAAACAATTAGTCTCATGCGCCGTAGCGTCGAAGTGAGCTGAGTATTCTTTTCGTCATACAGGAAAGAAAACGAAGGAATCGGTAGTATGACGGACAGAGACTAACCTGCTTGTCTGCTTGTATCTTGGTCGCCGAGTTTTTCTGGGCGTCAAAAAAGGCCTTGGCATCAGCTCTCAACGTAGCTATGTGCTCTGCAACGAAGCTCAGTGACGTGTGCGATACAGAGATTCAGAAGAAAAAGGAGTCAGATTTAGAAAAAAACAATTAGTCTCATGCGCCGCAGCGTCGAAGTGAGCTGAGTATTATTCTCGTCATGCAGGAAAAGAAGGGAGACAGGGATCGGTACGATGGAAAATGAAAACTGACCCGCATGTTTCTTGGTTGGCGAGTTTGCTGGGCTTCAAAGGGATCGGCGCAATAAAGAAGGGCGACTATCCTGCTCGTTTCTTGCATCCCTGCGCCTGAATCAAGGCCTGGGCGTCAGCTCTCAACGAGACTGAGGATTTTGCGAATAAAGATCAGCGAACGATCCAACGCTATGGATTCGAGAAATCGAGAGTCAGGATAATAAAAACAATTGGTCTCATGCGCCGCAGCGTCGAAGTGAGCTGAGTATTATTCTCATCACGGAGGGAAGAAAGAGAATCACAGCAGCAAAAAAGGGATACTGACCTGTTGCCACCAGCGCCCCTCTTTTCTCTCTTCCCTCTAAACTTGTGTCGGCAGAGTATTATTGTCTTGATGACTTCTTGGCCGGATGATCATCGAAGCACAGGCACGGACGCGATGAATGCTGGTAACCAGGTCTTGAAGAAATCAATCGAATATAAGGACCGATGTCAGATATTGCGTCGAGGAAGTTCTTCAGCAATCAAACCAAGAAAATTACTGCAACGAGGGTCTCGTTGGGTGAGCTCAGGTTTCGCGGAGCCGGTCCGAAGTCCGTTGCATCTGGTGGCCTATTGAGCGTCTTTGGTGTCAAGACCGTCGAGCTCGGAGCTGTTCAGCGCTAAATGGATGCCGACGGGTACCGGGTATCGATGTTCCGCCGACGGTCCTTTCTCGGGATGAGAATGCAATATATCAGATGGTGGGCGAGAGTGGACGTGTTGCAGGTGCGGTAATATTGCCGTTACACAGTGCAATGCGTTGATTTTCATTTGTTCTGTCCAGTCAGCAAATTGCATTTGTGGCATAGAGGCTATTCCTGGATGAGAGTGGGCCAAACCCAAGCAAGTCGGACACAGTACAGCAGCAGTTCCCAGCAGTTCCAGACGTCAGCAAGGCTTGTTGATCAGAGGAGGAATGATCATCTGCTTGGCCTCGCCGATGATTCAGGACCGTTCAGGACGCTGCTGCCACCGGGTAGTAAGGGACAGTGGGTGTCCCGGTGCGAATGACTGAGGTTTTTTTTTGCGAGCGGTGACGGGACAGAATAAGAATGCCGTGGGTGCCGAGATTATTCAAAGCCCGCTTCCGAATCGCTTGGTTGTCCTCTCTCCTCCCGCCCCTCTGACCTCCCCCTTCCGTCCCTCTTAACGTCTCTTTCTGTATTCCAGTAAGTGTTCAAGTCTATTCTGCTTGCTAGTCTCTTTCGCGCAGCAGCGAGAATCGATCCATCGCAGCGTGGCGGCCTCGTTGGCACCACACCCAAGCGCGGTTCATCAGGCTCAAGGCCTCCTGATCCAGCACCCGAGGCAGAGAATGGTGCCAGAACGGCCCAGCGAGCCACCAGTTGCCGTAACCGTGCCGCTCGTCCGCACCGTTTGCCTCCGTCCCTTCACAGCCCTCGTGGGCAGACCATCCATTGATCCTTCCGTCTCCCTTCTCCGTCCCTCTCTCTCGTTGTCGTTATAACACGCCTAACAGTTTGCTCTCCCTCCAGTTTCATCCTCATAACTTCCTTGCTGTATCAACCACCACATTACCAATGGCCGACACCTCTTCGCACAGACTGGACCTTCGGGTCGGCGGAAAGTACAGACTTGGCAAGAAGATTGGCTCAGGATCCTTTGGTGCGTGTTATCCTTTATTTCCGCCTTCCGACTGGATCCGCTCATCGTGCCACTCCTGTAGGCGACATTTATCTTGGGATAAACATTATTTCTGGCGAAGAGGTCGCCATCAAGCTCGAGTCCGTCAAAGCCAAGCACCCCCAGCTCGAGTACGAGTCCAAGGTCTACAAGACCCTCGCTGGAGGTGTAGGTGTACCATTTGTCAGATGGTTCGGCACCGAGTGCGATTATAATGCCATGGTTCTCGACCTCCTCGGTCCCTCCCTCGAGGACCTTTTCAACTTCTGTAACCGCAAATTCAGTCTCAAGACCGTCCTACTCCTCGCAGACCAACTTGTGAGTCATTTTGACTTGTGTTTGTTCTTTGCTCACCACTCTGGCAGATCTCGAGAATTGAATACATCCACTCCCGCAACTTCATCCACCGTGACATCAAACCCGACAATTTCTTGATGGGTATCGGGAAACGCGGAAACCAGGTCAACGTCATCGACTTTGGTCTCGCAAAGAAGTTCCGCGACCCCAAGACCCACCTTCACATCCCCTACAGGGAGAACAAGAACTTGACTGGCACTGCCCGCTACACGTCGATCAACACCCATCTTGGTGTCGAGCAGGCCCGTCGCGACGACCTCGAGTCGCTTGCCTACGTGCTCATGTACTTTTTACGTGGCGCGCTGCCGTGGCAGGGACTTAAGGCTGCTACCAAGAAGCAGAAGTACGACCGTATCATGGAGAAGAAGATGACGACTCCCACGGACCTTCTCTGCCGTGGTTTCCCCAACGAGTTTGGCATCTTTCTCAACTACACTCGGGCCCTCCGCTTTGACGACAAGCCGGACTACTCCTATCTGCGCAAGCTCTTCCGCGACCTCTTTGTGCGCGAAGGCTACCAGTACGACTACGTCTTCGACTGGAGTGTCCAGCGCGGTGCTCAGGATGACGGCTCCGCCGGCACGAGCAAGACTACGCCTGCCCGCCGCAAAGTTGTCCAGGAGGAGGAGGACCCTCGTTCCAGCGACAGAATGTAAGCTTTCATATCCGTGTCCCTCTTCCACATCTTTTTTTACGCGTTTCTGATTAGGCTTCGGTCCCACACTCGTCAGGCGCAGCAAGGTACTCCCGGGGCCGTCGGACAGCAACGCCCGCGTGGCCGCGAAACAGAGCTCTGGTAGATGATCCTTGCGCCGTTCGTTTGCGGAGTGGGTGTGCAGATTCTGCGTCCCAAGTATGGCTGAGCAACTGGGGGTGGAGGGAAGGTGCAGAGGTTTTGCTCGGTCAGGAGAAGGGGTCCCCGGAGTGTGCGTTGGGGAGGTGGATTTTACGAAGAAGGAGACGAAGTGACACGAAAGAGCGTACCATCGCCCCCAACGCCTGCATGCACGCGCACAAGACAAACGCGCGCTCGGTGTTCGTTCCCATTTCGCTATCGGGGCCGCTAGGAATCAGTCAGTCAACTCGGCGCGGCGCCTCTCATTAATAATTGCATTGCGGCCTGCTCTCCCTTGGCCGGTCGCGCGCCTCCTAGCCGCCGCGCGGCGCGATACGGCGCCCTCCTTTCCACCCTCATACATTACATGCCGCCGCCGCCAGGTCTATATATTTCCCCACGGACGCCTTTTCCTTTCACGCCGGCAGTCGCCCCTTCCGTAGGGCATGGGGGCCGCTGCTGGCCGCCTTTAATTCCCTTCCATCGCCCATCATGACACAAGCCCATACACCGCGCCCGTGTTGCGTACTCTTAGTATCACCCTTGCTATCACCACTACGTACCATCCCTCCCATCCCATATTACCACTATCGACCCTCGTGCTAGTAACGACTTCCTCCCCTCCCCCCGTTTCTATATGATACGATACTACTACAATCCCACACTCCTTCCTTTTTTCTCTGCCTTCCTCATCCCCTCCCACTACCACGACCGCACGCTGTGCTATGACTGTTACGATTTCCGATTCACGCACTGCATTTGTTGTCCTCCCGCCGGGGAGAGGGCGCTCGGACGATGGGGAGTGGGGCTGGGTTGTGGGTGTTGGGAGTGACGCGAGGACGCAGAGAAGAATGTTCGATTATAATAGAAGGCGGGCCATGGGAGGTGCGGGGTATTGTACGGTTTGCTTCATCCATGCCATACCATGTACGCGCGTTGTTCTGGCTCCCATGGACCAGACGAATTGAATTGTATAAATGGTTTCTGAGTCGTTCTGTGAAAAATGAGTCGATTATTTACATATGCAATCGTTCGCCGCGGCGGTTCATGCGGGTATGTAATTTTAGCGCGCGCCTCTTTCTTGACCGCCATGTGCTTGCGACAGTCCTTCATCCCTGTTTACGCCTCGGAGGAAGGCGGAGAACTGAACAACAACTCGATAGTAATTGGAGGCTCTACCATGTATCTCAGTCCGGACGAGGCCTGGCCTACCTGCGACACATGTTCAAGCCCTCTAGTACCATTTGTGCAGATGAATGTCTCATCTGAGAACACCCCAGACGCTTTCCGTGCCCGATTTCTTTCGGTGCCTTCGGCTGGAGGAAACCTCGCCACAATGGTCCAGCTCTTCGTCTGTCGCGATTATGACTGCTTCGAGGGGGCCGTGATGCAGGAGGAATGCTCTTGGATCTTGCGGCTCGCCACCGTGCCTCTTGTACCCCCACCCAGTAACGCACCTCATTTAGCTGAGGGGAGGACAAAGATAGAGAACGGTGGTGGATTTCTGCCTCCGCAGCTTGTAGAAACTTGGACCGCCGGAAAAGATGAGACTTTGCATTGGGAGCTGGACGTCGGTGTACGTGACTACTCGGATGAATTCTATAATCTCCATGAGCCCGAACGTGGGTTGAAGCTACTTGGCCATTCAGAGCGAGGTACGTATCGTTACTTCGAGTCTTCGATCGGCTATTGAATAGGTTCCAGGCAAATACCACTATGAGGGAGATTGTGCTGCGGGAGATTGTGCTGCCAAGCAGCGTGAATTGATACAGCTCGGAGACCAAAACTGCTGGGATGCAGACGAGGCTTTGGGCATTGTGAGTGTTCCTCTTGAATTACACATATATCGCACGTAACCACGATTGCAGATGGGATTGCTCGGGAATGTTTGGATCCAGCAATGTGAGACCCACCTAGATCAACTGACATTGGGGATGAGTGGGACTTGGTAAATTTTCAAACTCTTATACATGTTCGTGCTTTCGTCGAGCCTTGCTCTCTGCCTACCCCATGATTGCGGTTCCACTGCGTTTCTGTTGACCCTTGGGCCGGACAATACCTTTCCGGCTTCATAGCCGCTCCTCGAATCGCGGTCCTGACATGATCTGGGCTTCAATCAATTGTTTTGTCCTTTCTTGGCCACTGGCAGATTCGCGGATGTTGTACCTGATACTAGCTGATGCCTCGCGTGTACATATGCACGACCACCCACAAAACGTGATGATCGGCGGATTTCCATGTACAACCTATCCACCTCCTGAGTAGCCGTTTTAAACTTCGGTCTATCGTTCTGGCCATCCTTTGCTTGGGGCTGGTCAGCGTTTGAGCCTCGAAGCTCCTTGAAGTTACGGGGAAGACAACTCAATTCAAAGCAGTACGGCCAGAGTACGGCTGCCAAGCAGGAAACGCCAAGCATATGAAACATTCGCTGCACACGGCCACGGGAACACGGAGATGCGGATCACGATGATCAGCTTACGCCCGCGAAACTGAATGGTATAAATTAACGGGCAGTCAAGCATGTGGATTCATTCTCTTTCTCTGTCTGCTCTTCCTTCCCATTCCCCTTCTTCTTCGACTGTGTCGATCCTTGTTTTTTAGAGCTAGTCTTTCTCCACGATGAAGTTCACATCTACTCTCGTTTCCGCCGTCCTCGCCCTCGGCGTCTCTGCTATCCCTGTCGAGAAACGCGGAGTCAACCCTGCGCTCGTGCCCCAGTTCGGTGTCAACGCAGGAACCAATCCTACCGGCACTGGCGACTGCGACGGCATTAACGGGATCAAGATCCCGTGCTCTTGCCCTCCCAGCCGCGACTCCTTCATTGCAGTGAGTATTGTTCTCCTTCTTCTTTCACTCCCCTCAAACTCAGCATTTATCAGTCGCTCTCCGCCAATGTTGCCGCGGGGCACGACATCCACAATCCTGGGGTGAGTGTTGCAAAAGCACGAATGGCAAAGGTTGTTGAGCTTCGTTTAGGTGCCTGCTCCTTTCCCTACGGACGGCTCCGTCGCATCGCAGATTACACGAATGCAAACCTCGATTTCGTCTCTGCAGAACCTGTTTGGACCTGGAAAGGGCTGTCCTGCTGCATCGACGACATTCAGTGCTCAGCTAGCGTCCCTGATAAATAACGGTCGCCCTCTCCAGGCAGCGGCCGCACCTAAGCCTGCGCCCAAGCCCGCGCCGAAGCCAGCACCCAAACCCGCACCAAAGCCGGCACCCAAGCCCGCTGCGCCCAAGGGTGTCAACCCCGCACTCGTGCCCCAGTTCGGTGTGAAGGCGGGAACTAACCCTACCGGCACTGGTGACTGCGACGGCATTAACGGGATCAAGATCCCCTGCTCTTGCCCCCCTAGCCGCGACTCCTTCATTGCAGTAAGCTTCTTTTCTTTCAGTCTCCCTCCCAGTCCACAACTAAACATTTGTCAGTCGCTCTCCGCCAACGTTGCCGCGGGACACGACATCCACAATCCTGCGGTGAGTGTTTCAGAATGCGAACGTGGAATGAATTACTGAGACGTTGTTTAGGTGGCGGCTCCTTTCCCTACCGACAATTCCAAGGCTTCGCAGATCACACGGCTGCAGACCTCCATCTCGTCCCTGCAAAACCTATTCGGACCTGGCAAGGGCTGCCCTGCTGCTTCTACAACGTAGGCTGCTTCTCTCTTCTTGCCCACACCGTTTATTCATTCGTTCCTGCGTCCCTCTCCCAGGTTCTCCGCCCAGTTGAAAGCGCTGACCGGGTAAATCGGTAGATCAGAACGAGTACGAGAAACGACTAGTTTTTATTTATTTCTTGGTAATTGGTAAGGTTTAATTGGGAAAAAAGCTGTCATGTACAAGCGCCAGTCGTTATCTTTGCACAAATAATTTCTTGGGAAGGAATTGTTTGGTTCGTGTGAGCGGCCGTCTGTGATTGTTGCACCGCTCCGCAGACTTTTTGTCCCCGATCCGTCGCTTAGAAATTGACTCTCTTGCGGCGGAAAACGTAAGATCCCCACCGCTCGGTCTGACCATTTCGCGTCAAATGTGGTGCTACATGAACTGATACGGGATCTGCGACAACTTTTTTTTCTACCTGCAATGTTGCCCTCCGCCAAAGTCATCCATGTCGATACTCGCGGGGCAGTCATTCTCTCCGAAGAGTCACCCGAGGCACGCAAACGCATCACAAATGGCGTAACAGAGGGTATCTAACTTTCCCTTAGACCAGAGACAGTCGAGGGATCTACCTTCCCAACTACATCGAACCCGTGTCGCATATTGCCGTCGACGTGAGCGTGCAGTTTGCACCAATTATCCCATTCCCACCCCCACATAACAGGTCGGCGGGTCTCTGGCCAAGGTCGTCTATTTTACGCGTTCCCCCGAGCCACCCTCTTCTCCGTCGGTCATAGCGACGCGCGGCAGTGGAACTCCGAGCAACCTCTCCTCGCCAAGATCCCACTCACCGCCGTCAGAACCCGATGCTGCTGCGAGTCTTTTCCCTCCGGCTATTGGGAAGCGCACGACCAATGGCGCATTAACTCCGCTCATTCTCGCGGACCCATACACCCACTCGTACCCGGGGAACATATCTGAGCTGACGGGGCTCGCGAACAGTTCGCTGGTGCGCGACACGATTCTGCGGCGGACTGTGCATCATTTTCCTGGTGGTTCGCTCAACTTCGAACGGTTTGAGACGGACGCGATCGACGAGTGCGTAGAGTTCATCCAGGGCCTGATAGAGCGGTCGGCGGATGTAAATGGGGTCTCGATCGACGAAATGCGCAAGGGCGTGAAGATCATGGCGACCGGCGGCGGTGCGCATAAATTCTATGAACTCTTCCACAAGACGCTGTGCGTGGAGGTGCGGCGGGAGGACGAGATGGAGTGCTTGATCGAGGGCCTCAAGTTTATTACGCTCATTCCAGACGAGGTGTATTACTTCTCTGACGAGCTAATCCAGTCGGTCACGCAATCCGGTCCTTCGGCGGGCCCAAGCGCTTTGCCCGCTGCTGCTCCTAACGGAGTGCTGGAGCGCCCGAGTCCGACTCCACCGCAGTCGGTCACGCAATCCGGTCTTTCGGCGGGCCCAAGCACTTTGCCGGCTGTTGCTCCTAATGGAGTGCTGGAACGTCCGAGTCCGAATCCACCGGCGTATGCTGTCACATTCGAGAGCAATCCAACGCCCCAGCTCCCTTGTTTGCTCGTCAATATCGGCTCGGGGGTCTCGATTATCAAAGTGGATGAGGATGGCAAATTCGAGCGCGTCAGCGGCACTAGTCTCGGCGGCGGGACGCTTTGGGGCTTACTCAGTCTTTTAACACCCGCGACGACTTTCGATGGTATGCCCAATATCGCCCCAAAATACGTCTTTTAACTAATCCTCGAACAGAAATGTTAGCTTTCTCAGAACAGGGCGACAATGCGACTGTCGACATGCTTGTCGGAGACATTTATGGCCAGGACTACAGTAGACTTGGACTCAAGTCTACCATGATCGCCAGCTCATTCGGAAAGGTGTTCAAGAAAGGCGGCGACAAGCGCCAGTTTTCTCCCGAAGATATCAGCAGGAGTCTGCTTTACGCTGTATCCAACAACATTGGACAAATTGCGTTAGTCCAGTCCTTCTGTGTATTTAGCTCTACTGATATTTGGTCCGCGATACAGATATATGAACGCTGAAAAATATAACCTGGAGCGAATATATTTCGGCGGGTGCTTCATTCGAGGTGCGCTCAACTTGACCTTGTTTGTGGCCTTGGATTGACTCTTGACTCAGGGCACGCGGCCACCATCGGGACACTTTCGTACGCCATTCGGTTCTGGAGCAAGGGCACGAAACGAGCGCTGTTTTTGCGACACGAAGGATTCCTGTGAGTGTTCATAACTATGAATTATCGTCAATTGACTCTGTTCAGTGGATCCATTGGGGCTTGGTTGAAGAATATCGTTGAAGAGGACGATGCTTGATTGCAGGAGAGACGCGTACTAAAATCCTAAACGCCGCTGGGCACTGAGAGCTACGATATACAATTGTACTACTTAACTTATTTGCGTTTTATCGCTATGTATTGCTTTAGATTTGGCCAAACTTTCAGAGTCTTTGACGAACGCTGAACCAACAAATTGCTCAGCTTTCAAACGATTTGTCATCTATGCACAGCCACTTGTCTTCTTCCCTTGATTCAATGTCGGCTGCAATCTGCTATGTACACGTTTTAGCGCCGCCCCGAGCATCCGTAAGGCTTTATTGGTCCCAGCTGGACGTCTCGCGCATGCAACTGCATGGCTCAGACACGATTAGGCTCTCCGGCTGAGTTTGGAGGCGGTCGCCGGTTCCTGGATGCGTAAGCTCAGATCCGATGGTATGATGTTAGTTCAGCCTGAGAATCGATCATACAACGCTAATCTAGTGCGAGAAGACAGGGTATAGCCCAATAGAACGCCTCCTCGCTGGCACAACGCCCACGCGGCAGGAAATGCCGATGCAAGGGGATATCTTTATGAGACCTCATATGGACATGATGCTCAATCACTCATTGCCCCACTCCAAGAGGACTTATCGGTGTTAGAACGGGACGATAAAGCAGGACAGTAAAGCAGGGTTGATCTTGTTGGCAACTCTTCTGGCCGTCGCGATGCTATAAAAATGCAACATCAATTGGTTATTCGTCAGCTGAATTGACATGCCCCGGTGAACAGCAATATACACCTGCCATTCCTGTGAGCGAATTTTGTTTGTCATATGCCAACCTTCCTTTCTTTTACCCTCATGCCGCCTATGAAAGTGTCCCTCGACAAAGTGAAGAAACCTCGCCATCGCCACTCGGCCATCCAGCTAGCTGCTCTGAACGCCCTCTACGAGGAAACAGAGCATCCGTCCCTTGCACAACGCACCTCTTTAGCACAATCTTTGGGCCTGTGCGTTATTGCTGCTATATCTATTGTCCCATCTCTAACTTCCTCTTTCACAGCGAGACGAAATCAGTCAATGCATTTTTCCAAAATCGTCGCGCTTCGCAAAAGAAGCAGCCACGAGGCAGTCCTTACGATGCCCCACAAAGAGCTCCTTCCCAGTCCCATCCTTCCTCTCTTGTCGACGACGACTACTACTATCCGCCCACCGAGCATCAGCATTTTAGATCTGAGGACCCACACGGACGAAATCAATTGTCTTCTCCCATTGATCGCCGCCAATTTCTTTCTGAACCGGTCATGGACAATGGCGTGCCGTCTCGACTCCAGATAGACGAGCTCCAGAGGATTTATCGCATAAACCCATACCCCACTGTAGAAGAGTCGAGGGTTATAGCCCAACGGATAGGAATGTCAGTGACAACTTCCGCTTTTGCATCATCGTTGCATCATGAGCGGGCACTGACAGTAGTTCTGTAGGCGCTATCAAACGATCGTTGACTGGTTTCGAACACAACGAAATTTGTACAGGCGCAGCTTAGATGATGATTATCCCACGACTGCCGCTTTAGAATCAATCCCCGAAGCGAGCGACAGGCATTCTCGCATATTCCCAATATTGCCGCCAATATCTACACTCCCCCCGCCGACCTCGCACCCCTCGCTCGTGGGCTTTGACCGTGCACCACGCCTATCAACTACAGCTGTCCCTGAGGATCAATATTATCCCGCTCATAATAGAACAAGATCTTCGTCTCCCCGCAACGCTACCCCATATAGCTCTAGCAGCACAGCTTTATCCCTCTCTGCTCGCCAGCGTCGGGGACGTCCTGACTCCTTCCAGCTCAACAGCCTACGACGGCTGTTGAGCAAGACACCTACCCCTTCGATCGAGGAGCGGTCAGCTCTGGCGCTCGAAATCGGCATGGACCTGGGCAAGGTGACGAATTGGTTTCGGAACCTGCGACAGTCTGCTCGAAAGCGGGAGAAGAAACATGGTCGTCCTGGCGTCAGCGACGACGACTTTGATTATAACGAGCCCGTATATCTCTCGTCGACGTCGCGATCGCGGTCGGAGACACCGCGGATGTCGTCTGTCGAGCGGGATGCGGACGATGTGCGGGGGCGGCGCAGGAGGCATGCGCCCATGCCTTCGAGCGACGATGAGGAGGATGCGCAGGAAGCGGTGACGCCGTCGTCTTCACCCTCGCCAGAAGGATCCCCTTCTCGTCGGAGGCTCCCGGATTTAGAAGACAAACCCACAGTGATGTCCTCAGTGCCATACGAGGATGCGTTATTACTTCTTTCGTTTCACCGTCGGGCGGGTATGTTCTGAGTACGTTTGCGGGTTGGTATATCGACGAAATATTTAAAAGTACCTAATCCACGTTGTTGTACTTTTACCAGCTTTAAAAAAGCTGTTTGCTCTGCCTTGAAGCTTGAAGGATATCTGCGAAGGAATGAGTTAGCAAACGAGCCTGCAGAAGAATCCTTATCTTATCTGATGCTATTTGATCG
Organism: Mycena albidolilacea; assembly: GCA_029282495.1. Taxonomy (NCBI): domain Eukaryota; kingdom Fungi; phylum Basidiomycota; class Agaricomycetes; order Agaricales; family Mycenaceae; genus Mycena; species Mycena albidolilacea. Next base: position 1,769,785 of record JARIHO010000005.1, on the reverse strand, counting down.
CCTATTTTCAACCATCTGATGCCTCGTGTTCATCCTGCTCCACGATATCGCCTGCTCCGTCCCATAATTTGAGGTCCACTTCTCTTCTGTCGACATCGATATTGACTCGGGATACCAATCATGCAAGGGCAAATACATATTTCATCGCCGCGAGCTCCGCGTTCGTCGCACCACAGATCAGCGTCCACTCGCAGCTCCCCGCGCCAACGAGAGCGTCGTTCTTTCGGTGGCCCTCGCCCGAACCAACCCAACTTCGAGGGCTCCCCACACGCTGCGCTCGTTCCGGAAAATTTAGAGGACGATCGCGACACGTTTAACGTCGATCCCACCTCTGGGACCCTCGAGGCCGGTGGCGAAACTTACCAACCGTCTATTGAACCGGCGGGACGCCGTGGCCTCTTCGGCGGCTTGCGCAAGGCCTGGCAACGAAATCGCGCGCCAGGACCGGAAATTGCGCAACCCGAACCAGCTGTGGTGCATGAGGAGGAAACTCTGTACGCGCCGGTTCCTCGTGCGGAGCCCGAGATGCAGTATTCTTCCCCCGTACCGAATACTCCGTATACTGCCCCATTGTCGGACGGCGGGCGTATCGCGACGCCAGAAGTACATTACGCCGCCTCTGTGCCGCATACTTCTGTGGCGGGAGATGCGGAATATCCTGAATCTGCGGAACGGGAACCTCACCACCGACAGGAATCTTCGTCGTCGATATCGGAAACCGTTCACGCGACTACCCAGGAGCACTATGAAGGAACAACTGTGGTAAACCACGACATGGTGCTCAGCGAACAGATTGGGAGTCCTGAGTTCGTGGAACCCAAGCCGGCTTCGGATTACGCAAAAATGGACTCGCCTCCGCGCTCAGAGGCGTCGTTTGGATTTTACATGACGCGCCTCCAGCGGTTCTTCCAAGCCATCAACGAATTACCTTGGATAGCATCTGACCGTGTCACCGTCGATTATATCCCGGGAAGAGCGAGGCAAAGCCAGGGTGGTCCTACCTTGCGCTCCCGCCCCGCTCGCAAGGCAATTATCTCGTGGTACAACTCCAACGTACCACAGGGCTCGATCGATCTTCTCTCCAGTGGGTCGCCGTCTAGCCGCCTTGCCGAGTTCCCGCAGGCGAAGGGAATGGCGACGCCCTCCGCGCAGTATGCGGATGTCGTCTACGCTAATAATCTTCCCGCTCCGGCGTCTTCCGCCGGCCCGCCTCCGATGTCCTCCACGACGCAGGACATGGTAAGCCAGCCAGCGCCACACCGTCCACGTCGAGTCCCTGCGCCGCAGGTCACGGCGGATCTCGCTGCAGCAGGCGAGGCAGACCCTTTCTACTCCCCGCGATATCCCAACGGCGGATATGTGCCTTACGATCAGCTCCCGCCGCAACAGGTGGCGGCCTATACGGGGTCATCTGTCGCCTCGTCTCTTCCACCGCACCAACACCAGGCGTCGGAGGTGCCATAGTCTGAAGTTGACGGAACCTTCTTGGATACCGGTATCCACAAACGTCTGGGTACGATGTCGATTATGCGCATGCTAAACTTCTGTATTACTAGTACTTCTACCATGGACCCACATGGCAAACATGGTGGAGAAGTCTTTCTGAATGTTATACAAATTTCTACGGTGTTGGCAAATACATCTGGAAGCCACCGCTGATTATAGTGGTTCTTGATTCCCCACGTGCTGCTGCCTTTGCATCCCCGTCCACCAATTCGTTCATTTCCACCCCGTCGTGCCCCGGAACCCACACAAGTCGGATCTGTTTCAAACTCGGTGTGCACCGTAATTCGCGGTAGAATCGCTCGACCAAAGATCTGTGCCTCGTCGGCCTCTCGCCGAGAAGCTCGCGAATCGCCTGCTGACAGTCCGAGAGGATCGTCACTCGGGTGAGGGATGGTATTATTTGGGCGATTTTGAGGGCTAATATTGTCCCCAAAAGCTCTCCCTCGACGGACAGATGGCGATCTGCTGAACCGATATACTGTGTCATAATAATCGTTCCTGCGGGAGTCCTGATGCGAGCTGCTCCTCCAACCCCTCCACCGATTCCAGCTCCATCTGCAAACACACATACGCCCTCCTTTTCAAGTTGAGCAGCCAATCGTATGCCCTCATCTCTCGTCTTTGGGATGTAAGAACGTATTCGAGGCTGAATCGTAGGCCGCCCGGAAACATGGCCGCCGAACGCAAGGGTCGGTTTGAGTACAAGTCGCGCGAGGGTGTTCATGAGTGGGAAGCTTGGATAGTGAGCTCTCTGTGTGGGTTCTCGGCTGGTAGCGTCCAATGGAGACCATCTTGCCGCCTATATACTAGCAAGCACCAAAGCTGCAGTCAAAGCATGTTTGAAGCGAGATGAGCGCAAGTAAAGCAACGGCCTGAGCAATCCGGAGAGAGCATGAGGGCCGGATGAGTCCCGCGCGCACGTTTCATTGGGTGCCCCATTAATGCCTTTTTATCCACGGATGGCTGCTGAACATGGTCCGGACTGGACCGATTCGTCCGTAAGGGACGCTGAAGGGCAGGCGTTAAGGGTGAAACACAGTGCGCATGTCGTACCGCAGAAATGTGGGCCCGAAACATACGTCGATCGAAACCTCATTTGCCACATCCCCGGTGCTCAATTTCATGGATCAAAGTAAGATTGCCATTTCGGGCGATAAGCGTTTATGTGTTTGTTCTTGTATTCGCTCCGTTTTCATGTCCAGCGAATTTTGAAGCGTGGAGCTTTGTCGAATACAATAGAGACTTGACGTCGAATCTTAATGCTAAGTTAGTGAATCGGAGTGAGTCGGATCCTGGCCGTTTCTTGCAAGTCTTAAGTTGGTTTGCCTCTTGTTTCCTAGAAGAGTTTCTGGCTTTTCGGCCACGGACTGCAACTTATTCGACTCTCTGAGGAGATAGGGGTCCGATGAAATCCAATACGACGCTGCAGCATCTTCGGCTTATTCAAGTTGTGTGGACGCCATACCGGCCTCGGAGTCCTCGATATCTCGATCTTTCAAAGTTCTTCGTGGTTGCGACGGCAGTCAAAGACATTACAACCAATGCTTCGACTTCCTATACCGTCGACGCACTAAAACCTTACATGGATAATGGATACCATCATAATGGAAGACGGTCGACATTGGAAGTTACGAAGATGCATATACATTGAGAACTGTCCCGGGACTCGCTGTGCGTAAAAGATAAAATATAAGACTTTGGGATGGTGATACATGAGTTGTTATCGGTAAAAAGACTCAAAAGAGCCTAAGCACTCCCGGCCTGGAATAATAGCACAGAACCGTGAAGAAGAGAGTGAGGAACGAAAGCAAAATGGAAACAACGGCGGTCAGAGGGGCGATGACGGCGTCCAACATTCGAGGAAGGGTGGTGGCTGAAGCGTCGTCATCAGACACCAAGTGCGTCGAAGGTGTGAATTCGGATGTGGAAATAAGGGTGGTTGAGCCATGGGGCATTACGCAGCAAGGCTCGTTGTAGTCCGGGCACAAGCCCAAATTTTTCTCCACTCGCTTGAATAGAACTGGAGCAGTCGACCCGCTGCTCGAACGTAGCGGCACAACAAACATGGACGGGCGGTCGCGTCTTGAAAGCAGACCACGGCCGCTGGGAATCGCCTCGCAACCAAATTCCTTCAGAACTTCCGACACTACGTCCCAAATAGCAGAGGACGAGGAGTGGGGGGACAGTCCTCTGAAGCGCAGCGACTTGCGAGAGAGGTAGGCCTCGAGCCAATGGTGTCGGTCCCGAAACTGTTTGGGATTTGGGTGGCGCGTATGGGCAGTGGCCGGCATACACGAACACGGGCCGGCTAGACGCCATTTCCAAACGTCGAAGCCATAAACGTACTCGTAAAAAATTCGGCAGTGAGGGCATATGAGATGGCGAAGGGAGCTTTCGTAGTGTTGCAAGGCCTCGGTCGACATTGCGATAAAGTGGATGATTAAAACAGGAAGCAAGTGGGTCCGAACGAAGAATAGTAGCTCAATCGGCAAGGATGAAAGGGAACGCCGAGGCGAGACCGTTCGTCGACGCAGCTTCCCGAACGCGATCAGGTCAAATTCACGCAATTCTGGGGATATTTGGGCGAGTGCTGCGTGCATCAGGGCGGACCGTGTGGAGTTCAATGCCATGGGACCTGAATAAAACATTTAACGCAACAACATGGAGAACGAAATGCTTGCGTACCGGGCCACAGGAGAGAGGAAAGGGCTCCCTCCTTCCACAGCACATACTTGGTTTATATTAGAGAATCCTCGGTCGAGATGCGACCGAAACCAGCCGCCGGTTGACGTGACGTTTACCTCCGCGTAAAGGCCAGAGCGACCGACCGGTATTTCCGAGCGACTTCTCAAATTCTAAGGGTTCCAGCTTGACTGACAGACCCCTTGAGAAAAAACGAAGAGCAAACGCCGCATTAAAACGTTAACGATACAAGGGCTTGAATGAATTTGACCGTTACAGACGACTCTTCGCTTTCATGCCCGCTGACGTTCACCTCGTGAACAGCAGAGATGCGACGGGAAAGGGGTCGAGCGAAGATTAGGACGGAGCGCAAAGGTTTATAGAGCGGCAAGAGGTCAAGTGCTGGTCATGATAGAGTAAAAGCCAGAGGCGGGAATGGTCGAATGGAAGAGAAGGATAGAACCAGCATTCAAACTCAGCCAGCTGTGCTTAGGACGCGGTCCCTGGCGTGCCTGACGGAAAAAAACCAGCATGGTATTTCTTCAGCGCATTCAAGAAAATACTGTAAATTTACAACGCATTGTATCTACCAACGTTCAACCCGTGCGATCCCTGCGTCGAACTCCGTCACCAGGTCCAAGCTTTTCGCGGATGCGCCATAACCATGATTTGATTCTACAAGCACGCCGTATATGTCGTTGCGCCGACTGGATTGGGAATATGCCCGTATACCGGGATTTTGAGCCGCCCACTCCAATATCCTTGAATGGTTTAGCAGTCGTTAGCGTCGGTCCAGGATCTTCAAGCGAATGAACAAATTTTGTGGAGCTTACTTCTGGCGTATCTTGTCCTTTCGAATTGTAAAGTGGGAAGCTATCACATCCTGTTAGAGTTTTTGGAGTTGGATTCATCCCTCAAAAATGGTGTCAAGTAAACTGGCCTTCCAGATGCCATTCTTGTAACTGTCTTTTAGCCACTCGGTCATGGCCCATCTACACGTTTGCTGGGAAATTTCGCGATTGTATTCTAGGGAAACCTGTGCTTTGGGGTTCGCTTTTCCGTGTCCAGGTCTATAAAATCAGCGAACACTGGGCAATAAAAAGATAAAAACGCACTCGTTGTAGTAGGGCGTCTCGACAAGGATCATGGACTGTATACTCACGAGAACTTGGAGGAAAGTCGATGCCGAAGTCCACTTTTCTTCAGGCCGGCCTTCCCATGTTCCCAACAAAGACAGGCACACCTGGAATCGATAAATAAGTCTATTCTTCGCGTCGAGGAATAAGAGGCCGTACTTTGCCACCGTTATACCTGTTAATAAAATGAGACACGATCAAAGACATGTGAGACTCGGACATACAAATTCGGATTGAACCGAACCGTCCCTCCGCCAGTAGTTCGGAGATGCATCAACGGCGGCGTCGCCGGGTACGTCAAAGGCATGAAGCAGTCAAATTCGAATAGTCCGTCGCTGTAAGGAGTGCCGTCTGGACCTGCGATCATGACCTTGCTACAGCAGGGATTCAGAATGATCGCTTTGCTAAACAAATATCGCCTGAAAATGCTTACATTGCGTCGTTTCGAACGTCGTCCACACGTACCCAGATCCCTGGGGGCAGGCTCGTCGCCATCGTCGCCAGTTCTTTGATGAGATGCAGCCGGTTCTTTGGGGTGCGGGTGGCTGATTCTGTTGTCTTCAACTCATTGTGGTAGTTGTACTGTGAGAGGTCTATTTCGATGTGCTTGAATGACAGGGTTTCGCAGGCCTGAGAGTACGCCTTCTCCATGTCGATCCCCGGGTCACGGTTCTTACCTTTGCCCTTGCTGGGGGATGCCGGCGTTACGTCTCTTCCAGATTCGCGACCGAGGACAGACATTGCACGCTCCATGTCATCGCGAGCCGCGATAATATCGCCGCATAGAGAGACGGCTCTGATAGTCTCGTCATCCTCGTCGTCCCCGTCTCCGTCGTCCATCATGTGTTGAGCTCCCGCCATGAAGGCTTCGCATTGTTTGGTGAGTTTCTTGAAATGATCGTACAAAGGAGGATCCTGTTCAATGATCCCACGTTTGTCCTTCTCCCATGTAATTTCTCCGTCTTCCCACATCCAATCTTCGAGGCCAGAACTCCGTTCCATGCAAAAGCGGGGGGCGATCAGCACCTCGACGGTGAGCTCGCAGTCGGCCATTCTCCGGAGCAGCGCGATCATAGCATAATAAAGTTCGCTTCGGGTGATCCAATCGGTTACAGAGTCGTTTCGCAGGAGGCTGCCAAGGAGCTCCGGGAGTTGCGAAAGGGAAAGCAAGTGGCCGATGGAGGGATGAGGCAGCATGTCGTACACCTCGGCCGAATCCGCGTAGGGAGAGGGAAGAATGGACGTCAGTGTGGTCAAAGCTCTGACGACTATCTCGTCCCAATGCGATTTCAATTCGGCCGTTTTGGAAGATTGGTTTTTGGCGCCGCGACCTCTACCGCGACCGCGACCTCCGCGTCCGCGTCCGTAGCCCCGGTAGCTGCCGCCAGCATCAGTCCCATATCCTGTGCCTGGGTCTATAGTTAGAGTACTGAAGTTTGGCAGTCGCATTCTCGCACCTCCAGGACCGACGGAACCACTTGTAGGCATCTGCTGCTCAGAAAGAGCGAGGACACGAGATTCAGCCGTGGCCCGCTCACCCAGGAACTGACGGTCGAAACCTCCGAGACATTCAAATATGGCCAGAGCGCGCGCGCCTGAACAGCACGATGCGACGGTGCATTTGGCGTTCTTAGATAGCCCTTTGCAAGATTTCGGACATTCAAGAGGGGCAAAACAACCTCGACAGTGATTTGTGCTGCATGAAGAGCAGGGAGCATGTAACAGCGTGGTCAAAGACGGCGGTAGCTCTCCAGTTTTAGTTACGACGGAAAACATGACCTGTGAGACGTCGTGACAGATTCTGTGAAAGAAAGAAATGCACGTACGAAGCCCCGAGGAGATTTAACGACCTTTCCACAGTTCGTGCAGTTCCGTTCAGCATTAAAAAACGACCGAAACTGAGCCAATCTTTCGTCGGGGGGAATATTGTCCGCATGCGACGACGATGAACCACCTTTAGTCTTGGAACTATTCGTGCTGGGCTCAGTTCCCCATGCGTCAACGTCCACTATTTCAGGTGTCTTGCTGCGCGTCTCGACAGGCTCCGGCTCCGTCCCCCATTCAGCTGCAAGTCGTCTTGCCATAGCAGCATCGTCCTCGAAATCGTCGACGTTGATAACATCCGTACTCTTCGACGACTCTCCCTTTCGTTTCTCATTTTCCTCGCTCTCCTTAATCATCGCCAAGATTGTCTCCAAATCGTCTTCGTCGTCGTCGATCGTGATAACGTCTTCATCTTTGGGCTGTACACGGGCGCGCTTGGGATCTTTAGGAGAGCTGGTCTTCGAAGGAGACAAGGGACGTTTGAGGCTAGTACCGGCCATTGTTGTATTCGAGGAGCGCGTCAAGGTTGTTTTGCAATGATCGCGTCAAGATACAACTGCATTGGGAATCGGCTATACTCGGCTTTCGAGTACCGGAACGGTCTTTCCTGCTCATTCCCGGACCTCAACTTACTGTTGGTCTCGGTGACCCGTGGCCATCGCTATTATTCAGACGGTTCAACGTTGAACCCTCTGTGGGTACTTAAACGCGAATTCGACTATACGCTGAACACTTCTCGTCATATGATGCTGTCCCGGAACGGTCTCAAATCGACTGCTATTCGCGTCGCACGCGCAATGTCTTCTACTGTGTTACCCCTCCAACCCCCCTCTCTGGACGATGAAGCCCGTCAGTTCGAGGAACGTACCGCAGAAATGGCCGAGTTCTTTGCGCGTCCACGTTTCAGCCAGACGAAACGACCATATTCCCCGGCAGATGTCGCGTCTAAACAGGGTTCATTGCCTGTACTGCCCCTACCTTCGACGCTGCTCGCGGACAAGTTCTATGGGCTCCTTACCAAGGCCGCAGAAGAAGGGAAGCCGTTACATACGATGGGAGCTATCGATCCGGTTCAAATGACCCAAATGGCTGCGCACCAAGAGGTCGTATATATCTCTGGGTGGGCTGCTTCGAGCGTTCTGACTACCGGTAACAATGATGTCGGTCCTGACCTTGGGTGAGTAACAGAAATTGGGTGTCCACGTTCAACAGTTGAAGATGCACAGCGATTATCCGTACACAACTGTTCCCAATCAAGTCCATCGTATCTTCCGCGCACAGCAATTGCACGACAAGAAACACTACGACGAGCGAATCACCGCTACCCCGGAAGCAAGGGCCAAGATGAAATACATCGACTACCTTCGGCCTATAGTAGCTGACGGGGATACTGGGTAATTATGTATTGCATGTAGTTAAACATCTTTGCTCATTTTCAATTAGCCATGGCGGACTCTCAGCTGTTTTGAAGCTTGTCAAGCTCTTCGCCGAATCTGTGAATACCACTTTCATAAATTAGTCCGCCAGCACCACTAACCTTTGACGTAGGGCGCCTCGGGAATTCATCTCGAAGACCAACTTCACGGCGGAAAAAAGGTTTGTTTACTAGAATGGTCAACATCTTTAACTGAAGGCTCTTGTAACAGTGCGGACACTTGGGCGGCAAAGTCATCGTTCCCACTTCGACCCACATCTCTCGTTTGGTCACCGCCCGATTCCAGTTGGATCTACTGAAATCGACGATGCTTCTCATTGCCCGGACAGACTCCGAATCTGCCAAACTTCTCTCCTCCTCCGTCGACGCAGAGGATCATGAATTTATACTGGGCACGACGTCCAAGGTAACCAAAGGACTTTCCCAAGTACTGGCGGATGCAGAGGCAAGAGGTGCAACTGGCGCCGAGGTTGATGCTCTCGAGCAGCATTGGACAGAGGAGCACCCTCTGTGCACCTTCAACCAAGGTGGGCGATATTCCAATTCATCGCTTTTATGGTAACGAATCCTTCCACTAGCTGTTGAGGCAACTATCGGGAAATCTTCCATCGAGAACAAGGATGCGGCCTATAAATCGTATCTCGCAGCAGTCGAAGGCAAATCCACCTCCGAAGCTCGTGAGGTCGCCACAGATATTCTGGGTGAAGCTGTGTACTGGGACTGCGATCGTGCGTGTTCACATAAATGTATTACCTCTAGCCCTTACAGGCTTCAGTCCCACGCACACGCGAGGGTTACTACCACGTCACCGGGGGCATTGAGGTACTTCCTTGGTCATTCATGTCTTTCTACGTCTCTGATCTCGGTCGTTCAGCCCGCCATCAAGCGCGCAATCGCCTTTGCACCATACGCCGACCTGATCTGGCTGGAAACCAAAGAGCCCGATCTCGAGCAGGCCAGATATTTTGCGCGCAAGATTCGCGCGAAGTACCCCGGCAAGTAAGTCGTTCCGTCGTGCACAGTCCGGCATAGATCTGACAAGTGTTTCAGATGGTTCGTGTACAACCTGAGTCCCAGCTTCAACTGGAGCCAGCACGGGTTCAGCGGTACGGAGAGCTGCACTCATCCTGTCGCTAGTACTCAAGCAACTCACAGATGCCCAACTCAAGTCGTTCGTCTGGGATCTGGCGAAGGAGGGGTCTGTATTTTACCCCAGAATCTGTTTGCAACGTATCACTGACTGATTTCTTAGCTTCGTCTTCCAACTCATTTCGCTTGCCGGTCTTCATAGCGGCGCCGTCGCGACAGCAGAATTGGCCCAACAGTTCAAGGAAGACGGCATGCTCGCGTATGTCAATCTCGTCCAAAAGAAAGAGAAGGAGATTGGCTGCGATGTCCTTACGCACCAGAAGTGGTCAGTCCGGGAATCATCCAGCCAGCTACCGTTACTGAAGCGTAAATAAATTAGGAGCGGCGCGAACTACATCGACAGGATCCTGCAAAGCGTGTCGTCTGGCTCGTCGAGCACTTTGTCTACCGGAAAGGATTCGACGGAGCATTCGTTCTGAGCCTTGGTTCCTATGGATCATTAAATTTACATGTCAATTGCGCAAATTCAATATAAATTACAGTAACTACAACGTCTGCGACGTGTGTACATGTGAGGCGAACCTCCGTTAGTGGACCCATTCCGATACTGAAGATTGAATTGATGATTTGTCCTGAGTACGGGGACTGACAACTCACCTCCCCGAATCCTAAGGCTCAATGGGTGGCGCGAAAGGGTCATCAGACTCGTCCATTTGCAGAGGACCGCCAAGCAACGCGTCGGCCTCATCCAGTTGGGTCAAATCGTGGCTGCCTTCTAGCCCCAACCCGTCCGGTGCAAGCGTCGATATGTCCATGAGCCCTTCGTCCGTGTCCAGCCCAACACCGACGCCTTGGTCCATATTCGCCTCCATCGTCTTCAAAGATTCGTCCAACGCGCTGTTGCTCTCGGGGTCGTCTAAATCCTCCGGAGGCTGGAGGCCCATCGACAATTGAGGTTTTGGCGAGGGCGGCTTCGACGGAGGTTCCTCTTCCGGCGCGGGGGCCTCTGTCGTATCAGGAACCGGCGCGACAACAGCAACTTCGTCCTGGTCCTCTTCGTCGCCTTCTACGACCTCGACCTCATCAGGCAGCGGAGCCAGCGGCTCATCGGCTTCGCCCTCATCGTCACTGAAATGCTGCGGTTGTTAAACCTAATACAATAGCTGGAGAATGCATTCGCTCACTTGGGTCTTGGAGGTCTTGGTCCATTTAAGCACCCGCAGTGTACCCGCTGGCGCGACGTCAGGAACGACCCAGACTTTCTCCCAGGACTGGACCGGCTGCATGAGCTGCCGACGGGCGGCCTCGGTGGTCGCTGAGCTGACCCCGACTCTGCGTTTTGTGCTCATCGCGTTTTTTTTGGTTCAATTACTGGTTTGGGATCAGGAACGGGCGCGGTCACATGAGGTTCGGCGATCACTCCTTCGATCACTCGATCAACACTCGATGCCACATCGCCAGCAGGCTGCAGCCAGTTTAACGCGAGCGAGTCGGGCGACAACTGCAGTACCCGCATTATCGGGAAAGCATGGGAGAGACCATCCCAAAGAGCTCACACGGTCCCCAGGAACTACTCTGGCGATTTGGCCGAACGGCGAATACACCGACCGTCGATGCATATATCATATATGCCATCTCGCCTAGACTGGCAGGACATGTATACATGAGCGGCCATTTGTCCCGTCATCCGGTAATATTTTTCGCTGTCCTTATGCATTGACATGGTGGCGTATTCCCCTGGTACCTGACGCGCGGTCGATAAGCCCGTGCCCCGGAGCCTTTGACTGTCTTTCCGGGAGCTCCCAGTTGGCGCTCTCCTCGGAAAGAAACTGCCGCACCACAGCAGTTTGACGATCGGAATGACCACAAATGTCTCATCAAAAGCCACTCATGAAAGGGGTCTTTACTCCAACCCACAACCACCACTATCTTCACACTCCTTCACAGTACGACGCGGTATGCAGCTGCTCGCCCGAAAACGATTCATGCTCTCGATCTTGATCTGGGCCTCCATCTCTTGTGTCCTCCTCTTAACATATGCTTTGCGACACTTTTACCCAAATCTGAATCTGGTCCTATCGACCGAGTTCGAGAGATCCCAAGCAAACTTCGATCCACCGCCGGATCTATTGCATCCCTTGGTATCGTTAAACGGACCCCCTACGCGAGCATATAAAGGTAAGTTTCGTGGTTATCCACCATTAAGGCGTGCGAGTCATTGTGTTTTAGACAATCTCCGAAATCAAACGAAGTATATTACTTCGTGGGGCTCTTCAGCAGGGTGGGGTAAGTCATTAGGGTTTCCCTTTAACTTGTTTTCATGATTTAACTCGAGCGGCATAGCGAACGACGTGATAAGCTTTGTACGTCTCTCCTCACCCACAGCGTTGAATCCCGAGCTCACTTTGTAGCTAAATCTTGTCTATCTTGGTTTAATAACGGACCGAGTGGCCATTCTGCCCGTCTTCACGTCAACACATCTGCCTCCTGATACTCCTCCGCTGCCATTCGGAGAGGTATTCGATCTTCCACGCCTTCGGACCGCTCTGGGGTTGCCCATTTTGGAGTGGCGAGACGTAAAGGAAAAAGATAGTGAAGTCCTTGAAGATATTGGCTGCTGGAATGTGTGGGAGTCCGTGCAGTTCAACGACAAGGCTCCGCGGCATAGCAGTGTCACCGAGAAGTTGAATCTCGGTATGTGGTGTTGTGATGCTTTATGCTGCTCTGACGCTCTGCAGATATTTCCTACACAAAAACTCCGCAATGGATCAAGATGATTCCCAACTACGAACACGACCAACACAGCACATTTTGGTCACTAGCGTCCCTCGCTTTTTCCGAGGCGCGGAACGCGAACCTAGTTCCGCCTCTGCCGTCCCCGCAACACCGTGTCTCTCTACCGCCGGACGAACAATTATTGTGCTTCGACTTTCTGTACTATGTCGCTGCACAGGAGGTGAGGATCCATGTGCTTATTTCTTCAGTCGCTCATCTGGGAAATAGCCCGATGAAGTCCGCTTAGATTACAGGCTCGTCCTCTTCCCCTGTCGTGTATCAGACACTGCTTACAGAATCGTAGCCCGGCTTGGCGATTTGTCGGGCAGTACATGCGGTGGACTGACACCCTGGAGAGGTTAACAGATGCATATCTCCGGCATACGCTCGGTGTCGGCGCCCATGATCCTATACCCCTCGTATGCGGACCCTGTTCTGGGGCAAGCGGTTGGAATCTAACTTGTACTACTCGCAGTTCATATCCGTTCATGCTAGACGTGACGACTTCCAGAATTGGTGCGGTGAATTCACCAAGGAGGAGTGTTTTGCTCCGCTTTCTGTGATCGCCCGCAGGGTCGACGAAGTTAAGGCCGAGGTCTTGCAGCAAAAAGGTGTCGCGGTCAATCACGTTATAATCACGAGCGACGAGAGGGACGAGGCTTGGTGGGATCAGGTCGCAGAGCAGGGCTGGCGGACACCTGACCACGCTGGATTGAAAACGGAGGAAAGATATGGAGTATGGTACGGTACATTTCGCTGCCTTATGTCAAGCTTCGACTAACCGTCCGTTAATAGGTATCCGGTCCTTATCGATGCCGTCATTCATTCGCGGGGAAGTGGATTCGTTGGGACGAGCAGAAGTACTTTCTCTATTTTGGCAGCCAGGAGAGTGTCCTCTTGGAATAATGGACCTGTAAGAATGGTAGAATGGGGCAGCCCTACGGCGGACTCTCATTTAGAAATGTAGATTAATGTACTACAATAAACGTTCGAAGAAGATGGCTCAGTATTCTGCAGATATACCTCTCACGTTCGCTCACACGCTGATAACAGCCATGAACGTTTGCTCACTGTGCGCCGACGCGTTGAGTCCGGTCCGCAGGGCCGCAGCACGTGGTCGCGAAACGCGCGCTTTACCCGAGTCGTCACCAATCGGAGGCTCATCCGCTCTGTCACTGCCATTCAGTGCACCGTCCCCCTCAACAGTAATTGCTTAATTGCTCTAGGCCAACCTATCCGAACCCAAAAATTACAAGGCTCCTTTTCCACTAGGGCTGAAGTCTTCCGTTTAGCTCGACTTGCTTGTGGTATCAGGCAGTATGGTTGGCGCAGAAACTGTCGGGGCGGCTACAGGAGGCCAGCCCATTTCATCTCACCCACTCGTTTCGCTGGTTTCTGCGTGTTTCTGGGTCATATGTGCGTCGACAAGATCCGGTGCATGTTTAAGCTGAAGCGGAATAAACACAGTATGGGCTCTGTCTTGGGCCAAGTGGGTCCTAGCGTTTGTCACGATCACCATTCCGCGATACATTTATGCGATCTTGTCGTACTCAATGACTTTCACTGTATGCCTTTCTTTCTCGTCGAAAACACATATTTATGAATTTGGTCCGTTCAGCTGAATTTCTGGTCGTTTGCGATACTGGGTGTGCTTTCAGCCATTGCATTGAACTATTGGATACGCTTCCGGTACTTGAACGACTACATGAATCTCAAAGAGCCACCCCTGCTCAAGCCCGACGCTAAGGAATTGCATCCTGACGTTAATACTGGTGCGCTATTATATTTCACCACGAACTATCGTGTTCATGAACATTGCAGACCCTCCCGCAACCTTTCATAACTACCTGGATGAGTTTTTGGCTGCCGTACGGGTACGTCTTTTTTTTCTCCCTCAGAAAGCCCCGACTGAACCTGTCGTCGTAGGTGTTCGGATTCGTTCGTACTCTCTCATCTTTAGAAAACTCTCCGCTGACCCACCATTCTAGCTCGAGAAGCCCGTGCGAAAATTTCAGGAGTCTTATATAGATAATACTAACCTTGTACTACAGGTTTTCCATGAACTTGCACGGCATTTGCAAACCCGAAGATTGATCGCTGGGGACAGCATGTCTCTGGATCAAGACAAAAGCTTCTATTGCGTCGTCGATGGCATGGTCCAAGTTTTCGCGCAGACGGGGAAGGAAGCCGAGGACCAAATAGGCACCTTGGAAGATGAAGATATGAACGGGTACCAATTGCTCAACGAAGTGGGCAGTGGAGGTACACTGTCGAGCTTATTCACAATTCTCTCACTTTTCACGGAGGACGTCAAAATGGGCTGGCAGGACGCACCCGAAGAATCCAATCCTTCTGAGGATGGTATCTCAATGCCTCCGCGCAATCGTCCAGAACGCGCCAACTCGGACGTGCCGCAGTTCGATCTAAGGACTCGTACCCGTCGGTCGTCCACTTCGTCTTCTGCATCAACCGTGCATCCCGAGCTACTACCCCGACCGGGTTCGATGTCGCCCCTGTTTGTGGACGAACCAGAACCAATGGCATCCCCAGATATCCCTCGTCCGCCTTTACCCAGCCGTCCTGCCAGTATATATCGTGGTGTAGTGGCTCGCGCTACCGAAGACACCACACTCGCCGTTATACCTGCTGAAGCTTTCCGCAGGTTAACCAAGAAGTACCCTAAGGCCACTGGACATATTGTGCAGGTCATCATAACTCGTTTCGCGAGGGTCACATTCCATGCTGCACACAAATATCTTGGCCTAACCTCAGAAATTCTTCGCACCGAACTGGCAATGAACGACATTGCTTGCCACCCACTCCCAGCTTCTTTCTATGAAGGTGGTGGTCTGCAACAGCTACGCCAACGCTTCGATGGTGCGAAGAGCACAGACGACGGCGAAAGTTATTTCACTTTTGACGGTTCTCCTTCCGTCAAGTCGCCCATGCCAATGTCCTCCTCCTCCAGTTCTGGAGACTTGTCGAATGTCGCCTCGAATCCCACGTCGAATTCTAAAGTCAAGATTGCGGACACTCCACACCCTCGACAGTCATCATCTCACTCCGGACCTTTCAGGGTCCAGTCACGCACCGCCGTTAATGCAGGTGATCTAATGACATCCGCCAGTCAATTGAACGACCTGTATCCTGGCTTCAAACGAACATACAGCGTCCTTAACACACCTCGTGTGTCGCAGCCTGCGATTCCCGATGCAGTCCATAGCCGTAGATCTGCAAGCATGTCCGGCGACGACTTCGATTTGCGGGACGAGGTCATGTCCTGCATAGCCAGATCGATAGGTCTGCTTCAACCACCCATAAGTGGCGGAGAGAGCGTCGAAGCCTCTCCTGCCTTTTTGGCGTACGACGCTGTACCTCGGCGCTCGTCGGGCTCCGAGGTGTTTAGCTCGTCGTTTGGATCCTTATCGTTGTTAGACCTTGGAGATGATGCATCCAGTATGACAGGCGGCTCTTCAACCGTCGCGTCCAGCGACGGGTACATGAGTGGTTTGGACAATGAGCTCGAGATCTTGTTCTTTGCAGCTGGTTCCACCCTTGCCAAAGCCGGAGAGATGAATACGGGGTTGTTTTATGTCATTGAAGGTGCTTCATTTCCACCTTTATTCTCGATTGAAGAGGTGACAAACAAATCTGAAGGGGTTCTGGATATTTTACTCCCCGAAGATGAGGGCCATGTGCGCAAGCCAACGCAGAGCGCCACCCCTTCGGTTGCCGATGCGGAGCCTTGGCGGACGCCAGGAGTCAAGAGAGATGCAAAACGACAGAGACTGTTGTTTACTGCCAAACCGGGCGGCATTGCCGGCTATCTTGGTACTTTTTATTTCGCATGGAATTGTAATTGCGGCTTAATCCTCTTATCTCTAGCTGCACTGTGTAACACCGCTTCATACGTTGATATCAAGGCCAAGACCGATGTATATGTTGGTTTTCTGCCATCACATGCTCTCGAGCGCTTGCTCGAAAGGCGTCCGATCGTCCTCCTCACCTTGGCAAAGCGCCTGATTTCTCTGCTGTCTCCGCTATGTAAGGATTTCCCTTCAAATGTTACTCCACATTGACCTCCCACCAGTACTTCACATCGATGCATCTCTGGATTGGATGCAAGTCAACGCCGGCCAAGGTATTTGTATCTTATGCTTGTCTATTTCGCCGTCGCTCATGCCCTTCACAGTTCTCTGGCGGCCCGAAGACCTCAGCGATAGCTTTTATATCGTCATCAACGGTCGGCTACGGGCCATCACAGAAACCGAAGCTGGTGTGGTCACAATTTTAGCGGAGTACGGGCAAGGAGACACAGTCGGGGAACTGGACGTGATTACAAGCTCTCCGAGGCGGAATACAGTTCATGCGATCCGGGATACAGAGCTCATTAGAATGCCCCAAACTCTCTTTAACGCTATTTCTGCTCGGTGAGTGCACCGATAACATGTAGCAACAATGACTCACTTGTACTATAGGAACCCACAAACAACTGCTCAGTAAGTGCATTTGAGGAGACTAGTTTCGCCATTAACCCTTACGCATAGGCTCCTGCGAATGATTGCCTCGCGTGTGAGAGATGAGGTCGATTCCTCTTCTTCTACCCAACCGAGGAAAGCATCAGACAACAACAACCTCAAAACCGTGGCCATCCTTCCGGTGTCTCGACTCGTTCCTGTCGATGCATTCGCTCGTAAATTGCAGGCGGCGCTGGAAGGCATTGGTGCAACAACATCGTACCTCAACCAAGCCTCGATCTCCAGCCACCTTGGTCGGCATGCATTTACGAGGATGGGAAAGCTTAAAGCAGCAGGATGTATGTATTATTTCTCCATCTGGTTGGCGAAGGGCTTAGCCGGAATCGTAGGGCTGGCGGATCAAGAACAGAAATTTCGGACGGTTTTGTACGTTGCTGATTCACCTGTAAACAGCTCGTGGACACAAACGTGCATCCGCCAGGTCCGTGAACATTTTTGAACTATAACGTCCTCCCTGACGCGGCACAGGCGGACTGTGTCATGGTTGTCGGTATGGGGGACGATCCGTCAATCGGGGAGTACGAAAGGTTGCTGCTGTCCATGAAGACTACAGCGCGCAAGGAACTCGTACTGCTGCATCCTGATCGTGCTGTCGTGCCGGGGTCTACTCGCGAATGGCTCAAAGTGACACAAAATTCCCTTCCCGAATAATATCGACACTCATTTTGTTTCAGAACAGGCCATGGATTCACCAACATATTCACGTGGAACTTGCGGTGTGTGTCGTTCTCCCAAGTCAGCATATTATTGATAATTGCCCCACCAGGGTCTGGTCCTGCCTATATCCAAGCCTGTCGCGCCTAAGGATGCAGATGCGGTCATCACGCTGAAGAACCTCAAAGACAAGGTCCAAAGTGAAATCCAGAAATACCGCAAGAGCGGGACTGATCCCCGACCGCAACGTTTACCTCACATCAATGATTTCTCCCGACTGGCTCGCAGAATTTGTGGGAAATCTATCGGACTTGTCCTTGGAGGTGGAGGGGCACGAGGAATATCTCATCTTGTTCGTTGCTTTGTGTCGTCTGCCCGCATTCTCTCTCACTTCCGACTAGGGTTTAATTCGAGCGCTAGAGGAATATGGTATCCCCATAGATCATATCGGCGGAACCAGCATTGGTGCTCTAATCGGTGGTCTGTATGCTCGTGAAGGCGATATTATTTCGAGTACGGGACGTGCAAAACAATTCAGTGGCAGAATGGGGAACTTTTGGCGGATTTTGTCTGATGTCACTTACCCACTCGTTGCATACACGACGGTATGTGCTCATCTATTTTCAGAATTTCTTGCCATAATATCACCTCCAGGGTCATGAGTTCAATCGATCGATATACAAAGTAATATTTTTGCGCACCTTTGGTTGGTTGTCCAACACTGATTTTGGTTTTGTCCAGGCATTCTACGACCTTCATATCGAGGATATGTGGCTCCCGTTCTTCTGCAATACTACCAACATCCTCACATCACAAATGGAGATCCACGAGAATGGTTATGCTTGGCGCTTTATTCGTCGGTTTTTCTTCTCGTAATTCCTCGACGAGACATCTCAAAATTGATACAGGCGGTTCCATGACTTTGGTGGGCCTTCTTCCTCCCCTTTGCAACGACGGAGGCATGCTAGTCGATGGAGGATACGGTCAGCGCTTTCCGCAACCGTGTATAGACTTGAAACTGACTACCTGCTAGTGGACAACTTACCTGTAAAGCAGTTCTGTTTGTGAAATAGCACGCTCACATTCCCGACAGGTGTCCACGATGTTCTCCATGGGTGCAAGCACTGTTTTCGCTTGCGATGTCGCCTCTGTATGCGACTGTGCTTCTGCGGCTGCAAGATTACTGATGTGTCGTTTCCAGCTTGACGACAATACGCCACGGAACTTTGGCGATACCATATCGGGCTGGTGGCTCCTCATAAATAGGTGGAACCCATTCTCCAATGCTCGCCTCGTCCCCCCGATCACCGAGATACAAAGCCGTCTTCAATAGTATGCCAATCTCTATTGATTGGTGCTTCTCAGTTTGACCTCCTCGGCAGTGTCTCCAGCGTCAAGACGCTCGAAGACGCCAAAGTGGCCCGGGGGTGTCTGTATATTTCGATGCCGGTTCAGGATGTAAGTTTTCGTCCGACGCATTCACGGATTGCAATTAATGGGAGGAAAAGTACGGTACTCTGCAGTTTGGCAAATTCGAAGAAATTCAGAGAAAGGGGTACGACGCTGCCGTGGCTATACTGGAAAAGCTGGATGAAGAAGGCCGCCTACCATCTGCCTTCATAGACGGTAAACAAGAAGAAAAAGGAAGGAAGAACGGGCGGAGTGCTAGAAGGAATTCAATATAATAAATAATGTATGTGTACAGTCGAGTAGCTCGTTGCGAGTTTCTTCCACGGTCGTGATGTTTGAGAGGAGCCTTGCAAAGGGCCCACAAACCGACGACTTAAGTTGGCGTCTGATTTATGCGACTTATATGAGATAACTTCTCAGAGCTGACACAAGCGAACATTTCGTCGGTGCAGCCATTTGGAAGATCAGAAAACGAAGCAGTTTTCTGGGAACGAAGGCCCACAAGGACCCCATTTTTAAGTCCTCTCAACGAAAACCATGAGGCCAAGAACAGCTAGCCAGGACATGGGGTGGAACCAGGGTGGGATGGCACCACCTTATCGCCAAATGGTGTCCTCCCTGACCTTGAAGTTGGCAGGGTTCATGGAAGATTCGCGCCACTATGGCACGGGAAAAGGTCGCGCAAGTGCATCCTACTAAAATTGTGCCTGTAATGGAAACGAAGAAAGCCATCGGCAAAATCCGAACTCGATCATTGAATCCTTTTTGAACTTTTCGCCCGCTAAACGTATATACGGGGTCCTGGACCATCTGAAAGACCAATGCCTGAAATCTCAAGCGCTCAACCCCTCTGTAGTTGCGAGGATATGCGGGCCAAAGCTCAGAGTTGTCTAATAACCCTCAAAAGCCACTAGTACTTCACGCGCTAAATCTCCACCAAGCATAGAAGGTGGAGTCTCGAAGGCACCCTGAACGTTCTGCAACATATGGTTTACTGTTCGGATGCGCTGGGTACAGGTCATTTGATCATTCTCCAGTTCTATCCCTCTTCTCGCGAAGAATGTATATAATCTGTGCTCGCACCAGCTCCTTGACCATTGCAGTTCCTCCCACCTCATCATGGAAACCAATACTCGGCTGACTGAGCACTTTCGTCGGACTGGATGGCTCGCGACTAGCGAGGCGGCCCTCCTACAATGGATCAAGGACGTCGTCTCTGAAGTCCTCACCGGCAGGAGGAGAAACGAAACCCTCCTCCCAGTTATCCGGGAGTTCCAGACACTCATCGAGACCAATAGCGAGCTGTACATGGGCTTCAACCAAATGTTCGAACAGCAGCCACCATCGTCGCTGTTGGCGGCTGTAGGTCTAAATAATTTGCCCTCAAACCATGTAGCTCGCTGATATCACCTCAATTAGATCCCTAATTATCAAACTATGCTAAAGGTTTTCAACAAACTTATCCAGGAAGCACCGTTCTACGGACCCATTGGTAAACTCGCTGTTCAGGCATCCGGGCCACGAAATTCATATCCATCTCCCCAGGTCCTCCGTTCTACATGATTCTAAATGCGGCAATGAACACACCAGGTGGATGGTCAGCCTTTCTCAACGACCAACTGAATGCCCAGTTCAAACGCATGTTCGATGTATGGGCGAAATTCCTCGTTTCGCCTAACTCGTGTTACGTCCTGACCTCCGCCCCTGGCGGCTGGTTCAGCTCGCCCGCTCTCACGGCGCTGACTGAAAACTTCGACGGCCTGCGGTTCGAGCAGATCTTCGAAAGCGATCCCAATGCGGAGTACTGGGGCTACAAGTCTTGGGACGACTTCTTCGTGCGCACTTTCCAGCCGGGCGTTCGCACCCTCCAGGCGGCGGACAATCCCAACATAATCAACGCCGCGTGCGAGTCGCAGCTCTACCACATCGCGCGCAACGTGCAGGAGCGGGACACGTTTTGGCTCAAGGGCGAGCCGTACTCGCTACTCAACATGCTCAACCAAGACGAGGCCGCGCCGCAGTTTATCGGCGGGACGGTCTTCCAGGGCTTCCTCTCTGTGACAGGGTATCACCGCTGGCACGCGCCCGTCACAGGAGTCGTGCGGAAGATCGTGCATGTGCCCGGGACGTACTTCGTCCAGTCACCTGCGACGCTCGGGCAGAGCGATAACCCGTACCTGCGCAGCCTTGCGTTCATCACCTCACTCACCACACGCCTGCTCATATTCATCGAGGCGGACGACCCGCGCGTGGGGCTGATGTGCTTCATCGCAGTGGGGATGACAGAGGTTTCCACGTGCGAGGCGACGGTGGCAGAGGGCAAGCGCGTGCAGCGCGGGGACGAGTTGGGAATGTTCCACTTTGGGGGCTCGACGCATGTGCTGGTGTTCCGCCCCCAAACAAACCTCCAGTTCTTTGACAACGTGGACACTCCAGGTGATATGGTGGAGGTGAGAGGAGCGCTTGCCGGCGTGTTGGATGTACCGCTCGTGCACGTACAGCAGACATTGCAAAGCCTCAGTGGTTCGCTGTGAAGCGCGATGCGAAGACGAGTCATATGTAGTGAAAAGTAGTTAAGAAAGAAAAAAGTGTACGACCACCTGTACTTACCATGTACCACCAATTCTGGCAGTCTGTTTCATCGACGACGGACTCAACTGAGTGACACTTACCCTGAGACAACCGAACGACGAGGCAATTCACCCGAAATGCTCCATGTTGGAGTGGTTGAACGGCGGTCGCAGGTATGTACCACGGAGGGGCTGACGAGGAACCGAGCTGTAAGGAAGAGGAGTGACATTATCGAGCATTATCCAAGGTGAAACTTCGACCGCCCTCGTGGGTTGGCGGAAGTATTGTACATCAATTACCTGAGCTCAGCTCGGGACTGAGAATATAATCTAGAGTCCAGACCGACTAGTCCCTCAGAGTGCGGCGACCCTGCGGGAAGGAAATCATTGGGAGCGAACGGGTACAACATGTGCAAATTATGAAACGCCATCAATCCAAAAAGGAAATTGTGAAACGACAGTGGCGGTTTGGCAGAAATCTGCAGAGCGAGGTTGCTTCTCGTACGGTTCCCCAAACTCTGCAAGAGATTGCAGATATCCAGGATATTTATTCAACTTTCAACTCAAAAAGAACAGCATATGTACTCGACCGGGCCGAAACTCGAAAAAAAGGGAATTCATAGTTGTGAGTGTTGTGAGTGTTGTGAGTGTATCACGGGTTTTCGTTGGTTCGCTTATCAACCGCAAAGTTGTACTTAACCTGCTGGTCCATAAATACTTCCATCGTCATTGTCTGAGTTCTTGTGAATCTGAAATCACCATTTCTCAAAGAAAAGGCGTACCGCAGGCATATTGTCGCTCGATTTCATCTTGTTGGATGTGGTATCAATCTGAAGTGTATTACGTTTTGCTTGCAGACGGGTTAAACGAATGCCCATCGGCCTATGCCGGTGACGATATCAGTTTCGAAGGTTTAAACTGATTAGTAGGTATCATGATCGGTAAGGACGGTTCAATAAATATTCTGGAGAGACAAGCTAAGCACTTCTTGAAACTGCCGTCCACCGAGAAGCACCCCGAGCACGCGGATGACTGCTTAGACTGAGTCTGAGTTCAAGCACCGAAAAGAGCCGAAAAGCGAGATGATGGTTTCAACCATACTTAGTCGTCTCATCCCAGTTCGGGTTTCAAAGCTTCAAAACATTCATTCACCCGCCGTCTAATACCTAGTACACGGTGTACACCTATACTACGAATGTATACTACTATACTGCCGATCAATAAACAAAATAAGATACCTTCCGTGCGTGCGAGGACATGAATGAGAGTGCGAGAGGAGAAATTGAGAGACGAAATAGAAATAAATGAGAGTGCGAGAGGAGAAGGAACTGACTGCGCCGAAACATGCAGATGAGATGCGATCAGACTTGAGGATAAGGAGAGTGGTCGTGCGAGGCGATAAAGACGTGGCCATGACGAGACGGGAAAGCAGGGAGGGGAGTAGGGAGTGTGGGGGCGCCGAGGCGTGATACGAGACGGAAGTGGTCGTGAGTGGGAGGGGTGGGAAAGTCGTAAAGCGGAGGCGGATCGTGATGCGGACGAAAACGAGGGATCTAGAGGGGCAAGCCAGCGAGATTCGGCGGCGGCCCATGCACCACCCCACCCTTGATCGCGCCAAACACACGGAACGTCCGGATATGCGTCAGCTCATGCCTCCCAAACGGATGCGGCTCGTCCCGCGGGCTCTTGGGTTTCGACGCTGCTGGTGGTGTAGTTGGCGTGCGCGGCGGGGGCGGCGGCGGCATACCGAATTGCATACTCCTCGCAGACATCGGCGTCGGCAGGTCCCCCGCCACATCATCCGCGTCGAGCCGCCCCTCAGCCAGTTCTGGCCAATTGAGCCGCCCACGTCTAAAGCTGCATCAAAACGCGCATCAGCATCGTGTATCAAACAAACAAGGCTCGGGGATGAGAAAACGGAAAGAGACTAACCACTCATACCCCCACACTGCATCCTCAAACTCCTCTTCGCTCACCACCCGCTCCCCCGTCGCAGGGTCCACGAACCCAGCGACGTACTCCGCCAGCGCAGGCTTGCACCCCAGCAACGTCTGTACGTGCTTCGTCGCGTGCATCTCAAGCTCCTGCGCGCCGAGCGGGATGAACGTCGCGGGCCATAGGATTAGCCCCGGGTGCTGCACGCGCCCTGTGCTAAATCGCAGTGGGCCCGGGTCCGACTCTGAGTACGCGCCGGACGAGGCGGTGGAAATGGCCGAGGCTGCAGACACAGCAGAGGTAGTGGAGACGTTTGAACCGCCACGCGTGTGCGTAAGGAGGGTCGGCGTAGGCGGGTTTGAGATCGAGTGCGAGGTCGAGGGGGAGAGCGGGGGTAAAGTCGGGACTGGGTGGATCCCAAGCTGCTTGATAGTCTTCGTGCTCGAAGCAGCGGTGATTGTCCGTGAGCTGCTCGCCGCCGTAATCGTCCTATTACTCGCTGCGTGCGAAAGCGTCGGCACCCAGCCTCCGCTCTCACTATTCTCCCTCGACAACCCTGGGACCAAGGGCGGCGCGGCCCATTCGTCCGGTGCCACCCACGTCGACGAGCCGCGCCCGAGCGGCAGCCTTGTCGAGCTCCCATTGGCGCTGGTGCTCCCCGAGCTGACGGGCGACTCCTCCGGATCACTCGTCTCCCCATCCTCCTCATCCTCCTCGCTCCCCTCCGGACTCTCGAAAAGCGTCGTGGGCGGACGCCTCACCGTCTGCGCAACCCCCGCGCTGCTCACCGCAATCCCCAGACGCTCCGCCGCCTTGGCGCTCACACCCTGCGGGATCGCGGGCTCCTGTAGCCGCAGCTTCGGCTTCTGCCCCTTGCTGCGCCTTGTGCCTTCTTTGCTCCCCTCATGCTCAACCGAATTCATCCACGCCCGCACGCTCTTCCCGTCCCGCCCACTCGTGCTCTCCCCCCTCTCCCTCATCGACATCCCAAACTCCCCCAGGTCCCCGTCCCCTCCCCTTATACTTGCAGCGTCCCTCACAACAACAACATCCGCCCTCTCCTCCGCCCCCACCGGCGCCAGCTTCAAATGCATGCTCGCCGGCCGCTCCACCCTCCCCCGCTTCTCCTTCTTCTCCTCTTTGCCCGCCCCGTGGCCCGCGCCACAAAACACCCTTGCCAACACCGGCACCAGCAGATCCGCCGGCCGGGTATGCAGTCCGTACCGCGTCGCCAACATGCGCTCAAACACGCGCTCCATGTCGCGCGCGGCAGCGCGCTGGGTACTCCACGGCCCGGATGATGTTTCAGGCACGAGGGCCGCGAGGGGGTCGAATGCAGATTGCTCGTCGTACTCGGAGTCGGGCTCGGATTCGGAGGTGGATGTTGTCGAAGTGGATGATGTCGAAGTGGATGATGTCGAAGTGGAGTGGGATGCGGGGGAATGGAAGGAAGCGGATGAGGCGGACGTGGAGGAGTAGGAGGCGGGACGGGAGGCGGGGGCGGAGGCGGATGTGGGGTGCGGCGTAGTGGGCGCGGAGCTCGACGTGGGTGGGGAGTTTGTGGTGGATATCGCAAGCGTGGGCACGGGTGCGGAGACGCGTGGGTGGAGCGTGGACGTAGAGTCCGCGGACGTCGGCGTCGGCGTCGGCAACGAGCGCGACTGCGCCACCGGAATCGGCGGCAGCGGACGCACCGGCACCGGCGTCGGGGGCATCTCACCGTCATCGACAGTGACGTCGACGACGGCGGGCGGGTTGGGGGGCGGGATCGATATCACGAGGTGCTCGACGCCGCTGAACGGCCGTCCGACATGCACGAGCTCAAAATCGAGCTGCGGCGGCGTTAGAGTCATGGACAGCTTCTTGAGCTCAAGGCTCCCACGCTCGGAGCCAACAAGTGTCGAAGCGGCGTCGGTGAAGTCGGACGATGAGTGTTCTGATGCCGAGTCAGTCGCGGGGTCCGAATCGCTGCTTGGCGGGACGATGTCGTCCTCGTCGTCGTCGGACGAGTCGAAAAATGCGGATGACTCGGGGTCGGGTGTGGGTGGCGGGGCTCGGGGAGCGGGGGTCGGTGTGCTGGGCGACAAGGTAGGATGTGCCGTCGGTGTGGGCGACAACAGCCCCGTGTCCATATCCACCTCGACCTCCGTCGCCTCCTCGAGTGGCGCGTCGCCATACGGAAAGAACGTCTGGTCGTCAACGAGCTCGAGCCTCCCCCCGGGCGCAAGCACGCGCGCGGCCTCCTTGAGCACTCCTTCCCACTTGAGCAGCGGTATGCACAGGCCGAGATTCGCCATGCGCACGAGCTCGAACGTGCGGTCGGGGAACGGCAGCGCGAACTTGAGGAAGTCGCCGCGGACCATCCGGACGTTTGCAGCGTCGGCGAGGGCGGGGAGGGCGACATCGACGAGGTCGAAGCCGATAAACTGGGTGGTGGGCCAGGTGCGGGCGGCGTCGAAGAGCCAGACGCCCGCGCCGCAGCCAAGGTCAAGGACGCTGGCGGGCGGGGTGCCGTGGTAGTCGTAGAAGGTGGGGGAGCCTCTGGGAGAAAGGCGGCGGAGGAGATGGGTTGTGTAGCGTTCGCTGTATCGTGTTTAATGAAAGGACTTAAGAGGGAGAGAAACACACACTTTTCAAGCACGACAGGATCGTAGGCCTGCATGTACGGGACGTCGGGGTACGGGTGGAGCTTCATCCTGTGGCGGGTGCGCCAGGCGGTCTTTTTGACGAAGCGGTCTGGGGCGTGCACGTCCTCGTCTGCGTCGCTGTCTTCCGAGTCGTACTCGTCGGCAATTGGCGAGATTTCCTCGATGGGTGTCACAATCGTCGGCAGCACCACGCTTGAGGTCGACGAGGAGCGCGACGCGCTGTCATCCGAGCTCGGCGTCTGCGAGGTCCTGAGAGACGCCAGAGACACCTTTTTGCGCAGAGTAAACGCAAAACGACTCGCGGGCCGCTCCTCGGGATCCTTTTCCTTCTCCTTCTTGAAACCAAAAGGCATGCCTGCAGAAACAGAGCGAGAAATGCGGGATGGGGCGCGCAGGGATGCGCTGCTGGATGTGTTTAGTCTAGATAGTCTGTAATGTGGCTCGGGGCTGGCTGCTTTTTTCCGCGGGTTGTCTGTCGTGGTGGCAAAGTCCGGCTGGAGAGAAAGCGAGCGGGCAAAGTCCATTGTGGCCATTTAAGTATGGCGGGGTGGGACTGGCCACCGAGTGAGTAGAATAGCAATAGCTTTGAGGGAGACAATGGTGGATTCAGTCAAAGAGACGGGACGCTTTGAGACTCTCGCTAAATCCGCTCCTAACGGCAATCATATGCACTGATCGGACAAATTAGGCATAAGGTACATGTGTAGATGGGCTAGCAAATCCTTCTAGTCCAGGCTATCCGTACACTGGTTTTTCAGGGCAAATAAGTCACTTATTTGCTCTCAAAAATCAGGAAAGAAATATCACCAAATGCCGCCCACTTGCGCACTTCTGTACACCATCCGTCTTTGCAACATTCGGCGTCTTAGCTACTACAGAACAGGCGGAATGTACGTCGTCGCATGAATTCGTTTTCCCCGCTTCTCAATATTAGTAGCCGGGAGCCAGGTCAACGTCGGGTGTGAGATCAACGTGGTGCTGATGCGTAACCACAGAGAACCACAGTCGCTGGACGCCTGCGTAACCGATCAGAAACTCCCCTGGACAGCACCGCGTGTCCTAGCGCTTCGTCGACGTTAGCTGCGAGCCAGACGCCAAGGCACTCGCCCGTGCCGGTGTACCCGTGCACTGGTAGTACGACAGACGCATTAAACCAAATTCATGCGAAGGCGCGAACTTAAATAAGTGCTGCGGAAGGGGTACGGTGCTCCAGCTGTGCGTTGGCAGCAAGTTGGGGTATACCGCAGCGCGGAAGACTCCACCATACCATAGGGCTTTAGTTACAGCATCTGCGATAATGAGTCGGCGCGATGCACCATCGAGTTAAGGACGAGACGCGGGAGCGCGCCGGGTCAGGTTTGGATGCCGGCAAGATGCCGGCCCAATCAATCGCCTCCAAGCAACCTCCAAGGCTTTCTCGCGCTCATCTCCGTTACTACTCCCCGACCGAGTTATATTACGAGCACTGGTTGTCCGCTCAATTCACCGATAACTATACCCTACTAGATGCCAACGAAAACTACAGCGCATGCTTAGTGCTCATTCAAATTTCATTCCGCATTGAACCGCAAACTTGAAGCTCGGGCCAACGTCGCTGTAGTCCGACTACTTGCGACCGGTACCTTTCTCTAGTACTAGTCCCTCTTCGCGTCAACCTTACCGCGGATACCGTGGTCATGGAATATGACCATTCTCGACTCGGAGTCCGTATATCCGCTTGCGTCCGGGTCCCTCCGACTCCGCCTCGCTGTCATTTACTCTTATTTCACCTGCCTTGGCTAATTTTGCCTTGCTAATGATCAACGGCAGGTAATTATACTGTACGGCACGGTCCCCTTAGGAATGGCGAATCTTACGATATCTTCGAGATGAATGGAAGACATTCGGCGATCGCAGATGACGAGCTATGTATCCACAAACTCTGAAAACACTACTTTTCTGACCCTGGGTCTTGCTACTGGACAGTGATTGTGCCCGCCCAGCAATCCCAACAGGCGCCCTCATTTTCATGCATAAAAAGATTCAAAAAAACCGTATACTCTGGGCTCAATAACTTGACTTCGCTGCCCAGATTTAAACCTGTGGGTAGTATATAGCGTGTAGACCTTCGCCCGCACCCTGACGGGGCCAGTCTCAGGCACCATATAATTCTGGAGCCATAGACCTTCTCTGATATCTGCTCTGCTACCTCTGGGAGACCCTCTGAAATATTAAAAACGACCTTCTCGGGTCTCCTCCGCTGGGCTCCACTTGGTTTGATTCAACGTCACTGCCCCAATTAAAGAACCAAATATCAGGGACTTGCACAAGGGTGCAATACGGGTAAAAATAATGTCCTCGGTGATCTGAATTCATGCTGCGACCCCAACTTTTCCCATTCGCAGGGAAATATATTGCAGCATTGAATAAGTTCAACAAATTTTGGAGTCGGAGGGAACTTTACTGCTTCCAGCGTTGTTATTCTCCCGCGTTACTTCCCTGAAAGGTGGGCTTGACCATGGGACATGGCTAAAGCCAAGCCAGTGTGGAATGAAAATACATGGAGGGTACTGATGTCAAGTCAGGTACTTTGCATAGAGGTAGGGGGTATTAGAGGCACTCAAACTCATCTCCTTGTCATCGTACACAGAAAATCTTTTCGTCTATCTTTGGACTCACAACCCAGTCCCTCACAACTGTCCCCCAGTTCCATGTACTTGGATTCTCTTCTGGATGATGATCAGGTATCCGACCTTCTCAAGGCGGGTGTTGTGTTCTGCGACTCTATAAATCCAAGCGGCTCCCTGCTTTTTCGCTCTCCCAACAACTCGAGATGGCAGAAGTTGAAGGACTCGACCGCGTAACGTTGACCTTAGGTGCATTCATTATCGGGGGCTTCATCTCTGTCGCGTAAGAAACCGTGTACAGGCCCTTCCTGCCAAGTTCCTAATCTTCCGAAGACTGTCCGCGGTAGTGGGCTTCCAGACATTTCTCTACTTTCAGATATTCCCGATGGACACGCTGCCATACAAGTTCTTGGTGCATCTCCTCCCGTCCTCTTAAACCGTGATCTCTGGGTGCTGACTACACTCCTTTGCCACAGGTCGCTTGGATTTGGTGCCCAGTCGGTCGAAAACATAGCATAACTAAATGTCGTCCTCAGGCTTATTGATACTGGACATACGGCCTCCGTCTGCGCCACCATCTGGCAGTACGCTGTCCTCAACTTCAACAATCCCACGATATTGCTAGTCTCTGTAACAGATACCCTATATTGATGACGAACAAGTAAGTATCAATATAGGCGATATTGCTCGAGATTGTCTCGTACGTGCAGGCCATTTAAAAATGCAGAAGTAGTCGCTCACGGAGCGTAAACAGTGCATTCCCGGTACTGATGATTGTCTTTATGAAAACCTATCGCCTCTAAAAACACGTTTTCAGGTCGCCATAGCATTTACGTTGATTTCCACGCTGAATGCGAATCTACACGTGGAGGATACACAAGAGTTGGTAGTTGGATTCTATTTTATTCACCTCACTGACATTTGAACCTAGTGAGCAAGTACAACTGGTGGCTCACCGGACCTATCGTGCGCTTTCACTTCAAGTCTTTCCGCCCGTGAAAAGTGATTCAGTAATAACAGGGAACACTGTGTATAGCGAGGACAGGCATGTCCAGATCTATCGCTATCAGTCTGCCTTGGCTAACCCTTCCCAAATCGCAGGACTGGGATTCTGTGTGTTGAATTTCCAAATGTTATAGCTAGTTGTGTCGGCCAAGCCAAGATATGTGCAGTTGCAGGTGTTGAAACGTATGCCCCATGCTACCAGGATACTCCTTACATAGCTGATTGAAGTTGACGCTTTCCAGGGCACTATCCAAACACTGGGGCGCTTTGGCTGCGAATCACAAAGTCTGCATCTACAAGAGAGATATCGAACCAGCACATATCACTCATTAAATTGGCCAGGGTTGGGTAGTGGCTGGGATGGCTGTTTCGGCGGCCACGGATATCGTGATATCTGCGGCGCGATATTACTACCTCCGCGACCTCAAGCAAGGGTATATGGCGTACGTAATTTCTGGCAATGTTTTCTTGAATCTGGTCTCATTCTGAGGTGTCATCTCGTGCTTAGAACGCCAGAGATGGTAGACGCCGTTGTAATATTTACTATAAACGACGGTATCCTTACTTGTGAGTTGCACCGATTTGTATGTATTGTATTAAGCGCTCGATGTCCTAGGTGCCACCCTCATTGCATCTATTGCCTGTGTATGTTGTGTTGCTTCTTCTTGTCATATTTCTCATGATATCTAGTTCGTCGGTATGCCGAAGAATTTCATTTGGCTAGGCCTCTACATACCTGTTGCCAAACGTGGGCCACCAAGTCCAACCCTTCCATGTAATGATGCTGATTTTTTCCCCGCACTAGTCTTCTCCAACTCGATCCTCACCACGTAAGTTTCACTCAGATTTCGGCCGAACCCTGACGTTCTGACCCACACCCACGATTCAGCCTGAACCTCCGGAACTGGTCCCGTCACCGGCACAGGCCGATGGGCATCAGCTTAACCCGCCCACAAGCCAATCGAAATACGCTCCAAATCAGCACCACATCCACCAAGATTCAATCGAGCGACGGAATGCCGGCGGTATGCCTTTTCTTCTTTGTTTTGTGAAATGGTTTGAGTCTGAATTGACGACGAGTTCGCGCGCAGGCGATGGAAGTGTTTATGGACCAGCAGGTCGAATACAATACCCCGGCGCAGAAGTACAGGAACGAGAACCACGATACACGTTCACAACCGTGAATTCCAGGTTTTTTTACTCGAAGTTTGCATATATATGCTGTTTTCAAAAACCTGTTGCAAATCTATCGAAGCAATTATATTCACTCTGAACTGATAGCCAACACAAGAAAAGCGGTAAAGTGGACCATGAACTTGGACAGAGATAGTACCATTGCAAGACGACAATAAGCAAAGTACACCAGTGACCCCGAAATGGTCCTCAGAAATTATTTGGGCTTGTGCGCTACCCAAAACTCGGCGCGATAGATCCAGCGCATCATCGCCTGCGGGTCTCCAGTATACTCGCATTCCACCGTACTGCTCCGTTGCCCGTCCTCCCGCGGATCGATGATGAAGCCGAGTTCCTCGACCGCGTGTAGCACCTCGTCGAGGCTGAGCTCGAGCTTCGCTTGCCCGCCTGATGTCCACAGGAGCGGACCGAGGTTGATCCACGTCCCGCCCGGCCGCAGGAGGGCGTAGATCTGCTCGAGGGTGGTGAGGACGTTGAGCGATGTGTCGATAAAGAAGAGGGTGACGATATAGTCGTAGCCAGCAATTTGGGAGAGAGCGGGACTGGGAGCGGGTGGGGGTCGCAGGGTGAGGAAGTCTTCTTCGACGAGTTTGAAGCGCGGGGAGAGCCGCGGTACGACATCGGGAAATTGGATGGAACGGAAAAGGGATTCGGACGATCTCTGGTGGGAGAACCAGTGGGCGTACGGGTGGATCGCATGCTCGTCAACAGTGGAGGTCGTCGTGGGGTCTAGAAGGAAGCGGAAGGCTAGAATCATGAAGAAGGAGAGCTCATTCGCGGTGGTTTCCATGAAGCCTGTACGCGATTAAATAACGAAGCGATACAGAACAGGAAAGTGCATACCGAGCTCAGAAATCTCCCAAGCAAGCCTTCCCAGCCCCGAACCGGGCACAAGCACGCGTTTTCCCGCTCGATCGTCGACGTCAACCATCCGAAGCACGTCCAGAATAGGTGTAAATATTTTTTCGCGCTCTCGGAGGCCATCAGAGCTCCAGTCGCGGATGAAGTGCTTGAGCGACTCCCGCACGCGCATTAGATCCATTGACGTTCCTCCCCGCGGGGGGAGGTCGATATCAAACTGGCGCTCAGCAAGCCTTGCGATGGCATCCGTGATCCTGCCGTTCGCATTCGTGACCTCTGCGAGTTTGCTGAGCTTCGCGGGGTAGCCGAGGGTGTACCCGATGCGTTTATGCGCACGACTGGTACGAGAATACGCGCCCTGAAGGATGGACGCTTCGGCCACCGATAGGTGCCGATACCGTGCGTATGCGTTACGAGCTCGGTCCAAAGAGAAGGGACCAGATTCTGAAGGATCCAGAGATTTTAGCGAGACGAGGTCGCGTAATTCAGACCAAGTTCGAGGGAATGAGAGCGAAGATGAGTATCTCCAGCCGAAAAAAGTTATGGCGAAGGGGAGCAGAAGAGCCAGCCATACGTCCGACGTCCATGAAATTTGCATGCATGCACATTTCAGATCAATGCCCAAGCCAGCGCAAACAACCGCTTGCGGCCAAAAATGGCAATCTCAGGGAATTTATTGAGATATGGCAACTCAATCTCGGAAAGGTGGTCACATTTTCCTTTGAAGCACTTCGCACTCGTATCAGGCTTTCTGGGGAGGATACAGTTGCTAGTATTCATGGTTTTTCACGACGGGGTCTGTTCAGACCTTCGATGTTCTCTTCGTAGTCTCAAGAATCGGGGGGTGAACTTCGCGGGGGGAATTTACTTTTGTGCTCTCAGAAGTCTCCGCATATTTTCTCCCTACAGGGCCTCTGGTTTTGAGTAGGTCCCCGCCGCCTGAGTAGGAGCGTCGTGTCGTGTGGGGATGTTATATTGCAGACCGTGTATTACCGCCGTAGGCCAAGTACACTAATCCTCGTCTTTCCGCGGAGGAGGCCCACACGGCTGAAGCATTTTCTGCGAAAGTGTCTAGTCTGGTTGTCACTGCAAAAAAAAGAAAATCACCTCCGTCATCTCAAACTTGACCCGACCCTTAGACTCCCCGTCCGCAATAGCCAGGAACGAAGTCAGCGTCGGGTGCCCCACGATCGACGCGAGCGTGTCGCGGTGCTGATGCGTAACCCAGTCGCTACATGCGTGCCTTTCATTCATATGTCCGAACCTGAAGCACACCAAAACTAGAAACTCACTACTTGGACAGGTCCGCGTGTCCTAACGTTGCGTTAGCTGCCAGCCAGATTACAAAGGGACGCGAAGGCGCTCACCTGTGCCGGTGTACCTGGCGTGCACTGTACCACATTAGTCCAAATTTATGACGAGCAATCCTGTACGGGAACGCACGGTGCTCCAACTGAGTGTTTGCGGTGTACCGTAGCTCGGAAGACTACGAACCCCGTATGCTGGCTTCAGCAACAGTTATTGCAATACTGAATCGGCACGACGCACCATGAGAGTTAGGAAGACGACGGCCGGATCAGGTTTGAATGCCGGCTGCGTGATAAAGCATCGCCTTTTCTCTCCGCAACCAAGTTGCGAGCATGCTCCTCAATCATCGGTCCGATCCATCCACCGAGTACTCCGTCTCGGGCGGTAAAAGACGTTACACCTTGAACTGTAAGTTCATGACGCCGCACAACTAGCCGCTCGATACCTTCAAGTTTTCTGTCGTGGTGCCGCGCCGCACGCCAATGCGCAAACTGAGCGCGGATCCACCATAGATCCGTTCCCGAGTCGCCTCTCTGCTCTGACTTGTGCCTCGCCAATCTCGCCTGCCTTCGCTACTCTTTGTCTCGCTAATGACGGAATCTGACTTGAATCTGACGATGTCTACCTCAATGAACCTCACACAGCCGGAATTGAGGACATTCGGAGTGCGGGTCACCCTACGCTGACAATGATTTTCGAGCTAATTTGGGATCCTAATGCAAAACTGGGCGTGTGGCAAACTCCACTGCTCTTGGTTTCGATTTTGGCCCTGGTATCTATAGTATATACAGGCGTCGGAGTTTGAAATGGCTTCAGACAGACAGACGCACGTAATTTTAATAAAGGGGTGAGGTGAGGTGAGGTGATTGAACCCCGAAGATTGACAAACTGAACGAAGTTTTTTTGGTGACTGTTCCCCGCGGATTGATAACAATCACCCTCACAACTGAAGAACCGAATATCTCGCTCAAGGGTGCAAACAGGCAAAAATGAGATGCGCAGCGACCTTGCCCGAGTCACTTAACAGCTACCGCCACTGGCCGTTGTTGAACGGAAGCCAGTCGAACACAAGGAGGTGTCGAATGTAGGACGCGCTAGCACTTCAAGTCGTGTTCGCTCCTCTTGACAGTATCACGCATAATTTTAACACTAGCCAAAATTACCAATTCCAACATTATGATCAGGGGAATAACCGGCTTCTTGGCGGGGTTCGCAGCAGAACCTCATGACCCAAACACATCCCGGATCGTCCCGTTCTTGTTCTTGTGGGAGATATATCGCGGTAGTTAACAAATCAACAAATATTGAAGCCACTTCGCACTTAAGTGCTCCCAGTTGTTATCCTCCCGCGTCGCTTCTCTGATCTGTGTTTCACAACAGTATGGCATGGCCAGATTTCAAAGCCTCTCCGTGGAAGACGAGCTTGGCACCGGCGTCAAGCGCAAGCGCTCCGTGTAGAAGTTTCCGTGGTGGGAGGCATCAGAGACTCGTCTCCACTTCGTTTATGTTCACCGGAAACACTGGAACCGCATCTTTCATCTAATCTTGGACTCAGTTCAATTACATCTCTCGATGATGATCGGCCATTCATCATTCTTAAGATGACTACTCTCCGACTCTATAAATTCAGGTGGTTCTCTGCTTCTTCCGTCTCCCAACCACTCAAGATGTCGGAAAGTGAAGCACTCAAAGCCTTCGGCAGCCCAACCGTGACCCTAGGTGCATTCGTTGTGGGATGCATGATATGTGTCGCGTGAGGCACTGTCTCCAGGTCTTCCCCGCCAAGTTCCTGATGTTCCGAAGTCTTTCAGCGATAGTGGGATTCCAGACATTCCTTTACTTTCAAATATTCCCGATGGACACGCTTCCATACAAATTTTTGGTGTGTCACTCGCCGTACATGCTATAATCTCTAAATGTTAACCGTACTTGTTTTATGCGACCATTCCACAGGTCGCTTGGATTTGGTGTGTACTTTCCTAGTCATACGAAAGCGCAGCATAAACTAAAGCTGTCCTGAGGTTTGTCGATACTGCACACACTGTTCTGCTCTGCACAACGATATGGCAGTATGCAGTTCTCAACTTCGCCCGTCCAGAGATAATACTCGATATTGTTTCGTACGTGCTGCGCATTTGAAAACGGGATGAAGCAGTCGCTTATGGAGTGTGGACAGGGCATTCCCAGTACCGATCTTCACGCTTGATTGAAACCTATCGGCGCTAATAAAACGTTATCAGGTCAGCGTACTATTCACGTTGATTGCCACGTTAAATGCGAATCTGTATGTTTTGCGCAATAATCCCGTTTACCTCCTCTAATACATTGGCCATCCAGCTTCTATGCATGGAGGATACACAAGAGTTCGCAGCTCGATTATATTGTATTCACCTCATTAAAATTGAAGCGCTAGTGAGCAAGTACAACTGGTGGCTCACCGGACCCATCGTACGCTTTCACTTTCTATCAGTTACCCCCAAAAAAACTTCTGGTAGGGACTGCTGTGTATGACGAGGACAGGCATGTATATCGTCATCATCCCGACTTCGCTAACCCTCTCCAAATTGCAGGACTGGGATTATGTGCGTGCTGAAACCCTAAAGGCCATGATTGTGTTCGCTAAGCCGAGACATCTGCAGTCACAGCTGTTGAAATGTGTGTCCTATGCTACCTCGGATACAGATTGCATAGCTGACTTTTGGGATCCAGGATGATAACCAGAAATTGGCTCGTTATGGCTGCGCATTTCAAAGTTTGTGTTGTATAGGAATCGAATACCAAAGCACTCATGGAATTACCAGGGCCCTGTTATAGGCGGGATGGCTGTTTCGGTCGCCACAGATATCGTAATATCTGCGGCACGATATTATTATCTCCACGACCTCAAGCAAGGGTATATGGCGTACGTAGCGCGTTTCTGGCAATCTTTTCCGGTCTGATTCCCAAGTGCCCCGTGTTTAGGACGCAAGAGATGGTAGACGCTGTTGTCATCTTTACCATAAACGACGGCATCCTAACTTGTGAGTTGCAACCGAGTTGCATTGAATAAGTGCTAACCATTCTGTGCTCAAAGGCGTCACCCTTATCGCCTCGATCACATGTGTATGCCCTGTCGCTATTTCTTGTTGCATTTCTCATGATATCTAGTTCCTGGCTATGCCGAGGAATTTCATTTGGATATCATTCTACATCATTGCTCCTAAATGTGGGTTGGGTTGGACTGGCCCTCCAAAATAATAATACTAATTTCGTCCGTAGTCTTCGCCAACTCGATCCTCGCTACGTAAGTTTCCCCAGGATATTTATTGAATCGCCCTGATGCCTACCTACGATTTAGTTTAAACCTTCGAAACTGGTATCGTCACCGCCACAAGCCAATGGGGATCAATTTAACCCGTACACAAGCGAACCGCAATACGCTCCAGATTGCCACCACATCCAACAAGATGCAATCGAGCGACGGCATACCGACGGTTTGCCCTTACATTGTCAACTGGATATTTCAATTGACGAGAAATCAGACAGTGGAAGTATTTATGGATCATCAGGTCGAGTACAATGCTCCAGCGCAGAAATACATCAACGGCAACGGCGATACACATTCGACACATTCATGACCGTGAATTCACAGTGTCTTTTTTTAATAAGTTTCGTGTATTCTGTTCTTTGCGTTGACGCAAACCAAGTTTCCTGTGTTGGGTGGCTTTCTGTCGGAGGTGTGTTTCGGAATCGTGGATATGTAATATTTGTACATTCTGGAACGGATGAGAATAAAACCATCCTTTAAAGGAACATCAACCAAGCGCTTCTGTCTCTCTGCGGACTCTTGGGCGAGCAACGGAGAGAGGTGTCATGTGCTCAGAATCTCCTTTTTTTGGTTGATGGCGTTTCGTTATTTGCGCATGTTGTGTCCGCAGATTTCTTTTCGCGCCACACATAAGTAATGAACGGGCGCTGGGTCTTCCATCAGGCGTCTTGCAAGTCAAATCCGTTGCAGGTGGTCAGTGACCTCTTACAAGATGACACCGGTCCCGCGTTCAAGTCACACAACCTCGGACATGAGGTATGTACTTCGCTGGACCCCAAACCGCGCCGTGAATGTTTTAAGAAATCTCGCGAGCGGGTACGATGTAGCAAAGCTACAAAGCGTCCTTGATGCGACCAAGGAAACTGAAATCTATATCGACGATACCAGCATCATTATCTTTGATGTTTCCGAAATATAGCACCGGGACGAGACGACCTGACGAAAAGATCGGAAGTGGTTTTAATTATTGTTATTCAGTTCCCTCTCAGGATTAAGTCTCGACTGCTGGTAGTTTTGAATGATCATCTACCAGTTATGCTGAGCTTCAGCATACGCCTACCTTGTGATGTTCAAATTTGAAAAGTGTGACGGTGAGGACGCCTTTCTCCCAAGAGCCCACAAGACGAAGACCAGATGATTGGAAATCAGTACAGATTCCCCAGAAATCGGATGCCCCGTCGCCAAAACTTCGCCCACGAGGGGCGCATCCAGATTGTGGGGACGCCGAGTTCCCGCGCCGCGGCGCAGGCCCTAGATCGCGGAGCAGACTGTTCGAGGCAGCGCTGCTTCAGCTCCGTTGAACAGGGGCGAAGCGTAGCGAACGAGGATGCCTAATCTTCAGCTGCTGGGAGGCCTAGACGTATCGAGATGTCGGCGTGTGCTTCCGCCACGAGGGAAAAAATTGGTCTGCTCTTGACGCTGGTCCAGCGCGAACCGTCGTTAAAAAATACCGTCGTCTTCCTGTGCCGCTTTATATCAGCCAGTCACCGAGGGGGCATAACGTCGTCGTCCGCTTCCGTCACCAATCCGGAGTGCGACGCAGCATGCGCTGCTTCACCACCACTTCGCTTTCCAAGTAAAATGGAAGAGCTTCCCGTCGCTCTAATCAATCCAGAGACCGAGACAGTAGAGGCCGCAGAGCGTCGAACATCCCCGACAACTTGTCCTGTTTCTGGGGCCCGTTATACAGCTTCGTACCGGCCAAGCGCCTTTCCCAATTCACGTCGCACGATTCGTCGGCGCAACTCAGCATGAGGTGGTTCGTTGTGCCGCGGAGTAATTGTCTCGGGGTCGTCTCTGGTGGCGCGGAATACGAATATTTGGCCTGTGTTTATGACAGTCTTCGAAAGAACTCGGGCACCAGCCTCGAACACCAGCCTCGAACTTGCAGAGGGAAATGGTGATAAATACACCCAGAAGTGGCTGAAAGGATGCGGGTAGACTCGGTACACCACAGAAGGTCGGTCCGCTCTTCGTCACGGTCGGAAATGACCGTCAGATATTTACCACGCAATGCGTTGGCAGGTGCAGTAGGGTGGTGAGGGCAGACCAGAAATTTAAGGTAACGAGACAAAAAAGACGCCTATGAATTCCGGTGGACTGGGTCATACGAGGAGATATCGAGACTGCGTCGCCAGCAAGATGGCCAAGCGAGTTTAAGCTAGTCTCTGCTACAAACGTTATACAGATGACGATCAGGATGTATACGAGTTCTAGCCAGTAATCGGCAAATGCCGAATGGAATTCCCACCATCTGAACTTTGTCCACACGACTCACCTTAGGTGCGCAATTTTTTTTTCTACCCGTCCTTTTTCTAACAGGACTTGTCTAGTCACCTTCTGACTCATTTTCCAATACCAACAATGAGTTACGTCGCTAAGGGTGAAAAAGAATACGACGCGACGGGCGCCCCAGTCCCCGGCGTGAAAATCCACAAAATCCGCATCACGCTCACCAGCAGCAACGTCAAGAACCTCGAGAAGTGTAGGGCTTGCCCTGTCTCGTTGTGAAAAATAGCTAACGAGCAGCACCAGTCTCGGCCGACCTCATCAACCGGGCCAAGGACAAGCAGCTCCGCGTTAAGGGCCCCGTGCGTCTCCCCACCAAGGTTCTCCGCATCACCACCCGCAAGACTGTGCGTTTTCTGAGCTGGATCCCTCTACTTTGAGTTCGCTGACGGTTTTCGTAGCCTTGTGGTGAGGGATCGAAGACCTGGGACCGTTACGAGCTCAAGGTGCACAAGCGTCTCATCGACCTGCACTCGTCCAGCGAGATTGTCAAGCAGATTGTAAGAACTTCCCGACCCTTGCCTCCCCGCCGGTCGCTCAATACTTGTTTTTCAGACCAGCATCAGCTTGGAGCCCGGTGTCGAGGTCGAGGTCACCATCTCTGCTTAAATCTACGTCCTTACGTTCTCATGGTGTACTCATGGTATACATATCTACATATGCGTCTGCGGTGCATGCTATCTCTTCGGTGGTTTCTCAAGTTCGACGACGTTGGGGGCTTTATTTCCACCCACCGCGTTACGGTTTCGTGGCCTCTGCTCGCCCAATGTTTCAACCCTCTGAATGTGTTAAAACGGGAGACATGAACGCCCGAAAGCTGTCCACCGTGAAGGCCATATAGAGAGCAGGGTGCAAGGAATGCATTAAGCGACGCTCTCGCCAGGATGAACAAATATTTAACCGTTCACATACTCTCCTTCCCTTCCCTCCCACCACCTCGCAATCCTCAACTTGAGTTCGGGATCCTGGACAAGGGGCTCGAGGGTTTTCACAACCTCCCAGTAATTTTTCCCCATCGCACAATCCACAGGCGTGCCCCCAATTATCTTGGCTTTTTCGACCGTCTTCGCTCCGAACTGAAGCAGGAGCTCAACGCGTGCCTCTGCATCATCGGCACCCTTCTTGGATAAACAAGCACTGTGAAGGGGTGTCTGTCCGAAAGTATCGGTGTGATTCGGGTCTACTCCGCGTTCGAGAAAGAAGCGGAGGAACTCGGTATTGTCGATGAATGCAAGGTTCCGGGAACCCTTGTTCGGAATCGTGACATAAACATCCGCACCTCCAGCGACTAGTGCCCGCGCAATATCGATGTTGGCAGCGACGAAGAGAGGGATAAATCCATAAGCGGTATGCAGATTTAGGTCAGCGCCAGAGGCGAGCAGCAACTGCACGAATTGAACGTTGTCGATTTGTGCGGCAAGGGCCAGTGGGGTGACAGCACTCTGATCAAGGTCATCCAGGAAATTTACGTCGGCTCCCTCGGATACAAGATATTGGGAGATTTCCAGTCTCGCAGCTCTCACCGACTCGTGGAGGGCACGGCCTAGATACTGTCCATGC
The DNA here is from genome assembly GCA_029282495.1 of Mycena albidolilacea. Taxonomy (NCBI): domain Eukaryota; kingdom Fungi; phylum Basidiomycota; class Agaricomycetes; order Agaricales; family Mycenaceae; genus Mycena; species Mycena albidolilacea. The sequence continues at coordinate 1,729,453 of JARIHO010000005.1, read as the reverse complement.
GGCTCGGAGAGGACCAACGGGACGTCATTTCGAATGGGAGCGAGGATTCGGACAATCTCCAGGTGACCCTGGCGTGCTGCAAAATCCAAGGCCGTTCTTGCCAACAGGTGACGCGGGTTGCCGCTGTGGGCGTGCACCCCGGGCCTCACTGGCAGCCCAATCCGCAGCTATTTGATGACCATGGTTCGAAGTTCCATGTTTGCGGCGATGTGGAGAGGGAGCATCATGTAATCGAGGTCAAACTCGGTGTCGAGACTAATTCCAGCCAATACGAGTTTGTCGAACGTGCTTTCCAACTCGTGTTGGACGGCAAAGAGGAGGGCAAGCTTGCCGAGAACATCGACACTTGCACAGAGGTTGTAAAGTGTCTGGTTCAGAGCATGATGGAAAGCTGTTTTAATCTGAGAGAGCGTTTATGGAAGGGAGGTCGGGAACGAGCTCTGGCTCTCGGGTTTTGTAGTCTCGTAGATACTGGCCTGGGTCAAGAAGTGTCTTTCGAATGAGAAAAGATGCAATGTGGTGAAGCAACTCCGGGGGGAGGTCAGAAAATATTGCCATCACCGTTGTGAACAAGATTCGGGAGGCGGGATGACAGACCGGTTGCCGAGCTTCAGAACGAGGTTGCGAGTGGGATAGCGCTGTGTAAGAAAGCCAATGTTAAATAACACCCCCTTTCTAACACTGTTATTAACAGGTAAATTACGTTTCTCACATTTGAGGTCCTTGGAGGCATGTGATTTTTGTGTGAGAAAGGGGGCCTCTTGAGGCCCCAAATCGGCCTCCGACACCGATTCCGGGGGCTCTAAAGCGCTGCTGAAAACGTAAACAGTGAGGTCTGAGAACAATCCAGCCTGGTCGAATTTTTTGGGCGAAAATCTGGCAAAAAATCCCCAAAAACACGCGTTTTGGGTGCGCTTACATCATGTTAGAAACCTTGTTATTAACATGCCCATGTTAAATAACATCAGGGGGATTTCCATCTAACGTTACTCACACCGCCAATTTTGATTCTTACACAGCACTAGAGTGGGAAGTCAGTGCAAGAGACTATTGCCGAGCCTGTCGGCAACTTAGATTGAACCAACCACTCATCGCGAACTTCACGGTCTGCGCGGGAATCTTGAGATCTTGCTTACGTTCTCTTGAAGCAGCCTGTAGTAACTGAAGGAATGTCGGAATTTCGTAATTTTCAACGTAAGGCCATGCAAGGCCTTATAATGCCGTAAGATCTCCCCGTCTCATAAGAGAAATGATCCCAAATTGTTTTCGGCATACAGTGCCAGTACAGCAAGTTCAAAAGTTCAAAATCCTTGGCTCAGTGATGCAGATGACTATGGATGCAACAGGTTAGCAAGGAACGGTCGGAACTGCTCTCCAGTTCGAAAAACAATTTCGGGGCGCACGGCTGACAAGGCTGCGTGAGGCTGTGTAAGGCTGTGTGAGAAGAAGGCAAATGATAAATTTCCGACAGATACCACTGGAAACCTGGGTCTTTTGCTCTCTGGAAACCTTGTAGCACGCCTCCCGTCCTTAAGTTTGAGCACAAAAGCTGGCCAGTCTGTAAGTGAAATCTCGAAAAACACCTGGCATTCCCAGTCTTCACACCAAGAATTTGTTAAATGTAACTACGCCTCGTCAGGCTCCTCTCCAAACATAATCTTCAAGTTCTCGATGCTCTCTGGATCTGTCCCACCAGACCCGCCCCCACGGAAGGCCTCTTTCACAATAGCCGTCTTCCGTTTCTGGATCCGCAGAATTCGACCCTCGATAGTGTTCGACACCTGTGGCCGTCAACACAACGTCACAAAGGATGCTATGGTCTTACAATGAAATGTTTCACGTAAACTGTTTTCTCTTGGCCAATTCGGTGCACTCGGTCTATGGCTAGATTTTGGACCAGGTCAGCGTCGGGTCGTGCAGTCGACCTCCGAGGGCCCGTCGCCAGATCAGAAGAACCATAGCCATAAATTCTGCCGACGGACCCCGCGAACACAGTGAATCCAAAAATTACAGCTTACCTTGGTTTTCGGTTGCGGCATTCCACCAGCAGTCCATCTTGGGATGGGTCAGCAGATATAAAGCATGTGAGTGAAGCAGCGGTACCATAAATACATGATTGGCTGTCGTCAGCTAAGTTGGCATGCATCATAAGCTGCTGAAGCGAAAGTCATCCAATGGGACTCACGTTCAAACCAACCCCACCCGCTTTGAGACTAACCACCAGGACCTTGGGTTTTCGCGTCGGAGCTCTGAATTCTTCCAGGGCCACGCCCCTCTTCTTGACATCCATAGAGCCATCGAATCGATACTGCTCGAAACGCTCCCGCTTCAGTATGACCTGAATAAGATCCAAAAAGGATGTGAACTGGGAGAACACGACGGCGCGGAAACAGGGATCTTGTTCGCGCAGTTTTCCTAAATAAGATTAAGACAGGGTCTCCGGCATTGAGGATCGCCTACGGAGATTTTGCACCAGGGCGTCGAGCTTTGTCGAAGAGTGAAAATCATTCTTTCTCAGAATCACTTGTGGTTCTGGATCCTGAGAGCTCTTCGGCGGTCGGAAGACCTCAATGAGGTCGCTTTCCTTGAAGGGCCCACGCAAACAGGTGGGACAGCGAAGTTCCTCTCCGCGTTCCTCGACATTGGCGCAATACGTGGCAATGCAGTCCTTGCAGCTAATGCATACGCTTAACGACGGATCTTACGGCGGTGCGAAGCTCGCTCACCATCGGTGCATGCACTGCGGGATAACCATTGGCGATTGCATAACATCCATGCACATAGGGCACTCGGCATCCGCTTCATCGATTTGGATGTCATTAAGGGCGTTCTGAGCAAAGACATTGACGCCGCTTCCTTCCGCTTGTTCATCGTTAGCGAACCGCTTGATCAGTTCGTTCACATCGACAGTCCCCTCAGCATCTTCGGGGAGGGAACGTTCGTCGCTAGAGGAGAGCACAAGGTTCGGATGAAGCACGGCGCGCCGCAGTCTATCGAATCGTCAACATCACCAGCACGCCGATAGGAAAGCAACATACCGCATGAGCATCGCCAAGATATGGGTGTAATTTTTGCCAACTAGGCCTTTCGCATCTAATTGTTGAAAGTCTCGTTTGGCGGAATTAAACAAGCTGCTGTAAATCTTTCTCTCCAAGGATGAAAACTCAAGATACTCGACGGTAACCTGAAAAGGAAATTCAGCCTTAGGTACTGGCCGTATGAGAGAACAAGCATATGTACCTCTTTCTGGGGCAGCTCGACTATCCGTTTACCGTTCGTGTCAAGCATGGTTTTCTCTCGTCTCAAGAGGATCGACTCGAGGATGACCTGGACTATTTCTATCGCCTTGGGATCCCGAGCTAAGAACGGCAAGGTGATAAACCTACGAAGTCGGTAAGCGGTTGTGAATCAAGACAAAAGCCGACCTACGAGCGGAAGAAAGAAAAGTCGGACCACGGCTGAAAGTTGAGAAATTTCCTACGGCCTCGTCAGAAAGACGTGGAAGTGTGCGGGAAGTACACCGACAGCAGAGAGTACAAATCTTCTAATTTGTTGACAATCGGCGTTCCTGACGGGATGTGAATTGGCCGTATCTTGCGTCTATAAACGAAATACCTGTGACAGCCCACCGCCTCCGAGCATTGAGCGCATAAACCGCTTTCGCAGTCTTGCTGGAACGCGATTTGCACGAATGGGCCTCGTCGAGCACAACGCGAAGCCATTCGACTGGAAGCGATTCAGTGCTGATTTCTTGTAGATTTTGGGTACTCACCCTCGAAGACAGGACATTTTGAGCTCGATTTTGCGGATTTGGCGTGTTCCGAGGCCAGCACGCCGTAAGAGGTGATTACCACGTTGATCACCGCGTCCCCATCATCGTCGTCTTCGAGGACGTCGTCCAGATCGAGTCGGTTCTGGCCGTGCCATAAAGTAACCTTCAGCGTCCCGGGCTTACTGCAGCGCTTCAGTTCGCTCTCCCACTGACTCAACAACGAGGTGGGAGCGACGATCAGCGTTGCGGACGGAGCTGGTTGTTTTTTTTGACGAGACACCTTCTTGAATGCATTGTTCAATTTCAGTTGGCGCTGTTTAGTCCCGACTACGGCATCCTCCGCCGGGCGCTCAGTATCGGGGGCGCAATTAGTATGGATGAGTGCAGCGAGTTCGATGGTCTTCCCCACTAACGAACATCTCAATTTCCAAAAGTGCAGCGTAGGAAAGACACGTACTTCCCATCTCTGTCATAAATGAAGACTATCAGCTTCAAGATAAAGAACGGAATATGACAAGGACTTCACCGTCACTAGGACAAGAATTAGACAAGTGAGGGGACACATTAAAAGGACAACGAACGCGAGAATTCCACCCCTTCCCTTTCTCTCCGCTTTCGGAAAGTCCAAAGTGAGTTCACCAGAGTATGGATTAAAATAAAACGGTTTTTCGTCTGCAGTTAAATCGATAACACCGCCGTCACGAGGGAGTGGGAACGCGTATCTGCAGCGAGGTGAAACTATGCAAGCCCACGAAGGGTCGATGCTTACCGGCTCCACAACGGATGCATGGATGCAGCTTCGCGCGCATCCATTTTCCCTAATTCAAGCGAATGCATCCACCTATAACCGGGTCAGCCACCGACCAAACCCGCAGGAATCCGACAGACAAAAGAGCTTGTTTCTGGTACCCACGAAGCGTGAATGTGAATGTGCTCGGGGGGTCCATCTCTCCCATGGTGCGGTCGCTTTTCTGGGCTTTCTTGTAGATCATATCAAGATCATTTTCCGAAAGCTCTTCTTCGTCGTCCACCTCGATCTCCTCGCCGTCGCCTACGATCTCGGTGACTTTCTTCGACTTGCGTTGCGCGATTTTCTTCATCGCCTCCTCGTGGATCTCCTCGTCGGTTTTGCGTCCACTAAAGTTGGCGCCGGCTTGGGGTCGGAGGTTGAGAACATCAAACAGTTTAAGAATTGATGTTTTTCGTTCGCGCAGCATTTGTTCGTCGAGCGTTTCCGCGCCTTCGGAGAACATTACAGTGGGTGTGTCATCTGATTCAAGCTTTGTGGCCTTGAAGGCGGTCGGTAGCATGTAGACATCTGCTGTAATAATGAGGGTTGCCCCGGTCGACAATTTCTCTGGACAGTCCATCATTTTGCCCCGAAATTCGATGATACCTACACGACGTCAGACGGTGGCACGCAATTGTTTCCTTCACCGTACCGAGATCAAGAAGTTTAGCCATCCAGGACGACACATCTTGAGGCAGGCGCCCAAATTCTTGACAATTATGAGCAAACGAATGTCATATTGCAAGCTAGAATAACGGACCAAATCCGCGCGCGTTATAAAGCCGCACGATGGTATCGGTCTTTTTATTCTTGGGGGTCTTTGATGGTTGCTTAAGCATCGCCGTGAGCGACATTTGTTTCTTTCCATCTCCCGTTTTCTTCTTCGTCTCAGCCTTGCTAGTTCCACTTTTGTTCGGCTCCTGCGGTTCCCGCATAATTTTAACTTCATCGCCGATTTTGATATAACCCTTTCCAGAGACGTTGCTCCATGCATGCGCAAAGACCGTTTCACCTATGAAATTCGGGGGAGAGTCCGGTGGAGTGGGAGATGATATGCGGCGCTTTTTAGCCGGCGGAGCAGAGGTTTTGGTAGAGATTTTACGCGATGGCCCGGCTTTGGACGCGGATGGAGACGTGTTCTCCGCCTTGACCGTAGTTCGGGGTGGCACGCTTCGGATTTCGGTGTCAGAGTCATCGTCAATGGAAATGGGTCGCTTCTGAGTGCCGCCTGCCGTCTCCTCCTGGACATCAGCCTTTTCGTCGTCAGTGTCGTCCAAGAAGAGGCGCGACGACGCTCTGGACGACGCTGGAGAGCTGGAGGGCGCGGCGTCCACTTCTAATTCCATGGGAACATCCTCTTTTTCATCCTCGTCGTCTGAACCGGCAAAAAACAAGGGAGGGCGTTCGTCAGCAGTCATTGGGGCGTCGGACATGGTGGACGCGCCGAAATCAGGTGTGACTCCACGTCACATCACGTGTATTTGTAACGTGAATGATCCAATCAATTTCAATAAAGGGCGACGCGTCCAACGTCGCTTACACATCTCTCTTTTCATTCATTCAGCACAAATATCGAGCCGAAAGCTCAAAATCCCAACTTCTGTCTAGATTCGGACCATGTCCACCGACTCTTTCGTTAGATCATTTACCGTTTTGAAGGGGCGGCCCAAGGAGGAACGCGCTCTTCTGATGCTCCAGCGTGTCGCGTCACTCGTCAAACCGATCATGAGGAAGCACGGCTGGGTGCTCCCAGTTCTGGCAGAATTTTTCCCTGCGCAAGACAACCTCATTGGTTTGAGTGAGCGTCACATCTTTACTTCTCCATAGGTGCATCAAATAACTTTGCAGATGTAAATGCTGGTCAAAAGATCCTACTACGGCTCCGCCCAGCCCATGCGCCCGACACGTTCTTTGAAGAGGACGAGGTTATTCAGACTATGCTGCATGAGGCAAGTGTACTCGAAAGACACTCTTGCATGTCTTCCTGATCAGCGACGGGTAGCTGACGCACAACGTGCACGGTCCTCACGACGAGAAGTTTTACAAGTTTCTTTCTGGTCTCCAAGAAGAATATGATGCTCTCCAGCGGTCTGGATACGCAGGAGAAGGGTTCTTCAGCAAAGGCCAGAGAGTCGGCACTGGCGTCTCCCACGATCTCCCGCCACATCTAGCCCGTGCCAAAGCTCTTGAAGCAGCGGAGAAACGGCGAAAGACTGGACTCTTAATTGGCAATGGAGGCCGCTTGGGTGGGCGGATTGATGCCACCAATCTAACTCCAAGAGAGCTGGCTGCACGGGTTAGTTGTTTTGCTTGTTATTTTGTCTTATTACGGTCGTTAATGGTTTTGCCATAGGCTGCTGAGCGGCGCGCTCGAGACGAGAAGGCATGTGGATCCGGAGACCTGGCCCGGCGGGAGGCGGACAAGGCGGCGAATGAAAGCACAACCCACGACGCTATAGACCTCACCCTGGACTCGGACGATGATTCTGAAGATTCCGATGTTATCGTGGTAGATGCCCCCCCTATCGCTCCGGGACCGTCCAAGCTCGCGATACCACAATCCAAGAAGGCCGCCGCTTCGACTGCGGCTCGTCCGACTCCCGCGGCAATACCTGCGGCTAGCACTGCTGGCACGCATAAACCCAAGAGCGCGCGCGCTCGCCCAGCCGCAAACCCCCCTCCTGCCAAGAAATCTCGCTCTGAGTGGACTTGTCGGACGTGTACCCTTATCAACTCGGCTATGGCTTTACAGTGCGACGCGTGTCTCGCTGAACGCCCACCAGACGAATCGATTGGATGGGCTTGCTATACCTGCGGCCAAGCGGGAATACCTCACGACTTCTGGACTTGTACCTCTTGCGGTACGGTCAAGCTAACTTCGTGAACTCCTTGCAATCCTCGCTGTATTTCTTGCTCACTGGTGGTTTTCTTGCCCCTCACTTGTAGATTTCTTGTACAGCGCCTGTACATATACTCATTACTGTAATTTACTACTAATTCTAAAGATATTGACCCCGCTGTTCGCGTCGCCTCCACGCTCCAAGGACTCCATGAACATAATGTCCTCCTGGAATTCCACTTTTCCTAATATGAGACCGCTGTCTGCAGAGAAAATCAGCCTGAGAGCCAGGATATGGGGCAGCGACGTGCCTCGAACGGCGTCTGTGAATTTTTCCATGGTTGTGGGATTCCTGGTGGTCAGCGCAATGAGTGCGCTTCTTGGACGAGAGTTGACCTGAAGAGCCAGACGCAGGACCGCGACTAGAGGTGGTATCAAATCTGGGTCAAAGACCTGGAAGCACGGTTGGCCGTCGCGATGCGCAAAGAAAGAGATGCATGCACTCACGATGTCTGCGCCGACTATGAGATCGGCATCGATTTCGTCGTTCAAGAGAGAGGTCAGTGGCGCGATGCCATCTGTATCGAGTGCAGCGGACCAGTCGAGAAAGCAGCAGCTCATATCGGGATGGGACGAAGACAAGTCTGCGCAGTCGGTTGGTTGCTATACCGCCCACAATATCTCAACTCACTGCACGGCAGATTGACATTATCATTGCAGCGCGAAAGGACGGCGTCGTTGATGTCCGACATCCGTAACGTCCCAGGGCTTGGGCCATCTGAGGGCCGCTCCAACAACTGTAAGGAGGCCACAACGCTGCCCAGAAAGCCCACTCCAGCGCCAAGTTCAAGTATTCTCTTGCGCCGGACAAGAACTAATGACCAGCCAAACCATGGCCGCAAATCAACAATGCCTCCGAATTTCAGAAGGGACGTTTGCACCTGGATTGAGAATCAGGTATTGGGCGAGGATAAAACTGGCAAGCCATGTCCGCAGGCCGGTTGTGCCGCTCTCTATCATCGTCCGTGATTCAAGCAGGGTTGTTGTTTGATAATCGTCGAGATCAACCGCGTTCGGAAGCCCATTTTCCTGGTCCAGTCTCCAGAAATGGGTAACATATGCCTGAGAGGGTGGCCTTTGGCCTGTCAACCCCGGGGTAGCTCCAGCACCAGTAGAGCTGAAGAATCAGACAAGATAAATTCGCCGAGGGACTTGGGGCACGGACGAGGTTAATAGTTCCATATAGTGATCGTATATGCGGGAGTCCACTTCCATTTCAGACTGAGGACGGGTAAATTAAACCGCAGTATGGACGGGAGAGAACGACCAACATCGTTGGCCATCCTCTGTTCCAATTGAGATATAATCCATTTCCAAAAAGACCTTTGGTATTCTGGGGACGGAGGATATTTTTGAAAGTGTCCATTCAAGAGGATCTGGTCCACCAGAAAGTCGTGGATAATTTGCGTTTGAGGATGGGCCGGAAGTTGCAGACGGTTGGGCGGTACAAGCGAGGCATATCCGCGTAAAATCTGGAATAGGTCGGGATGGATGGAAACCATTTGGGAAAGTCCACTGCAGTGGTCGAGAAAAGAGAAGCGGCAAACGCCGGGCCGCCAATGTCCAGGTCGAGAACGACCTCTGCCAACTTTGCTGAGAATTTCGCCCGACCACTCTCTGGTTTACCGACAGGCTCTTCAACCGCATCGGATGGCCCCCCAGTGGTGTCAGAGTCAACGGAAACCTTACGGTCTCTTCTGGGGTCCTTGAAACCTCCAGTGTCTCAATCCTCGGTTGATGAAGCCTTGAAATATCTCGCTCGAGAAGACCGCAATGCTCTTGTTATCACAGAGGGTGCGCCAGAGCAAGAAAAGGCCCTGAAAGACGCGGTAGTCGGCCAAGTCGCTGTGGGATTGTACGCGAGGAGCCTCGACATCTATTTGAACGAAGCGATGGACATCGAGGCCGAAGTTGAATGGTGGGCTAATGTCGAGCGCTCTAGCATCAGCGTCGCGTGGTTCCTACTCCAAAGTACGCGTTCTTTCTCGCTTTTCGGCCGTCGTTAAACTATGGTGTTGTAGCATTACCAGCCAGGTTGGCTCGAGTGCTCCGTACCATTCTCGATGCCCTCCGAGCCCATCGTCTGCCTTTACGGCTATCTTCGTTCCGACCGTCCACGCTTTTTCGCCTACTACCCCCCACTGCACTTCGACCGTCTGCATTGACTAGTTCTTTCTTCCCTCATTTAGAGCACGAACAAAGTCTGACGTCTCTTGCCTGGACGCGCATATCTCTTCGCCCTGAACAATGCCTCCAATCGATATGGTCCGCTATATTTTTACCTCTCGATCTCGTACGCGAAGAATGCCGGTATAAACGAAGAGAGCTCGAAAAGCTGAGAAATGAGCGGGCAGAACAGCTGGGACACCTCGCTCAACTTCGGCTTGCCACAACCTCTGGCGAGGCATTTCCTAGTCGGCTCATGGCCTGCATCGGCGGAGGGCCACTTCTGGCTCGAGATAACGCAGAGCATGTACAACACATCTCATCTTCGCTCCTCCCGGCGCACATTGCCGGGCACGACAATGCTGTTCAACAATTTCGCCGGCCGTCTCGTCTGTCTCTGTTATGGCCCAAACTACTCCTTCTCCCACCCTTGACCTTATACACCTTGCGGTCGTTATATGCCTCTCGAGCCTCCATCATGGAGATGGTGCTGGAGGCCAAGGAAACAGTGGAGGGCTTCATAAAGAACTCTTTGATCGATCCTCTGAAAGAGATACTGAAGACCGTGCGGACGGGAGGGGAAGACGGCGTTATCGTCCGGAAAGAAGGCGTTGCCGCGGACTTAGAGGTGAATACATTATTTTTGCTGTCTCTCTCGTTCTAATGCTCGCGGAAAAAGTCCCTCGAACGCATGACGCTCTCGCTTGCTCGAGATGAGTTGCATTACGATTCCGCGCAGCTCGCGGCGCTTTCTAAACAAATCCGAGTCGGTGATCTTACGCCGGTCCTCCAACTATACGAGGAAGATATCAAGAAACCAGTCAAGTCAGCCCTCACTGGCACCTTGCTCAGATCCATGTTCATTCAAGTTCAAAAAGCCAAGGTCTGCCGCCCCTCGTCGACCATAAAACATGATTAATTCATGTTTAGGTTGACATCGACCGAGCTCTAGCTGGGATCGACAAGCTTCTCAAATCGCAGGAATTGACTTTTGCTTTCGTCGGTCTGGCTCCCGCACTTGTAATCGTCACGCTTCTCGGAAGCTACATTTCGCACCTGTGGCGCGGAGCCCAGGGCGGCGGACGATTCGGTGGCCGGATCAGGCATCGTACCATGGCGTGGGCCGCAATGCGGTAAGTTCGACGTCCCCATATACCCGCACACGCATCTCCTTACGCGTTCAAGGCGCATCGAACGCCTCTTGGTGTCACAGCCTCGAGTGGGCAGCCCCACGGCGAACTCGCTCTCCTCACTGACGACGGGCCTGCTGCTGATATCTGTGGCGCGCTTGCGGGCATTTGCCGAGAGTCACCTGGCCACCGGGTCGCGCTTGCGTGAGGGATTTCTTGAGGACGTGGGGGATTTGGAGGATCCGGCGATGCCGCGGGAGGAGAAATTGCGTGTGGTAGAACGAATGTGGAGAAGCTGGGGTGGTGTACTTGGATGGCACTCCATTGCGACTGAGGGTGCGTAGAAACACGTTCGGGACACGTATTTTGTGTATTCTATATGTTGCCACCGCACAGCTTTGACTTTTTCCGCCTTTGATGGCGTTCCGAGGCGTCACAGGCTTCATTTCAACCGCATCTTCTACTAAGCCCTGTTTTGAGTAGCCAGCTGGGTAATCATACAACGCCGTCCCAGACATGATTTGTGAGTGAATTTTCGAACGACCTTGGGAATTTAGCATTTAGAGCTCGCAGTTCCCAAGATATACAGTGCTTTATTCTTAGCGCTGGCTGTGAATCTAGGCCAGGCGAACTTGCCAGATTCATGTTTTCCAGTGCCTGAATGCAACGCAACCACTCCTGTTGCTTGCCGAGCGACGAGCTGCTCCAATCAAACGTTCTTCTCCCCCGCTAATAGTGAGCTTTCCGAAGGGACGTACATCGCAGCAAGTCTCGCCGGCGCGCTTCAGCTTATGGACTATCTCGACGCCCATCCCGCCATCAACGTCACAAATCTGCTCATCTCTGACTCGACTACTGAAGACCTAGCCACAGATTTCGGGTATGGGGAGACGACATACGAGTTTCTCGATCGGGACAAAAAGACTGGAAAGCCGAAGGTGGACAACCGTCCGATTAACCGGAACATCTCGCGAACTCTCGGGCAAACCATATTGGATCTCGATGCGGTTTCCTCCCGCATCATAGATCGCGTTGCGCCTTCGCTCGAGAGCCTCGTGTATTTGAATTATATCAGAATCTGGGATGAATTTGGGCGTGCAGAGACCCCAGATAATCGCATTCGAAACGTGCTCGATCGCGACTTTCCGCGCCTCACCCACCTAACATTGCGGGACCGCGAGTGGAGCTTCCAGAATCTCCCTGGGCGACGGACATTCCTCCGTTCCGTTCCCTCCCTCACCCATTTCCACGTGGTTTCCAATCCCTACCTGCCGATGCAAACCACTCTGTCCGTCGTACGCCAATCTGTACCTAATGCGACCCATATTCGGTTTTCCGGTGATTTTCCCAAGGAATTTTCCAAAACGCCCATGTTCCTGGTTCAATGGGCAAGAGCTCTTGTTGACGGATTCGGCAGAAGGTATGCCCGCATTTGTCTCGAACAACTTCCTGTGACCATATATCTGTAGTACTCCGCCTATCGTCATAGTGCAGCCTGACTTCAGCCCCAGCCTGCACCGCGGGAGGAAATGCGGGAACCCTCGTCTCGGATATCATTGCCTACTGTCCCGTCTTGCTCGCAATAACAATCTGCACCTCGGCCTTCCTCCTACGGAGGATTTCGGGAAATACGGTGACACCTATGAATCGTCTCGTCTCTTTCCTCTCAGTCGAGCGATTGCGGAGCTCGAAGATCGACTTCTGGACGGGGAAGGAGAGTGGGCTGTTCCGTCAAAGAACGACACTCTCGACTATGCGCAGAGTTCCTTGAGGCATTGCTCGGGTTACTGAAGCCAATGTTTATTGTACAATGGTGTTATTACTCTAGCTATTCGTCCGTGGTGCTCATCTATGAGAATGAGGGATCTGCATGTGGAAAGGAAGGATCGTTCGACGCATCTCAGGATGCGGAAAGCGGCCAACTGACTCGACACTGTCGAGGCATCAATCAAAGAAACACGTTTGCTGCTTCACAATGTCTCCGCCCCACAACATGGCGCCAAAAATGAAGACCAGGATGAGCTGCCCCGTGCCCCACGTTGTGAGCCCGTAGCGGTACTTGTGTCCGGCGGTGTTGAGGGTTGCGAGCTCCGCGGCGAAGGTGCTAACTGTGGTAAGGCAGCCACAATAGCCATCCGCGAGACCCTGTATCAGGGTGCAGCTCGCGGCGGAAAGTGGGTGGCTCGCTGATTGCAAGACATGGAAGGTGCCCTGCAGAGCGGTTCCGAATGAGTTGACGGCAAAGGTGCCGAGGGGGAAGGATGGGATCAGGGTGTTGAGCTGCACAGAGAGGAGGTACCTCGTGAGTGTGCCTGGGAACGAGAAGAGGAGCGCTGCGGTGGCGTGGTGCCGATAGTTGCGCGGGAGGAAAAGGTATGCTGGAATGGTCGCTGCGTAGATACACACCGAGAATACGGTGACGGTCATGCGGAAGAATTTGCCTGGGGGCGGCGCTGCACGGAAGTAGGGAGATACCAGGTTCGCGGTGTGCATGCCGAAGAATAAGGAGGCCATCGAGAGGGAGATGGTGAACACCGATTTACACAGGCCATCTAACACCTTTCAAGTTATTAGAAAAAGGGCGATATGATGAAGGCGCGCAACCTACACGATCCAGGGCGGACCAAGAGGCTTCGTCGGCGTTCAACCACGACTTGAATATATCAAGCTGCCAACCAGAGAAAGTGGTCAAAGAGCCACAAAAACCCGTGGTTAGTGCTGTATATGCCGGTGGATACCATCGGCTAAAAGGCTCTTTCAGCGCCAGGCAAAAGCCCATGATGAAGCAGCCGGCAGCTTGGGAATAAGAAAGGGGGAAAATGCTTTGACGGTTATAAGTTGCTAGAGCAGACAAGCCGAGGCGGGCCAGTACCCCGAAAACAGAAAACGCCATAAGGAGGCCGAGAGTATGGATGGAGAGAGGGTGGTAAGATTTTGGTTCTTTTGTGTCGCTCTTGACGGACAGAGTCGGAGCCCCGGATGAGCTTCCAACTATGCCAATTCCACGCAACCCAAATAATGCGAACCCGAAACACACGACGGCGGCCGCGAAACATGTCCAACCGGCAGCACGGAACCCTGCCATCAATACCTCGGGAGAATCCAGGCCGAGTTCAGGGTGAGCGCGCTGATACTTCTGAGATGTCGCGGTTGCAACACTGGAACTTACTGCAAGTCCAAGTGATGTGCCCATCTATAAAATTGTCCGTTAGATAAAATGAAGATTCTCCTGATACAGGACGTACACGGCTCGCAACATTAAAAAGTCCCCCAGCCAAAGATTGCGAGTCCTCGTCGAAGACCGAGGCCAAGTGCAAATTTCCCACAGGGTACACAACATCGGCACCGACTGAATATAGGAATGTCAGTAGCTTGGCTTGGTTTGAATGACGGCGAACCAATAAATAGCATGACAAGGAATGCCGTGCTCCAATACGACCCGTGGGGATCCATCACAACGAATATCAAAGGAGCAATCTGCGAAAAGTTAATACTTGGCAATAACGCGATTTGAGATCATACAATGCTGCCGAGGACACCAACCAGCATCAGCGGTTGGCCTGGAACTTTATTCATGACATATCCGGTCACAACGTTGACTAGGACGCCAGCGATGGTCATTGGAACAAATCGAACTTGTATCGTTTATGAGAATCGTGATCGGAAGAAACAACTGGATAGTTCTCACGAGCAGTCTGCAGGGGATCCAGCTGATTCACTTGCTGATAGCTGCGCACAAGAGTTAGAAAAAACGCTGAATGAAGAAATGATGGCGTACTATAATGTCATGAAGTAAGAGAGGGTGTTGAAGCCTACAAAACTCCCCATCAGCCAAACGCGACGAAACCTACAGTGTCACTTACTCCACCAAACAAAGAACTGGATCGCAATGATACTGGTCATCTTCGCCGCCGGCTGTTTCCAGATTTTTATCGGCAGCAATACCGACCGGCCACGGGCTTCTCTGTGCCGTTCATAGAATATGAAGATCGTCAAAATTACGATCGACGCCGCAAATAGACTAGGAATCTGTGGAGTCGACCATCCCTTTGGTGCCGTTGTAGAATCACTATGCGAGAGGAACAGTCAGGTAAACCTCAAAATGACACAGAGATCTTACGCCAAGCTATAAGTCAGAAGGCCAATTCCTGCGGCGCTGAGAAGCGCTCCTCCCCAGTCCAAACCCTTGGTGTACCGCTGAGTAGAAGGCTGCTTGACCAAAAACAAAAACCCCAGTACAACGAAGAAGACCCCGAGTCCCGACTGGATGTAAAAAACGGCCCTCCACGTTGCTTTGCTTTCCGCGAGGATACCACCTACACATGTGAATGAAGTCATCGTTCTTCGCCGAAAGTCCTCCAAATTTACCCAAAATGAGCCCGAGAATGAACCCAAGCGGTTGTCCAGCTCCTAATACGCCATACGCCTTGTTCCGCTTTGGACCTAATGCGGATGATCAAGATATTTCATGATTAGATTATTTATTCGGCTGACCTGGAGGGAAAAAAGCGGAAAAAAGTCCAAGGCCACTGGGAGTATTGGCGGCGGCGCCAAGTCCCATCGCAGCAACGAAAGCAATGAATGCCCCAGAGCTCGGGGCAAATGCAGTTGCTAGACTCCTGCGTGCTGTGTTATTAAGCACACACGAGGAGACGTCGCGCAACAAACCAGAGAGAAAACCAAATAGAGCCGACTAGAAACATGAGTCGGCCTCCGATAATATCCCCCAGCCGCCCGAAGAAAAGCAGGAAACATCCGTAAGAAAGACTGCAGGGAGTTTATTAGGGCTTGAGGGGAGGGAGAGTTATAGAATGACTTGCGCGTAAACATTGAGAGGCCACTGCAAATCCGACTGCTTGAAATGCAGGTCTTTCCCAATGGTTGGAAGTGCGACCGTGAGCGCACCGGAGAGAAACACCTAACAGCGTCAGCTGCTCGCTGGTAATGATGGAAAATACAAGGAAAATAGGTAGATACATTGAGAGTAGTCACTCCAGAGACGGACACGATAAGAACGAGATCGCTCAGCTCCAGAGTGTCGGACGACGACGAAGTCATGCTAGCCGGCGAGGTCGAAAATATACACAGAGTGCTGCTTCATTTCCTTCTTAACGACAGTGCTTTCTCCCCAAGGGCCTATGCCCATCTATGAAGTTGGGTAAAACACTTTGCAATGAATCAACACAAACAAAAAGCTAAATTATCGCTTGATGAATTGAAATGTACTTAATCGGATATTTCAAAAGCCCGAGGTAATGACGAAAGGCGCAGCGGGTAGACATCGAAGCGTTCAATATGGCTTGTATGCGCTGAACTCCACTGACAAGCAATCCGTGATTCCGTCAGACCGTCTAATAGAGCCTTAGTCTCCAAATTCACCTCAACCGGGCCCACGTTCATAACGACGAACTCGGAGTCGGCTGCTATTAACTCAGACGAAACGTTGCTTGCGAAAGGAGTAAAGATTCGGAGGTGGCATGAATTAAGGCGACAGAGGTGAGCGCTGGATGAGTTCGGGAAGAAGTTCTACGTATTACTAACTCGGTGGCAGTTTCCGGACGAGCATCTACAAACTCAGAACCGGCACTGGTCCACCTCCAAGTCTAACGAAATAATATTGCGGCCTATGACCTCGTGCCTCAGCACCCAGCCCGATGATTCTCTCTTCTTCCCCTTGAGAACATTGTCTTCTCCATCTGTGGAAGAAAATCTGGTTAACGGCTTGAGCTGGTCGACTCAAACCCGCACCATGACCTCCGACTCGGAGATTTGATTCTAGCATCAAACAAATTCCTGCCGTTCCGATTTTGAGTCAACTGTGGAGATCGGGAGCTGTAAATTGGACTGCCTCAGGCTCATCCCGCTTTTCGATGGAACCCGAAAATATCATTGTCAAATCCTCGTCGGATTTTACTCGCCTCTTGACTCCCAGAGATCTCAAGATTCTCAACACCCAAGGCCGCCTGGGGAGCATCCAAGAACTCTTTCTCGGTATTCATTCCTTCCCGGTCTTCGTTTATCTCTTCATAGTGACGATCTTGACCATTTTAAATCCGCAACATCGAAATAACACTCGGTCTCGCCTTTCCGTAAGGTCTAGATGGCACAATACATTAGAGAAATGTGCGTTCTTTACTCGATCTTTGGTGCTATGCGTTTATGCGAAAATGGTATAGTTTGAAGAGACCATGATTATTTTTACGCAATTCCACATGGGTCAGCACGAGCGCCTTGCTGCGGTTCAAGATTATCCTGAGTTTTATCCACGCAGGAGGTCCAACAAGGCACCGCAAGACGCCGCAATATATCGCATATACTCGCCGAGTCTCCCCAAGTGGCGCACCCTACACCCTCGTATTACACCGAAGGTTTGATTCGAATTTAAGAAAACCATAAACAGCACACATATTCACAGGTCCTACCACAATTTTCTCAAGATGACAGCTTGAAACAGACCCGAGGTTGCAGTTACGAATGTTTTTTTCCGTCGGAAGACCGTCTCTGACTCACGTTTGTAAGTAAATCTTGATGAAACTCCAGTTTTTCGATGCGTGTCGTTCCCTTAAACAGAATTTTTCTGGCACGTCAACAGCGCCTGACGACGACGATTAACAAACATGGAAGGGTTGGATGGAGCACCAGATTCCATATGTCATAGGTAATATCATTTCTAATAAGGGTTCCATTGCTAGGAGCATATATCCATCTGGCTTCACTGTGCAGAGTCCAATCCATTTAAACGGCCCCTTCTCAGGAATATTACCCATGGATATGAACGCGTCCCCTGTACCAAAGGCCGTGGTCGTCGGTGCTGGCCCTGTTGGCTGTCTCTCTGCGATCGCGTTAGCGAACCTTGGCTGGCATGTAACGGTCTACGAGCGACGCTCAGGTACCCTCCCACTCCTCGTCTTTGAGCCTCAGTAATGACCTTCCTTCGACGACAGATTTGAGAGCAGGTACCCACCACCTCCTGGCTCCCAACACCGAGAACAATCCCCGCCAACGGTCTATTAATCTCACTCTTTCCGCTCGGGGGATTGCTGCCGTCCAAGCCATTGACAGTGCTCTCGTCGAACGTCTTTTACACAACGCTGTTCCTCTCCGAGGGAGGTCCGTGCCTCTCTTTTTGTTTGCATAACTGCCTCGAAGTTCCTTCCAGGATGGTCCATCATCTCGAAGGAAATACTACTCGCCAGCAGTACGACAGAGGAGGACATGTAGGTGTTCCGAGTTGATGTGCATATGACCAGAGCCGCTAATCTGATTCAGTGCCTGTACTCGATCGAACGTGGGCTTTTGAATCTTATACTGCTAAAAGCAGCAGCAGTGGTGAAGAATATCGACATCCAATTCCGCCACAAGGTCCAATCCGTCGACTTCAACAAGAACACTTTGCATTTATGCAACCTGGTCTCAGGACAAGAGTTAGATGATCATTTCGACCTGTGCATCGGGGCCGACGGAAGCCATTCCGTTATTCGACACCACCTAATGCTAGCAACGCAGTACTGTTAATTCTTCGATCCCAGCGGACTGACGCTAACAATTCCGAATTAGAATGGAATACAGCCAACATTATCTCTCTCACGAATACGTCGAAATTAGATTGCCCCAGGGAGTGGATAGTTCGGGCCATGAGGCATATCTCCTCGATCCGGACCATCTGCATGTTTGGCCTCGGGGCAGTTTCACCGTCGTGGCAATGCCTAATAAGGTGAATTATTCAGATTGTTGAATTTGCCTCCTTCGGCTTGCTAATTCCCTGAAGAATAAAACCTTCACATCCGCTTTATTCGCACCGAAATCCCTCTTCGACACTTTGCAGTATCCTGACACGCTCATTCCGTTTTTCAAAACGCACTTTCCTGATCTTTTGTCGTTGCTGGGCGAAAAACGTCTGGTTTTAGAGCTTCAGAGCAATCCCCGCAGCCAGTTGATTACGACCAAAGTAATTGCTTCCGATTTCGTATTGCGACAACACCTGATGTCATTGCAGGCCAATCCATACCACAAGGGCGCTGTTATTATCATTGGTAATGAACAAATTTTATTTCTCCCCACATGGCTAAATATAGATACATTCGAAGGGGACGCAGCGCACTCCATGGTGCCCTTTTATGGCCAAGGACTCAACTGCGCGCTCGAGGACGTCCGTATCCTGTCCATCCTTCTTCGCAAAGAGAAGGATGGCCACGACCCTTCGGTGATTCTCCGGGTCCTCAATCACTACTCTGAAACCAGGCATGAGGACCTTGTGGCAATCTGTGATCTCGCAATGGACAGCCAGTACGTTCTAACCTTAGTCTTATTTTCCGCCACTCACGACCTCAAATCACAGCCTCAAAATGCGGCACAGTGTAGCCACTTGGTCCTACATGATCCGGGCATTCATCGACAATATTCTCTACGCAATATCGGAGTCGCCTTCTCTCGTGGACCTATCGGAGACAATCTTTGGCCCGCAGGTGCCGTCCTGGAGCTGGTTGCCCCTCTACAGTATGGTGTCCTTCAGGCCCGACATAAGTTATTCCGCCGCCAAGAAGAAGGCTGAGCGCCAGGAGCGCCTCATAGATTCTCTGGGGGTAGCCGTGGGCACTCTTGGCCTTGGATACATCATTTATTCCTTCATCAACCTAAATAGGCTTTTCTAGTGCCATTCGTGTAAATTCTTCCTTGTTTGGTATGGTCCGATATTCCTCGCTTTGATTTTTAGCCCTTGGGGATGTTTTGCTGTACAAATATTGTATTCGATGGAATCTTTCAGAATGTAATCAGTCGTCAAACATGGATCACTTTGGCTAAGTTCGGATTCAATTCGCCTCACATAGCCCAAAAGTTTGAAGAAAAGAACATTCGAACTTGAAGCAATGTTTCCGATTTAGGAAAGTAACTGCCTGAGACGGACGAGGTCGGGTCTCCCGAACCCTACCCGATCCGACCCGACCGTGGCATGGGAACAGTCGAATATTTACCCGATTTGGTCTGATAACTCTCGCTTTGACTTTTCCCATGAAACCAAATTTATTCGATTCTGTCGTTGATTGAGCTATCAAGCAAGACACAGCGCATTTAGTTTTACAATCTACAGGAGAGAAGAGCAGAGTACTACACGTATACAACACGTATACAAA
Source organism: Mycena albidolilacea (assembly GCA_029282495.1). Classification (NCBI taxonomy): domain Eukaryota; kingdom Fungi; phylum Basidiomycota; class Agaricomycetes; order Agaricales; family Mycenaceae; genus Mycena; species Mycena albidolilacea. Next base: position 1,709,565 of record JARIHO010000005.1, on the reverse strand, counting down.
CCCAATGAGTAGGTTAGGTCGATAGATCGTACAGGTCATTAGAGATTCAAAAGAAAAATACAACAGAAGATTCATCCTCTTCAAACCCACCTTCTTACATTATGGTACATCCTTCGTTGCTTTCGGGGACCGCAGGCGGGGAGCTAGCTCCCGACCTGCGCCCACCGGGCGACCACCACCGCGTCCCGCGGCCGACGCCATCGTCCATATCGCTGCTCCCCGCCGACTCATTCGCCGCCCTGCGCGTCTTCGCCTTCCGCCGCTTCTCGCGCCCCGTCTGCACCGCGTCCACCGTCTGCCACCCATAAAACGTCTTCACCACCACCCGCCCCGGGTCGCACTCATCCTGCCCGAGCTTAAAGTCCTCAACCGACCCGTCCCGCGCGTCGAGGTACCCCAGCGCGCGTGCGCCGAACGCGCGCCACCCCAGCCGCGGACGCGTGTGCAGCGCGAGGTCCTTGAGCAGCGTCTCGCCGAAGCCGCGACAGTCGATCGCGACGATCTTGGCGTCCGTGCGGGCGCGGCGGCGCGCGGTGCGGACGAAGGATTTGAGGACGACGGGGCCCATCCGCGTGTTGTCAGCCTCGAGCACCCGGAGGCGGGCGCAGCCGCGGATGAGGGCGAGGAGCGCGTCGTCCGAGACCTCCAGCGCGCCGGAGATGACGAGGTGCTCGAGGGGCGACTCGGGCGGCGGGGGCGCATCGTCGGCATCGTCCTCCTCGGGAGGCACGGGTGTGAGGGTGGCAAGGATGGCGTCAGTGATGCTAGATGCATCCTCGAGGTCAAGGCGTTTCAGCAGTGGCGTTGTGTTGAGGAGCCGAATCAGCCCCTCGTCTTCGAGACTGCTCCCGATGCCCGCCAGCTCTAGGTATTCCAGCACGGGGACGGAGTGTGCTAGATGCGAGCACGCTGCATCCGTGAGCAGGAGGCACGACGACAGCGAGAGGTGGCGCAATCTCGTTACTCTACGGCGGTACGTGTTCGACTCATCGATGCTCCGCCCCGCCTCGCGCGCATTCAGACACACAATCCTCAGTCCGTTCTCCTCGTCGTCCTCGTCGTCGTCGGTGCACGCCACGAACGCCTCCACGGCCGTATTATGCAGCTGCCGCACATAGCTCAGATCCAGCACCTCGAGATACGGCGCCGCCCGCCCCAGCGCCGCCATCATGTGGTCATCGACATGCTTCAGGCCGGAAAGCCGCAGCTCCTTCAGCGTGAGGTACTCCCCTCGCGAGGCCGCCGTCATCGCGAGGCTCCGGATCCCCCCCGCATCGAGGTTCGTGCATCGCCCGAGGTCAAGCACGACGAGGCGCGTGCAGTACACCGCGATGATGTCGCAAGTCGTGTTCGTCACCGCGCTCAGCCCCTTGAGGCACAAGCGCTCCAGGGAGCGGGATTGGATAAGGAGATGATGTAACGATCGGGTCGAGATGGCGGAGCAGCCGCGCAGATTGATACCGGTGAGATGCGTGAACGGAAGCGACCCCGTGCTGACTGATGACGCGGAAAGACAGTCGGTCACCTCGATGAGGGTGCCGGAACGGAGGTTGACATGCCCTGCGACGTTGATGGTGTTGACGAAGCTGCCGGCAGCGCACGCGATGCGGAGCAGGAGGGACTTGGGCAGAAGCGGGAACGCGCGCATGTCCAGGTTGGCCCAAATCTGGCCGTCAAAAACGAGCTTTTGCCAGGATTTCGAGACCTACAACGGAGCGTCAGCCGGATGGATACAAAGCAAAGCAATGAAGGAAGGAACCAACTCGGCTAAACCGCACAAGCTCGCGGAGAGCCTTATCTCGTCCCACCCATTTGTTCTTCGACGACGACGCCTTGTTCACCGTCCATTGGCCGTCCCGGAGAGCGCGCGCGTGATCCGCCTCGTGCACCGTAATGAGCGAGCGCAAGATGTGGACGCGCAGCTCCCTTGGCAACACGTCGTCAAAGTAGTTGAAGACAAATAGCGGGATCGGGTCAAACACATCCCCTGTGGAGACTGGGATGAGGTCGAGGGCGGAGATAGGGAACGGCAAGGAGTGTGCTCGGCCTTTGAGCGCGGGAAGGGACTGGTACTCGAGCGCGAGAGCAGAGTCGTTCCGCCAGGGTGCGAAGCAACTGCCCGCGCCAAGGTCTAGGTCACGGCCGTCGGTCGGGGACGAGGGAGGCGTAGGGCAGGCGTCTCCGTCGTATTTCCTGAAGAGTAGTCGGCGCGCGAGGGTGCTCGGTGCCTTGAGCCGGAACTTGGACTTGGCATTCGGGGAGGTGGCGAGGCTGGGTAGGGAGCGCTGGCGCGAAAGCGGACGGGCTGCTGTGGGGGGCGACCTGAGAACTGGAGGTGGAGGAGTAGGCGACGAGATTAAATCAAGGGGTGCAAGTGAACTGTAGGAAGATGGCCCCGTCGCGCGCGAGCCATAGGAAGATGGACCAGGGGCGGGGGTAGTGACCACCACTGGGGAGGGCCAATTAGTGTGAGCGTATCCGAATTCCGTCGGGGAAAAGGTGAGAGGAGGAAGAGTGGGTGGTTGCTCCTTCTCCTTGCCTTTTCCTTTGCCCGCGGGCTCGGAGGAGTCATCATGTTCCATCGAGGTAGAGGGCTGCTCGATGGAATCAATGGGACTGGTACACACGGGAGAGAAACGAGAGGAAAAGGACGGGAAAGCGCGGCTGGAGGACGCCTCGCTCATATCAAAGATATCGTTTGGATTGTGCATCGAGGGGACATCCTTTCCCTTCCAGCTCGAAGCCGGGCCTGGCTCGTCTTCTGGGCTGACACATGTGATGGAAGACGAGGGGGAGAAGGCAGAAGACATTGAGTAGAATTCGCGACTTGAAGAAGCGCCGCCGACGTCGAAGAGATCGTGGGGATCGGTTGCGGATGCAGCAGGAATAGGAACGGGTCTCGAGACACCCTTTCCCTTCCATGAGGCGTCCTGGCTCTCAAGATCGTCCGCCAACGACTGGGAGTCGGTGTCTGCTATCCGTTGCATCGCAGCCAGCAGCGGCAGAGGGTTTACAGTGTCAGAGTAGGGGTCAAACCCGTCGTTATCTAGGTCGAACATCATTAGAGCAAGTGCAGTGTGCTAGTGGAGCCCAGAATGCCGTGAATGTGCAGGGGAGGCCGCAGAACGCTAAAAGCAAGACGATAGGCAGGCTAGATGAGGGTACAGAGCAAAAGAAGGAGGCCGAAGACCTCCCGAGACGGCCATAAAACAGATTGAGAAAGATAAGAGCAGGAGCCCCGGGTCGCAGATGCCTTAAATTGGCTCAAATGACCGCAACCGGTAGCCGGCGTCAGCCTCACATGACGCTGAGTATTTCATTCCACAACGCCGATGTCGTTTTACTCGTCAATTTGAAGTTCACCGCCAGAGCCTGGACTAGCCTGGAGTAACTTAAGGGCTTTGCAAAGAGGCGAACAAAGAAAAAGGGACGCGAACGAGACAGAGCAATATATCTTGGGTTCGACTTCGCGCCAATTCGAACGCGTTTATCGATTATCTCGAGCTCACGAACACGAAGAGACGTTACGACAACCCGCACGCAGCCGCGCGCAGATGAATTATCATTAATATTCCCAGTTCAGCGGTGCGTAGGCACAGTACATGTGTCGTGATTGCTGACGTTATTCTTCAGCGTTCCTCGCCACTTGCAGCCAGATTTCACCACTTCTTGTCCCAGTGGTTGGCGCCGCTGAAAATCTGGACACATCGGTCGGTCGAGTTTGTTTCTGAATCTAGAAATATAAACGTGCTGAAAATCAAACTGAACACATGCCACTGCAATGGTGAATCCAAAGTGAATCCGTAACATTCGGCGACAGACTTACCATTGGGTGAAATTAATCATTTGCCTCCTGTGAGCCACGAGGACCTGAGCTCGAAAGTTTGACCTGGAACGGCTTGCGGTCAATCGAGTGGCGGTGTTGGAGGGATCGTCGCTGTCGCCCCGCTCTTGCCCACCGCCTCCTTCCGACCCAAATCTGTCGTATCCCTCGTCTTTTCCCAACGCAAGACCCTCCGCCTCGTGACGCGGTCGGTTTTCGTCAATCTCTCGACAATGCCCTACACAAATTTCCCTCCTACGGGCGAAAGCCGGCCGTTGCGTCCATCCAAGACGTAGGACTATGCCCGAACGGCTGCAGCGCCTGGCGCCTTCTCATTTCAGCCGAGAAAACGGCCGCCGCACGACCCGGGCCCTCTGCGAGATACAACGACGCGGTCATGGCGGTTCGGCTCGTGGACTGGTTTCTACAAGATACCTGGGATCACGGCAACCTGCACCTTACAACCGACTGCTGCTGTAAATAAACTCATGTCGCAACGTTCCCGTCGCACTACCATTCGACCAACAAGAGGCGCAGGAACACCAAAATGTCATTGACATGGGATTTCTTTACAGGAATCATCTACTTCGTGTGTGTAGGTAGATATTGGGCCCTCTGCTAAGGGTTGTGTTATGAAGCTTATCTTCCCAGTCTTTGCGTGCACCGATGAGATCCTTACCTCTGCTTCTCCCCCGTTCTGGCCGTCGCAAGAGACCTTCCGAAATGAGGTCGAGGAAAAGAAGGTAAAACGCGAACGGCAGGACCCATGGCAGTCGACGGGGGGAGGTCTTCACTGGCTGGTCGCGGTCTCGGGTATGAGCCACAAGCCTGTTCAGGGTCAACGACCCGATACGAGGCAGAGGTGGTGAGTTTTGCAAAGAGTGGACTACAAGAAAGAGACGCGAGCAATCACATCTTTGACTTCGCGCCATTCATGGCCTCGACGCGTTTATCGAAGCCTCGACGCGTTTATCGAAGCCTCGACGCGTTTATCGAATGCCTTGTCACAGACACGAAGAGAAGTCGCGACAACGCGCGCGCGCTAATTATTATTCCCAGCCCAGCAGAGTTCAGCAATGTACAAGCACAGTACATATGTATAAGTACGATATCTTCAGAGTCCGTGTCCTCGAGCAGTAAAGTAACAGTCTATCAGTCTAGCAGTAGTAGAGCACGTATCGTATCAAGTAGTCGAGTCGAGTATAGTACAGAGAATTACGCAGCAGCAGCGAAAACGCGACTCAGGGCGACGAAGAGGAGGACTTGGTCGCGTGCCAGTTCCGTAGCGCCGTCTTTTTCCTGCGTAGTCGTCAACTAAGTGAGTGGCACAGAGTAGAAGAAGGAAGAAGAAAAGACGTACCGTTCCGTAGCGTCATCCACGCCCGTGCTCTTCAGACGCTCGATCTCCTCCGACTGAAATCGGGCGCGTCAGTGAACGTTGACGAAGAGAAGAGAAGGAAAGAGACGCACCATGAACTTGTTGTAGGCGGAGGGCTTCTTCTTCTTGAGGCTGCCGGAGGAGCGCTCTGGACATCGGTCAGGACGAGGACGATGAAGGAGAAACAGGAAGAGAAGAACGAGGAAGAACGAGGAACAAGACAGAAAGAAAGAAACACGAAGGAAGACACGAACTCTTCTTGGGGACGGCGGTCGGGGACGTCTTCTTGGTCGGCGCCATTGGAAAGGAGTTGAGAAGGTGGGTGGGTGGAGGTCGTGCTGGAAGAAAGAGAGGATGAGAAGACGCGTGCGTGCATCGATGAAAGACAACGAACCGGGGACGGTGAGGATGAGCGTGCAACGACGCGTGAAATTTAAAGGGCGGTGAGTGAGAGAAGGGAGAAAACACGCGAGATGGTGGTGGTTGAGGAAAGAAAGAGGCTCAGGGTGCGGCCTGGTATTTATACGGATCCCTTGACAGCACGCCAAATAGAGGTTTTACGTCGATTTATGTAACACCACTTTCACCTGCATCCTCTGCACCCAAAACACGCGAAAGAATCGCAATAAACCGTTTTCGAGACCAAGTTTGAGATTTATTTTATCCAAGCCATGATAGAGGGATTCAGTCGTCGAAACAGCCATGCAATTGAAACTTAATGCGAAAGACGCGACAATGTCACGGTCATGTGCACCGTGACGCGACGTGCCGTCCACCAAAAGATCGAGCCCAGTACATGCGATAAAGCTACTCAGATCGCAACATCCTTCGGCCCAGTCGCAGCCGCAGTCGCCTTCGGCGCGCCACCAGAAATGCTCTCGAAAATGCTGTTTCCGTTGATGATGCCCGTCGTGGCGATGAGGAACTTTCGGCCTGGAAGAAATCTCAGTGAGAACGACAGTGACGGCTAGACGGGAAACCAGCCCACCGCGATTCTGCCGCCCGACCCACCGCAGGGCGGCGATCTCCGTGTACGTGCACCCGCCCAAAAAGAACACGACCGTCGTCGTGGGCTTCTGCATCGGCCGGACTGCAACGAACATGAGCCGTCAGTCTGAGCACCAACACATCCCAACTGAAGACATACGAAGAGACGCCATCGGCGGGTTGACCGCCCCACTCTGCTCCCTCTGCACGACATCCACGGTCTCCCCCGGGATCGTCGCCAGTATATCCTCAAACCCGCGCCACCCCGCAATTGGGTGCGCCTGCGCCTTGACCTGCCCCGGCCTCCCCCCCTCGCCCCCGGCCCCAGCCCCGCTCGCGGTAGCACTAGCCACCCGCTCCTTCTCCTTCTCCTTCTCGGCCGGATTACTCAGCACGCCCCCCTTCTGCGCGACGCACTGCACGAGCCGCACGCTGATGGGCGCGTACCCCGAGTACACGAAGCTGATGTCGTTCTCCACCTCATCCAGCGCCTCGGGACTGTCGTCGATCAGCAGCCGGAGCGACTTGCGCAGCCCGACGAAGGGGTACTTCGACGCGGTCAGCGCTGGCGGGAGCGGGTTCGGCAGCAGTACCCCGAGGGGCGGGGACGCGAGGGAGAGGAGGAGCGGGAGGTAGTTGTAGCCGTAAGCCTGGCGAATTTTGTTAGGGATGAATGACCCGATGATGGTAGGGAGACAGACCTGCAGGATCTCGCGCTTGAGATTTTCGAGGTTTTTGGCTTTGATGCCCCCGGCTGTGATGCTGGCGAGACAGAGAAGTCGCAGGACGGTCTGCATGTCTGCGCCCTGCGCAATCAGATCCTCGATGGCCGTTACCTGCGCGGGGATCTCGTAGGACGCGAGGAGGTCTAAGGAGAGGTGAGAATAATTAAAAGAATATCGCCCCGATGCCTACTCTGCTGGATCTCGAGCGTCTTGTTGAATGTATCCGTTCGAGTCAGAGGCACGAGGAGTTCCGAAAGTCCAGTATCTGGCGAGGGCGTCAATAAATCACCACGGACACCGCAAAGAAACTAACGCAGCCGCAACGACTGGTGGTCCGTCTGCAAGCCACCCAGCTTCCCGACGAAATCGCGCAGCTGTGCAACAGTCTTCGCTTGGTGCCGGCCCTGCTTAACATGCATGAGTTTCTGTTTCTCCTCTCGCTTGATATCATCGAGCTTGCTTGCCTTGTAATCCTCCTCCAACCGCCGCGCAACTTTATTGAGCCTCTTCCCGACCGAGGAGAAATTGAGGTCGCGCAGCTCAGCAAAGAGCGGGTCCGTAGCCGTCGTCAGGTGATGTTTCTTTTTAGCCTCGACCTTCTTCAGAGACGCTGATGCTGTCGGTGCTGGTGCGGCCGCGGAGGTGCCGGCTGCTCCCGCGGGGGCGGGTGGTGTCAGAAGGGACACGGGGAGCTCGACGTGCGCTGCACGAGTCAGCGTTAGCGCACTGGAAGGAAGAGTGGAGGAGGCCGACGTACAGTTCTTCACGCCGATGAGCTCGTCAATAAGGCCCTCGTACGTGAGCTGGGTGAGCAGCGGCGTGATCATGTCTACGCGGCGGTCTAACACGATTAGAGAGTCGATTTGTTCTGACTGCTCCAGGAGGGTATCGGGCGTGGTGGAGTCGGATGGTAGGTGTCGCGTTAGAAGGGTAGCCAGCCGCTGGTGGGGCGTCGTCAGAGTCGAATAAAGAAAAGAGAGGGAAGTGAATGCAATGTATGTACCGCGGCTGAGTCGCCCTTGCCGACTATTCGCGGGAATAAGCCGTACAGTTTTTCTAGCGTCAAGAGCGCTTGCGCCGAATCGTAAATGACGGTCTCGTCTCCGTCCTGGGATTCGTTGGCGTTTGTTGCGATAATAGATAGACCTTTGGACGCACCACCCAAATCTCCTTGAACGCATTGTCGTTCTCGAGCGATATCACGTCGTCCGCGATGGGGATGAATTGGAGGTTGTACGAGGATATCCGCACGTCGCCCAAGACACCCTCCTCTTCCAGAATCCGCGACACGAGCGTCGATATTCGGGGAACCAGGAGGAGAGTGTACGTGTGGTTCTGCGACTCCTTCGCGTGCCGCTTGATTTGGTCTGCAAATGGCTCCGTTAAATATACTATGCTGTACTTGCAAGAACCCACCCGCTATTATCTTGACGTATTTGATCATCGGGCGGCAGAGGTACACGATGTTCGTTGTCGTGGATTTTAGCGCGCCGGACTCGAGCCAGAACATCTTGTCGACGCCGTGATGCTGTTCGCTGCATTAGCAAAACTTACGAGTCGGAAGCGCGTTGGAGACCTTCAGCAGAGAAACCTCTATAACGAGACCGAGCGGGCCAGCCAGGGAGGCATCCAGGACGAGGGTTTTTGCGCCGTTCACCTTCGCGGCCTCAGTTTGCAAACGAGCGCTTCAAACGGCACCACCCACAGAGTTCAGCGCATCGACAAGTGCTTTCTTGCCAATTTCCTTTAGCAGGTTGACGTCGAGGTTGGCATCCGAGGTTTCGTCTGGTGGTGTGTTGGTGGCAGATGTTGAAGTCGCCATTGCGAGCTCAGAAGGAGGAGCTTGCGAAAGGAAGCTCGCAAGGTACTAAACCTTGGGGTTGCGGCGCAGTAAACGACAAGCTGAAGTGTAGATTAGATGGCGCATCTAATCTGCATCACCTCTTTTGGCAGGAGCCTTCACCAGCCTCAAATTTTCTGCGCTCTTCCGATATTATTTGAACCTCAATGACCACCGAAACGACGAAACTAAAAGCCAAACTGGCCTCCCTCACCTCCTCTCTCGACGGCCTCGAAGCGACCCTTGCCCCGCTCTTCGCGCAGACCCTCCCCGAAACGACCCTTGCGCTCGCACCGATCGAGCAGGCGAAGCTGCAGACGCTCCTCCCGTATATCGTGTATGATCTCGTGTTCAGTGGGTGCTCATTCAACGCCGACTGCGGACGAATGTAAGATGAACGAATAATTGTGCAGTTTACTTAAAGTCAAAGGGCATCGACCCGAAGACGCACCCCGTCGTCGGAGAGCTGGTGCGTTCGAATCAATCTGTTCTTGAACTCAAGGCCAGGACCTGACCCCACCTCGCGCCTCAGACCCGCGTCCGCAAATACTTTGACAAAATATCCGCCGCAGAGAACCCCGAGACGCGTACGTCCTTGTCTCTTCGCGTTTCTATTCCCCACCTCACCTTATATCTCTCTCCTTCCTCCCTTCTGTTGCACTACACACATAGAACGCGGCCCCATCGACAAAGCCGCCGCGACGCGCTTCATCAAACACGCCATCACGCAGTCCAAGTTCGGCGACGCCGCCGCCGCCGCACATGCGTCCGAACGCCCGTCCGAGGACGCAACCGCGCCCTCGACCTCCACATTTGTCCCGGTAAAAATAACGAGCAAGATGCTCGCGCGCGCGGAGCACGAGGCGGCGATACGCGCCGGCGACTCTTCGGACGAGGAGGAGGAGTTGGAGGTGATTGACGGGGACGCGCCCGTGGCGTCGTCTGCGAAGGGGAAGGGGAAGGGAAAGGCTAAGGCTACGGAGGTTGCAGCCGAGCCAGTGGTGTCGGGTGCAGGAGCCAAGCGTCGCAGACCTGTGGTTGATCCTTTCGCTGGTAAGTCTGCCTTCACCTTCATCTTACAAATCACCCCCTCCTTCCGCCCTTGGATTTATTTTGGTGCTCACATTGGAAATTTCATCCAGGATTTGGAGACGAACCAGCACCAGAGTCAGCCCAGATGGAAGTAGACGAGACGCCGGATGAGGTGGAGGTGGAAACTGAGACGACGAAGCGGAAGACAAAAAAGGCGAAGAAAAGCGACGCCGCGGCGGACTCCACCTCTGCTCCAACACCCGACACACCAGGGACAGAGAAAAAATTGAAGCGCACTCCCAGTTCAGCGACGAAGGAGAAGAAAAGCTCAAAGGCGAAAAAAGCAGACGGCGGCGAGACACCGTCGCCTAAGAAGAAGGCGAAGACGAAGAAATAATCGAGTCGATTCGGGACTTCGTTTCCGCGTCGCGTGCTCTTTATTTTCTACATCTAGTGGTCGTACATTTAATTCAATGATGATACAATGCATTAGACCTTCGCCTTCGCCTGCGCCGTGGCCTCCTGCACCGCCGCCAGCACCCGCCCGTGCACCTCCCGCCCCGCCGCCACGACGCCAAAGTTCTCCCCCAGCGTCCGACCCAGGCCGAAGTCGAGTTCCGTGCCGCGCGAGTCGGTGACGCGACCGCCGGCTTCGGAGACGAGGAGGGAGCCGGGGGCGTGGTCCTGCGATGTGGGGTTAGAAATTAATTGTTGAAAAGAGGGAGATGAGTGGTGACAGAGGACGAAAAATGCATAAGAGAAAAGAGGAAACTCGAAAACGCACCCATATCTTCTCCCGATACCCTACGCCCGTCGGCATGCGCAGGTATATCCCGCCCTCCCCGCGCGCGAGGCACCCGTACTTGGCCTGGCTGTCCATCCGGATAGGGGGCCGCGTGATGCCGAGAATGGAGGAAATGGTGTCGGTGGTGGAGTGCGAGGAGTGCGCCGCCTCGACGGACTCAAGGGTGGTTAGATCGGAGGGGGCGGGGGTCGGCATGTGCAGTGGGGTCGAGGAGGTGCCGCTGAGCGGGATCTGTGAATTGACTTGGGCACCAAAGAAAGTAAACGCGAGAAAACATGGAGAGGTACCTGGTGACATCCCTGCCCCAGCACCGCGACGAAGAGGCATCCACGCTCGCCGTCCGGCTGCGCCGGGTCAACAGGGAGGTTCGGGCACCCGATGATCCCGAGCTGCACCTGCGCGTCGACGAGGAGCGCGATGCACACCGCGTACTGCTCCCCGCGCAGGAAGCCTTTCGTCCCGTCGATGGGGTCGATGGTCCACATCCCTGTCGAACTCCTCGTCAGCGCACTGAACTCAATACATACGACTGCACGTACGTCCAGTCCGCCCGCCATCATAATTCCCTCTATCGATCGCGTCCAGCAGCTCCGCCGCGCTCTTCGCCTGGCCGGGACCGATCCCCCACTCGGGCTTGTCGCCTTCTACGAGGGGTGCGACCAGCGCCTCGTTCGCAAGCTCGACGATGCGGTCTCTTAGCACCTTGCCCTCTTCGGCGCGCAGATCCGCGGCGTCCTCTTCCCCGACGATGGGATCGGCTGGGAACGCGTTTTTGAGCATGCTGCTGATGAGGGCTTGTGCGGCGTAGTCGCCCACTTCATTACAGCACGGATTGGATGAGTTACTACAAATGAGTGCAAGGAGGAATACAGACCGGTAACGGGGGACTTGTCGCCCTTGGTCAGTGTTTCATTTTTGACGAGTTTATTGAACACGGAGGAGGTGAGTGCGCATGCTCTGCGTGCAGCGGAGAGGCCGAGCTGGCGCTCCAAGGCGAATGGCTGCCGCGAAATCTTGAGTAAATGCTGGGTCAGTATTATTCGGGATCGGTACCTGGGACATGGTGGTAGAAGATCGAGATATAATCCGAAGTATTCCACGTAGTCGGCGGTTGAAGCAAGTCTGTACCACGCTGGAAATCAGCTTGTAATTAGCAGACGCGTATGGAACGCGCTTCGTAATTTACGGGAAAGCTGTGCTGATTGATTTGTCCTTTATTTGGCAGCCAGTCACGTGTACTTGAAAAGGCACGTGTACTCTAAAAAGTTTTCGATGTTTCTTGGACTTGGACCACGATGTGCGCGCCGGGTCTGCCATCTCCCCCAGCGCTGCATCGCGTCCTCAGCGCCCGCGCTCGCCGTCGCCGCCGCTCGTCCTCCTCCAAAGGAGAAGAAAGATGAGGACGACGAGGAAGAAGACGAGGCCGCCGCCGCCGCGTCCAAGGGAAAAACCTACAAGGCGTTTCTCAGACAATACGAGTACCTCAAGCGCGCAAAACCGCGAAACTATGTCAACGCCGGTGGTGAAGCCGTCATCGTCTGTCATTCCTTTGCATTGCGTCCTCACCGCTGATTTTTTTTCCCAGCCATTTCCTATGAACCCGTCGTTTAACCCCCCGCCTCCGATATCGGACGCGGCTCGGAAACGCATATACGCGGATTACATGCTGGACCCGGAGACGAATAACATTCGCGCGCTTTCCCAGCGATACCACCTCAGTCTCAAGCGCGTCGAAGCTATACTCCGACTCAAGGGTCTCGAGGCCGCATTTGTAAAGGTTCGTGTCGTTTCTCTCTGGTAGTGGGCTGCGTACCCCCAAACGATGATCCAAAATCGATTAGTCTTGAAGACACCTACATGGTTACCAATTTTACTTTTTTTCTGAACTGTTCTTCGTTTTTTCGTGAACTTTTTCTGACGAATACTCTTCTTTTAGGTATTTCTCCATCAGCTTCACCTAGGCTCTCGCTGAACGTCGACCGCCCACCTTTTTGACCGCTAGGATGTCAGTACCGTTTCTTCTTGTTTTCCCTCCCTTATGTTGTGATGATACCATACATTCATTCGCGATATTGTAAGATAATCCAGTGCCCTTACATCACTGGAGTCTGGTTAAATCGATTTCAACCCCATCTGAGTCCTTAAAACGACTTGTCCCTCCTCGTTTTATTCCTGTTGCTGACGCACACGCTTCCCAGAACAAGCCTCTACAAACCGGGTTCCTGTGGGGGATGGAGCGTCTCCTGGGCGTCAAGCCGTCGCCGACGCCCGACGTCGACGACCGGATAGACGTGCACATGGCGGACATGCTCGAGCAGGACGAGAACCGCGATGCGGCGCGGCAGCGCTTCCAGCGGCAATACTGGGAGTCGATTCCCGACGACGGCAAGGTGAGTAATCTCTTGGCACCTCTTAGTCTTCCCCTTCCTGCGTGCTCATGCCTTCCGCACTACAGGAACCCCTCCTCCCCGCGTCCCTCGAGCACGCGAAGAAGATCGCGGAGCGCATGGCACAGGAGGCGCACGACCACAAGTCGCACGCGACGCTCATGCCGCGCTTCAAGGACACGCCGACGATCAAGTCCCCGCGACAGAAGGTGCAGACCGTCGTGCGCGACGGGCGGCTGCCGATGCGCTTCGTGGACGTCGGGGGAAGGTTTATGATTGCGGAGGAGCGGGTGAGAAGGATGGCGGCGGCAGAGAGGAGGCAGGAGGGGAAGGCGAGGCGGTCGGGGGTGATGGTGTTGAGGGGGCTGCTGAAGGGGCGGACGGCGGTGGAGAGGGCGAGGCGGGCGGCGGCGAAGCGCACGGAGGCGAGGGTGGCTTCGAGGGCTTAATTATATCATTGTATTTCAATAGCATTATATTCAACTTCAATACCGGAAGCCAACGAGGGCCGAGACAATGTGGGAGAAGAAAATGCTCAAGCTCGCACTCCGGAAGCAGGCTCTTTTTTTTACTCCATTCAATTTGTCCCTCGCTGCATTGGGCATCCTTCTCCACATAGTACAGAGGCGTAACCCTAGGTAAATAGGGGGGAGGTGTCTGTGAGAAGTGGCCGTTCATGTCCGACCGCCGACTTCAGGCTGAGACGGACGATGGCGACTAGATGAGTCGCACGGAACCCTGGGAGTAAGTTAGATGGACTCGGGCGTAAGGTATTTGGTGGTATAGGCCTCTTGAGGGTAGGTTGGTAAGTAATGTAAGGTGAAAAGTGTGGGTGTGGGTAGTCCAGGGGAACCGGGGTAGACGAGTGCGGTGGGTTTGGTGCGGCGAGGCGGGGTGCAGTCCCGTCTTAAGGAAGGACTTGCGCCCTTCCAAGACTTTACCTTTTCGTGGTAGGCGGGATAAGTAAGCTATAATAGCTGAAACTAAAATAGTCTAAATGCCCCTTCGCGTTTTAACAACCGAGGTGGGAAACAACGGTATTCACCATGAGACCAGTTGAGATACAGAGGTTCTGTCGGAAAAATCAGAACAGCCTTATAAGGCGAACGCCTGATAAGATCCTTATCGGCGCCTTGTAAGATCAACACAAGCAAATCATCTTCTTGTCGTCATCTTGTCAGTCTCACCGCCTCCTTATAAGCCCATCGGCGGATTATAACGGCTTATAAGCTCAAGTAAAAACCCATTTTCTGAGCAGTCAGAGGTATCGTGAGTAATAAAAATGCAATCCCTGGCAACCCGAGAAGTAGCAAATTAGAATTTTAACGGTTATTGCAGCCACATTCATATCCAAGCCTAAGTATGCCCTCCCTCAGCTCGCACGGTACACACCCTCGAGCAATGATGATCGCATCCACGGCGCCTTAGCGCAGAGGATGAAGCGCAGGCGAGGAGCGCGCACAGCAGCACGAGCCGCAGCCGAGCACGCGAACCATACCCAGGGTGCCGCAGGCGACGAACGACGAGCCGCAAGCAAGGACCCAGCGGAGGCCAGTGCCCATAGGTGGAGCCGTCGCCAATCTCTCGGACGACCACCATCCCGAACCAGGCGAGGCCCACCGTTAGTGGAGGCTGGGTAATTCACCGTGTCTCTGCCGGTGTCAATTTTTTTTGGGACTCGGTGCGTGCATCAATTTTTCTTCATCCTCGGACTCGGATTCTGACTTTGCCGTTCAGCGCGGCGCGCACCCATCATCTTGTGTCCGATGAGCAACGACAACATCGACCATTCATAGGCCGCAGGCGACTGCATGATGAGCCATAGGCGAGGAGCTCGGAGCCGCATGTGACCTCCGACGAACCCAAGGCAAAGAGCACCTACGCAGACGACCACGACTGCTCGGGCGATCGCAGCGAGGATACCCACAACACACATCCGCCACACTTACGGCCACTCCCGCGCACTGCGCACCCATCCGTTCGCATGCTACTCACACTCGCGTTCCCGGGCAGCGACTCATAACACCAGTGCCCCGCTACACTTCGCGATTCCCGTGCATCTTGCACGGCTCTTTCTCTGACAGACCCCGGCACGTCAGCGCGAACACGCTCACTCAGCAGTAGCTCGGGACTACGCCGCCTACTCTTATGCCAACTGACCTGGATCGCACAAATCGACACGGACACTTGCATGGTGCAGCGCGCGCGCGTTCCCAGCACTGCCCACCCGACAGCACCGACGTGCACTTCCTGTCACGTCGTCCACAGCTGTATGCATGCACCCATCGTCACATCGGTCCCAATTATGTCGGACTCCCTGATTGCTGTGGAAGGCTCGTGTTCCACCCTGTATCACTCCTCCACCATGCCCCTCGCCCTATCCTCACCTTCCATAATCCCAGCCGTCCTCATCTCCCCCGACAAGCGAAGCCCCGTCATTGCATCGACGTGGTGTTGGTGCTGGGGAGGCGCAGCCACCAGAGCCCGACGCAGACACAGACACTGACGCAGTGCATTCGCAGCACACGGGAGGCGGGGCCCGGGAGGGATCGATACGGCGCAGCCGTGGGAGCTTAGTGCAGGAAGCGCGAGGTGTAGCACGGATGGGCCCAACGCGCCGATGCAAGCCGCGTTGCCGTGGGGGCGCTAGACGCCGTCGGTGTCGTCAGTGGTGGTGCAGAACAGAAGGGAAAGGAGGTGCTGGAGCCGGAGGAGGACCCGGCGAAGGAGCGGGAGGTGGGGTCAGAGCCGACGCAGGACCTGTTGCCGCGGGGGTGCTGGACGCCGTCGACGTCGGCGGTGCAGCGCGCGAGTGAGGGAGCAGGTGCTGCAGATGCCGGAGGAGGGCTCGGCAAAACAGGCGGAGCCAGACGTGCTACGGCGGACGCGGGAGTGCGCGGCGCGGCGGCGGGGTAATACAGGAAGCTCGAGGTCTCCCCCAACGCTGTCGGCCACGGTACAGGGGTGGCGAAGGTGGAGACGCAGCAGGGTGTTGCGGGAGAGGCGGGAAGGGGAGGCCAGGGAAGACTCGATGCAGGAGGTGCGCAACGCACCCCGACTCCCCTGCGCTTCCACCGCGTCTGCGTCGTCCTACTCGCCATCCCATCTTTGCACCCATTCCTCTCCACCCCCACCCCCACCCCCACCCTGGCCCCCGTCCTCGCCCCACCTTCTATCTCCTTTCCCTGCTGTCGTGCTGTCGTGCTCAGGATCCGGACCCAAGCGCACGATGTGGGGGTTCGTTAAAAGGAGCCGCGGGTCAAGGTGGGATCTTTCGGGCGTTGAGTGGAGTCGGGCAACGCTGAGTTGGCGTGTCGTGCGGAGACGGATTGATATGGGCAGCTCATTTACCTTGGAATCGTAACAAGTCAATGGTAAATTTTTGACTTGGGACACGCACTGGGAGGAGTCAGGAGGCAGCATCGCGTGTACGCCGCACTCGAGTATCTGTATGAGGCAGTCTCCAAATACGCGCTGGCAGTTGCACTGCACGCGTGCAAGGTGGGGAAGCGATGTGTCGTGAGTCGGGTTGGCGAAGGGGGTGCGCGCATTTGCGTCATGTCGAGATGCGGTGAGGCGCGTCGAAGGTGAAGGCATGCGTTCCCTGCACCACCGACCCGACGTGGCGGAATCCGAGGCCAAGGCGGTGAATAGGCACGGAGCGTGTGCAAGCCGGTGAGATGGAACGCCCTGGGAGCGCTCGGCGCGAGCGTTTGGAGATGCGCTACGGCGGGCTACTGCGGGGCCGGTCCTTTATGTTGCCGCAGTCTCCGATTGCCCGCAGGGCCCTGTGAGGCATGGGTACATTGTCTAGCACTCATTTCGTTCGACGGTTGGCGATTTCGATTGAAGGTGAGTTTTTATCCTGAATCTAGCTCAGACTCGGTGAGTTGACTTAATTGAACTAGTTTGACTGGACACCAACAGTCAACTCCACTGGAGTCGACCAACCAAGTTCCAAAATTCAAGCTGAACCTCGGGGATGTATGTTTCAATTTCGGTATATATGTTCTTTCGTTTTGTTCGTCTCCTTCGATGCGTTCAGACTCTCAAGCTACTCTTGCCTCACTTGTTATATATCTCGTCGGGAACCAATTTTATTCTATAAACTGGCATTTTTTGGCGTACTATGCGCGTTCTTCTTTCTCGGTGTGTTTTGGCTTGTATTTCTCTCCTCTATTTCAGAGTTGAAGATTGACTTGATTTCGAACTAGATATCGGATACCACATCCAACCCGTAACCTCCCTGGCTTTGAGTTGTAAAATGACCCGGCACAAGGGGACGGGACTGACCGTTTGGGTGCCGACTTCTGATTGCTGCGGGCCTGCAGGCTGGCCACCCGAGGAGCAGCATCCGCGCCCGGTCTATATCTGGCGCGCATAATGCAGTCGGCATGGGGTGCGCACTTGATGCGGACATGAGGTTGATGCTATCGGGAAACGGTTTGGGGCTGAAATTTGTAGTTGAAACACCATAGGCAGGTATATTTGAACAGCTCCAATAGAAATCCGGTCCATGGGAGGTGAATTCGAGGGTCATCGCAGAAAGTCCGAAAAGGAATGGATAAAACATACATCCATTCCATATGTATAAAAGCCTGCTTGGTGTAGTGGTTTTGCGTCCCGGACAGCGATCACGTGACATAATTGTAAGGTCAAGCGTTCAAATCCCGTACTACGTAGTCAATAAATAATTAAGTAACTCGGTCAGTACAAATGTAATGGTAAGTAACTCGGTCAGTAAAAATGTAATGATAAGTAACTCAGTCAGTACATCAGTCAGTAGAAAACTAATGGTCAGTAAAAATGTAATAGTAAAGTAATAAACAAGTCACCAGAAACCTACATAACGGTCAGTAACCAAGCCAGTAAAATGTAACAGTCAAGTGAACGAAAAAGGTGAGGTATCAGATGGTCAAGCAAAGAAGTGTAGGACAAGATAACTTTTTCGTTGTGAGGGAGGCCTCTTCTTAAAAGGTCTGATAAGACATGATAAGATCAACCATCTTATCAGAGCATCTGATCTTATTGTGCTTGGCTTTTCTTATAAGCGTCTAATCGTGATGGCCGATCTTGCCGCCTTATAAGGCCCGATAAGGCCTTGTCATGGATTTTAGAAATTTCCGACATTTCATCGGGTCGATCCCGGGTAGCCCCCTCTACTACCCTTCGCCCGTAACACAGAGTAAAGTGCGAACTTGTTCAACCTTGGCTCATTGTGACCTCGTAGCTGGTAGGTGGTTGGCAGGGGTCGGGGATGGTTCCCCCAACTTCTTGTCAGCTCCTTATCCTCAGCTACTTATGTCTCTCGGTCAATCCGGCGCAGCCCCCACTCCAAAGGTAAATCTAACGTGGTAACAACCTACATGCATGTGGATTCCATGCACGGACAGAGGATATGATCTCTCGGGCCGGATATGGTGATTTGCACCAGTCCGCCGCCGCTCGCGGGTTTCCCCGTTTCTGGCACCCTCACACAAGCTTTGCTGATGCCCTTTAGGGCGCAGGGAGCATCGTATGAAAGTCTCTGTCTCGCCGCGCAGAACCTGTTAGGATGTTTCAGATCCCGGGGTTGTGAACCCCATTCTGCAACGACTAACTAACCCAGCGTGTTAGGCCAGGGGCAGGTGTCCTGTCTCAGGAGGGTTAACAGCCCCCCGGAGTCGGATGGTTTTTATCCAATTCCTGCATTGTTCTTTAGCCACGGATTTCGGGTGTCCGTGGGATCTCCAAAGCGAGTTCGATTTTGCCTCAGGCAGGAAACCTAAGACTGTGTCTAGTCGCTGCCCGGACCCAGCGGCCGGGGGAACTACCAATGTTAGTTTCACCCGAAGGTTACTTATAGCACCGCCTCGTAAAGGCCATTGGTGTAGATGGGAGGCTTAGAGGGCCATTCAGGTTACTGTGACCAGCGTGGCGCCAAGTTTCTTCCCAGAAACTTTAACACAACTTCCAGCACATTGTGCTCCGACGTTGGACGCCCAGTTTCTCACGCCCTAACCCACTTGGTACTTTCTCTGGACATAACATCCAGGCAGCTGTGACGGGCTAATCCCGCGCGGCCGAAACCGCTACCACGATGGGGTTCACTTGACCGCCCGCAAAGCGGCGTGAACTAGAAGGAGTCGTCACATACCGGCCTGTGAAGACCGGAAGGCCCCCTCAAAGGGTGCGCCATGTGTTGGTGAGGTCTTTTGGGAAAGAGACCGACCCAATACGCCTATCCCACCTCAGGGTGTTCCACCCCGAAGGTGCCCCAAAGCAGGCTTGAGACACCAAGTCAAATCATCGTATGCTGTCTCAATATGCGGGTCTTGTCTCAACATACTTCAGTCTCGGCACATTCTAGCTTGTACTCTAGAGTCCCAAACAATCAGACGGCGTGCAAAGAATATTTTCATAATTGATTGTCATACACTCAGCTCGGCTCAATACGCGAACCGGAAGTCTAGTCTCTGATTCCCCACATCCTTAGTCGTCTCCACGTACTCTTGTTGCTCCTGCGACGCAAAAAAATCAGCACACGCAAGACTTCAAAGGCTGGAACGGAATGGAATCGAAGGGAATCAAAAAACGCCGCCTTCCTGCCCTGAACCCAAAATCGCAACTGAAAACACTGACCTTCTTGGACCACGCATTCCACTTCCTGTCCCGGCGGCGATTGATTGTGCGGTAGAAGAAGAACGTCAAGATGTAGAGGACGATGTTCATGCAGCAGATGCCGATGAGGACGCGGTTGCCTCGTTTGTCTGTGATTTCAAGTGATTGGGATTGTGGTCAGTACAGCGAGAGAATGAGAGGGGGGCGGGGGGCGTACAGAGTGGTTTGTCGTCGGTTCTGTATATGTTTGCCTATAAGGAAAGAAATATCGGGTCAGAAGGTAAGGAAAGCTGAAGGAGAAGGCGGGCGGACGTACATAGATAATAGCACCAGCTTGCACGAACATATTGTAGCAGCTCGCGGAGATCGTCCGCGTCCGCACGGAATACGAGTTCCGCGACGCCCAGGCGACTTGTATGGGATGCACATACTGTGATACCCATTTCATGAGCTCAGTCGTAACTGGAAATCCATGGACATGGACGTAGACGTACAGGGAAGCCCGTAACGAGCGTCACCACGGCATAGTACACCCACTGCGATGTGAACTTGTCGAACGTGTACAGCGCGATGAGCAGCGGGAGCGCCCAGAACTGGAGGATGATCGTCGCGAAGACGCGGCTGTTGATGATCTCGCTGAGGTAGGCCGCGAACAGGAGCATGAGCAGGCCGCAGACGGTGGATGGGATGGTGAGGAGGTTGGCTTGCGTCGTGGTGAAGCCCAGATTTTTGAGCGACAGGGTCAGGTAGATCTGGGCCGTGGTCAGTCAGTACTCAGGTAAGGTATTATTGGTGCGTGAGCTACTTGAGGTGGTCCGGTGGGAACTACGTCAACGTCAGCAGTGGGGAGTAATGCGAGAATGAAGACCGACTCATGTGAACAAGACCGAGGCAGTACAGAGGCCACAACCGCCAGTCTTTCAGGGCCTCGAAAATTCTTCGCGGCGTCAGACCTTCGTATCGTCAGCATGTGCATCCCTGGAACACACACGGATTCAATTATATTTACCTTCACGGTTGTGCATATCGGATTTTGAAGGATCGTCTCGCAAGACCCTGCAGAAAGCTACTTCAGCTTCGGCCGCAACCAGTGTATGAAGCAACACTCACCGGTTGACCATGATCGTTTCCTCACTATAGAGGTGTTAAGGCAGCGAAAAAGAATGGGGAGGGAACTCACCGCTCATTGAACCAGCCGTTAGGTCTCACATATTTCATTTTAGTCTGGGTCGGACCGGGCTGGCGACAGACGAAATCAGGCATGAAACTATTATCCCCAGACTACAAAACGCACCGGCATCATGAAGAACGAGAGAAAGCCAACCGTGAGCGTGAGCAAACCTTCTGCGAATCGAAACAAGCATGAGCAACACGAATTATAATCCTGCTGCCGAAAGAAAATCGCACCCAAGAGGAAGAGATACCGCCAGCCTGCTTGCCCGCCGACACCCCGGAGACGGAGAATACCGGTAGCGAGGAAGGCGCTGACGATGTGGGAAATGTAGTTGGACACCCAGAAGAACGCCAGTCGGATCGGAACTGAAGGGTGGATGAACAATTGAATAGGAAAGCCAGACAGAAATATCGTTCGTACGTTCGCGTTTCGTATAGAAGTACGAGAGATAAAGGACCACGTCAGGGATAAACCCTGGCTAGAATTTAGTATACACCTGAGTTGACTGGGGAGATAAGACGAACCTCCTTCGCAGAATCCTAACAAAAATCTACGAACATATGGTTTAGGTTGGGGGATACGTACATTCAAGCGCTACTCACCTCGTAGCCAAAAAGGTTTTTCTTCCTCGTAGCCAAAACTGGCTGCGTTATACCGTATCTCAGTAATACTCAGTTGTCGCGTAGAAATGCAACACACCTGAATGCAACGGTGCTCCAACAAATCATCTTGAATTCACGAGTCAGCCAGTTAATCGCTTCCTCAGCATGTAACAACAAACCTGAGTGGGAATCCACACATCGGGCCCAACACGTTTCGAAATGAGCTGAGAAGGGAGTTCTGTTCGATATTTTTTTCCAGTAAACGATCAGCTGGACCGGAAAGGACTGTTTATTGACCTGCAATCAGGAACGACAGCCGAAAAAGAGTATTGCCGAGATTGAAGTCATTAGTGGTCATGTTCAGGTCGTTAAGAAAATTGTCCGTGTTTGCTTGCGATATATTGCTTCTATCGAGGTCCAGGCAGAAGAACATAAGGCCTGGACGGAAGGGTAAGCCGCTGCTCTCGCTCCAAAACCAGTCCACATGCCTGCCCAAACCATGATATACAAGTCGATTTTGCGAACGACGCGCTAAGGTACGAGATTCGCTTTGGGAAAACGCCCGAGAGAAAAATAAGGATCCAACCAACCTTTTCCTCCCTCCAAGTCCACCGAGCGGCAGCATCAAAGCGGTGCGTATTCTCATACTGGTGCAGTGATCAGCATCTACGGAATCAATTTCAAGCGCACATAACCAAACCCACTTGCGGAGGGGGCCGGTACGCCTCTAACGTGACGGGATCGTCAAACACGCTGGGCTGCGTCGCGATGCTGTCGAGATCGACGGCGGGTTGCCTCCAGCTTGCCCAGAGGCCAGTCGGACGCGTCTCGATTGACGCGCCCAAAGGGGCAGGTTTCTGCTCATCAGAAAAGCCACCGCTCTTCTCGGAGATCTCGTCCGAGGCTCTATGGCTATCGGGAACGTAAGTCGTCATGGCCCGCCGTAAAAGAGGGCAGTCAAGATCGGAGTGAAAGAGAGCTCCAGCGTGAGAAGGGCGCGATGGTTATAAGCGAAAGAACCATCTCTTGGCGCTTGTGGGTTAAAGTGTTTACCTGGCTTACTCACTCTTGCGCCATGACATGGGATGGCATTGCGCAATTCACGGTCGGGATGAGGAACTTTCAGCATCAAATTTTACTTTTCTAGAAACACACATACGATCACGTAAGCAACACATTTAAATTCTACCGCCGCGGAGCGCCTCTGCCGCGGCCTCGCAGCGCGCGCTGCGCCGTACCAGGGGGTGCTCTCGGTCCAGCATTTTGCTGGATCACAGTAAGCGGATGATAGCACAACATATCTGGAGACGCGTACCGCTTCACTCTGAGGATTTCTTACCGTCTCGTCGATGCTGAGAATCAAGCATGCCGCCTCCGATGCGCTGCTGATGGCGTTCGTCTTCACAAGAGAGGGCTCCCACACGAACGCATCCATGTTGTCCCGGACACCCGACGCACCGTCGACATCCACGCCAGCCCATTTCTCGCCATTAGCATGCTTCATCCGCAGTTTATTGAGGATGTCTGTCGAATCGAGCCCCGCATTGTCGCAGATCTGCCGGGGAATGATTTCCAGCGCCTTGGCAAACGCTGTTAGAATAAGTTGCTGTTTGCCAGGAATGGACAGTGCGTGTTTGCGGATGTGGGCCGAGAGGTCCATCTGCATCGCAGGTCAGTCGCAAGAAAACAGGGAAAATATTTTGTATGCAGACCTCGATGGCGCCACCACCAGCAACGACCTCGCCGTTTTTCACCGCCCGTTTGACGACCATGATCGCATCGTGCAGACTCCGCTCCACCTCTTCCATGAATTGGTCTGCACCGCCGCGAAGAACGAGCGTGCAGGTCTTGGATTTCGGGCAGTCCTCAAACAAGTTGTACCGCTCGCCGCCAATCTGCTTCTCCTCAAAGGTGCCGCACGTCCCGAGGTGCTCGCGTGCGATGTCTGAGCATGTGGACTGGATCGCGCCGCCGGTGGCCTGAACAACTCGGCGCAAATCCCCGCCAACGACACGACCAGCGCAGAAGATATCGCGATCCGCGAACCATTGTGTTGCCAGATCGCCGATGGGGAGTTTGCTGAGCACAACCTTGGCGCCCGTCTTCTCGATCGCCTGCAGTTTCCTGTAGATGATTTCCCATTCCGCATTGACGATGGCCTGGTAGTCGGACACGGCGTCTACGCGGACCTCGGCGTTGTCTTTCTCGGCTTTGAGCTCGAGTTCGACGTTCAGACAGACGATGAGGGGGTTGCGGAAGGATTTGGGCTGCTGCTCGGCACCGGCATAGGTGAAGGTCTTTTTGAAGGCGACACCTTTGATGAGGAGCGAGTCCTGCATGCCTCCGCCGGCAATTTTCTTGACGCCGATGAGCGACTCGTCCAGTTCATTTTGGTCTAGGCATTGGACGGCGTCGACGACCATGTTGGAGAAAAAGGGTTTTTCGGAGTGGATGAGCTTCGAGGACATGGAGGTGGAAGCACATTTTAAGAGAAGAGATCGGAACCGCCTGAAGAAGGATGAGTAGGAAACAATCTTTGAGCGCCAGGACGCACTCTGGATCCGACTTGTCGACCGTTATTTGTATGGCTTTTATCCGTTCCAGAGCCTGGACAGCCCGGTGAAAAATCGGGAGACATAAAACAAAGTGACGCGTACCATTTGGGACGCTTTGCGGAATCCCTTCATTATGATATGCGGACTGACGCCCTCCTCGATGTAGGACCGAACTTCTTTCAGTAGCTGCGCGGCGAGGAGCACCACACTGGTCGTGCCATCGCCAACCTCTGCATCCTGGGCGCGCGCGATATCGACCAAAGTTCTAGCAGCCGGATGGACAATGTCCAATAATTTGAGGATTGTGGCACCATCGTTGGTGATCTGGGCGTCGCCGCGATCGGAAACAATCAGCTTGTCCATTCCCCTCGGTCCCAGGGTGCTCGACAGAGTTTCTGCGATCGCTAGACATGCGGAGATGTTGGAAAGCAGTTGGGGATTTCCTTGCGATGTGTCTGTGCCCTCCCGGAGGAGGACAACCGTGGGTTGCTACAAAGTGTCTGAGCAAACAGGCTCAGTGTCCAGCGAATAATCCGCACCATCGGAAGACCGCGCTGCATATCTTTCAGGGAAGGTCGTCGTTCGCAAAAAGCAGAGTGTCACGTGAGTAACGCGTCGCGACAATTTTGAATTCTTGACCCATAAAGGGCGCAAAAAAAAGTAGAAACGCAAATCAAATAGGCGCGCAGCTGAAGCATACAAGGATGTATTCAAATAAAATTGACACGCCCGCTCAATCGAATCTTTTCCCATTCCTTCCTGCCTTTGACCTGGCTCATCCAGAAAGCTTTCTCGTCCTCCATCAAAATCGCACCGTTCCCTCGTGCAGGCATGTGCTCCTCCAATAGCATGTCCGCGAGGACGAGAAGTACGCGACCCGTCCCGTCCTTGCTCCCTAAAGCCCGGGCCCCAGAGAAATCAAGCTCTGAAAGCCGCGCGTCGCACCAATTCGTCTGCGTTTCACTCTCCGCGCCGCGTGGGCTGGGGAGATGCTCCATTATTATGTTCGCGTTGAGCCATCCCAGCTCGTGCCGGATACCAGTGGGATCCGCGTCATACGCCGCAATGGCCCGCCGTATCCGCAGCGCCAGTTCGCCGAGGGAAGCCTTCTGAAAACCATTGGCGGAAATCGGAGGGATAAGAACCGCTGAAGAAGCGTTGTTGATGTACTGTTCACTGAGGGTGGACGCGCCACTGAAGATACGCTTTGTTCGCAGATCGACGGATATGTGGATCCAGATGGGCGTTTCGTCGTCGCTCTTGCGGTGGTCGTAGCTCGTCTGCGAAGAAATTAGAGACGCACGGCAAGAGAGCCTGATCAACCGACCTTGAGCCACCACGCCATGAGGATATCGGACGTTTCCACCCGCTCGCTGGATCCCTGCAGCTTCAAATGACCCATGATTTCGCATCGTCTGTCTTCCAGATATGCCTTCGGCACTCGAATGAGCATGCCTTCCTCCGCATCTCGCAGCATGGACCGCAGCCACAAGCCGAAAAAAATAGGTGCGCCGTCAAAGCCGAAGAAGGGGACGCGAGATCCATACCCACGTACACCGTATATACACCCATATCCCTGAAGCTCCCGAAGGGCGCTACATCCCATTCCATGCCCTGTATTGCGTCGATGTCCTCTCCCGATAGTACACGCATCCACCCATGAAGCAGCGTCCGCATTCCAGGAACATCGAACATGGTCTGCGGGAATGTAACCCCGATAATTGTCAGATCGTCAAAGACGGAGACGTGAACATTGAGGATAGGTGTGTCGGAGGCCAGGAAGTCTGCGAAATATTTGGGGCATTCTTTGCTCCGCAGATACATCTCCAGGGACGGGAGTGGGCAAAGGAGCGGCTCAGAGTCGGAGGAGCTCACAAGTGCTCGAACGTCCGGCCGAGCAAGTGACGAGTACGGTTCACGATAATGATGTGCAGTAAATGCAATAGGCGGGTGGTTCGAGTCGAAGGTGCAGGGTATTTGAAACTCCATGTCCTTCAGAAATGTTGAATGATATTTGTGAGATAAAAAAGACTGCGTATGCATACCCAATTTCTTTCAGTAAGCCTGGGTCCTGCTCTCGGAAACTTGCGCACAGCGAGCATCGACAGACTCCGTTCCAGTGCTTGAGGCTCCAAAGAGGTATCAACGACAAGACCGAGGGTCAGTACTCTATCCTGCGCCCACATATCCAAGACAGAGCATGGCACAATACGCACATTTGGAGGTGCAGGGTCTCAGGGTCCGAAAAAAAGTCCGAAAGACTCGATAAGACACCAGTGAACATGATGAGTGGTATCTCTCAGTCAGTGCTGTATATGTGGTCTCGCGGTTCAGGAGGAAGCCACAGCATCGAGGAACCCCTTGGCGAGTGTCTAAGACGTCGATTGAGGAGAGAAAAATCTGGAGGAACTATAGTGGCGGAAAGAGTTCCTTCAATGGTGCCTCAGCACTTGACTTGTGTCCCCAGATAATAGTATCCGTGTCATTTGACCTCTTCGTCCATCTTGCGTCCACCAGCCTTGAGTTTCTTGCTCGGTAAGTGGAGACATGAGACGGGGGGCGGTGTGAGTACAATCCAGCGACTGCCATCAAGCAGAGACGTAAGGAATTGGGAGACTCGAAATACCAGTTGCGGTAGGTAATACACCTCGCTTGGTCTCTCGTAGACAGACGCCCTATAAAAATCAGCTCGGTTGAATTCAACTTTGCAAGCCGAAATAGTTAGCACCGCCACTCTTCTTGGAGCCTGCACTGCCCTGGAAACGTCGGCGTCTACCACCTTTCTCTTCGTTACCTCGCCTTCCTTTTTGTGCCTTTCTGAAGGAGAATAGAGGATTCATGGGCTGTATTCGCCCCGCAACCCCTGGCTTTATTCTAACGACCCTTGCCACGGCTCTCCTGGCCGTTGTATCCTTCTGTGTCCCCTACTTCAAGTCCGTCTACTTCCTCAAGGCCGATTTATCAGTCAGTGGCGTCTCAGGGAGCATCACATTCGGCACTTTGGGCTATTGCGTCGAGCTAAACAACGGTACAACCTGCTCAAAGCCGTCGGTGGGATATGAGCTCGGTGAGTCCTATTCTCACTGTTTTACGCCGTTTTCCGACTCGGTTAGATATCAACGGTCTTGTGGGCAACGATCTCCCCATTCAAATACCCAACGTCGTAGTCAAATGGCTGACATACGTGCTGGTGTTGCATATTGTTGCACTGGCCCTCGCGGCCGGTTCGGCGGTTTTTGGGCTGCTCGCTCATTTGCGCGAGATGGCGATGACCTGCTGCAGCACCTGTATATCAGGCTTCGCAGCCGCAGTCGCTCTGATAGCGTTCATCTTCGATCTCGCCTTCTTCTTCCTTGCAAAGTCCCGCATCAACTCCGTCGGATCCGCGTCGATTGGGAACGCCATCTGGCTGACATTGGCCGCCTGGATCCTCCTGTTCTTTAGCGGCTGCTTCTACACCGTGGGCCGCTGTTGTATGTCTAAGCGCCAGAAGCGTGGTGACTGGGACAGACGACAGGAACCCCCTCCACCTGGTGCCAGCGACCAGATGCGCCTCGATGCTGTCAAAGCCGAGGCGGACCGCAAGGCGCGCCAGAAAGCGAGCGAGGGTGGTCTGCCCGCCTTCCACGAGAGTCAGCCCCTCACGAGCGCTGCATATGATGACCACGGTAACCTCTACACCGACAAACCACCAACGCCCGGCGGTTACATGCAGGCGCCCCTAGGCACCCGCGCGGTGGATCAATACTATAACAACAATGCAGGGCCTGCGGGGTATAATAACGCCTCTGCCGCATATCCCCCTTCCCCACATGGCCAGCAGCGCCAATATGCGCCCTCCGCGTACGCGCCGTCGACGTACAGCTACAATGCTCCGCAGCAGTCAACCGCGTACCCTCCCCAGCAGTACCAATCCACACCACCTCTCCAGCACAGCATGTCCCCGCCGCAGCAATTCCACTCCACGCTCCCACCCGACCGGATTATGTCACCGCCGCAGCAATACGCTGCCGTCGGTGCCGTCGGTGCCATGCACACGGGCCAGCAGCCGAATCCCTACCTCGACCCTGCCCCCAATAACCAGTACTTGGGCGTTGGGGGCCACGCGCCTCGCGACGCATCCAACCCGTACCTCGGCGTCGCGGGACACGCCCAGCGCGACACGTCGTACCACTCCGCCGCGACACACCACGGGGGCGATTACTCCCAGTACGATCCGTACGACGACGCCGGCGCGCAGCAGCCAGCATCCGCGTATTATACGCCCCAGACGCAGTATCCCCAGTCCTCGTACAACTCCTCGCCCCACCAACAGCCACAGTCGCAATACTCCCCCCAGGCTGAGTCCCGGCCACAGACGCAGTACCGTGCGGAGGCGCCGCGGGGCGATGGGTACGGCGCGAACAGCGTCCCGCCGCTAGATACCGGTGGCTACTTCCCGTATACGCACGGGCAAGACCAGAAGGCGGCTGCGAGCTCGTCGGCGTCTACGGTCCCGACGAGCCCGACGTCACCCAAGGGCCCGCGAAACCACCGTCAATCGCTGCACGCGATGAACCACGATGAGGAGGAGAGTCCGCCGCAGTACGATGCGGGCGCGTCGGAGCACATTCCTGGCGCATGGGGGAAGAACTAGGCGGGGCGAGGCGATACCATTTTTTCTGCGCTGCAACATATTTGCTATTTAATGACCAACCTAACCTTTTGTTTTATTACGCAGTAACGATCTGTAACATGCATGGACTTCGAGTATGTAGCTGTCATGACATTTCTTCGGCCTTGTAGAATCACCTCAAAACTTTGAAGCTACGACACGATATCTGGCCGGATAAGGTCTCCAGTCTTGAATTGTACTTGCCCGGAAAGTGTCGTCTCGATTCCCAACGCGCGAGGTCTGCGCACGCATGCGCAGACGTCTTGAACGGCCCATTTGCGCCGGTTCTTGAGATACTGGTGTGTGAACTACTTGAATTGCTCGGGCTTCCCACCAAAGCCCGAGGAGCTGAGGTGCGAGGCCTAGGGCTTCTGTAGTCCCTCATTGAGGGACTGAGGCTCGGGATCTTGGCGCGCGGCTTGCGTGCGGCTTGAGACGCACTTGAGGAGTTGGGAGGTCTTGAGGCGGCGTGGAGCTTGGCACGTCTTCAAGTCTTCATGTCTTGAGCGGTGTCCCACTGAGGTCTTGAGCGGAGTGCTGAGCGAGCTGCTCGGCGAAAGTCCTTCCAGAGGGAATCGAACCCACAAGCTCTCCAGTCCCGATAGGGGTAATAGGGGTGTCGGTGCTGGAGGCGCATTACCAACTGCGCTATGAAGGCATGAAAACATAGGCTATAGTGGCGAGTATATGACACCTGTGGCTGTGATCCGGCCGACAAAAGACATTGGGTGACTTCGATATGTTTCTCGTGCATTGGTTAGGCTGCGCGATATCTTTCGACAACACCTTCGCAAGATTACTGCTTTGGGCTCGATATCTTTGATCCGTCGCGTAAATGGGGATATCGAACGTTAACGCGTCGGCGCGTAGATCTGCGCAGATCCCGCTAATCCCAATGGGTGGGTGCACAAATGGCGACAGCGAGGTATTGTACAATAAACATAGCACGCAAAACATCTAGTCGAACAGCGAAATATCAGACTCGTCCATGTGGACCGGACTGCCTCCTAGGCTGACTCCGCACTGCTGGATGAACGCCAGCCACGCGGCGTCCATCCCTGACTCGCTGGTCAGCCCGAGCTCCACCATCGCGTCTGCACCGCTTCCGCTGCCGCTACCTGCCACCACCCCGCCCATCTCCATCCCCATCCCCATCTGCAGTGCATCGAATTCAGGTCGGGCCACGCCAGCGTCTTGGGAGTAGAACATGGCGTAGACGTCCTGCAAGACTCAGCACACAACAGATTAAAAGCCGAGTAACCTACCTCAGGAATATCAGCAAGCCCCACCATCGAGTCATCCATATTGACATTCATATCCGCGGCGACGAGCTCGTCCAACCAGGGAAACTCACCTCCCGCCCCGCTTATCCCACCCACCTCGGGGCTCGCGGCAGTAGAATTAGAATTAGAATACCCCGGAAAAGCCGTCAGCGGGCTTGGAGGGTCCGACGTCGACCCCGATCCTGACCCAGACTTCGACCCGGGCTTGCGCCGGTGCTTGTGCTTCAGCGCCAGCACGCGCGTCTGTCCGCCGAAGATCGCGAGCTCGTTCGCGACGGTGCCATCGGGGGCCCCAGGCGACAGTCCTGTGGTGTGTTCGGCGACGGCGAACTGTGTGTAAGCGTTCAGCGCGCGCTCTTTCAGCTTGGTGAGGACCGCCTGCGATCACAATGAGCACATGCGGCGAGCGTTACGAGAAATGGGACCCACCAGTGCAAGCTTCGCGCGGTGCGACTGTTTCGCTGTGCGCTCGAACAGTTCGACTGCGAGCCCTAGATCTAGTAAGGCGCTGGACGCGAAGTTCGACTGGGGCGACAATGTCACAACGGTCCCCGCAATTACCTCGTACATATTGTCAGCGTGGAGCCGGGCGAAACGATGAGGGACCTACCGCCGCGGAGAACGTCTGGTGCAGAAGGAACCAGACGCGCATCGCCATCTCGGCGTTGCGGTCAAACTGGTACGCGGTGCCCTTGATAATTACACTCGCCGACCGGTAGGCGGTGAGGAACGACGTTGCAAATGGGCTGCGCAGCGGGTTGGTGGGGAAGTCGAGCATTGCCTGCGCGAAGAAGCTCCGGTGCAGATAGATCATCGCTGGAGCGCTGATCAGTAATTCGGCCCATTTCATCACGAAGCAAGAGCGACGCACTGACTGCACGGTATTGACCGGCATAGGCGCCACGCAAGCTCCCAGCGCTGGAGAAATACTCTTCTTCCCCATCCGCCCGAGTAGGATATCTGTGTGAACGTGTACTCAGGTGACGGAATGTGGTTATAGCAGTAGCCGCACGGTTTGTACGATTCGGGAACACTCAGCTCGCGCACACGACGGTCGAGCTCGAGCACAGTATTGTATCCAGGGGGCTTCGCCGCCAGCGTCGCCTCGGCGAGTGCCATCCATATATCGCGCGAAAATTGGTATTTCGAGTGCCAAACTGGAGAAACATCAGTCAGGAGCTGGGAGAGAATGCAGGAACTGCGTACAGCCAGGTCGCACCCCATTGTCTATTAACGTGCTCTCCTCATCATCAGGGTACTCGCAATCAACATATGAAAGGTGGATCGCTGGTGGGCGACCTAATGCAAGACTCTAAAGGGTGAGAATCAGGGTGGTGCGTTTTTGAGATAGATTCGATGCGTACGTGGGAAACGTCCGCGGTAAAGACCTCCCAGAACAGGGACCTAGGCTTATCAGCTATACGTCCGCGAGAGAAAAAACAGTCGATGGACAAACCTGCGCATCTGTACCGTCTTTTGGTCCGTGTACCACCGTGCGCTATCCCGATCTGCGTTGCTATGAGTGCGCGCTGTTCATGAATCGCTCCCGACTCACGCAGTCCTATCTAAATTGAGAGTGTCAGAAAATAATATCGACGCGCAGGGTGGCAGGCGTACACTCTGTGCCAGTTTCGCAGCCATGCTCATGAGACACCATGCACTGTTTCGTGAGTATTTCTTCCCCGCATGACTGTGGTACGTCGCCATCAGCCCAATCGCACGCACGGTAGCGACGAGGGGCGAGTCGTAGACGGCATGTAGCCCAAGCGCGGCACGGCCCGCGCCGTAAAAGCGCTCGGCTTCGGCGTTGTACGGCGGCAATCGTAGGTCAAGCAGAGCCCCGAGCGCGAGGACGAAGAACAATACCGCGTGCGCGTGCGGGTCTCCCTCCATACCGTCCGGTGCGTAAATAGCCTGGAGGGACGGTCCCAGCAACTCGTCGCGCTTGATTGGGCGAAAGAAGAGCGCGCCGTGCGAGAGATACGCTTCACAAAGGTCAACCGCGCGTGCGTACGGCGGTAGTAGCGTCCGGATGTGCTGCAGTTTTGAAGCAAGCAGTCGCCCCGATGGAAAGACGTCGCCGATCTCTGCAATATCGCGGGGAACCGGTGGTTCAGTGTCGGATGTACCGTCTTCCTCATCCGAATAGTCTTCGGCCTGCAAGGTGGGTGAGCTTTCAGAAAACGAATAAAGCAAAAGATTTCGACTTGCAACAAGCAGCGTTTCTGACCCGGCTGAGCGGCCGAAGTACTTGACCTCACCTGCGTCGCCCAAGGTCAAAGTTCCGAGAGCATCAATAATGGCTGGGTCTTGCTCATGCGCTGGAGAGTCTGGGCGTGCTGGTGCTTGAGCCGCGAACTTGATACTAAGGAGGTCGATGGCGAGTAGCGGATGCCGCTCATTTGATACAACAGCCTGGAGAATTGCTAGGGCTTCCTCCAGCTGGCGTATACGCTGGCTCATCTCAGCTATCTTTGTATGCAGTTGGTCCGTGTCGGCCAGAATGAACCTTAAGTGTGATCCTTCAATCAAAGCAACTCAGTCGAGAAATATGCCAACAGCACCTCGTTCCCTGCCCGGCCGATAAATTTCCTATTGCATGTAAGTCTGCAAATCTCGAAGCGGGCAGTATGTAATGTCACCCAAGGGGCAGATGCTCTCGCATCCTCGGCGCACACACGATCCACACGGTACGCTCTTGTCACATTTGAGTTTGAGCCTACGGCATTCTGGGACCGCGTTGTGATTCAAAGTATGCTTGGAGTGGTACCTATATACCTGCGCACGACAGTTCTCCCCTAAGCCGCTTCAACTCGAGATCTTTCTGCTCCTCCTCGGTCGCTGGCCGCCGAGGAGGACGGCGTACAGGTGTCTTTCCGGTGGTGTCGA
Organism: Mycena albidolilacea; assembly: GCA_029282495.1. Taxonomy (NCBI): domain Eukaryota; kingdom Fungi; phylum Basidiomycota; class Agaricomycetes; order Agaricales; family Mycenaceae; genus Mycena; species Mycena albidolilacea. The sequence goes on along the minus strand of JARIHO010000005.1, from coordinate 1,676,831 downwards.
CAGGCATGCCGCAAGGTTTCCAGAGAGCAAAAGACCCAGGTTTGCAGTGGTATCCTCCAGTTACTATAGGCTGCTTCAAGAAAATGTAAGCAAGATCTCAAGATTCCCGCGCAGACCGTGAAGTTCGCGATGAGTGGTTGGTTCAATCTAAGTTGCCGACAGGCTCGGCAACCGGTCCGTCATCCCGCCTCCCGAATCTTGTTCACAACGGTGATGGCAATATTTTCTGACCTCCCCCCGGAGCTGGTTCATCACGTTGTTTCTTTTCTCACTCGAAAGACACTTCTTGACCCAGACCGGTATCTGCGAGACTACAAATCCCGAGAGCCAGAGCTCGTTCCCGACCTCCCTTCCATAAACGCCCTCTCTCAGATCAACACAGTTTTCCATCACATTCTGAACCAGACACTTTATAACCTCTGCGCAAATGTCAATATTCTCGGTGTTAGCTGAGTCTTCGCGAGCTTGCGAGCGCGGGTTCAGTGTGAGATAAGGAGGATTAGATTACGGGATGTACCACATCATTGATATCACATCATTTGTCCTCGTCGCGTACCACCATACGCGCCTCGTCCTCTGCCTCTTTCACTCGCAGCCTCGCTCTCTCACCATATTTTTGAGCCCCGCCCGCCCATCCCTTTTTTTGGTTACTTCACGCTCGCGTTGTTTTGGGTCTCCTCGCCTTAGACCTGCTTCGCGCTGCGTACTGGTCCTGGGAGCCGCTTTTCTCTTCCCGCCCGATTCGCACCTTTCCCCTCTTCCCCAGGCGCGTTGGAAAGCACGTCGAATCGGCCGCGAAGCGGCCCAGGCCTCCCGCACACACCCCACTTCTCCCTTCTTCATCCCGTCCATCATCCATCATTGTCTTTCCTTCCGAGCGGTCCGCAGGACCGCCTCTCACCACGTCTTCCCTTCCTCACCTCGCGTTCGATAGTAATCGAAATCTCACCTTATCAAGCTTGCCCTCCTCTTTGCCGTCGAAAACGAGTTGGAAAGCACGCTTGACAAACTCGTATTGGCTGGAATTAGTCTCGACACCGAGTTTGAACTCGATTACACGATGCGCCCTCTCCACATCGCCGCACTCATGGGACTCCGAGTCATGGTCACCAAATTGCTGTGGATTGGGCTGCCAGTGAGGGTGCACGCCCACAGCACCAACCCGTGGGCGAGGACGGCCTTGGATTTCGTAGCACGCCAGGGTCACCTGGAGATTGTCAGAATCTTAGCTCCCATTCGTAATGACGTCCCGTTGCTACTCTCCGACGCGCATGAACAGTACCTGGGCCGTGCCCTCCGTGAGTCGATGAGACTTGGGAGCCTGGAAATCTCCCGATACCTTGTATCCGAGGGAGCCGACATAAACTTCCTCGATGAATCTGATGAGGGTGTCACTCCACTGGCCTTGCCTCAAGAACCGGCAACGATGAACTCGTGCAGTTGCTTCTTGCCTCTGGCGCTGACCCGAATGCGCATACCGTCTATGGATTCATTCCCCTCTTCGTCGCTGCCAACATCGATATGCGCAGGCAGTACTCGCCGGAGGTGCAAACGTTCATATCACGGACATCAGTTCGCAGAACCTTGTATTCATCGACAATGTCGAGACGCTCCGCTTCTTCCTCGAACGCGGAGCAGACCCGAATCACGCCGATACTTGGGGACGGACACCCTTTCACAGTGCTTGTCTATCCAATGATGGTGCCAAGAATGCAAAGGCACGCGTCGAGCTCCTGCTTCAGTTTGGAGCCCACACGGTCGAAAAAGTCAACGGAGGTGGAGTCACACCCGTGGATTATGCGATGCAGAAGGATTACTCGGAGGTTGTGAAAACCCTCGAGCCCCTTGTTCAGGATCCTGAACTCAAGCTGAGGATTGCGGAGTGGTGGGAAAAACCCATTTTATCTATTGCATTTATTGCACCCTGCTCTTCATGCCCTGACGGTAAACAACCTTCCCGCAATGGTACCTTTTGACCACACATTTGTGCTCCACACGTAATTTTCTCCCTCTTACAAGCCAACGAAGAACTTGCGGCTCGGAACCCAATCGGACCAGCGCAAGAATTTGCCCGCTTTCAAAATCTCTAGAGGGTAACCAAAAGGACATGGGAATGTTATCCGGCCGCTAACTTTCACCAACAATTGGGTACTACGCGCATATAATTTAGAGATAGCTATAATTTCGACAGACTCGGGGGATTGTGCAGACTTTCGAGGATTTGTCTGGCTACGGCTCACAGTTTAACGGCGGGAAGTTAGGCAAGCAGGGGTTCCCCGGATACAAAGCGAAAGAGCTCACATAATAACCGCAGTCAGTCAGTGATGTGAGTTGTGGACGAACTTGCCGAGTATTGCAGGCAATCACGTCAGATAGGGCAGGCGGCCTAGAATATAGATGAGACAGCACATGGAGGTCAGATTTATGGAACGTACATCAGGTCGTTGATGGAGCCCAGAATGATATGCGTAGGCAGAACGTCCAGAATCGTAAGCGAGATGATATTCGCTTGGAGGTGCGTTTCCTGCTCGACGGTGGTCTTGATAGTGATACATTCGGGACACTTGGGATTTGAGATATGTATTCTACGGAAGTCAGAGCAACCCGAGACGTGTGCCGTTACACTCACTTAGATTATCCGTCGCAAAAAGATTTCCAGGGCAAATGACTTGTGAACCACTTCATTGCAAATACCCTTGGAAGGCCAGTGGGTAGGACGGTGTGCGTTTGACTTCTCGACATGATCATATAATTCCCTGAAAAGCGGCCAGCCTCAGGCCCCACAAAGGGCATGTCGAGGACAACAAGTGATTTCAGACTAAAAAATTAGAAAGCTCAGAAATCGCGTGTTTAATCGGTGCGTGGCTCACAATGAACCACCGCCCCCAGAGTGTCCTATTCCAACGAGGTTACTCCGTTCGGAAACAGAAAGGAAGCTTGAAGTGATAAAGTGTGGATTGCAGTCGCATATTGAAGACTTGGAACTAGAAATTAATGGTAAGGTTCATATTTCCGCGTTGGAGGTACTTGCAACTCACATTGAGTGGAATAATGCTTTTTCAGCAGCTCGGAATTGATGAAAGCCGGCTCCCCGTGATTAGGACGCTCAATTACCCATGCAGAATGGACTTGGATGTCAGAGGAGGACGCCGAGGAAAGACAGAAGTCTCTTTAAATAATGACGGGTATCCAAGTATCCGTGCTATGAGAGAGTAGAACACGGTCAATGCCCAGAAGTCAACGCAGATAACGATATTCTTCCACTGTCAGCGAAAAAATAAGACAAGCAGCCCGGGCTGTACCGCTTCCAGAATCACATGGCTGGCAGAGCGCTGGCAGTGTAGCGCGTCGCAATACATTGCGGCGGACAGTTAGAGCAGTAAGAGAACTACGCAGAGCTTGCTTTGAGGGATGCAATAGTGCAGGGGACACAAATAAATCGAGGTCGGCGAACAGTACACGGCACGGTCCGAGTAGCGAACTCCGCTTTCCAGGATTTTCCCGGGGTACAAGGCGACGGACTGCGACGGAGGGTGGTGACATATCAGAGTTGACCGATCCGGGACCTCGCGTCGGCAATCCTATTTAGTCTCCCAAAAACAGAGTAGAACAATTCCCTTGAGACCTTCACGCCTCAGGGTATTCCTTGTTCTGACTCCTGAGCTCGCGACGGTTGGCCCCGGTTCTCCGTCTGCCTCAGGGGACTGGTCCTATTCCGCCATTGGCATTATCGATCCAGGAAAGACAGCGCTCCACAACACAACTAGGCCAGCAACGAGTTAAAAAAAAAACGACCAGAGTTTCTCGGCCAGCACGGTGAAGAATGGATTGAAGGCGGACACAGCCACGCTCAACCGTTCAACTTTGGTTCCAACTCCTAACTTCGGTTCCTTCCAACCGCGGCTCTCGGTATTATTGGCGCGCTGTTACGACGCACCGACATTAAAGGCAGTTCTTTTGTCACCACCTGCAATAACCCAGCTTCCCGAATGCCACCTACATCATGCCTGGCAGCCTCGAACACTTTTGAACGTCGTCACAGACTTGTCTGCGTCGACTGGGTTTCTTCTCTTTCAATTTCTGGTCCGAGGGGTCGTTAACTGCCGTCAACTTTCAAGAGCCTTCACGTTCCCATGGCAGAAGCGCGAATGGTTGTACGACCAGCATTTCGTATTTCCTTTCCAAATACAGGATTCTGGTGTCCCTCGTCCGCAAACTGTGAGTGTTTCGCTGCAATCAGTTCATGAAAGCAAAAGCTAAAATGAAGTGGTGATTTACGCCGGTATAAGCTGGAATCAACGCGCATGGCTCTACAGAGCGGAAACTCTGAGGGAAACGCCGAAGTTCCGATGTTTTGGAGGAAACGCGACTATAGATTTACTTTTGAAACTTCAGACGATTTGCAGAGGATCCCGGCCGCCGAAGTCTTGCATCTTCTCCGGGCAATCGGCGGCATTTCCACAAGGGGCCTTCTTTCAAAGCATCAGGCGATCTGCAGAGATCCAGGCCACCAAAGTCTCCGGAAAATCAGCGGCATTTCCACAAGGAGTGTTGCTATTTTCTTACGACTTGATCGCTGTTTGTGGATATATTGGCAGCTCAGCGTGGCGCAGTGACGCGGTGTGCTGGATTTTTTCTAACCCGTTACGGATTGCCACTGAGCGCATAATTGAACCGGTCGACGCCTCAAGAACCTGTTGAGTTGCAAAACGAGTATCATGGCGAAAGCGTCTCCCGGCTCTGCGATGAGTGCACTTGTACCCATGGGTTGGCTTGTACTCGAGACTGCGCTGAATATGCTTGGGCTGCTGGAATTATTGGAGACTCGTACTCGCAGACACGTCAACAGGACTGCTTCGGAATGCCGATTGCTATTCTTGGTTTGTTTAACAGCGATCACTTTTCTACTGCTCTTCCGTCCCACGCCTCTGCAGCGCCATTTCTACCTGCATGAATTATGAATGCAAGGAGTGCGGAAAATCCGCATCCAGGCGCTGTGCAGGCTGCAATCTCTCGACAGCATGGTACTGCTCAACGCATTGCCAACGGCGAAATTGGACGGAGCACATATTCGAGTGCAATCCTCGAAGGCGCATAAACACAGCCGACCACCTCGCTCTCGCTGTCCGTAAAAACCGAATTCCAGACGATCCCCAGACTTTCGACGACTTTGGCTTTGCAAACGCATTCAGCATCGAAAATAAATCCAGTCTCTTGGGGCTGTACGTCGGACTCATCGAGCGTCTTGAAGTCAGCCCTAAGAAGGTTCGGCAATGGCAAGTCGAGGGGACACTTATAGACAATATCAAGGCCACCTTCAGCGCTATCCCCGCGCATTCGCGAGGCGGATACTACCCGTGGTTCCTCCGGAACCAATGGGTCCTCGATCCCAGACTTCCTCGACCAAAAGATCCGGTCCAGGAAATGATGCTGCGCGGTTGGCAATATGTTCGTGGCCGTCCAAATACGGATACGCTGCGCCAGATTTCTATCGAGATATCTAGCTGGTCGGAAGAAAAACTGGCCTGCCAGATGCTCTGCAATTTGATCCTATCGCAGATGCATCCATCCCCGGAACTCGACATCTGGGTGACATTTGGATTTTGTGCCTGCCACGGCGAAGAAGAGGAGAGACAATTGGCTCGAATCTATACCGAACTGGTCAAGTTTGGAAAATGCACATTTGAAGAACTCTACCACGCATACCACACATCCGCACTCGCCGCTCTGTTCAATTCGAAAGGGCTTAAAGCCCAAACGCAAAAAATCCCCCATCTCGACGGTGTCCTCCAAAGGTCCCCTCGAGTTTTCCACTCTGTTTGCTATTTAAAGCAGTTCGTTATGACGCCAGGAGAAGGAGCAAAGCCAATTCCCAGTGTCACCATGGACTATGGGTTCATCAATTGCCTTAATGAGGCAGAAACATCCCTTCTCAAAGATTTGTATCGCCAGATCTTTGCTCTTCCCCGAGCTCGCACCGACCTTATGAAATTGCATCATGCGTGCATTCAAGGAAAATTATACGACTATGTGGGGCGATTGTTGAAAATGCGGAAGAAGGATCGGGGGGTCGTTAGAAGGTTACTGCAGAACCCGTACCCGTTGCCAGACGCATGAATCCTGTCGGGCATACGGATGGATTGTAGGGTCTTGTAGAACCTACCCTAATTGACAGACCTGTAATTTTTTCTACGTCCGTCGTGTGCTGTCAAACCTCGCTGGACACAAATAGAGTGTCAGAAACGGCTTGGGTTGACTATGGCTCAAAAAGGCAAGCCTCGAGAATCTGAGCGGAAATATGAATCCAATTGGACTAGGAGGTGGGGTCGGCCGGGTGACAAAAGGAAGCCAGGGAAACGCTGAGAGAGCAAAACAACTGATTGGAGTGGGATTCGAACCCACGCCCTTTCGGACCAGATCACCACACAGTAGTGAGTTAAGCTTCGCAGGAAGCCGATCCTTAGTCTGGCGCCTTAGACCGCTCGGCCATCCAACCGTTTCTTGGAGCCGGCTGGAGCGGATCCACACATAAGAAGAGCCTTTTTCGCGGACGAATTTGGTGAGTAGGAAGTCTTTATTAGTAATGGTCAATCCACCGGAGCAAGTACAATTTCGGGGGACCAAACTTGAGCGGAGATTCGTTCATTGTGGTCGGGAGATGCATCAGGCAGGAGTTTGCGAGGACTGTCTGGAGGGGGAGAGTACGACTTTTCGCAGACGAAGCATGAGCGCCGACTGCGAGCAAAGACTGAAACTGTCGATGGAAGACTTGCACCCGGCAGCGAGAGGTCCGACTACAGATCCACAGACTTCAGACGACGTTGAGCTTGACTGCAGCCCACTCGGCATCGAGGCGAAGAACCCGTTGCAGTGACCATATCTAGAAGAAAGCGTTCAGGTGCTTGCATGGTCCAGGGAGCGTTCCGGTCGTCTGGTATGAAGAACGTGGACATCGAGAACCTGGGTTTTGGAGGGCTGAAGCCTGACGACACATAATTCAACCGAGCAATGATAGTCAGTCAATCTCCTTGACCCACCGTGTGGATGAGTCCAGTCCCATTTCACGCCAGCGAGGGTAGTCAACAGAGACAGCAGGGCGTGACATCGTAACCTGGAATAAGGACACCGCTGGCAGGTCTGGGAAGGCCAGGAAACGCCGACTATATGCTGGTGATAGTGGTCGAGAGGTTTGATGAATGAATGTAGTTGTGTTGTCGGGCCATCTGGTCCTGTCACGGTCCTTAAGGGCCTAATGTGAGGCAGAAGGTCAAGACGCTCGGGTGGGATAGCCGAGTAACGACCGACGCCTCTGGATTAAGCCAATGGGAGCCGAGGGCTCGAGGGCATCAAGTCACAACCCGTCCATCCGTCCTTTATTGCACATCTACAAAATACACACAGGTCATTCAGAAAACTCACAGACGCCTCATATGTACACCGGGTTGTAGCTCCGTCTATATGAACGAGATAAATAACAGATCCGCTGCACTGCAAGTAATGTACTCACACCAAAGCCTCGCCGCCGCCGCCCCCTTCCTTCTCCTCCTCCTCCTCCTCCCGATCCTCGACCCCAAGCTCCGCCTTGAAGCGCCGCCACAAGTCGCGCACCGGCTCCGCCCCAATGACCACAAAAATCTTCTCATCGTACTCCTCGTCCTTCAGCGCCTTATTGAGCGCGCGGATCGCGCCTCTCCCGCTGCGCTCCTCGATCCAGTCAAGGAAGTATGCCGTCGTCTGGTAGCCCGCGTCCCATCTGTCCTTGGGCCCCGGTGCGCGACGCCAGTGGGGCGGACACAGGTTCGTGCGCAGGCGGACGAAGTCTGCAAGCGAAGTTCAATCGCATGAGTGGGAGGGTCGATAGTAAGAGAGAGCAGGGTTAAGTACCCGCTATGCCCTCGATGAGGCCCCCGGGCGCGCTGCCGTTGGCGTTGTATTGGTAGCAATGGACGACCTGCGCCGCAGTATTATTCATCGCAGCATGCATACGGGAAACGAAACGAACAAACCTCATGCACCAACACCCCCATAATCTCGTCCTGCGCGCGCGAAGCGCAGTTCACGATATGGTCGAGCGAGAAGTGGATCTCCTTCTCCGCGGCCGACCCAAACGTGTACGCCACGCCGTCCATGGGGCGCAGGACCAGCAAGATGGACTCGACACTGCACCTCAGCATAAATAAGAACACCTCGAAGAAAGACGATGGAAGCACTTGGTCGGCGCGTACACCGGCCGCGCGTAGAGTAGGTTGAAGCTGGCTAGGACGGCAGAGCGGAGGGCATCGAGGGGCTTGATGTTGTCGAGGAAGAGAACGGCGCCGGGGTGGGCGAGGTCCTCGATGCGGATGTTGAACTTGGGCAGCGGCCACTGGATCGGCGGTGGTGAAGGCGGAGTTGGAGGCATAGCGACTCAGACTGGTTTCCTTATTCGGAAACTATCAATCTTGCATCTTATCTTATCGAAGTGGAAGCCCCTATGCACTCTGAAATAAATCCGGGATGCTGATACGCTCTGACTGTGGCTTTATTATTTGAAGCTGCAGTCTCAGGGGAAAGCTTGGGCAGAAGAGAGTACACTGCCCTAGCCAGAGCAAGAGCCAGAGGTTCGGTATGGCGACTTCCCTCAACGATTCGGAGTAAAGTAGTCCCAGGACTCCCAACACTTGCCGTATCGATGGCAAGAATAAGAATTTTTTTCGTCCCCCGCTTTGCCCGCGGGCTGGACAAATTTCTCGTAAAGCGGCCAGATCCCGGCACGTATTTCTATTTCTTCTCCGAGTCGCAAGCAGATGCATATTTGGAAGTGGTTCTGTGCTCCGACGGAAGGCAACGGCTTTTGCAGTCCACACCTGGTCGGCCAACGAGTTCAGCCCACGCGGTACGCCGCGCCGACCAAACGTCGAACAAGGCAAGCCGCATGATACACAGAATTGGATCATAATTAGCGCGTTGAACTAGTACACATACATCTGTACACCACATCCCGGCACGTATTTCTGTTTCTTCTCGGAGCCGCAAGGAGATGCATATTCGGTTCCAACGGAAGGCAGCGGCTTTTGCAGTCCACGCCACTGGTCGGTCAACGAGTTCAGCTCACGCGGTACGCCGCGTAGACCAAATGTCCGCCAAGGCAAGTCGCATGATACAGAATTAGCGCCTTGAGCTATACATACACCTGTACAGTATTATACCAATAATGATATTTTTTATTGTCTTTCTTCAGACAAGTTAGCGTGGCAGAAAAAGGTCAGATGAAAAGGCTCACCACTACCGATTACCCCCGTCACGAATACCCGCGGCCGCCTCGACGCGTCTAACCTCTGCCAGCAAGGCATCGCGTCCCTCCTCCAACCACTGGATATACTCCACCGCGCGGAACAGTACGCCGCTCTTCCCCTTGCTCTGCCCCTTGCCCCTGCTGCCGCTCCCCTTCGGCCGTCCGCGCTGGGGCATGCCCAGCCCCGGTGCGGATCCGGCCGGGGCGAGAAGCGCGATCAGCTGCGCGTAGCCGTCCCGGATAGCGTTACGGCGTTTCTGCTCTGAGATGATGTGGTTGAGGCGCTTCTGGGGCGTGGAGAGGAGGGGTTTCGAGCCGCGCGCGACGGCGGCGGGGGTGGGGGCGGAGGTAGAGGTGCCGGAGCTGGGGGTGGAGTGGTCGTTGGCGTGCGAGGCGTGCGAGGAGGACTCGGACGCGTTGCTCGGCGTCTGGCTGTCGCGTCTCGGTGAGAACTCGCGTCTGCTTTGTCGCTGCTCCTGCTGATGGTGCTGATGTTTCTGCTGCTGCTGCTGCTGCTGTTGCAGCTGTGTAGAGGCACGGCTAGACGCTGAACGCGTGCTTCGTCGGGGCCGTCCCGAGGTAGAGGGTTCAGGAGCAGTATTCAGATGGGGGTTCGAGTACGGTGCCCGCGGCGAGGAATACGCTGGCTGCTGTTCATTCTCCTCCCAGCCAAAATCGCTGACGTTGAAATTGTCGAGGAATCCCAGCAAATCTGTGGTCTCTGCGGCAGAAAAGAGATCTGCGGAGGCTGGGAGGGGTGGTGGACCAGGAAAGGCCGAGGGGTCGAAATTAAAGTCAAAGTCTGGGAAAGAAGGACGGAGAGACATGGGCACACGGTGTGAAGAGAACCTGTATCTGTTGCATCAGTGTTTTAAAAGACGAGCAGCAACCCAACATAGCAATCCCCGGCCCATTTGTCCCGGTGATCGATCATCAACGATCGTTGATGGTATTTGTCACGATGAATATTGTCACATCTCCTGTCTCACGGGTCACGTCACAGCTCCCCCCGCCTCCCGGCCGCAATGTCGGCCCACCCCGAGGAGCAGATAATTGCCGAAAATCACCTGGATGGTTCGTGAATCCCTTCAAGCGCGATGCCTTCCGTGAAACAGGTATTGACACAAAAATCAAGTCCAGCACACAAGTCCAGCACATCAGGTCCAGCACAATCAAGTCCAGCACCCACATTCTCAGCACCCACACCCACCGCACCCCCCTCATCCCCAGCACGTACAGCCACCACCCCAGCCTCCCACCGACACTCCTACTCGCAAGCGTGCGTGCAAAATTGCTATTCTTGTTTGCTGCAGGTTCAATAAAATTGCAGCGAAAGCTCCTTCAGTCAGACGCGCCTGCACTGCTTGTCACGCTGGTAAAACGCGATGCAGCGAGAGTCTGCCGTGCCAGGCAAATCCAGCCCTTATTCTGCGTCTTTAAATAATTCTGGCCCAGAACTGTCTCAAACGCGGCCTCGGCAACGTCTGTGCATACCCCGACGAATCGGAGCCCCAACATGACCGCGCCGCAGCGCCAGGCACGTCTCTCTACTACGCCGATCAAATTGTTTATTTATTTTGCGAACCTCAGCAGATAGTAGCGCTTCCGCGAATCCTGCACCAGGCGCGACGACGACATTCACGCAGCATGCACCGCCGCCCGTCTACGCCGCCGCCCCGCAGACCGCCGGCATGACCCTCAGCCACCAGCAGTATTACGACTACAACGGCGCCTTTACCGGCGCATCTTCGTCGACCTTCCGGCCCGCGAAGCGCCCGCGCACCCTCACGGACGAGGAGACCGCCGCTATCACCCGTAACTTTAGCCGCGGCGACTTTTTCGTAGGAAACAGCGCGCCCGTTCGCATCGACCCCCGCCTGCCCGTGCGCCTTACCCTCGGCGAAGGCGACCATGTACAGTAAGTCGACTCTCGGCCTGCGTGCGTCCATCAATTCTTATTGTTCTTCTTTCACTCAGCTTCAATGTCGGAAATTATGAGGTTAGTTGACCGTTTCGACCGAGCGTGCTGAATGAATGAGCGTATTATTAGGGCGCGACATGACAGACCGAATGTCCTTGTTTATGTTTTATTGGTTGCACTATACCTATCATCCGTACATACTACTCCCCTCCCGAGCCGTTCATCTCCTCCATCCGTTGTACTTTAGTATGCCTCCGGCCGGCCGTGGCCGCCAATTGATGATGCTATTATGTGTACTTGCGATTATCGCGCAGCTTACACACCCCCTTGTCCTTGTCCTACTTCCTTGCCTCCCAATGCGCAGTCACCTTGCACACGTTCTCCCAGTTCCTGGTTACGTCGTATGTTCTGCAGATCGATGCTGTGGCCGATTCACACTCGCGCGCTATTTTACCGCTATTACTAAATATCAGTGGCGGCCGAGAGTATCTTGCTTCTTCCAGTTCTTTAGTTACGTCGTATGTTCTGCAGATGGATCCACACTCGCGCGCCATTTTACCGCTATTACTAAATAGCAGTTACGCCCGAGCAAGCTACTCTCGGCCGATAGTCGTCAGCCCTCTGCGCGGCCACGCGACGACGGCACGCGACGATGACGCCAACGCGATAGCACCTACACGCGCCTACCGGGGAAAATTGCTCCGATGTTCGGGCTGGCAACCAACCGCCCGGTTCCTGATTTGGATATCGACGTGAAATACATATTCCGGCCTGGGCCTGGCCTTGGTTTTTTTTATGAAGTGTGCCTGGGAGATATTAATTGGCATTGCGGGGCAGATCGACGCATCCCAAACTTTTCGTTCGTCAGGGCAGCTCCGAGTCCGGAGGAAACGTTTCGGGAAGAGACCACGTACCAGGTGGGTTCAATAAATGTGTCAATGGTCTCGAAATTAAATCCATATTGCAGCTGATCATGAGGTTTTGGAGGATAAGATGGTCTCGAACAAAAAAAATCGCAGAGAAGAGCGTTGGCCTAGAACAGAAGCAAAACAACTGATTGGAGTGGGATTCGAACCCACGCCCTTTCGGACCAGATTACCACACGAGTAGTAAGTTAAGCTTCAGAGGAAGCTGATCCTTAGTCTGGCGCCTTAGACCGCTCGGCCATCCAACCATGACATCATCTTCGACGGATGACATCATGACCACGCGCGCGCCCAAGCGCAGATTGCGAACGAGGGTCAAAATTCATATCCATTGCACCCAAGCCCCGGGCGCATTGGGGTCTGTGTAGGCACGAGAAATCAGATCGTCGATTCTGAACCCATGTCAGTGGTTCGCACAGATAAGACAAAGGAAAAAGAATACACCGTCAGCCACCGCGCGCTTTATTTACCCTTTCCCCCTTTCTCTGCGCCGCCTTCGCGGTTACGAAATTAAGCTCTGGGAAGACGTGCTCCGAGAACCATATAGCACGCAAATAGTCGGGAGAGAAGTCGAAAAGGAGTACAATTTGGCGTTTAAGTGGTCCGCGGCTTTTGGAAAGTTTTTCGATAGGAGCACGCTGCATCCGTAACGCGGTGGCGCAAGGATGGACAACAACGTTGGAGCGCGGTTAACGAAACCCAACCCTACAGTAGCCGAAACCCCATCTAATGAAGTGCCCTGGAGACGAAAATCATTTAATGGGCTCCAAGCAACGAAGCATAAGCAACTTACGATCTTTCTTGGGCTCCCACTTGGGCCACCTTACCATTGTTGGCCCATGCCTTGCCACTATCCAGTGCGGTGGGGGGCCACTGATCCTCCGGGCATTTTGGAATGAAAGCAAGGCAAGTGTCGGCCGCGGACGAGTGTGAGAGGAGATTCGCCTTATTGTGGTCTGTACGACTCCTTGTGGATAAAACTTGAGTGGAGATTGGCGCTGTCGAGATTCGTTGTCAGTGGTCCAGACCTGGGTATGACATTTTGCGGATGAAGACGCAGCTTTAATAAATCATAGGCTTATGTAGCTGTCATGAGAAGTCCAGACATGAGTGTAGTTTTTTTTTCGGAGCTGTCTGGAGTGGACCCAGACCCGAGTACAGGCTATTCGCGGACGAGCTCGAGGGAAGATCTACCTTGTTGTGTGTTGTGCTTTAGAAATGCTGGCTGAGGGGATGTAAACCTGTGAGACTTTCTGAGCGTCAGCCAATACTCGTTTCGGTTTCGCAGACCCGAATATGACATCCCCAGCGAAAACCGACAGCAAAAACCGAATAGGGAAGAGTCGATTCAGTGGCAGTCATTCAGGACACTCGCCATTTGGCTGCCGGACAACGGATTTATTGAAGCTGCCTATGGTTTCGAGATCCACCAACAGATTTGACCGCCGTTCCTTTTCTTTTCTCCCACCATTTCGCCATCCTCAGCTTTAGATCAGGATCCTGGACAAGAAGATTTTCACGACCTCGGGATAATTGTGCTGCATCGCACAATCCACAGGTGTGACTCCATCTCCGCTGGCTTTTTCGACCGTGTTGGCTCCGAACTGGAGCAGTAGTTCAACCCATGCCTTTGCATTCTTGGCACCCCAGGTAGAGCAACACGCACTGTGAAGGGGTGTCTGGGCGCGATCATCGGTGTGATTTGGGTCTACCCCGCGTTCGAGGAGGAAGTGGAGCTTCTCGACATTGTTGTAAAATGCAAGGTTCCACGAATCGCTGTCCGTGATATGAACATTTGCACCTCCAGCGACTAGTGCTCATGCAATATCGATTTTGTCAGCGACGAAGAGGGGGATGAGTCCACCAACGGAATGCAGATCTGGGTCAGCGGCAGAGGCGAGCAGCAAATGCACGAGTTCAACGTTGTCGGTTCCTGTAGCAAGGGCCAGTGAGGTGGCACCGTCATCGAGGAAATCTACGTCGGCTCCTTCGGATACAAGGCACCAGGAGATTTCCAGGTTCCCGATCATCACCGACCAGTGGAGGGCACGGCCTAGGTACTGTCCATGGGGCTCGGAGAGTAGCAACGGGACGTTATTGCGAATGGGAGCCAGGATTCTGACAATCTCCAGGTGACCCTGGCGTGTTGCGAAATCCACGGCCGTCCTCCCCCACAGGTTGGCGCTGTTGGCGCTGTGGGCGTGCACCCCGATCCGCAGCAATTTGATGACCATGGTTCGAAGTCCCATGAATGCGGCGAGGCGCAACGGGTGATCGAGTTCGTACTCGGTGTCAAGACTAATTCCAGCCAATACGAGTTTGTCGAGCGTGCTTTCCAACTCGTGTTAGACGGCAAAGAGGAGGGCAAGCTTGCCGAGAGCATCGACACTTGCACGAGGTTGTAAAGTGTCTGGTTCAGAGTGTGATGGAAAACTGTGTTGATCTGAGAGAGGGCGTTTATGGAAGGGAGGTCAGGAACGAGCTCTGGCTCTCGGGTTTTGTAGTCTCGCAGACACTGGTGTGGGTCAAGAAGTGTCTCCCGAGTGAGAAAAGATGCAATGTGGTGAACCAGCTCCGGGGGAGGTCAGAAAGTACCGCCATTTATTGCGAGCGGGGTTGTCGAAGTTGAAATTAGGAAGTTAGTCACCTGCATGACATCATGAAAATCCCTTCTTGCTTGCCTTCATGTTGCATCTCCCGGTCGAGCTGGTCATTGCGGTTCTGAAGTATACCCCCCTCTCAACAATAGCAAACCTCTTATCTGTGTCACGCGAATGGAACAATTTTTGCAAAGTAAACGAGTCGATTCTGTATCGTAACGCCGCCGTATTCCACGGCTTCATTTCCAGCTCAATTGTATACTCGGACCTCGGAACTGCACTTTCAAGGCGCGCCCTCGCTGGTACGTGATATTTCTTCACGCTCTAGAGTCCCCTCAATATTCCTGCAGGCGTCGACGACTGGAAGTCTTTCTGTGAGCCCTTTGGGGATCTGCGCTATTTCGAATTCATTCCCCTCAGGTTACACACAGATCCGCATTCAGAAGTCCTGGCGTGGAGAGGACCACTCCTTCGTGACCTCACACAGATCCGCTGGGGACAGAGTGCATCGTATCAAAGTTGACGAACAGAAAGGATTCTTGATCGTAACAACTTCGCGGGGTGGTCTTTTTGTTGTCGACCTCTACGATGATCACGTTCTGTGGTCTTTGCCGGAGGTAGGGAAATTGGGTCCGTTCGGTTACCAAAGGCTCAATGTCTACTGTTAGGATTATGTTCATACATACGCCCACTGCGAGTATGGTTCGGGATATCTTATTTTCGACCGCCCAGGTTCCTTTGGCGAAAAAGAGGTCTGGAGAATTGCCGACGATTTCGAGACGGCTCAGGACTCTGCGACTTCTTCGATCCCCGATGAAAAGCAACAAAGTATCTCGTCTTGGGCGGAAACAGTTCACGGCTTGGCATCGCGAGGACATTTCCGGCCATGGGCGGTGTTAAGGCCCCCCGCGGTGACTCGAGCCTTTCGTTTCGTTTACCCCACCTTGCTTGCCGCCACACGCAATTCCCTCTTCGTGTGGGATATTCCAACGGGAGAGTTGGTCCAAATAATTCGGGATACTCAAATCTCCGCAGACGGCCCGGGTTCGACCGAAGGCTTGGGCGACATGAACTACGTGGAAATCAGTAGCCAGATCGATGGTCACGCCTTCATCTGCGGCTCTAATGCGCTTCGGGCCTTCTCTCGCACCTCCGGCCGTTGCGTTCTCGATGTATCGTCTTCGCAGATCTCGTATGGAAAAAACACGTATTCATTTATCGCGGACGGTAGCCACGAGCAGCTCGGGCTACCAAATTCCGTTTTGAAACCGCAACCTACAAGCCATCATTTTGCCGTTCGGCCGACTGGGCACAAACGGTTGATCGACGAGTTCATTGCAGGTTTGTCGAACCACCTTCCAATGGTCTGAGCTCACCGCAATAGTACACGTCTCCGCCTGTGGCTCACACCTGGCCGCACTGTTAGCTAGTTCACGCCTTATAATTCTACCGTTTTTCGAACGGGTTATCAGCGGCGCTGTAGATATCTGGGATATTGCTCTAGACATTCAGACGGGTTCCCCGGTCAGCGTCGCCAGATATCTAGCTTTTGAAAACGGCCGAGTCGCCGTCGCCACGGTACGTTTGTTCATCACCATCCATGCCAAATACACTGACATCCCGCATACGCAGGGGACAGGGCTGTTTGTCGTCAGCCTCGACTGGGAGTCCACTCTACAATCGTCTGCCGCACCTTCGA
This sequence comes from Mycena albidolilacea, assembly GCA_029282495.1. NCBI lineage: Eukaryota > Fungi > Basidiomycota > Agaricomycetes > Agaricales > Mycenaceae > Mycena > Mycena albidolilacea. Next base: position 1,660,411 of record JARIHO010000005.1, on the reverse strand, counting down.
TCTCCGTCCACCGTGCGGCATGGTTCAATGGGCCAGTCGCTCTCAGCTGTGTTAGCTGTCTACAGATGACCCCCACTGGCATATTCATGAATTGGGATGCGGGCATTCAAAGTAACGGAGGTCGGGACTACAGGGAGGAGTTGTTCCCAGAGCGTGGGTTCGAAAGAATATACACCCGGAGCTTGAGCGAGGAACAGAGGGTCATACGTGCGTGATTGTATAGACTTTTCCGATACCCTGATATTCATTTTGGCTCACAGGTCTTGCCAACGGCGACGATGTTGTCCAGCTTTTCGAGCCAGGAAAGCTCTTTCTCTTGCCATATTTGATGTCTAGTTCTGACTTGTCCAACAGCTGGTCGGCAGGCGTCTTCTTTCGTATTCAGTGTTGATTTCACGCCGGTCGAATTGTCATGAACACAAATTATCATCGAATTGCCATTTCTCTACACCAGACGATACGGATGTACTTCCAATTTCAAAGATAAATATCATTCAGGCCAGTTCTTGTAACTTGTAGTACTCAGAAGGTAATGCTGACAAATAAGTGCACTTCCAAATCGGGCGACTTCCGAATCGGGTGCGGGGTAGTGTGGGGTAATGTGATTCGCGTCGCCTCGTGTTTCCCGCGGAGAATGCGCTTTGACCGACCTATTCTTGTTTCCTAGTTCGCTCTTTCTCGAGCCTGGAATACGCATGGAATATGGGTCTTAACGTAGAGTACAAAGTTCCAGATCAGAGAGCCCATACGTTCCCTTGTTCAATCAGCCACCGTGACCCCGCCTGTCGTATGCCGAGACCCAGTCCCGACTTCGATTGAATTGAATACATGTCGGCAGGGAAGTTGACTGAGCACGGCTAGTTGCCGGCAGCCCCAAACCAATCTAGTTCACGTGTCCCCCTTCGCCGAAAGGCGGACTTAAATTGGTGGATGGATGTTGAGCTTTGTTGTAAGTAAACAAAAGGTGGGAATATCCCACGTCGTCTTTACAGTCACTGCGACTACCCAACGACGCCCGTAGACTCAGCCCCCCCAAGCATTTCACCCCAGAATTGTAGACAGCAATCATGGTGTAGGTGGTCTCATACCCTGGCTGGTCACACGAGCTCATTACTGTCGCTGGTATGCAGTAACTTCACCGTAGGTCAGTAGCCCAGGCAGTGAGCATCGTGCAAGTGCTCAAGCCCGATTTACAGACCAGATCCGTGAGCTCATGGATCGACCAACAAATATCCGGAATATGAGTGTCATTGCGCATGGTGAGTCCTTGATGGCGGTGAAAGTGCAGGAGATTGATTGGGGGGATCTATCTGTACAGTGGACCACGGCAAGTCGACACTCACTGATTCGCTCGTGTCGAAAGCCGGGATTATCGCCAGCTCCAAGGCTGGAGACATGCGGTTCACTGACACAAGGTAGGTTTGAGCCCTAAAATCATATACTGGAACTCAATATAACAGGGACGACGAGAAGGAACGTGGAATTACGATAAAATCTACTGCTATCTCGATGTAAAAATCTCAGTCTTCTGGTCGAAAACCCCGCTAACATACATCATCCGCACAGGTATTTTGAGGTGAACAAGGACGAACTTGCCTCTATCAAGCAGGAGACGAAAGGAGCTGAATTCCTCATCAACTTGATTGACGTTGGTCCAATTAATGAAAAGCTCGTTGCATTTTACTGAACTCGTTTGCACAGAGCCCGGGCCACGTCGATTTCTCGTCGGAGGTCACTGCAGCATTACGTGTGACCGACGGCGCCTTGGTCGTCGTAGACTGCGTCGAAGGTGTATGCGTCCAGACTGAAACGGTCTTGCGCCAGGCCCTGGGCGAGCGCATCAAGCCTGTCGTTATTATCAACAAGGTTGATCGTGCTCTGCTCGAGCTGCAGGTCTCCAAGGAGGATTTGTTCCAGTCTTTCTCGCGTACGATCGAGTCGGTGAACGTCATCGTGTCGACGTACCACGATGAAAAGCTCGGTGACGTCCAGGTATATCCCGACAAAGGCACTGTCGCCTTCGGATCTGGCCTGCACGGCTGGGGCTTCACCCTCCGTCAATTTGCATCGAGGTATGCGAAAAAGTTCGGTGTGGACAAGGACAAGATGATGCAAGTCGTGTGATTATTCATTCCGTTCTTGAGTCTGACCAGTTGTGTAGGGCGAGGCTGTGGGGTGATAACTTCTTTAACCCTGCGACGCGCAAGTGGTCTACGAAGGCCACCGCCGACGATGGCAAGGTCCTCGAGCGTGCTTTCAACCAGTTTGTCCTCGATCCGATCTTCAAAATCTTCGACGCGGTTATGAACTTCAAGAAAGACGCCATCGGCCCTATACTCGAGAAGCTCGATGTCAAGCTGGCCCAAGATGAGCACGACCTTGAGGGCAAGGCCCTCCTGAAAGTTGTCATGCGCAAGTTCCTCCCTGCGGGCGACTCTCTCCTGGAGATGATAGTCAGTATATATTTTTCGCCGCACGCCATGGAAGAAACTAACTCAGTCGTTATTAGGTCATCAACCTTCCCAGTCCAGCGACTGCTCAGCGCTACCGTGTAGAAACCTTGTACGAAGGTCCCATGGACGATGAGTCTGCCATTGCCATCCGCGACTGCGACCCGAAAGGCCCCCTGGTTTTGTATATCTCCAAGATGGTGCCGACCTCCGACAAAGGCCGTTTCTACGCTTTCGGGCGTGTATTCGCGGGAACCGTCCGCTCTGGCCCAAAGATCCGCATTCAAGGTATATTTCTATATTCTGAAAGGGAGGACCTGTCGGTCTAATTTCCGCCACTTTCAAGGGCCTAATTATATTCCCGGCAAGAAGGACGATCTCTTCATCAAGTCCATCCAGCGCACGGTCCTGATGATGGGCCGCTACATTGAGCCCCTCGAGGACTGCCCCGCAGGCAACATCGTGGGTCTCGTCGGCATCGACCAGTTCCTGCTCAAGAACGGCACGCTGACGACGTCGGAGACTGCGCACAACATGAAGGTTATGCGGTTCTCCGTGTCGCCTGTCGTGCAGGTCGCGGTGGAGGTCAAGAACGCGGCGGATTTGCCCAAGTTGGTCGAAGGGCTGAAGCGGTTATCGAAGTCGGATCCGTGCGTACAGACGTGGATAAATGAAAGCGGAGAGCACATTGTCGCCGGAGCGGGAGAACTGCATCTGGAAATTTGTCTCAAGGTTAGTTATTGCCGTTAAAGAGAAAGATCAAGCACTAACTGCGCGATAGGATCTCGAAGAAGATCACGCTGGTGTGCCGCTGAAAAAATCAGACCCAGTTGTGCCTTATCGCGAGACCGTCAAGGCGGAGTCTTCGATTGTCGCGCTCTCAAAATCGCAAAACAAGCACAATCGTCTCTATATGAAGGCGTTGCCCCTCGAGGAGGAGCTGACCATGGCGATAGAAAACGGCAAAGTAAGTTCTCGGGACGACTTCAAAGCTCGTGCCCGAATCCTCGCCGACGAGTTTGGCTGGGACGTCACGGAAGCCCGTAAGATCTGGGCGTTCGGTCCTGACACGACTGGCCCGAATTTGATGGTCGACGTGACCAAGGTAATTTTATTTCCTGTTTGTGTACAGAGTTGACACTGAACTTGAAATCATAAAGGGTGTACAGTACCTCAACGAAATCAAAGACTCTTGTATCGCTGCACTGCAGTGGGCGGCGAAGGAAGGTGTATGCGCTGAAGAGAACATGCGTGGTGTCCGGTTCAATCTTTTGGACGTCACTGTAAGCTGTTATGTTTGGTTGCCCAAGATTTCCTCTGACGGCGGTACAGCTCCACACCGATGCTATCCACCGTGGCGGAGGGCAGATTATACCTACCTGCCGTCGCGTTTGCTACGCCGCGTGCTTGCTGGCAACACCAGCCCTCCAGGAGCCGGTTTATCTTGGTGCGTGGGTTTCTGACAATGGCTCCCCCGAGACTGACGCCTTCCAGTCGAAATCCAATGTCCCGAGAATGCCATCGGAGGCATCTACAGTTGTCTGAACAAGCGTCGCGGACAAGTCTTCAGCGAGGAGCAGAGGGTAGGAACCCCCATGTTCACAGTCAAGGCGTACCGTGAGTGGTTCCCTTGTTTAACAAGATGATCTTCTAATTCCGCGTAGTGCCCGTCAACGAGTCCTTCGGGTTCAACGGAGACCTGAGACAGGCCACTGGTGGACAGGCGTTCCCTCAGAGCGTGTTCGACCACTGGGAGGTCATGCAAGGATGTAAGTGCATGTGTATGAGTCGGACACAATGTTGAAATATTCCGGATAGCGCCTCTCGACAAGGGAAGCAAGCTCGAGGAGCTCGTAACAAAGTTGCGCGTGCGCAAGGGCCTGAAGGTACGCCATTGCTCTCTTGAGTGTCCGCATAGCTTGATGTCCTTTCTAGCCGGAAATCCCCGGGGTCGACCACTATTATGACAAGCTTTGAACTGCATAGGTCCGGAACAAACTGTGTTGAGTTGCCTTTTGTCCAGTAACTCGAGTCCCGTGTATTTTGAATGTACGTTGATACGGTCCAACGCATATACTACTAGGTGGGTAGTCCCGCGTCGTTTCTCATTTGCAGCTGACATGTTCTTTCAGTTGTGGTTCCAGTAAGCAAGGTCATTAGAATAGCGCAGACCGAACCAGACCGCGAAACGCAAGGCAAAGTTTGACAGCGCGACGGCACGTGACATATCACTGACCAATCTCGGATCCGAACTTTTTTCTTCACCTTCTCCCTCATTGCAGGCCGCCTGCATTACCCCGGTTCTTGCAATCTATAGCGAGTATCGAGACACATACTTTTCTAGCTCCCTGTCCCCAAAAACCTAGGAACAATGGTGTACGTCTAGTCTCTTTTCGCCAGCATCCAAATCTCATCGATCCCAGTAACTTCACCGTCGATGAGATCCGTGGTCTCATGGACAAGCCTACGAATATCCGTAACATGAGTGTCATCGCCCATGGTTGGTGGCTCTACATGTCTTCTCGAGCGCGGCTCAGTGTTTTGCAGTTGACCACGGCAAATCCACCCTCACCGACTCCCTCGTCTCCAAGGCCGGTATCATCGCCCACGCCAATGCCGGTAACGCCCGATACATGGACACAAGGCAGGATGAGAAGGATCGTGGCATCACAATCAAGAGTACCGCGATTTCTATGTAAAAAATCGACTCTCTGGCGCGTGGGGGTCACTTTTGCTGATGCGTAATCACCAGGTACTTCAAAATTCCCGATGAGGACCTGTCGGCCGTTGAGGTCAAGCAGAAGACCTCTGGTACCGAGTTCTTGATCAATCTCATCGACGTAAGTCCAATTTTCATCGTCTGTGTCGCGGCCACTCATTGGCGCTCCAGAGCCCTGGTCACGTGGATTTCTCTTCGGAAGTGACGGCCGCCCTCCGCGTCACCGACGGTGCCCTCGTCGTCGTTGACACCATCGACGGTGTCTGTGTCCAGACCGAGACTGTGCTCCGTCAGGCACTCGGCGAGCGTATCAAGCCCGTCGTTATCATCAACAAAGTCGACCGTGCCCTGCTCGAGCTCCAGGTCTCGAAGGAGGACCTTTACCAGTCCTTCGCCCGAACAGTCGAGAGCGTTAACGTCATCATCTCTACGTACCACGATGCCGCCCTCGGCGATGTCCAGGTCTTCCCCGAGAAGGGCACTGTCGCTTTCGGCTCTGGTCTCCACGGATGGGCCTTCACCCTCCGTCAATTTGCGACGAGATATGCCAAGAAATTCGGTACCGACAAGGACAAGATGATGACCCGTCTTTGGGGCGACCACTTCTTCAACCCCGCGACGAAGAAATGGGGGACGAAGAGCACTGACGCCGAGGGCAAACCCCTCGAGCGGTGCTTCAACATGTTCGTTCTCGACCCCATCTACAAGATCTTTGCAAACGTCATGGACTTCAAAAAGGAGCAGGTCTTCACCATGCTCGACAAACTCGACATCAAGCTCGACCAAAGCGAGCGCGAACTCGAGGGCAAGAAGCTGCTGAAAGCTATCATGCAGAAATTCCTTCCCGCCGGAGACTCGCTGCTGGACATGATTGTTATTCACCTCCCCTCCGCCGCCACCGCTCAGAAGTACCGTGTCGAGACCCTCTACGAGGGTCCTATGGACGACGAGTCCGCCATCGGTATCCGTGACTGCGACCCCAAGGGTCCTCTCGTCCTCTACGTCTCCAAGATGGTGCCGACCTCCGACAAGGGTCGTTTCTACGCCTTCGGCCGTATTTTCTCTGGAACTGTGCGCTCCGGCCCGAAGATTCGCATTCAAGGTATATTTCTATATTCTGAATGGGAGGACCGGTCGGTCTAATTTCCGCCACTTTCAAGGGCCTAATTATATTCCTGGCAAGAAGGATGACTTGTTCGTGAAGTCTATCCAGCGTACCGTGCTCATGATGGGTCGTTACATCGAGCCCCTCGAGGACTGCCCCGCCGGAAACATCGTCGGTCTCGTCGGTATCGACCAGTTCTTGCTGAAGAGCGGAACTCTGACGTCGTCGGAGACGGCGCATAACATGCGTGTGATGCGGTTCTCTGTGTCTCCCGTCGTGCAGGTCGCCGTCGAGGTCAAGAATGCTGCCGATCTTCCCAAGCTCGTCGAAGGTCTTAAGCGTCTGTCCAAGTCCGACCCCTGTGTACAGACGTGGATTGCCGAGACTGGAGAGCACATCGTCGCCGGTGCTGGAGAGCTACATCTTGAGATTTGTCTCAAGGTTAGTGTTTTCCAGTCGAAACGTGGTCGAGTACTAACGTCTCGCGATAGGATCTCGAGGAAGACCACGCCGGTGTCCCCTTGAAGAAGTCGGACCCCGTCGTCCCGTACCGGGAGACCGTCGCCGCAGAATCCTCCATTGTCGCGTTGTCAAAGTCGCAGAACAAGCACAATCGGTTGTATGTCAAGGCGATGCCCCTCGGCGAGGAGCTCACCAAGGCTATCGAGGACGGCAAGGTCAACCCCCGTGACGATTTCAAGATTCGTGCCCGAGTCCTCGCCGACGAGTTTGGCTGGGACGTTACTGACGCCCGTAAGATCTGGGCATTCGGCCCCGATACTACCGGCCCCAATCTGCTCGTCGATGTCACCAAGGCGCGTTTTTCTCTATTCGTTGAATGACCTCAAACTGACACCTGACTAAAGGGTGTCCAATACCTTGCGGAAATCAAGGATTCGTGTGTTGCCGGTCTGCAGTGGGCGGCGAAGGAGGGTGTTTGCGCTGAGGAGAACATGCGTGGTGTCCGATTCAACCTGATGGATGTGACGGTAAGTTGTTTCATGTTGGGCTTGGTTCATGGGCTTATCCTTCGTCGTAGCTGCATGCCGATGCCATCCATCGTGGAGGAGGACAGCTCATCCCCACCACCCGTCGTGTTATGTACGCTGCGTGCCTGCTGGCCCAACCGACATTGCAAGAGCCCGTTTACCTCGGTATGTCGTCTCCGCCGCTGATGCGGCCCCCGCCCACTAATCTCCCGCCCTCTAGTCGAGATCCAGTGCCCTGAAAACGCCATCGGTGGTGTCTACAGCTGCCTGAACACGCGGCGCGGACAGGTGTTCAGTGAGGAGCAGCGGATCGGGACGCCGATGTTCACGATCAAGGCGTACCTCCCCGTCGCTGAATCGTTCGGGTTCAACGGCGCGCTGAGGCAGGCGACCAGCGGGCAGGCGTTCCCCCAGAGTGTGTTCGACCACTGGGAGCTCATGCAAGGATGTGAGTACCCCCCCGCGCACTTGTGAGACGTCGGTTGCTGACCCATTTTGGACGATAGCGCCTCTCGACAAGGGAAGCAAGCTCGAGGAGCTCGTTACCGTCATCCGGAAACGCAAGGGTCTCAAGGTACGCTTTTTCTCCTTTCTCCCCTCCCCTCTTTTTCTGCGCCGACGCTCATCGCATTTCTCTTCTTCGCAGCCCGAGATCCCTGGTCTCGACAACTACTACGACAAGCTTTAATGGATGGAAGTTGGAACGAGTCCGAGTCCGTTAGACGACATGATGAACTGAACTGATATATTTTCTCTCTGTGCGTGTGTGTACTTCATCGAATACGAGTCGTTCGTTGTATATCTCGAGTCGCAATCAAATGATTCTTGTATTTCGATCTCCCTTGTGGTTGGAAATCTGAAGCGCAGTTAAGGCCATCCATGTCTGGTGGAAATCCAAAGGGGACCGTCGCGATTCTGGAAATTTATACTCAACATTTCATGTATTAGAGTACTTGGTTCGATATATGCAATACCGATCCATTCGACGGTGGACCTTGGTGGACCCGGGCCTACACATCCTTTGCGCCACTACGATGAAACGAATGGAACAATTCACTTCATTGTCAACAAAGTCAGTGTATACTACATGTGGAGGGATTATTTAATACAGTGTGTCCTTCCTCCTTTGCCCCGTACGTCTCCTCTCTCACTTGCGGTTATTCATGGAGAGGATCTGAACAAGACGAATGCTACGTGTATGTATGAGCAACAGCAAAGACCAAGTGCAAAAGTACTCACAAGATGTTGATCATATCAAGCTGCAGGCCGATGGCCTCGTTAATGGGGTCGCGCTTCATGAGCCCTTGCTCGGCCATCCGCGCGTGCATGAGGATCTTTTGGGTGCTGTACCGCGTCGATCAGCGAAGAAATAAACAGGATTAGAGGACAGAGACGTACTCATACAGCACAAAGCCGCCGAATACGGCCAGGCCGCCGTAGAGGTAGATAGACTCGGTGACGGCGAGGGCGCGGACGGCGGTCGCGGGAAGGGCGAGTGGGGCGAGGGCGCTGAGGGCGACCACGGAGACGCCGGCGAGGAGGGGACCGCCGAGCATGAGGTACTTGTCGTTTGCGGCGGTCGCACCGACGTAGGACAGCGCGCCGACAACGCCTAACGTGTATAGGCCGGCGCGGGCGAGGACGGCGGGGTTAAGGAAGAATAATGGAGAGAGTGTGGCAGCTTGGAATGCGTTGAAGGTCTGGACGTGAAAGAATTAATCTACAGCAGAGATGGAGGTAAGGAGATGAGGCGCACTAGCCAGAAGAAGTGTTTCTGCATGGTGTTCTCGGGAGGCGTGTAGAAGACCCCGAGCATCGACCCAATACCACCGGCGAGACTGGCACCGATGACGACCCATGGGTTGGCCGCCATTATGCGGTAGGCCACGCCGGAGGTAAACATGGCACGAGCGGCCGCGGCGGTAATAGCGAGTCCTGCACCGGTGTACGCGAAGCTGGAATTAAGCAGCGAGCGTTCGGCTGGGGAGAGGCCCTCGCGCGTCTCGCGATTTAAAGCACCATCGAGTAATACGACTGTGCCGGCGACACCACCAGCAATGAGAGCAATGCGCTGCCATGAAATCGGTTTGGCAGTCTCGATAATCGGGACTTCGGTCGAGTACCGGGGAAATTTCAACTTGGAGAGAGACTCAGACTGGAAGGAGACGCGCTGTTTCTGCAGAGTCTGCAGTACGTTTGGTTTAAAGTTGGAGAAGCTGCGGATATTCGAGCGAGCAGCGCGGCCAACTGAAGGCCCAGCAAGTGGCCGCAGCGACGACAGACCCAGACGCAGCATGAGAGACGGAGGCAAGAGGTTTGTGACAAGTGGTCGGATGCCGGGCTTATATTTTGAGTCGGCAGCCATCGGCATCGGTATGCGTCATTCCGGCTTACTCCGTTCTGGAAACCTCTCTCACTTTCTGTACTCCGAGTCCGAGCTCGGGAACACGGATACCCTCAGACCACCAATATTTTTGTCAGCTTTCGGTCAAGTCAAGTCGAGTGGTTAAGATCCCCTCGATAACCCAAATATATTATTCAGAATCATTATCGACGTGCAGCAAAGGTAAAATCTCTGGATTACACAGTTAAAGGAAGCCTTCCGTGAGGCTGAACTGCTCACATTATGAAACCAATGTGGAAAACTCGAGACCCTCAGCCCTGTATACTTGCATCCGTTTCTCGAATTTCCGGCTAAATTTCCGTGAACTCGTGTAGCGTACATTCTTGAGACGCGCGACCGCCGGAGGAGAGGGCATCGCAAGTAGATCTTCCTCTGTCCACCACCGCGACTCGACCAAATCCTTGAGGCTCGTCTCCTCAAAATCACAACGAAGTGAAGAGAGCCATAACACCTCGAGCTTGGGTGTAAATGGCGCGGGATCGAATTGAGAATAACGCAGGGCTGCGAGGAAGGCATCGTCGATGCAGTTGGAGCAGTTGTATACCTCCAGCTGAGTCATGTTCTGGACATGGTGTATGACCGCCTGCAGATCTTCCGATGTGAGGGCGCAGTGGTCGATTTGGAGGTACTGGATGAGCGGGGAGCGCATCTGGAACATCGTGAAGGCCGGCTGGGACCAGGTAATCACCCCCGAATGATATTCGCCGTAGAGTTTGAGCGATGTCAAATTGGGGAGATTCAGGCGCTGGAGAAACGGCGTGAAATGCTCGTCCGAGGAGGTGTTGGAAATGTGGATATCGAGACTTTGTAAATGCTCGAGGGTGACAGTGTCCGTCGCTGAGACGGACACGGACTCGGGCCATCCTGACATGCGCAACGTGGCTGAAACCAGATTTGAACAGCGCACGATGATATCGAGACACACTCGAGGCGATTCCTCGGCAAGGGCGAGAGTCGTAAGTTGCGACCAGGGCATGAATGTCTCGGCGTTCTTAACGTGCCAAAGAGTTACCCGGTGCAAGCGAGGCGCGAGCCGGAACGCGTTCACACCAGAATGAACTTCTGGCTCGCCACCAGCAGTAGACGTGCCACGCAAATCTAATGTTTCCAAGGCCGTCAGCGCACCTGCAGGAATTTGAGCGAGGGTCCCAAGTAGTTTGGTGGGTAGCGTTAAAGAGAGCCACCTATGCGGCACCGCAAATAACGTATCCATGAGAGGGCCAAGATTGGCTCCGGCGCTGGCGTCGTACCCCGATCCAAGGGATACGGGGAAGGGCAAGGGTGCGGACCGTTCCAAAAAGAATTTCGAGGCTGATAACAGCGCTTCCCCGGGCCTTTTGTCGTGGAATATCGGGAGGAGCCTGACCCAGAGTTCGGGGGTATTTAGAGCTGCATGTCTCCACGACGAACAGACGTGGGTCAAGACCCAGACATCCTTGATCGACACGTCTGTCCATCCATCGCGATGATTCCCCGCATCGAGGGTGTGTATGAAGATATTCCCCAGTACTGCGCTGGGGAGAGTCCGCACCGGAGCTGTTATCAGCTGCAATGCAGCGATGATGCTATACTCCCGAGCCTGCAGACGCTTTAGGTCTTCGATCTGGGACTCGAGACGCGTGATGTTCGCGCGACATTCCAAAATCAACTCTTGCGCTCGCTCCTTGGCGCCTTTGGCTGATGATTGCGCGAGAAGAAGGGCAGTTGAGAGAGTTTCTGCCATTCCTGAAGAAACGAATTCAAGTAGAGGAGTTTGCGAGCCGCGTGAATCCACGCAAGCTTGTAGTGGATGAGATTCAAGTTGTGCACGATCTTCTATTCAGAATTTCAGGCAGAGAGCTTGCTAGTCGCCTCGTGGTGTGGTCGATCATCTCCACTGGGATAAGATTGGGGTCGAAGACAAGCAGATTGTGCCATCTAATCTACACTGCCACCTGCGGCCACTTTCTTTCTGCTCTTCTGCAGGCTGGCTATGTGTCTTTTGATCGCATTTCACTTTTCTCTCGTGCTTTGGAGCCCATTCCTCCGAACCTTTGGACCTTGGTGGCTTTTCGTCAAGTCGTCACAAGAAAGATCTTTGCTTCTTTCCCCTTCTATTGCCTTCATTTATCTCTAAAATCCGCGGTGGATGTTTGCAGTGGGCGCCTATAATACTACGGCCGCGCGTATCAGCGCGTATCAGCGCCTACGAGCCCCTAGCAGCATCAACACGCCCAGATTATCGATCGACAAGTCCTGGCGGCGCCGTCTCACGGTCTGATCAATATCCCTACAATTTCGCACTCTTATTATTGCACGAGTCACTCCATGGATGATCAGTCTAGGGTTCAGGAGGGACTTCACAATATAAATTGTAGCCCCCCCCAGTTGCTCCCCACTACCTCTTGGCTTTTCCTCGACGAGCCAAAAGAATGTCTCAAAACTCTGAGGTCGAACTCTTTCTGCAACACGTTTCTGCGCTGCCCAATGACCCAGGAACTTCTCTCGACGATCTGTTAAAACCGGCTATCGAAATCGAGCGTGAATTATGGACCCTGTTTGCCACTGACAAGTCCCATGAGCGCTTAACCGACGCCCACGTTGGACTAGTCGACGTCTTCGACGCGCCAGACAGCATCCGTACCACTCGTGCTCGACTCGCAGACGATGAGGATCTTTCTGCGCGCCACATCATGCCATTGACCCAGGAAAACAGACGGATTGAAGGACCGTGTATGCTCAAGGACCTTTCGGACTTCAAGAAGAACTGGGACGTCTTCACTGAGGGATCGCTTTCGCGGCTCGACTGGAACAACGTCGTCGCTGCTGGCGGTGCCGTTCTTGCGTGTCTCCTTCCACTTCCCGAGGCCGCCAAAGGCTCGAGGCGCAACATGAGGAAGCATTACCACGCTGCTGCATATCCATCATCGGACATTGATCTGTTTTTGTGGGGTCTTTCGCTTGACGAGGTGCGCCGCGGTGTGGGCTGCCCCTGAGTGTTTTATTAAACGATGGTTCAGACCGAGAACAAAATCAAGGAGATTTACGAGGCCGTTCGAGAGGCCATTCCACATGACGTGACATGTGTGCGCACAAAAAACACCGTGTCGATAATTTGTGCGTATTTTTTTGACCTGCAACAACACAGGAATGAACGGGCAACAGCACAGTATCCTTATCGTTCGGTCCAGATTATCCTGCGCCAGTATAGCAGCCCAGCCGAAGTGCTGGTAGGGTTTGATATTGATGCAGGCTGCTGTCTATATGACGGTTCGTATTTCCTTTTCGGTTCTCCACCCCGCTAACATGTCTGGGTAGGATCCCGTGTTTACGCAAATCCAAGAGCAATCGTTGCGATGATGCGCCAAGCAAACACAATCGACCCAAGTCGACGTTCGTCGTCTTATGAAGTTCGATTGACCAAGTACGCTGCCCGCGGCTTTGAGGTTTATTACCCTGACCTCAGGCGAGAGGATATTGATCCCACCGTAAGACACGTAATTGTCCAGTTATTCCTCCCTAAACCGCGACAGATTTATGAACGTTCCCTGAGGCGCATCGAAGGCCTCGCCCGGTTGCTCGTTCTTGAGAAGTTTGCAAACTCGGATGTACGCTACACGTTCCTAGACTCCCGACGCACTCTCCGAGGGCGGCCCAATCCCCTGCGGAAATACAACAAGCGTAACCGACGCCTCATAGGTGACCTGAAGGCTGAACTGTCGTTGGTGGACATGAGCGAATACGATGTGTTGTCCTTACATATCCCATATGGGCAGGGCTGGGATGCTCGTAGGATAGACAAGCTTGTGTATCAGACTGTAAGTTTTATGTCTCTGACTTCCAGCACCAACTTTGATTTGACGATTCACCAGGATCTCAGCATGAATTGTAAGCCTAATTTCCTGCGTTCGGTTTATGTCCTCACGAATCCAGCCACATTTAATCCGAAGAACAAAGAACGACGACTCCACCGCCATCCCGCATTTTTTGGTACGGCTGAAGAGTGCATGGAAGATTGCTGCGGCGTGCGTTGATTCGTCCTTTGCGGGACGTAGATTTTCCTAATAGCAAACTAGACCTGCCCTGAGCCGATTGACGAGGATGAACACAAGGCGCAGGAGGAGGAAGATCAGTATTACATCCGCGGCCGCATCTCGTAGGTCCAAGTCTATGAATCGTTCCTCCGCCGAAACCCACCTAGCCACCAGATTCATTCCAATCAACTATGGGCGCAAATCCTTACCTGGTACTCTCAAGGCCGTGGACGAGGCCGAATGGATTGCCCAGGCTTACTTCGGCCCCACCGAGAAACTCTTCACCGCAATTGCGGCCTGCGACCGCGAGGCGGTCTCAAATCTGTTCGTGGAAGTTGATTTGAATCGCCGGGATTATGTCGGTCGCACACCCCTCCACATGGCCATCCTCTCTGGTGCCCCCGATATTGCTTGCGATCTGGTGCATGCAGGTGCAAGGATCACCGCGCAAATGGTCGACGGCCGGACCTCTCTTCACTTGGCGGCCCAGCTGGACCAGCTAGAGGTCGTTCGTACGGTTCTTGAGCGCAGTGCTATTAATGAACAGGCCGTCGACAACGAGGAGACGCTTCATGAGGGTGATTCCACCGCATCATCGAGTCGTCCTTCATCCGAAGATGACTGGTCGTCTGAGGATGACAAGGCCGACTTGACGAAGAAGAAAAGGGTAGCTAACATACGGGCTAAACCTCTCGTCAACGGCGGTGATATACCTGAAGACGATGATCTCCCTGATGTTTTTGATGTCAACGGGGTCGACTGGGACTTGAATTTCACTCCCCTCTGCCACGCGACACTCTTTTCCTCTCCAGCTGTCGTCCAGGCACTTTTAAATGCTGGGGCAGACGCCACCTTTGTGTCCCTCACGAACGATCAGCTGGCCGTGTTGCCGCTCGCCCTCACAATCTTAATCGAAGACGAAGATCGCGCATGCCAGATAGCCGAGCAACTCGTATCGGCCGGCGCGTCTTCATCTGCCGCTAACGAAAGGGGCACCATATTCCACCGAGCAGTCGCTGCGAATAGATGCAAACTTGTGGCTACCTTTTTGCGCTGCGATCCTAATGCCATGGAAGTCTTGAATTTTCCAATGTTCGCCTCAGGCGGGGCGATGTCTCCTTTGGTTACGGCTGTGCATAATCAGGACTATCGCATGCTTGCGGTGCTACTGGCACACGGAGCGAAGGTCGTAACCCCGCAAGAAGAAATCGATCGTGCCACTGGAGCGAGGTTGGCTATTTTCTCCGGCGTTGAAAGGCATGGACTGATTATTTTTCCTACAGGAACCCCAGGCCGTATTATCATGATCACACACTGTCCGATACGAAATATCATCCAGTGGAGACAGCACTTGCTTTGCAGGATGACTTTGCTCTGTTGATGGTCTCTCTCGGCGGGCAGGTTGACTTCACAGTCGGTCCCCCTTCCGACTGCTTTGGTCCAAGGCAGGGAGAAAAGCTGAAGCTCCTTCAATGGATTGAGCGAGCCGTCTTTTCGGTCTCGCAAGTTGATTTCCCAGATAAAACCCCTCGTCCGTCGACTGAGGTGACCAATGCCGAGGCGCCACCCTCTGCCAAGTGGTCAAAGTACTTGACTGATATCCTTCTCGGGATGAAGCAAACCAACGAGTGGCCGTGGCCCCAATGGACAGATGACCAGTGGAGTGAATACATGAAAAGCGAGAAAATCAGACTCGGAGCCCTGAAGGATTATCTCATCTCCGTTGGCAAGTCAATATCCGGTTACGATACCCTCCAATTGACAGCACTGGCGCCGGTAACACTCGATTCACAAACATCTTTTCCCATACCACCCAATGACGAGCGTCGAGCCAAGTATCACCGACTGCTGCCTCCTCCCACTCACGGCGCATTCGGCTTCGACCCGTATTTAAACGACGTATCCCCCGCCTATCTGGACGGCTTGTATGACGATCTTTTCGAAGCTTGTTTTGCGGGCTCCAATGAAAAGATCCACCAAATGTTCATCGCTGGTGCGACCACCACTATTGACACATCCATTTTCTATGTGTCTGTCCAAGTGGCTGATCCCCATGGCACAGGTTCGTTATCCCCACTATTAAATTATTTCGCATTCATCTCTCATTTCACCTGCAGGCATAACTCCGCTGGTTGCGGCCATTGCCGGACGTCACTGGGATACTGCTCGCTTAATTATGACCGTTGCCGGACTTCAGTACAAATCGGCGGAACAACTTCCACGATTTACAACTGTCGGCATTCGTTTAGGTACGCTTTCCTTTGGGCATCCCTCTCTGTCTGACACTGTGGAATGTAGATGAAGACGACCACAACTACGGCGATGGTTCGGACGTCACGGTCGATGAAGCTGTAACTAAGTTCGTGGACATCGCCAAGAAAAGCACCACCGCTCAATGCAATGTTCCCTCTGGTGTCTTGCTTTCCACACCGATTTCCTGGCTCAATAAAAACGGTTGGTCCGAGAAGGGAAGCCCATTGGTCAAAGCAGTTTACGACAACGACTTCGAGGCGTTCGTCAATATCGCCAACCTTTATAAATATTCCACTCCCCGTGTCAACCTTGACGCCGACTCATCGTTACTTCGGACGATTTTTGCCAAAGATAGGACCGAAATGTTGGACGAATACATCAGACGTACTGGGCTCGGATTCGATGTTCCGGATGCCGGAGAAACGGGCCTGGAGAATTTTGTTGCCGTGAACAACAAAAACAAGATATATACTGGGCTATCGGTCCACGGCCAGAAACGACTGGACCTTGCGCGGCAAAATGATCCCAATATCGTTCCAGTCGTCGAGAAGCAAACCGTTCCTCTGGTCTGGCAGGCGGCCACAGCAGGTGCATGCGATATCGTCGATTATCTGGCGGGAGACCGGCCCCTCGCTGCGTATCGCTTCTACGCATTGAGCAACAGCGATACACGCGCGCGCGATCTCCGGGTACCTGATCTCGGGAAACTGCTCCCTGAATTGCTTGGATGGACCATCACCCCGCTTTGCGAGACACCGTTGTTCGCAGGTATCCAGAGCCAGAATTTGGCTCTTGTAAAGAGGCTCATCTACAAGTCGCCAAATGTGGTGGCTTCGGCCTTGCATGAAAGGTACACGAATAGATTCATTTATCGGTACAACCTGACCTCCGTCTCCAGAGTCAAAGGGCTTGGCGTGAACGCCGTCATGTTTGCGATCTATATGAACTGTGACACCGACCTGGTCGATTTTCTTCTTGGCCAGTCCATCTCCCCGGCTGTCTTGGATGAGACCAATGGGTGAGAATGACTTTTTCACTTTATTGTCTTATTGATTCGCTTCACTGCTAGCTTCAACATCTTCCATTATATATGCCAGAAAAACCACATTGAGTTGCTCCAACATTTGTTGTACAAGCTGTCCCGAGAAGCCGTGGAGGCCCTGCTCTCACAACAGTCGAAAGAGCTTCTTCAGACCGTAAGCCATTTTATATGAACATTGATTCTGTCTTGATCCCACGATCCCTTCATAGCCTATGCATATCGCTGTACAGAAGGGAAACACCGAAATCGTCCACGCGGTGCTCGAGTTCTCGACTGTCGGCCTGCACCTCCGCGACGCCTACGGCTGGACCGCGCTTCACACCGCCGTGCAAAGGGGCATGCCTGCCACCATTGGGCGCCTTATCGACGCGGTGCCGGCGGGTCTCGGGGTGGAGAACGGCGTCGGCCACACGCCGCTTGAAATAGCCTTCCTACAGGATCTCATCGCTCGCACGCAGGCGTATAAGTGCGTGCCCGCGCTTGGTAGCAGGGAAGCGAAGAAGGAAGAGCCGGTATGGCTGCCTCCGCCGACCGTGCAGTCCCTTCATGGCTGGTGCCCGCGCGCCCCACGATGCCCGGTGGACGCCCCGGCGCTCAGAGACACGCTGGCGCGCCTCGTGCAGGAGGGGACCCTCCATGCAGACAGTACGCTCGGTACACAGCTGTTTGCATTTGCGGATAAGCTGGAAGCGAAGCAGGCTGCTGAACAGGGGAGTAAAGACGATGTGACGGCCACACCCGGCAACGTACCGCGGGTGTGGCAGGAGTCCGACGTCCCCTACGCGGACCGCTACGACGGGAAGTTCGAGTCCCGCCCGCCTATGCTCGCGACCGTGCGCGCGGGGGTGACACGTTACGCGCCGGTAGCCCGCCAGCTCGTGCACCTTGCGGAGGTGCAGGCGTCCGTGGAGGCGAGTCTCGCGGGCGCGAACCGGGGGACCGCCAATTCGCGCGATAGGGCGTACGGCCATATGCAGGGCCTGAAAGGCAGTCTGGTGTACCGGAAGATGCATATGGAACTTGAAGGGAATGGCTTCCCGTTCGGTCCACTTTTTGGTTCCAAGAACTATGATTATGACGAGTCTCTACCACCCTCGTCACCTCGTCACTTCGGCTAATTTTGCAAAAGTTAGTCACCCCATGTAAATTAGGCACATTTGAGGTATTCTTCGTCACTTGAGACTGCTGGCAGTGAACTTTTGTTAGTTCAGATTCCCCGGTGCGAAAGTTTGTCACACTGGTTGGAAAATTCAAAATTTTCTGCTGAATCCTCAGTGAAAAATGTTGTTTGTTTTCCATCAATTTTTCAGCTGGAAACTAGGTGGAAAACTCAAAACATTTTCACCACTTTTCTGGTTTAAGGTTAGACTTGTAGCCAGTCTCTATGTTGTGCAACAAGACTTAGTAGTAGCATGCAAAAATAATTAGGAAAAAGGGCAAAAACTGAGGGAGAAAAAAAAGTAGTGGCAGGGTTGCTTGAACGTAGAGACTGGGAGAACTTAGTTGAGAAATGTCATATCAAAGTTGTGTAACTTAATCAATGTATGTAACTTAATCAATCCGACTTAGAAAAATTTCACAAAAATTTTGAATGCTCATAGAATGCAATTTTGAGCCATGTCAATGTTGCGGGAATGGTATAAGAATCATCTGTCGAAATCTACGTCATTAAAACTGCTCGGGCCACTTCACAAAGAAAGAAATGGTCGGCCGTTGGGTATCTGCGGACCGGAAGGTACAGCTGCCAAATTTAGTGTTTTATTTGCTGTATAATGAAACTTGGGTTAGTAGTGTTTTCAATGTGATAATCCATCCAAAGAATTCAAAATATGACTTTCCTATGACTCAGAATTGCATTCTACAAGCATTCAAAATTTCACAAAGCGAAATTTTTCTAAGTTGGATTGATTAAGTTATGTACAACTTTGATATGACATTTCTCAACTAAGTTCTCCCAGTCTCTACGTTTGAGCAACCCTGCCACTACTTTTTTTTTTCTACCTCAGTTTTTACCTGTTTGTCCTAATTCTTTTTGCATGTGTCATGAACTGTCTTTTCATTTCACTTCCAGAACCCGAGCAACCCGAACAACCCAATCATATGATCAGATCAACTATCTGATCAATCGAACCAGGACACCGTTTTAGGATCTCAAACGGTTGTGATTGGTTTCCTGACCTTTAGGTTCTTGATCGCCCCTCTATGCTCATATACCCCTTCATTTACTCTGCATTAATCTTGTCCATTGCCGTTGGACACTGTACCTTAATTTACAACCCCTAGGGACTTTAGTATATAAGCTGTAGTTATTTCTCTGTACTTTACACTATTCTAGTCTAAACTCCAGGCTTATTCATTGGAACTCTTTGTGCTTCAGTCGCCCTTGTCACCTCAGAACCCGGAATCTGCTCTGTGCTGACAGCATGCTACTACCAATGTCAGGGGAACCCCCGCTTCAGACGTTCCCCTGGCTTCCGCCTCTCCAGCCTCTCCGGCTTCTCTGGCTTTTCCGGCTTTTCTGGATATCCCTCTAGCTTCTGCTCCAGATATCTCTCTGACTAATCCTCCGGATAACTCCCTGTCCGCCCGTTCTCGCTGGCACATGCTATGTGACCAGGCCTGGGATCACTGTAGATACCTCCAGACACGTGCTACCGGGTAGTTACCATTTAGTATATAAGGTTTCGCCTAGCATGGGAATCCTCATCCTTTCTTCTCTTTGGATTCCCCTGCTAGGTGCATAGTATTCCCGCTCCTGTATTACAGTGTGTCACAAAAATAAATGCGCACCCCTTCGTGATAATCTGGCTATAATTCGGGAAGCAGGTACGATTCTGAGCCAAACTAAGCTACCACATTGTCGAGAGAGCTGGCGCCGACATTTTGCATATGGTGATTGCATCATAGTTGTTTGATGCACCATCAGAAGATGCCGAATGCGGAAGCCTGTTTTATATGTGTTTTTGGGCAGATTCCAGCTTGCTAAATGCTTTCCTAGGAGAAAATCTAAATCAGCCAAATTGTAGACTGAGATGCACTGGACAACTTACTCAGTTGAATTATGCAAAAATATACAGGCAATAACTTACTACAGCGCTCGCAAAGTGGCCAAAAACAGCCAAAAATGCCCAAAACAGCGAAAAAATGCCAAAAATGGCCATTTTGCAGGCTCTTTAGTGAGTTATTGCCTGTATATTTTTGCATGATTCAACTTGAAAGGTTGGCCGGTGCATCTGGGGCTACAATCTGGGTGATTTAAATTCTCTCAAAAATCCTTTTTTATCAAGCTGGAACCTGCTCAAACACATGTATCATACAGGTGTTATATCCGTGTCGGAAAAGGACGGAGGGCCGGAGGACGGAAAAGCCGGAGGACGGAAAAGCCGGAGAACGGAAAAGCCGGAGAGTCGGATATGGCCGGAAGTGATACCACGAAGGTGAGCGGGTACACCAACTAAGTTGGCTCGGAGACGGAAAGACGGAATCGGAGCACGGAGCGATGCGGAGGCAAAGCACGTTAATTTTCAACTAAAGTTACAGTAGAACATAATACGTATTTATACTAAATACGGAGATAAGTCTAATGCGGAAAGAAGTATGTAAAAGACAATAAGTACAGAGAAAGACAATAAGAACAATAAGATAGAAGCATAGATGCATAAGTCATATGTTTCATTTGGGGAACACTCAGAAGACCTTCATTACGAAAACCCCAAAGGGCGTGCGTCAACGGAGTAAAGCCGGACGCACAGCAGTTTAGACGGAGACGAGCCAGAGTGCGAGTCGTATCCGAAATAAAAGGATAGGTCGGAGCCGAGGCTCTGGATAAAGATAGCCGGGGAATAGCCGGAGGAAATCCGGAAGTTGCACGATCGTAACAACAGGCTTCCACATTCGGCATCTTCTGATGGTGCATCAAAACATTATGATGCCATCAACATATGCAAAATGTCGGCGTCGGCTCTCTCGACACTGGGATATCTTATTTTGGTTACAATCGTAAGTGGTTCTTGGGTTACAACCAAATTATGACAGAAGAGGGGGTGCGCATTTATTTTTGTGACACACTGTATAGTACCCATATTTATACTTCAGATTCCCCCACTAGTTTCCATGCCCTGCACTGAGCTTAAGGTTGCCCTTACAACCAAGTCTTGTTGCTTATCATAGAGACTGGTTATGAGTCTAGTTTGAGGTGAAAAACTCAAAAGAAAAGTTGAAAAGGGGTAAAAAAGCTTTGAAAATTTCACCATTTTTTTCAGTGAAAAATGTCTGAAAAACAAACAACATTTTTCACTGTAAATTGTGCTGGAAAATTTGAATCTGCCAACCAGTGTCAGTTCAACATGTTTGTCTACACAAAGCATGTGGCCATTGCCGTCATCGGCCTTCTTTGTTCTCTGGCCACCATGTTCCCTCAATTGACCACCACGTTCCATCTATCAACTACCACATTCCCTCAACTTACCGCTATACCGCATCTGCAACATTAATGTACCCCAGCAATACATGGGTTGAAAATTGGGCGCTTGAGGCGCAGATGTGGATGCAGTAGTCTAGTAGCAAACACGATCATGTTGTTGGCCGACCAACTGATTACGCAATCAAGTGGCTGTGCCCACTGGTGTTTCTTTCCTTCGTACCACAATGAATACAACATGAATATATGTAAAACACTCTGTGAAGCTTTATGAAGTGAGATGGATGATATCCTCCAGCAAGATTTAAGTGTTTTGGCTAGTCAATCCTTCAATCCATGATCTAGCAAAAAAATGATTAGATAAGCTGTTGTTCACAAATCTATCTGATATCATCACAATGGCTGCACCAATCACTTAGGTGTAAGGAAAGGTTTGTCTCATTAGAAGGACCTCTACATTCTCAAATATTTGCAGAATTATTGCCTGAGAAGGTGTCCGAGAGCAAGGCCGCAAAAAATTGATGGGTCAGCCAACAAGATGGTTGTGTTTGCTAACAGACTCTATATTGATACTTACTTGTTGTCATCAATATAGAGTATCTGTTACAGAGACTATGGATGCAGCAAGGTGCAGATGGCAAGTGAGTCATGGTGTGCTGTGAATCCACTGGTAACATGTTGTCCTAAAAACACTGCCAGTTTTCTGGATATTAGCTGGTAATGAGCGCTGTCGACTACACTCAAAATTACTGGGATGAATTCAAAGAGGAGTGTCTGGAGTACATCAAGGCAGTCCTGCTTGCTGACTCAGACAAATAGATTACATTTGAATTTCTTGATCTTTTTAGACTTACTTACTGCATGCCTAGCTATTTTATTCATTCACATATACTCTTGTAGATTCCCTGTAACTAGCACATCCTTTATCACCTACTCACAATGATATCACCTTGACGGAATCCTGCACCAAATGCAAATGAACATGGATTGGTGTTATTCCGTGGCAACATTAGTTTTTGTGTCCATTCAGTACAGTCATGGTGTGAGAGAAATGTTGAACTGACAGAGATTCACAGTGAGGAATTAAACTGACAAAAATTCACAGTCGGGACGTCCAGGTGATGAATATTTGCAGCTGGGAGTCCCAAGTGATGAAGAATACTTCAAATGTGCCAAATTTACACAGGGTGACTAACTTTCTCAAAATTAGCTGAAGTGACAAAGTGACAAAGGTGGCACAGACTCAATTATGATCCACACCCATATGAAAACATGTATACTTAAAAAATTGGAAGTCGGGTGCCAATTTTAACAACGTGAATATCTTACTGTTAGCTACATGTTTTTTGAGCATGTATGTGATCCGTATCCCTCTGCAAAAGCAAGTGAGTGAACTGGCCAAGCTAAGTAAACCTGTATAGCCAAAGCCCTATGGCTGTTAATAAGGCTAATAAGAGGATATACCTGTGTGGACATCCCTCCTTCATCATCATGCATTATTGCTGTTTGCAATAAAGTTGGCCACTACATGTTCAGCAAGACTCCATATATCAGGGAGACCGAATGCAATCTGTGGAGACATCAGTAGTTCCCCGACTTTATGCGTGGGGGAACAAACCTCTGTTATGTGAGGCGGCCCAGTCATTAGGCTTGCACAACAGAAAGACCTGAAGGCTGGGACAGTTGGTGCACACCGCCTGGTGGTGTGATTCCATGAGCCTGACATATAGGGTGAGATGTGTTGAGCTGGGAAGTCATTGAAGTTTCTCCAAGTGTGAAGCTTTAACATCACACTTCATGGAGGAGCAGTTAAGGCAGGTGAAGTTGGCAAGGCAACTGTTTTCTGCCATCTAATTCTGAGCTGAAGAACTTGATGAGCCCTTCGTTACTAAATGTTAAGGTAGCAGACAGACAAATGCAGTTGCCCCATGTGCCATGATGGTCACATAGCCTTTTTTGGAACTGACTGTATATAATTCACTGTTTGGCTCATCTTTCAGCAACTTATGAAAAATCAGCCTCAACAGTTTTGTGTAGATGTATATTGAGAGTGATTATGAATTTTGGTCCAAAATTGAAGGACAAGTTATGATTATACTGGCCAGGCCCTGCTACAAAATGGTGTTTGGGTTCCCTCCCTGCACAATTCCAGTCAAGAGTCCAGGGAAGTACACGATGTCTCTTTTACTCCCTGGCCACCCAAGCAGCCTGTGAACCATCAAGTCTGTGGCAGCAACACGATCATCGGGATGTGTTTGACGGCTTTCTTTGGCAGGTTCAGGCACCTCAGCCTGTTCCGAGTGGATTTTTTGGAGGTAGACATGAGAGAGATATTGAGGGGACTGCTGCTGAAAAATTTTCAGGGCACAGTGGGCAAAGAAACTTTGCAATGCGTGTGGCAGAGCCGCAATATTGAAGTACTTGAGCTGGTATCCTTGTATTTTGGGAACTAGTCACTCAATTCTCTACATTTTTGTAATATTAAACCTTAGACAGCAATAACGGTGTCAGGCGTATAAAATGTTATACACGAGGTCCTCTGGAAATGACTTTATTCGGGAGTTTCTCGTAAGTTCGGGAAACGGGTAGTGAAATGAAAAGTTGTTGGTTTCTCCTTAAAATAGGGAGAAGTGATAAAAGGGGAAAGTGTGGGAAAAATTGGAAACAGAGGTGAGTGGGGAGGCTGGTGCGGAACAATTAAACAGAATAGCTCCAAGTTAAGCGGACTGTTCAATTACGGAATGTGGTGGTACAAGCACAAAGGTTTCTCGGTCCTAAGCTACTTGCAGATTCGAGAGGTTAGATACAGATACAAGGGTTTTCGGTCCCAGGCTACTTGCAAAAGGCGGATTCGGTTGACTAGATATAGATACAAGGGTTTTCGGTCCCAGGCTACTTGCTAAAGGTGGATTCGGATGACTAGATATAGATACAGGGGTTTTCGGTCCCAAGCTATCTATACAAACAAGCACAAGGGTTTTCGGTCCCAGGCTACTTGCTAAAGGGCGGATTTGGATAACTAGATATAGATACAGGGGTTTTCGGTCCCAAGCTATCTATACAAACAAGCACAAGGGTTTTCGGTCCCAGGCTACTTGCTAAAGGCGAATTCGGAAAACGAAGTGCTGATACAAGGGTTTTCACTCCCAGGCTATCAGTACAAATTGCTAGAAATACGAGTACAAGGGTTTTCACTCCCAGGCTACTGGTATTTTGATCGAGGGCTAAAGAGGTGGGTTTAACAGAATAGCTTTGAGGAAGCGGACTGTTAATCAAGAGTTAAAGAGCGCGGGTTTAAACAGAATAGCTTCAAGGAAGCGGACTGTTTTACTTACGGTGAGTCTTGAGGAGGTGGCGGAAGGGAGGATGACTTAAGGAGAAGAGAGATTGTTACTGGGGAAGTAGTTGGTTATTCTATCTACCGAATTATGTAGAGTATTTATATACAGAGTGTTTGGCATACTTTGTTCTATCCTGAGCTGAATGCTACGTAGGTCAATGCCTTCTGCTGTCAATCTGCCGTTTTACTTTACCGTTTTGTACAGCCTCATGTCAACATGCTATGTAAAACACTGGTTACCTTTGTCAATCTGTCATCTTGTGTAGGGCCTGTACAGCCTTGGATTGACATATTGTGTCAAGCATAGGTTGTGGGCGCAGGTTCAGTCGTGACGTCAATTGTCGGGTGCCATGTCGTGGGTTGCAAGTGTTTTGTCTGTCTGCATGTCATGTTTGAAGGGTGGTTGCCGGTGCCGCCCTGTCAATTTAATGTGCTGTGCATGCTGTGTCCTGCATGTCATGTTTGAGTACTGGTTGCCGGTACCGCTATATTGGTGTAACATGCTGTGCACACTATGTCCTGTGTCCTCTGTAGTTGCTGTCTCTTCTGTCGTTTCCCGTAATATTAGGTCACGGTGTCACAATGCATGCCCCTATTGGTGTCAATTCATTGTCGTCCTTGTGCTTCTTGTGGTAGCTCAAAAGGGTAAACCGTTCCCAGGGTAAGTTAGCGACAGTGAGCTGGGGGTTAGGCGGGCTTGTCTGGTAATTTCGGTGATTGCTGAATCTTATCCAAACATGGCTCTAATCCTTTTCATCTACAAACACTTTTGGGGGATGACAACGGACCAATTCTCAGAGAACTGTTGAGCTGAAATTTTTATTTTGCATGTTGTTCGCCTGTTGTGCATTAATCAATGTGTTTTCTGTACAGTAACTTCCCAATATGGTCATATCACACGAGATCACGTGAGGCAACCGCATTTGTCTGTCCGCTACCTTAGTGCAAAAATATGTTATTGCCATTTATGGTTATGGATCTGTCCTGAAACACCCTTTTTGATCCAACCCATCTTTTTGGCTGCTGATCCACCTACACTTTTGGCGGTCATTGTATTGATCCCAACTTTGTTGATCTGACCCCACTTTTCTACTTATTGACTTGCCCGACATTTTTCAATGTGGAATCAACCTCGTTGTGTTATTGAAACAACTGCACTTTTTTTGGAGGTCAAGTTATTGAACTGACCTTACTTCTACAGTGACCACGTTATTGAGCCAACCATACTTTTGAATTGCAACTTGTTGAAACAACTATACTTTTGAAGAGGTCATGTTATTGAACTGACCTCAGTTTTTTGACGCATTGGTTATTGAACAAGCTACACTTTCTGGAGTCACATGATTCCATTGTCGAAACGGAATGTGATCCAGTAAGTCACCAAACTGAACATGTAGGGAGCTTTTTACCTCAGACTTGTGTAAAATCCATTCAGATATTCAGTTTTTGTAGCGAGACACATCAAATCACGTCCGGACCCGTTGGACGACTCGGACATGTTCAAGTCGCATCAGTCGCGTCGAATCAAGCAGAGACAATATTTCAGAGGCTGAATTGCGCATGAAAGGAAATTTATGGCAGGAGGAGCCTGTGTTCCACCCTTGAATTAAATAAACTTGCGTTGGTAGGCCACAGGTCTCTTATATATGGATAATTTTCAAAAGTGTGGTTGAATCAATAACCGAGCAGTCAAAAGTTGGGTCGATTCAATAACGTGACCAGACAAAACTTGGGTCAGTTCAACATCACAAAAGGTGGGTTGAATCCATAAGTTGTGCATGCTTAAAGTTGGTTAGACTCCACATCTGCGTAGGATAAAAGGTAGATTACTTCAATAGCTGGAGCATTTAAAAAAGGAGGTCGGTTCAATAACTTGACCTTCTGAAAAGCTGGGGCAATTCAACAACCAAAAAATGCTAGGTCAACAACCGAAAGGAGCCGTATCAACAGGAAAAAACTGGGGTCAGGTCGACGTCGAAAAAAGTTGTGTCACGTCAATAACTGGCAAATGCTGCATCCATAAGTGGAAAGGTGGGTCAAATCAATAAATCGGCATGTGGTCGGATCAATAAGTTCAGTTTGCGGCTGGGTCAATAACTATGTTTTGCACCTTAGTGAAAGCAGGACTGTCAGATGCAGAAATTTGCGCGGTCACCTGATCAAGCTCCCTCTAATCACTTGCGGGGTTTGAACCCGACCCGTAGTACGGTACGGGTACTGGTACGGGCTGGAAGCCCAGCACTCGCGGGGTGAGCTGTGCCTACCTTGAAATTACCCACGCCGGTCATCAATTGGACGGTTCGGACCGCTACTGCGCTTCATTAATATTCTCCACCCATGGCGATTCTCAAGCTCTACGGCGATTCTCATGCAACATGCACGTGGCGCGTCGCGACAGTCCTCTATGAAGTCAAGGTGCCCTTCGAGCTCGTCCACATCGACAGGAGGAAAGGCGAGCACAAGACGCCCGAGTACCTTGAGAAGCAGCCCTTTGGCCAGATACCGTATATCGTGCGCCCCACTCGCACAAATCCGCGTTGAAACTTTCCTCATCATCACTGCGGCAGGACGACGACGGCTTCATCTTATTCGAGTCGCGTGCGATATGCCGGTACATCGTGGCGAAGTACCCCGACTGCAAGCTGATCCCGACGGACCCACGGAAGAACGCGCTCTTCGAGCAGGCGGCGTCCATCGAGCTCTGCAACTTTGAGCTTTACGCGGGTACCGCCGTGTTCGAGTCCCGCGGCAAGCCGTGCGTGCCGTTTCCGCCTTACGAGTCTTCGTTGATCAGGATACATGATGCAGACGCAAGGGCCTGAAGACAGACCAAGCTGCTCTCGACGCCAGTCTCGCCGCCCTCGACGCGCAACTCGATGTCTACAACGTGATCCTCGCGAAGCAGAAATATCTTGCTGGAGATGTGTGTCTTCCCTCTTTGGCCCTCCGACTTCACCTGTCAATTTCAATCTCATAAACTCACAACAGGAAGTGACCCTTGCGGACCTCTTTCACCTCCCGCACGCACCCGTCCTCGAGAGGGATGCAAAGAGCGATATTATGATGCGTAAGCGTCACGTCGCCAGGTGCGTTTGTGAATATCCCTGTGCAATAATATTATCTCCACGCTGATGTTATACTTAACGCACGACAGATGGTACAAAGACCTCCTTTCGCGCCCGTCGTGGCTAGTCTCCGAGGACGGGGTCAAGACCACGTTGGAGTATTGACCTTGCAGAAAGGCTAAGCTATATACACGTATACTATCGGAACCAAGCTGTTGTATTACTATTGTTGTACTACTATTATTGCTGTATAAAAAGTCATTGACCTCTTTCCCTGTCCCGTTCGCAGCTGTAACCGAAATCGTAAGATGTGAGGGGTATCTGTTATCACCATAGACGTACAGGGTAGGCTTCCTTTGTGGGAGGGCGGAAAAATAACGCGGGTTTCCTTGAGACGCAGAACAACAGAAATGGTTGCAAGTAATTATCGATTTGCGCCAGTCCCACAAAACTCGATGGTAGAAATATCATAACAATTCCTTCCTTCAGACGTCAGCTTCACAAAACACCGTATTTAACTTCAAGCGAACTAGTACGTACAGAAATTGAACGGACCTATGTATACATAACGGTGATCCAAATTCAAAATAAGAGCCGGCATATCAAGATGCTCCAAACTTACTCCGAGTTGACCGCAAATAGGCTGTTTGCGGTCGACAGGTATGTATCAAGCGCCGCAGGTGAAAATACATCTGCAACCGACCAGTTAGACTGTTAACTGGAACCCATCGCCAAAAATACGCAGCAGATGATGCAGAATTTAAAGTTGTTGATGAAAATTGGAACAGACAGTCAATGTCGGAGTTGCTCAAATAGCCCTCGAGAATAGACAAAGATGATTTGCAATTTATTAATAAAGCCAGTCGCCATCGTCTATCTCGGAACGAGCAGGCGGGGTAGACGCTTTTAGCCTTCCATAGAGTCGATGGTATCCATCCCCGAATCGCAGCTGCGCCGGAGCGTAGTCGAATCAAATTCAAGAAAAACGACGCAGGAAAAGATTCATGTCTTAAGACAAAGCCGAAGCAAAAGGCGTCGAGTCGACACAAAGTTGACAAGCACATAGCGAACGATGGATAGACGTGCTGTCGAAGAACGTATCAGAACCGGCAGAGCAAGACAGGTAGTGGAGCCAAGCAGCTGCGGTGACGCGCGTCCGTGGATGTGGCCTTGTAATGTCCGGGGCTCCACAGAATCAGAATCCCAGCCCAAGTATTTCTAACCGAAAGATAGGTAACGACATGTAAGGGTCCCAGGAGGAAACGAAACGAAACGAAACGAAAATATATCGGTGGGCGAGTTGGGTGTAATGCACGCTCCACAGGGTCGCAAGCGCCAGTAAGAAAGAGCAAGACAATAAATGATTGATGTGCAATGGGCATGGGTGATTCCGGGAAGAAAGCCAATTTTGGAAGTGTAACTGAGGCTAGGAAAGTGATAATTTGGTTTGGAAAAGGCGGATTGAGTGATGTCGAGAAGGGTGGAGACGCGGACAGTGTCCGCTCTGTGTACTTATTAGAATTCGG
This sequence comes from Mycena albidolilacea, assembly GCA_029282495.1. Taxonomy (NCBI): domain Eukaryota; kingdom Fungi; phylum Basidiomycota; class Agaricomycetes; order Agaricales; family Mycenaceae; genus Mycena; species Mycena albidolilacea. The sequence continues at coordinate 1,631,085 of JARIHO010000005.1, read as the reverse complement.
TCCATAACTTACTAGCGTCATTCTATTCCCGAGACCGTCAACTCGGCATCAAGTTAAGAGCTGGATTGAATTTCACTCGGTATTTTGTCTGGTGTGGTTTCGCTATCGCAGGTCCACATTCCGCGAGCAATTAATCGATATTGCCAAGTTGGTGCCAGAATCCAGATGCGTCTCACAATGAAAATTAGCCTCATCCCGGGAAAAGCAACGAGACCAGCCGCCTGAGGTCATCGAGATACTGTATTGAACTTTTGAATCCAGCTGTCCTGTTCCCGAGGGCCGAAGCCGCGGAAAGAAGTGAAAATCGTCTAATTTGCCAATTTGAAGGCCCTAGCGCTTCAGGATCCCAGCAGCTCCCAGTCGGATCTCGATGCAGAGTAGCAGACACATGGAGGAACCCCGGCCCCGGCGCTGAGCGAGAACCCACTTTCCCAGTGGCGCCATTCAGGACAGAAATAAGCAGAACGTCATTCTCAAACAATGAAAAACGACGCGCGTCCACTTCGTATTTCGGGGGCGTGGGGTGGGGCACCGTTGCAGCCCTGCAGAGGTCCGGAAAAACGAGCAGGGGCTTCATTTCCCGAGGAGACGCAGCAGGGTTGCAGGCTTGGGCCAGGGCAGAACTAGGGCAGCGTAGGAAAGGAGTCCGGCTCGGACTTGAAGGAGCTATAGTAGTACGCGACTCCGAGATAAGGCCATGTCGGTAGGGACCGGCAAACCCAAATTTAAAAATCGAGCTCGAAGGGGGAGCCTGGGGGATTCTGGATGCTAGACTAAGAGAAGTAGCCAGAGAAGGTGGGATTGGGGAACTTGAACGGGGACTGAAGAGAACAAATGAGGAACCATGATACTTAGAGACCGGCTCGTCGGTGTCCGAGCACTCCACGTACTAGTGGAGTCTGTTTCAGAGCGTTCCATGATGCACAAGGTGTGCGTGGTGTCGCGGAATCCATTGGCCCAGGGAATTAGCCTCATCCTGGGAAAGTGGCGCCAGAGTCGCGGTGACGTCGATGGCGGAGCTGCGGTCCGATTCATCCGAACGTACTGTATGGAACCAGAAGGCGAGCAAAGATACAGCCGCGGTAAAGTGAAACGAGGAATCAAGCATGCTGCCAGCGAGAGGCAGAGAAACAACACAGAAAGGAAAGACGATCAATTCGATCTGCCAGTGGCGGCGGAAGCAAATTCAATTTAGGAGAAAAATTACTGGATATAAGTCGAGCGCGGGGAAAGCGTCTTTTTAATTTAGGAATACAGGAAAGCAGGCAGAAAGCAGAAATCATACATAACGTGGCGCAAATAGATACACGGGAGCGGGTCGTGGTGGTGGGCAGTGACCGGATCGATCACGATGGTTGGTATCCAATCCACAGCCTCTATTGCCGGGTGACGGGTGGGGGGTCGGCCAGCTGTCGTGGGGGGCGTGATACTGTGGGCGGCGGACGTTGAGCATAGGTGCCGGGAGCTGGTGGCACGGTGGCACGGTGAGTAGCACAAGCGCACCTCGACTCACGACGATCATGACGTGCGTGCGGTCGAGCTCCGTTTCTTCAGCGGGCGAGCTGCCAGCGCGCCAGAGCAGCTCTCCTTCTGTGCGCGCCGTTCCTCCGCGTCCTTCAGCGACTCGGTCCAGAGACGCAGGGTATATGCCTGCAATGCGCGGGCGTAAAGAGCGATAGGGTCGACAGCGTCGGGGTCTGGGGGCCGTGGATTGGGTCTGCTAGCAGACGGCACCATAATGGCGCGAGCAAAGAAACGGCGGAGGATTGGTCTAGTGGGGAAGGACACGGCACAGGCTTGTCTTTATACTTGTTCCCCAAAAATTACATACTCCAGTTTGAAGCGAGGACCATGTGCGGCCGCGGCCAAACAGATAGCTCGTAAAAGATGCTCCACAAAATTGCTGTTGTGGCACGGCGGCAGCAACTGCCTGCAGCCCGGCCCACAGCAACCCATTCATATCAGAGAACACAAGATGTTTATTAAAGGCCACCCTGCCGGTACCGTTCGAGTGGGTATTCAATCCTGCCTGGAGGTGAGCTGGTAGCGAGGGTTTCTTGGAGCAACAGATAGAAGTGGAGCCTTTCCAGTATGTTTCCACTGATCTGATTGGACCGGAAGATGGACCGGTTAAATATTTAAAGTACACGAGCGTGTCTTGATCTCGTCCTCGATCACCGTCCCAAAGCTGGGCAGAACAAGAGCCCAGCTGTAGAGTCCTTGCAGAAATTCTCTGCCACCTATGACCGGCAATTAATCAAAGGAAATTTACCCAACCGAATTCCGCGAATACCACGTAGGGCGGCGAGGAAGACCTGCCGTAAAGTGGGGCGAACTGCACCTCGCCGTGTTCCTCGAGACGAGACGGAGAGGTCGGCGGAGAATGCTCAAGAGGTTGCATCGACGATTCGACGAAGCTATAGTCGCCGGATTTCACCGATGCTGTAGGGATTCATGCGATCAAGAGTCTCTCCGCTGTCCCCAGCATACTTATCGACCAGCCTACTCCACCTGGTCTCTGTCGGCGCAATTCTAGGCGGCCGCTACCCATCAAACTCGTCCTCTCCGCATTTTCTTAGTCTGCGCCGAACATCTCTCAAACTCTGTCCGCGTCTGCGCCCTTCTCGGCATCACTCAATCCGCCTTTGCAAACGCATATCCTCGCAAATTATTACCTTCCTAGACTCAATTACACTTTTCAAAATTGGCTTTCTCCCGTGCATATTACGCATCAATCATCTATATTCCTTTTTCTTACCTAGCGCCTGCGACTCTGTGGAGCGCGCATTACACCTAACTCGCTCGCTAATATGCTTTCCTTTCGTTTCCTACATACTGGAATGCTTCCTCATATGCCGTTACCCAACTTGTCTTTCCGCTGGAAATATCGATTCTGATTCTGTGGAGCATCCCGGACTTTACAAGGCCACGGACAACCGCGTTACCGCAGCCGCTTGCTCCACTGCCTGTCTTGTTTTGCCGGTTCTTCGACACTTCAACCACACGTCTATTGATTCATCGATCCGTCCTTCGTCTCTGTCAAATCGACGGCTTCAGCTTCGGCTTCGTGTTAGTCCTAGGACATCCCTCGGAATCCTGCATCGTTTTTCTTGAATTTGACGATGACGCCACGGGGGAGCTGCGACTCAGAGATGGATACCATTGGCTCAATTCAAAAGCTAAAAGTAGGCTCGCTTTCCCCGCCTGCCCGTTCCAGGATAGACAATGACGACTCGCTTTGAATTGAAAATTTTATCGTTTTTGGAATCTGTTCTCACGGGCTACTACCTACTTGTTTTGAGCAACTCCGAGATTGTCGTTCCGTCTGTCTGCATTCCAATTTACTCTGTGTGCTTATTTTGGGCTATGGCTTCCAACAATCGGTTACAGATGTATGTTCACCGGCGGCGCTTGATACATAACTGTCTACCGCAAACAGCTTGTTTGCGGTGAACTCGGAGCAACTTTTGGAGCATCTTGATATAATTGCTGCATGTACCAAGTTAAATAAGGTGCTATGAAGCTGTGTGGAGAGATTGTTGTTATATTTCTACTTTCGGGCTGTGTAGGGCTGGGCGCGAATTGCTTGCAACCATTCTTCGTTCTTCTGGGACAGATTTCCTCATCAAGGAAACCCGCCTAATTTTTTCGACGTCTATGGTGGTAACAGATATCCTCGACATCTTGCGGTTTCGGTTACAGCTGCGAACGGGACAGGAAAGAGATCTTATACATAACAGCTCGGTTTCGGTATTATACATGATTACGGCTTAGCCTTTCTGCACGGTCAATACTCCAACGTGGTCTTGACCCCGTCCTCGTAGGCGAGCCACGACGGGCGCGAGAGGAGGTCTTTGTACCACCTGCGGTGCGTTAAGTACAATATCAGCGTGGAGAAATATGATCAAACGGCAAACGCACCTGGCGACGTGAGGCTTGCGCGTCATAATGTCGCTCTTCGCGTGACTCTCGAGGATGGGGGCGTTCGGGAGGTGGAAGAGGTCTGCAAGGGTCACTTCCTGGAGTCAAGTTATGAGAATGGCTGGAAATTGATGGGAGGCAAAGAGGAAGACACACATCCCCAGCAAGATACTTGTGCTTCGCGAGGATCGCATCGTAGCCATCGAGTTGGGTGTCGAGGGCGGCGAGACTGGCGTCGAGAGCGGCTTGGTCTGTCTTCAGGCCCTTACGCCTGCATCATGTATCCTGATCAACCCAGACTCGGAAGGGGAAAGGCGGAGACGGCCACGCACGGCTTGCCGCGGGACTCGAACATGGCGGCGCCCGCGTAGGGCTCAAAGTTGCAGAGCTCGATGGACGCCGCCTGCTCGAAGAGCGCGTTCTTCCGTGGGTCCGTCGGGATCAGCTTGCAGGCGGGGTACTTCGCCGCGATGTACCGGCATATTGCGCGCGTCTCATATAGGATGAAGCCGTCGTCGTCCTGCCGCGGTAGTGATGAGGATGAAGTTGACGCAAATCTATGGCAGTGGGCGCACAATGTACGGGATCCGGCCAAAGGGGTGCTTCTCGAGGTACTCGGGCGTCTTGTGCTCGCCTTTTTTCCTGTCTATCTGGATGAACTCGAAGGGCACCTTGGCCTCATAGAGGACGGTCCCGACGCGGCGCGTGCTTGTTGAGCTACTGTCGCCGTAGAGCTTGAGAATCGCCATGGGTGGGTGGATATGACAAGGCGATTTAAATCTCAATTAAATCCGATTACCAAGGCGCGACGCTCAGATGATCGCGCACGTGCCCTTGTCGAAGCGGATGTCGGATCCGTATCAGTTGTGTTTGAAATTTCTCTCTTCGGATTTTTTTTTTTTGATGGTTAGGAGAGCGGCACCTTCAAAAAGGCAGGAGAGCTGCGTCGTAGAAATAAAAGACGCAAGGGAAGGATACGGCGCAAGACGGAGTATAGCTGACGCAAGAGCGGGGTGGGCCGCACTTCGGTCAAAGATCTATCGCATCTCCGCCGATTTTCTTGCTTGACGCATCTCGCCATATTTGTCTCGATGATGATAGGCCCGCTCCGTGAGGCGGCGTACAGCATCTGTGGCCACCCCCGAGTCTTGTTGATACTCCTACGCAGTTCGGGCTCCCTGCCAGTACGTGTGGACCCGTGCTGAATGGGTTGTGGCCGAGAAGAGGATGTGTGCCGTAGCGCCAAATCGATGGTGTATTTGGCAAGCACTGCGCCTCCGGTTCGGGCTCGATACCTGCGGTTTGCCACCAAGCGCGCCTTGACCTGTATTTGCCGTCTTGTGCCCGTATTGTTTTTTCGTATGAATTGGTATGTTCAATCAGCCGTGTGCGAGGGTCGGTGGATGAGACGCAGCCTGAGAGTTTGAGAACAGAGCAACCGTGTCGACCAAGAGAAGGTATGGGATGTACGCAGCGGGTTCACTGGATTGAGGATGCCGCTCAGGGTCGGGTTGGGCCGTCGGGGGTCCGACTTCAATGCAGTTGAATGCATGCTCCGGCACCGCAACAACCCAAGGATTTACTACAAAAAGCCCGTCGCCAGTTTTACCGAGATCAGCTACATCGAAGGCAAAAGGAGACGCGAGCCACATCACTGCACAATCATCAAGACTGCGCGTGCCACAGAAAACTCTTGAGTCAGAGGTGCTCTTCAAGACTCCTAGTCCTGTTGAATCCCAACAAGGTGTCGTCGTTTTCCCGAACGCCCTTACTTACCAAGGCTTCGCTCACCCCAAGCACATAACCCAAGAAGATCTGCAAATAAATTCAATATGGCGACGCACGCCCGCTGTCGACGGCGAGCGCTGAGCACGGGGTGAAGAAAAGAAGGTTACACCGTTATGGCCGCTTACAGGTGGAGGTGCATGTGCTTTGACTTGGCCGGCAAATGGCAAGCGGCGAACACTCGATACAAACTTTCGCCTCCGCCCTGAACCTTTTTGGGAAGGGCACTGCCACCTGCCGACCGCTTCCCGCCCCCGTGCATGACAATTAGTACCTTTGTATACGTCTGGTAGCTTTGTATTCTTATTTTTATAACTTCCGTGGCTTTGTATATATTCCTAACTAGTTGTGTATTCATATATTCATAAGTTCTCGTCGACTTATCGATTTCACCATGCTTCGGCACGCCACGGCAGGTTTGGCTTAGCCGAAACCTCGCCGAGCACCGCTTTCCCAATTTGGAAAGCCGGCGAGATGTAACCAACAAACGGCGAACGTTCGTTCGTTCGTATTCACTCACTGTCAGTGTCACCTATAAATGGCGTCCATGGTCCCATGGCCAGCGCAAACGGCTGTTCAATACCTTGATGTGGTCCTGGATAATGCTGCAATCTGCCTTGGCGGCGGCGTCAGTTCTAGCGGTGGGTACGAAAGGTGCCTCGGGCGCGAACACCCCGTCCGCATTCACTGCTCCTGGCGCGTTCCCGACGTCGATGTTTACAAAATACTACAATGATCCAAAACAGACGGCCTCGCAAGTCCAGCCAGTTATCAAGGACCCAGTTGAAACGGTAAGCGAGACGCGTCCGACGTGCTTGACTTATTTGAACGCGATTTTCCTCGCTAGGGTGTGGTCTACCCACTCTCATTAACCAGGTAAGTCGAGAATACGCGTTTGGGTTCTTTCACCCACAAAAATGCAGCCCCGACTCCATCCCGACCAATGATACCACCGACCCGCACCCGCTGCCCCCCACCGCGTCTTCGTCACAGTTACTCAAGGCTGCCTTTGACCAAATTATCGCAATCTCAACTAATCCTACGTTCGGCACGAACACCTGCGCGCGCTGCCAGGCCGGTCTCGAGGTGGCGAAATTCCTGGCTATGGCCTCACCCGCGAGCGGGCCCGAGCTAGCGGTACAACTGTGCACCCACTTTAACTTTAACTCTGCGTGTGGAACGCAGTTCAGCCGGCTCGCGCTCGGATCGGTCATCACCCAAGTCGTCGCGAATGCAAATGCGGGCGGCCTAGACGGGCAAATGCTCTGTCAAAACTTCCTCGGGCTCTGTCCTCTCCCGCCCGCCTCGCCGCTCAATCTCACCTCCTGGTTTACCAAGCCCAAGCCCAGCCCGCTGCCCGCACTGAAGAAGCCGAGCGGGAAGCGCCTCAAGGTTCTGCACTTGTCTGACTTGCACTTGGATCCGCGCTATGCCACTGGCTCCGAGGCGAACTGCTCTGCAGGACCGTGCTGCCGGAAGCACGTGTTCAACAGCAACAGCCCGAATGTGACCCTGTCCCCTGCTTCGCGCTTTGGGGCGTATCTTTGGTGAGCGACTATTCGCAGGCACATTTAAAAAGTAAGGCTAATACAAAGCCAGCGATACCCCGCTATCCCTGACAGTGGCCGCTATGCAGGCCATCCCACCGCTCACGGGCACGGAGGACACCGGCTTCTCGTTCAGCATATACACCGGTGATTTGGTATCGCACGATCCGGACAACCAGCTCTCGCGCGCGTATGTCGAGTATACAGAGGTTTCTCTTTTCCGTTTCACTGTGTATTCAATTCTCACGCCGACGGACAGACGCTCCTGTACAATCTCTTCCGAAAGACCCTCGGCTCTGGGCCCGTCTATGCCGTGCTGGGTAACCACGATTCGTACAACCAGGCGCAGGACGCGCCGCACATGCTCGGCGGGGCGCTTGCGAGCCAGTTCAGCTGGTACGCCCTTTAATTCAAGATATTACATGTTGACGAATAACTGGTTCTCAGGAACTATGACCACCTCGCGGCGCTATGGCAGCACGAGAACTGGCTCCCCGAGAGCGCGGTCGCGCTCGCGAAGGCGCATTATTCCGCGTACATGGTCAAACGGCAGGACGGCCTGCGGGTTATCTCGCTGAACACCGATATGTGGTACAAGGCCAACTACTTCAACTACATCAACCTCGACGCGCCGGACAATTCGGGCATGCTGCGCTTCCTGACGGACGAGCTGCAGGCGGCGGAGGACGCGGGGGACCGTGTGTGGATTGTCGGGCACGTTCTCTCCGGGTGGGATGGGTCGAATCGTGCGTGCCTTCCCTCTTTTGTTTGTCGGTCATCTACTCATCTTCTATTTAGCTCTGGTAAACCCGACGGACTTGTTCTACCAGATCGTGGACCGTTACTCGCCGCATGTTATCGCCAGTGCGTTCTTCCTACGCCATGTCTCAAACAGATAACTCATTCGGTTCAAGATATCTTCTTCGGCCACACACACGAAGACCAGGCGTCCATTTTCTACGCCAACAACGCGACGGATATCAGCGCGCAGAACGCATTGGTCACGTCTTGGGTGAGGTTCTTTCCAAGTATTCTTCCCCACATGATGCTGATGAGGTTTTTGTGTTCTGCTGTACAGATGGGCCCCTCCATCACGCCGGGCAGCCGCATGAACTCGGGCTTCCGGATGTACGAGGTCGATTCAGCCGTGCGTAAATTCTTTCGCTCACTCTATCAACTTAACATTCATTACCCACAGACCTTCGAAGTCTTGGACGCGCATACCTGGCGAAGCGACGTCAGCGCGTTCCCCGCTCTCGACGCGCAGCTCGAGGTTGGGCCGACGTTCGAGTTCGAGTACAGCACCCGCGAGACGTACGCGCCGAGTGTGCTTGGAGGATGGGGTGCAAACGACCCGCTGAACGCGACGTTTTGGCATTTGGTTACTGAGGGTGTGTACCTCTCACTCTTCACACACTATTCGAATCCTTTCTTTTGCAATCGCTTTCTATTACTGATGCATCCCCACCCACAGCGATGGAAGCCAACTCCTCCCTCGTCGCGACGTTCAACACGCTTCAGGGCAAGAGCTCCATCCTCACGCAGCCGTGTACAGGCGATTGCATCAAGGCCAAGATCTGCTATATCCGCAGCGGGTCGGCGGCGATAGCGAAGCAGAATTGCATTCAAGGGTTTGGGAGTGTGCAGGGAGGCTGATCGTGACCCAGTGGTTGTACAAGGAGTTGGATGTCTCAATGTCTCTATACCCTTCCAAAAAAAAAATTGCGGAGAAGCGTCGATAAACGAACGCCATGAATTGTCATAATTTCTACTCGAGTTCAACTAGTCGAATGGGGTCGGATAGTAATTGGTTCCTCATTCCTCGATCCACTGCGCAACCTTCTTCTTGAGAATGTGATCCTGGACCAGAGGTTCCAGAAATTTCACGACCTCCAATAATCCGCACTCCATCGCACACCCCCACAGCTGTTCCGTATCTGATTTGTTTATCCACTGGTCCTGCTCCGAATTCGAGAAGGACCTTAACGCAGGCCCTCGCAAGCTCGGTCTCTTGCTGTAGAAATGATGGAGCGCCGTCTATCCGTCACGATCTTCGAGATTCGGGTCTATTCCGCGTTCAAGCAAGAGGCGGAGTAGCTCGGCGGTGCCACAGAACACGAGGATAGTGTACAACCTCTTAAACTCCAAAACATGGACATCTGCACCTGCGTCGACCAGTGCGCGTGCAATGTCCATGTTTTTAGACCGAATGGTAGCTATTAATGCGATGAATTCGCCGTCGTGAAGGTTTGGGCCGGCTCCTGAGGCGAGTAGGAATCGCATCGATTCAATTCTGTTGCCGATGGCGGCAAACGCAAGTGGAGTGCTGTTCGTGAGACGGGGCTCGAAGTAATTGATAGCTGCTCCCTTCGAAACCAGAGCTTGGATTATTTCGATTTGGGATGTTTCTGGTTCTTCTGAGCGCACCGTTTGAATCAGAGCCGGGCCGAGGTTGTGTGTGCGCGATGAACCAGGCATCATCGCGGAAGGGGAGATGGAAGCTAGGATCCGGACGATCTACAGGTGTCCGTTGTATGCTGCATAATCCAATGCTGTCCGAACCTAACGACCATATCGTGTGCGCGCGATTTCCTCGTCACTCGAATACACCCCCAACAGTTTGAGGACCATCCTGCCAAGGCCCATGGCTGCCGTAATTTAAAGAACAGAAGCGTAATCTCGGTCGAAAATATATTCTTTACACTGAACATGAATTCAGTGTTTAGATCGACTTCGCGTCGGACGTCGACGAGTCTGTCGATGGGGCGATTCAGCTCGTGTGTAACGACAAAGAGGAGAGCAATCTGGCCGAGAGGCTCAAAACTGGCACAGAAATCGTAAAGGGTCTCATCCACGGTTTCGTGCAAGACAGTATTCGTCTGAGATGGTGACTGATCTGAGTTGATGCCGGGGGGGGAGGTTGGGAACGCGTTGCGGCTGTTGCGATTGGTCGGGTATGCGCTCTTGGTCCACAGTTATTTCCCGAGTAAGAAAAGACACGAGGTGAAGTATTAGCTCTGGAGGGAGTTGAACAAGTCCCATGAACGGAGTGGTGGTGGGCGTCTGTGGCGTCGAGGACAACAACTGTTCAGTGATCGATACGTAGTATACGCGATCACCTGACGACTTGCGTGGTATAAATCCACGCCGGCGCTTAATTATTCCGAAACTCCAGCTCACGTCGCCCCGCATGTCTTCTTCTTCTCGGTCTAGAACTCAACAGAGGTAAATCAGCCTTTATTTATATCTTCGTATCACCGACGGCGTTGTTGCACGGGGCGTAACTCAGGCGCGGCTCCAATATTATCTCCGCAATAGGTACTATTACATTTTTGTATTTACAGGGAACGATTCCGCAGAGTGTTAATGGGTACAACTTAACCGAGTACATGAATGGATTGTTTCAACATAGTCTGAGAGCAGCAATTAGTTTGATATGCAAGGGTTAAGAGTTCCATGCCTTTCTTCCACTTCGCGCTCCTCTCCTACCACACCCTGTCGATTAAACGCATAGCGGCCGAAGCGTTACGCTCCGCCAAAACGCGCTCGGCACAGCTCCAGATATCTGGAAGATCCAAATGCGTGGCCTCCCAATCTGGGCCGAGGCTGGTGGGTACTGGCCGTACGACGACGCGAGGATCAAAAGAATACGAATTGATTATTGACTCGTCGTACGGCCAGCTCATAATTACCAGGACCTGGAGGTTGGGACAATTCGCGCACACCGCCTTTATAGGAGGGGGTGGGCCTGCATCGGCTACTTCCCAGTACAGGGCGACATGCGTCAGGTGGGGCAGTCTGGTAAGTTTCTTTACGTCGGACTCGGATGCATTGAAGAAAGCTATGTCAAGGTGTGTGACGCTCGACAGCCAAGTCGGGGGAGGTGTGGCGGTGAGCACCGCTGTGAGACAGAATCTCACAGACAGTCGGCGCAGTGGGAGCTGGCTGATTGGGGGAATAGCGGGTGTTGGGAAATTCCAGATCCAAAATGCAAGGGACTGCACTCCGGGGCATAAAGATAGAATGCGAACAGTGTACTCTGCCGGCAAGGAGAATAGAAGTAGAGATTTAACGGCGATCGCAAAAAAGCCAGGAGCTTTCGAATCGCTGAGCTTCAAGAATTTTTCTGCGCTTTTTTGGTTGCGTATTGTCACCAACTCGTAGGCTACCCAGTCAACCCTACAAAATGTGAGTACTAGCTGGAAAAACTGCCAAACTGCGTTGAAAGAGCGCTGACCAGATTCGAACGTGCTGGGCAATTAGACTGAGGTTCAATTTGAGAGCAGCATCTTTGCGATTCAGTCTGATTGCGACTTCAAAGATCTCGCGCTGCAGTTCTGGGGGTAGAGTCGGCATTTGTAGCTTGCCGGAGCGAGGACAAGTCTCGTTGACCGGCGGGGGAGCTTGGTGTCACTTGGGTAGGGAGGTGGAGGACTAGGGACGGCGTAGTGCAAACAATTGGAAGTGAGGACGAGTATATGGAGGTGGCGCTGGGCTCCTGGAGTAACTAGGACACTGGACGTGAAGAAGCTCCGAAGGAAGATGCCCAAGTGTGCAGCTTCTGTTGGGTTCTGCCGTTCCGGCCAACACAGCTACCGGAAACCCCGGTAGAAAACGGAACGGCCGAACTCGAAACAACCCAGCGCGAGCCCAAGAAACCAGAAAAAAAACGCGTCGATGTGCATACATAGGCCAGAGCCTGGAGGAACAGGAAGAGCCGCGTCCGAGTCGGCAGTGGCCGGTTGGCGATCAATCATTGAATCGGATCAAACTTAAAGTTACCACGTGGACAATTCAACTTGAACCACTTCGTCCACCGCCAGTTATAATGCCCAAAACGCGCTCAACAAAATCACAAAGGCCGTCATCCCATGCACTGGACCCTATTGAGAAGAAAGATATTCTTATATCCATTAAATCGCAACATATGAACAATATCGTCGCTCGTTCGAAGAACCACGAATTTCGAAATTATCCCATATCACGGACTGTCGAAAGGATGTGGTATGTTACATGCTACTCTCCCAGTCGTTAATATCTATTGACGGGAATTACAGGTTGTACGTATCGAGCCCCGACCAAACTCTACGATATATAGCAATTATCAGGTAGAAGGTTTTCGACCGTCGCGAACTTGATGACTTAAAATTTTCGGCAGCCAGGGAAAAGTTCCAGGCGAAATTTCGGATGGGGACTCCGGCCTCGGAAACTCTGACTTCAACAACAAGCTCACGGTGACAATTGGTGCGGCGAGCCATGCGTACGAGGTTATACATCTGTACAAACTGGCTCAGCCGCTCCATATCTCTCTTCTTCGTGAAAGGTACAGCGTCTCACCGCCTCAGAGATACACGTACACCCCGAAGCAGTTACTCGACGACGTTAAACTCGAAGACCAGGAAATGTTATTTTGAACCTTGATTTCGATTGACAGAATAACTTGTATCCTGTCGTCTGCAATGCATTTTCAATCCCGTCCGAGGTGAGATCGACGAGTTAGCAGGGCCAGAAATACCCAGAATCGTGAATAACCAGGATATGCTAAATGGTCGACCGCGGATTTCTTCCGTAACGGATGGTCAAGGCAATGGACACAAAGGAAGTGGACCCCCATTGAAGCGCAGCCTCTGTTAGACGTCTCAAGATCTCCAGTGGCGACACAATGGCCATGGATCTTACCGACCATTGTACAGCGTGAAATAAAGGCCCCAAAGCGGAAATGCCACTTTTGCGTTCAAAGCTCGAACACAAAGCCTTCCGCGTGCGGAAACCAGCAAATTGCCCAAGTATCAAAGCGCGCTGGGTCAAACCAGGTATAAGAAGCAAGCTGAAACCAACCGAGATTCCCAGCTCCCCACCCACATCCGTCCTTCACCTGTCGTTCCAAATCCATGTCGCTCACTCTTCTCTGGGACGGTGAAACTCACTACTTCGAACCTCGACCGAAGGTTGCGGGTCGCGGTATCATCCACCACAACGCGCGAATGGAACACAGAATAAACGAGCACGTATACATCCTCCGCAGTGGCATGGAGGGCGCGGAGCCCAAATCCCCGGTCATTTTGAAGATCGCGCGCGACGCAGGGGAAATCGCCGCGCTCGAGCTGGAGGCGTCGCTCTACGTGAATGAATTGAAGAGTCTCCAGGGGAAATACGTGCCGCATTTTTTTGGCATTTATCACGGTGCGGTGGCGGGGTCGCCGGTGGCGTGCATGCTGCTCGAGTATTGCACCCCCGGAAATCTCAGGCTGACGCACCACGAGAAGAAGTGACTCTCTAAATCCATCTTTCCCGTTCATAGAATTTATAACGTCGTCTCTCAGCCGGAAAATCATGCTCGCTGCATGCGCCATCCACGCAGGCAAGTGCCTTCGAGTAGTTAGCGCAAGAAATACTGACCGCCTCTTTCAGCTGGACTTATGCACTGCGATCTGGAAAACAGCCAGCATTTCGTTATGTTGGGGCCCGACATTAGGATCGTGGATTTCAGCTGCGCGGTTCCTCATAGGTGCTACGGCGCAACGCCCGTACTGCATGCCGGGATGGGTGGACCTTCGTCGGAGGGTTGTCGAGAACTCGAAATGCTCGAACGAACCTACGGCATCTTCAGCAGCGAGCCGTTTCCGATTGTCAACACCCCAGCCGTCAATCAGCTGCGGCAAGGGAATCCCCTGCATTTGCTTGCGCGTAGATTTGTTGGCATGATGGCTCTAGATTGAACTGTACAAATATGAATACTAGAGGGTTCGACTATGAGATATTCAGATTCAGTCAGTTGAAATATGGCGCACCCTATAATGATTTATCTAGAAACTCTAAAACACATCCTCGGTCACTGAGGCGTTGATGCATGGCAGAAAACCGCTCGTGTGTGCGCAACCGTTCCTGTATCCCGAAAATGCGGAGGTGCCGGAGATTGGGGAACATCCCGCTTGCAAATGCATCAAAATGCCGCTCCATGTGCTCCCATTCGTCCTGCACATCCTCTAGAAATGGAATCTCGGCCATATGGATACCGATGGAAGTGACCGATGGATAGACAGCCGTTTCCTGCTCCGCATCCATCCCCGGCGGGACGGTTGTGAAGAGATAGTAGTTAATTTCGCGGAGGGAGGGGCAGTGGCCGAAGCACGAGGTGAGATGGTACTCGAGTAAGAAGCGTACATGCTTGCCGAACTCGACGACCGTGAGCTGCGGGCCCAGCACCTCCCACAACATGTCCATGCCGCCGGCCGCCAGGGGTGAGTCCACGACCAGGCGATCAAGAGCGGTCAACGACCAGCGGACCACAATATGCCGGATCAGGAGCGCACTTGCCATGCTGAGGCGCAATGTACGGAGGCGCGGGAGGGAGATGCGGGCAGCACCGAGGCCATGGAACGGCGTGAAGTTGGGTCTGGCGACGCCGACGAAGAGGTATTCGAGGTTCGGGGCGGCGGCCAGGACCGTGGTAAGCGAGTTGATGCCCCCCGATCGGGCTGCCTCGGCGTGGTTCCACCAGTCCAGTCTCTTTAACGAAAGCAGCGGTGGGCAAGTCGCGTCAAAGTCGAATCGCAGGCTTCGGAACGGGGACGGCCGGTACAGTGGTCGGACGAGCACCTCGAGATTAGGATATAAGCTAAGAATTTCAGTCGACGGAATGGGCCGAGGGCTTTCAGTGACGGTCGACGTGTAAGGCAGGATTGCCCGTTGAACCTGCGAAGTATTAGAAGAAACCTAATCTTTCTCTGAAGAAACGGACCCATCGTCCATATTTTGCATGCGTTACAGTGTCGCCGGCCCAGATATTGTTTGCCAGCTTCACGTTGCGATAAAGGAGCGATATCGACCAGGCACGCCAATTGCGACAGACTAAAACAACGGCGGTGTATGGGCTGCCTCCGTCTCCCTCGGACGCGGTGCCAGGAATGGGCTGGAATGCCGCATGCGAGACGATGTATGTACGATCCTCCAGTCTCGCGAATATTTCAAGCCAGAGCTCGGTAGGGAGAGTTTCGTGGTGAAGCAGCGACATCGTTGCCTAGTAAGTACTAAGTGAAAATAAAGCCACTGTGAGGTCGCCTTATCTTATCTACACCGCCATGCATCATCTCCGAGTCTCTGATCCCTGCTCTGATTCCCAACCTCTTCCTATGCTGAGCTCAGCTTTGCTTTGCGTTCAACGCATGCCGGCACGCAAATATGCAGCGTGAGTCAATCACAGGTATCCCGGCTCAAAATAAGCCCAGGAAGCGCCGAAAAATCGCATAAATACTGTTCGAGTCACAAGTTTTGTATCAACAATGTCTCGTTCCTTCCCCTACCTTGTTGTCGCAGCGTTCTCCAAAGGTCCATTCAATGGCAATCCCGCCGCCGCCGTCTTCATCGACGAGAACCTCGAAACAGACACGCTCATGAAGATAGCGGCGAATCTCAACCAGCCCATAACGTCCGTCATCGGACCGCAGATACCGTCCGCCGACAAGACGGCCGCGGCGTTTAGCATCCGCTGGTTCACGCCTACCTTCCATGAGATCCCGATTTGTGGTCATGGGACGATGGTGGCTGCTCGGGCAATCTTTGAGAAAGGTCTCGTCGCGGATTCCGTCGAGGTCATTGAACTGCATACCAAAACGGGTGGCGTGATGAAAGCACGAAAGGTCGCAACGGACGGCGTCGGTATCGAAATTCGACTCCCATCTGGGACGTTGACGGATGTCTCGTCTGAGGAGAGACCTAAGATAGCGGCAGCTGTTTCCAAGGCATTTGGCCGGAACGTCGCAATCAAGTACATTGGCGCTGGCGGCAAGGGGTTCGAGAACTATGTCATGGTCGAACTAGACGAGCAGGAAAAATTGGGGAAGAGTGAGGTCGATGCCGTTGCCCTCGTGAGTCATCCATGGCCAGAGTTTTGATGAATCGGGCTCATCCGTCCCAACCCAAGCTTGATACAGGATATACCATAAACGTGATCACAACGGCCTCGTCAAGCGGTGAAGAGCTGTTCGTTTCCCGCATGTTTGCGCCTGTGGTGATTCCGCCGCCGTTCGAAGATCAGGTTTGTGGGTCGGCGCATTGCTTGACAGGCCCATACTGGCACCAAAAGAACAGCCTTGCGACAGACCAAGCATTCGACGCAAAAATGGTCAGTTCTCGTGGAGGAGACCTGAACGTGTTCTGGGACCAGACGGCCGCTGTGATTGCACTCAAGGGTGAAACATTTGTCATGGCTAGCGGGGAGATATATATTTAAATGGAGACTGAGAGCGGAAATGACTGTACTGGAGGAGTGTCGTTGAAGATTGACCGTGTTCTTGATGAAAGCAACTGGACAAAATGCGCCAAGTAAAGTTCGTTGGAGGGAGAAGTAAACGAGAAGTCGATTGAGCAAAGTACGACAGCTCAAGACTTCTCCAGTTCCGCCACCAAATCCCGAAGCATTTGTCGCTCCTCTTCCTGATACTTGACAGACTTGCTCGGCCCCATTGCTTCCACCAGCACTGCCGTCTCCTCAGCAAGCCGACGCGCCTCATCTACCTTGCTGCCGCCCTGTCTCCATAGCGCCTCGATGATCCTACGCGTCGTCCCGAGCGCCTGCGGCGAGTCGATCCCCAGCTTCTCGTGCTTTTGCATCCACGGCAGCACCTCGCACTCCAACCGCTCCGCCTCCGCATACTCTCCGTGCTTCAGCTTGAACTCAGCCAACATGTTCAGCCACGGCACGCGCCGGTCTCCCTCCGACGTCTCGAGCATGATGCGCAACGTCTCGGCCTGTTCGGGCGCGTCCAGGTATTTCTGCATCGTCTGGATGCCCAATATGAGACGCGACCACTCGGGGTAATCGGCGACGTGCAGCAGCACCGGAGCCGCAGCGGCTTTGCGAGTGGCGAGACGCGCTTCGAGGAGGGAAAGCAAGAAGGCGAACCTGGCGGGCACGGAGAGCGTTCCGTCAAAATTCATGTCCTCTAGCTCGGAAGGACTGTAGCATGTGAGAAAGTTGCGGCCGGCGGTGAATGGGAGATCGCGCCAGAATAGGGTGTCAGGAACATCGTAGTCCCACTCGAATTTGGGCTGCTGCTGCGCTGTATCTTTAGGGTCGGTCATTGCACTGTGGTGGTGGTTGGACTTTAACGTGCGCAAGGACCAATGATCGCGGCAGCGTTGGCAACAAGCAGCCGAGTCTAACCGAGCATATGCATGAGTCGATAGGAGTCGATAGGCCAAAGTTCGCCACAGAGCTTGATGTCGCAGCCTGACATGTCCGACGGCGGTAGCGACCAGAGAAACTTTGAAGAAACTGCAATGGAGTCGACTGAAAGTGGATTGCGTTGGGAATGGCGTGCTTTAGGTCATATGTTGGAGATGGCTGGGGATGGCTAGTAGTCCAGCACCGAGTAAGATTCAAATTGCCTGCATGAAGGAGGAGTTGAATTGCCCGGATATCACAAGACATCAAGGATCTTCCCTCCAAAATACCATGGAAACAGACATTCCATTGGTCGCTCAGCGGTCGCCGACTGTGGAGGTCCTCTCGGACTACCGGCACGAGAGAACGATCGCTTCACAAGAGCCGCTAAGTGATACTTTCGCTGACATAGACTGACGCATGCATTCTTGGCATGGACGGGCACTCCGACGGGCGTTCCGTGGCTCGTCTATGTAATCCTCGCAGCGACTCTGAATTCCCGACTCTCGGAATATCGCTGCTGACGAAGGCCAATCGAGGTATAAGTATGTTCGAGGTCGTCGACCAGCTACATCAACTTTCACACTTCAAACAATGTCCTCCTACGTTATTACTGGCGCTTCCAGGGGAATCGGCGTCCGAGGATTCACTTTATCTCCCTTGTCGTCGAAACTAACGTCTTTTATTTAGCTTGAATTCGTCAGGCAGCTGAGTACCAACAGCGAGAACAAAGTCTTCGCCCTTGTTCGCAACAAAGCTACGGCCACCAAGCTCAAGAGTTTGGCCAGGAATAACATTACAATTCTCGAGGCGGATGTTACTGATGGGAAGGCTCTTCAGGTATATGTGTCCCGGGCTACAGTCTCCCGTCGAAGCTGACCTTTATATTAGCTTGCAGCAGCTGAGGTTTCAAAAGCCACTGACAACAAGTTGGACTATTTGATCAACAACGCTGGCTCGTCTACGGACCCAGGGCTGACCCTAGACCAATTGTGAGTTCAGTTTCCCCAAAAGTCAAAATCACCTATGTTTCAACCCAATTTAGCCCCAGCCCAGAGGCCGTCGAAAAAGATCTAGTGGAAAATGTATGATATGGTCTCACCTGATTTTATCTCACATTAAATCTATGGATCTAGTTCAAATCCAATGCCGTCAGCGTAGTCCACAGCACCAACGCATTCCTTCCGCTTCTCAAGAACGGCTCAGCCAAGAGAGTGCTCACTTTGGGCAGTGGTCTTGGGGATCTCGATCTGACTCTAACGTGGGGAGTCACTTCCCGGGCTGGCTACTCGATTGCCAAGGCCGCCTTGAACCTGGTCGTAGCCAAGTACGCCGCTCAATACAAAGCCGAGGGCTTTGTATTCCTATGCATTAGCCCGGGAGTCGTGGACACTTCAGCCGACGCCACGTCTGAGCGTCAGTCACTTTCCTTTCTCTTCTTCGATGCCCATCCTAACTTGATTCTCGCAGCATCCGCCGGAACTGTCGCCGAGAATACCTCGCTATTCAAGGCAACCGCCATACCACCAAACTTCAAAGGCCCCATCACTCCTGAGGAATCGGTCAGGTTGCAGTTGGAAGTCTTCAACAGGTGGACTGTCGAGGAGACTGGCGCGTTCGTATCCCAACACGGGAATAAACAATGGGTATAGTGATTATTAAAATTGAAATACACGAAGCTTTCGTATAGGTCCGACGTACTCGTTCATACAAGGATACCTACCTACTTCCAATTTAATTCCTCTCGGCTCTGCGAGAAATAAAAAAAGATTGTACGTTCCAAACGGCAGTTTGGTGTGCCCACTTGACGCAGTGCAAGCTGCCCGGATCCGCGTCCCTCAACGCTATCTCAGACAACATTGTTTTCCATTGTACTTTGAACCACACGGCCGTTCACAACTTGAACGAGTTGTTATAACCTCACGCCACTTTCTGTCTGGACTACCAACCTCGTAGTATGTCTCTTGCTTATCTCTGGGGCTGCCCTGGATCTGCGATTCTCGTTCCTCAGTTCTCTACGGTGTCGAGTTTGGGCGTGAAAGAATTGATATTAGGAATCGATTTGGAAAGTAGGTATCCTTATATGGACGAGGGCGTCGGACTCGGGTAGGTTTTGAATCTGGGTGTATATCAATCTGAATCACTACACGATTTTTTTTGACCCATGTTGCGAAACGAACGCGTGTGTAGGAGTCCTCGACAATCCACCTGTTGAAAACTTCCAACTGCAGTCTAACCGATTCCTCAGGAGTGATACGACCTTTCAAGTTTGTTGGAGATGGCTGAGGATGGCTGGATATTTGAGTAGTCCAGCACCGAGTAAAATTCAAATTGCTTGCATGAAGGAGGAGGAAGAGTTTGAATTTGAAGGCCAACAACAGTTTCCCACGCTCAGGCTGCAGCGCATCACAGGTCTTTCCGTTGGTTGCGTCGATGCTGACAGTCATTTCGCGAAGCACGAGACGGCGTTCAAATCTCTCACAGGTCGGAATGTGTAGAACTAGAAGAAAGCCTCATTCAAAATTGCTCTGGGCACGAATTTGGCTGGGATATTCACAACGGTTGGTGCCTCAACCAAGTCCGTCGGCATATAAAACAACTCGCCACTTGCCCGCCTTGGCCGACTTGATCCGAACAGCCTTCGAGTCACTGCTTCGACCAGTAAAATTTTAGGCCCCGCGCTGCCGTGGCAACTGCGCAAGTGATACTTGTATGCGCCTGGTTTTCGCTGACACACCCAGGGACACCCTCCCCTCCAATTCCCCGAACCTCGGAATATCGATTCAATAGGCTGACGCATGATTTGCATTCTCATGGACGTGCGTCGTGTTGGTCGGAACCGGCTATACGGCTCTTTCGCCTCGAGCTTTTGCGTATCGTTAATCCTTGCAGCCAATCTGAATTCCCGACTCTCGGAATATCGGTGCTGACGAAGGCCAATCGAGGTATAAGTATGTTCGAGGTCGTCGAGCAGCTACATCAACTTTCACACTTCAAACAATGTCCTCCTACGTTATTACTGGCGCTTCCAGGGGAATCGGCGTCCGAGGATTCACTTTATCTCCCTTGTCGTTGAAACTAACGTCTTTTATTTAGCTTGAATTCGTCAGGCAGCTGAGTGCCAACAGCGAGAACAAAGTCTTCGCCCTTGTTCGCAACAAAGCTACGGCCATCAAGCTCAAGGATTTGGCCAGGAATAACATTACAATTCTCGAGGCGGATGTTACTGATGGGAAGGCTCTTCAGGTATATTGTCCCGGGCTACAGTCTCCCGTCGAAGCTGACCTTTAGATGTAGTTTGCAGCAGCTGAGGTTTCAAAAGCCACTGACAACAAATTGGACTATTTGATCAACAACGCTGGCTCGTCTACGGACCCAGGGCTGACCCTAGACCAATTGTGAGTCCAGTTTCCCAAAAAGTAAAAATCACCTATGTTTCAACCCAATTTAGCCCCAGCCCAGAGGCCGTCGAAAAAGATCTGGTGGAAAATGTACGATATGGCCTCACCTGATTCTATCTCACATTAAATCTATGGATCTAGTTCAAATCCAATGCCGTCAGCGTAGTCCACAGCACCAACGCATTCCTTCCGCTTCTCAAGAACGGCTCAACCAAGAGAGTGCTCACTTTGGGCAGTGGTCTCGGGGATCTCGATCTGACTCTGACGTGGGGAACCACCTCCCGGCCCAGCTACTCGATTGCCAAGGCTGCCTTGAACCTGGTCGTAGCCAAGTACGCCGCTCAATACAAAGCCGAGGGCTTTGTATTCCTATGCATTAGCCCGGGAGTCGTGGACACTTCAGCCGACGCCACGTCTGAGCGTCAGTCACTTTCCTTTCTCTTTTTTGATGCCGCATCCTAACTTGATTCTCGCAGCATCCGCAGGAACTGTCGCAGAGAATACCTCGCTATTCAAGGCAATCGCCACAATTCCAAACTTCAAAGGCCCCATCACTCCTGAGGAATCGGTCAGGTTGCAGTTGGAACTTTTGAACAGGTGGACTGTCGAGGAGACTGGCGCGTTCGTTTCCCAACACGGGAATAAAGAATGGATATAGTGATTATTGAAATTGAAATACACAAAGCTTTCTTATAGGTCCGACGTACTCGTTCATACAAGGATACCTACCTACTTCCAATTCAATTCCTCTCGGCTCTGCGAGAAATAAAAAAATCTACGTTGCAAACGGCAGTTTGGTGTGCCCACTTGATGCAGTGCAAGCTGCCAAAATGCGGTCCAGTCTACGAAAGACGTGTTTGTTTTAAACAAAGCGGACAGCCCAAATTACGGTGAGAAGAGATTGTTGTTGGCTAGTATACAACAAAGAGATTCGCTACAGATCCAGTATAAATAGCAAAGGTACATACATATTCAACGAGCTACTTATTCGCACTCATTCCACTCTGCGTCAAAAACTCGGATACCCCTTCGCAAAAGCCGACGCCTCCACTCCCGTAGTTCGCCCTGCACCCCCGCCGCCTGTGCGCTCGACCCCATCCCCTTCCTTAGCCAGCGGACGTCCCTCGCCCGCACCGCGCGCAATGCCGGCAGGCGAGGCAGCAGGCGCTCGAGGACGGTCCAGAAGTCGGGGTCGGGCCGGGGCACGGAGAGGATCTGTAGTGGGTGGGAGGTTCCGGCAGGGATGGTGAGCTGAGATGGGAGGGGCCGCTCAAGGGAGAGGTGACGGAGGGTGGGCGACGTGCATAGCACGGTATGCGGGGATGGATGGAGCCTCGTTGGCCATGATTTGGGGGTAAAGAGGAGGAGAGACCGTAAGGAAGCGCCGTGAGCCGCAATGAACTGCGAAGAGAGAGCGGTGGGGACGTCGTCGTATGGGGTTATGGTTAGTTTCTGGAGAGCGGGAAGGGGGGAGAGAAGGAGGGAAAGAAGAAGTGTCGATGAGTAGACAGAGATGATAGTCAGTGTTCGCAGACATGGCAAGGCGAAAGGGATAAAGGAATCGGGGACCGATAGTTCTGCAGTTTGGAATGCAGGGTCCATTTCTGCGGGATCCAGTCCTCGACCAATTAATTCGAGTTCTTCGAGGTTTGGGCAGCATCGGAGCAACTGTATGAGTGGTTCTTCCATTTCAGGACCAGACGGCGTGTAACTGATGCCTTCGAGAGCGCGAATATTATCGGCCCCCGCACGTTGTCCCAGAGACTCCATGGCTCGCCGGCTGAGGACAAACGACGGATTCATAGACAGACGCGCGAGGAAAGGCACCAATGCGAATAATTTCACGAGCAGTGAGTCGAGGACGAGTGCTTGTGTGCGTCCAGTATATTCAATGCAAGATAAATTGAGTATCTGCACCCATCTGCCAGGCGTCGAGAATGGGATTCGACGAATCGAATCCCATCGCTGGTCCGCAAAGTGTAGTCGTGCCACGAATTTCTCGAAAGTATGAGTGTTTGAAGTTGCGACGCGTGCGTACAGCAGCGGCAACACAATTTCCTTTGTGCATTCGAGTTGGTACATCTGGGGAGAGACGCCGGTTGAGCACTAACCTTGAACTGTCTGCATACGGTAAGCAACGACCATAACTGGCGCAGGCCCGGCTGAATCGCCACGAATTCAAAGATCGCCAACCAAAGTTCTGACGGCAAGGATGGCACTATTTTTGGAGGCGGCAGAAGAGCGACGAGGAAGAACGAGCCAGCGTGTTGCGCATAGGGGCGGGGACGCAGCAATATGCTCTGGGTGCACGACATAGAGGGTGCGGAGAAAGATCCTGGATGATCCTAATAAAGTATCGTGGAGATACACGCGACTGCTCCGTTTTGATCCCATTGACAGTCGATATTTTTTGGTTCTAAGTAGTCGGACCCATTGTCTGTTTTCCGCCCCTACACACGTAGTACATTCGTTCCATCCCATTACACAGTACATATTCATTTGGGCCCCAGAATATCCGCCATGGATTCAACAAATTTGTCATAGTCGTCCTTCGCGCCCTTGGCAGCTGGCGTCTCTTTGGCGCTCACCTTCCCGGTCGCAGCCGAGGACGCATTGACCGTGGGAGGGGCCCCGAATTTCCCCTTGAGAGAACCCAACAAATCGGGACGCACAGGCAACGATTCCTCTGCCGTAGGACTTGCGGTCCCCGGTTTGTTCGGCAGCGTGCTAAGTGACGGCGCGGCGTTCACTCGCGACGAGGAGGCACTCGACGCAGCGACAGCCTTTTTGCGCTTCACATTCGAAGGCACAAACGACGTCGCTTCCTTTTTGAAGTCTCGCAGCTCGGGCGCCGCGAAGACGGTCGCGGACATTAGTTTCGCGCTTTCGAGGGCGGCGACGGGCTTTGGCGGGAGCGACGCGGATCCTGGGGGGACGACAGAGCCGGGTTTGGGAGGAAGACCAGAATGCGAGTGCGCCGCCGCTCTGTGGGCCTGGAAGGTCTGGTGCGGAATATTGGATAAGGGGTCTTGCATGGAGGATGGGTTCCGAACAGGTGGATAGAATCCAGGGGGCGGTGGCGGTAGTGCGAACCCTTGGGGAGGGAAATTGGGGAAGTTTGGAGGCGGCGGGGGGAGTCCACCCATTGAAGGAAAGCCCGGGGGGAAGCTTGCTCCCGGGAATCCGGGAGGGCGGGGAGGAAGATTGTTTGGTGGGAAGCCAGGCGGTGGTGGAGGAAGCGGAGTATTGGACGGTCGAGGAGGTAGTGATCCAGGGAGAGCCATAGGAGGAGGCGGGGGAGGATGTGGAGGAAGGAAAGGTGGGGCGGGAGGCAGGCTCGATGCTGAAGACGAATTAGCATGAACTGGACAGAAATAATGGAGTATTTACTCGACCCGGGCGGCGGTCCCTCGGGCATGGGGATATCATCGTCGCTATCATCCTCTTCTGCTTCTGGAGGAGGTCCCTCGGGCATGGCCACATCGTCATCTTTGAAAGAGTCAGACGATAATATGTTGAGCAGCGCGGACGTACCATCATCGTCCGAGTCGTCACTGTACACCTCACCCGGCTGCCGGGCTAGCATGCAAGTAGTGAGTGAGACAAAGTCAACAGGCAAAAATATATAAACCTACGTCGCTCCTGATACGGCATCCCTGGCGGAGCCACGCCAAAGGGATTCATGACTGGATCATAATATATGCTGCGTTCCGGATGTCGGGGGAGCCCATTCTTGTCGAAGAAATTGCGGCTCGGCAACAAGACCTCATCGTCGGGTTTGGCGTTATCCTTGTTCCTATAGACGAGTCTTCGCTGCTCAGGATGCTCCTTGAGATATTCTTCTTTTTTCTGGTATATTTTGTCCAGTTCCGCTTTGGCTTCTGCGTAACGAGCCTTGTCCTTAGGTTCTACCGCGAATTCAAGACGTTCTACTTCCGCGGCGAGCTCTGCTTGCGGTTAGCGACGGATTGAGTTCATCCAACAATAGGCTCACCAGTAGTGTCCTTCTTCACAAGCGCAAAGTCGCGCGCTTTGGATCGTTCTGCCTTGTTCTACTGCATGGTATCACGTCAGGATTTACCCACCTTCCTGGGACTCCACTCGCCTTCTTAAGTTCTTTCTTGCGAAGAGCCTTTCCTACACAATGTTTGTAATAATAGGTTTCAGAAAAGGTGCAAACTCACGGTGGGCATCCGCTGGATTCAGATTTTTCTTCGCCATGGATTAACGAAATTCGGACAACGGATGTTGTCGATAGCGTGTCTGTTAGAGAGACTGGATCGGCTCGTCGCGTACAATCTATCCACACCGCTGAAGCACAGAAATAAAACGCGTGGAAGTTTGGGGAGACCCGGATTGATGGGAAGTAATTTGTCATCCCGGGCCCACACCTTGATTTGGACGGTCACTGGGCGGCGACTCGACGCCCACAAAACGCCCATAAAACCGCGTGAAAGCTCGCATGGGACGCGTCTTTGGGCTTTCTGTCTTTACCATTTAGCTATAGGAGCTTTTGGTATCGTTCTGAGCTTCTGTTTGTCTCTCTGCTGGCCGTTCCTTTTCTGCAACACCTCGGCTTCTTTAATCGCGACCTGCTTGTAGCCCATATTATTAGTTCGCCCTCTGCACGCCAAGATTCTCAGGATTTCAGTCGGAACACACAATAAAGCAGCCATGGCATCGAGCTATAACGTGGGAGGCCTCCTACTCATTGGGCTCATATTTCATGTGGTGTACATCTGCTCTGGTTAGTAGACTGTGCTCGACTGCAATTACCAGTGCCAATCTTATTATTCAGTGTTCGACTGCTACTTTACTAGTCCCGTTGTGCATGGAATGCAAAGCCACGGGCTCAGCTCAGCTGAATCTAAACGACTTGTCCTCATCGTAGGTAGGTAGAATTGTCATCGTGGATGTGGTATTCCCTCTTACAATTCAAAGGCGATGGACTTCGTGCAGATCTGTTATTCCACAAAAACGGTTTCCAACCTGGCATACCAGACGGCCCGGAAATTGTTGCGCCATATTTGAGGTCCATTGTCGAAAGCAGGGGGGCGTTTGGGGTATCTCACACCCGGGTTCCTACTGAGAGCAGGCCCGGCCATGTCGCACTTATTGGTCAAAATTTCTCCTTTATGGTCTTCATATTTTGAATGAGACTTGTCAGGCGGTATGTACGAAGATGTCTCCGCCGTAACAAAGGCAAGGCTCTCGCTGTTGACCCTCCTTGTTCTAACATTTAGCCCCAGGGCTGGAAAACGAATCCCGTAGGTCGAGTTCGTCACATTTGACTCGAAAACCGTTACCGATTCGTGCAGGTGGATTTCGACTCGGTATTCAATAAATCTTCGACGACATTTTCATTTGGATCTCCGGATATCTTGCCCATGTTCTCCCGTGGCGCAACGCCCGGGAAGGTCATGACCTGGTGTTACGACGCGGATGAGGAGGACTTTACGAAAGGCTTGTAGATTTGTTCACGCCCCTTTCCTCTCACTAACTGTGTCTTAGACGCGACGGGTCTTGATATTTGGGTCTATGATCACCTCGAAAGCCTTCTTCAAAACGCGACTACAAATGCTACCTTGAACTCGCAGCTACGTGCCCCCGGCACTGTACTTTTCCTTCATCTACTCGGTCTAGACACCACTGGCCACTCGTACCGACCTTTCTCTCCGGTACCCCATTCGCAGTAATAGCCGATATGTCGTTGAGCCTCTCTGCAGGAGTACATGAAAAACATCCAAGTCGTCGACCAAATTGTTCGTCAGACTGAAACCCTTCTGCAAAAATTTTACCAGGACGACGATACCAGCTATATCTTCACTGCGGATCATGGAATGTCGACCATCGGAAACCACGGAGACGGCCGTACGTAGACACGAAGTTTATGCCTTTTCCATACTCACGGCTTGTTATCCAGACCCAGATAATACACGCACACCCCTAATTGCCTGGGGCAAGGGCATCCGTGGTCCACTGCCCGACTCTTCAGCCTCTTCCCACGATTCATTTTCGAAGCCTTGGGAATTGAACCATCTCCAACGCCGAGATGTAGAGCAGGCTGACATCGCCCCGCTCATGGCCGCTCTATTGGGCATCGATTGGCCTGTGAACTCGGTGGGTGTTCTCCCCGACGTGAACCCGACAAGGCCTGGGTATTTGCTACCCCGAGAAGGCGACAGAACACTCGCGAAAGCAGCTCAAGTGAATGCAAAGGTTAGGAATTTTTATGGATGTAGAATTGTCATTTTAATTGTGCGCAGATGATAATAGAACAATATAGGGTCAAGCACGGTATTTTACACTTCTTCCTCTCGCAGTGCTTGCTTCTCATTCTTCCATCAGAGCTGAAGCAGTCGAACACCGTTTTGTATAAATCGTACGGACCCCTCGAAGGAGCGGGCCCCTCCAACAGGTTCTCAAAATTACACCTGATAGAGCGTGCGATTTCGGAAGAGCAATGGCGCACGGCGCGCGAGCTCTCTGCGGATCTCATCAAAGAAGGGCTCGAGGGTCTACGGTATCTTCAAACATACGAACGTACGCTAATCAGAGGGATGGCCATTGCCGCTTATACCGGTTGGGCCGCTTACGCAGCGTTGTTTATATTTCGCCCTCTCGACACATACGGCGCTCACTCCAGTAGTGGTCGAGCCATTGTCACTGGCCTCGCTGGGCTTGCACTCATGGCATTTTGGACCTTGTTCGCAATCCAGGGATCCCCGTGGACGTATTACCTGTACATCGCATTTCCATGCTACTTTTGGCAGCAGTTCGTGGTTCAAGTGTTGCCGGTACTCCGAGACCAGACGCGTCGCATTGGGTATACCCAGACTGTGCTCTACGGGGGCCTGCTCATTTTATCGCTGCAAAGCATGGTTGTAAGCACTGCGTCGTTTATACCTTTCTGTTCCTGATAGCAAGCTTGCAGTCCGCCTACGTCGAACGGTCTGTCTGGAGCATGGGATTCTTCCTCATTGGAATCGTGTGGCCTGTCGGCACTTGGACGACGGAAAGCTGGAGCCGGTTATCAACGCCATACCTCTGGCCCGCATCTTGCTTGTTGACCGCGATCTTCCCTCTTCTGTCTGTCGATAAGACGGAAGATGTGCTTGTCATGTGCGTCTTGGTCTGGAGTATGTGCGCGTACATTCTGTTGACTTCGCATATAGTCTCGCGGGTGGTCTTTCCATGATCGTTGCTGGGACTGTGTTTTCACAAACTATCCCGAGGCGCAGACCGTTGTCCCAGCTTTTCATAGCTCAGGTAATTAATCCTCTCTCCGTCTTATTCACCTTCTTTTAATTAAAAGTTTTGTGATAGGGCATACTCATCGCGCTCGCTATGGTGATCACCTCAAGTTCGGTTCACCATCTGCAAGCAAAATTAGGGCTACCTCTTCTCAATCAGGTTGCGGGGTGGATCGTGCTGGGTATGAAGTGCATTTATCTTGAGCTATATACCCATCCTGACCGTTTACTCTCAGTCGTTGCTTCACTCCTTCCCTTTGTATCCCAAGTGCAGCATGATAGCGCGCGCTCGAAAATGCTCATGTATTTCCTGGCTTTCGGACCGTGCTTTGTCATTCTGTCTATCAGCGTCGAGGGGCTCTTCTACGTGGCGTACTCCATCACGTTGGCGTCGTGGATTGAAGTCGAAAGGTCCCTCCGAGGCGACCTCGAGCGGGTCAAGAAATCGAAGAGCGTTCTACAATATCGATTCCAGCCCGACGACATCCGAATAGCGCTGTTCTTCTTATTTTTCGTTCAGGTCGGGTTCTTTGGTACGGGAAAGTGAGTAGTGGCTTGCATTATCTGGAATTGAAAGCTAACCCTTCATGCCAGTGTTGCATCGATCTCGTTAGTAGACTATTGCAAGGATATTAAAGTGGAGGTTAACATTTTCATAGATCGTTCTACCTGTCCCCGGTATATCGACTCATCCCGGTATTCAGCCCCTTCGCGATGGGGCTCCTACTGGTCTGCCTCTCCCTCGCTGTTTTTATCCAAAATGAAAAGCGATTCGTACAGGTATTCAAAATTATCGCGCCCTACATCATATTATCCGTGACGTTTGCTGCTGTGAACGATGCTCTCCATCTACCCCCGTTCTCACTATTCCTGGTCGCTCTCACCTTGACGGACGGCATGACACTGACGTTCTTTTTTAATGTGACGGACACTGGTGAGTCTTTTTGACCGCCGAATTCATACCTGGCCATGGCCTTACGCGTTTCAGGCTCGTGGCTCGAAATCGGACAGACGATCAGCTTCTTTTGTATATCTTCGTTATTGTTGTTGTGGTCGGCAGGCGTGTGTGCGCTCGGAGAGTATCTAATGGTGGATGTAATGGCTGCAAATCAAAAGGTCACAGAGTGAGGCGTATCATTTATTTTTCTTCCGTAGAAACCCTGCATACGTGCTTCCAATTTCTATATCTATTCAATTTGGCCAAAATTCCCAAATTGGGATGCGATGGGTTGTTTGGGAGGCAAGCATTGATACCATCATTCGCCATTCATCCCTATCAAATCCCAATCATCATATGGCTTCATCGGGGATTGTTCGACCGTTGAGCAATATGGATTTCTGATGACTGGCGAAATAGAACGTTTCTTACCATTGCTTGCAAAGCCCCGGCGGCCTCTCACCGTGGAACAAAGTTCAACGAACTTGGCCTTGGACTTCTTGCTACTCAGCCTGCTTATAGCTCCGCCATGTTCTTGTGCGTCTAGGATTCAAGTGGCGAGGAGCAGCTGCGAGAAAGCGGCCTGAACGAGCTCTGCGGTCCGGGGACGAGCTCATTGGAACTATTTCACGATGACTCGGACTCGGATGAGGAAGCAGAGAATGAGATCGTTCCCAGATCACCTCGGGCGCCCCGCAAACCTGTAATTCACGGGCTACAGCTTGCGAGCTACAAACATTACTTTTGCGGGGTAAGCGGCAACTCCCGATCGCAGATAGGCTGGGCGAACCTGTTTCCAGGCATGTTTGGCACACCACATCTACCGCTGCCTCAACCTTGTCTTTGACACCGCACGGTACGGCACCTTGGTGAAGACGCCTACTGCTGCTACGCCTGGCCGCTGCGTGGAGTTTCCTATATCATGTCCAGTATGCAATTTTTTTTTTTCAGACGTGCCAGGTGAAACCGGGCGAGCAATCTGTAGAGATCAGCGACATGACCGCTCGGCTGGTCCTGGGCGAAGCGAACATGGACGAGTGGAACCACGCGCGGTTCCTGTCAATGCTGAATCTCATTTACTGGTGTGTTGTCCAAACAAATATTTCTCGCATTCTTATGAGTCGGTGGCTGTAGTCCGCACAAAGGGTGCGACGAGACCTTCGACGCGGACGATGTCGCGCCTGCCCCGAGCGGCGTCACGCTCGTACAATGTCCGCGGTGTAGGGGTCGCTGTGTCAAGTCTGCAAGTCCGTTTGGCACGAAAGTACGTGGTGCTGCTTGCTTTCAAAATCCACCTGGTTCGTCTCAGACTGAATGGCGATGTGTAATTTTTGTAGACCTGACCTGCGCGCAATACCAGGCATTGCCGATTACCGAACGCGCGCCGGAGGACGTGGCGTTTGCGACTCTGGTGGTGTCCGAAGTGCTCCGCCATGGTCGTGCCCAAGGTGTGTCCGATCTTCTCTTCTCCCTTCCCTCCCGCTCTACCCCCACTAATTCTGTCTTTCCGTTTAGTTCGGATGCAAGTAAGCCTACTCCCCCATCTTTTCGGAGAAAAAAAACACCTGCATCTGCAAACACAACTTCTGCTACACGTGCTGACTTTGAGCACACGAACCGGAAATATCGGTGTAAACTGCTGCCCTCTGCCGCCCCACCGGCCGATGCACACCGCTTTTCCTTGGTGCTCGCGCTGCGCCCCGCCCTCGACGCACGCATCTCCACCGCTAGTTTCGCGCAGAGCCCGCTCATCGGGCCTTTTCCGCCTGCACGCCTCTCCGCGGCAAAAGACAACTTCCCGCACTGCAGCATGTACGCACGACCTGCGCGCGAGCTGTGGGACTACATCTCGGCGCAGCAACGGAGTGTGAATAACGCGCCGGAGGAGCGCGAGGCGCAGAAGCGCAAGTGGGCATTTGCTACTGCTTCGAGCGCCTCTTTGTTGCCGATAAACGTCGCGCCGTCACTCAGCACGCTGCCCAACAACGGAGACCGCGGGTCCTAATACGGCAGAGTAACTGCTACCTGTGCGTCCCGATTTCTTAGGTTCTCTCAAGAGAAAATTGGGGGTCCCTTCGACAGCCAATACGTCCTCGGCTGCGACCGGGAAGGTGAGCGCCAAACCAAAGGCGCAAAGGACGACTATGATAAATTTATTGAAGTCCATGCATGGCGGATATTCTGGGACCCAAGTGAATATGTACTGTATAATCGGACGGAACGAATCTACTCGTGGGATGGATATATTTCTTGCCTTGGTCTTACAGTATATGCTTTCTACTCTAGAGGGCACTCGACGAGCCGAGATGGCTCATTGATGGCTCATACAAACGTTCGTTCTTGATGCGTATTCGGTAAAGACCGGAGCCGGGGTGCCGAGGGAGTCATTGGAGCGAATCAAGCCGAGTCTCAGTGGACCGCTCCCACTGGCAGGGAAGGTCCCTATCTCATTCCAACACTCTCGGGTCGCTGCTAACACTCTTATCCTATGCCTAACGCCGTGACGACGCCTGCAGCCGCACCGCTGACCCCAAGGCGCGCCTCGAAGATGGCATCTAATCAGTCCTTGAATTTAAACCACCTTCTCAACTTCACACTTCCTCCGCGGCAGACCCAGCCGCCCCCGAGTCTCCCCAGGAGGAGTAGGAAGACGGGCACGCACCAAGGTGTATGGAACAAGGAACGTGAGTAGTCGCGATCCCTATTCATGCACCGTTATCAAGCGTGACGGTACCGCAGGTTTCGTTAATGCCCAGTACCGATTCGTAATGAATCCGAACGGCGACTACACGGTCCATTTTGCGGACCCTGATATGTAAGTATTTGGATTTTATTTTGCTGGTCCGAGCGCTGAGCGTTACCCCAGATTCTTCCAATGGCAGGATATCCTGCAGGTTATCATACCTCGTTCTTCGGCGCTGGCGTCTGCTGCTGCTAGCGGAGAGCGCACTGGGCAGGACGAAGGCCACACGACGTGTCCTATCTGTCTCTCCCCCCCAACGGCCCCGAGGATGACAAAGTGTGGGCATGTCCGTTTTCCCCTGCACCTCCAGAGAGCCCGCGTTAAATTCTCTGCAGGTGTTCTGCTTCCCCTGCATCCTGCATTATTTGAACACCTCTGAGAATAAATGGGCGCGCTGCCCCATCTGCTTCGACTCTGTAAACGAGAAGCAGCTCAAGAGCGTCAAGTGGTTCGATGGACCACTACACGTCGAGGAAGACACTGAGGGGCCCCCGGTCGCGGGATCCTCCTCCTCTGGCTCTGTTCGGGATACTGCATTCGAAACCGCCCCCCGCGCTGGATCTACGATGCGTATGCGCCTGATGCAACGGCCACAGATTACCACATTAGCTCTGCCGCGGTCTCATACTTGGCCTTCGGATCTCCTGCCTCCGCACCAGGCGCCTTTTCATTTCGTTCGCGATGTCTTCGACTACGCAAAGTTTATGCTCGCGTCACCGTCGTATCTTGTGGCTGACCTGACGCAAGATCTGAACGAATTGGCTTCGGAGCGCCGGATCCTCTCTGGCATGACGGACGATCTCTCTGTGTTGTTCATTGATGCTGCCGATGCAAAGGTCCGACACCAGATAGAGAAGGCGACGGCTTTAGAAACGCCTTTCCTAAGGGAAAGGATCGACAAGGCCATTCGGGACCAGCGCGAGATCGAGGAACGCGTCGCGTTCCACGAGAATCGGCGCAGGCAGGAAGCGGCCATGCACTCGCAGGCACAGCCGGATGCCCCGCAGGAATTCCTCGCCCTGCGCTCCGGCAGGATCCCCCCTTCCACGCCGGAGCCGCCCGCCGTCCAGCCCGGCGGGCGCAACAACCGCCAGCGCCGGAACGTCAACCCCCCACCGCCCTCCACGTCGACGTACTACTACTACCAGGCCGCCTCGGGCCTGCCGATCTTCCTGCACCCGCTCGACATCAAGATCCTGCTGTCGCACTTTAGCACGTACCCCGCGTTCCCGGACGCGATCACGCTGCGCGTCGACGCGCTCAGCGGGGGCACGGTCAACGACGACCTGCGCAAGCGGTGCAAGTACCTCGCGCACATGCCCGACGGCGCGGACGTCGTGTTCGTCGAGGCGGATCTGGGCGGCGTCGTCGGCGACGCGGGGCTCAGGAGCTTCGAGGGCGCGCTGAAGATGCGCGCGGCGCGGCGCAAGGAGAAGGTGCGGAAGGACGAGCGCGCGCGCGTGCGCGCGGAGGAGCGGGAGCGCGAGAGCCGGGACGTGTTTAGCGCGTCGGCGGCCGCGACGGCGACGTGGCGGTTCGCGGGGGAGGCGCCTGTTGTGGGCGAGGAGATCATGCCTGCGCAGGCCGTGCCGCCCGAGGCGGCGAGCGGCGCGTGGGGGGCGCGGAGCTTTGCGGCGGCGCTGCATTCGACGGCGGCGACGACGTCGGGTGGGCAGCCTGCGGCGCGGCGGCCGCCCGCGGAGGAGGAGGACGAGTGGGATATGGACGCCGCGTGGCATGAGCTCGAGGCCAAGAGCGGCGGGAGCAAGAAGAGGAACAAGCTCGTGGTTCTGGGCGGTGGGGGCGGGGGACGCAGGAGGCGGTAGACGGTGGGCCCGTGTACGATCTTTTCAATGGTAACTCAAGTCGTTGGTCGTCGCAATCCGTGTATACATACAACTACCAAGACAATAATAATTTAAACATGAACGCTTTCATGTTGTACGCCTTTTTTCGCCCTGCTAGAAGTGAATTGCAATATGTACACGATCATGACTTGCAATATCGACTGAACGCGACCAGGCGACGGATATCCTACACCGAGGGATATGAAGATGGTAGCAGCGGTGGTATAGGGAATAGATACGACAAAAAGAGGGGAGAAGTAACACAGCGAAGACAGCGACGCGACCGTGCTACGGAGGGAAGGCCGGTCACTATGAAACTAGTGTAGAATGTACAACACAGTCTCTGGATTAAAGATCTGGTCATAGGTAAAATGGCGGCAGCGGCGGTCGTGGGCGTAGGTCGTAAATAGATATCTACCGTTACATTAGGACGCGAGGGCGCTCGCTCAAATAATCTGCAGATAGTTGGACGGTGCGACTGCGATGTGAAATTAGAGCTGGCAGGCGCGCGAGAAGAAGGGACGTACTGCCGACCGACCCATCGGCCTTTTTGGCTTGCCACCACTTGCCCTGCTTGTCCACGATGTCGAGTATCTCACCCTTGCTGAACGATATCTCGTTGGGGTCTTCTGCCGAGGCGCTGTCTGGGGCGGTGTCAGCCTAATTTTGAATGTGCAGCAGACCCAGACACTCACAAGCATACAGCGCCTTGGCTTTGTACTGATAGCTCTCCTCCCCGGCGACAGACATGCCGCCCGTCGGCGTCGCGCCCGCACCGGACATCAGCGGTGAGCTGGGCCCGTTGTCGTTGCCCCCTATCGACCCGGGCCCGCCCGCACCCTGCTGCGGGAGATTCGACATGCTCCCTGCGGCGCCTGTGCCGAGGCTGCGGGTCATCGCACCGCCCTCGCTTGCGCCGCCAAAGCTATTTTGGCTCCTGACGCCCGCGGTCTGGCTGCCCATGCCCACGCCGCTGCCCATGCCCATGCCCATGCCCATCTTGGCGTCGTACGCCATGTCGTGCCCGATGCCCCCGCCCGAGGCGTAGTTGTTCGTTGCGTAGCCGTTCCCGGACATGGACTGCGCGCGCGTGCGTCGGCGTCGTGAAGGGGGCGTGAGGCCACCGGTGCCGAGGAGGTTGAAGATGTGCAGCGTCAGAGAGTCCTCCTCCGAAGTAAAGTAGAGCACCCAGAGGATGTTGACCATTGCGAGGATGAGCCAGCCGGCAGCCATTGCGTCGAGGGCTCCGAGGCCGGAGAAGATGCCCTGCTGGACACCGATGACCGAGAAGACGATTGCAATGGCTCCGAAGGTGGATATTTGGAAGCGGTGCATTGCTATCGAGTCTGTTGCGAGTGTGTAGAGGACGCCGAGAATTAAGGCTGCCTGGAGGAATATTGCGAACCATAGGACCCCGACAGACCCGTTCCCGACTTGAGCACTGTGAGCGCGTTTCAGACCACTATGGAGGGTGCTCACACTTCGCTGTTGCGACTGCCTGGGCTATAAATGCTATAATCCATGCTACCTGGGCAAGAAAACGGGTTCAGTTTGCGAGACTTGGTGCGAGACCGGGAGACTAACAACTGCGAGAATGCTGGTGAGAAGGAAGAGATAGTGGGTGAAGATCGGAGTGAAGTCTAGTCCTTCATTTCCGCGGGGAGGCATATTGGCGGCAGGAGGAGGAGGGAAGTCGGATTGTTGCATTCAAAGTCCGCAGCACAAACAAACACGTGCCGTTGTTCCGCTTAACTTGAACTCCAACTTGAGCGGGGGGAAGTAACTCTCAGGAAGCTCTTATTTCTTGCTCAAACCCTGTTTAATAAACCTGGCCTCACCCCACGAATGGTGACGGACGTGTACTCACTGCTTAACAATGATGGCCTCCTGGGCAACGCCGACGACAGCGAACTGCGATGACGCGCCCAAATGACGCACGACCCAGTCTCGGATGCATATGCATTTTTTTAGCTTGGACATACGGAGAAAGGAGGATCTTTTTACGGAGGATGCTAAAAAAAGTCTTACGCCAGAATCGACAATCCTTGCAGCCTGAGCATGTTCAGGCGTGCAGGGCATGCACACGGCCAAGAACGCTGGTAGACTCGGACTCGACCACATATTTTTGGGCGATGTGGGAAACCTGGCAAACTCTTCATAGTTCTCATCGTCGCCGTAGTGATTGCTGAATTTTCGCACAAATACATTCATATGTAAACACGCGAAGTGAAAGTCTGAAGGAGAGCTAACTAAATCGGCCGGTTTCCACTCCAAAAAAGCCTTACCCTGGACCGCGGCAGGTGTGACCTGGAGAAAGGTCTTCAGTCGGATTGCTACCCGTTGGTTCCTAATTGCATCAGGAAAACCAGAAGTTACTTGACAGTACGGCATAGCACTCCATAGCACTCCATAGCACTCCATAGCAAATTTGTGGCTGTGATGTACCTATGGCCCCACTATGGAGCACTATACAGTGCTGCATAGTGCTGCATAGGCTCGCATAGGCCCCATAGGTACATCTCGGCTACGGTTTTCCTGATGACTGGGACTGCTGCGGTTAATGCATTGCTTCCTTCCAACCCTATAATATTTCATTACGTTTTTCCCCTTCGGAAATGAATGCGGGAAAGAGCCCTTGCAAATTGCAAATTTCACAGTGGAAGCAGATCTCACATTTTCCCCAGACTTTCCTGCGGTCGGGACGGCATGCGTGTTTGCGGCGATAGTATTTGCGCCAAGTTAAAACGCAAAGTGTTGTTCGGCCGTATGGTACGAAGGGGGCGAGGTATATACGATGCGTTGAGGGATTGTAGACCGTGCCGCGCCGCACAACACCGCAGAGTCCTACTAGGGAAGGGCTGATAACGCAAGTCTGGGAGACCCCAGGGAGTAGTGGTCCGCAGCTGGCTTGGCTTCAAGCCGTCAAGCCGTCAAGTCAAAGCCGCGGCTTGTTAAGCTAAGCTAAGCCGTCTACCACGGCTTGGGAACGGCTTTAGCTTTGGCTTGAGGGTTGGCAAGCCGTAAGCCGCAAGCCGCGGCTTGGCTACCATACAACCTGATGGGAAATCACAGCCAGTATGCATCTTTTCTTGAAAGATCGACTCACAATTCAAATGGTGTCATATGCATAAGATGACTTTGGCCCATAGAACCTCAGCGCTCAGCTTCGAGACCAAATAGCAATTTCAATGTGGGGGTTCGGTTCGTTTAAACGCGTGTAGGCGGCCGGGAACTGGATGACGACTTCTGTGAACACTCTAAGAAGCAACAACGTACTCTACAGTGCGGGTAAAAAAATCAGTCGAAGCTGGAGCTTAAGCCGAGGCCAAGCCAAGCCAAGCCGTGGGTGGGGGCTTTGGCTTTGGCTTGAGGAATGTGAAGCCGAAGCCGCTGGCTTGCAAGCCAACTTGAAGCCAAGCCGCGGAAAAACTACCCCGGGAAGCACATCGCAGGATGGCCTCACCGCAGTCCGTCGAGGAACTCGGTAAGATACGGGATGCAAAGGACGCGACGGGACACGACAAGTTCTATGCGATCACGGGTACATAATGATGCCATCAGCACTCGGTCAAATCCCTCCAAGTTCTTTCTTTCGACAGACGTTATGAAATCTGCTCTCCCAACGCTCAGCTGGCGCATTTACCGGCATGGTGCGTACTAGAACGAAGATAGACGGTGCGAGTCAACCACAGGCATCCCGGCTCAAAATAGGCATGCACATCCGAAAAATCGCATGCGGCATAGTAAATACCGTTCGAGTCACAAGCTTTTTATCAACGATGTCTCGTTCCTTCCCCTACCTTGTCGCCGCGGCGTTCTCCAAGGGTCCTTTCAACGGCAATCCCGCCGCCGCCGTCTTCATCGACGAGAACCTCGAAACAGACACGCTCATGAAGATAGCGGCGAATCTCAACCAGCCCATAACGTCTGTCATCGGACCGCAGATGCCGTCTGTCGACAAGACAGTCGCCGCGTTCGGCATCCGCTGGTTCAAGCCTACTTTCCGCGAGATCGCTATTTGCGGCCATGGGACCATGGTGGCTGCTCGGGCCATCTTCGAGAGAGGTCTGGGGGATTCGGTCGAGGTCGTTGAATTGCATACCGGAAGGGGTGATGTGATGAAGGCACGAAAGGTCGGGAAGGACGGTATCGAAATTCGACTCTCGTCTGGGACATTAAGGGAAGTCTCTTCCGAGGAGAGCCCCAGGATAGCGGCAGCTGTTTCTAAGGCGTTTGGCCGGAACGTCGCAATCAAGTACATCGGCACTGGTGGCAAGGGGTTCGAGAACTATGTCGTGGTCGAACTAGACGAGCAGGAAAACTTGGGAAAGAGCGAGGTCGATGCCGTTGCCCTGGTGAGTCATCCATGGCCAGAGTCTTGATGAATCGGGCTCATCTGTCCGAACCCAAGCTTGAGACAGGATATACCATAAACGTGATCACAACGGCCTCGTCAAGCGGTGAAGAGCTGTTCGTTTCCCGCATGTTTGCGCCTGCAGTGATCCCGCCGCCGTTCGAAGATCAGGTTTGTGGGTCGGCGCATTGTTTGACCGGCCCATACTGGCACCGAAAAAATGGGCTTGCTGCAGACCAAGCCTTCAACGCAAAAATGGTCAGTTCTCGTGGAGGGGACTTGAACTTGGTCTGGGACCAGAAGACCGCTGTGATTGCGCTCAAGGGTGAAACATTTGTCATGGCTAGCGGGGAGATATACGTTTAAAATGGGGAAGAGGAGCGGGAATGACTGTACTGGAGTAGTGTCGTTGAAGATTGGCCATGTTCTTGATCAAAGCGATTGGACAAAATGCGCCGAGTAAAATTCGTTGGGGGCGGAATAAACGAGAAGTCGATTGAGCAAAGTAGGTCAGCTAATTGAATAGCTCAAGATTTCTCCAGCTCCGCCACCAAATCCCGAAGCATTTGTCGCTCCTCCTCCTGATACTTGGCAAACTTGCTCGACCCCATCGCTTCCACCAGCACTGCCGTCTCCTCAGCAAGCCGACGCGCCTCATCTACCTTGCTGCCGCCCTGCTTCCATAACGCCTCGATGATTGTACGCGTCGTCCCGAGCGCCTGCGGCGAGTCGACCCCCAGCCTCTCGTGCTTCTGCATCCACGGTAGCACCTCGCGCTCCAACCGTTCCGCTTCCGCATACTCTCCGTGCCTCAGCTTGAACCCAGCCAGCATGTTCAGCCACGACACGCGCCGGTCTCCCTCCGACGTCTCGAGCATGATGCGCAACGTCTCGGCCTCTTCGGGCATGTCCAGATTCTTCTGCATCGTCTCGATGCCTAGCATCAGACGTGCCCACTCGGGGTAATCGGCGACGTGCAGCAGCACCGGAGCCGCAGCGGCTTTGCGAGTGGCAAGGCGCGCTTCGAGGAGGGAAAGCAAGAAGGCGAACTTGGAGGGCACGGAGAGCGTTCCGTCAAAATTCATGTCCTCTAGCTCGGAAGGACTGTAGCATGTGAGAAAGTTGCGGCCGGCGGTGAATGGGAGATCGCGCCAGAATGGGGTGTCGGGAACATCGTAGTCCCAGTCAAACTTGGGCTGCTGCTGCGCTGTATCTTTAGTGTCGGCCATCGCACTGTGGGGGACCAGATGGTGGATAACGTGCGAAAGGATTAAGTCAATGATCACGGCAGCGTTGGCAACAAGCAGCCGATATATCAGCGAGGTACGAGTAAGAAAGATATAGCGTCTGTCAAGGGAGACTAACCGAGCATGAGTCAAGGCAAGAGTCGATAGGCGATCACAGGCTAATTTTCACAGCGAGCTTGACTTCACCTAGTCCGACACTGTCCACGGCGACAGCGGCCCAGAATTTTCCAGAGAAATTTTGAAGAAATGCAATGGAGTCGACTGAAAGTGGATTGCGTTGGGAATGGCGTGCTTTAGGTCATATGTTGGAGATGGCTGGAGATTTGAGTAGTCCAGCACCGAGTAAAATTCAAATTGCTTGCATGAAGGAGGAGGAAGAGTTGAATTTGAAGATCAACAGTTTCCCACGCTCAGGATGCCTTTTTTGCCGCAGCATTTGCCCGGATATCACAGCGGTCGCCGACTGTGGAGGTCCTCTCGGACTACCGGCACGAGAGAACGATCGCTTCACAAGAGCCTCTAAGTAACGGCGAGGATAACTTTCGCTGACATAGACTGACGCATGCATTCTTGGCATGGACGGGCACTCCGACGGGCGTTCCGTGGCTCGTCTATGTAATCCTCGCAGCGACTCTGAATTCCCGACTCTCGGAATATCGCCGCTGACGAAGGCCAATCGAGGTATAAGTATGTTGGAGGTCGTCGAGCAGCTACATCAACTTTCACACCTCCTACGTTATTACTGGCGCTTCCAGGGGAATCGGCGTCCGAGGATTCACTTTATCTCCCTTGTCGTTGAAACTAACGTCTTTTCTTTAGCTTGAATTCGTCAGGCAGCTGAGTGCCAACAGCGAGAACAAAGTCTTCGCCCTTGTTCGCAACAAAGCTACGGCTATCAAGCTCAAGAATTTGGCCAGGAATAACATTACAATTCTCGAGGCGGATGTTACTGATGGGAAGGCTCTTCAGGTATATGTGTCTCGGGCTACAGTCTCCCGTCGAAGCTGACCTTTATATTAGCTTGCAGCAGCTGAGGTTTCAAAAGCCACTGACAACAAATTGGACTATTTGATCAACAACGCTGGCTCGTCTACGGACCCAGGGCTGACCCTAGACCAATTGTGAGTCCAGTTTCCTCAAAAGTAAAAATCACCTATGTTTCAACCAAATTTAGCCCCAGCCCAGAGGCCGTCGAAAATGATCTATGTAGTGGAAAATGTATGATATGGCCTCACCTGATTTTATCTCACATTAAATCTATGGATCTAGTTCAAAACCAATGCCATCAGCGTAGTCCACAGCACCAACGCATTCCTTCCGCTCCTCAAGAACGGCTCAGCCAAGAAAGTGCTCACCGTGAGCAGTGGTCTTGGGGATCTCGATCTGACCCTAACGTGGGGAATCACCTCCCGGGCTGGCTACTCGATTGCCAAGGCTGCCTTGAACCTGGTCGTAGCCAAATACGCCGCTCAATACAAAGCCGAGGGCTTTGTGTTCATATCCATTAGCCCGGGATCCGTGGGCACTTCAGCCGACGCCACGTCTGAGCGTCAGTCACTTTCCTTTCTCTTCTTCCTTGATGCCACATCCTAACTTGACTCTCGCAGCATCCGCAGGAACTGTCGCCGAGAATACCTCGCTATTCAAGGCAATCACCACAAACCTACCAAACTTCAAAGGCCGCATCACTCCTGAGGAATCGGTCAGGTTGCAGTTGGAACTTTTGAACAGGTGGACTGTCGAGGAGACTGGCGCGTTCGTTTCCCAACACGGGAATAAACAATGGGCAGACTGATTATTAAAATTGGAATACACGAAGCTTTCGTATAGGTCCGACGCACCCCTTCAGACAAGGATATCTACCTACTTCCAATTCGATTCCTCTGAGCTCTGCGAGAATTTAGAAAGAAAAAAAAAATTGTACGCTGCAAACGGCAGTTTGGTGCGCCCGCTTGACGCAGTGCAAGCTGCCCGGATCCGGTCGCCCAGTCTACGAAAGACGAGTTTGTTTTAAACAAAGCGGACAGCCCAAATTACGATGAGAAGACATTGTCGTTGGCTAGTACACAACAAAGAGATTCGCTACAAATCTAATATAAATAGCACAGGTACATATTCAACGAGCTACTTATTCGCACTCATTCCACTCTGCGTCAAAAACCCGGATACCCCTTCGCAAAAGCTGACGCCTCCACTCCCGCAGTTCCGAACCGCCCTGCACCCCCGCCGCCTGTGCGCTTGACCCCATCCCCTTCCTCTGCCAACAGACGTGGTTTCTCATCGGGAGATACAGGCGGCTCCTCTGCCAGTCGGACCCGCCGTCCCTCAACGCTATCTCAGACAACATTGGTTTCCATTGTACTTTGAACCACACAGCCGTTCACAACTTGAACGAGTTGTTATAACCTCACGCCACTTTCTGTCTGGACCACCAACCTCGTAGTATATCTCT
Source organism: Mycena albidolilacea (assembly GCA_029282495.1). Lineage (NCBI taxonomy): Eukaryota > Fungi > Basidiomycota > Agaricomycetes > Agaricales > Mycenaceae > Mycena > Mycena albidolilacea. Next base: position 1,589,433 of record JARIHO010000005.1, on the reverse strand, counting down.
TGGGCTGCCCTGAATCTGCGATTCTCGTTCCTGAGTTCTCTACAACGTCGAATTTGGGCGTGGAAGAATTGATATTAGGAATCGATTTGGAAAGTAGGTATCCTTATATGGACGAGTGCGTCGGACTCGGGTAAGTTTCAGGGCATTGAAACTGGGTGTATATCAATCTGAATAATCACTACACGAATTTTTTTGACCCATGTTGCGAAACAAACGCGCCAGTCTCCTCGACAGTCCACCTGTTGAAAACTTCCAACTGCAGTCTAACCGATTCCTCAGGAGTGATACGACCTTTGTGGTTTGGTAGGTTTGTGGTGATTGCCTTGAACAGTGCTGTATTCTCGGCAATAGTTCCTGCGGATGCTGGGGGAGTCGCGATTTAGAATTAGGATGGCGTGACATCGAGGAAAGAGAAGACGACTGACGCTCAGATATGGCGTCAGCTGAAGTGTCCACGGATCCCGGGTTAATGGATAGGAATACAAAGCCCTGGGCTTTGTATTGAGCAGCGTACTTGGCTACGACCAGGTTCAAGGCAGCCTTGGCAATCGAGTAGCCAGCCCGGGCGGTGACTTCCGCCTTTAGCGTCAACTCGGAATCCCCAAGAGCACTGCCCACAGTGAGAACTTTCTTGGCTGAACCGTTCTTGAGAAGCGGGAGAAATGCATTGGTGCTGTGGACTACACTGATAGCGTTTGTTCTGAACTAGATCCACATACCGACCTGATGTAAGATAAAAACCGGGTGATGAGGCAATGACATACATTCTCCACCAAATCTTTTTCAACGGCCTCAGGGTCTGGGCTGAACACATGGTTGAAAAACATGGGCATGTACTATGCAGAAACAAGACTCACAATTGGTCCAGAGTCAACCCTGGGTCGGTAGTCGCGCCAGCGTTGTTGATCAAATAGTCCAATTTGTTGTCAGTGGCTTTTGAAACCTCGGCTGCTGCAAGCTGCATATAAAGGTCAGCTTCGACGGGAGACTGTAGCCCGGGACAAATACTTGAAGAGCCTTCCCATCAGTAACATCCGCCTCGAGAATTGTGATGTTATTCCTGGCCAAATTCTTGAGCTTGGTGGCCGTAGCTTTGTTGCGAACAAGGGCGAAGACTTTGTTCTCGCTGTTGGCACTCAGCTGCCTGACGAACTCGAGCTGAGAAAGCGATGTTAGTTTCACTGGCAAGTGGATCGAGTGAATCCGCGAACGCCGATTCCTCTGGAAGCGCCAGTAATAACATAGGAGGACATTGTTTGAGGTGTGGAAGTCGATGTAGCTGCTCGACGACCTCGAACATACTTATACCTCGATTGGCCTTCGTCAGCGTTGATATTCCGAGAGTCGGGAATTCAGAGTCGCTGCAAGGATTATCGACCTTCAAAGTTCAACGCGGTCTTCCGGGGCGGCCTTGGCGAGTACCAGGTGCAGCCGGTTAACGTTCCGAGCCACGCGATGCGCATCAGATGATAATGCATGCATCAGCGTATCATATTCCGAGACTCGGGAAATTCGATGGGCGGGTTGGTGTGTCATCGTAAACCAGACTAGCAATGAAGGATCCCGGAGCCTTTAGTAGGAGACCGGGATTTCGAAATTATGAATTTTTTTGGGGGTGCGCGATACAGTCCTTGTGTCAGGTCCAAGGATTTGTATTCCGATTTGCTCAGCGGAGCGACGTAGGTCCATTTCGACACGACAACGGCTCGAGCTCCCTTGGTGAGTCCACACCAAGGTATCTCCTGGTTCAACCATTTCTTTCCTGTCTTGAGAATAAGTATCTCAGACTAGTACTTCGTCTTCTCAACGTGAAAAAAAGTCGGAGTAACGAGATTCAAGTTACTAGTACCGCTTGGCGTCCCGCAAGATGGAATCGGCGGGTCTCGGTCTTCGTACAGAAAATGAAAAGACCTGACGGAAGAGACAAGTTTTCAACGTCAACTTGACGGAGGAGACAACGACCGTCGTGAAGTTGACCGGAACTTACCGCGCCTTTCACACGCTGAGGGACGGTCTGCAAGTTCCGGCCAGCTGCAGCCTCGAGCTACTTACCACGACTCGACTCCGTTTCTTGAAAGGCTGTACTTTCTGACCTCCCTCCGGAGTTGGTTCCACCATATCTTCTCTCGTCCGGGAGATGATTCTTGACTACTCTATCTTCTGCCCGGAGTCCGGCTCCGAGCCTCTCAAACAAGCACTATTTTCCATCACACCCTGACCCTACCTCTTTATCTGTGTGACTGTCGAGCTGCTCGGAAAGCCTGCCACCCTCTTCACTGTCGAACAGGTGTATTCAATTGGCTGGTAAGTTAGTTGACGAGCAGAGCTTGAAACCGGATACCCCGAATTCGAACCTAGCCGTAATTATGTACTCTCTCCATCGTCAGATCTCATTCCTTTCCCATCTTCTACTCCCAGCCCCCTGCCCACCTTTTCCGCCTACATCTCCGCCGTATCATGCGTTACTCTTTGTACCCATCGCCCTTCTCGACTTTTTTCTTATCTCACATCATCGCCGTAACGCCGTTCGGGAAGCTGTAATTCTCGCCAACGATGAGTCAGTGAGCCCAGCTGCCCAAGCCTCCATTTCTCACCGCTTTTCAAAAATGGCCAAGAAGTATTCCACAATAAAATCGATTTATGTATCCCGCTCCACTACGTTGAATACAGCCCGACCGATCTGACCTGCTCAGCCGAGGTTAAAAAGCCTAACCGACAAGGTTTTGAGTTCAGGTACTGCGCAGATCCGCCATCAAAAACGCGTCTTAACCGGCCCTAAACTGGATGATTTACACGTAAAAACCAGGCAAAACTTTCTTCTTCATGCCACCATCTTCCACGATGGAATCCGCTGCGAAAACCTCCGTTCCTGTCCCCATATTTTACAAACGCTTCGCTCACACCGATGCCCCTTGTCCAGCGACAGAGAAAGGTCAAGTCCAGCGCGACGCGTCACAAACAGCTATCCGAGTACCATCTACCGCTTGGAACCTCTCAAAACGCAAGCGGAGCGACATAGACGCTGATGAACGCGATGGAAAGCCCGAGCGTCACCACAAGATTAAAAAGGAGGACCACGACGGCCAACGGGCAGAGGTGCGCGCCGAGCTCGAGGTCAAGCGCAAAAATTGGCTGCTTGCAAATCGCTCGCTGTTTGAGCCGCTACTTTCCACTGCGTTTTTCGGCAACCTCGTCAAGGAGTTAGAAGGGAAAGCCACTCCGCCGCTGCCAATGTGCAATTTTACCGCACAACCCAAATTGATTGAGGGTGGCAAGATGAAGGGGTATCAGCTCGCGGGGCTCTCGTTCCTCGCGCATATGTATCGTAATGGTATAGCTCACGTCTTTTTGTGCGCCGTGTACTGACGAAGGATAGGAATAAATTGCATCCTGGGCGACGAGATGGGGTGAGACGTCTTTGCCACGGCAGTATTCTTGTATCTAACTTGTTCAAAGTCTGGGTAAGACCCTCCAGACCCTCTCGCTCTTTGCACACATCAAAGAAACCGCCACCGCACCAATGACGCACCTAATCGTCTGCCCGCTCTCTGTGCTTTCGTCCTGGGAGGCGGAATGCAAACGCTGGGTGCCGTCGATGCACGCCGTGCGTTTCCACGGCACCCACGACGAGCGCGAGCGCATCAAGGGCCTCCTGCGTGGCACGGCGGTTGACATCGTGATCACCACATACGAGACGCTCTGTTCGCAGGACCACGGCTGGTTCAAGTCGGGCGGCCGCTGGACGTGTGTCGTCCTCGACGAGGGCCACCGCATCAAGAACGCCGACACGGACATTGCGTCGCGCGTAGCGTCCCTCGGTGGGCTATGGCGCGTCAGTAAGTCGCGTCTCTTGACCCTTATTCATTGAACTTAACCTGCGCCGCACAGTTCTCACGGGCACGCCGATCCAGAACAACCTCACGGAGCTGTGGGGTCTCCTGCACTGGCTTTATCCGCAGATATTTACGCCGACTACGCGCACGCTGTTCGCCTCGTCGTTCGACCTCGCGGCGGGGACGTACGCTCTCCCGGTCCTCAAGGCCGTGCGCGCGCTGCTCGGCACGATTCAGCTCCGGCGCACGAAGAACACGCTCGACAGTAGCGCGCTGGGGGGCGTCCCGCCGAAGGAGGAGTGGACCGTGTTCATCCCGCTCACGGAGGCTCAGCGCTTTTGGACGTACAAGCTGCTTACGCGGCTGGACCAGGTGGATTTGGAGACGATCTTTCCGCGCAGCAAGACGGAGGCGGAGCAAGATGTAAAGATGGACGACGGACGCGCCGACGTGCTAAAACTCTTGGTAAACCAGGCGCAGGGTGCAACCACCTCGAAACGTGTGTTATCTATCTTCTCACTTTTTTGTACATTTTACTTACAAGAACTAGAATGGCAGAAGTTCTCGGCGCTGCTGATGCAGCTACGGCGGGTTTGCGACCAGTACGCGCCGTCTCTTTTTGCTTCTTCTGTGCACTGACAAGGTGTAGTCCATACATGATCGACGACGCCATGCCCGAAGACTACGAGATCGGCGAGCACATCGTCGCCGCATCAAGCAAGCTGCTCGCCATTGACAAAATCCTCGCGGAGGCCCTCCCCAAGGGCGAGCGCGTACTGATCTTTTCGCAATGGACGGGGTGCGCGCATTTTGTTCTATCGTATCTTAAATGACTCACCCCGCTCAGGATGCTCGACATCTTGGAGGACTACATGGTTCTGCGCGACTACACGTTTTTACGGCTCGACGGGTCGGTGTCGCGTGCCAAACGCGACATGGTGATTCGGATGGTACGGCTGGTCCACCTGTCCGCAGGTATCATCAGCGCTAACGGTTGTAATTTATATAGTTCCAGCGCGACGATTCGAGTCGGTGTTTTTTCTTCGACTCCTTGGTTAATGTTGCTAATACGCAGGTCAGAGCATCAAGTGTTCTTGATTTCCACGAAGGCCGGTGGACTTGGTGCGCTTCAAGCTTCATTTCTGCGCTGAGTTGTTTAACTGAGGCACACATTCGTAGGCATTAATCTGACCAAGGCCTCGACTTGCATCTTGTGCGATACAGATTGGAACCCGCAAAACGACTTGCAGGCGATCGCGCGCGCGCATCGTATTGGACAGACCAAAGTCGTCAAAGTACGCGCGTCTTGAAACCGAATTACACGGGCAACATTGACTGACTGCTCCCAGATATACCGCTTAATTTGCCGCGCGAGTGTAGAAGACCAGATGCTTGTAAGGACTTGTTTTATGCCACCGAAACGGGACGATTCATGACGCTCGGGCTCCCGCAGGACCGCATCCGGCGCAAGCTCTTCCTCGCGGCCAAGGTCATGGGCGGTGAGGGCATGGGGCAGAACAGCGATGATGGGCCGCACGCGCAGCCCGGCGGCGGCGAGTTGATGGCGATCCTGCGGCGCGGGAGCAGCGCGCTGATGTACTCGGATGACGGCATGGACCTCGCGCGCTTCCGCGCCGCGTCGTTGCAGGAGATCCTCGACGTGTCGCGTGCGCGGGACACCGTGCACGCGGCGCAGGTGAAGCACGAGCTGAATATGGAGGTTGTGGGCGAGGGCGGCGGTGTGGAGGAGGAGGAGGCGCTGTTGCGCCGCGTGGAGGAGGAGGAGAGGGCGCTGCTGAGCGGGGTGGCGAGGGTACAGAGCCGCTTGTTTGAGGGGGCGCTGGTGGAGCGCGCGAAGGCGCCGAAGCAGGCGGAACCAACGCTGGAGAGTGTGGTGCCGCGGAAACGCGAGCGGGTGGACCGGACAGTGAGCTTCGGCGGCATGTCATTCATGATCGACGACTCGATGGTCGAGGTAGGTTTCTGAGTTGCTGTGTCTGCGTTGACCGAGTGCTGACGGGAGCGCAGACGGTCAAGGACAAGAGCAAGGTGGCACCCGTCAAGGAAAAGCTCAAAAAGCCCCGTTTCGAGTCCGAGGATTACTGTTTGACATGTCGGGATGGCGGCTGCGTCATCCTGTGCGACCACTGCCCTCGCGGTACGTATTATCTGTGCCATCCTTGCCGCTCCGACTGACCAGATTTCGTAGTATTCCATGCAGAGTGTCACCCGACTATGAGCGCCGCGCAAGTCAATGGCGCCGGTCTGATTATCTGCGGCCAACATTCGTGCTGCCAATGCTCTCGTTCGACCTCCGCAGCCGGCGGGTTGATGCTCAGGTACGATAAGAGTTTGAATTAGCGGAGCCAGCTCTGACTTTCGTGTAGGTGCCAGACCTGTCCACAGGCATTCTGCACGGACTGCGTCAATTGGGATTGCATTACCATGGTGGGCGATACGATCCCCGAATTGTTCGTATTAGTGCTGCTTCATGCCGAACAGAACTGACCTTGACTACGCAGTGTTCTCCGTGGGTTTGGGAAAAGGGATGGTATCTTCTTTATCCGCTGCACTGACTGCTGCGAGCAGGCAAAAGTCGATCCAGAGTGGATTGCGAGCTGGGAGTCGGAGATTTCTGAGTCGCAGAGGCTGGTTGGTTTGATGTGATTTTTTTATTTGGGTCTCATGCTCGTCTTCGCTGCATTTGGATTGCCGCAGCTCTTGCATACATACAGCTTTTAAATCGTGCCATAACTCAGATTTTCATATATTAGATATTGTATGTTCGTCGTATATACTGTAGAATTTCTTGATAAGCATTCAATTGTGATAAAACTGATGCCATTCGAGGCATCGCACCTCGAGGGTATTTTGGGCGTCCAGCAGTTGAATGGTAATAAGCCTGGGGAAAGGACTTGGCCGCTGGCATACCATCTGAACACACATTTCGAGTCTCTTCCGCGATTCGGCCAATTCAAGTTGCAGGGTGTTCATCTTGTTATTCAATTCGTCCAGATCCCGCAGAGGAGCCGAACCCGTCCGCCTGCCGAGGACACTCTCGCAATCGGTCCACAGGTCAGACAGACCGAAGTGCGCGGCTTCCCAATCTTTGATATCAGGAATGCGCGGGGCTATGACGATCCGGGTGTCGAGCTCCTTTATGACTGGCGCTGAGCGGTAATCGGGCCGGAGAGCTAAGACCCGAAGGTTGGGGCAGCTATCGCACAGCACCTTGTCATGCAGCGGGTCTGCGTTGAGGCCATATAGGGCGACGTGCGTCAAGCGGGGGAGGCGGTGGAGAAGCTTTAGGTCTGCGGCCTGTGCATCGTCGCAGGAGAAGAACAAAAGGTGAGTGAGGGTGACAGCCCAAGCCGGCGGAGCGCGCGCGGTGAGAAGGTATGCGACGTTTCGAAAATTCATGGAAAGCCGCTGGAGGGGGAGCTGGCTGCAGCCAGACGATAGATCAAGCACTGGGATCATATTCTCGGCAGTCGACTATGAAAGCCGCTGGATTCCGGTGCATGCACGCAGAATGCGAGCACCTTGCGAGGTGGGTATTAGGTCCGATATGAGTAGCGTTTTAATCACAGTCGCAAAATAACTGAGCGGCTTTGAAGCGACCAGCTTCAGGAATTTCTTTGTGATTGCTGCGTCGGATATCATTACTAGCTCGTAGAAGACACTGTCGACCCTGTCCAGTATGATTTAAACGTACCATTCAGCTCTTGTGTCCAAAAAACTTACCAGAAATGAACGTGGTAGGCAACGAGTCTGAGGGTCAATCTGAGACCCGCATCTTCGTGGTTCGCTCGAACAGCAAGTTCGATGATTTCTCGTTGTAGTTCGGGAGGTAGGTTCGACATTCAGGTGAAGATAGGGGAGAAAAAGACGATTGATGGGACAATCAAAAGCAAATAATAATCGAGTACCCGCTCGCAGCGTTACCGATCCTCGTCGCAAACCTTGCGCTTGTTTGACCGGATCGGAGCACTGAAAAGAGTAAGTATGTGAGCAGTACTCGGTGCGTGGTTCTGGCGGTCGACATGGCTAGACACGCACATGTCAAATTGCTCTCCCGCTATTCCACGTAGTAGCAGAACGTTTCCGCTCTGCCACAATGTCCTCCGCTCGAGTCCACATATCAGGGAGACCGAAGTGACCGGCTGTCCAATCTGTAAAAGCTTCGGGAGGCGCAATCATCACGATACGCATGTCCGAACATTCTTCCGCGAAGGCAGGCCCCGGATACCCGCCGAGCCTGGGTACGATCAAGACCTGGAGGTTGACGCAGGTGGCGCGCACTGCTTCTATGTGCAGCGAACTCAGTAAGCCATAGAGCGCGATGTGCGTCAAGCGGGGGAACCGGCGAAGAAGATCCTTTACGTCTGATGGTGTTACTTCGGATGGGTTGTAGTCAAGGTGGGTGAGGGTGCGAAGGCAGCTGGGCGGGGTGGGCGCGGTCACGAGCATAGTTGTGAGGCATTCCGAGAAGTCCAAGGTAGGTAGGAGGGTGGGCAGCATGGAAAGCCGGCGCAATGGATAATTACTGACAGGAGAAAGATCAAGTACCGAGACGCGACACCCCCAGACGCAAAGCCACTGGACTTCGGCGCATACGGACAGAATGCGAGCGGCCTGTGAGGTTGCCCTGAACATGACCAGCGTTTTAACCACCATTGCAAAAAATCCGGGAGGTTTTGAATCGACCAGCTTCAGAAATTTCTCGGCGCTTGCGTCTTTACGTATTATTACCAACTCGTAGAACGCGCTGTCCACCCTGTCAGAGGGGTTATTCAACCGTCGCGTCGTGTCTCCTAAAAACTGACCAGTCGTGAATGTGGTGGGCGAGCAGACTGAGCTTTAGTTTGAGAGCAGCATCTCCGCTGCTGGATCGAAGTGCGATTTCGAAGATTTCGCGTTGTAGTTCTGGGGGGAGGCTGGGCATTCCAGCGCTGAAGCAGGATGAGAGCCGTGGACAAGAGGCACTCTTGCGTCGCGCCCACGGTTAGATCATGATCATTCCTCTAGTCTCGTTACTAAGGGCTGTTGAGACGGTCATACTTATGGTCCATGTCGTGGATAACACGCCATCGATGACGGTCCATCGATGCAAACGGTCGAGAAATGCGACGAATGAATGTATTCGCAAGCTATCTACATGTTACAACGCCCTTCAGACTTCAGATGAAGTCTTCACGAGGGATTGAAGGGGTTTCCAAAAATTGTTCTAAGCCTAAGCAAAGAAACGGTTCGGATATAATTTGCAATCAGCAAAAGACCACGGATCGGTGTTAACCTCACTTCCGATGGTACGTGCCCGAGCACAAGAGATGGCGAACTTGCTGTGAACCGGCTCCTTATATACCCCAGCCCCCGCGCACGGACCACCCTGTATGTGCTGGTGTTTCGATTGAAAGCCGATCGCAGTTATGCACTCCAGTCAAGCACATGCACGCCCCGCATCGTGCCCCGGACCTGCATAGCATTTTCTATCGTCTTTCGAAACGTAAACCCCGCCTTTTCAATCACCCGCACGCTTCCCTTGTTGCCCTCCAACGTCGTAATGACCATGCGCCGCACACCCATCCGCGGTATGCCCCACTGGTGCAACAGCGTCTTGAATGCGTCCGACATGATCCCTTGGCCGTGGTGGCTCGGCGCCAAATAATCTGACACGCAAATGGGCATTCAAGTCTTGTTACAGCTCGTCAAACTCACCGCCTAATGTCCAAATGTCTGGGTCGTTGGGGTCTCTGCGCGGCGTCGGCTGGCTAAGCCTCCCAGTCCCCTCAAGCTCCCAAGGCTGCTGCGCCAAAGTAATGTCGATGTTCCCCAAGAAAATATCGGTCCCGTCTTCTTTGACTTCTCGGATGCTCCCCACGGGACACGCGTCGACGATCTTGAGCGTCGGGTCGTTTCGCGCCTCCTCCAATTCCGCCAACAGCTTATCCGACTGGGGTTTCGCCTGGTTCACCCACCATTCCCCATGCTCTGTGGGATGATGCTTCAACACGGCTGAAATCTCGTAAAAGAAATCAAGTTTACCTAGCAGATACGGATACGGTGGGCTGCTGAGCCAATGGATGACACGCTCGTCGTTGAGGATCGATACATAAAGCGGTGCGTCGCTGAGTCGCGGCGGAGTGATGATGATGTTCTTGTGCGACAGCAGCCGGAGGAACGGCTCGCCCGTCTTGGGGTTCACCTCGAGTGGATGGAGTTGGGGGTTGATATCCATGTTCCTTAGTTTAGTTTCTACACATGAGCATCGCGTTCAAATACGCTCTATGTCGCTGACTCACCGTGACTCGAATTTGCTTTGCATGTGAAGCTGCGGTGCGGATATTTTTGCCAAGAACGAAACAGGCACCCCGTGCATCGCCAGAGGTTTTACACTTAGTAGCCGTACAATAAATACATCTACATCTATTTTCTCTGCAACGCGGGGAGCTTCGAAACATCAATAACAGCAACGTTCCGCTCCAACGCCAGCGCAATGCGATCCAAATTGTCGCTCGTCTGCCAGTCAATCTCGAACACGCCCGGTTTTTCGTATCCAGCAAACCACGACCATCTCATTCCGCGTTCCTGCCAAAACAAAAAATAAATGTTGAACATGTTTAGACGATTCTTTCTTTTCGACGTACCTTGACATCATAGATGTGCAGCCACCCGTCGCCGCTGCCCGTAGCGAGCCAGCGCCCGGTCGGGTTGAATTTGAGCGCATAAACGGGTCGCTTGTGATCTTCGAACGTCTTGAGGCATTCACCGGTCACAGAATCCCACAGCCGGCAAGTCGCGTCAAACGCCGCTCTGAGTTGCGCGTTGCGCGATAGATAAATCACGTATGCAGCGGCTCGGTGCCAAAAAAAAAAACACTCACGTTGCGACGATTTCGTTCGTGCCGGCGGGGGTGTTGGGACACCAGCCGATCGTGCTCACCGAGTTGCTGTGCCCACTCAACACAGCGAGTTGGGGCTCTCCCACACCAGAAATTACTTCGCCCGCCGCGGAAATGTCGTCGAGTCTCCAGATGCGCGCGGTCATATCGTCCGAACACGACGCGAGACGCGTCGCAGAGGGGTTAGATTTAATTTGATTAACTTCGTGCGTATGCCCGCTGTGTTTGAATAGTAAGTTGAGTTAAAAACTCACGTGAGGAATGGAACAGAATCTCGCGACGCACGAGAAGGTTTTCAGCGGTTCGGCTTTGCCGACTTGCATTATATGGATTAGATGGTCGGCAGAGCAAGTGCCGAATAAAATGTCGGACAACCAGTCGATGTCCAGGCAGCAATCTGTCGTAAAGAAAAATACGGCGTTTGTTCAAAGCAGATATGGCGAGAACGCTAACAAAATTACCAGTGTGAGTACGATATTGCGCATTCAGTTCTTTTGCGTTGACGTCCCAGAGACAAACAGTGTTGTCCAGACTGGCTGTTAGTAGCCATTTCCCGTCCTTGGAGAATCTGACAGCAAAGATAGGACCCTTCCAAGCGATCAGTGTCGATGCCTTGTAAGTGAGAATAATGCAAAAATGATTACCTCGTGCTGCGTGTGCGAGAAATAGAGCTCGCCTGAAACTGAACATATACGGAGAACTGAGTCGTAGGAACCGACAGCGACTAATGTGCCCTGGACGTTCCAATGCAACGCAGTTAAATCACAGTGTTCGCTGCCTCCAAACTCCAATCGACGCGGTGCTCCGGGGGGCTGAGCAAATTCGGCAGAGCCGGGAAGAGGAGGATTTGGAAGGTCCCATAGAGTTAAAACAGCGTCTTTGGATCTGCGAGACGTCAGAGAAAGTGAAAATGAAATGGCCCATCATTCATACCCCGTCACTAATATCGACTGGTTCGCAGGGTTAAAGCCGCACACAAACACCTTGAGGAACATGAGACTCGGCACAATTTATACAAATGAGGGAATACTTCTGTTTCGTTGGGAAGAGTGAGAATTGCGTTGGGATTGGTCTCGCTGTCAGCCGGGCCTGGTTGCCGAGGCAATTTAGGTTTCGGCTTCTTTGCGGAAGATTCCGAAGATCTGTACACTGGATTTTTCGAGTGAACAAGATACTCCCGACGCATTGCAGAACGCATACAATCTGTGTCCATATCATCTGCATCCCGGCGTGCTCGTTTTTCGGCCGGACCATCTACACCAAATGTCGGACTGGCTTTGCGTTTGCCGTCGGTCGTCACACCGTTGCGATTGGAATGCCCGAGCGGCCATTGGGTATAGGTGAGTGACAGGGGGACCGATTTCGGCTTGGGAGGATCCAGAGAGCAAACATGCGCTTCGAGCAAAGAAAACCCCGCTTTGCAGTTGAGTGCCAGATGGTCCGCTTTCCAATGGGACTCGACTTCCCGGTAGAGCAGAGATTTGCTGAGCAGGTCAATCAGCTCTCCGCGCGGAATATGCTTCGAGAAGTTGGGTGAGTTTTCAAGGCGGCTCTCCATGCACAGACTGAATGCGGAATGTTTGAAACCTAAGTATGTGATGTTTCGTCAGAATGGATGCAGAGCTGTGAGAGACGGTGCGGAGTACCAGAATCAACCAGAAATGCATATACGAGACAGTTTATCTCGTCTGCAGTCATGCGAATAACTGGAGGGCCGTCTGCCATTGCGGTCTTGACGAAGCCCTGTGTGCATTGCCACCATTACCGGGAATTTCCGTGGGATGCCGCCATGCCGAGATATGCCGCGTATCGAGCCGGCTTGCTAATCGTTTGCGGGGTGAATCGGTCATCCGCCGCCCTCCCACCAATAGCTAATGGACAACGAAGATTGGGACATGGCAGATGGTGAAGCCGAGGGTGAGGAGGCACCTACTCGGGCGACTCGTCAGATGGCGACAATCCAAGCTATTCTTGCCCGTAAGTTCTTGGTCGAGACTCGAAAGAGGCGCTTAAAGCTTATCAATCGGATAGCTTTCTTGCAGCGGCAGGCCGCAAGTGGCGGTAGCACCGTGGTCGGAGGCATAGATCTCAGAGGTATCACTCTCGATGACCTCAATCAGCTCCTCCGGTCCACCGCCGAACCCGAGGAGGAAGCCGCGGCGGCGGAGGACGACGACGACGACGAAGAGGATGAATACTACAGGGCCTTCCGCAACAGCGGCCACAGCCTCTACTTCCGCAAGGTTACCGAGCCGCAGGAGCCCGGTGTGCAGCTCATTCACAGCGGAGAGTTTGGTCGTGTGGGACCCAAGATTAAATCCCGGCGGAAGGACTTGAATATTGCGAAGCAGCTTCGCAGTAGAGCTTCCCAGGCTCGCCCGAGGTTTTATAAGGAGGATTACACTTCGGTGCGTTGCAGCATATATACTGCCGCTTAAACCTGAGCTTCGCAGGATTTGGTGCCGAACTCAAATGGAACCACCGTGGCAGAATATGACGCGAACGTATACACGGCGCAATATTCCACAGGTGCGCTTTCAAATATTCCGTCGTTCACCACTGACTGTTTCTAGATTCATCCTTCTTCTACACATGTTCTCAAGGTGTGCAGGACTCTGTAATGAGTTACTTTAGCTCAATATCTTCAGATTTCCGGCTGAACATCTTCGACACATCCGTCCCTGCCCTTCCCCGAGGGCCCGGCAGCAACCGGACACAGCAGCACATCAATCTCAAAACCAACATGAAAGTCATCAACTCGATTCGCGCGCATCCGGGCCGGTGGACCATCTCGGACGTAAACCTTTCGGCGGATAATGAGAGGTATTTTTCGTGAGCCTCCTTGGTAGGTGCACTCACATCGCCTGTAGGATGATATACGCATCCATGTCGTCCACCGTGTACATGACCAACACCATGGATCCCGCCGCGGCGCAGATCCCCATCCCATTCGCAGATCCACCTCGCACCCGCAGCCGACAGACGCTCTGGGGCGAGTCGGGCTATGGGTTCCGGATCTTCAGCTGCAGATTCTCTGCGGATGGGAACGAGGTCATCGCCGGCGGCAGTGGACAGCTTTTCGGTATGATATATTACAAGTGCGGCAGCAGATAACTGATTAGTTCTCAGTTTATGACCTTTTGGCCAACCAAAGAACAGTCAAGATTGAAGCCCACACAGACGATGTCAATAGCTGCACATGGGCTGACACTGCGTCTGGAAATGTGCTCGTCAGTGCTTCGGACGACACTTTCCTGAAAGTTTGGTATAATATCTCTGCTCTTCGTAGCTTTTTGGCATGTTGAAAATATAATTTAGGGATCGGCGGTCCCTCGGTGTCTCGCAAAAGCCTTCTGGCGTTCTGATGGGGCACACAGAAGGCATAACATATGTCTCAGCGAAAGGCGATGGGCGATACATCATCTCGAACGGAAAAGATCAAAAACTCCGCCTCTGGGACTTGCGCAAGATGCGCAGCAACCAGGATTTGGAAGAGGTCGAGAATAATTATTATGGCACCAACTACGATTACCGGTGAGTCCTAACTTCCCCAAAAATCGGTCCGCATCAATTTCGGCGTGTGTTGAACCGCCGCAGGTATCCGCATTATCCGAAACCGAGGTATCCCGCACATCCGAAAGACTGCAGTGTCATGTCTTATCACGGACACGCCGTCCTGCGGACACTCATCCGGTGCCACTTCAGTCCCGCGGAAACGACGGGAGGGCAGTATATTTATTCTGGGTCGGCGGACGGCAAAGTCCACGTAGGCAACTCAACACGCGGCTCACATTCAATTTCTAATCATTCCTCGCTTCTCCTGCTCGCGTTTTTGATTTAGATATGGTCGCTTGACGGACAGGTGGTACAGGTTCTCGACCGTGCCAGGACTTTCCCCATGTCGTTCGATCCATCGGCTAAGGAGCCCGAGCGGGCGGTCGGCCAGGAGAATAACGTCTGCGTGCGCGATGTTAGCTGGCATTCGCAGGTGCGTGCTTCGTATTCTACTCGATCTTTCTTTCGTTTTTCAACCAGAGGCAATTTAAATTAATTGTGGTTGGATTGTATAGGAACCTGTGCTGATGAGCGCCGGGTGGGAGAGTGGGCGCGGTGGGAGCAGAGTCGCACGGCACGAATGGAAGGGGCTGTCCAAGATGGGCGGCTCACTGGAGGATTGGGTTGAGAGGCAGGCGCAGGAGGGCTCGCCCAGGCGGTCGACGAGGCTGCAGCAGCTTTCCGCACGTGGGAGGAGGGCGACGATGCCTGGGACGTTCCAGGATGAGGAAGACGACGAGGACATGGAATAACGATGTACTTTACTGACTACCATGCAATCATGAATTTTTCATCGTGGTGGGCGCAAGCGGAACATTGAACTGCATTCATGTTCTTGGTTGGGAATGAAATTTCAAAGCACAGCGAAGTAATAAATTATGCACATGTATAGAAAGAAGGGATCATGTCCACTAATCGCTCAGACATTCCATGGAAACTAACGCCCATCGAGGTCAGCCCGGAGCTTAGCAATTTCCTCCTCCAATCGCCTGCGCTCCGTCATTCGCTGTTCAATCTCTTCCTCCAATTTTCTGCGCTCCTCGATTCCCTCCTGGCGGCCTTCTTCTACACCAATCCGGTGGCCTTCATGAAGTACTCCGATCTGGTGACTCTCAAGTCGGCGGCCTGCGGATTGGATAATCTTGAAAGCCTGAAAACAAAATTGAACACAACACAACCAAGAGAGGTAAGAACCGATTGCTCACGTCCTCATATTCTTTCAGTTGTCTGCTATATTCCGCCACAATCGAGGCGGAGGGGTTGATATACTTGAACGAGGCGGCCTTCCACTTCCCCATCGCGTGAATGTTGGCGCCAAGGCGCAGTCTACCTCGAAAGGCCGCGTGCAAGCCGTCCAAGGCAGCGTGCGCGAACCAACAGGCCTGGTATTCGCCGACGTGATATTGAGGTGCGAATTCGGACAGGGCTGCCAGGAAGAATGCGACGTTTATGACGGACGGCCGGGAGCATTCGGGGAAGGTGAGGGTTTGGAGCTCGAGGGTGTCGGGCGACATTCGCTTCTCTATGTCTTTGACCCCGCGGTGTACTCGGTCGACAACTTTGTGAGCGGGGAAGAACGGCTCAGAGCAGTGTACGACGCCAGAAGGGCGGATGACGACCGAGCTTAAGCCTCTTTCTTCCGGGACGTCTTTTTTGGGCTGGAAGGACGATGTTGGAATCAGAATATAATACAGTCGAGGACTCGCGATGACGTACCAGATCCGAATGGTTTTGTGCTTGGCCAGCATGCTCTGGTTCTTTGGCATTTCCATTGTTTGTGGGAGAAGACTGCTTCTTGGCTTTCTCTGTCTCGAGCTCGAGGCTGTCTACGTTGCCATTCCTCTCCGGGGGACCGTGGAGATCCTTCGGCCAGAAGTCTCGGTCAACGATGAACACAGCCTTTTCTTTGGATTTCTCGTGGAGAACATGGATGCGCAGAAACTCGTGCTCCCCGCTCGTCGTGGAGTCGTCCTTCAAATGCTCGACCCGAGTAACAACTACTCCGTTGTTTACTGTTTCCCGGCGCGGATGCAACAAGAGGACGTTCTTCCAAGCTCTGAGGTCTTCCGTGGCTTCAGCTCTGAGACGCCCGCTATCCCAGAGCCCGGCTATTTGAATGGAGCTCGGAGAAAGAGACATTGCTAGACGTTTCCAGAGGACCCGAAGGAAGAGAATTATGGACATGGTGGTAGCGTGTGGTAGAGATGCTCCAAACACGTTGCCTCACGAGCATTTAAACCACGCCCAATTTTGGCTGATTTGAAAGCCACTCGTTCTCTGGATAAGATTTCTGGGAAAGCAATGAAAGTGACGCCACTGGACGCGACGCGTGAAGAGCCGCGCGCGCAATTTAGGTGTGGCGGTGCTATCTCGTGACCGCGAAGGCAGTGTCTGCCAATGTCACCGCCCGAGTCCTTGTCCTTCTGCGCAGCCAACTAGATCCCTGCTTCATACCACCATGACCGCCGACCCGCTACTCGAGACCCACGGTTTTCCTGCAGGATACTTCGTTATCCGCTCTGTTGCCTCTAACCGCCTATTAGACGTGCACATGGACGACATAGAAGATGGAACGGAAATTCTGCTGTGGCCGGAGAAGGAGTCTTCGATAGTCGAAAGTACGCCAAGTATCCATGTCTTGCCCCAACTTTGGCCAATCTCTCTTCCTGTAGCCCGCAGAAGCCCAGACGCAAACAATCAGGTCTTCTTCATTGACCCTTCTGGCGCTCTTTGCTCCAGATCGGCCGGCCATGCCATTGACGTTGAAGGCATGTATTCACTCGTCGAAGTGGGTCCAAAGGTAATGACCATTTCGTTGTAGACGACCGTCTAGTTATTCGCCACCGGAGGCCTGTCTCCCTTCCCTATCCAAACGCGTACTCCCATCCACTCCCGACGTTCCAATATTCAGCCGAAACTGGGGAAATAACTGTCCACTATGCGTCTGACCCCTCTCATCCTCCTCCTTCTGCTGTTTCGTCGGACGCATGGAAAAAAAAGACATACGTCTTGGCGTCTATTCCTCTGCGTAAACCCAAAAGCATTCTGGATGATGCACATGCATTTATTTCTTCTGCGATCACAACCCCGCTTTCCTTCTTTTCTGGCGCCGCCTCGCCTAAGGCGACACCGGAAGCAGTCTTCAGCACCGACATCGATTTGGCTGAGGACGAAGTACTAGAAGAAGAGCGCGGAGAAGAGGCCGAGGTGGATGATTCTCCGGAATGGGGGCGGAAAGTGCGGGTTCTTGGGATCGTCAATAAATCGAGGGAAGAGAGGGAGATTATTGAGAAGGCGCGGAACCGGCGCAGGTGGCAAATCACCGCCATTCGCAAGATTGACGCGCGCACAGTGTAAGTAACCGGAGCGCTTCATATTTGGGTTGGATTGGAGGGATATTATGTACAGGTACCATATCACCCTTGTAATTTTACGAATGGATTCTGGGAAACACGACCAGCTTTCAAAGCTCATCCCGAGCAGGAGCGCGGCGTGAGCGAGAGCTTGGGGGTTTGTCCGACAAAAACATGGACAAAAAGTCGTGAACCAAGTCCGCAGCGGCGACGGCGGTCACCTCAGCGACATCATATGCTGGAGAAACTTCGACCAAGTCCGCGCCGCTGACACGATGTAAGAACAAGAAAACCCCACAGCATATCAACAAGTACTGACACAAAGTTGAGGCCCGCGAGTCCACGTATGATGCGTTTGAGTTCGCGAGTCGTCCAACCTCCAGCCTCTTGATACGAATTTAGAAAACCTTCCTGAAAATTGGGCGTAAGGCGGACGCACCAGGAGTACCGGCTGCCAGACAATCAACCATTATTCCGTCGAACAAAATCAAAGAAACGCACTCGCGGGGGCAATGCCAGGGTCTCGAAGATCAGCGGATTAAATTTTCATAAACGTGCAGTTTGAAAGAAAGAGAGAACCTATCACGTCGATATCGAGACTGGGGACATCTCAGAAGCTAGACGGCGCATTTGACGGTTTCGAACACACTTCAAATACACCGGAGAGCTTCCCACTCGCTCTCTGATAAGGCGAATGATTTCGGAAACGCCGAGATCGTCTATATCGTCGGTTGTTATGAGCTGGAAGCCGACAGCTTCGTCATTTTCTAGATCTTCAGCTCCCTTTTAAATTATATGAGAGTGGCTGGCAGCGAAGCAGAAAAACGTGTACCCCCAGCTTGCATCTAATGCCGGCGTGGATACTTGTATTCGATATCAAACCTTCTTCTTGAGCAAGGTAGAAAAATGTTCCGTGTGTGACTTTTGACTGTTCAGTGACACCGCCGGCGTAGCCTGGCCTAAAAAGTGTTGCGATGGGAGGTGAATTGGGTAGAGAGTCAGCTTACCATGTATCCTATAATTCAGGTCAACGGAGGAGGGGTCAAGAGACAATCTGAATCTATACCAGATGCGCATCAAAGTGAATGACACTTATTGCGCCATATTTCTTGTGGAGTGCGCGCAAAATTGGAAGGACCTGCGCATGCAGTCGAACAACAATTTGAAGGCAGAAATTCAAGTACGGACGATAGTGTGATCCCCACCCAGACTGGGAAGAGGCTTCAGTCAGCTTTGGAAATAAAACACAATGTAAATATTAAAACCTGACGATCCGCGGATGGTCGACCCCATCCAAGGCAAGGTTTTGCGTGCTGAGCCCGGACTTTGCAAGAGTGGGACGCGAGAGTAAGGTCGAGTACGCAACTTCCATCTGGTCGACCGCGAGCGCGTTATCAAATGGGTTGACTGGGACGTCACCACAGTCAACGATCTTGGAGCCTGGAAAATTCTGAATACATTGGCCTCCGAGTTCGGTTTGAGAGGTTACCGAAGCTGTAAGGATTGTTTCCCCAAGACATGGTATAACCGCGGGCATCGCGCTGACGCCTACTACCTGAACGGATGGCGTAAGGGCCAAACCGAGCCCTTCAAGTGGAAAACGCTGAGATCAACAAAGTTTCACAGATGTCTCTGTGCCATTTACCCGGGTCTGTAGGAAACACCAGTGTCGAAAGGCATGCCAAGGATAGCTATATCGAACAGTTCTTCCTCGTCCTCCAAGCAACGCGTGTAAGGTAGATGAGAAAACGCGAGAGGACCAGAAAACGGCTGGTCGATTTGTTTGCCGTATTTCTCGAGCCAAGTTTGGGGAGCAGCCTCGGACTCGGTCAGTGGAAACTGATGACCGTTGGAGTGGGGTCTGTGTCCGTAGGCTGGCCGAAATTGAAGAGTAGCTAAGCACACGATTGTGAGCAGATAACTCTGCATGGTGGTGTCTGTCAAAGGACAATATTCCCTTATCTGTTGAGATAACCGATTATCTAGCCGAGAGCAAGCCGAGATCGGGGCGATCAGCAAACGATCACCGAAAGTTGAACTAAGTACGTTGGAACCAAGGTAAGGTTGAAGCTTATTGCACGATAGGCTTTGGGCTCTTATTGCGAGCTTGAACAGATGTCCACAATATCAAACATCACAATTTCGACTTCAACTTAGCCTCGTCCACTTGCATCTCTTTCACAATCTCGGAACACACTTCCACTAACGCCTTTCCCAGCTTTTCAAAATCCCCGACCTGAGCATATCAGTAAAGGGAAAGCCCGAAAGTCAAGAAAAACTTTACCTCGGTCCACACCTGCGCACTACATCGCGTCCACCACCCCATACCCTCAAGAAAGAAGACAGTAGCAAATATATTCCGCTCGAGAAGCAGTTTCTTCTTCAATTTACCGCTCACGACGGACGCTGGGCCGAGGCTAGGCGGGAGTGGGAGTTGCACATTGGTCTAGCATAGCGATATCCATGAAATTACTCCTGGACAAGCCGGGGAAAAATACGTACCATGTTGAGCGTCATCTCACCGCTCGGATCCAAAGCAGTTGCACTGGTGCCCAAGATCTGGGCTAAACGTTTCGTACCCTGGAGAGCTATTCTCCGACAATAGGCGTTTATTTTCTCTTCTCCTCCTAGCCACTGTCTGAAGTCGAGTGCTAGAGGCGAAATGATATTCAGATGCGCAAATGAAGAACGAGATATAAATTTGAATCAGCCGACCTGTCACGACACTGAAATATGGAACAAAATCAATGGTTGCAGTCCCTGATACGTTTGAGTACCTGTGCGTGCAAAAGGAAACAGAAACCATACATTCGAATTGCTCCACGAAATTTGGGCCGTTGCGCTTTGAGGGAGAAATATACTCTTGTGATGTGGGGAAAGTCGATTTTATAATGTGTTGGTTTCTGGATTCAGGATAAGTACAGAAAGCAAGATCCACAGGCCGCAAACCACCGAAACGGGACATATAGGACTGCGCACGACCGCTTTGCGTAAAGCCATTTGTGGCAATTCTGCGAACAATAAAAGTAAGCCGCAGTTCCGGACTCAGAGCAAGCGATGGTGCACAAACAGACGTCCAGAAATCCGGATCAGCCTTGTTCAGATCGAGGTTGATTTCCTGTCCAATGGAGTGGGCCGCGTCTATTAGGCTGAGAACGCTCTCTTCCTTGCATATCTGAACCATTTCTTTCCAGGGCAGCAGAAGTGCAGGTAACGAAGCAATGCTGTCGATTATGGCGACAATCTTCTGGCCGTCTTTCCTTGGGAGGCGCCTCAGGTGATCCCGAAATTGAGCGAGAACCTTCGCAGACGATGCAGGAAATGTCAGGGCGACCGTGGATACGGCGGGATGTGGGGTCGTATCGGATATATACTGCGCCGTGCGCTCGACTGAGTTGTACGTGGTTTTAACTACAGAAACAGAAAGTGCATGGATTTCAGGCAAATTCTGAAATGGAAATGAATTCGTCTCACACGCCACGATGACATCGTCCTTCTGCCATTCAATATTGCGTAGCACGGTTGAGATCGCGTGGGACGCGTTCGGAACCAGAACACACTCGTCTGTTTTCGCTCCTATTAAAGCAGCGATTCGTTGGCGCACGTTGATAAGCCGGGGAGTATAGGTAAACTTAAGGTAGGTTAGTTATCCGGCAGAGTCATCGAGACCTTATACACCTTCATCCAGCGATCTGGGGAGGATTCTGCCTCGCTGTCCAGCACTCTACAAGCCTCCATAACTGGAAGCGGCAGGGAACCATAAGAGCCTAGAAGCAAGGTCTGAGTATCAGACACTCGAAAGGTTTGCACAGAAGGGACTGACCATGGTTCAAGTTGGTATACCCCGGGTCAAAAGGGAAATATTCCAGCATGGCGCGGCCAAACTGTGGTGGAATTTTGTCGCGCCAGGATACGATTCCGCGCGCGGTCATAATTGTACTGAACGAGTCGTCCACCAATCCACGTGTTGAGAAGACTTAAGGGCGAAAAGGAAAGCGTGATTTCGAGTCAAGAACTTCAACTCAAAAGAAAATGAATAACAAAGTGAGCTTACAGATGTCCGTCAAGTTAGAGTTAAGGGAAGGCCGGGACAAATCAAAGTTAGTCATTGGAGCTGACAGATCTTGATCAGTAATCTCCGGCCTCCCGGACCGTCGCGAGAGCCCCTATTCGTCGCAACTTGTCACCGTAGCCTGACCGTAGTTTTCATTCTCAGCCAGTGGATGGTCAGTTAGCTATACCTTCTAGGTTTGTATGGGTGAGCAATGTTCTACAAAAAAAATTCGCCGTAGTTATAGAGAACTGAACATCAGACAAGTGGTTAAGATCTGTCTGAGGAGAGCTCTAGATCTACTGGAGTGCGCATTGTTCGGAAGGTTGAGGAGGACGGTGCATGGTTTGGAAAACTATGGGAGCTTGCTCAAAAGCCTCGGGAGAGAGCTGGCATACATAAAAACCCGACTTGAGCCGGCGAATTTATTCCAGTTGGCAGTTGGAAAGGGCCCGGAATGACAAGGGAGTTGAATCCGTTTTGCGTGCAAGATTATTGGATCATCTAAGTGAAAGGACATCAAAGGTTCAAAAAAAGATACAAGGTGCTAATGGAGGCGGAGGGCATGCCTGCGATCAGCATTTAATAGAAACAACAGCACATACAGGGTGGTCCGTGCGCGGGGGCTGGGGTATATAAGGAGCCGGTTCACAGCAAGATCACCATCTCTTGTGCTCGGGCACGTACCATCGGAAGTGAGGTTAACACCGATCCGTGGTCTTTTGCTGATTGCAAATTATATCCGAACCGTTTCTTTGCTTAGGCTTAGAACAATTTTTGGAAACCCCTTCAATCCCTCGTGAAGACTTTATCTGAAGTCTGAAGGGCATTGTAACATATTTAGATAGTTTGCGAATATATTCATTCGTCGCATTTCTCGACCGTTTGTACCCACTGTTGTGCGCAACATCGACCTAACGACATCGAGTCGAATGTCGCGCAAAATCTGTCAAACCCTGTTAAACTACGGTTTCTTGTCATCATATCAGACGAGACATGCAACATATACACGCTGCTTTCAAAAGGGTTCAGAGGGAAGCACATAACGCTGCGGCAGGGCTTGTCAACGTTGGCGAGATTGTTCGAGGTCCGCAGCCCTCGGCAGTGTGAATCATCTGTTTTTGTCAAGTTTTTGTTCCTGAGCCTCGAGACGAGCGCGCGCGCAGGTGTTGGCGGCTAAGTGGGTATGATCGCAGTGTGATCCATCGAGGGAACCGCTGCACAAATCACCAAGGGCAGGGCACTGTTGTCGGGCGTAATTTTCAATTGGTTTCAAGGTCAGTTACTTTTAGATACGACAGTTCTTGTCGTGACAGTAATATAATTGAAGAAACCCATGTCAGTGGTTGTTTATAGAATTGGAAAGCCAAGTTTACACCGAAAAAGTGTCCAGAAGGGTTTTTCGAACGAGGGGGTTGTGTTCAAGTTTAGTTGTGAATATCCGATCAAATCGGATTTCACACGGCAGCTCTCTTGCTTCCGAGTCCAACATCGCGATGGCGGTATTTACTGGCCTTCCCCGAGAACTGATCCTCCACATTGCTGCCTTTCTCACTCGGGAGACAGTCTTTGACTCGGGTATGACGCTTGTGGTGTACAAACTCCGGCAGCCGGAACTCGTCCCCGACCACCCTTCCGTTAACGCCCTCTGTCGGACATGCACCAGTTTCTATCTTACTCTGAACGAGACTCTTTACAAACTCTGTGCGACTGACCAGTCTCTTGCGAAGCATGCTCTCCTCTTTGCCGTCGAACACGAGCTGGGGGACACGCTCGACAAACTCGTCGCGGCTGGAATCAGTCTTGACGCTCACTATGATCTCAATCACAAGCGGGCAAGCCTTCTGCACGTTGCAGCCCATATGGGCGTCCGGTCCGCCGTCGTCAAATTGCTGGAAATGTATGGGGCGGAGATGATGGCGAAGGTGCACGCACGTAGGGACCGGTGGACGGCCTTGGACTATGCGGCGCATAACGGGCACATGGATGTTGTCGGAATCCTCGCTCCCATCCCCTTGCCCTGCGGCGTCCTCAAGGACGTCTCGGAGGAATCCAATTCAGACGAGCCCGAAACGCAAGCAGAGTACCTGAGCCATAGCCTGCTCCAGTCGGCGAGAGCCGGAAATCTGGAAATCTCTCAATATCTCATATCGGAGGGAGCACAGATTAATTTCATCAATGACTACTTTTCCGGCACCACGCCACTGTCCAGTGCAGCGGCTGCCGATAATCCTGGTCTCGTGCAGCTCTTGCTTGCATCTGGTGCCGACCCGAATCTCAGCGCCACCTGCGGACGTGTCCCCATATTCGCTGCTACCAGCCTGGACGTCGTGCATGCGTTAGTGGATGCAGGTGCCAACATTCATGCCGAGGACAACAGGTCGCGCACCGTGCTTGTACTTGTTCGGGACATCGAGTGGCTCCGGTTCTTCCTCGAACACGGAGCAGACCCGAACCACCAAGATTTTTTGGGCGAGACCCCGCTTCACTGTGCCTGCCGACGAAGTCAGAAGGCGTACGTTGAGCTCCTTCTCCAGTTCGGCGCCGCGGCTTCGGTCGAATTTAAAGCGAATGGGCGCAACCCCGTGAACATTGCGATGCGTAGAGGCACCCCGGAGGTTGTGAAGATTCTCGAGCCTTTCGTCCAGGATCCTGAGTTCAAGCGGGAAATTGCGAAGTGGTTGAAGGATGGAGAGGATATTGGTTAATGTTATGGTCGACGCCGCGCGGTGGCTGTTGCATTTCTTGCGTCTTTATGCATGAATGGGACAGTCCCCAGTGCACCCATGTTCCAAGACGCGCCTCGTCGGAACACCGACCCAGAAGAGGGCGTCAATCGTCTAGATGGAGTACACGCAGCGCTCACTCAAGGCGGCGCTGGTATTTTTTTCTATCGTTTGGGCAGGCACAGGGTAAGGGATCGTGTATTATATAAGTTCATGTACAGGAAGTTTATAATTGATATAATCCCGACAGCCCGCCGTGAGTTTTTCGCGGCATTCCCTCAATCCACCACCGCCACTATGTCTCTGCTTTCTTCCTCCTCTCCCGCCACCTTGAAATCCTAGCCTGCAGAGTGGGAGTCTGGACGTAGGGTTCCACAATCTCCACGATATGCGGCAATCCATTGGTCAGAGCGAAGTCCACAGTTGTCCGCAAAATGGAGTTGGTTTTGTCCGGTACTGTTCCGAACTGACAAAGCAGCTCAATGAAAGCCGTCCCATACTCCGCGTGCCGTTTCCCGCAGACAGTGTGAAGGGTCGTGTTCCCGTTGCGGTCTTCGTTATTCGGGTCTACGCCGCGTTCAAGAAAGAAGCGGAGTAGCTCGATGTTCGTACACTCGAGCAGCACGTTTTTTGGCCGGGGGCCTCGCATATGGATGTCTGCGCCCCCTTCCACTAACACCTGCGCAATGTCCAAATATCCAAGTTGAGCAGCTATGCATAAGGGGATGAATGGGCTAGAATCTTTGGTATGACCATCGGGGTGGGCGCCAGACGCGAGTAAGAGCTGCACCAGCGCGGGTGTGTTTGCAGCTACGGCGCAGTAGAGCGGAGTGAAAATGCCCATAAAATTCACGTCCGCTCCTTCCGATATCAGGTATGCGGATATTTCGACATTCTCTGCGTTTACTGCTTCTATGAGCGCGGCACTTAGGTAGTCTTGGTGGGAGCGGTCTGGATGCGGGACGGCAGACGGAGAAATGGGAGCTAGGAGCCGGACGATCTCCATATCACCGCGCCATACTGCACAATTCAAAGCCGTCTGAGAGGACATATATCGGCGTCTATAAACCATCTCCTCGTCATACATGCCCAATAGTTTGACGATCATCGTCCGAAAGCCCAAGTCGGCTGCAATGTGCAGGAGACTGCTGCCACAGAAATCCATTTCACCTAGCCTGACTTTGGCTACGAGAAATTTGTCCAGGGTGCCTTCCAACTGGTTTTCAACGGCGAAGAGGACAGCAAGCTTGCCAAGAGCCTCGACACTTGCACAGAGTTTATACAGAGTCCGATCCACGGTACGGTGTGAGGCGATATTCGTTTGAGAGAGGGAATTAATGGTAGGGAGGTCGGGGACGAGTTCCGGCTCGCAGGGTATGTGATCCTCCACGGACCCCACCAGACGGCGGTGTGGGTCAAGGACTGTCACTCGAGTTTGGAGCGATACGATGAGAAGAACGATTTCTGGAGGAAAGTCCGAAAAAACCGCCATCGCGAGGCGCTCGAGCGGGCTGAGGAGTGATTGTGCGTAAGTAGTGTTTCTCGGTTGGGGAGAAGGATCCGATTTGCCTGGAGATTTCTGGCTGCTAATCGAGAGGAACAGAGCGGCGTCGCGGTCGAATGGGCGCGCTCAGCGCTGGGTTGGGTCTGGTAGCACTGGAGACGCGACGTGGAGAGAAAGAATTAAGTGAGTGAACAAAGAAAGCCATTCCTCGAACTCGCGTGCGAGACGCGTATTTGGCGTGGGATACAAGACGCGTGTACCGTTGTTTGCTGCATTTCAGCCAACAACTTCAAGTACCAAGTATCCGCCCGCAATCCATCGAAATCGAAATATAATACACTATAGTAATACTTTTGTGACAATGTACAATTACTGTCCAGGAGAGATAATTCGGTCATGCAAAAAATTCGACAGCACCTGCGTTAAATCGATTCCAGGCGATCCGAGCACGGCGTCGCTCTTTGCGATAACCGGCTTGGACTTGGTCAACAGCGACTGCAAATCCGTCGCCACCTCCCCCGTCACACCCCTGCGCAGCCGATCCGCAAGGGACACCGATCCCCTGGGCGCCCGTCGCTCTTCTCTCCCAGCGTCAGGCTGATCCTCCATGTCCATATCGGTGTTTGAATTGACGTCAAAGTCGGGCTTCGAGAGCCACATCGCGAGCTGGGTGACGGCGTAGATGAGGATCGCCTCCAGATTGCGCCGGGCGGTAAGAACGCCCTGCCGCACATCGAGCGGATAGGTCCCAGGCAGCGACCCGACATCCGCAAGGCTCTGGCCAGCAGGCCGATTCACGAGGTCCCGCAAGACATCGAGAGTGCTGTTTCCAAGCTCGAGAAGGGTCCCCATCGAAGCGGGCTCGCCGAGAACTACCTTTGAATGCTATCCACTAGTCAGTACGAGTCAAAGTCTGATACGACAAATTGAATTGCTCACAGGTACGACCAACGCTTCGTACACTGGCCATTCATCCTTGTCGCTCGTCAGAACAGTGTAAGCTCTGCTGATAGTGACAAGAGTCGAGATGATGTTACTCGATAAGCGAAAGAGCCTATGGACCAAGTGTGCGATGAGGGGCCGTTTCAAGGGTTCCGTGCCTGAAGGATCTTTGTCGAGGAGGGTGCGCTCTTCGACGGTGACCGGTTCCAATAAAGTCGCCAGATGATTCGGATGGGTGATGGCGTAGTTGAGCTGCTGCAGGAGAAGCAACGCGGGAGGCGAGAACATGTGCAAAACGCTTGCAACAGCATCGCTGATATTGGGCGCCGCAGGTGCGCTCTCGGCAATGGAGTAGAAGATGTTTACCACTTGCTCGAGCTCCTCCAGAAGCGGTAAAGTTATAGGCTCGCCGATCGTCCAAGAAAGCGCCCGGCTGGTTTGCTGCGCGTACAGATGTATAAGCCCGCTGGCCTCCGCATCGAAGTAATGGTTATGGCGTCCCAGTGCGGTGACGACGCCGGAGATGATGCCAAGCATGGCGCAGTACGCACTGTGCGCTGGGCTACGTTGTACCGGCAATTCCGGCAATGTCACGTCCACCATACCAGCACTGATAGCTGCGCTGAGCGAGTTGTTACTGTACGCAACGAGTACGCCTTCGCTTGCGAACCGTTCAGCGGCAGAAGGGATGCCAGCCAGCGTCATGTGGAAAAGAAGGATATGCGGAGCGTAGAGGGGTTGCTTTCGAGTAAGAAGCAGGGGAAGGTCGGACAAACCGACGAGGTCGATGTGGACAAAGAGGTCGAGGCTTGCCCGAATAAGGTCAGTTTCCTGAAACCTAATGAGCCACAACGTCGATGAAGGATTGACATCTGGTCGAGTGCACTGTTCGAACACAGAAACCAGGAACTCCATATCTCGATCAAGTTCGACATCCAACCGATTCCGTGCCGAGATAAAGACCACGCGAAGAGCATCAATGACCAACACGAGTGTAGCATCAACCATGGACGCGATCCTTAGCCGTTGATCTGCGTTCAAGGCCTTCGTCCGCCGTGCTAATATCCCTGAATTTTTCGTGCAGAAATAAAGGATCAGCAAGAGGGTGCGATGGAAAGGGACCGAGATGGCGCCGAGGAAGGATTTCGACGGTGGCTGAGCTTCATTCAAGATGATGTTGTGGACGTTGTGAACAAGTTCGACGAAAGACTCGACTTCGGTTTTCTTGTCCGTTGTTGTTGAGAACCAAACAACCTCCAAAACGGCCAAAAGTAGTGACAGCCGCGTGCCATGGATAGTCGACATCATGTCCCCAGAGCGCTTTTCGGCCGCGATGTCGTAGGACATCGACGCGGCACTTGTCATGAGGATCGATCCAACGGCAGCGTCCCCGCGCAGGTAGGGCACCACCTTACGTAGCAACATCTGCCACGAATCGGCCAGGGCTGTTTGCGAGTGCGTCAGGGACAGATTCATATTGACCAAGTGGAGCTGGGCGACCAACGAGTCGTGGGACTCCGGGGCGGTTTTATGGCGGTATGCATGCAGCCGGGTCCGGAAGAGGGTCACAGAGAATGTGAAATCATCTCCAAACTCGCGCTCTTGAACAGGCTGCGAAGAGCGAACTTGCTCGAGGGTCAATGCGGGAAACTCGCCCTCGAGGTGTTGTGCGAGTCGGTCGTACAATCCCGGATCGTACGAGCTCGGCGATGCCTCCGAGAGCAGCTCCCCAAGATCCTCCGACGATTTGAAATGCGGCGCCATCTTGGTGAAGCTAGGCGGCTGGGATCGCGAGGCGTCTTTGCTGGTGGAGAAATGGATGCCGATGTCGTGCGCAATGATCTTCAAGGCATACGACTTGACCAGTGTGCGATACGCGTGCATTGAGATAACCTCGTGATGGGAAGACCGCCTGGTCCCATCGACTACGCTGAAAGACTCCGTCTCGTATTCAGGAAGGGGTCCCAGCTCCGAGCACGCAAGCATCGATATGCGCTCCCAGAAATCCGAGCTCTGGCGGAGCGGCTCGAGGACGCCCCGATGCTCTAACCCGTGCTGCCATACCACCTCGAGGAAGCGCAGCACAGACGCCAGAAGCTGGGGGTTCGACTCCCACATCTGATTCCACCCTTCCAGCATATCTGTAGCCACATCCAGAGCGCTATCATGCTTGTCCTCCGACGTCGGCTTGTCAGAAATCGCCGCCGGTGCCTTAGCATTGCCCTTGAATTGCGTTGGGGTGCGGAACTGCCCAACGACAAAGAGGCTGCCTAGCGCAGGCTCCTCACCGACGGCCAGAGAAATGAAGTTCCAGACCGCACTCCGGAGTGCCATCTCGTCGTACGGGTGCTGGATTATCTGCACCAGAGACGCTACTGCAGCCTCGGGATTATTTAGGTGTGCCATAATTGTGGGCGGAGAGGGCGAAGACATGGAAAAGGAGGTACAGAGTGCGCACAAGACTCGCATTGCTTCAAGCGGCACCACGCTTCCGATGCTCCGACTTTTGACATACAGCGCCAGAACGTCGACGGGGTCGGCCTTGACGAATGTATGTGACTCACGCGAAAATGCGCCCCCGGTAACGCGAGCGCAGAGGGATTGTTCGAGGAGGCACGGTCGTTTGGCTGCGCGAGAGTTGATTTTGAGGTTCAAAACTATCCGCGCCAGACGAAGATGCGCAGCCAATGCGAATATTAGGCGTCGCACGTCGCTGAGGAGCCGCGAATCGTATAGGGATTCCAGAATGGAGAGGCCGGTGGTGATGGAAGAGACCATGGGTGTAATAGTGGATGTCGAAGCCTTGAATAGCAGCAAATCTGCAACGGATTGCAATAACGATGCAAACGGAAAGGTCTTGGGGAGATATTAGTCAATCAGGTGATGATATGAATATGCAAGACGAAGACATACCGCAGTCGTCTCATCAAGAACAGGTAGAGCATTTTCGAGGATGTTGCCATAAAGGGTGACGACCTGCCGCCCAATATCGAACCGCTCAGCCTTCTGTGCGTACTTCCATCCGAGATGCTCTACCCAGATTTCTGTGTGCACGAAGCGAATCGCACGTAGAAGAACCTCCTCCTTCAACTGCTGCAGACGCGGATTATCAGGGAGGATAGACGAGAACGCCTCGAGCGCCAACTGCTGGACGAGATTCAGCAATGCCAGCGTCATGGTGTACCGCCCGCTGACCCGCTCCGACGCCAGCGCCACGGATGCAAAGCCCACATTCCGATCCGCACCAAACAACGCCGCGGTAGACCGGATGTACAACCACACGCGATGTGCGTACCGCGGCAGCGCCAGAATCGCCGACAGCACACTCATCGCGGAGGTGATCAACTGCGTGCGGTACGGCGTGTTCTGGTGCGCAGAGGACAACGCCTCCTCGAGAATCATCGTCGTCAGCTGGACCAAGTCCGGCGGCTGCGCCTCCGTCATCGTATGTGCCACCACCGGCTCGCCCGCCTCCAGTGCCTGCATCAGCTGCTCCGCCTGTGCCGGATTGTCCTGGATCAGACTCCGAACGAGATCGAGCGCGTCCGTAATGACCGTCTCGTTCACCCCGCCCCCGTCCATCTCGAGCCCGGCCTCTTCGACGCGGAGTGTAACGGCCTGCTGAGCCGCTGCCCCGCGCGGTGCGAACGAGACGTCCTGGTACCCCCCGCCGACGCCGGATGCGGTGCGTCGCCGGTTCACATAGTCGGTGAGGACTTCAAGCACGACCTTCCAGGCCGAGTGTGCGTGCTGCCAGCAAACCACCAGGAACTCGGCGCCGTCGCCGCTTAAGAGGCGCCCGGGTGACCCTGGTGGGAGTGTCGAACCACCGGGAAGGCGGATCGGGCGGGTGTTGGCATAGCTCAGCCCGATCGGCGTGTGAGGATGCCCATACCGCTCTGGCTGACGCTCATAGAGAGCGTGTGGGCCGGTCGATGCTGCTACGGGCACAATTTGCGAGAATGTGGAGAGGGTGTCGAGGTAGTAAAATACATGACGCGCGCACGAGTCTCGCGCGGCCGCTTGCGAGGCAGGCCGGGTTTGCGGCCCTTCTTGCGTGGAACACAGCGGATCGGTGTCAAGGAAGCCGGCGCCAGTCATGGCACGAAGAAGGCGGATGAGGGGTTTGAACTGGATGGGAAAGCGAGCACGAGAGACATCGAAGATGGCCCGGCGTGCGGAGGATACGTGCCAATCCGATTCCCAGTACTGGGCACATATCAGTGCTACAGACTTCAAGTACAGATGAGTAAAGAGGTTAAGCATAAAATATGGCATTTTTCACCTTGCTCTCGCTGCGCCCAAACAATGCTATCCATACTTCGATGAACAATTCGAATTCTGGAATGGCTTCGACGGGAGTGAGCTCTACGATCGCAATAAGGAGACCTAGAGAGTGATGTTAGACTGGGAATGATCAGATACGATGCGGAGCGCATACCTTTTATGACCGATCGGTAGGCAGTAGCATTTGGATCTGTTACTGGCGACGCCCTCTTCCACGCGACTGAGGCGACGAACAGTGGTGTATTCGTTAACAGACCGAGTATTAGTCCAAACAATCCAGCATTCGGCGCCAAACATGCCCGCGTCATGATAACATGGACAGGTTCCCGGTCCGTCGAGTACGCGCGCTGCAAATGTGGTAAGATCGATTCGAAAAATGGGCGGTACGTGTCGGGGATTTCTTCCAGCTCGGCCACGGTCGCGGCCAGACGGGAGAGAACAAACGCCCACGCGATATATACACAGGCGTATTGGCCCTCATCGTTTGATGTGACCAGCTCGTGTACGCGTTGCAGAGCCCCGGGGGACGCAGTGTACACGTCGTTTTGCTTGGGATTGGCGGACAACTCGATGATCCCGGATGGATCCGCGATGGTCTCGAGCTCGAGAACTTCGACCATAATGACGGTCCACATTGCGGCGATGTCTTGTCCAATCTGCACGGCCTCGTCGTCCAAAAGGAGGGGAGCGTTGAGTTGCGCGGATCCGAGTTTCGTGTCGTATGCAGCCTCGAATATTTTCGTGACGATAGAACCGTCGCACTTCACGTAGTCCCACATTGTCGCAAAAAGCACCTCCAGCAGTACAAGCTGCTCGGTGCTGTTTTGCTTTGCTTCGCGTGAGGCCTCCCGGGGATTCCGAATCGTCTCCGGAACCCGTGCGCGCGTCTTGCGCGCGTACTCTGCCAGCAGCAATTCGACGAATTTGGGGCCGTCGGGGATGAGTGTTGGAATAAATGTGGATGCGAACTCGCAGAGGGGATCGTCTTGGTCTCCCTTCGCCCGGAAGAGCGGCAGGAGGGCTCTGAGAACCGATAGTCGCTCGGAAAAGTAGAACGGCGTTATGGCCACCAGCAATTCATCCACAAGGGAAGCATCCTCCTTCGTGCCAACCGTGGAGGGCAACCCCTTGTTGTACAGAAACGAGCGAAGGAGGATGAGGGCTTGAACCTGGTCGATTTGGAATTTCGCGCTGACGGCCAAGACGTATTCTTTGTCCGCGTCCTCGATGCGAAGGGTAACGCCATCGTTCAAAACAGCCGCGCCGCCGTCGATTTTTTTGCGAGACGCGTCCGAAGGCTTTCCAAAGGGTTCTGAAATGTTTCTGAGCTGTTCAAGACGCGGAGTGACATGTTCTATGATTTGGTCCACAGTCGTGCCCTCTTGTTGGCCCGAAAGGATGGCATGTAGCTGGGAATATGACCTGGATGGTCGTAAGACGAGAAACTGGATGAGCTATATCTTACACATCGACCAAATTCGACCGTTTTGAGGATTCACCAGACATGAAGGGGCGCGCTCAAGCTTGGGTCGACTTGGGTCTGATTTGATCGGGTTAGGGTTGGACCTCGCCGGCAATTGCCGCGTTTTGATTCTCGACAGCCATTGTCGGCACTCGCTTCGAAGCCTATGTACTCTGCTTTGAATCCCCAGACCCATCATGCCTCAAAATTCTGGGATTTAACACTTCCTTCGACGTGTCTCCAACTCAGGAACGTCCCTGGACGATGTGTTGAAGCCCGCCATCGAAATCGAACATGAATTGCGCGACCTGTTTGCTACTGGCAAGTCTCATGAATGCTTGGCCGACCCCCACGTCGGGCTAGTCGGAGTCTTTAAGCACCGGACGAAATCCGAGCCACTCTAGCGAATCGTTCAAGACGACCAGGAACTTTCTGTTGTTGCCACCCTGCGCCGCCGTCGTTGATCGCTGTGCCACTGCACGACCACTCTCTCAGAGAGGGCCCCCCCGCCCGCCATGAGGTCCGCACTGACCCCCCTGCTGCCGCCGCGCGCGTACGGTTCTCTCGCCTTCACAACACTGTTTTTGTTGCTCTGCAAAACGACGCGGCGGCGTTCTCCCTCACTTTCACCAACAAGACATCATGTCTTGCTACGCATGTTAGATTGGCGCTTCTAGTCTTTTCCTTCACTCTCCCCTCAAGTATTGCCTATGGCGTCCTGCCCCGAACCAGTTGGGGTGGCAACTATCGCATGGACGGCGGCGGGAACGATTATTGGCGTCCTTTTTCTCTCCGCGGTCTCTGCCACAATCGACCGGACTCCCGCCATACTGAAACTTATTTCGCAAATGACAACGATGGGGGTGGTCTTGCAGGCCAGCATCGGTAAGTGCTCTCGCCGCACTCCCTCTAATCACAGCTCATTTATATCCAAAGCAATCGATCGACCTGCTCGGGTGTTCACCTTTGGCAATGTTGTCGATATGCTGAATAGTGCGACGAGCGTGGCCAAGCACGCACACAGCCTGAGGGATGTGGTCGGGAATGTATTGAGGAGAGAGCGGACGGGATCCACGAATCTAACTGACGTGGGGTAAGTCCGTATCCTCTTTGCATCCAACCTGCTGAAACGCTTTTTCCAGGCCAGACCCAACAAAAGCGCTGGACCATTTCGGCCCCGTTTATTCATGTCTCAGTTTCCCGTCGAATTTGGTCTTGATCACGAACCATTGTTAGATATACACAAAGTCACCTCTGCCACCTTCCCGTTCCGCCCGCAGTGTAGAGATGGCAGCAGAGTAGTTAGAAAGTAATTCAATAACGGTGGAAGTAAGTTTGCCGATTAATAAATAAGAAAGCTTGCACACGCGTCTTAAGCTTGTATCTACGTTGAACGCCCAAATTGAAATACGCGTCTCGCTCACGAGGAGCTTTCTTTACTCACCCACTCAATCCTTTCTCTCCGCGTCGCGTCTTCAGTGCTACCAGGCCCAACACTCGACCGCCACGGCGCTCTGTTCCTCCCGAGTAGCTGCCAGAAAGCTCTAGGCAAATCGGATCCTTCTCTACGACCGAGAAATACTACTTACACAACCACTCCTCAGCCCGCTCGACCGGCTCGCGATGGCGGTTTTTTCGGACTTTCCTCCAGAAATCGTTCTTCTCATCGTGTCGCTCCAAACTCGAGTGACAGTCCTTGACCCACACCGCCGTCTGGTGGAGTCCATGGGGGATCATATATCC
This sequence comes from Mycena albidolilacea, assembly GCA_029282495.1. NCBI lineage: Eukaryota > Fungi > Basidiomycota > Agaricomycetes > Agaricales > Mycenaceae > Mycena > Mycena albidolilacea. The sequence goes on along the minus strand of JARIHO010000005.1, from coordinate 1,555,076 downwards.
TGCGAGCCGGAACTCGTCCCCGACCTCCCTTCCATTAATTCCCTCTCTCAAACGAATATCGCCTCACACCGTACCGTGGATCGGACTCTATATAAACTCTGTGCAAGTGTCGATGCTCTTGGCAAGCTTGCTGTCCTCTTCGCCGTTGAAAACCAGTTGGAAGGCACCCTGGACAAATTTCTCGTCGCCAAAGTCAGGGTAGGTGAAATGGATTTCGAACCCTTTGGCCGCAATCTCCTGCACATCGCGGCCGACTTGGGCTTTCGGACGATGGTCGTGAAACTGTTGGGGATGTATGGCGAGGAGATGGTTTATAGACGCCGATATACGTCCATTCAGACGGCCTTGGGTTGTGTGCAGCACAGCACGGGCATATTGAGATTGTCCACTTGCTGGCTCCCGTTCCGACCCCGTCCCCAAAATTTTCTCGCAGCCTCTACCTAGGCGACGCCCTTATCAACGCGGTGCAGGCAGGAGATGCCGAGATATCCGAGTACCTGATATCTGTGGGAGCGGATGTCAATTTTCAGAATATGGGTTCTGCTCTCTGGCATGCCACAAGCAGGAACCAGCTCGCGTCGGTGCAGTTCTTACTCGCCTCCGGCGCCGACCCGAATCTCAACATGCCCTTGTTGACGGCGGCTCGCTATGGGCGCTTGGACATTGTGCAGGCACTAGTCGAGAGAGGCGGAGATATCAATATCCGGGACATCGCCGACCGCAATGTGCTTCTCGAATCGACGAGTATCGAGCTACTCCTCTTTTTCCTCGAACACGGCGCCGACCCGAATAACGCAGACGACGAGGGAAACACGGCTCTTCACATTACCTGCGGGAAGCGGCACGATGAATATGGCACGGCTTTCGTTCAGCTTCTCTGTGAGTTTGGAGCAATACCGGACAAAACCAACGACCGGAGGCGAACAGCCGTAGACCTCGTGCTGACCAATGAAATGCCAGAGGTCGTGGAGATTCTGGAACCCTATGTCCAGACTCCCGCTCTGCAGGCCAAAATTGCAAGGTGGTGGAAGAAGAGGGAGAAAACAGAGTCGCAATGAGGGCATCTGAGGGAATGACACGAAAAACTGGCGGGCTCTTGATGGGCTGCTGACTATCAAGATGATATCGAATGTGAACTTCTTGCACTGCACATGGATCTATGTATATGATTCACCGCAGGCTCCGCGACTCGGCCCAAATGATACTCATAACCGAATCAGATACCAGTACTTGCCGCCTTGCGACCTGATCCAGAGACACCAGACAAGTGTGACATTGGGAAAGCAGACGCTTCGCATGCTTGATCTTTGATGACCTTTCAGACTGAAGGAGAAGTGGGATGTATTCACTGAATGAACTTTCTCAAGGCCGCTTGATTCGAGCAACCCGGTGTATGCGGGGCTATGGTTGGACGTCTTGATATGATGAAGGAATACTTTTGTGAAGGAAATCTGGGGGATAGATCTAACGCGAGTCTGGGACAGTGAAGTGTATGTGTATGGCGTTGTTTTTTGGATTATCGAGTGAGTACCTCGTACCCGCTGTCTGTTATCAGTACCATATGCTCGGCCTGTGCACTGCGTGCACAATCCTGCAGGCAAGGTTAGATATTTTCAAACTGTTCATGGTGCGCCACACCTCTGTAGAGGCCGTCCACCCGTCCGGAAAGACCCAGCAGGTCGGAGTCTTGCCTTCAATTATACAAGGCTGCAGAAAAAAAAGTGTCAAAATCACAGGTATAGCGTCGAGCGGGACAAGTACCTCGATGGTAAAACAATGTCCTGGTCTCATTATCTCCGGTTCGTCGTTGACTGTTTTCAAGTTTAACATGATTTAATGAGTCGACGAATCGCGTACGATCATGGATAACCCAAGGTTTGCGATGGAAGGTGGTTCCAATTCCATGACCTGTAAAGTGTGGCGAGACACAGAAACTGGTATCACGAATAATGTCGTGGATGGCCCTTCCAATTTCGCTGAAAGGTCTACCTGGTCCACAGGCGCCAATTCCGGCGTCAAGGGCCGCGTTCGTTACTTTGACGAGTTCCTTTCCTGGCTCGTCCTGAGATTTTTTTAAGCGGTTGTTGCTGACAAAGAAGAAAGGAATGCATACAACGGTGCCAACGAGAAACGTCTGCGCCGTGTCTCCGTGATACCCGTCGAGATAGACAGTAATATCGATGCAGACCATGTCACCATCCTCTAAAGGCCGGCTGACGCATCGTTAATTGTTCTTCGGTACTCGAGGCAAGTTCTCACTCGTCAGGAATCCCATGAGCGAGGACATTGTTTACGCTTCGAGGAAGTAAGAGAAATGCAAGAGCCTTATGGAAGCAATCACCTGGTGCAGCATGACCTAGGAAAGCCAGAGTATCGCAGGGGCGACGGATACGCAGAGTGCCCAATAATGTAGTCGTGAACGGCAGCATCAATTTCATTCGTCGTAACACGAGGCTTTACGGAGAGCTTTATTATGCGAATTTCGAAAATAAAAAAGGACGTTTACTTTGGCTAGAGTTCCCGCAAAATTCCGGATATCCCTTGCCAGTGTCGCAGCTCCGCGTAGGCGCCGTTCCGCGTCTCCACCTAGCTGCACTTTGCCATTCTTATCTTCAGGGACGGTTGGTGAGCCACCCGCGTAATTAGGTCGCAATATATGTTGCGGGACACTCCGCTGCGTTATGTGGGAAACCCCATAGACAAATGGTTCTTCTGGAAGAATCACAGTGTATCCAAAGTTGCGGGACAGGCGAGGGAGCGTAGAGCCAGTCTCCAGCAGTCGGGACAGTCGGAGACCATTTTGGAGCCGAAACATAAAAAACCGGACAAGCAAAGAAGATTTCACGAGTTCAGAAAGACGCCAGAGAGGCGAGTGGAAGAGGGTGAGCGCGTTTGATGGCCATCTTATCTAGGCGAGATGGAACTTTGCAATCTAATCTCTGATTCTTTGCCTGAACATGCGCGCGTCTTGCCTCGTACCGACATTGCACCCTCCCATTCTCGTTCCTCAGGCCGTGTTTATCATATTGTTCTTCCGGAACGAACTTTCCGGCAGTTCCTCCTCTGCGTCCTGAAAGCCCTGTCGGCGGTGGACCGGGCTCATTTATGTTTCCAACAGCTTCCTTCCGCTTGACGTGTTGCAATTCGGTCGACGCGTCGTTTACTTTGACTTTTCTCCCACACAACCACTCTTGATTCTTGCTTCCCCGGGGCGAAGCCTCTGCGCGCATGGCCCAGGCCCGCAGACTCGCACCTGCTGAAATAGTACTATATATGCTTACTAGGGACCTGACTATGTGTTCTCTCCGCCGACGCCGACACGTCAATGCCGACGGAATGCCAAGATACACCTGGATCCGCCCGAAGCAATTGCGTACCCTGGGTAAATATCCACAGGGAATTATCTATGCTGCACGCAAGGCTATGACAATTCACGATCACGAGTGGAAGAGGCCCGTTGGTCTCGGGCCACTATGGCCCGTGTAACTCGGGCCTCGTCGCTTCTACACAGCGATTTCTGTAGCTCTTGGACGCCCTAGAAAGCTAGTGGGCTCTTCTACGAGTCTCGGAATCGCAGCACGGTTCGGGACGATGCTTGACTCTACAAATTGACCAAGAACTCGACGGAGGCAAACGTTTCACTTTCATTTATTTGGAGCCAATGATTCGATCACAAACACCGCGGCCGGGCCTTAGGCGATCGGGGGTCTTCTGAGCTCTTCTGGGACCTTTAAAGCTGGGCCTGATATGTCAGGGCGTGCATATTCGTCCCAACATGACTGTCGGTACTTTTACTGTTCTCCATGACACCCGCCCTGAAGACACCCGGCTCCCTGCATTCGCGGTGTCGACGACCAGAGGGTTTCTTCCTAGGGCGGAGCCCATTGTGACCCTCCCCCAGGAGTTCGATCCGCTGGAGGCCATCCTCGCTCGCATGCCTATCAAGAAACTAGATGGGACCCCAGGACTTCTTGCGCATGGCCAGCTCGGCGAAACAGTCCTGAAAGACTTGCCAGACCTCACTTGGGCGATCGAAAAATATGCTGGTATGAAGTCAACTGCATACTCAATTCTGTGCTTAGCGTGATACCGTGTAGAGAATCTCCCGCTCCAGAATGCTCTCTATCGCGACTACTCATTTTTGGCCTCTGCATACCTCCTCGAACCCTGCCATGAAAGGTTCCTGAAGGGAGAGCCATACGGTCTTGGGCGCCAGGTTCTGCCAAAGAACATCTCCCTGCCCATCTCTCGATGCGCTGAAATGTATGTTTGCTTTCGTCCACAAGCGTGCTTGGCTGACCCACAATCAAGAGCCGGTTTCAAACCATTCATGGAGTACGCAGGATCTTACGCCCTGTACAACTACCGTCTCGCAGACCCTGCCAAGGGCCTCGAGTACTCGAACCTCCGTCTCATCCGTGCTTTCGAGCACGGACTCGACCCGTCGTCATCCGAGGCTGGTTTCGTCCTGGTTCACGTCGACATGGTGCAGAATTCTGGCCCTTTGATCGCGGGCGTTGTGTCTGCCCTCAATGCATGCGCCGCTAACGACCGCCCATCCTTCATCGACGGTCTTGAGACCATTGTACAGGCGATGACCAAGGTCAATTCCGTTATGGACACCATGTGGGACAAGTCCAGAGCCAACGACTACACCTCCTTCCGCACCTTCATTTTCGGCATCACGTCGCAATCCATGTTCCCCAACGGCGTCATCTACGAGGGCGTCTCAGACGAGCCACTCTCCTTCCGCGGAGAATCTGGGGCGAACGACAGCATGATCCCGCTCTGCGACAACTTCCTCCAGATCTCCATGCCTGCTACGCCGCTCACCGCGATCCTGAAGGACTTCCGCCAGTACCGCCCCGGGAACCACAAGGCTTTCCTCGAATACGTCCACACCCGCTCGCACAACCTCGGTCTGAAGGAGTACGCGCTGTCCGACCGAGACTCGACGAGCGCGTATCTGCGTATCTTGAATCAGGTCCGCGATTTTAGGTGGCGCCATTGGTGCTTCACGCGCGAGTACATTCTGAAGAAGACGGCACATCCGACGGCGACGGGCGGAAGTCCGATTGTGACTTGGTTGCCGAACCAGCTTCTGGCGGTCATGGATGAGATGGTTCGCATTTGGGAGGACGCGGACAAAGATTTGGAGGGCTGCGAGGATCTTATGGAGCGGACGATCGTTCAGAGGGAGACTTTGAGGAAGGAGGTCGAAAAATATTCGAAGGAACGTGGGGTGGCCTAGGAATTGAGCTACGTAGTTACTTTTCAACAAGGTTGAACGTTTGCGCAAGAGGTAAAGAACCGGAGATTAGATTGTGATGTCTCATCTCGCCTAAATCAGAATATGATGAGATGGCCATCAAACGCGCTCATTGCGACGTGTGTGTATTGGATGCCTCTATATTCGCCCGCTCGTGCACTCGTCCCTCGCAAGGCGCAGCTGGCCGGAGCGCGCCGGCGGCTTATCAATAGTAGGCAGCTGCCGCGGCTTACAGCGCGACGTGATTCATCGCTCTCTTCTCCGTTTCCTCTGTCCTCGATCAGCTCTCGCTTTTAGTACTACAACAGAGTGACCGGGCGCTCGAGGTACTTTCCCCCCTCTCCCCATCTCAGAAGGAGCAGCAACTACACGGGCAACATGGGACAATATCAAGGTCCTGACGACACGGGCAAGGGCCTCGCCGCCGTGGGAGACTGGGGCGACTCCGCGGCGGACTCGGACGAGGAGGTCGATATCCGGGAGGAGGAGGAGCCCGGCGACAGGTATCTGCGGGGCTTCTACGCGCACATCTGCCTCGGCGACCTCCTGGACGGCAGATACCGCGTCATCCACAAGCTCGGCTGGGGCGGCTTCTCTACTGTCTGGATGGCCACGGACGAGACGACGGGGCGCGACGTGGCGCTCAAGATCATGCGCGTGTGCGACGTGTCGGAGAACGACTACGAGATCCAGACCCGGATCAAGGAAAAGATTAGCGGTCGAGACGGCCTGATCGTGTACGAGCGCACATTCTTCTACGAGGGCGACATGGGCCAGCGCCACCGCGTGCTCGTGCTGCCGCTCGTCGGGCTCAGCCTCAACTATGCTTTGGAAAAGCGCCCGATTGCAGCGCGCCGGTCCGCAGCACGGCGCCTGCTCGAGTGCCTGGCCAAGGTGCATGCTGCCGGCGTCGTCGTGAACGGTGAGCTGGCCTCCGAAAGTTATGTACTGCGAGAACGTATGACGTGCCCATATCAGATCTGAACAGCGGAGGCGTGATGTGGGGCGTGAAGTCGCTCGCGCACCACGATCGGAAGAACAAGTACCGGGTGCTCGGCCGGCCGCAGAAGACGCAGGCCGAGTGGAACAACCAGGTCCACCGGCGGCCGGGAGATCTCGTGCAGACGGTCAAAGTGCCCGAAAGTCTGCTCGAGGATTCCGTCTACCTTGGCGACTTCGGCATGGCCTTCAGGACGGGCGGAGCTGGACAGAAGGTGGTGTTTCCCACCTTCACGGCGCCGGAGCGGCTGCACGGGATCGCACCGAGTGCTGCGAGCGACATGTGGAGCTATACAGTCATCCTGGCGCATCTGTTCTTCGGCAAGCTCACGTTCACCTACGCGCCGACGCCTATGTTCAACTCCACCTCGGCTCCTCCTCCGCTTATGACGCGCTTGTTCGACTCTTTCGGCCCTCTGCCCAGTGAGTGGAAGGAGCGCTACACAGAGCAGGGCACCGTCCCGGGCTCCTACTACGGCACACCGCAGGGATTCTCGCCTCATTTCCACAATACTATCGAGAACAATCTCCCGCAGCTCAGCGCCACGGATCGGTCTCACTTGGAGTCGGTGCTCTCGAGAGGGTTCCAGTATCACCCGGAAAAGCGCTTGACTGCCGCGGAGCTGCTCAAGGATCCGTCGTTCATTGCGCTCACTACTGCAGCTTGAGGGAGGAAGCATAGCACGGGGTAGCCTATCGCTTGAAATATGAGTGAGAGACACTCTCCTTCCGTGGAGAATCTGGGGCGAACGACAGCATGATCCCGCTCTGCGACAACTTCCTCCAGATTTCGATGCCCGCTACGCCGCTCACCGCGATCTTGAAGGACTTCCGCCAGTACCGCCCCGGGAACCACAAGGCTTTCCTCGAATACGTCCACACCCGCTCACACAATCTCGGCCTGAAGGAGTACGCGCTGTCCGACCGAGACTCGACGAGCGCGTATCTGCGTCTTGAATCGCGATTTTAGGTGGCGCCATTGGTGCTTCACGCGCGGGTATATTCTGAAGAAGACGGCACACCTGACGGCGACGGGCGGAAGTCCGATTGTGACGTGGTTGCCGAACCAGCTTCTGGCGGTCATGGAGGACATGGTTCGCATTTGGGAGGGCGCGGACAAAGATTTGGAGGGTTGCGAGGATCTTATGGAGCGGACGATCGTTCAGAGGGAGACTTTGAGGAAGGAGGTCGAAAAATATTCGAAGGAACGTAGAGTGGCCTAGGAATTGAGCTACGTAGTTACTTTTCGAACGTGCAATCTGCATTTGAGCAAGGGTGAACAACCTTGGATAAGATTTTAATAAGATTGCAAAGTTTCGCCTCGCCTAGATAAGATGGCGTCTCCCATCGCCATCAAACAGCAGTCAAACGCGCTTGCAGTCAGCCACAGCAGGCCACAGCCTCGACCTTAGCGATTGGAACAACGCTGAGATGGAGGATTTTGTACGGCATAGACGGCAATTTGCATGGGCGCTGCTCGCCAGTGCTGAAAGTCGGGTGTTTCGCTGATTTAGGCTGTCCAACCTCAATTCATTCTTCCCCCATTGAAGAGTGACCAATAATTCATCATCCATTTATGTACTGAGCAACGGCCGTTCTTCTTAGCTATTGGCTTTGACAGTCGCCGCCATGGATGCCCGCTTTCGAGGAATGTTTTTGGCTTCTGCGGGTTTTCTGTTTGCTTCAATTGGATTCACGCTGGTGAGCCTTGGATGTTTGTCGTTTCTGTTCCCTTGCTTACTCCAAAGGACTCAGAGCGTTTTGTCGACATTTCTTCGTTTGTTTGTGCCCTCTCGTCCAACCCATGGCGCGGAAGTCGCGTCTATAATTCGTCGACGTACGCTACGACGATCCATCCACTCAAAACACAGACGAAGCCATGTTCCGACGCCCAATTCCAGCAATTCTCCCTCAACTTCTCTCGAGTCGGGCAGTAGCACACCATCCAGGCATTCCACGCCTACCACAGGGAGAGGAAATACACACAATCGAATGGTTTCCGAGCCCGTTGTCGACGAACGGCCGGATTTCCGGAATACGGCTGTCCGTCGACACCGGCGTTCCGGCTCGGCTCCCCCATCACCCGCTCCTTGGGCTACGTCGCATTCAGACGGTATAGACGCGGCGGCGGCGCGTACTTCCGTCGACGATAGCGCGCTCGGGACGTTTCCCCACCAGCTCTCATTTGATGCGGCATCATCTCTTGAAAACGACCATGCCCTGAAGAGCACAGGATTGTCGTTCTTGCACCGAAGAAAAGTGCGCAAGGCGTCGAGCACGTCTGGCGGAATGTGTGAGGAGATTTGTCTTCGGGCCACCCTTCCTTGCTCATCACTTCATACAGTCACTGCCGAGCCACTGCCTTTGGGTGAGAAGAAGAAATCCCAGCTCTTCGCGCCTCTTCTGCACAGGAGACAGTCGCAGATGCACGACGTGGACCCGACACAGAGACTGTCCCAGATCTCGTTTTCCGGGTCCATAGACCAGCATGATGATAACACAGTGGAAGGCAGACCATCGCAGGATTCCGCGCGGGTCCTCCCGAAACGATCCCAGACCCTCCGCACCCAGCCGTACGAAGCGCCGTATTTCTTCCCCACCCCGGGGTCGGTCGCCGCCGAAACCCACCTCCCGCCCCGTCGGAAGCCGGTTCGGAGTAAAACGCTCGCTCCAGATGAGCTGGGTGTTCTACAGTGAACTTGCCACGCCGCCACCCATTCGTTCTTTGCGTGCTCTATTTTTCGGATTCGCCCATTGCCTAATAAATTAACCGTGTATTATGCTCTATTTTATGCTTTACGCTGGTGCAGGCCGTCAGTTGGCCGTTTTTGGCCGCCACGCTGACCAAATCACGCTGACAAGCGATCTGAATGACAATCTTTGATGCAACAACCGTTGTCGCGAACTCTCCAAACGTCGTCGTCGACGATGGGGAGGCGAGAGGAGCAAGCGCAGCCGCTCGTATGTACATAGTACACAGCAAAGCGGAAATCCCTTCCTCTCGGGGAAAGCTGGGTAAACTCGACGTCAGGACTGCGGGGCATAATCCTTGATTGATCATGAAACTAATTCAATATTCCTAGAACCGCCCCCAGCGCCCCCAACCAAGTCAAGCGTAACGGAGCCCGTACCAGCATCGCGGGGAGCACCGCTTTGAGGGGTGATGGCGGTGGGTGATTTTTTGATTTCAATCGCGGCCGTCTCCCGAAAAGATCTGGAGCCGAGATTAGGCTTGAATCTGTGATGTTGACAACCGGGTGCCTGTAATATAAGTAACCGAGGCTGTAACACGCTAATTTCCCGTTCTCTTTCTTCCTCGACTGGTTCGTGTTCGCAGTGCGGCTTTCAGCATGGTCCAGTTCACTATCGAGTCGTCTGTCTTCAACGCTTTCTGGGACATTTGCGCAGCAGAGCTCTTCTCGGTCATGGTGAGCTAAGATCCACAACTATACGGCGATCCCCCAGCTAATTTAGGGGCGCAGAGCGAAATGCTTTTCTACGGTACGCCTGATACGCGGGCACCAGTCCTGGTTAACTGACGCGTGTTGGTCCAGGCATCTTCCTGGTGTTGGTCGCCTTTGCTGCGAACCTGTTGCTCCGCAAGCACGCCACGGGGGGGCCGATTCTCGTGTATTCGACGGCGGCGATGTTCATGCTCGCGACGCTCCAGTTCCTGTTTCGTATTCTTGCCGCACGGAAGGCGTATCTGGTGTTCTACCTCGCCGTCGGCGGGCAGTTTGCACCCGAGTCGGAGCTCGCGAGAAACGCTCTGGCCAAGAACGTCATGTACAACTTCGTGGAGGATGTGCTTCTCGTCACCAACAACGCTTTGACTGACGGAGTTCTGGTGCGTCTCGGGATGTTCCTCGCACATACATGAAACTGACCTCACGCCCCAAGATCTATCGCTGCTGGCTGATCGTGCGTAATACAACTTTTCACATTTACATATCCACTGATGGGTCTAAATCGCACAGTGGGGAAAGAACTACTATGTTATCGCTGGACCCAGCGTCATGCTGCTTCTGACCTCCAGTAAGCTTTTTCCTTAATTCTCGTTCTGCCAGTACTAACCCGCACCGCAGTCTTGAGTTACCTCTCTGCGGTCGAGGGAGACTACCCCAGCGCCAAAGGACCCGCCATCGACTTGCGCATCGGCTTTTTGCTCGGTGTGTTGACGAATATCGTCCTCGTTGGGCTCACAGGTGCGCCGCTTCTCCCCGCTTTTTACTGCACCCATTAATTCACGTGTTTTTCACCCACTAGCCGGGCGCATCTTCAACACGCGCCGCACTGCGCGCAACTTGCAGTCCGCGGTTGCACGTCGGTACAACACCGCAATAGCTATGGTGTACGCCTCTTTTTCTTCACAGAATTTAATTATTTGCTGATACGTGCCCCGCTCGAATAGCCTGGAGTCTGGGCTGATCCTCACCACCTGGGTCGTGATATACCTTATCCTCCGCTCGCTGGCCCCCCCGGTGCGTTTCATTTTACACGGTCTATTTGCAGCTCAGACTGATTCTTCCTTCGTTCACAGACGACCTGGCGCGTATTCCGCGGTGGTCTCGCGATATTACTGGTACGCCCATCCCCGCATTCCGCTTCTGTGTTTTATTCACGCGCCTTTCGTCTCAGAACATCGTCCCGACGATGATCGTCGTGCGGGTTGGGTTGGGCCACTCGATCAACGAGAGCGAAAGGACCAGGGTTAGCAGTGTCAACGAGAACACGACTAGCACGATCAAAAGTGACAAGAATATGGTGTAGGTGATCTGGTCATCACCATTTTGAAACACCCGCCGTGTTGTTGTTGATGCAATAACGCCGCGACGCGTTTCTTCCATTCGTCTTCTGGGGCCGACGCTGTAAATTTTCCGTCCTCAGCAGAGCTATTTATTTTCTATTTATCTGTACTACGAGACATTAAGTGGAGGACTCACCCGGCCATGTAACACTGTCGTGTGTCCTGTAAATTACACGTTGTAGTGTCATATCTAGTGCTTTGGGCAGTTCGGAAGTGCATCTGAGCTCTCTTCTGGCTCTCCCGGTAGCTCACATGGGACAGGTCGAACGTTGTCATGTATGCAGATACCGTAAAAAAAAACTGCATCCCCGAACGTCGCCCCAACGTCTCTCCAAAATCTTACAGACCCACGATTCTCACGATTAATACAAAAGATCTACAACAATAAGGTTGGAGTAACCGGCCACATCCCTCTGCCTGCATCAAGAGTAGCGTTCCGCCAAACAGGCTTTTCTGCGCTCTGCCGCGGCACGTAAACGCGCGTCCCAAATGCTGGTTCGTCCCCGGGGCCACCATACGAAATCCTCCGCCCCAGCCTCATACACGATTTTGTACGCAGGTCGCTCAATCCGCACGGACATCGTATCATCAACCACCACCGCCCGCACATCTCCTGTGCGCCGCGTTCTGGGAGGCAGATTGAGCATTTGACATGCCTTGTGTTCAGAGCGCTCGCCTACCTCTTGAGGAACAGGCTCTGCCCCACCCGCTCGCCGTCAGCATCCACCGGCGCGAGGGGGACCCATTCAGTCGGGAGACGCATCACGTACGTCGTGACATATTCCCTCCGTCGGTCACCTCCATTCACGCTCGCGTCCTCCGGGTTCACCAAAAACACCCGCATCGCCCGCGTGTCGCGCACCTGTTTTCAATCAGCTAGTGTTTCCGTCAGCGCGAATGGCACGCACCCATTCAAGCCGGTATAGGTGGTCGTCCTGGCCAACGTGGCGTTCCGCCTCGCGGCGGTACCGCACAATGTCTGCGTCGCTCATCCCCGCACCTTCTGCCGTGGAGTTGGCGCTCTGGAGCAGCGTCCACAGCTCCTGGCACTTGTTGTCTCCGACGATCGTCTGCACCTGCTTCACCAGAGCCGTGATGAGCTTGTCCATCGTGAACAAATGGTACGCCTATCATCTACAGTCAATTATTGAACAGCAAACAACTCGAGAGCCAACACACCTTATCCCCAAAGAACCACCGCATGTGCTCCTCGAAGGTCGCCTGATCGAGCTCGTTGTCGAACACCTTCTCGCAGGCGTCGAGGAGGTACATGTACACCACATTGGGCGGCGCACCGCCTGCTGCCTCCTTCGCGCCGAGTGGCTGAACCGTTTGCGCGAGTACGACCGGCGGCCCAGCAGGGTCATCCAGCCCCAGAGCGGCCGCGACCGGATTCACGAGCAACGACGCGTGTTTCTCCTCAGCGAGCTTGGCCCCGATGGCCTTACACATCTCCAACCGAGAGTACAGGAGCTGTGATATATGAAGTGTCAGTAACCGATAAAACAAGACAAGATTCCAAAACATGTGGGATGTCTCGACGATGGGAGTGGTCTTACCTGAAGTAAGCGTAACAGCGTATAAAACGTCGTGTTGGCGAAAAACGGTCGTTTGGCGTGGGGGGCACTCCCGTTTACCGATTCCGTGTTGAGATGGGTCGTTTCCTTGATCCAGACGTTGGGAGCATCGGCCACAGCGGGCGACTCAGCGCGGGACACGCCGCCAGACTCGTTCTTCTCCTGCGCGGTCCGCAGCAGCTTTTTGCGCAAGTCCCCGGCAGCCACGCCCGTCCCATTCGAGGCGGAGTACACGCTGCCGTTGGACCGCCGCCCGCTGCGCGATGCGTGCTCCGTCGCCTGTGCGTGCTCCTCCTCCTGCTGCAGGAGCAGCCCGTCGAGCGGCCCACACGCTGCGTTGAACTCTGCTTGCGGGTACATGCACAGCAGCGGCACGAAGCGCCGCAAGAAGGACTCAACGCTTCGCCGCTCAGGTGCGCTGTACTGCCCCTGCGAGTGGTCCAGGAACGAGTAGACCATCTTGAGCGAGTCGTGCAGCACCGGCGTGTCCGCGAAGCTGTACTCGAGCTGCGGAGGCGTCGACTGTTTCCAGCTCGGTGCCTGCGCCGCCCGGAGTGCCTCGATGTCCGCGACGAAGTGCTTCGCCGTGATGTTTTTCTTGTCGTTCTGCTTGAAGCTGATCCCCTGGTGGTCCAGACTCTTATAGAAATTCTTCGAATCCACTTCACGCCACGTGCGCATCCACTCGCGCTGCGCCCTCCGCCACTCGTCGTCCTTCTGCTTCAGGCGCGTGAGCACGACTGGTACGGCGACCACCGGCGCGTCCTGCAGCGCCTGGATGATCTCAATCCCGCCGTCGCGCCCGTAGATCTTCTTCAGGATGCGGTGGTACAGACACTTGCCCGACCCGCCAAAGTCCGGCTTGAGCCGGAACGTCGCACGTTCCTCCGAGCTCATCTCCTCGATGCGCAGCGCGAGCGGCTCAAAGTGCGCGATCGTGCGCGTGAGCGCGGCGATCTGCACGTGGTACTCGTGCCGCTCCTCCTCGCTCTTGTGCAGCGCCTCCTCGAACGAGTTCTTCTTGTGCGAAACGAACCCGGCATCCTCCGACGCCCACGTTGGGTGCGAAACCCACTCGTCATTGAGTACGGACCGGCAGAGTTCGTCGCGCCATGAGCATGCCAGGCGGCTTTCCTAAAACGACTTCAGTATCCATCCGGACGGCATTGGGTGAAATAAGCTCACGCTTTCCGGCAGTCTCCGATAACTCGGCCCCTCGCCATCGTCAGCAGGCAGCGCAGATAGCGCCTCCGGCGGACCCGTGCGTATGCTCCCAGGTGGGCCCTTCTCCACATCGCTATCATCCCACCCCACCAGCTCCTTGAACTCACTCATCAAGTCCCCGTCCCCGAGAAACGCATCGCGCGTGTGTTCAATCAGCGTCTTCATGTCGATGACCTCTTTCGAGAACAGACTGAGCAGCTTCAAAAAGTCCTCGTACATCTGCCGGTTCTCGAGCGCCTTCTTGGCGCGGTCAAAGAAGAGGAGCTTGTCCGCGGATGTGCCGACCATCATGGGTGCCATCGCCTGATGCGGAAACGCCATGGACGGCGGGGGCATCTGGGCCGGCGGCGGCGAATGGCCCATGTAGCCGGAGAACGACGACGGCGAGCCCTCGGGCTTGTGGTTATGCTTGGGCTTCTTCGTTGGCTGTAATCGTATTAGTATTTTTGAATCACACCAAAAGCACCTGCACGTACGCGGGCAGAGGGCTTTGGAGGCGGCACCGGAGTCGGGTCCTTGTCTATCACCCGCTTCTTGCGCTTGGGAGCCTGCGCTGGCTTTTTCACCGGTTTGTCGAGTAACGGGTCGGACTGTGGCCAAGGCGCGCCAGAGGGCTGAGGGAGAATGACGAGCCCACTTTGGCCCCCAAGCACCTCGGGAAGAAAAGCTTTGAACTCCCCCAGCAAGTCGGGGGCGTCCTTAAAGAGATGTTGCACCTGCACATAAACCGGAGACTGCTGCAAGAGTCAGGCCCGATAAGATAAGATAAAATTGGACACACATCTTGGAGATTTTTTTGTTCCTTTTGATACGTCTGCAAGATGTCCAAAAACTGCTTGTATGTGTTCGGGTCGTCCGCGTACCGAGCCTTGATCTTGTTCAAGTACTGGATGGCGTGGTTGAACTCGCTTCCCGGCTGCTGCTGCCTCTCGACTGGGTTGCGGTTGTTGAGGTTACCGAGGAACGACGCGGCGGCGGTTGTCTGCGGGTGGTTCTGGAACGGCGGCGGTTCGAACGGCGGTTGGTGGTGGGGGACGTGGTAGAGTGGCGTCATAGAGCGCGACGTGGGGGCGCTGCCGAGCGGGGGGAGGATGGGCGCAGGTGTGCCCATCCCCGCAAACGGCATGGGGTGCGCGATATTGGGCCCAAGCCCAGGGATGTCTCGCGCGATGCGGGGAAGGTGGGCATAGGTGCTCTGGGTAGTCGTGCCCATCGGTGTCGTCACTGTGATAGTGTGAGGCTCCGAGGGGTTCTTGGAAACGTCGATACGATATCCAAGAGGTAAAAAGGTGTTAAATCCCTGGATGAGGATGCGATTCCCGTGGAAAAGGGTAGAAACTCGCTGAATGACGCCGGGAGTGTCGATACTGAACGGAGATCAGCTCGATACGCGATAAAGACGGCGCAGCACGCACACTTGGCTCTTGAAGTCTTTCATTATGTCCAGAAAACGGTTGTAGACCTCTGGCTGATTCTGAAACTGATTTTTGACCGCGTCGAGGTAGCTGAGGGCATCAGTGACATTCAGCGGACGCGCAGTCTCTGGAGATTTGCTGGTGGGCGCCGGCGTATTGGGCTTTGTTTGGGGGCTGGCGAGCATGGCTCGCGGAGAGTTTTCGCGAGTAAGAGGTGCGGGTGGATTGAGAATGGAACGTGGTGGGCTTCCTGGCCTTACAGAAGGGGATGCAAGTGGCTGAATAGCCTTCGGGTCCGATAGATCAGAGGTATTCTTGGGCTGGACTGCAATAGGCCTTTGTGCGAGGCTCATAATGGAGTCGGCGCCTACCCCTGCTTCTTCGTCCATGGAAGCCGAACTGCTGGCGATATACGCGAGCAAAGTCCCAACGAGGTAGAGAATACAAGGTCCCAGCGACTAGCTCGACGCGCAATTACACGGATTTTGGGAGGAGGTGGAAGCAGAAGAGAACCTGATCGACGCCAAAACTGCCGTCATTCGGCTATGTAGACTGGTCCCCGTTTCGCTTACCTCTGTATCCCCGCTTGCAGTCAGCTCAAACCTATTCTACTACCGCCAGTTGGACAGAAAAGGCTAAGCAACGGAAAATGCTTGAGAATTTGCTGGACTTACAATTTGGACGCGCGCAATGTAATCGACAAAGGACCAGGATTGACTTAGGACGCGTCGGATGCCAGGAAGGCCACAGTGTGGCGCCGCCGCCAAGCTCCCCGGAATTGATGCAAGAGAGCAAGCAATGAATAATCCTTGGTGAGTGGATGAAGGAGGATGATCAGAACAGAGGAACGGTGCGACTGGCATTCTGTTCTGAACGGCCATGATGATCACTTCACCCACTCACACTCGATATCCGACCCCGGTTCGAAGGAACGCGAGCGGAGGTGCCTTCGCACTCTAGGAGAAGAGTTTCCAGCAAGATCCAAGGGTGTCCGTAGTATGACACTGTGCCGACAGCAAGGACGGAAGAACCTGTATTCAAAGCTCCTCGTTTACATTCGACAAGACGCGACAGTTCATCTCAATATCTAACATAAGGCTATCTAAGACTACCACAATAGACAATACGTTCAAGCGGGCTCTCTGGACTAGTCTTTCTTCTGCCAATGCCCAAATCAGAGGTCCTGTCCCACCTGTCCCACTCTCGGTCGAACAACAATACACGCGTTTGGATTCGGCAGCACACTCTCGTTCAACCTCATCGGCTTTGGAACGGTTTTCACCCCATCCGGGAGGCTCAGGTCGTAGTTCAACAGCATATGAGCGAGCATCGTCTTCAACTCCATCGAGGCGCTATCATCGTTTTGTCAGTCGCGCATTTAGGCTCCAGGGAACAGACGCACAAAAACCGGCCAGGACACGCATGCCTCCCCAACCCAAAGGGAACAAAGTCCTTCTCTATGGTCGTGAACCCATGCTTCACAACGCCCTCCTCCGTGTCCCTCAGTTTCGAGAAGCGGAAACAATCAAACTTCTCTGGCTCAGGATAGACGCTCGCGTCGAAGTGGATCGGCGCAAGGGGGACGGCGATGTTGTATCCAGACGGTAACACCGTTCCGTCTGCGAGTGAGACGGGTTTAATAAGGCGACGGCCGAGACCGACACAGCTAAGGGCGTAGAAACGCCCGACTTCGCGCAGTGTGGAGTCGAGTTTCCGCATCTTGGCAAGGGATGTCTTGGTATAGCCGCCTTCGGATTTCAGAGCTTCTACGACTTCGTCGCGGATATCGTCCTGCTCGGCTTCCGAAAGGGCGGCTAGGTGGAAGATGGCGTGACTTCCGAAGATCGACCTGTGCGAGGGTTAATTTTTATCCATACGATGTTTCTTACTTACGATGTGTGTATGGACCCGAAGTTAACATTCGCAACACGCATCGCTAGCAGTTCCGGATTGGCGAGTTCCTCAGGCGGGGCATGGTTGATCAGAAAGTCACCGATAGTTTTCTGGCAAATTGCACATCAATTCAGAGTCTTGCTGGGCATAGTTATGGCACCGACCGAACTTTCCAGTCCCTGTGCTCTCTCGGCAATGAGTACCTCCAAGTGTGGAATGAGCGTCTTGCACGGTTTTTTAGGACCTCCGAATGCGGAACTAGCTAACAGGTAGGCCGGTCTAGGCCGTTCCTCAATCGAGGTAATAGTCGAGCAGGAACGGGACGCATACCGTCTCAAAATTCGGGGAAGCCATCGAAGCACTTGCGCGTAGAGGACTAACGTTTCGGCGAATCGGACGATATCGTGGAGGAACGTTTCATTGCGGCAGAGCGAGGTACCTAGCATGGCACGGTTGCTGATTCGAGCAATGAGGTGTGTCATTGTGTGGAAGAGAGGGATTGTTGCCGATTCTGGAGGTCATTTCTCAGGACAGTGGTCATCAGGAGAAAGAAAAGAGATTGGTTCACTTTCGCCAACTTTCGGTGCGAAGGCTTCCGACATGGAAAGACGCGTCTCGTCGAGAACTTCTGGGATGAATGAGCTTATTGCTCTGGTCATGTCGGTTCGGATGACGACCGCTTGATAGGGTAGCGCCAGCTGTCGGGAGTTCATGGTGTAGTCCAATTGAAGATTCTAATAAATGTTTCGTTAGCGGTGAACCATGACACCGAAAGTGGTCATACCTCATCGACGGAAATCGGTTGGTTTATCTGAGAGAATATGACAAACTGCTGGGGTACTTAAAATACTAAGGAACTTACCGCGGAGTCGTCGCTCGCCTTGATCAAATCGATGTTTTCTGGTCCTGACACCAAGATAACTGACCCGGCCATGGTCGGCACCACGAACGGCTTGCCGCCATACTTGCTCAGTCCCTCCCTGACCAGGTCCTCGAACGACCCAATAGACCTGAGGGCCGTCAAGATGAATCCTACAGGACCAGCTTTGCCGACTCTCGGTAACCCAGTTCGGTTATGGGTCAAATACGCGGAGAAAGCGACGAGAGCGACCGAGGCCGCGACCAATGTTTCGAGCTGCATCGTGCGACAGAGAGAACGTACGCGCTCAAAGGTATTTCCACATGCCACGATGACATTCACCTATGACGGTTCGGCCCGTCTTGACACAGAATGAATAGGACAGACCGCGCGAAGAACTTCAAGAAGGTGCAGTGTGTGAAAGAGGTTTTATCGCCGATAGGCAATCATGGCCGGTCCGCGATTGAAGCTTTCAAATAGGGGCGTCCGCTTTTGTAAACGGTACCAATGAGGTGCGGGCGAGATTCGCCCGTCTCGCATCGTCGAACGAGGAAAATAACACCGTGTTTACTGCATCCTCAAATCCGCGTAAATTTCGTGTTTTCAACTCAAACGAATAAATAGCTTACCTCTACAGCCATTGTATGCCATTGCTTATTTCCTAAATGAGAAACGAATGCCCCCATCTCTTTGACCGTCCACCTATCGAGAACGTTCAACTGCATCCTGACTGATTCCTGCGTCTTAATGGAACCTTTGAAGTTCGGCACCACCTTGTGGATCGCCTTCCTCAACTCTTCAAGTGCTCCGGCCGTGGCTGCGAGTTATTTTGGAATTAAAATGTATACCTCCTCAGAGTAAAATGAGTCATCGAGTTCACATCCTAGCGCACGATTTTTCACCTTGGACCTAGTCATTTGGGTGGGATTCGGCCGAGATCTGTGCGAAATATGTCTGATATTGCGCTTCCTAGTTTAAAACTGTACGTGGAGCTACCAGCGTGGGTAATCAAATAATCTACTAGGAGTTTGTTCTCAGTGGCCGCAAGCTATGTGGAAATCAGCATTTCGAGGCTGAGTATCCTTCCATCTTCGAAGCCTTGGCATCTGTAACATCCACCTCGAGAATTGTAACGTTAGTCTCTTGCACTGACTTCCCACTCGCAACCTGGTTCTGAATTGTAACGTTGCCCCGCGACAAATCATGGATCCTGGCGGCCGTAGCTTTGTTGCAAACGATGGCGAAGACTTTGTTCTCGGTGTTCGCACTCAGCTGCTTGACGGTTAACTCAAGCTAAACAAGGGAACATTTTTCATAGTTGGAAATTCGGTGGATACTCGAACACCGATTTCTCTGGAACCTGAAACACGAGTAACGACGTAGGAGGGCATTGTGTTTACAAGCCAGGGGGATCGATACGGCTGTTCGACGAGTGCTAGCGATTATATGGCCTAAGGAATCGAGTATCCGTAGCATACATTTTGATGCTGTATGTAGTTACAGTACGGGCCCACTGTGTGTGTCAAAGCTCATGAAATTCATAGGCCTAGGATATGAAATTCAAGATTCATGTATGGTTTGTATGAAAACATATTTCAGGTACTTTACCTTTCATGTATTTTCTCAGGTGTTTCTGGCCATAGCAATATCATGCTGAATTCCATGGTTCGGTCTGCATGAATTTCATACTCTCCCAGGTGTGAGGGGCCTCTGCCCGGTGGCTCAGGCAAGGTACAAAACTCAGGTCATGACCCCACAAAAATTTCCTTATATGTATGTGCACGTGTGAGAAGAAGTCCTATATAACATTGTATTGTATTGTAGTTAACTAACAAGGTCCCTTGTGCTTGACATTATATCTATTGGTAATGTAAATTATCCTGATTACGTAATCACATTAATAGTAATAATAAATCTAATCAATGATAAACTGTGTTATGTAGCTTCTTTTTTGGCTCTTGTCTATCTATATTTCACTGATCAATTGGATGGATTACATGACTGAAGTATGTGAAATAGATAGCTGGAATCTAACAAAAACTAACTGAAATGAAGGTTCATGACTTTCACTTTGCTTTCACTCATTTCCCATGGATTCCATGAACATGGTGGATGGAATTTGTGTATCCAATGCATGAAATTTCTTGTGAATTTCATGAGCTTTGACACCCACAGTGGCCCCGGCTGATTCTTAACGGGACCGCGCCAGAATATAGCTCTACCTCTACTTCTACATTGAGAATTTGCTGGATGCACTTTTGACGACGGACGTGCAATGTAAAACAAATTAGTCGGAAAAATACCAGGGTTGACTTGGGATTCCTAATCGCTAAAAGGATGATGGGGGTAAAGGATAACGGTGTGATGGTGATTCCTGTTCTAAACGCCCATGTTCTGACTCTTCAACCAGTACAAGTGGATTACACTCGTCGATATCCGACCCCGAATTAAAGGAATGCGAACGGAAGTGCCTTCGCACTTAGGAGAAGAGTGTCCGTAGCATAACACCGTGCCGACAGCGAGGACGGAAGAAAGCGTATTCAAAGCTCCTCGTTTACTTACATTCGACAAGACGCGACAGCTCATCTTAATATCCAACATAAGGCTATCCAGGATTACCACAACAGACGATACGTTCAAGCGGACTCTCTGGATCAGTCTTTCTTTCTTCTGCCAACCCCTAAATCAGAGGTCCTGTCCCACCTGTCCTACCCTCGGTGCAAGAACAATACATGCGCTTGGATTCGGCATCACAAACCCGCTCAACTTCATCGGCTTTGGAACGGTTTTCACCCCATCCGGGAGACTCAGGTCATAGTTCAACAGCATATGAGCAAGCATCGTCTTTAACTCCATCGAGGCGCTATCATTGTTTTGTCAGTCGCGCATTTAGGCTCCGAGGGACAGACACACAGAAACCGGCCAGGACACGCATGCCTCCCCAACCCAAAGGGAACAAAGTTCTTCTCTACGGTCGTGAACCCATGCTTCACAACACCCTCCTCTGTGTTCCTCAGTTTCGAGAAGCGGAAACAGTCAAACTTCTCTGGCTCAGGATAGACGCTCGCATCGAAGTGAATCGGCGCAAGGGGGACGGCGATACTGTATCCAGACGGTAACACCGTTCCGTCTGCGAGTGAGACGGGTTTAATAAGGCGACGGTCGAGACCGACACAGCTAAGGCCGTAGAAACGCCCGACTTCACGCAGTGTGGAGTCGAGTTTCCGCATCTTGGCAAGGGATGTCTTGGTATAGCCACCTTCAGATTTCAGAGCTTCTACGATTTCGTCGCGGATATCGTCCTGCTCGGCTTCCGAAAGGGCGGCTAGATGGAAGATGGCATGACTTCCGAAGATCGACCTGTGCGAGGGTTAATCTTCATCAATACAATGTTTCTTACTTACGATGTGTGTATGGCCCCGAAGTTAAGAATCGCAACACGCATCGCTAGCAGTTCCGGATTGGCGAGTTCCTCAGGCGGGGCATGGTTGATCAGAAAGTCACCGATAGTTTTCTGGCAAATTGCACATCAATTCCGAGTCTTGCTGGGCATAGTTATGGCACCGACCGAACTTTCCAGTCCCTGTGCTCTCTCGGCAATGAGTACCTCCAAGTGTGGAATGAGCGTCTTGCACGGTTTTTTAGGACCTCCGAATGCGGAACTAGCTAACAGGTAGGCCGGTCTAGGCCGTTCCTCAATCGAGGTAATAGTCGAGCAGGAACGGGACACATACCGTCTCAAAATTCGCGGAAGCCATCGAAGCACTTGCGCGTAGAGGACTACTGTTTCGGCGAATCGGACGATATCGTGGAGGAACGTTTCATTGCGGCAGAGCGAGGTACCTAGCATGGCACGGTTGCTGATTCGAGCAATGAGGTGTGTCATTGTGTGGAAGAGAGGGATCGTGGCCGATTCTGGAGGTCATTTCTCAGGACAGTGGTAATCGGGAGAAAGAAAAGAGATTGTTTCACTTTCGCCAACTTTCGGTGCGAAAGCTTCCGACATGGAAAGACGCGTCTCGTCGAGAACTTCTGGGATGAATGAGCTTATTGCTCTGGTCACGTCGGTTCGGACGACCACCGCTTGGTAGGGTAGCGCTAGCTGTCGGGAGTTCATGGTGTAGTGCAATTGAAGAATCTAATAAATGTTTCGTGAGCGGTGACCCATGACACCGAAAGTGGTCATACCTCATCGACGGAAATCGGTTGGTTTATCTGAGAGAATATGTCAAGCTGCTGGGGTACTTGAAATCCCGAGGAACTTACCGCGGAGTCGTCGCTCGCCTCGATCAAATCGATGTTTTCCGGTCCTGACACCATGATAACTGACCCGGCCATGGTCGGCACCACAAACGGCTTGCCGCCATACTTGTTCAGTCCCTCCTTGATCAGGTCCTCGAACGACCCAATAGACCTGAGGGCCGTCAAGATGAATCCTACAGGACCAGCTTTACCGATTCTCGGCAACCCAGTTCGGTTATGGGTCAAATACGCGGAGAAAGCGACGAGAGCGACCGAGGCCGCGACCAGTGTTTCGAGCTGCATCGTCCGACAGAGAGGATGTACGCACCCCGCAGTATTTCCACACGCTCACCATCCATATGATAGTTCCTTGATACAAAATAGAACAGAGCGCGCGAAGAAGGCGCAGTGTGTGAAAGAGATTTTATCGCCGATAGGCAATAGGCCGGACCGCGACTCAAACTTTCAAATAGGCCGTCCGCTCTTGGAAACGGTGCCAATGAGGAGCGGGCGAGATTCGCCCGTCTCGCAAAATCGTCGAACGAGGAAAAAAAACTGTGTTTACTGCATCCTCAAATCCGCGTAAATTTCGTGTTTTCAAGTCAAACGAATAAATAGCTTACCTTCTACAACCTTCCTTATTTCCTAAATGAGAAACGAATACCCCCGTCTCTTTGACCGTCCACCTGTTAAGACCGTCTAACTGCATCCTGACCGATTCCTCCGTCGTAATAGGACCTCCAAAGCTCGGCGCCAGCTTAGGGATCGCCTTGGACAGCATCTTCAACTCTTCAAGCGCTCCGGCCGTGGCTGTCGGTCATTTGAATGAGACATCGGGGGGAAAGAGAAAGTGACTGACGTGCGGACGCAGAAGTGGCAGAAGTATCCACGATTCCCGGACTGATTGCGAGAAAGACGAAACCGTCTGCCTTGAATTGAGCGGCGTACTTGGCTACGACCACGTTCAACGCGGCCTTGGAGATAGAGTAGGACGACTTAGTAGCGAGTTCCCCGGCCAGCGTGAGGTCTTGATCCCCGAGGCCGCTGCTGACCGCGAGCACTTTTTTCGCTGCTCCGTTCTTGAGGAGAGGGAGAAATGCGTTGGTGCTGTGGACCACGCTGATGGTGTTGTTTTTGAACTATAGGGGGTTGAGGGCAAGTGACAATTCGGGATTGGTGATGGGGAGGTGGCACACGTTGTCCAGCAAATCTTTTTCGAGAGCATCAGGGCCGGGACTGGTGTGCAATGGTTGGACAATACCTAGTTTTGTGGAGAATCTATACTATTGGTCAAGAGTGACTCCAGAGTACGTGGAGCTACCAGCCTTTGAAACCTCGGCCGCCGCAAACTATGTGGAGTTCAGGTTTAACACGCATCTCGACGGGAGGCTGGATACTGCGCACCTCCAGAGCATTGGCATCAGTAACATCCGCCTCAAGAATTGTAACGTTGGCCCACGACAAATCACGGAGTAGTAGCTTTGTTGCGAACTATGGCGAAGACTTTGTTCACAGTGTTGGCACTCAGCTGCTTGACGAACTCGAGCTAAACAAAGAAGAAATGTCAGTTCAAGATGAGAAAACGGTGGATGCTCGAACGCCGATTCCTCTGGAAGCATCAGTAACGACGTAGGAGGGCATTGTGTCTTACAAGTCCGGGGGATCGATACGGCTGCTCAACGAGTACTTATACCTCGAATGAGCTTCGTCAGCGCTGATATATTCCGAGACTTGGAAATCCAGAGTCGTTACAAGGGTATATGGGGGAGCATGAAAGTCCAAGGCGGTCTTCCGCAGCGGTATCCGGACCAGGTGGTGGAAGACAAAACAGAGATGACGACAGTCGTTCACCAATTTCCAGGAGGTCCATTTCTCTTTGCGGTTGCAGAGTAGTCGGGCGACATTACTGCGAATCGGACGGGAGAGAAGGCGACCCAGTACGGCGCGTCTAAGAGGCAAGAGACAGAAACCACGCGAAATTAGACGAGACAAGGTGGGCGAAAAAACCGAGGATGTGAGGGTGGTTCTCGAGTACAAAAAGACGCGTTCTGAAGGGATGTGTTAAAGGATGACTCCGAAGAAGGCATTGATGCGCGGAACATCCCGAAATCTAATCTTGCCCGGGCCGGCTCCACTCAACATTCAACTCAGGCCCGTCGTCTTTTCACTGAGGGCGTTTCTCTTTGTTCAACTGCGTCTCTGCTAGGCTTCCATCGTCCCCATAAAACTCCATAAAAATCGACATCCCCACGAATATCAACTCTTGCTTGTACCGGCGCAGTAACCGCTTGCCCCATGCGATGGCGGTCTTTTCAGATCTTCCTCCTGAACTGATTCTTCACATTGTATCTTTTCTCACTCGGGAGACAATCCTCGACCCAGATCATCGACTGGTGCGATACGTCACCGAACAGCCGGAACTTGTCCCCGACCTCCCTTCCATTAATTCCCTCTCTCTAACGAATATCGCCTCACACCGTACCGTGGACCAGACCCTGTATGAACTTTGCGCGAGTGTCGAGGCTCTTGCTAAGCTTGCTGTGCTCTTTGCCGTTCAAAACCAGTTGGAAAGCACCCTCGACAAATTCATCGCTGCCAAAGTCACTCTAGGCGCTGAATTGGATTTCCAACCCGAGGGCAGCAGCCTACTGCACATTGCAGCGACTTTGGGATTCGGGACGATGGTCGCCAGACTGTTGGGAATATATGCCGAAGAAATGGTGTACAAGCCAACGATGAGAAACTCTCGTCTGACGGCCTTGGGTTGTGCAGCACGGCATGGGCATATTGAGGTAGTCCACCTCCTAGCTCCCACTTCGACCACGTCCCCAGAATCCTCCCACCGCGACTATCTGGGCAGCGCTCTTGTCGAAGGGGTGCAGGCAGGAAATATCAAGATATCTGAGTACTTGATATCTGCGGGAGTAGACGTCAATTTTCGGCACACCGGTTCTGCTCTCTGGCATGCCACAAGCAGGAACCAGCTCGCATCGGTACAGCTCTTACTCGCCTCTGGCGCAGACCCCGATCTCGGCCGGCCCTTGTTTACGGCGGCTCGCTATGGACGCTTGGACATTGTGCAGGCACTAGTCGAGGGAGGCGCAGATATCAATTTCCGGGACATCGCCGGCCGCAATGTGCTCCCCCATACCACGAGTATCGAGCTACTCCTCTTTTTCCTCGAACACGGTGCCGACCCGAATGACGCAGACTACGAGGGAAACACAGCTCTCCACGCTGCCTGCGAGCAGCACAATGTATATGGGACGGCTTTCGTTCAGCTTCTCTGTGAGTTCGGAGCAGTACCGGACAAAACCAACGACCAGAGGCGAACAGCCGTAGACCTCGTGCTGACCAATGGAACGCAAGAGGTCGTGAAGATTCTGGAACCCTATGTCCAGACTCCCGCTCTGCAGGCCAAAATTGCAAGGTGGTGGGAGAGCAGAGAGACAATAGAGGTATAATTGTGGCGGACGGGACAATTTTGAAATAATCCGGGAAATGACGCTAGATAAACCCACATTCCCTTACTGCTGGCTGTCGTCGATTATCCTTCATCTTCGATCATCCAATGTGGTATCCTCAATTGTAAACGTTCTGTACTTCCAAATGCCATTCTTGAGCGGGCGACGTTATTGCGGGTCGGACGGGAGAGAAGGCGCGAAGACCCAGTACGCAGCGCGTCTAAGAGGCAGGGGACCGAAACCACGCGAACTTAGGGCGAGACAAGATGGGCGAAAAAACTGAGGATGCGAGGCTCGAGTACAGAAAGACGCGTTCTGAAGGGTGGTAAAATTGTGATAAAAGGATTTTGCTGGGCTCAGAAGAAGGTATTGATGCGCGGAACATCCCGAAATCTAATCTTGTACGGTTAGGCTGTGTTTCGTCGATCGTCGGCAGCTCACGCCCTCACGCCCTCAGGCCACAGCACTCAACTCAGGTGCGTCGTCTTTTTCCTGGTGGCCTTTCCTCTTGTTCAACTGCATCTAGGTTTTCCGTCATAAAACTTAATAAAATCGACACCCCACAACATCCCCACAAACATCACTTGCTTGTACTAGCTTGTACTAGCGCATAACCGCTTTCGATGGCGGTATTTTCAGATCTTCCTCCTGAACTGGTTCTTCACATTGTGTCTTTTCTCACTCGGGAGACAATCCTCGACCCAGACCATTGTCTGATGTCGTATAACGATCAGCCAGAACTCGTCCCCGACCTCCCTTCACTTAATTCCCTCTCTCAAACGAATATCGCCTCATATCGTACCGTGGATCCAACTATGTATCAACTTTGTGCAAGTGTCGAGATTCTTCGAAAGCTTGCTTTCCTCTTCGCCGTTCAAAACCAGTTGGAAAGCACCCTCGACAAATTCATCGCTGCCGAAGTCACTCCAGATCTAGGCACAGAATTGGATTTCCAACCCGATGGCGCCAGTCTACTGCATATCGCAGCGAGGCTGGGATTTCGGCCGATGGTCGTCAAACTGTTGGGGATGTATGGCGAGGAAATGGTGTACAGGCCAACGGCAGGATATCCTTTCCAGACGGCCTTGAGTTATGCAGCACAGCACGGGCATATTGAGATTGTCCACTTGCTGGCTCCCGTCCCGACCTCGTCTCCAGTATTTTCTCGCAGCCTCTACCTAGGCGGCGCCCTCATCAAAGCGGTGCGGGCAGGAAATGCTGAGATATCCGAGTACCTGATATCTGTGGGAGCGGATGTCAATTTTCAAAATATCTGTTCTGCTCTTTGGTATGCCGCAAGCAGCAACCAGCTCGCGTCGGTACAGCTCTTACTCGCCGCTGGCGCCGACCCGAACCTCTGCTTGCCATTCCCATTGTTTACGGCGGCTCGCTTTGGGTACTTGGACATTGTGCAGGCACTAGTCGATGGAGGCGCAGATATCAATGATCGGGACATATCCAACTGTAACGTGCTCGTCCAGGTGCCGAGTATCGAGCTACTCCTTTTTTTCCTCGAACATGGCGTCGACCCGAATAACGCAGACGACGAGGGAAACACAGTTCTTCACGCTGTCTGCGGGAAGCAACACAATAAATATGGGACGGCTTTTGTCCAACTTCTCTGTGAGTTCGGGGCAATCCCAGACAAAACCAACATCCACGGGTGGACAGCCGCAGACTCTGCACTGACCAATGGAACACCAGAGATTGTGGAAATTCTGGAGCCCTACGTTCAGACTCCGGCTCTGCAGGCCAAAATTTCGAGGTGGCGAGAGAAGAGGAAAGCAGAATTGCAGCGGACGGCTGGGAAGCTGTCGTCAATTATCCTTGGTATTCAAGATTGGATGTATCCTCAATCGTAAATGTTCTGTACTTCCAATGCCATTTATTCATACGATACTGTTGTCCCTGCGCCCCTCCGGGACACTGACCTCGCCTCTCCCCACACCACCCAGTCAGCTGTGCTCCTTCCGGACCCAGCCATTCTGCAAGACTCAGAAGCGCATCGACAGTACGACGTCGAGAGCATTGTGCGCCTGCAGCTAGGGCTAACGACATCCGGAAGGACGTCTGCGTCCGGAGCGGGCAGAGCCTCTGTATGTGGGTAACGCGGGCCGTATATTGCTGAGAAAATCGCCTGGAGAAGGAGCGGACGGGCCGTGTTCTCCATCCAGGCCAGTGTGCGGGAGGGCGCGCGAGGGCTTCGTCTATACATTACATTGCCTCATCAGACCCGGTGTGTACCGAAATTTTCAAGTTCTGTACCGGTGCAAATAAGTACGAGAAATGTTCGAGATCCACCGCGCGCGCGCTCACCATGGCATCGATCATTTTTCGGTCGTTCCCTTTCCCCCAACCACCTCGACATCTTCCGCTTGAGATCAGGATCCCGGATTAAAGGCTCGAGAATCTTCACAGCCTCCGAGTTGGGCCTACGCATGGCAAATTCCACAGGGGTGTGCCCGTTGGCTTTCAGTTCGATCGTCGCGCCGAACTGAAGAAGGAGCTCAATCTGCGCCTTCGAATTTCTCCGCTGGCAAGCAAAGTGAAGCGGTGTCTGTCCTACAATATCTTGGTGATTCGGGTCTGCACCGCGTTCAAGGAAGAACCGGAGCAACTCGACGTCCCTGACGAGCATAAGCACGGTGCGAGACTCGTTGTCCTCCGCATGAATTTTTGCCCGCGGCAACTAGAGCCTGGACGACGTCTATGCTGGTAGCAGCGAATATGGCGACCCGTTCACAGTCGGCGCGAAGATTCGGGTCAGCACCAGAAGCAAGCAGGAGCTGCACAAGCTCAAGGTTGTCGCCCCTTGCAGCATTGAAAAGCGGAGTAGGGCCGAAAAAGTGTTTATCGAGGAAATTAATCTCTGTCCCCTCAGAAATGAGGTATTGGGAGACTTCTAGATTTCCGGCTTGAGTCGCCGAAAGGAGGGCGCGACCCAAGTACTGTTCTCGCGTCTCGAGCTCGTCCGAGTCTGAATCTGGTCCCGGGACCACAGCGTCATTGAGGTCCAGGACGGCGCTGGGCATGGATATGGGGGCGAGGATTCTGACGATATCCATGTCCCCCCGGCGTGCCGCATAATCCAAGGCCGTCCGGCGGCCTCTGCGTGCGTACACCCTCGCCACCATCTCCTCCCCGTACATTTCCAACAGCTTGACGACCATAACTCGAAGGCCCCTGTTTGCTGCAATATGCAGAAGGCTAAACCGCACGTAATTGATTTCGACTTCGGTGTTGACACTGATCCCAGCCGTGACGAGTTTGTCGAGCGCGCTTTCCAGCTCGTGTTCGACGCAAAAAAGGATTGCAAGGAGACCGAGCGCGGCGACACTTGCACAGAGTTTGTAAAGAGCCTGGTTCAGAGTCGGATAGAGAATAGTGTTCGTCCGAGAAAGGGCGTTAATGGAAGGCAAGTCGGAAACGAGTTTCGGTTCTGGCGGACGCCTCCCCAAGTCAAGGATTCTCTCCCGAGTGAGAAAGGAAACGATGTGAAGGATCAATTCCGTAGGAAGTTCAGCAAATACCGTCATCGCAAATCGGGGTGGAGGTCGAAAGCGAGTGTACATGCCGGCGAGACAGGCCCGGTGTGAGAACTTGGCCGGCCAACCAAGTGCTGTCTTCGGAGTCAGCAACTTGCCACTGTCTGGCGATTCTGTCTCATAATTTACTGCACAGTCCAAATTGCAGCGTTCTCGGGCAAGCTCTTCTCTAAGCCTAGCAAGCCGTCAAAATGCGGCTGGACATCTCTGGAGTGTTTCGGATTTATCGTGGATGTACGCAGCTGAAAATTTTGATCCTCTTGGAAAGAGTCGTTTTTTGGTGCATTGTGATATTGATCGCACGATGCGAACCAGCTTCCACTGGCCGTGTGGCAAAATGGTTACTGCGTTGCTTTCCGATTCCAATGGTAGGCAGAGACTGTGGGTTCGAGTCCCACCATGGTCGATGTATGGAGTATACCTCTTTTTTTCGTTCATCTAACGGTGATTTACGTTCTACTCATAAGTCGGACGTACGATCATCCCCTTGCTTCCTGTAGTGGACGCCGGATCCGGAACTAGGTACACTTATAAAAACTCGCTCGCAAGTCCATCTGAACCTGACTGCTGCAGGCCACAGAAGCCAAGTTTGGGGCCTATGGGAAGGCCATTCTATGCATCTGAGTCGACGAGTTTCAGTTCTAGACTCTACCATGACATGGTCTCTTCGGGAGTATCTGTGCGGCATTCAAGGGCTTGAAGGTTACAGCTAATGTCGGAACCGAAGGCGCGGTGAAAAAAATTCTGTTTTGGGACATTTCCGAAGAATTCCCCATAACTCGATGAGTTCTTAACGGATTGACACAAAACCTAGCTAGTTTTTCCAGGATAATTCATCCGCAATTAGTGATGTAAAGGAAATTGTGAAAATATATTTTATCTTTCCATTTGGCACCAGAGGCATTATTTCTGTTGAACACCTCCTAGGAGGGTGGGCACTTGTTCAAACACACTGAATTTTTGAGATGGAAGACTTACATGCACTATAAAGAGGGTGATGTTGCCAGAATTATGATTTTCTTCTCCGTTGGGTCGCTATTGACTCGGAAGTAATCTTTCAAACTGTAAGGGCAACCTTAAGCTCGGCGCGAAGCACGGAAACTAGCGGGGGAATCCGAAGTATAAATATATGTACTATAATACAGGAGCGGGAATACTACGCACCTAGTGGGGGAATCCGAAGAGAAGAAAGGATGAGGATTCCCACGCTAGGTGAAACCTTATATACGAATCAGTAACTACCCAGTAGCACGTGTCCGGAGGTATCTACAATGATCACGGGCCTGGTCGCATAGCACGTGCCAACGGGAATGGGCGGGCGGAAAGCTGGAGGCATTAGCCGGAGGAATAGCCAGTGCGGAAGCCGGAGCGGAAACCGGAAGGATAGCCGGAGATATAGCCGGAGATATAGCCGGAAAGGCCGAAAGAGCGGGGGTTCCCCTGACATCACCCCCCCCTTGGAATACGGCGTCCCGACGTATGAAGCGGATGGTCCTATCGCGCCTCTGGAAGGACAACAAGTTGAAGGCGGCCGAGGTGATCCGGCGGGGGGCATTGGGGTAGCGGTGGTAGTAGGTGTCAATGGCATCTTTGGCGAAGATGTCAGAGCGCTTTACCCACTTGTCGTGCTCCGGACCGTAACCCTTCCAGCGCACCATGTACCAGAGGCTGCCGTATCGGACTCGCGCTTCCAGGATCTCGTTGACCTCCCACCTCTGGTCTCCGTCTGGCTGGAGGACGGGCGGTGGTTCATCGTGCCGGGGGTGTCTGGGGAACGGGTCCGACTTTGCAAGCTTGAGCTTCACGACCGGGAAAACCGGGTGAAGCTGGGAGTAACGCGGTGGAAGCTCGAGCTTGTACGCTCTGTTGCCCACAACCTTTACGACCTTGAAGGGTCCGAGCCGTTTGTCCGAGAACTTGGGCGATGGACACATCGTTTTGATGTCGGAGGCATCCACCCAGACCCGGTCGCCTACCTTGATCTCCGGTGCGGGTATGCGCCGGCGATCGTAGTACAGCTTGAACTCGTCCTTGGCTTTAACGAGGGCAGCTTTGACTTCAGAGACTCCGGTGGCGATCCAGTCGCGGAACTCATTGACGGACTCGTCGGCGGAGCGCCTACCGTTCGGCTCAAAACCCATCCGAGGAAGGCGGCCGGTATCCGTCATGAACGGTACCTGCTGTGTCGAGGAGTGGACGTGGTTGTTGTAGGCGAACTCGGCTGCCGGCAGGAGCTCATCCCAGTCGTCCTGTTTGTAGCTCGTGAAGATACGGACAAACTGTTCAAGCTCCTGGTTGACGCGTTCGGTCTGACCGTCAGTCTGCGGATGGTAAGCGATGGAGGTGGCAGGTTTGATACCAATGAGGTGCCACAGTTCGCGAGTGAATTCAGCGATGAATTGCGGACCATGATCGGAAATGTACTTCCGGGGAGTTCCGTGGTGCCTCCAGATGTTCCGGTAATACAGCCGGGCAGCTCCGACAGCACCGAGGCCAGTGTGGCACTCGTTGAAGTGGGCCCGCTTACCGAGGACGTCCACCACAACCATGATCGCATCGAACCCGTGGGCCTCCGGGAGCTCAACAACAAAGTCCACCGAGACGGTGTCCCAGCGCTCGTCCGGAATCTCGGTTGGATGAAGCTCACTGTGGGGAAGTCGCCGGAGCGCCTTTGTTCGGTTGCACGCATCACAGGCTCCGACGTACTGGCCGACGTGTCGGGACAACTGGGGCCACCAGTAGTTCCGGGAGATCAACTCCAACGTCTTGAAGCGGCCAGCATGTCTGGCAACGCGCGTGTCGTGGTGCTGCTCCATAATCCGGCGACGGAGGTCCTTATTCCACGGCACAACGATCTTGCCGCGGAACAGGAGGAGTCCATCCGAGATGTGCCACTCGGCTGAGTGAGGGGAGGGAGCCTTCCGGTTCTTGAGGAGCTGCCGGGCGACAAGCACAGGGTCCTCAAGCTCCAGCTCGGTCGCGAACGCCTTCCGGATATCGCGCAGGAGAGGAATTTCGGGTCTGTCAACCGCAATCCCCTCCATGGCACGAATCCGGAAGAGCTCCGGCCGAAGGAGCATAATGTCCGAGTTCTCTGAGCCGGCTCCGTGGTCCGGGCGACGCGAGAGCGCGTCCAGACGTCCCATAAGGCGTCCGGGCTGATGGAACAGGGCAAAGTCGAACCGGGACAGGTACAGGGACCACCTGGCCTGCCGCTGGTTCAGCTTCTGCGACTTCTAGAAGTACTCCAAGTTCTTGTGGTCTGTCCAGATCTCGACTGGGTGCTGCGCGCCTTCGAGGAAGTGTCGCCACTCCTCTAGGGCTCGGACGATTGCAAGCATCTCCTTGTCGTGGATCACATAGTTCCGTTGGACGTCATTCAAGCTCTTGGAGTAAAAGGCAACAGGGTGCCACTTTCCATTGGTCCCCTGCTGAGACAGAACCGCTCTGGTCGCTCGGTCGGAGCTGTCCGCCTCGAGCCGGTACGGCCAGGACTCATCCGGAAGGACTAAGACGGGCTCCGCAGTCACTGCGTCCTTGAGGGCTTGGAAAGCGGCGGCCGAGGCAGCGGTCCAGGTCCAGGCTACACCCTTCTTTGTCAGGTCGAAAAGCGGCCGGGCGATGTCCGAGAACGCCCAGATAAACCTCCGGTAGCAGTTCGTGAAGCCGAGGAACTGCTGCACGTCCTTCTTGTTCTCGGGCTCGGGCCACGAGGCAATGCCGGCGACCTTGACGGGGTCCATCTCTACGTGGTTGTGCGAGATGATGACGCCGAGGTACTCGATTGTCGATTTCTCGAACTCGCACTTCTCCGGTCGGAGGAAAAGACGGTGCTCGCGAAGCCGCCGGAGCACCTCCCGGACGATCTCACGGTGACGGGCGAGGTCGAAGTGCGCAATGAGGATGTCGTCCAGGTAGACCATAACATCTCCAGAAAGGATGAGGTCCGGGAAGATGTCGTTCATCATTGTCTGGAAAGTAGCCGGGGAGTTGGTAAGGCCGAAGGACATCACCAGCGGCTCAAAGAGCCCCCGGTTTGTACGGAACGCAGCCTTCCATTCGTCACCTTCCCGGATCCGGACGTTGTTGAAGCCTCACCGGACATCGAGTTTCGTGAAGAACCGGGCTCCCTTCAAACGGTTAATAAGATCGTTGATCAAAGGGAGTGGGTACCGGTTTTTCACGGTCATCGCGTTGAGTGCCCGGTAGTCCTGGACAAACCAGAGGGCCCCGTCCTTCTTCTTAATGAAGAAGACCGGAGACGCCATCGGCGACTTGGATGGACGGATGCGGCCGGTGCTCAACCCCTCCGCAATGAAGGTATCGAGCTCCTTCTGTTCGAGTGGGGAGATCGGGTAGACCTTGCAACTGGCCGGCTTTGCATCCGGGACGAGTTCAATGGCGTGGTCCCATGCTCGCTTCTCCGGCAAGGAGTCGAAGGACTCCTTGTCGAAGAGGTCTGAGAAATCCGCAGCCCAGGATGGAACATCAGTTCTGGCGGGCACGGAGTTCCGGGCATAGGCCTCTGCAAGGCGCTGCGAGACGGTGCTGCCGGCGAGAATCTCCTCGATGGGGGCGAACACAGTGTACAGAATGCGATCACCCTCTTCGAGGTTATCCTCTTCGCCATCATCGTCCTCCGAGTCCAGACACAGTTCCGGTAAGTCATCGTCGGCCGGATCGTACCCATCATCTCCATGCCACTCCTCGGAGTCGATGGCACAGATAGACGGAGTTGGTCCTTTGCGCAGCTGCCGGAGGATCGAGGCGGCGAGCTTCTCGTTCCTCTGGATGGCCCGCAACTCGTCCCGGCAGGTGCGGCATCCGGTCGGGCAGTGCGTCATTCGAACCTCCTTGGTTTCCCAGTCGATCTCTGGATTGTGTTTCTGGAGCCAGGAGTAACCAAGGATGACATGCTGCTTCCCGAGTCGGGTTACGGTGAGCTGGATATGCTCGAAGTGCCCCTTGTAATTGACCACCATATCGACTACACCAGTGATGCCGCCTGCTTGGTTCGGGCTGCCGTCCACGTTGAGAACCGGGATAGGCTGCGAGAGAGGCTGGACCAGAAGGTTGCGGGAGATGACGTACTCCGAGTCAATGAAGTCTCCGGTCGCTCCGCAGTCGACCAGAGCCTTCACCGACATCCGGGCGGCGGTCTCTACAGACTGCAGATCCAACGGGATGTGCAGGGAGTTTCGGCCTTCGACAGAGTCGATGACGTATTGCCGGGGAAGTCGCCGTTCCCACTTCGGGCGATGAATGCGCCGAAGCGAGCCTGTCCTCGTTCCTGGCTTGGGGACAGGGGCCGCCGTTACTGCCCTCGTTCCCGGCTTGGGGGCAGTGCGGGCTTCCGTCTCCGGGACGGAAGGAAGAGCCTCCGTCACTCGGACGGAAGCTGGGACGGGGGGTGCGCCTCTCGCTACTTCCTCTGAATCAAATAAATTGTCACTATCTGAATACAGGAGGGTGTAGCGATTAGGGGACGCGACCGAGGGCGCACCGCTCACTCGGCCAAATGAGGAAAACCCGCTGGGTCCGTCTCTTCTCCATCCTTCAACTCGGCCGGAAGCGAGGCGGAGGTGGAAAGACGGGCGAACAGCTCGTCGAGGAGGTCATCTCCTAGTTGACGAACGACCTCGTCGAGAACATCTGTATGCCGAATGTCGGAGGTGACAGGGCATTCGCGGGCGAGGTGTCCAGTGGCGCCGCACCGGAAACGGGTGCGTGGGAACACGCGCGTCCGGGCCCGGTCGACGTCCATTGTCGACGTCCATTGGAACAATGGCTGGAAGAACAGGTGCTGGGAGCGGAGCGAACGAGACCGGAGCGCGTGCGGAAACTGGAGCTGGAGCCGGAGCTGGAAACACGCCCGCAGTGCGCGGCCGTGGGAAAGCAGCTGGAAGCCGCGCCAGAGGATTTCCGGTCGGAGCGCGGGCAAAGGCTTCGTATTGGTGGAAAGTATGCACACGCCAGCCATTGTAGTCGGTGAGGTTAGGGGCTGTTCCAGACGTAGTAATCACGACGTTGATCTTCAGATCGAGGCCGGAGCGGTACTTGGTGACCCGGACGAGGGCGTCCGAGTAACCAGCTGTCACAGTCAGTTCCTCAAAGTCGTCCGTGTACCGGTAGATGTCGCGGGGGCCTTGGAAGTACGAGCGGGACTCGAGCTTGGTGAGGGCTTGGTCCTGCTCGTTCTCCTCTACGAACCGGAGGCGGAACTCGGCCTCGAACTTGGTCCAGGTGGGAAACGGAAATGGGTCAGCCGATGCGTGTCGTTCTGCCCATTGAGCAGCCGCACCCTTCGACATAAAGGACATGGCAAACCGGACGAGTTTTTCCTGCGAGACGAACCCGTCCGCCATGAAGGCTTCTGGGACCAGCCGGTAAGTGAGGAAGGAGTAGAGGAATGTCCGTCCTTGTGTCCGGTCGCCATCAAAAACGGCCGGAGGGTTCGGTCGGAGGACTGTTTTCGGAGCTGGGTGGGGGGCCGAGAAATCTGGACCCGATGCCGGAGCCGGAACGGCAGGGGCGGGGGCAGGCAGCGGATTTTGGCTGCTCAGCAATAGCTGGCTGAGCATGTTTTGGATGCTCTCGAGGGAGTTTTCGACAGCAGTGAGCCGGTCCATGGCTCCGGAAGCCGGATGCAGAGTGTGAACACTCGGGATCTCGGGTTGCGCGGAGGCAGGGGCAGGCAGTTGGTCCATCGGTACGGAGGAGGGGTCGAGATTTGAAGTGGGGGAGGATGGAGCACTGGAGTAGTGGTCCGAATCCATACCTGCACCAAACTTCCCAATCTTGACCGGTTGATCCCTTAGATCCTTTCTTCTGCTGTAAGGGCAACCTTAAGCTCGGTGCGAAGCGCAGAAACTAGCGGGGGAATCCGAAGTATAAATATATGTACTATAATACAGGAGCGGAAATACTACGCACCTAGCAGGGGAATCCGAAGAGAAGAAAGGATGAGGATTCCCACGCTAGGTGAAACCTTATATACGAATCAGTAACTACCCAGTAGCACGTGTCCGGAGGTATCTACAATGATCACGGGCCTGGTCGCATAGCACGTGCCAACGGGAATGGGCGGGCGGAAAGCTGGAGGCATTAGCCGGAGGAATAGCCGGTGCGGAAGCCGGAGCGGAAACCGGAAGGATAGCCGGAGATATAGCCGGAAAGGCCGAAAGAGCGGGGGTTCCCCTGACACAAACTCAATCAATAGTGACTCAATGGAGAAGAAAATCATAATTCTGGCAACATCACCCTCTTTATAATGCATGTAAGTCTTCCATCTCAAAAATTTCGTGTGTTTGAACAAGTGCCCACCCTCCTAGGAGGTGTTCAACAGAAATAATGCCTCTGGTGCCAAATGGAAAGATAAAATATATTTTCACAATTTCCTTTACATCACTAATTGCGGATGAATTATCCTGGAAAAACTAGCTAGGTTTTGTGTCAATCCGTTAAGAACTCATCGAGTTATGGGGAGTTCTTCGGAAATGTCCCAAAACAGAATTTTTTTTGCTGTGCCTTCGGTTCCGACATTAGCTGTAATGGTCAGCTCGCAAATGGCTCAGTCGCCGGGTCAGGATGCCGCAAGGTTTCACAGGTATACACGAGTGACAAAGACTTCAAGATCTGGTGGACAACTAGTCCAGTCCATCTGCTGTTCAGGATCAGCCATGCCTGCCATTCTGCTGTGCTGCCATTGCCCTACCCACCAACAAATTACAGGACTTGCCCACAGCTAACACCCAGAATTTCAAATGGGCCTCAGTGGAATCTCTCAGCCCTGTGCCAGCACCTTGCACCTTGAATGTGAGCCCAAACTTCTTCCTACTGCAATACTGCTCTGTTTTGCTATTATTCAATTCTTTCTGCATGCATCTGCACTAATGTTGCCGCAACCCAATGACTCCAAATCAACTTAACTGGAATAGCGCAACAAATTCACAGCCAAACTCCAATGTTATATGGGTGATAAATAGAGTCAATATAGGTGCATAATATATCCACAGCACTTTGGAGTCCAGCATCTAGGTGCTGAGAAATATGTTGATTATCTTTTTTAAGTCGCTCTCGCCCACTCAAATTGGTGACTTGCAGAGCAATAAATCACACATTTCTTAAGAACCATCCCATGGCTAGTAGAGTGCTGTGAGTATGTTATGTAATCACCTTAACTCTACTTGAATGATATTTAATACCAAGGATATATGCCAGCCTTGACGTGCTATTCCAGTTAAGTCAATTTGGAGTCATTGGGGTCATGGCAACATTAATCTGCACCACTCTGTCTTGAATTCTTGCTGAGTCCACAACAATAGAGGTACTGGTTCCAACTCCATTCATCTCTTCCAACCCATGAAGTCAAAAGTCTTGCCTTTTGTTGTTTCTTTTGATGCTCAGCCTCACTGTGTAGAGACACATATCTAAACTCAAACAACCTGTTTGTGTCTAGAACTTGACTTTCGCCTATCACTCAGGCCCTCTGTTCAGAAGCTTTTTATCAAAACTTGCTCGCAACACTCTTAGGCTTGTTTTCAATTCCCCCCCACATGTACAGTAGGCGGGAGCTACACAGTTTGATTTCAAATTGTTTTGGCCCCACACAGGTTCAAATCACACGACGGCCAGGTTTTCTGAGAATTAGATCACTTAGTCTTAGGGCTCACTGCTGAATACTAGAAGCTTGCTTTATTCAAAATAATTAATTGTTCTGCTATGCAATGTCCACACCCAGGTCTTCAATGAGGTTTGACATTTGTGAGAAAATATTCCAGCTGTTCTTGAGGGTAACCTTTGGCCAACCCATTGTCTCGTGAACTGTGTCTGCCATAGTAGAGAGCTCCTTGGTCACCCAAGCCAGATGTTGCTTGCACGGTCTGACCTCCTCAGATAAAGCCTCTCGAAGCAGATGAACAGTGTCCTTGTCAAGGGAACCCCCGCTCTGGCTCTGATTCCAGCCCTGGTTCCGGTTCTAGCTGCTTCCAGTCTGGATGGTTTTCTATCTGCCACTCTGGATGCTCCTGCACCTGTCCATCTGCCTGTCAGTTTATTCACAGGTACACACTAGTCATCACCAAATCAAACCCTTCATAAGATTTCCCCCTCCTTGATATTTCCTTTTCTGGAGGGTGCAAACTCTAACTCCAGGGATTTCCAAATTTGGGTTAAACTGGCACCCAACAACTTGGACATTATTCGCAATCAAGGAGGGAGATGGCTGAAGGCCATTGAGCACCTTGTACTTATCTAACAAGATCAAGATGAAGTGGGGGGAAGAGGATGACATTGAATCTGACATAGGCGGCATGACTAGTGGCTTATCAAAAAATAAGCCACAGTGACTTATGCGCGGCTTACACGCGGATGTTGGCTGGATGTTTGCTGGCTTATCACATGCACGCACAGGTCGCACAATGAGGCGGCATTCTGATTAGATCAGATCAGATTGTCTTAATCCACGCTGCCAGTCCTCGTCCTTTCTCTTCTGGTCTTACAATGCTTCTACAGCTACTCAATATCGACCTCCGGAGCAATGCCATCACATGGGCCGGCCTTCTCAGCTCTTCATATCGACTCTGCCCTCATTGCTTTGTCCCCTTACCACCATTTCTGCCTGTCAGGCTGTCTTGAGACTCTTGCCACTGAAATGTCTTTTGGCTAGTATGCATGATGTTTCTTGTTTCTTTTGCTCGTCTTCTGCGCTGTTCCTTTTGTGGCCAGCTTGCTCTTTGCGCCTTTCTCGCATGTCCTTCAGTGTTGCCAACTCTCGTGGAAGTGTTCTACCTCATCCAACATCTTGCCGGAAATTTTGCTTAAGCCTGGTTTTAGACTCCTTTCTCGTACCATTGATGCGTATTCGTGAGAAAGCACGACACCACGACCACACCCCATTGGGGCAAGGTGAAGATATCTCAGGAGGTGTGTTACTGCAGACAAAACTTGTTGATGTACATATTCTACCCCACCTCGCCCGCGACCGGTGGCATTCTCTCTTTCAAAATGCTCGGAGAGTCAGCTTTCTGCCAGCGGTCATATACATCCCTTCTCATTAGTATACTTGTTCACCCAAAACATTGTGGTTGTTTTTGGAGGTCTGCTAAGTGGTGTGTTCACGAGTTTGATTCCACCATGCATGTATTTGACAGTACTATTCCACCTGTGTTTAAGTAGGGTGTTCATGCCTCCGTATTTGCTCCAGACCATCCCACGACCGTAGTAGCCATCCCCAACGTGTGACAGCAGAGCCCTCAACATTCTGACTTGAGCGTGAAGTTTGATTCAATTTTGGATATATATTGAAGAATACCGAACTTACCTGTAGTTTAGCATCAAGCACATCCCTGGGGATCGTGTGCGCCCTCGTCTCCCTAGTCTACTCCCCGAGCTCTGCATATGCATTGGACCAGTCACAATATTTCAATCTGATTTCTCAACTCGGAGGTCCTGCGAGCGGAGTGCTGGGTTCATGGTAAGCTCTATGCAACCACTTGCATATGTCAAACCATGCTAATCTTGTTCTAGCCCATGTCCGCACTGCGCCTCAGGGCCGTGCCCTCGGATGGGTCGCCAATGCGTTGATTACGACTTAGCGGCTGCTCCGTCACGTTCAAACATGTCCCACAAGGCTCAGCAAGATTGATTTGGATTTTCCTGTGTCGTCCGGCATGTACATTTCTTCCTTCAATGTGTTCATGTTATTCAAGCTGACATTCTTCTGTTTTCAGTGCATTCTGGGCTCGCAATGCACCATTATACCCAGGTCTTCAAACTCCAATTCTGTGATGTCAGTATTTCTATTAATTCCCAATTCACTTTGTTCCTCCAATCGATCCGCTGCTGATCTAATGTTATGGTTGTCCTGGGCGTGCCAGTGTCTGGTGTGCTGGCCCGTCCATCACCGCACGGTACTTGTCCCTCCTTTGGCTTGATGTTAAGCCGAACTTCTGGAACATGGCCTCTCTGTGCAATGCTTTTGCTGAATGTCTTTAATTAAGCCACCTCCCGAAATTGAACGATGCTGCCTATCTCGTAACTGAATACACGGGAATTTGCCTTGTGGAGTCTCCATCTCCGAGTCACGGCAAGAACTTCGGATGATTGAGTCCTAGCTAAAAACTGGTCTCACCACCACTCCATGAGCTCACTGGTCTGCCTGCCTGCAGCCTATGTGAGTGCTGGAGTGCATGCTCGAACAGCGTATCGGGGCAGCGAGCTCTGAACTGTCTTACCCGAGTATCGGAATGGTGTGTTCGCTTCTCTCTGCAGCCTTGTCTTTCTATTCTTGAGCTCCAGTCTTGATTTCGAGTTTCATGGAAACAAAGCCATCGCTCGTCATGTTTTGGCTCCGCTTTTATTTGTGCCAAATGTACTCGCACCAGTATTTCAACCATGGACCGAACACTCCTCGCCCTCTGTCTGGATCTGAAACTTTAGAGCGCGACCTGGGCTGCAAGCAACCACGCAATCGCGCAACAACTGTGTCCCGCGAAAGACAGGCAGGGAGCGGTGGTTCGTCAATAGAGATTGTTGGCAATCAGATAGTTTTGTAGATATGAAGAACATGGAAGGTTGCAAGAAAGTGTACACAAGAACTGTTGTATTCCGCCAGCTAATGGGGAACAATTGAAATTGAGCCCTAGTACAAGTGGATGCAATCAGTGACCCGATTAGATCTATTCTCACACAGGTGATTTAAACGGTTTAGTTGTCCCAATCAAACACGCTGCCCACACGTGTCAAACACTAATAAGCCAGCTCACATCTTGCTAGCATCTCGCCAACATCCGCGCATAAGCCACTGCGGCTTATTGGTTAATAAGTCACGAGGATTACCTGTGTGATGTATACTATACTGATGTGAAGGAGGAAGTGGATGGAGAACTTATGATGATATGAGACTATGATAGTTTTAGTACTACACTGCAATGAATATTCTTATTTTGCTTTGTGATTCCCTCTGCTCTTGATCTTTACACATGATGTTAGTTTGGACTTATAATCCAGACTGTCAATGATATGGTTGTATTGTTGATGAGAGGATGAGGGCAAAAAAAAGTAAAGACAGAAGTGGGGCAGGGCTTGGGGCAAGGCACTGAGAATCTCCAAATTGACAGGTGGTAGCGGCGCCCAGAACCAGCTTATTGTCTCTTCTAACAGTCTCCCACCCAAGTTCCAACCAATCTAACCCATTACCTTGAATGCCTGAACAAATAGGAATCTCGAGTTTGCATCTCCCGCTATTGCTATATCTGCCGCTGCTCTCCAATATCTATCCAGTGCAGCAGCCATTTATTCTGAATCTTGAAGTTATCTTGACACATGTTTAATCACAGCAAACACATCTCTCCTTTCTCTGATTCATCTCACCTGAGAGCTCTCACTCCCTGACACCCTCCAACACCTGAACATTGAAAATGCTCTCATGACCTGTTGCTGTTGTTTATGTCAATATTCCAGCCTCCAAACTGCTTGGCAGCCCATAAAAGTGGGGAGTCACATCAGAATTAGCTGGGGACAATGCTCACTGGATTGCCAAGAGCTGCTATATAATTAAATTCCTGGGACCTGTTTAGGTTCCAGGTCTCCCTAAAAAGTAATGCAAATGTTAGCCTTATATGGACAACTATGCCCGGCATTTACCGTGTCCCTACACCTCCAGAACATTTAAGTGTGTTTCCCGATCATGGATTACAAATCTCTCTCTATCTCCGGCACATCCCGGCCCCCCACCTCCTCAAAATCCTTGTCCTGATCGTGGATTACAAACCATCATCAAGTGCTTCTACCTACCGAAGGTTGAAACCCAGGTAACCGCCAACAGCAACCATTCTATAACTGGTTACCCCTATTTCCTCTTCACCTCCTTTACTGCCCGCCTCCTGTCGATATCCCCCCACCCCAGTGTTGAAGATGTCAGTGAAGACAACGACTATCATAGTGCACCTCCGCTCCTGTTTCAAACCACATCACGCAATTATCCTCTGAGCCTGACCTGGCCCCACTCTCCGCCCCTCTGGCAAAGATGGACCTCAACTGCGAATGCACCGACCCCCGCTATCTAGCGTTGCCGATGGAAGAGTTGCCTGCGTGGACAGAGTGACGGAGTCTGCTTACAAGTGGACTGGGGTGGATTTTTCATCGGGATAACATTGATATGTATTGAGTGTAGTACTTATATATATTCGGTAGCCTCTCGAGCTAGAGGACTTGGGAACGTATGGGTCGGCGACACTCGGTCCCAGGATTGCGCAGAGCACCGTTTGAATAAGTAGGATTTTCATGTTGATTCAGCGTAACAGAATACAGAAAAATAACCGACATAGGTACCACAAATTTTCAATACTGTAAAAGGTTTGAAAGCTCACACTACAATTTGATCATCCAGCAACATCACTGCCAATACAAGCAAGCCTTTCATCAATACATTGAATTTGCTTTGCCTGTGATGACCTTTCAAACAATGGCTGTGCTGCAGTCCAAAGTTCAACTGCTTTCAACAGATCACCATGCCTGTTAGAAATATCACCAAGTCTGAGCATACATTCTGCTCTACTCTGATGAACATCCATATAGGTGAACCCCTCAAGGGCAACAGTGAACAAGGTGATGGCAGTGTCCTGGTCATTCTGATGAAGAAATATATCCCCAAAGAATTGTAAGGCTTTATGAACTTTAAGGGTCTGTTTACCCTTGAGGGAGTGTACAAGGAATATTGTTGTCCACCGGTACATTGAATAATTAGCACCCCACTGGCTGGTGTTACCCAACCTTTCAAGACAGAAGGAGTTAATTTCAGCATCCAAGTCTAATCGGAGACATTTTTCAAACAGCAGCTGTGCTGCACATAGATCTTTCTCCCTCAAGCACAGATCCCCAAGTGTAGCATTACAAGCAGCAACCCGAGCTTCAACAGTGAATATGGATCTAGCAAGATCAATATTGTGTTGTACATCATGTTTTGGAAGACCCATTAACACTTCGATTTCAGCCAAATTCAGCAATGCAATAGCATGCCAGTAGGGGTCTCGGTCTGCAGAGATCTGAACCATCTTAGTATGGATTTCTTT
Source organism: Mycena albidolilacea (assembly GCA_029282495.1). Classification (NCBI taxonomy): domain Eukaryota; kingdom Fungi; phylum Basidiomycota; class Agaricomycetes; order Agaricales; family Mycenaceae; genus Mycena; species Mycena albidolilacea. The sequence goes on along the minus strand of JARIHO010000005.1, from coordinate 1,511,710 downwards.
GGCCTCACTGTATTCTGATTTACACTTGTGGACCTCAGCCTGACATGCCATGATGCCAATATTGACCTCACTGTCAGACATACCACAAAGACCAAGGAGATTCTGGGCCATACTGCTCAAAGAGAGACTTTGTTTATAGTGACCAAGCTCTTGCCAGCACATGGCTTGTGTACGGACAGCATGTGCTTCCTGATACAAATCTCCTGCAACTCTTGCCAACTTTTGGGCTTCACATGCATGCATTTGGGCTATGAAATATTCCCCAATGCGAAAGTCAACCCATGCAAGGCGCATCAAGGCACGACTGTGTCCCCTTTTGTTACCAGTTTGGGCTGCCAAGGATATACCTTTTTTGCACATATTTGTAGCCTCAACAATATCATGCTTGAATTCCAGATAGTAATATGCCATATTACTATAAAAGGTGCCTGGAAGGTCCACATGTCAGTGCTAATAGATGAAGTCTAAACACACAGCACACATTTAAGTTCTGGATCATCAAAGTGTTTGAAGTGCTCCAAGGCTTGGGAAGCCACTCCCTCAATGTTGGATATTTGATAATAGCGCCACAGGCGGACAGACTCTGTCAGAAAGTAAGCTTGGAGTTGATGATCATTGAGCTGGAGAAGGAGATCCTGGACTTGGCCCATCAAAGGAGTCTGAGCTTGCCAGTGGCGGTCACTAAATTGGCTCAAATAATATACACTGTAAATGCTACTAGATCTGGTTGGTTGTTTCTGCTTCAGACCCCACTGCAGGACATTCTGAATGTTTGTGAAATTTGTTTTGATCCGGGGAACTGTGCTGGAACTTGACTGGGTTCCATGGTTCTCATTATAAAATTTGAGCATTTGCTGGAAGTATTTGAAGATGCTCTGAACAAGACAATCTTGAGGAGGCTGGTGCTGTTGTAGATATTCTCGGATAGGCATCAGTACCTTCAATCTTTGATGCTCATCAGTGTAAGCCAGAGCAGTAGACTTCAGTGCAGTTTTGCATTTAAGAATATTTTCCAGTGGTAGTTGGCTTTGGATGAGATCTACATCTGCCAGACCATCTGGGAGAATTGACAAGAGGCTCAAGAGATCCTGTGAATGAGGAAGCAATTGGATCCGAGGACTTGATAATGACAGTGATATAGACAGGTCCAGGTTAGATCTTTTGTCAAAGCCTTCAGAGATCAGAGAGGTCTTTTCTGTCTCCCAGCGGGATAATACAGTGGAGCAGCCTTCAGTGTCAGCCAAATGGGCAAGGAGACTGATTGCAAGTGGCATGTTGTCTGTGAGGGAGAGGATTTGGTCAACCTCTTCTAGACTGTGTCCACTATCTGCAATGTCAGCAAAAGTGAGATGGGCTGCCTCTTGATCTAATGGTTGCAAGGCTCTCAAAAATGGTCTAGTCCATTGGACTTTGGCTGGTCGTTCTGCGCCTCGCATAGTAATCTAGGATGAGGTGAGTTGTGAGCAAGATACAAAAGCTCAGTTCAAGTTACCAGCAAAGCAAGATCCTCTGCACCTGTAAGCAGTGACAGTAATTCCTCAATGTCACTACGAGAACCTGCTGGCTCCCAGAGGGTCTCAAGTTCATCTAAAATCAACAGACTTGGTGGGCTGTTTGAAAAATGCTCAAGCACTGCTTTGGTGATGTTTTTGCCAATGTTCAGTCCCAGATGGCTCCCAATCAGATCCACCAGTTCTAGTTTAGTTGTTGCAGAGTTGCAAGCAACAAAGAACCTATGCTGTGCATATCTGGCTGTAATTTCTGGGTGGTGCAAGAGTGCTCTTGCTAGTGAGGTCTTTCCCATACCACCTGCACCCAAAATAGCTATCTTTGGGCTTCCAGTGTTGAAAAGGTGAAGCATGTCTGAAAGCTCTGACTCCCGACCATGGAAAATCTTGGGCTCTGATGGCAGCATTGAGATTGAGTTAGAACTTCCAAATACAGCAATGCAATCAGTATAACTGAAGAAATTCTGGAGAAGGTGGATACTATACCTGTCAGAGGACCAAGAACAATGTCCACTTATCTGTGAAACCATAGGTGTAGATCTGGTGAAACACACCTGAATTACTTACTGTGGATGCTCTTTCTGAAGCAGTTGCTTCAGAGAGCTTTTCAATCATACCAAGCACTTCTTGATGTCTCCTTTGGGCATCATTCTGCATCTCTGTGATGCCTGACAGAGCCCGAGGTCCTTCAATCTATAAAAAGAATGTCTATAGATTGCTACCACACAGGATCAAAAACAGACCTGAAAGAATTCAAAGCTGTGTTGCAATCCAGCTTGACAGTCTTTGAGTAATGTGCGAATTTCACCCTAGTGGAAGAAAGTTTTCACTTTGTTGCCCTTTTGTTGGGCCTCCACAAAAGTGTAGATTTTGTGAAGGATTCTGATCCCAGGGGTTAGCACATAGTAAGTTTCCAGCAGACAAGGAAAGTACTCTGTGAATTTTCCAATATGATGCAGCACTTCAATAGGCATTTCTCCACCTGTATCTGACTTAATATGAAGAATCATAATTGCATCCAGCAATTTGTGGATTTGCTCCAGAAGTTGAACACAGTCATTTTTGTGTTTGGAAATGGTCTGACAAGTGGCTGAGCTTCACATTGATAAGAGCCTCTTCAACCAAACTCACCTGAATATTTTTCAACACTGCATGAGTTGTGTTAATTATAGCACCTAGGAATGGGGTTTTCAGGCTATCTGCAATGATTTGCAGAGTATTTATGGCCATAGTCAGGCCTATCACCACATTTTCCAGTCTGGTCTGAGTGACGGTGGTCAGGGGCATGTTGGGGTTGATGCAGTGACAGTGAAGTGGCGGTCTTTATGTTCCCATCCGTGGGTTCCCAGCCCGGTGTCACTGGTCCTTATTCCATCATCAATCTGCCAGCAATCACACTGCAAAGGGAAATATTTCCGATCGCACTGAAACTGACACGGAAACCTGGTGGATTTTATCTGCCTTGTAAGGAAACCCTGACATGCTGGTGTGTGATCATGATTTTTCTATTTTCGGGTTTGTACAAATTCAGGACACGGTGAAAGTGCCGCCTTCCTGCCACTGCCACCGCCAAAAAAGGAAAGTGCTGCCCCTAGACTTGTCACCCTGCTGCCCTTGTTCTACGCATTGTTGCCTAGTCTCTCTTAGACAGATGCTACTACAACAAGTTGGGATGCTCGTACCTCGCATTTTGTAAGTGCCCTGACGGTCATGACCAATGTCCGCTCCCGCCATTATGAGGTATTGGGAGATTTCCAGGTTCCCAACTACGGTCGATTCCACAAGGTCATCGCCGAGGTACCGCCCATTTTCAACCAGACCATCGCGGACGATGAAGCTAGGCACCGAAATGGGAACGAGAAGTTTCACGATTTCCAGGTGACAATTTGTGTACCACATAATCCAAGGCTAGTCTCTCGCAGACAGATGCTTCAATATTACCTGATCTCGTACCTCGATATATTGAAATCCAAGGCCGTCCTGGCGTCTGCGTCGTGTTTGTACACCATCTCCGCTCTGCAGCTTGACGACCATGTCCAGACCTCCTGTGTGGGCTGCAATGTGGAAAGGGGTGCATTGTATGCTGTGGTGAGCAGCCACAATGTCTAGGCTCATTCCAGCCGCGACGAATTTGTCGAGCGTACCCTCCAGTTGATGTTCGACGGCAAACAGTAAGGCAAGCGAGCCGAGCTCGTCGACACTTGCACAGAGGCGGTAAAGAGTCTTGTTGATGGTATGATAGAAACTAGTACTTGTCCGAGAGAGCGCATTAATGGAAGCGAGGTCGGGAACGGCGATGAGCTTCTATAGGGAGATGTCACACCCTAGACGGCAGTCATGCTCCGAGTACTCCGAGTCATGGATTATCTCGAGAAAGGATACAAGTGAAGTATTAGTTCTGGGGAACAATCTGTAATGTCCATAACTGAGGTGGTCGATGTAGGTCGATGCTGAAAGTTGGTTCAATTTCAAGTTGCTCGAATCAGAATGATCCGAGTGGCCGCTCAACATTACTCCTCCGCTGTCCGTACAAAGCTTGGCATCAGGCCTCAGGATGAGACCGTCTGGAATCTCGCTCGCCAAAAAGTCCAATTCTACAATTCGCTCGGCTTCGCTCTATCATTTCAACATTTGTAATGTTTCTGGCCGCACCAATTGCTACCGATTCCGCAAGTTGGCAACTTGTACTCAGCCCTTGGCACTAAATCCATTGTTTGTTCCCGAAATGAGACACAAAGCACCCGACTCCTCCACCGTCCACCTATTAATCACCTCCAACTGCATCTTGACCGATTTCTCGGGTGTGATGGGGCCCTTGAAGTCGGGTGCAAACCTTGCGGCTGCATCCAACAACATCTTCGATTCCATGTGGTCAGGCTGGCAGTGCGGCTGTACAATACAATATAGGGATTTTAGTGGTGTTAATCAAGTAAAATGAACTTAGGATGAAAGGATGACGCACTAGGAAGCATCGAGGTCTTTACCATCCCCGGGCTGAGTGCGAGGAAGGTAAAGCCGTCAGCCTTGTACTGTGCTGCGTACTTGGCGACGACCATGTTCAGCGCGGCTTTGGAGATGGAGTAGGACGGTTCGCCGACGGCTTGCGTGGCAACCGTGACATCAGAGTCCCCGAGGCCGGAGCTTATGCAGATTACTTTCTTGACCGAACCATTCTTGAGGAGAGGGAGAAACGCGTTGGTGCAGTGGACTGCTCCGATAGTGTTGGTTTTGAACCAAGAAAACAATAAAACAAGTAGAGATATGGACGATGAATTCGACCTACTAGGTCGAGCAAATCATGTTCAAGAGCCTCTGGGTCGGGGCTGGCACAAGGATGAGTGGTCCAGTTGGTTTTTATTGTACCGAGACTTACAATTGATCGATCGTCAATCCAGGATGGTTGGTCTTGCCTGCATTACTGATGAGATAGTCTAGTTTGCCGTTCGTGGCCTTTGAAACCTCGTTCGCTGCAAGCTAAAAACAAATCAGGATCGGCGGGCTTTGAAGGCGAGGAATCTAAAGACGTTCAGAGCCTTTGCGTCAGTGATATCCGCTGGAGGACGATAATGTTATTCCTCGACAAATCATTCAGCTCGGTCGCTGTTCCTTTGTTGCGAACGAGCGCGAAGACAGTGTTGTTGCTGTCGGCACTAAGCTGCCTGACGAATTCGAGCTAAGCGTCACGATTAGATTGGAAATCAAGAGAACGAATAAAACTCGAACCCCGATCCCTCTGGCGGCTCCAGTGACGACATAGGATGACATGTTGGTGAGTAGTGAGGTGGTAGAGTAGCAATCGAGGGATCTAGACCAAGCACTCATAAAGCGCTCAAGGTTCAGCGGCTCGCCGTTCTTTCGTTCATATCCTTCCGAGATAGAATAGGACCGGCGGAATAACGTAGCGTGATTGGCGAAAATGTATCCAACATGAACTCTTCTTGCTCGGTTTTGTCTCTTATTTTATTTTATTTTGGCCACTGTGCTTGACTTTCCTTGGAATTATGTTGGCGCGAGAAGCAACCTTCCTGGGCCTGCCGACAGGCTTGAAGCCTCCATGAGGTTTACATTAACCACGAGAGCAGCAACTAGACAATCATTGATTGGCCAGTCACCTGGCAAACGCGTCGTGAGTTTAGTCCGTGGGTTCTAGAATATGCTCCCACCGCGGAGTTGATGCGTTTCCCGTATTTGTAGCCTTCTCTTTGCGTAGTAGCAAACATTATTGCCCCGTTAGCGATGCCAATAGGCACCTTGAATTGATGAGCAGGGTAGATCGAGAATGTGGCTCCGCATTGTCGCAAATTATCACAGCGCAAAATGACAGAATGGCTGACGATGGAGCTGCAACATTCACGAGTTGAGCGTCGACTGTACATGTATTTCAGTCTCAAATGCGCTCTTGAGTATAGGTGACCTATCTGGAGACCCTTTGGTCAGCGACATAGAAAGTGATGTTGCTCGAGAAATAATTTAGTCCGAATCTGGTGGCCGCGCAAAAGGCCGATAAGACGGTATTCTCGCTTCTTGCACTCCGGGTCAGCCAGCTGTCGAAAGTAACACAGCGGGTACTGAGGGCCCTCCTCGACAGCACTAGCAGTAACAACGCTGGTCAAGGAGCATTTTGTCGGTTTGGAGGTGAAGAAAAATGCTATGCTATTCAAGGGCCCGGGCTCGACAGCTGGGTGATCAACGTGTGGCAAAGCGGAGTCGCCCGTCGATAAGGTTACCACCTGGTAAGTACTCGGGAACTTGGTTACTTGAAGCTGGACACTCGAAAGACGACTCGATTGCAAAAAATTTCCCGGCCGTTAACATTGAACGCCTAACCCAAAAAATTCGACACAGAAGAAACTGAGAAAATATGTGGACGAGTTTAAGCTTAAGGTTGAAGATGAGTCACAGCGGGTGACTCACTATCTCACTGTCAGTTCGGATACCTTCCGTTCTGCCAAGATCTCCAGTCTCAGAGTCCACACCTAGACCAGCGCAAGCTCGGAGCGTTCCCGAGCGTCTTTCGGTCCACTTCCTGAGGCTCCTCGCTTAATCATCGTCTCGGCAAGCCCAGCCCTCTGTATTGCGTGGTCTCGCGGCAACAAAGACTACATATAATTCTCCTGGACGGCTTCAATATTCATCAACCTCCATGTCTTCCCCAACTCGCATTGCAATAATCGGTGCTGGCCTAGGCGGACTCACCCTTTCCCGCATCCTACAGTTCCGAAAGAGCTTGAACATTTCTTTCACCATCTACGAGTCCGACTTCGATGCCTCCATCCGCGCCTCCCTTGGAGGATCATTGGATCTCAAATACGAGTCGGGTCAGTGGGCAATGAAAGAGGCTGGGCTGCACGCCGAGTTCATAAAGCTCAGCCGTCCTATCGGGGACCACATGCGCATTCTGGACAAGACGGGGAAGGTGCACCACGAAGAAACAGACACCGGTACCGCGTTCTACAACCCTGAGATCGACAGAGCCCAGCTGCGCTCCCTCATTCTAGACTCTCTTCAGCCCGGGACCGTCCAATGGGGACACAAAGCGACACTCGTGCGCAAGGATCCTGCGACCCACAAATACACCATCGAATTTGCGTCTGGCGTCACGGAGGAGAACGTCGATATCGTGGTTGGCGCCGACGGCGCATGGTCCCGGGTGCGCCCCCTGGTCTGGCCTGAGGCCAAGCCCATCTACAGCGGTATCACGTTCCTCGAGTCCAAGATCAACATGGCGCAAAACCCGCAGTTTGGGCCCCTCGTCGGGGAGGGCGCGATGTTCGCGCTGGGTGATGGCAAGGGGATTCTAGCGCAGCACAACTCCGGCGGCGTGATGATGCTCTACTCTGCGGTGCGGGTGCCGGAGGGGTGGGCCTCGACATCGGACGTCGCACGCGCGGCGGATCCGGAGGAGAAGGTCGCGCTGATGCTGCAGAATTTCGACGGCTGGGATGAGTCGCTGCGGGAGCTCATCCGTGCTGGGCAGAACCCGGTCGTGCGCCCCATCTATGCGCTGCCCACCGACGCCGCGCCACGGACAAACGTCGACAACGTCGTCCTGCTCGGGGATGCCGCGCACCTCATGAGTCCGTTCGCGGGCGAAGGCGTCAACCTCGCCATGGCCGACGCCGCGGATCTTGCAAAGATACTGGTGTTGGGCAAGCCGCTTGAGAAGTACGAGAAGTTGATGCGGAATCGCGCGAATGGGGCCGCGAAGGAGTCGGCGACGAACTTGGAGCTGTTCTTTGGCGACGATGCGGCGCCTGCCGTAGCCAAGCTCTTCAAGTTGCCACCAGGTGTGGCGTATCTCATCAAACCGTACTTTTATATCCGCTCGTTTTTCGTGTAGAGTCCTTTTTCGACATTTAGGTACTAGTATCATCCAAATGTAAGTAAGCCTTGTAAGTAGCACAAATTTACACCCACGTTATTTATTCGCCAGCTTTCAGCAGCTTTTCTGCAGCAGATGGTTGAGTATCGCTCATTTCGGGAATGGGGTGCGGCCAGAAACATTAGAGAGCTTGAGCCCAAGTGGCATGCCGCTTTTTTTATAACTTTTATGTGCACCTCAAATTCACACACCGTGATGCTATTGCATCTTATTGATGCCCTTTAGAGGAAAAAATGAAAGAAGCAGCATGCCGCTTTTTGCACAACCTAAAAGCAGCATGCCACTTGGGCTCAAGCTCTCTATTACAAATAATGAAATGATAGAGCGGAGGTGCTGAGCGAATTGTAGAATTGGTTTTGACGAGCGAGATTCCAGACGGTCTAATCCAAGTCTGATCCTGAGGCCAAACTTGCATGAACGGGCGACTCGGATCATTCTGATTCGATCAAATTAGCTTTCAACATCGACTCCGAACTCAGTTATGAGGATTACAGACTGTTCCCCAGAACTGGTCCTTCACATTGTATCCTTTCTCGAGATAATCCTTGACTCGGAGTACTCGGAATGTGATTACCATCTAGGGCGCGTCTCCCTGGAGGAGCTTGTCACAGTTCCCGACCTCGCTTCCATTAATGCGCTCTCTCAGACAAGCACTAGTTTCTATCATACCATCGACGAGACTCTTCACCGCCTCTGTGCAAGTGTCGACGAGCTCGGCTCGCTTGCCTTGCTGTTTGCCGTCGAACATCAGCTGGAGGGCACGCTCGACAAACTCGTCGCGGCTGGAATGAGCCTAGACGTTGTGGCTGCTCACCACAGCATACAATGTACCCCTCTCCACATTGCAGCCCACACAGGAGGTCTGGAAATGGTTGTCAAGCTGTTGGGGATGTGTGGAGAGATGGTTTTCAAACACGACGTAGACGCCGAGACAGCGTTGGATTATATATGCGGTACACAAAGGTCACCTGGAAATCGTGAAACTTCTTGTTCCCATTCCGGTGCCTAGCTTCGTCGTCCGCGATGGTCTGGTCTCAAACGGGCGGTACCTCGGCGATGGCCTCGTGCAGTCGACCGCAGCCGGGGACCTGGAAATCTCCCAATACCTCATAATGGCGGGAGCAGACGTTAACCATGATCGTGGCGGTTACAACATGCGAGATACGAGCATCCCAATGTTGTAGCATCCGTCTAATTAAAGGAGACTAAGCGGCACTCCGCTTTTCAGTGCTGCAGGCAGCGCAAACCTCGGACTAGTCCAGTTTCTTCTCGCCTCTGGCGCCGACCCGAATCTGCCCACTCATTTCGGATCGACCCCCCTGTTTAACGCTGCCAACGTGGACATCGTGCGGACGCTACTTTCTGCAGGCGCAAACATCCATGCCCAGAACACTGGTTCACAAAACGTACTTCCAACATTCATGATCGAAATCGAGATGCTCCAGTTTTTCCTCGAACGCGGAGTAGACCCCAATCACATAGATGATAACGGAGAGACCGCTTCACCACGCGTGTAACGAGGATCCATCTGAAATTGCTAATGCTTCAATAGAGCTCCTGCTTGATTTCGGAGCAACAACGGTCGAAACGGCCGACCGCAGTGGAAGTACACCAGTAGACAATGCAATGTTCATGGACAACTGGGAGGTTGTGAAAATTCTCGCACCTCTTGTCGAGAATCCTCAGCTCCAGCGAAAAATCGCAAAGTGGTGGAATAAGAGAAGGAATGGACCTGGAATGGACGATATTAACTGGACCATGTTCGTAAACTTATAATGATATTTGTCCAAGTACTCACATTGGCTTTAGGGCTTGAACCCGTCCCCGTTTTCGACGGGTCGACGGGCGGGACGGACGGGTTTAGACCCGTACGTTTCGGGTCTCGGAGCATATCTGTGCCGGGACGGGTACGGACGCGTTGACCCGTCGACAGCGGACCCGTACCCGGCCGTTCGACGGGTTCGACGGGTCTCCCTCAGGCACCAATTTCAAAGATCTTTTTTAATAATTTTTCAGCGCGTTCTTGAACACCATGTGTGTGCGGATCGCCTTGCCAAGCTCCAATACTCTCAGGCAAGCATGGGCCTGCATTGGCGCAGTCCAGGCAGTCACTTGGCAAAATGAACAATTACCAGTTCTCCTTTCTTTTCATAATTTTCAGTGCCTTCTTGAACACCATGTGTGCGCGGATCGCCTTTGGCGAGCTCCAATACTCTCAGGCAAGCATGGGCCTGCATTGGTGCAGTCCAGGTAGTAACTTGGCAAAATGAACAATTGCCAAGCCAGTGATGGATCCCCGGTATGCATTGAATCTGGTTCCGAATGTTTCCTCTTCATTTACCTTGGGTGTTAGGTTCCGCTGTGGCAGTAGAACGAATTTTCTCTGGCGGGCGCGACACAATCGGACTTCGTAGGGCGAGTTTAAAGGCCGAAACGATCCAAACTTTGATGTTTGTCAAGGCGAGGCTGCGCGTCGCACGAGAGGCACTTATAAAGCAGGCTGAAGACGAGATTTATTAGTAGTCATCGGATACTTGATCTCTTGTAGTTGCGCTGGTTTATGCGAGGTCTACGGCATGATTCAAGGGTTCATCAAGACCCGTCGAAACGGCCGGGTACGGCCGGGACGGCCGGGACCCGTACGTTTCACGATTTCAGAATCCAGCATACGGGACGGGTAAACCCGTCCGTACCCAGAAACGGCCGTCTTTTTCGACGGCCGTCCCGTTCGACGTACGGGTTCAAGCCCTAATTGGCTTGTATATTATAGGAAACCTTCCGTAGCACCTCGGGAACACGGGATGGATTGGCAAAAGAGAGAACACAAACCTGCGAGAGAATAGCAAAAGACGGACAGATAAACTTTTTTCGGTCGATAGATAGCTTTACTCAGTGGCAGACAGCATGAACAAGCGGCTTGGATTCGGGGACGGAAAGAGCGGTGCAGGCGTGTGCAGAAAGAATTGAATAATAGCATAGCAGAACAACATCATTGTTGTAGGAAGAAGTTGGGTTTGTGCACAAGGTGTAAGGATATGTTGACGCAGGAGAGATCCCGCTGAGGCCCATTCGAAAGTCTGGCTGTCAGCTGTGGGCAAGTCCTGCAATTCGTTGGTCGATGGGTGCGATAGCAGCACAGTAGAATGAAAGGCGTGGCTGATCCTAAATAGCAAATGGACTAGACCAGTTGCCCACCGAATCTTGAAGCTTTTGTCGCTCGCTCATACTTGCGAAACTTTGGGGCATCCACACTCAGCGACTGAACCGTGTGCGCGCTAACCTGGCGTAACCTTCAAGTCCTTGAATGCCGCACAGATATTCCTGGAGAAGAGAGGCTGTCGTGGCGGAGTCTTGGAGAACTCGTCGTCGTCACTCCTAAAATTCAGCGAGCAGAGAAGGCTTCACTGGGCGTGCTTTCCAAAGATCGTAGCGATGCTAGCGACGAGCGGGAACCCGTAAGTATCCGAAATGCAACTTTGAAGATTCAGAGGTTTCGAGACACAAACAGTAGTAAGTGATGAAGAGATGGTGGGTGCAAAGAGACAAAACACCGATCAAACCCGATCATTGAACCCGATCGTTCCCAACGCGTACCTCCGAGTCCTTGCCTCCCACTTATTGACTGCGGCAATAAGTGTTCTAGGTCCGTTGTTCGCGACTCGGAGATTCGCTCTAGAAAGGAACTTGGTTGCTGTCAACCAGCGTCGTGTTGCCAAACCCGCTTCACTTCTTGCTCGCTTGTCTCTCGGTGGAACCATGCTCTCCCACACCACCGTCACGCTGTCGCCGAAGTTCAAACGGCGCCCCAATGTCGGCGATTCTCAGATTCCGCTGGTATTGTGGCCGCCGTCCCCAGCGGAATATCATCTGCAAAATCATTTTCGGAACACGGGAGCACTGCGGTTCTGACCCTCTCTCACTCTTTCTTGCAGCGGCCGCCCTCAGGTGTAATTGTCCTGCTCAGTGGAACTGCTGCACGACGGCCCGGGCCGTCACTGGCAGCTTCTCCGCTATCTATACGCAATAGAGCACATAGCGAAGAAGCACCCAAGCATCCAATCGTTGCAGCGGCATGGCGGAGGCCGCGCAACACCACCTGTGCTATTCTTGTTTCTTGACTTCACGCTAGCGTTAAACCAGTATCCTATGTATCCTATCCGTTACCCTGGTCTGGTCTGCAGGCAACCATTGATTCGGACCGTACCCCGGCGGCGAATGGCAAGAAGTTTTTCCGGACTACATATGTATTTACCTTACTTGCCTATCACTCAACTAGCAGCAGATCGACGTCTGTGTTCTTCTTTCTGATCCTTCCATCTGCCAGGCAGGTGTGCTAGACGTGGACCGGCACATTCCGGCGCGGTTTTTTGCGTTCCATAGCTGCTGCTTCCCTGGGCACCAACAATATTGTGCAAATCCAGCATCTATTCGGGCTGAAGAATTTACGGACGAGGGTCACTCCAACCAACGCCAAACAGGATACTTGTCTCCTTCGCGGATGTGGCGGAAGCAAGGTTTTAATGCTTTGGGCTGTGTTCTGTATATGGATATTCTCGTCCTCCCGAGCGCCGTTTCGAGCATCCGGGCCCGCAAAAATTCCGATACACCCGTCCTTGGCCCCATCCGCCCACCCGGTGCGCGCGTAAAGACAAGAATTTCATTTTACGCCCCCTAGACGTGAAGCTGGATTAAATGAACATGAGTCGTTGTCATTCTCGGCGTGCCGGCGATATCTTTTGGCTTCGTGCGTTCTAGTAACCTTCCAGTGCCTTCGGATAACACTAGGTGGGGTTTGTGGATCGCATACGTCGGGAAATATTGCACACGCTTTATATTTCTCCAACTGATGGTGTTGGATCAGTGTCCGCCTTTTTTTTTTTCATTTTTCCCCCTCGACGCAAACAAACCCTCACTCTCGCATACAGTACTGGCATCGTCCTAGAGCCACCTTGCTTCTAAAACCAGTTCTCCATAATCCAAATCGTCCGCGCAAGAAGGAGATATGTACGTACCGTACGAAGTACGGCCCATTGCTACCGCCGACCCATTATACAGGTCTATCAAATTCGTCGGCGGTATCGATCCTCGGCATCATGAGAATCGTCAATAACCATGAAGGGGTAACGCAAAATTTCAGCATCGACTCAGCGAAGAAGGTCAGTAAATGGATTTTCCTCTTACCGCCGGGTAGGCCGTAGGCAGAAAGAGCAATCAGAAATCACACCGTCGATTCGATGAACGTGAGGCATGGAAGAATTCGAGGGCCTCGATCCTAGGTCCAACTCTCTGTTAGCTTTTTCACGAGCTATCAGATGTATAACACCAATCTCCCGGAGGAACTAAGTCGCCTGCGAACCCATTCGTACTTCGGACCGTTCCTGTGCAAGGTACTCATCGGATGGTTAACGGTGCAGGGATAACATCGACTACAATGTGCCGGACGGAGCAGCTTCAACGTCACTTTCGTACAACTTGGAACTGGCCGGGGAGTGCGGGGCGAACACAAAAATAAATTTTCGCGGTCTTAGATTCGTCAATCTTGCTACACAATATCTGTCTGTGTCGGGAGAGGAAGGCTGACGGTTGGACTCAAATCCATTTGCTCCTTCCTCTGTCTGTTCCAACTTTCAACTTTCAATTTCGGATGGGATTTCTTGCACATCATGCCGGGTCCGGACACACTGTTCAACGCGTCCAAAATACCTGAACTATTCGGAGATCGAGGCTCCCGCGCGGCCTCGCAGGGGTACTTTAAATACGCCGTACAGATATAAAGTTGCTCCTGGACCCTGGTTTTAATTATAGCTTTTTGGGGACATACGCAGGCTGAGGTCCGGGGACAATGCACAGAAATAGCGGCACTACCGAGTCTTTATTTACTATCGCGACGTAGTTACTTAGCTTGTGTACATCATGCGGACGGTACCGTGCTTGGCCGGCGGTGCCCTAGTGAGTCGGTGCCCAGAATCGAAATAGACACAGACGCAGGACCAAAATACTCTGGACGGCGGCAACGGAAGGAGTCTTGTTATCTTACGAGCGAGCGTATATAAATAATGTAGCGAGCTAAACAACAAAAATAAGTACACGGCGGGCAATGGGACCAAAATATATATGGAGCGCAGCACGGAGTCTGGGTGGCGTTCGAGAGGTGAGCCGAAACCCAATTAGAGCCCCCAGTCCTGAGAACAAAAATACGACGGCCGGGAATAGAATTTGGAGCAGCATGTAGACACGGAGCTGAAGAAACAAAATATATAGACGCAGCATGTCAGAAAAGATTCTAGAAGGGGAACAATCGCTCCTGCAGGCAAATTCATACAACCTCTCGAGACGCGATATTACGGAGCACCGGGATTCCGGGAAGCGCCATTTAAATTCGAATGCCGTCCTCCCCGTCGCCCCGCAAGGTTGTCGGGCACGTCCTGCAGCTGGCATACCCGCGGGGAAACGAAACTTGACGCGCCCAAGTTTAACGCGAGTTCAATTACCCAGCACTGCTGATTGAAGTTTCAACGTTCAACGCTGACGCACCTCAAGCGGTTGGAACCCATGAGAGACGAAATTCGATATACATATTAATTCCTGCCTCCAACCAAGTGAAGAATGGGTCGATTCAACCAACGTCGGGCCACCAAAATCAAACCAAGTTGTCAACTTGCACGCTGGGTTTGGGCTGTTTCCGCTGTTTCTGCACCTCCCACCACTCTGCAATCCTCGCCTTCCGATCGGGATCCCGAACAAATGGTTCCAGAGCCCTTACGAACTTTGGGAACAGGTTGTCCATTACCAGATCCACAGCCGTTTTTCTGTCACCATTGATTCGCTCCGGCACAGCTCCGAACTGACAAAGGAGCTCAACAAACCGCTCATCATACGTCCCCCCGGTCGCACAGACAAAGTGAAGCGCCGTGCATCCGCCAGAGTCTGCAGTGTATGGGTCTACGCCGCGTTCGAGAAAGAAGCGGAGCAGCTCAACGGTCGTGGACCAGCTGAGCACATGGTCCAGCTCGCTGTTCCGGATGTGGATATCGGCACCTGCATCGACGAGCATGCGTACCATCGGCAGGTTGGAGCGGTAAACGGCCTCGAATAGGGGGATGGCGTCGCCGTGGCCGTTTGGGGCGGCCCCGGCGGAGAGGAGGAGCTGCACCGGCGGAGAGGAGGAGCTGCACCGGCGCGAGTTCGTTCGTGTGGACGGCATGGAAGAGGGGGGGGTATAGAAGATTCAGGCATAAAGTTGACATCTGCGCCGGCTGCGATCAGGCTCTGGGTTATTTCCATGTTCCCTATCCCATGGATGAGAGCATGGCTCAAGTAGTGGATGTGTGAGAAGGGAGAGACCGGGGGCGGGTGGATGGGAGCGAGGACGCTGACGATATCCAAGTGTCCGTCGCCGGCTGCATGATCTAGGGCTGTTAGGCCAGGGAGGGGCCTGCGCGTGCGTGCACTCTCGTCGCCATCTCGTCTCCATGCATTTCCAACAGCTTAACCATCATCGCGCAGAGGCCCATGCCTGCTGCAATACTGAGAACACCCCCCCGGCAGTTTTGTGTTTGAATTCGCCGTCCAGACTGAGTCCGGCGGCAGCGAATTTATCGAGCGCGTTTTCCAATTGGTGTGTAACGGCGAAGAGGAGTGCAAGCCTTCCGGAAAGGTTGTTCCTTGCACAGAGTTTGTAAAGCGTCTCGTTCACGGTTGCGTGCAAGACACTGTTCGTCTGAGAGGGCGTTGATGGAGAGAAGTGGGGGACGCGGGATTTCAAGGAGCCCAGTGGAAGAGAGCTGAGTGATAAAGTCTCTCGGACGAGAAACGATATGATGTGATGTATCAGCTCCGGGGGAAGGTCAGCAAGTATGGCCATCACAGAGAGGGTGGTAGGTCGGGATCGCGGTGGTTGAAGGCAGAAGCTTGTCATTTGCGCCCCGGCACCTTGGCAAACGTGATTAGCGATCGAACCTTACCCATCGGGCGATACCGCATGTGGTTGAGTTGTGGTATTATTCTCAAGGCGGGCGGGTTGATAAAATCCTCGTATTTCCGTTGCCTGAATTCACTGTCAATGAAGTCCAAACGCAAGCAAGGTTAATACGAACGCAGCCCATGATCCGCTTCGGGAAATGTGGTTGATTTTTTGTGTTCGTACCGTTTACCTTTGAGCTGGTGACTGAAGGGCAGCGCAATACATACCGTGAAGTCGGTGGGGTCCGACAAAGTGATGCCCATGAGCGGAGAAAGCAAGGTTGAATGTTGAAACTCCGACACATTGATCGGCGAACAATACGAGTTGAATCCTCCCGCCACAATCTAAGTTGAACACAAGTTCAATTTCCCAACACTGGTTGAAGTATGTTCAACCCTGACGTTCCTAAAGCGTTGGGCAACGGGTGGGACTCCCGCTCAAAAGACAGGATTGATATACATAAATGGAACTTGAAGAACATCTGGGTCGATTAGACCAACGTCGGGCCACCAAAATTAAGCCAAGTTGTCAGCTTCTACGCTGGGTTTAAGCCGTTTTTGCTGTTTCTGCTCCTCCAACCACTCCGCAATCCTCGCCTTCCGACCAGGATCCCGAACAAATGGTTCCAGAGCCCTCACGAACTTTGGGATCCGGCAGTCCATTGCCACATCTACAGCGGTTTTGCCGTCACCATTGGCTCGTTCCGGCGCTGCTCCGAACTGACAAAGAAGCTCAACAAACTGCTCATCATTCGTTCCCCTCTCCGCGCAGAAAAAATGAAGAGTCGTGGACCCGCCGGGGTATGCATTATTCGGGTCTACGCCGCGCTCGAGAAAGAAGCGAAGCAGCTCGATGTTCCTGCAACATCTGAGAACATGGTGACACTCGCTGTCTCGAATGTGGATATCGGCACCTGCATCTATGAGTGCGCGTACCGTCGGCAGGTTGGAGAGATGAATGGCTAAGAATATGGGAATGGCTCGGTCATGGCTGTTGGGAGCGGCCTTGGCAGCGAGGAGGAGCTGGACCGACGCAAGGTCGTTCGTATAGACAGCATGTTAGAGAGGGTACGGGTTTCGGGCACGAAGTTGACGTCTGCGCCGGCCGCGATCAGGCTCTGGGTTATTTCGATGTTCTCTATCCCCTGGATGAGAGCCTTGCTCAGGTAGTGGATGTGCGAAAAGGGAGCGGCCGGGGATGGATGGATGGGAACGAGGACTCTGACGTTGTCCATGTGTCCGTCACGGGCCGCATGATCCAAGGCCGTTAGTCCATAAGGGCTGCGTGCATGCACTCTCGTCGCCATCTCATCTCCGTACATTTCCAGCAGCTTGACCACCATCGTACGGACACCCATGGCTGCTGCAGCGTGGAGAATACCCCCGAGCGGTTTTTGTATTTAAACTCGCCGTCCAGACCGAGCCCGGCGGCAGCAAGTTTACCGAGTGTGTTTTCCAACTGGTGTGTGACAGCGAAGAAAAGTGCCAGCTTTCCAAAAGGGTCGGTCCTTGCAGAGCTTGTAAAGGATCTCGTTCACGGTTGAGTGTAAGACGCTGTTCGTCTGAGAGAGGGCGTTGATGGAAGGGAAGTGGGGGACGTTAATGATTCCTGGGTCTCGGGATTTGAAGTAGCCTTGGAAGAGACTTCAAGCTTCAAGACTCGGAGTTTGTCCGAGAGTAATATTGCTGGAGTGAGAAACGACATGATGTAATTTATCAGTTCTGGGGGAAGACCAACAAGTACGGCCATCGCAGAGGTGTTGTCCTACTAGTATGTAGGTGGTAGTTGAAAGCAGGATTTGATCCCATCACGGGTGATCGGCGTTCATATCTTTTACCACGATGACCATTTCAACCTCTCCCGCGAACTTTAACAACACGAAGGTTCGTGAACGCGGGCTGGTTTGGAGCTTCGAAGGCACTGGCTCTCTGTTTCTCGCCGGGTGATTTATCACACTGACGCTCCCTCCCTCAAGTCCTTGGGTCAAAGTCAGTCCCCCAAGTTCCGGGCCTTCGCTGCCCGTTTTGGGGTGGGGTCCGTACTCAGCCGTCCACGTCCGCGGCATCCACCTTCCGAAGCGCTGTTGATGAAACTTCCCACTGGTACTCGTCGCGCGACGGCGAAGCGGGAAGAGTTGGAGTCCGTCGGATTGGAGGAGACAATTCAAAAATGAATGAATGGAGCTGTCTTTGGCTCGATGGCGCATTTCAACCTTTCCCACGAGCGGAGTCGCCCCCGCCCCCGTTCTCGCTGCTGAAACTGTTCTTGGTCTGTGTTGACGATCAAAGCTTGGCAGTGGACCGGCATATCGGTCGACTTCTCAGGCTTGACCCACAAAGTTCAACAACGCGACCGAAGTTCGTCGACGCGGACTGATTCAGAGCTCCGAAGGCATTTTCTCTCTCTTTCGAATTCCTGTCGTTTGATTTATTTCACCCGGCCCAGGAAGCTTTCTCTTGTCGGGCCTAAACTTGCCAAGTTGGAGCTACGGAAAAGTGTTGGGGTTTTACGTCGCCCTCATTTGTGTCGTCATTGCCAGGATTCTGAATCCCTGACTCCCGGTCTCTGAACCTTTTGCAGCTGGCATTCAACGGATTTACCCCACCGAGAGTTCGAATCCATGTCTGGCTTTCTCGCAAGTTGGAGAGGATACGCGAGCAGGGAAGCGTCGTGCGGGAAGTTCAACTTCAACGAGTCCACACGCGAGATACCCTGAGGCGCTTCGTCGTATGCCCACCTCCCCAGGGATGATCATCTTTGAACCCCACCGCCTTTGCCACCTCTGCGTGTCTGCTAATTCCAGGAATTCCCGCCTTCGCACTGGCACCCGCACCGGCTGGGAATTCAACTCGTCAGGCGCCTCCACCCCGGCTCTTTGGCTTTCTCTCTTTCTTGTTGGACCATGTTCGATTCGACAAGCCTCCTCGACCGCTGGGACAGAGGGGCATTCGTTCGTTTAACGGCCAACAGCTTTGCTCTTATACTTGAGCATGTGTATTTCAAAGTTCAACGATCTTCCCCGTGGGCCGGACAGCGCTCAGAAATTAATATAGCTTCAACTTCTGGCTTTGAACCATGACGGACTGGAATCTGGATCCGGCTGGTAGAACGGACGTCCGACTCTGGTATATTAACGTTCAACTAGCGCACTGCACTGGAACCGACACTGCCATTGGATTCTTCTTTTGTCCGCCTCAGGCTCGGCGCGTGTTCAATTCGAAAAGCCTACCTAGCCACTGACTTTTTGCTGGGCAGTCTCGCGTCCGTCAACCACTGTGTTTAAAATTGAAATGTAATTTCAACTTTCACGTCCAACTCTGCCCTGGCCCAACAAATTCTTACTTAACATCCACGAAATACAAGCCAACCCAACCCACCATCGAGTCATCCTCCTAATCCGGGATTCAAACAAGCTGCCCCGATTTCGCACTGCCGACCTCTATTTAGGAATCTCTACTAATTCCCGCACCTCGATGACGGTGGTCCGTCTATTCGGACTCTCTGCCAGCTTTCATTTCATTTCGACCGTCAAGCGTCCTTCGCCGCACATCCGGCGCGAAACTTAATTCATCTTTACGTTGTACGTTCACAGTTCAGCCTCAGCCTTCGAGTTCTCCGCAACTTAATTCTGGACCGTACCCACCGGGTTCAACGTTGGGACGTTGGTGTTCTATCATAGATAACACTCAATAATCAAGCGAGATATATTAAACATGCGACCTCCTCGCACTCGAGCCCGCCAAGTTGCGGCTTTTACCGCCCGTTTTGAATAGAGTCCGCGCCACCATCTGAGCTTCGTCAACGCTGGTGATGGGAATTCTCATCTGATTCTGACGGGAGAGTTGGAGGTCAGAGTCCGTCGGAGTGGAGGAGAGCGTCGGAATGGAGGAGACGATGAATGGATGGAGGCAGCGCCTGGAACTCGTTACGATGTTACGATTGAATTTGAAAACACCGCAAGAACACCGCCTACATCAAGTACATGACAGAGGCTCGGCAAAAGCCGACTGCGGCGGGCATAAGACAATGAAATCATCGCATCTTTTCCTGCCCATCTCCCTTTGTTGAACTTAGTGGCGCCCCAGCTGATGGGCGAACAGGGTATGTATTTTCGTCGACGCTGCGGGAGATGCGTGTAGTATTTTTGGAAGCTGTAAATAACCTGACTGCAGGCGGCGCAAGTATTTTTGGCGGCCGCAGTCTTATCCACTGTATTTTTAGAACCAAGGTCAACATACTTTGGGGAGGAGGCATGAGGAGTGTGGTCCGACCGGTACGTGTATTTTTGGAACTTGCTGTACCTTGACCACAAGCAACGGGTATTTTTGGAACTAAGTAAGTTCAGGATCAGACTGCTACTTTGGGTTATTGTATTTTTGGAAGCTGTTAACTTGACCGCAGGCGGATTTGTAGAAGCTGACCGCAGGCGAATCGGTATCAGTATCAGACCGCAGGGGCAGGGTGTGTATGTGTGCTATGTGTTAAATTTAGAGTAGAGTCGGGAACAAGACGTATGTGCGACGGAAGAGGGTTTTGAATTCTTGTGCAGGGGGGGTGGGGATGAGGGTGGCGAGGGGATGGGTGCGTGAGCATGTATCACCGGAAGATGGCAGGATGGCCAGTTGGCTGGGTGATATTTTTGTGGGAGATTTGGTCTAGGGAAGGGAAGGCCTGTGATGGGGACGACGGCAGAATACGGAGTCGTTCGTTCCTTCGTTCCTTCGAATTTCGTTTGTTTGGGAGCACGCGCGGGTCTCCACGATTGCGTCGGGGGTTACATATGTCTTCCTGTAGTCTATTTCTATTTCGAGCGTCGAGCGAGGAATTTTTAGCAGATGCGATGTGCGGGGCAGGCAGGATGGTAGGTTGAATGGTGAGCTGGTGTTTCGGTTCGGTTCGTTCCGGTTAGGCTCGGCCAGAACGACGCGAGAGAAGACGCCAGGCAGGTTTCGAACAAGCGGGAGAAGGCAAGGCGAGGCAAGGGAAGGTCTCAAGACGATCTTCCGGAGACGGAAGGAAGGAAGGTGGGAAGAAGGAAGGAAGGAAGGGAAGGGAGGGACACGCGTACGGTATTTTGGGTCGGTCGTGGAGGCTGCCAATACCAATACTAGTATTTCCGGGTGGGTGGGTGGGTGGGTGGGGGACATGGCATGTTTCATATGTTCAGTGGGCGGCGTTCCGAGTTGGCGCTCAGGGAAGGGCTAGGATAGGACAGGAGCGGTACCGGATAAGACTCAGGACAATATATTGTCAGCCAAGTCCCCTTTCGGAACGTATGATACATTGGCCTCGAACCGGTACAACTTACGTCGGTCTTCGGATTCGGATTCGGATATTTTTGCTACGCCACGGGTGAGCTGAACGTTGCCTGCAGCCTGCAGGGTCAAGCTTCAAGATCGAGGGATGAAGAGCGCGCGGGGGGGGGATCGTTGTTATTCTTGGTTTGAACGACGCCACAGAACTCAAAAACAGAAACAGACAAGCTCGAGGCAAGGAACAAGGGTGGGGTGTGCACCGTCGAGTTATTCGAGACCGAGACAAACCAGACCAAGATAGATAGATAGATGATGGATAGCCCGAGATAGATTTGCGCAGGGACCAGGGGAGTCGGGGACTAAACACAACTTGAGTACATAGATAGCTGAGCGCCCGACGAGCCCGTTTCCAACTGGTATTTTTAGCGTGAGTGCGTGTGTTTGTAGGAGAGCGGTATATGTGTATGAGTAAGCTGAACGCAGGCGAGCCTGGGGCGAGTCTGGAGACCGGTTTGCCTTGAATCGTACGACGTGCGATATCATGCGCATGCATGGCGACGTCCATGTATTTTTGGGCAGCCAGCCGTCGGTACCATTGTTTAACATAGAAGGAAGATGCATATGGCGTGAGGGCTGGCGGGGTGTATTTTTGGAACTTGCTTGCTGTTGAATCAATTAGGCTGGACGGGTGTTTTTTGTTCGTCCTGGATTGGATTGGGTTGGTCACCGTGTGCTGTTAGGATAAGGTTGGGGGGAGGCAGCGGGAGAGGTAAGTACATAGAGATGGGATGGGGTATAGAAATTCGAATGGGCCGAGTCGGATATATAATCGATGTGTATCATGAGCGCTGGCTTCGGGTATTTTGCCCGGGTGGCGAACTTTGAGTTTGAGTGGGTAGGAGTTGTTATTCTTGTTCCCAGGCCAAAAAAGAACCGCACGGACAAGAAAAGCAGCGATAGGCTAGGATAAGACGCTGGATAAATTCAAGCTCGTCCCGGGGAGTTCCGGTTCGGTTTTAGCCCGGGCGTGGGTGAGATTGGGTTTGACAGGATTGGCCCTGGGATTTGCGCGCGTGGACGTGTGTGCGGGCCGAGTTTGAGTTTGGCGTCGAGCACAGAATGGCCGAAAAACACCGCCTGAGCAATAAGTAATTGGGACAGGGGAAGGCACGGCGGCGCAAAGAACATTACCCGACCCCAAGAAAATCAAATCAAAAATGAGGACAAAAATAGGCCCTGGGCGCAACAACGGTATTGCAACGCCGTCGCGTAAGGCTATTTATAGCGATCGCGACACGCGACTTGTGCGGATCTTGGAATTATTGCGTGGAGTGGTATGGATCTGCGCCTGGCTCCTTTGAGCAGGAGAAGTGGACAGTGGAGAGGGAAGGGTAGAAGGGGAAGGGGGTGGGGGTAGAGTGGGAATAAGAAGACGGCGAAAATAACAGTCGACAGCGCGACGTGCAGGGGCGAGGATACCGAAATAGAAGAGCTGTGCTTTATGGGGAGATTGAGTTGGGCGTGACGGTGAAACTGACACCGGGAAGGATGGCCGGTCGAGCGAGCAGCGTCGTGCGGGGGCGAAGGAGGTAGAGGTCTGAGGGTATGGCGGGTGCCGTCGCTGGATGAGTATCAACGAGGGAAGACCCCGAGCAAAATAAAAATAGTTAATTATGGCAAAATATCGGGGGGGGGTCTATATTCTATATTTAACCACTCATAAGGGATATATTGACTTTTGTTTGGCCTCCCGCCATCTCCCTTGCCCTCCACTGTTCTTGGCGCAAGGTACTCGCTCTTGGCGAGCCCATGCAAAATCATCCTTACAAAGGCCGCGCCGCCCTCCTTACTCTCCTGGTCGCCGCCTTCTCCGCCGAGTCCACCGACGCCGCGCCCCGCCCGCGGCTGGACGATGTCTTTGCTTCCGACGTTGACGACCCCTCCGCCGTCGTCCTCGCCGCCTCAGCCACCCCCACCAAGTACCACCACCACGTCCCCCCCATGTACTCCCCCGGCACAGACGGTGTCTGGCGCCGGCGCGAGTCGTACACCCTCGTCGGGAGCACCATCTGCGATGTGCGTCTTAGCATCATCTCGCCTATTTAAAATATTAATTCTCGCCCAGACCTGCACCGCGACCCCCACCCCCACCCTAACGCCCTCAGAGGACTCCATCGTGGACACCGTGCGCCCCCTCGGCTGGGTCCACGACCGTCCCTACAACCCCATCCGCACCCGCATCACTATCGCCCTCAGCGTCACCCTCGCCGTCTTCATCTTCCTCACCATCCTCCGCTTCCATCTCTCCGGCGGCTGGTGCGGCAAGCGGAAGGCGGATGTCGAGAAGCGCCACCATCGCAAGCGCCGGGACGGTGATGTGAATCCGCCGCAGAAGGGGGAAGAAGCAGTGAAACCGGAGCCTCAGACGAAGCGTAAGTGGATGGCCCGCGCGACTGCGCGCTGGCGCGATAACGCCCGCCTCCTTGCGCGCCAGCGGCGCTTCTCCCGCCGAGCGGGGGCACGCGGGTCGCAGGAGACACTCGTCCCTAACAGGGACTCAAATTCTAATAACACCAACAACAACGACGAGGAGCAGACGGAGACACACCTCCCGCACCCGCTGCCCCGGCGCCAGTCGCGCCACTACGATGCAGCGGGTGTGCCCAGGCCCGTCTCCCCTGCGCCCTCATTGTGCTCTCTGGCGTCCGCGTCGACGACGATGACGCTCGAGTTGGCACCGGGCGACGACGAGGAGCAACCGGAGTATGAGCGGGCGCAGGAGCCAGAGCAGGAGTACGAGCCGCCGGCGTACCCCGTCTCCCCGCCCGCCCACGCCTCGACCTCTGGGGCACCCGCAATCGCCATCTCCCTCTCCCCCCCACCACCACACCCACACCCACCCCCCGCGGACCGGAAGGAGATGCTGTCCCTGGGCCAGTTGTGCGCGGACACAGACGCGCACGCGGAGGACTTCCCGCCGTACACGCCCCGCGCCGACCCCGACTCGGCCGAGGGGTACTTTGCGTTTACGGGAGAAAGGGAGGGCGCAGCGGGCGCCGAGGCGGTGGCGCACGTCGCGACGGACGATAAGGCCGTGTTGGCGCGGCTGGCGGGGCGCGCGAGTGCGCCGAGTTTGCGGGCCACGACGGCGACGGCTACGGCGTCCAGCTCCTCTACATCGGCATATACGGCTTCGACAGACGCAGACGGAGACGCAGAGGAAGCGGGGGCGAGGGCGCCGGAGGAGGAGGAGTTGTTTGAGGTGCAGTTGCAGGAGATACGGCTCCGAGAAGCGGGACCGCCTACGCCTACCACCGTCCCAGCGCACGTGTGGACCACCCTCCCCCTACCCCCGTCGTCGTCGGCGTCGTCTGCGATAACACCACCCCATCCCAATCCCATGCCCATATCTACATCAGCGACGCTGCCCGCGCTCCCCCCGCCGCCGCGGCGGCGCGCGTCCGGGAGCGAGAAGATGGCGCTGGAGCGCGCGTACGTGCACGCGGACGAGGAGGTGTATGCGTGTGCGTACCCGTCTGCGCCGGCGTATGAGCGGCGGTATAGCGGGGAGGTGGGGGCCGAGGCGGGGCCGAGTACGCCGCGCGCGAGCGTCGTGGTGGGGGCGTCGGCGCCGCCGCTGGAGTATGAGTATGAGGAGTGTGGAGAAGGAGAGGACGGAGAAGGGGCGAGCGCGAGCGCGCCGCCGTTGGAGTTTTGGGAAGAGGATGAGGATCGGGGAGAAGACGGGTTACCCGGCCCCGGTCTTGGGTCCGGGGACTCCTTGCACTCGGGTCGACGTTCCGACGACCAGGACGGAGGGGAGGGCGGGGTGGGGTTGGAGCGACAGCGCGAACGGGAACGAGATCGGCACGGGGAGGCGCATGATACGGGGTGGGGCGGGGGTGGCGGCAGCGGTAGCAGCGCCGACGGTGGGCAGGGGCAGGGGCAGGACCATGATCGATAGCGATAGCGCCTCCCCGCGCTCTTCCCTGCCTCCCTCCCTGCCTCCCTCCCTGCCTCTCTGCGACCCGATGATTGCTTGATTTTTTCACTACTTCGACTTTCTTTCTGACATTCATTCGTTTATCGTCGCGAGCATGGGCACGGGCAGCAGCAGCTTTTTGTGTATGGTGTATGTACTTATTAAACCGAATAGGCTAGTAGTATCAGTAGTAGGTAGCTGTGGGGGTGGATACCCGACCGGTTGGAAGGGAGGGAAGGGAATAAAATAAAATAAAATAAATTCGAATTGAAGTGGTATTTCGTTCGGTGCGGGGAATTGGGTGGGGTGGGGTGACGCGCGAAGGAAGGGTATCCCGGCGCGGTCCCGGGAGAGACAGCCGGGGCCGTAGGTGCTACACACGTGCGTCGTGCTACGAACACCTTGTTCTTTGGCCATTTCGTGAAATGTGATCAAGGAAGGGTGGGTGGATATTAATATATGTATCAATCAGATGAGATGGATAGTGCCTGGAGTATAGATAGCTATGGATACATGACATGGACGGACGGTGGACCGGGACGGAGGGATAGGACAGATGGAAGATTGACAGAAGCACCAGGTGGATGTGTGCTTATTATTATACCTTGCCAGGGAGCGAGCGATTGACTGAACGAGTAGACGAGTGAGTGGACGGACGGACGACCCAGAGCTGCGGGGACGCGGGCGACTTGAAAGCGGGAGAAGGGGCAAATTTGGAAAAGATTCATGGGATGGGATTGGAAGGGAAGGGAATAGGGCTAGACTCGAACTGTGTATTCATATCTCTGGGCGACACGCGTGAAAAGGGTGGTCGTGAGGGTCTGACTCTGTGCCATGTACTGCTGAGTGCAGGGGAGACAGAAAATGATAGCAGATATCAGGGATATCAGGTAATGCCTAGGAGCATAGATAGATAGATGGACGGAACTGGGTAGACAGAATAGAACAGAACAGACAAGTATAAGTATAAGCGGGTGGACGGTCCAGAACTGCGGGGACGACGACCGACGGGTCTGGCCCGGACCACACAGGATAGAGTTTGTAGGTAGGGCAGAACAGAACAGAGCAGAGCGGAGCAGAAGCACCAAACTGCAGGTACCGTCGAATGACGATGAGTAGTAAATTTGGAGTCCTGTGCGTGTTGGCAGAAATAAAGACGGAGCCGTGGACACGCTGATCGATTATTGGGCGTAGTGGGTCGCCGACGGGTAGAGAGCGACGTGCAAAAAAAGGCGGGGTCCAGCTCGATATAGATATCGTGCGCAACCCCGTAGACGCGGACCGTTGCTGCATATGTTTAATTCAGGAGCATGGACGTGTGGTCGAAGCCGGCAGAAATAGAGGACACGGGGATCGGTGTCAGAGCTATTGCGGGCCGTAGTGGATTGGGCGCAGGGGAGTCCAGCAGATAGAGTGCAATATGGTGTTTAGGCGGGGCCACCATGTCGATTCCGATTTTGAGCGTCACGCATCTCTCGGGATGAAATATCTGGAAAGGTGTTCATTTCAACAACATGCTCGAGTTTCGGACGAATGGAAAAACCAATCGTGCGGAGAAAGGATTCTCCGTACGGTACTCTCGAGCCGTAAATTTGGTGCGGCGTGTTGGGGAGGGCTGTAGAAATAGAACGGTGTACACGCTGATCGGTGTCAGAGTTATAGTTATTGGGGCAGTAGTGGGCGCGGCTGAAAAATCGAGGGAGGGTATTATGCTGATCTCGATTTCGCACGCGGGCCCGAACATTCAAACAGTATCTTGGAGGGTTGTTTTTTTTTGGGGGGAGAGGATCCGGAGTGTGCATGCGGACGCGAACGCGGACCGGTGTTGTATAGTTTTAGATTTGGAGCTTGTGCGTGTGGTGACCACAGTACAAGTAGGAATAGAAATAGAAGGGTTTGGCACCCTGATCGGTGTCAGAGTTGTTCTTGAAGCTGTTAGGGGGAATGAACGGATGATTATTAGGAAGCGGGGAAGCGGAGAGTATGCGGGTGTCGCCGGCATTCCAATGTGCATAGAATATTCATTTCGATTTTTCCTTCACGAATCTGATGGACCAAGCAAGAGGACGCGTTGGCGTAGAGTACATCGGGTGCGGCCGGAGGACGAAAGACACGGAGTAGTGGATACCATCGCCATTGGTGGCCACGGTTGCATCCTCCCTGTGACAGATCAGAAGACTTGCTGCAGGCCCGGGCGTAGATAGATGGACGGATGGACGGACGGATCTTCGGACAGGGATTTGATTGTATGAGACTAATGGGCAGGAACAGAAACAGCGGAGAATCGGAGGCCGGGGTGGGGGTGGGGTGCTGTCCTCGGTTTTCCTTGGTTTGGGTTTCAGCATTCAGCATTCCGGGGACGCCAGAATATTCTACGAGCGGATGTGAAGGCAAGCAGGAACACGAATTTAAAGGTCCTACGAAGGGCGGAAGGGAGGGGGGGACTGTCACTGATAAGACCAGGCCAGAGATTATGGTTATTGCGCATCCATTAATTGGATTGGGAGTTCCGCAAGTCGCGGAAATACCGAGTGCAGTAGGAGGTCATGGTAAGCCCAGGCGGTTAGATCGAAGTAGGCAGCCGTAACAGACGGAAAACTTGGATTAGATTCATGTCATTTCGTTGTCGGGCGCGCTGCGATGCCTTGTAGCGTCACCGTGCAACCGGGAGTATGTACCAGTTCGACAGCCTGGTGTTGGCGGCGGCGGCGGCGTTCTAGTATTTTTGTGTGCGGTGAGGATCAGCCGGGTTGTGGTGCTGAAGAACCGCATTGCGCCGGAAACACAACGCGGATTGGCGACAAAGAAAGAAGTAGACCAAGGCAGGGCCGGCCCCGCCTGTGAGAGATCAGATGACTTGCGGGCGGGACTGCATCTGGGGAGGTAATGGTGGAAGAATGCGGATGGATAACTCTCGAGTGGTTGATGGCTTTGAATGTGGGCAGTAGACAGTCGGATTCCGCGAGGAGCAAAGAAAGAAACAGAAAACTAGCGGGCTGCGGTTCTGTGAAGATGGCCCAAGCAATTCACAAAAGCTAAATTCCAGACCCGAGCAACTTTTTTGAATTTGAATAGGCGCCCGTGGCACAGCGAAAGCTGGACACCGAATAAGAAAGAAGGAAAGTCGAGATTTTGAAACCACTTGCATTCGGGTCGGGCGGTGCGGCTGCAACGGAATGGATTGGGACCGGCAGTGTCAGAGTGATCATGCCAGAATTTTCTGATATTATTGCGGACTCCGCGAGAGCTTGGTGCCAGACACATGTGAAGGTATATGTTGGCGCTGGAGCGATTCCGCTGATAGGCCCACTCGAATGGCCTTCTCTTCATATGCGTTGTCCCTGCGATTTGTTTGGCGGAAAGTGAGGGAGTGCTACACATGGTGATATTTGGACGTTTGCGATACTTGGACTCGGAGCTAACCTGTGCAAGTGCTTGAAGTACCGTAAAAGGTAGGGAGATCCCTGGTGTCGTCGTCACTCCCGAGATTCAGCGAGCAAAGAAGGGTTCGCTGAGTGCTTTCGAAAGA
Source organism: Mycena albidolilacea (assembly GCA_029282495.1). Classification (NCBI taxonomy): domain Eukaryota; kingdom Fungi; phylum Basidiomycota; class Agaricomycetes; order Agaricales; family Mycenaceae; genus Mycena; species Mycena albidolilacea. Next base: position 1,483,091 of record JARIHO010000005.1, on the reverse strand, counting down.
TCGCGGCGACGAGCGGGAACGCGCAAGTAGAGGCGAGGCATGAAGTCGCACCTGCATCGGAAGTCCCGCTGGTTACCCGGTACTGCCGAGTGCCGACACCTCGGGCCAGAAATGAGCTCCTGGAAAACTTGTCTTCCTTGGGGGGTAATACAATGTTGAATTGGGTTTGAGACGTAGACAGTCTTGAGTAACGAAGAGTGGATTGGTGAAGTACCAGGAGACTGGGCGCAGGAGACAAACCGCCGATCAAAATGCGGTCACTTTCTCGCGGTCAGGCTGGGTCAGGCAGCGGCCAGCGGCTTGCATTCAACATCAGCATCCACGACGCGATGGGACTTGTTGTACTCCCTCCCGAACTCATACTTCACATTGTATCTTTTCTCAGTCGAAGCACAGTCATTGACTCGGACCGCCGTCTATTAGGATTCCATTCCCGAGAGCCGAAGCTCGTTCCCGACCTTGCTTCCATAAACGCGTTCTCTCAGACAAACACCAGTTTCCGTCGTATCCTCGACCAGAATCTTTACCGTCTTTGTACAAGTGTTGAGGAGCTCGGCAAGCTTGCCCTCCTCTTTGCCGTCGAACACGAGCTGGAGAGCACGTTCGACAAACTGAGCAAGCCCACGCTCTCTGAACACGTTATTTTATGGCCTCCGTTAGCCTGCAAGTATCCACAGCAGATTGTCGAGTTGGTTGCGCGAGGGTTACTCTAGGGGCACAAAATTACACTACCCGCATGCTAAACTACTGTAATACTTGAGCGCACCTCTACTAATTAAAAAAGATGACATCATATTTCTCCATCTCCTTCATCAAGTTAGCCCATCGTCCGTCGTGCCAAGTCATAATCTCCTCCCACTTGTCTTTCCCGAGTACTTTCCTTCCCCAGCGGAGGAATCCCGCAACAGTAACATCCGCATAACAAATGGTGTCACCCATGAAATATTTGCTCTCGGCGCCGTTCTTGCGAATCCAGCCGTCGACCTGCCCGAAGGCGTCTTCGACCTTTTTCCACATAACAGTGTGTTCGTTTCCTGTGGGTGTGACGTCCTCCAAACGCCGGCCGCCAAACAGCTCTTCCCTCGTTTGCCGGAAATAATCCTGACTGGCTGGATTCAGAAATGGCAGGCTCGCCGGCAAGGTGTAGTGCATGAAAGGCGGGAGCGTGGCCTCGAAGGCGGCCGTAAATGCGTAGTGGAGCGCAGCTGTTCCCTCCGGTATCAGGCGCGATGTATTGGGATACGTCGCATCCAAGTATCGTGCGATTTCAATAGAATCCGAAACAACAGTGCCTAGACGTGATAAGTTAGCCAGATGCTCGGATAGGTTTGAAAGAGCAGCACCTGTCGCTGGGTCATAGATAACGGGAAACGTGTACTGAGGTGACGTTTGACTCGTCGGCTTCGCCCCAAGTTTCTTGCACAAGGGCTCGATTTCGGAATATTCAAGGAACACCGTTTTGTGGGCGATACCCTTAGAATTCAGTGCATATCTGGACGAACCGTCAATAAGATCCTATGCGATAGATTGTATGACTTGCCTTGCTTTTGCGGTACTCGGCGACCAAGCTTGTCCCGGATGGGTGGAGGCAATATCGTATAGAGTGATGATTGACATGAGGAAGTTCTTGGGATTGCAGTAGGAATCGCCACGACATTTATACTCTCGACATCGAGTGTAGCAGGACTGGCATTTGCTGAATCTCCTTTCTCGACCTCAGCAAGAAGAGTGTTGAATCAGCTCGCCCGAGAGTTCGTGACGGATTAGAAGGGCATCCACGGGGCACGTGAAGAAGCCGGAAATTTTGGACCAGCGAAGAGGTATTCAACAGTATTCAACTGGCAGTCGGTGACAAAGCATCTTGAATTGTGGGTCAACGCCGCCCGTGCAGTCCGAGTCCTTAGCCCCAAAGCACGGAGGAAGACGGCTTGCGAGGAACAATCGAATGAAGATGAGGTTCGGGTGCAGTCGGAGTCCGCCATTTGGGATGTAGCGTCAAGAGCCGAGTCAACCCTTAGAAATTCGGAGGTAGGAAAGTCCCCGAAGAGATGAACACACAGAATCTAGACCGGCCATGGCTCCGTGCGCAGTTTCTTGGGCTTTGCTGAGTTACGAGAAGCCAAGCCACTAGAATTTTTGTTACCGACAAGTAGATCAAATAAATCTTCCAATTCCTCCAACATACTTATCGCAGACAGACGCTCTATACTGACCAAGCTCGTGCTTCGCTGTATAGAACTTATGCCTCGATTTGACTTGGTCAGCGCTCAAATATTCCGAGATTCGGGGAATTGAAATTTGAGAGGAGTTGGTATGTGGGCTAAGCAAAAGGGGTCTTGCGTTTTGGCGGTGTGCCAAGTTCAAGGCGGTTTCCGCAGCAGTTCCATTTGGTCAACTGGGGATTCGACGGTAGGACAGCGCCGACGGAGCAGAGCCCGATGAGCGGATGTAGACCAGTTAAAATACATATGGTGCTGATGCGTCCTCTTACGGAGCACAAGTTGTATGCACATGCGAGTGCTGCTGGACGATCGCCTGGCAACAACACGAGTGTGCTATGATATCTGCGGCAAGGAACCGAGGCCTTTTCCGCGTCAGTCTCTGATTGAACTCAGATCACATTCGGAGGAGACCGGAGGATTTGAGGGGTGGATTAGTGAGCCAGCGTCAACCAGGTGAGTGAGTGAGCAGAGGCGCATACAGCCTGGAAAAAAACGAACTCTGTGTATCGGGGACGCGCGAAGACGCTATAACCAGCGAGGTACGAGCTAGAACGGTTATAGCGTCTGTCTTGGAGAGACTACGAAGACGCGGGGTCAGAATAAAAAATTAGAAGTTGCGAAATTGGGAATGTTGGGTTGAGCGTCACGTTGCGTGATATCTTTCTTGGTTGGGTGCAAGCATTTAATTTGGACTTGGGCTCTTGAAAAATTAGTCGTCGTGCGTAAATGAATAAAACTGGTTGAACGATGTTGGTCGGAACTTCCCGATTTTCGCACGCTCAGACCCATATATGGATACTTGGCTTACCCCCGTCATCCATGTATCGCCGATCGGTTCTGTCACAGAGACTAGCTCAGACCTTGCTTTCAACGAACAGCATCAACCCCTCGAGCTTGCGATGAGACTCACTAAATTTCCCCCGAGCTGATACTTCACATCGTCTCCCTCTTTATAAAATTACGCTGTCCGAAGCCTTCAAACTCCGCCGGCAATCTCCTTTTACGTTAATGTCTGCTGTTAGCCAAGCGGAGAGCGGCCCGGCGAAGCCGGCCGCGAACCGCTAGTAATTCGAAAGAAAATACTCGACCCGGAGTGCCGTTTACCGGGATTCACCATACCCGGAGTTCGTCCCCGACCTTGCTTCCATTAATGCGCTCACTCAGGCAAACACTGCCTTCCATCGTACCGTGAACAACGCTCTTTACGACCTCTGTGCAAGCGTCGATCAGCTTGGCCGACTTGCCCTCCTCTTTGCCGTCCAACACAAACTGGAAAGCACGCTCGACAAACTCAACGACGCTAAAATCAGATTCGACGGTGAATTTCATCTCGATCGCAGGTTATGCGGCCCTCTGCACATTGCAGCAAGTATGGGATGTGTGGACACGGTCGTCAAACTGCTGGGGATATGTGGAGAGGAGACAGTGCAGACACAGGCGGCTTGACGGCCTTGGATCATGCAGCGCGCAAAGGGCACCTGGAAATAGTCAGACTTCTCGCTCCCGTCCCCATCTCCCAGCCTAGTTCCGCCATCCACAATAGTCTGGTCTTAGACGAGTTTAAAACGCAGGAGGACTGCCTCAGCGAGGCCTCCTGTCGTCAGCGCTTCCTGGGAACCTGGAAGTCTCCCAATACTTGTAGGGGAGGGATCAGCTGTCAATTTTGTACCTTCCAATCGCGTTACTCCGCTTCACTGCGCCGCATCCACCGGGAATCTTGAGCTAGTCCAGTTCCTGCTCGTCTCGGGCGCTGACCCAAACGTGCGCACCCAATATAGAACCCCTTCCCTGTTCAACGCTGTCGACTTGGACACCGTGCGCGCGCTACTTGCTGCATGAGAAAGCAGAAACTGTTTGCAAATTTGAAATAGGGCGGCCCATCCCGCGAATTGATGATATCAATGATCGCGCGTCCCTTAGGCGCGTCCCTATCGGCGCGTCCCTTCTTTCTATGAGCTCCTCGTTGCCGAGGTTCCCCAATCGTTCCCCACTTTCCTTCTTTGCTTTTGCAGTAGGCCGCAAACATGTCGAGTGAAAGTGTGCCCGACACCCACGCTGGAGAACGCGATAGGGAGACCCCCACGTCTCCCATCTATGGCAATGGCAACAACGGTCTACCAGCGCTCAAATTTGACGCTCAGGCGTCTCTCAAATCTCGGTCCAAGCGCTCTCTCCATGCCCATCATCCTGTTTCTGAGCGCCGGCCGATTGACAAATTTCGCTCGACGGTCAACAAGATTATGGTCATGAAGCGTAGCACAACAATTCTTGCTGCTATTGGGGCCGGCGCAGAGCCAGGCATCGATCCCCGCCGTGCTTCTATGGAAATGCAGTACCGCGCCTTAAAAAAGGTACATAATACAGAGACAACCTGTCCCCGTCAGTAAAACTCACCCCCTCGAGGACTGCGTGATCGAAGTAGTGGACTACTCCGCTGTCTCGAGCAGTTTCCTCAACATGCGCAATGCCGAATTTGTGGACCGGTGTGCAAGCTCCGAAAGCAAGCGCCAGCCATGGGTCAAAGTTAGGTGGATAAACATAACAGGTGTTAGTTGGGATGTCATCAAGGCGCTGTCCCTCAAGCATGGTAATTGAATTTCTCACGATATGGGCTTTGATTGTGACGGTGTCTTTCTCTAGAACTGCACCCCCTGGCTTTGGAAGATGTGTTGCACACTCGGCCAGATAATCTGTCCAAAGCCGACTACTTCTTGCATCACCTCTTCCTCCGGGTTTTAATCCACGACGTCGTGGACGAATCAAGTCCGACGTATGTGCCGGAAGCGGAGGGGCTGGATCCATCTGCCCCCGCCTCCAATGAAGTGTGTCAATCTGTTTTGCCACTAGAGGTTTACTTATTCCTTCCAGGCTCTGCGGGAACGCCAAATTGAGCAAGCCAAGCTTGACGCGTTGAAGCAGGGCACTTTAAGAGTCTCCGTCTCGCCGATGTTTGTGTTCCTCTTCCGCGATGGTACTGGCAGTCCTTTTCGAGCTCTCAGCCCCTACTCATCGTCGCCACAGGCACGGTCATCACAATAGCCCAACACGCGTCGCCCGAATTGATGCTCCCCATCAGCGACCGTCTGCGGCGGGCCGACACAATCCTGCGCAGCTCCGCAGACCCCAGCATGCTGGTCCAGAGCTTCCTCGGCCTCAGTAGGTTCCTCTACCCTCCGTTGCTTTGTTAAATTAAACTCCGCTCAGTCGTCGACAAGGCCGTCCAGGTCATCGACGCGTACCACGACCAGATTTCCCTGATCGAGGGTCAGATCCTCCGCAATCCCAAGCCCTCGACTGTGCGCAAGCGTCTGTTATTCCGTCCTCATTGTGTATTGTCGCGCTTATCCGTCGCGCACAGTGCACATTGTCTCGGGCGACCTGGTCCTCCACAAACGCACGCTTGAGCCGATCAAGACGCTCGTCTACGGGCTGCGGCGGTACGACACCGACCGCTGTGCGGCGCTCGTGGACGAATCGGACCCGGAGTTCAATGGGCAGCCCATTGTCGGGTTCATGAGCCACAAGAGCAAGATTTACCTAGTGTGTAGTGTATGCGCCCTCAGGCGGTGGCGCTGACTCACTGGCCCAGGCGGACGTGTACGACCACACGGAGTACATTCTCAGCACCCTCGACATGATCGCGGGTATCGGGGAGAGTCTAACTGATTACAGTTTCAACGTGGGTGGTTTCTACCTCTTCGCTTGCGCTTACTGACTTCATCCGCGCTTCAGATGGCTTCATACTCGATGAACGATACCATGTGCGTTTTTTTTTGCTCTTTCTGTCTCGTGTGGTCACCTAACGTGTCCCTAGGCGCCTGCTGACCATGATCACCATCATCTGCCTTCCTCTGACATTCGTTTCCGGCTACTTTGTGCGTCCTCTTCCTCCCTCCCTCGGCATTCCTCACTCATTCGCATTGCACAGGGCATGAACTTCGACGACCAGCCCTGGATTAGCGAACACACTGATGTTCTGTGCGTACCCTTCCTTTTTCCTCGCGGTCACACTCACGCCGTGCACCTCGCCCAGATTCTGGATCATCGCGCTTCCGGCTGTCGCGGTCATCTCCCCGCTCTTCATCATCCCGGATATCAAGCGGATGTGGCACTACATACAGACGCGCAAGCTACTCAAGGTACGCCGCGTTTCTCTCTTCATCTACGTTCCTGTATTCTTCGTTATCTGTATGGCTAACGATCGCGTCCCGTTGTGCTCTAGGCGTTCAAGTAGTGTGTCGGCGGCGGCGGAGTTGGTGGTTTGGGTGGATGGGTGCTGTGCTCGTTTGCTTTCGGTAGAGAGGTTGATATGATACTATTTATGAGGATAATTTGCGATACTGATTGAGAGCTTAGCTCGAAAACATGCACGGATCCGCACCGAGCTTTGGCCTTGCTTTGATCGACATAACAAAATTTGTGCCATCAAACACGTCTGGTCACAGCGACACCTTGTGCTTAGACGCCCAACGCATCTCTTATAAGCCGCCGCGTTTACCAAACCATTGCTATCAACCCCACTATGCCTGCCTACCGTCACACAAAGTTCACCTGCGCCTACGCCGAACCTACTCCCCGGCCTCGCGCCCCTCGCGTTCCCAAGAAGCCCCGGAAGGACATGACCCAAGAGGAACGTGACGAAGAGGATATAAAGAAGCTGGTCAATAAAAACAAGCGCGAATTAAAGAAAGAATGGGAAGCGACACTCGTGCCTGCCACACAGAGTCCGACATTTTACTGGCCAGCCGGTACCAGGGTGCGTTTGTGGTCTCTATATATTTTATTTGACGCGTCCTTTACGCGTCCTTCGATAGGGCTTGTACCCCAGCGACGCGAAGCGCGTGTATAAACTCACCCCGAAGGAAATAGACACGCTCAAACGGGAACACATCCAGAACTCCCCGAAGAGCATCGTGCGTCTGTCGGACGTCCTCGACCTTGCGAAGCGCAAACACGAGAAACTCGAGATGGGTCTGCCGCCCTTCGTCGACCCCGTTGTCGGCTACGGTATAATCCATACGCGCTGCAATGGGGAAGCCAGGAGAACCAAGCCCACTTGGGGCATTGCGAGCAGCTCGTTGGTCCTTTACACCCTTCTCAGGTGTTCATACTAATTCTTTGGTTTGCAGGATGTATTCTCGTTATTGACGAGCATCACGAACTCGACTCTTCATGATCAGGGCCTTTTCTTTATTACACACATCTGTTTCTTGAAATATATTACTAGAGATCTTGCTTAGTACGCGCATACCCCTTATTAGACTTCTCGCCATCCTTCACAATCTCACAGTTCCCGCAATTTGTATCAGACGTAGTATTCAAGGCGACGCAGCGATAGTATAAAGTAATTCGGCGCTGTCCAAATATTGTACGGGCATGGAGTGCCGTGCGATGTTTCGATTATAGAACAGGATACCCACTGGCAAGAGAAGTTCTTGGATGTACACTCTGAAGCACGGTCGGGGGCACGGACTGAAGAAATTTTCGGCGATACGAGGTCTGCTTTCTTGGCGCCATTTTGCCCGAATTTCTGGACCGGGCGAACGAGCAGCGGCGTTGAGAATCTGTCGCATAGGCAAGGGTCGGTACCCCGTTGATCCTCATATCATCCTTGAGCGTATGTCTCAACCGGGACTTGGCAGAACCCAGGTGGGCTTGTTCTCGATAGCCAGAGCTTTCCAGCGACCCACCTCAGCTATCCAGCTGGTCAATTTCCAGACAATAGGAGCCAGAACATCTCGAAGAGTGCGTCCTCTTACGGAGCACAAGTTTGTATGCGCATGCGAGTGCTGCTGCCGGACGATCGCGTGGCAACAACACGAGTGCACTACTGTACACGTATCTGCGGCAGGAACGTGAACAGACGTGAACCCAAGCCTTTTCCGCTCCGAACTCAGAACCCATTCGGAGGAGACCGATTTGAGGGGTGAATTGGTGTGCCAGCGGCAACCAAGTGAATGAGGAATTAGAGGCACATACAGCCTGGGGAAGAAAACCGAATTCGTATGTATCAGGGACGCGCGAAGACGCGAGGTCAGAATTAAAAACCAGAAGTTGCGAAATTGGGAATGTTGGGTTGCGCGATATCCTTCCTTGGGTGCAAGCATTTTATTTGGACTTGGGCTCTCGAAGTTAGTCGTCGTGCGTAAACAAATAAAACAGCTGCAGGTTGAACGAGTTGGATATTGGTCGGAACTTCCCGATTTTCGCATGGTGGGACCTTGCTTTCAACGAACAACATCAAACCCCTCGAGCTTGCGATGGGACTCACTGAATTTCCTCCCGAGCTGATACTTCACATCGTATCTTTTCTCACTCGAAAAAAAATACTCGACCCGGGGGGCCGTTTACCGGGATTCCACTCCCCATACCCGGAGCTCGTCCCCGACCTTGCTTCCATTAACGCGCTCTCTCAGGCAAATGCCGCTTTCCATCGTACCGTGAACAAAGCTCTTTACGACCTCTGTGCAAGCGTCGATAAGCTTGGCCAACTTGCCCTCCTCTTTGCCGTCGAACACAAGCTGGAAAGCACGCTCGACAAATTCAACGACGCTAAAATCAGATTCGACGGCGAATTTCTTTTCTATAGCAGGTCATGCGGCCCTCTGCACATTGCAGCAAGTATGGGATGTGTGGGCATGGTCGTCAAACTGCTGGGGATATGTGGAGAGGAGACAGTGCACAAACGCACAGGCGGCCTGACGGCCTTGGATCATGCAGCGTGCAAAGGGCACCTGGAAATAGTCAGACTCCTCGCCTCCATCCCCATCCCACAGTCTAGTTCCGCCGTCCACGATGGTCTGGTCTCAGACGAGTTTGAGACGCAGGAGGACTACCTCAGCGAAGGCCTCATGTCGTCAGCGTATGCTGGTAATCTGGAAGTCTCCCAATACCTTATAAGGGAGGGAGCAGCCGCCAATTATGCACCTTCAAATCGCGTTACTCCGCTTTACTACGCTGCATCCACCGAGAATCTTGAGCTAGTCCAGTTCCTGCTCGCCTCGGGTGCTGACCCAGACCTGGGCGCCCAACAATACGGAACCTCTTCCCTGTTCAGCGCGGCTGGCTTGGATATCGTGCGCGCGCTACTTGCTGCAGGCGCAAACCTTCATGCCAAGGACAACGAATCACAGAATGTGTTGTCGTCTGCTATGGATAAATCGGTCGAGATGCTCCGCTTCTTCCTCGAACACGGAGTAGATCCGAATAATGAAGATGATGATGGAAATACTCCGCTGCATATTGCTTGCCACTATCATGCGGCAGCGACCGTTGAGTGCCTTCTGCAGTTCGGAGCGACCACAGTCGAAAAGGCCAATCACTACGGGGATACACCGGTCGACGTTGCGATGCGTATAACCAACTCGGAGGTTGTAAAAGTCCTCCAGCCCCTTGTCCAGAATCCCGATTTGAAGGCGAAGATTGCGAGATGGTGGAAGGAAAACGAAGGCGGGAATGATGGCTTATAATGTTATGACGAGCGCTGTGTTGAAGGTGTTCGCGGTGAGGACTGCGGTCATTTGAAAATTTATCTTTTCTTTTGAATCTTTTTTAATCTGCATATGGAGACTGTCTGTACCAAGTCTGTAGCAAAAATCTTTCGAAGTACCGAACGCACTTGCCATTTCGGGCCAGATCAGAGTTCCCACACTGCTCTTTCCTTCCAACAGACTCGCGAACAAGCCCGCGATGGCGATACTTTCTCCACTCCCTCCCGAACTGATACTTCACATTGCATCTTTCCTCACTCGGGACAAAATCCTTGACCCTGATCATCTTCTGCCGGGGGAGAAATCCGGACAGCCGGAGCTCATACCTGACCTCCCTTCCGTTAACGCCCTCTGTCAAACCAGCGCTTTTTACCATTCTACCCTAAACAAGGATCTCTATCGCCTTTGTGCAAGTGTCGGAACCTTCGGCAAGCTTGCCCTTCTCTTTGCTGTCGAACACGAATTGGAAAGCACCCTCGACAAACTGGTCGATGCTAAAATCGATGGTCTGGCCGCTACATTTGTTCGCCATAACAGCCTATACAACCTTTTACAAATTGCAGCAGAGATAGGATCTCGGGTCATGGTCGTCAAATTGTTGGGGATGTATGGAGAGGGCATGGCGCACATGCCCACAGGCGCCAGGACGGCCTTGGATCATGCGGCATGCAAAGGGCACTTGGAAATTGTCAGAATCCTCGCTCCGATTCGCATCGATGGACATCCTCAGGACCAGTACCTGAGCCATGCCCTTCTTGAAGCGGCGAAAGGGATACCTGGGAACCTGGAAATCTCCCAATATCTCATATCGGAGGGAGCAGACATCAATTACTTCGATTCCAGCATCCCTCACGGCGTCACCCCGCTTTTTAATGCGGTCACGGCCCACGGCTGGGCGGGCAACAAACTTGGACTAATCAAGTTTCTGCTTGCCTCTGGTGCGGACCCAAACCTTAGCCCTAGCGGCTCCCGCGTCCCCCTATTAAACACTACCAACTTGAAGATCTTGCGGGCACTAGTTGCCGCAGGTGCAAATATTCACGCCCAGAACAACCATTCACAAAATGTGCTGGGGTTTCTCATAGACTACGGGACGGACGTCAAGATACCCCGGTTCTTCCTTGAACGTGGAGTGGACCCAAATCACGAAGATGATTTTGGATGGACACCGCTTCATTATGCTTGCCAGAGAAATGTGACAGCACCCGTTGAGCTCCTTCTCCAATTCGGAGCGGCGACGGTCGAAAGACCAGACGACGATGGGCACACACCTGTGGATATTGCGATGCGTACAGCCAGCTCGGAGGTTGTAAAAATCCTCCAGTCCTTTGTCCAGAATCCCGATTTGGAGGCAAAGATTGCGAGATGGTGGAAGAAAGGGGAAGAAGATTTAGAGGAGGAGCACTCGCAGGATGTATTTTGAATTTTCTCGTTTGTTCTGTTCTCGATGCCTTTCGTCGTACAGAGTGATGCGATTGATTCACAAACAGAGATTACAAAAGTTACGCCTACTCGTAATCTTTGTCCGAGACACCTTGTTCGCATAGATCTAGAGGATCGTCGCTGCGGCAAAGATGGCTGATGGCACGATTGCCATTTATGGGTCACCCACATTTTTCTCCTTGACCTTCACCTCTACCTCAATCCACTATCATGTCTTACGAGCTTTTCTGCATTGGAAACCCCCTGCTGGACATGCAGGTTACCAAGGGGGAGGCTCTGCTCGCAAAGTACGATCTGAAAGCAAACGACGCGATCCTTGCTGAGGAGAAGCACGAGCCGATGTGTGTTTGAATTTTTCATCGAAATCTCATCTAAACGAATCCGTAGCTACGCTGAGCTAGTCAAAGAACACCAGGTCACCTACGTTGCCGGAGGTGCCTCCCAAAATGCGGCTCGCGGCGCCGCCGTAAGCTACCGGTAATAATTGATCTGGAAATCGCCTCATATTTTTCCTAGTACATTCTCCCTCCCAACTCGGTGGTGTACACGGGCTGTGTCGGCGACGACGATCTTGCAGAGCAGCTCAAGGCCGCCAACAAGCGCGAGGGGCTCCGTGAGGTCTACCAGGTCAAGAAAGGCGAGAAGACCGGCGCGTGCGCTGTTGTTATCACTGGCCACCACCGGTTCGTTCTGTAATCGCGTCCGGATCGCGTCCTCATCTTGAATTTTTTTTTAGCTCACTTGTGACTACGTTGCGGTGTGCCGAGAAATTCGAAAAGTCCCATCTGCACTCCGAGGTCGTCGCACCCTTGGTCGAAGGCGCCAAGGTCTTCTACGTTGAAGGCTACTTCTTGACCCACGGCGTGGAGAGCATCATCTACCTCAGCCAGAAGGCATCGGCTGCATCCAAGGTTGGTCGCGATTACTCCGCCTTTTGGGTTTCCAAATTACCATACTTTCCGGGATCGGTTTCGGAGATCCCAAAACTTTCGGTTTCTGGCGTTCTGAAATCGGACTAATGAATTTGGGAACGTTTCCCGGGATCCCCAAACAAAGCCTTGCGTATTTTTATGCTGACAACTTCAATACAGGTTTTCGCGATCAACTTCTCCGCTCCGTTCATCCCGCAGTTCTTCGGTACCCAGCTGCAGCAGATCATCCCGTACTGCGACATCATCATCGGTAACGAGGCTGAGGCCGAGGCATGGGCCACTGCGAACGGACTCCCCAACGCCAAGGACATCGCCGCCGTCGCCAGGGCCATCGCACTGCTCCCCAAGTCCAACGCGTCGCGCCCCCGGACGGTCGTGATCACCCAGGGCCCCGAGTCGACCGTCGTCGTCACGTCGGACAAGCCGGACAGCCCCAAGGTGTACGCTGTGCACCCGCTGAAAGAGGCGGAGATCGTCGACACCAACGGCGCGGGCGACGCGTTTGCGGGCGGGTTCCTCGGCGCGTGGGTCGCCGGCAAGAGCCTCGACGAGAGTGTCGAGGCGGGCCACAAGCTGGGGTCCATGTGTGTGCAGCAGGTTTGTGTTTCACCTTGTGCTCCACCGTAGGCATGTGTATTGACGATGTCAACGCAGGTCGGCCCGCAATACAAGTGGCCTAAGGTTTCTGTTCTCTAAACTCGTCAAATGACTTGAAACGATCACGGAATGTATTACTAGTCGCTCTCAACAGTGATGATACCTCGCAAACCAAACCAGCTTCCACAGCTTGTAATTAGCACCTTGTACTTAGCACGTATAATAGATGCGTTCTAGAAAATTTCCTTTGCGGATATCCAAAGGTCTCCAGCGAGGTGAGGTACTATATCTATGCTGCGAAACATGCGCTAACATTTCATTTCTGAGATCAAAATATCCCGCTTTGACGTTTGGCCTGGTGACGTACACGGTGACGTAAGACCGAAACCGCCTTGAAAGCGCCACAGACCCACGATCGCAGCGATGCCCCTAATTTCCTCTTCTGCACGACCCTGGTGTCGCTGTTTCTTCCATGCCTCCCACCTTGCCTTCGGGGTCGCTTCTTTCTACTTCTACGCTGACCACTCTTTCCTTTGTGGAACGGTATTCCGAGGGCGACTTCCTCCCAGACCGGCCACCGGAGCAGCCTTCTGACCTTTGTTTCAGTCCCGAAAATGCACCATCCCGACCGGTTCCACCAGACCAGCAGAAGCATACGAGCCCGCAATCGCTAGCCACGTCGGTCCAAGAGTTCTTTGCGCGATTTGGGTTTCTGCCTGGAATCAAGACGCTTTCGGGGACCTTGGAACGAGATCGCGCGTTGGCGATACAAAGGTCTTTCGGTCAACTCACCGCCAATGAACCGAGCCTTCATCTTTGTCGTCGTTAGATTTGGTTTAGATGACCCTTCCCTGTGGCCGCTCATCGACAGATGTGCGCGCATCGCGAATGTCGTCTTCAAGGCTCCGATACGTGAGTGTATAAGACTCCTCGAACCTGGATCTTGACCTTGGCATAGTTATCACGCTAATTAACGCCGATACGCAATTCGTCCTGGCCGCGATCGATTGGCCGGTGAAACGGGGAGACCAGCTGATGTACACTGAATCTCTGGTCGGTCCCGGTTTATCTACGCGTACTAGGCGTCCTTTTGGCTCACGGGCAACGGTTGCAGTGCTCGCACGCGGCGCTCCGGAAGGATGGTTCGATGCTCGAGATCGTGCGTCTCTTGAGTGTGTATCTAGCTCGGAGGTACTCTAACTTGGAATTTAGCCGGATACACGAGCAGACTGGCGATTCAAGAATATACCAGGCTTGTATTGCTTTACATCACGTTCGGTTTGGTTAAATAGCGATCTGTATAACTTGCAGGTCTTCCGCGCTTTTATGCAGGACAGCCGCTCCTTCTACCCGTTGAAGATGATGGGCTCCTTGTTCCCGTCGGCTCGTTTTGTGTACTTGGCGACAGCCCACGGTCCCTGATGACTCCAGAAGAGCGCGGCTCACTCCTCGACCTCGCTCATCTTTTGAGCACGGACTTGAGCCGCGTGTTCCGAGAAGCCCGTCAACACAAGGAAAATCTGCGGAGGGACTTCCTTTCGGACCTGGTCTTCAATCTCTCGAGCTTCAACTCCACCATTTCGCCCCCCGTCGATCCTTCGGTAGGATCAGAACTTCGGAGGCCACCAGACCCAGAGTCCATGCTCTACGTCACCGCCGACGTCCGTCGTATGCTTGATTCCGATTTTGCGTGTCTCGTGGATCTCTCTTTCCTTCACCTCTGGTGGAAAACCGAGGCATCCCGCCCGAATATGACTAGGACTCTGTCGTGGTCGAAGTATGGATGGATCGGCCATGACACCTCGACTGACGCCAAGCAAGACCCTCTCAAGCCTGGGCTTCGTGTGATAAATTATAGCTGCAGCGACGACTGCAAAGATTACTACCCGGAAACTGTATTCAATGCGCCTCGGGCCGCGCATCCACTGTTAACCTTTCTGCGCACGTATACGGCAGTGAGTATGTACGCAAGCCCGCGAAGCCGAGTTAACCTTTAAGCGCGCAGTCGTCGACGTCGGGATACACCTATTCAGGATCCGATGGCCCGCTGCAATATCTGCTCCCCTGCGAGTCCCAGGCGCATATTGCGATCCCGTTGTTCAGCAATGCCCAACCGTTCGTGTTTCCCCTTTCGTCTCCGCTCATCAGCTGATGGGGGTACCTCCAGAGCTCTCCTTCTCCTCGTTGCCACAAACAGGCCCTTGCACGTATACGAGCCGGCCGACATGTCCTTTGCATCAACTTTTGCGACTCTCTGTCTTGGGAGCATCGCCAATGTCAAGCTCGTGAAGGCCGATGCAGCCAAGACGGCCTTCGTGTCTATGATCTCGCACGAGCTGCGCACGCCTCTGCACGGCCTCCTGTCGCAGCTCGAGATGATCCGCGAATTCGCCCCGAAAGAATTCATCGCCGAGACGGAGTGGTTCTTGCAAGCTGCGGAGGTCTGCGGGCTGACCCTCCGGGACGTCGTCAGTGCTGTTCCCTGTTCATCTGCCTGAATCAAATCATTCACCCCGGGCTCGTGTCGTGCAGGTCAACGATGTGCTGGATTTCGGGAAGCAAGAGCACGGGAGTGGGGATTTGCGGGCGTATCATACGGAAGCTGATCTGAGCGTTCTGGCGCACGAAGCGATGACAGGCGAGTTGGATCCGTATTTGGCTGTGTAATAACCAGCTGATGTTTTTAGTGGCCTATGGGCGCCGACGCCAGTGGGAGTCTGTCACGGGGGAATCCGAATCTGCTGTTGAAGTATATGTGGCCATCGAAGAGTCCCCAACGGGGTGGAGGGCGATGATGTGCGTTTGTCCATGTTCTTTCGAGAAAGTGGTCATGCTGATTCCGAGCTCAGAGATGTCGGCGGGCTGCGTCGGTCAGTCCCTAGCTAGCTCGGGTGGGAGCGACATCTTATATCTGGTTTCGCAGAGTTCTCCTCAATCTTGCGTCCAATGCCTTGAAGTATACGCCAAAGGGGTCAATCGTACTATCGTTGCGTGAACTCGCGGATAAATCCTCGGACGGACAGCGGTTAATCGAGTTTTCGATGAAGGACACGGGCATCGGGATGAGCAGCGAGTACAAGAAGAATATCTTCACCCCGTTCAGCCAAGCGAGCACATTCAGTGCGTCGAGGTTCTTTTCATTTCACGGAACAGAGTTGACCTCCTTCAGACCCAGGCACCGGTCTTGGTATGAGTATCTCAGAAGCTATCCTCGCCCGGGTAGGAGGTTGGTCGTACTTCTTGCTCATCGTCCTTCCGGAAACTGATGCGTTTTGAAGGGGAAATCATCATATCTAGTGAACTGGGCCAGGGAACGACTGCGACCTTCACTCTGCCGATCGACTTTAAAGTGCCTCGGCCTGTGCGGAAAGAGGCGGATGAGCCTCGAACAGTGACGACGACGTTGATCTCGCACAATGATCTTGCACTCTCCGAGAGGTCGACACCTAGCCCTAAGCCTAGGGATACACCAGCGTCAACGCCCCCGCCTCCACCTCCACCTCCACCTCCTGCGAAGTCGGAAAAAAATGGCACCCCACGGCCTTCATTGACAGCGGAAATTTCGCCTTCAGTGCCCGACTCGACAACTGAACTCGCGCAGAGCGACGCAACAGACTTGAGGGTGCTGGTTGTGGAGGATAACCACATCGGCCGCAAGATACTGACGACGCTGCTCACGCGCAAAAGCGTGCTGTTCCGCGAGGCCACAGACGGCCTAGCGGCCCTTGCAGTCTACAGGGAATTTCTACCGCATTTGGTGTGGACGTGAGTGTAGTCTCCTTTCGATTTTGTGTCGCATTCCCCATTCTCATCCCTCCTCTGAGCAGCGATGTCAGCATGCCGGTCATGGACGGTATCGAGTCCGCACGCCAGATGCGGATGATTGAGAATGAGCTCCAGATCCGCCCGGCTCACATCGTGGCGCTGACGGGGCATTCGTCGCATGGAGAGATGGTCAGCGCGATCCCTCTCCTCCCAAAGAAATCGAAATTAAAGCGTATTGGTTTTACAGAAAGAGGCGTTGCTTGGTGAAGCCTGCTTGGACGAATGGCTCATGTCAGTTTGCTCGTTCATTCTATCCTGTGTACCGGACGCTGATATCCATATATTTCGAATAGCAAGGGACAGGCGAACCTCAAAACACTAATCAGCGGACTGGAAAGAGTCCGCCGTGCTATCCGGCGACGGCATGGGGGAACCTCGGTGTCCTCTACGGCGTCCGCTGCTACTTCGGTTTAACAGACCTAGAGTTTCTTTGTTGGGTTTTATGGGTAGCTCGTATGGGACATTTATAGCGATGTATTTTAATTTTTTGCTGGATAATTTGGATAAATACAGTCTAGAGTCTTGCGTCGAAGACTGGAGAGGGATCAGTTAGTCGTGAAAGCGTCCATGTAATACCATCACACCGCATGCTGTCTGCATGCAAAATTCGACTCTGCGAGGAAAGAGGGAATGTAAAGCCCTTTCGCCTCCCCCACTCTGACATATCACATCACATGTCACATTACATTTATTTTGATTCGCGGTCAGAGTGTCGGGGATAATTTTTTGTGCCATTTCTAGACTCACAAGCCAGTCGACGTCCACAGAGAGAGCCGGTGCAACGGACAAATTAGGATAGAGAGCAAATAGATACAATATCAGAGCAAACATGATGGGACGTCAAACAACAGGTAACCTTGTGGACGGACTGGGCCGGCATGTCGCCTGTTTTGGTGACGGGCCATCTCTAGTCTCTCTAGACAGACACTATATATTACCTTAACTCGTACCTCGTTGATATATAGTCTGTTGGTTACTAGTCTTGTGTTTACTGCGGTTGGATCGTAGTGCAGCCTTATTATGTAATCTTATGTCAGCTTTCTCCAATTCTCTTCCCTCAATACCAAGGCATTCAAATTCAATGAAAATTTGCAGTAGATAGCATTTATTATCTTCTATCTCCTTAGAAATTTTTAAAAAGGTGTAGAACCTGTTCTGCTGAACACCTGGTTCAACCATGTGACTACCAAGACAACATTTCGATGGAGCACAAACCAATGAAATCTTGAAAGTTT
The DNA here is from genome assembly GCA_029282495.1 of Mycena albidolilacea. Classification (NCBI taxonomy): domain Eukaryota; kingdom Fungi; phylum Basidiomycota; class Agaricomycetes; order Agaricales; family Mycenaceae; genus Mycena; species Mycena albidolilacea. Next base: position 1,465,347 of record JARIHO010000005.1, on the reverse strand, counting down.
ATTTGAGGGAAAAATCAAGGTAGGTAAAAGCAGTATCAGAAAGTGGGTTGGATGGTTCTTGCTGCACAAAACGCGCAGTTTGCAAGAAATAAAAACGTTGTGGAGGCAGGAATTGAACCCGTGCGCATGTCAGATTACCTAATAAGGCTGGACTACGATCCGACCCCCGCAGTAAGCAACAGACTCTATACAGCGAGGTATGAGCTTGGTCTGTATAGAGTGTCTGTCTACGAGAGACTAGTTGGTTACCGTGCTTGTTACCCAGTACCTTGCGCTATCAAAAATGATGTGATCTGATACAAGATGCACGACCAAACAACTCATTAAAGCCTTGCACAGATCCATGCGTTTCGACATGTCATTCGACCGTCTGAGCCTCGCATAAACTGCTGCTGTCCATGGATCCACCTCCTCTCGATACCCAGCTATTCTATGGCACTCCTACCCCTTGCAGACGGCCCAGCACGGTGTTTCAGCCACCTCCGCTTACACCTGGTCCACTGCCGACTCCTGTTCCTTCCAGCCAGCCAAGGCAGCGCGCACCGAAAAGAGACATATGGGAGAAGGCAGTAGTACCTTTCTTTCTGTCCTGACTTGGAAAACTAACCTCATTGTGCTAAATTCAGTGGAAGTAACCCGTCCTGTCCTGAATTTGTGATTGTGTGGGACAATATCAATACCTATATGTGTACAGACCCCTCTGGAGAATACACTCCCCTTAGCCAAAGCTCTACCTCCGAAATTGATGAAGGACTGCCGGATTTGTTGGCAGAAGATGGAGCAAATGTGTCTGATGCAGGCAGCAAGTGAAAGAATACCCTTTTTGGCCGGAAAATGCACTCTATAATTTAGTCATTTGACGTGTTATAATCCAACTTGCAGTCCTCAGAGTGCGAGCTACGCATTGTGTAATTAGGCCACATCACGTTGTCGTGAATGCAAGTGGTTTCTCAAAAAGGAAGCTTATATAATAACACAAGGTAACGGGTAGATCGACGTGGTAACCAACAGACTAGGCCATCTCCCCGCCATTTGAAAGGTGCGGACTTGGAAAAACCGCGAAATGAGCAAAAATGGGTCCGGAACTCTGAGTTGAGAATGAATAACTTTTCATTCTCTATCGATAGAGCCTAACATGTTTTTTGACTTTGAGAAAAAGTAAATGGGTCTCTATCAATAGAGAATCGAAAGTTATCCATCTTTGCCTAATACACTATAAGACCGTTTTTTCAAGATTTCTCACTTTTTCAAAGTTGCACCCTTTCAAATGGCGGGGAGATGGCCTGTCACCAAAACAGGCAACATGGGAGCCAGCCAGTATCCCAGCATAATTTGCCAAGCCTTGGCGAGTGATTGTTGTGTTGTTGCTTTGCTGGGTTACTCGATGGGCATGAGCCTATGCCATTTCAAGTCTGTTTTAAGCTCAATTCTAGTTCCCTGCACACCAATAGATACTTAGCCCAAACCTTAACTCTAACCTCTAACCATTAACTCCTAACCACCCAACCACCTAACCCAAACCCCTAACCAGTTGAGGCGGGACAACAAAACTAATACCCGGAGTTAGGACGCGCTGCACTTGCCCTAACTCCTCGAAAGAGGGGGTAGGCATTGTGTTGCATCAAGAAAATAAGCGCAAAAAAATTGTGCACTACTGTGGATCAAACCAATGCTGATCCATCATAGTTACACGTCCTAACCACTACACTAACAAACCATTGGAAACACTTGAATCTGGTGCGTCCACATCCTCACCAGATACCAGTTCGGGCGGCCATCACACTGGATAAGATTAGATATGCCTTATAAGGAAATGTCAGAGTGGGGGAGACATCGGTCAATCAGGGAATGTCGGAAAAATACGAACAGCCTTATAAGGCAAGACCCTTATTATCAGTGCCTTGTAAGATAAACATGAACAACTTAGCGTCTTGTCAGTACTAGACTACTAGTCATGTATCCTTATAATCCCTTAGCGAATTATAATCTTGTAAGCTCAACTCCAAACACTTTTTCTGGGCGGCTACGCGCACGTGCAAACATGACCTGGCGCACCAGAAGCTCCTTTGGCATCCCAAAATACCCGCTATGTGCCTACAGCTAACTGCAAAACCCTAGAGCCCTTTCAGAAATTCCTCCTGAGCCCCACCTGCCAATCAATTGCCTTTTACAGTAGCCCAACTCCACTTCCCAGTGCAGAGGCCAAGCGACGTCAAGTGGGGCCTGTGAAGAATTTTGGAAAGGGCTCTAGGGTTTTGCAATTAGCTGTAAATAAGAAAAACAACTTCAAGCCGTCAACATCGGACCATCTGATGACAAACAGTTTTGCTTGTGGACATGCTCACACGAATGCACAACACCGCCCACTCCACTTGGTATGTCCTCGACCGTGACTATTGAGGTGTTGCTTAGTGCTGCGGGTTTGATGGTTGGGCAGCTCTGGGGGCATGTTCGAGCCAGCTCAGACAAAAGCAGCAGTCCTTCTGGTTGTACCCGCACTCGTGAGCACCCATTGCATATGCCTTCCCTGCTGTGAGGTCTCTGAGCGTGCTACACACTGCTCGTCGCCTCATGGCCCCTGCGGACCATCCTCAACCATCAGCACAACAACAGAATGGACTGGGGTGTACACGATGGGTCTTCCTAATCGGGAATCCACGTTACCGGAAGGAGCTTCCAAGCGAGACAAACAATCTCCCAGCGAGATGAATGATCTCTGAGCGAGATGAACACTCTCCACCACCTGGACCGCCCCTGGACACTCTCCCCACTGCGAGGTCTCTGAGCATGCTACGCACCGCTTGTTGCCTCATGGCCCCTGTGAACCATCTGCACGAGTGACGGGATGAGCTTGGATGTACGCGATGGATCTTCCATAACGGGATTCTACATTACCGGAAGCAGCTTCTGAGCGAGACCAACACTCTCCCCACCATCCAAAACACCTTGTTGCCTCTCGAACTCGCTCCTGCACCATCCTCAGCCGGATACAACGGTTCCCCAGGGCTAGACTCTCAGCTTCTTCCTACGACGCGACGGTGAGCGACCTTCCATATACACATCTCCGACGAACGAGACCAACACTCTCCTGGCTGACACAGACAACATGTTTCACCTATAATCATTGACATGATATGACCGATCCCCTCCTGTGGTGGACTGCATGGACAACCTCCTTTTGCTGTTTCCAGATGACCTCTTGCACCAGGCAGACCTTGCCCGTGCCTGACACCGATCCAGCGGACGAGGCAGAACTTATCCTGACACTGCCTTCTCCCCCACTTCACACAACACATTGACTAGCTGAGGGAGACCACTTGTCTCTCCTCCATCTTGAATGCTCGGGCACCTTCCGACGCGACCACCTGGCCGTGCCTGAAGCTCCAAATGTGTTCTGAGGTTCCTTGCCCTCGCTGTGCCTCGCATGCACCCAAAGACGATCAGTCTCCTCAGCAGAGGCACCGAGTCTCCTGCCGTATATGCACCCTGAAACACCTCATGTTGTCCCCTGCCCCCTGGAAACACCTGCGACCTGCATGGCGCGTCTGGAAACATGGGAAGTTGTCGAGGAGGTATAAAAAGGAGCACATTTAGTAGGAGTAGTCAGTACCTTCCAGCCTGCAGAAGTAGCTTCCGGGGTGTCTCCCCACTTACTGTATCACTCACACTCAATCTAAAGGGGTACTCCCAGCCTTCCCCGACCTCGTACCTCTCGTGCACCCTCCTCGCTGCTCACGGCTGGAGACAGGCCACATCTCATACATTCACTCGTTCGTCGGTGTCTTACCTCCCACACCTCTATCAGCAGGGTCCCTCCTCACCAGACCTGGTGTCATATATTCAGGCTTCTTCGATTAGGATCACCGTTCTTGTGAGTATCGCTCTGTAGAAGACAGGCCCGGAGAGAAGCCACCACATTCAAATCACCGTCCGAACCCATCGAGACCGATTGTCTTGCCCACTGTCCGAACGACATTGGTGTCCTCGTCTGTGCAACATCCATCGTACTTCCAGCGCTGGTTCTAAGGGGAAGAGCGCACCAAGGAAAGTAGGCAGGGCAACACATTTAGGGTTCTGGTACTCTTGTACAGGGAACCAGGTCTAGTATATTATCTTCTCCTACCACATTTTGGCTGATAGCAGGTCTGCCACACTCGCTTGTACTCAGGAGACGAACGGTCTCCATGAATTGCCGCTCACACACACACCTCACACACATACACCAGATTTGTGCACCGACCTTCCTCACTATCATTCGACTATACTTTCCCCTCTAGAGGATGAACACAGTCAAATTCGAATCATATACATTTCAGTACCAACACCACGGTTCTTATCACACTGCTATGCAAAACCCATTCCACATTGACACCAGCAAGATACAACTATTCTTCATAGCCGAACCCATTGTGCCATTCTTGCAGCGAGTAACCTCCGACAAGACTACTGTTCTCCCTGCTACCCAGAGCCGTTCCACATCAACACCAGTGGGATACAACCATCCCCTTAGACTGTTTGGACCCTCATGGCGCTTCCATGACGTGCGCACAGATACCACCGCCTGTCAGATCTCAATGAGCTCTCTTGCACCGGGTGGACCTTGCCCATACCTGACAGCGACCAATTGGACGAGGCAGAGGTTATCCAGACCACTGCCCCCTCTCCACTTCACATGATTCATCGACTAGCCGAGGGAGACCACTTGTCTCTCCTCTCTCCAGGACGTTCAAGTACCTACAGACATGAAGCCCCAAACATATCCCGAGGTCCTTTGGCCTCATTGTGCCTCATGCTGGACCAGAGACAATCAGTCTCCTCAGCAGAGACACCTTGTCTCCTGCCGTATATGCACCCTGAAACACCCTATGACGTCTCCTGCCCCCTGGAAACACCTGTGGCCCACATGACACCTCTGGAAATATGGGAAGTTGTTGAGGAGGTATCAAAGGGAGCGCATTTAGTAGGAGTAGTCAGTATCTCACAGGAGCAGCTTCCAGGAGTAACATCCCAAGCGCCTTCCCCCACTCACTGTATCAGTCAATCTAAAGGGGTACTCCCAGTCTTCCCCGAACTCGTACCTCGTCTCATGCACCCTTCTCCCTTGCCCCCACAGCCAGAGACAGGCCACATTTCCCATACTCACCTGTTCGTAGGTGTCTCACCTCCCGCACCTCCTTTAACAGGGTCCCTCCTCACTGGACCTGGTGTCACACATCCAGGCTTCCTCGATTAGGATCACTGTTTTTGCGAGCATCGCTCTGTAGAAGACTGGCCCAGAGAGAAGCCACCACATCCGAAATTGCCATCTGCACCTCGAGACTGATTGTCTCGCTTGCCGTCTGAATGTTGTCAGTGTCATCGTCTGTGCGATATCCATCGCACGCCTAGTGCTGGTTCTAAGGGGAAGAGCGCACCAAGGACAACAGATAGGGCAACACATTTACGGTTCTGGTACAGTACACTCATATAGGGAGACAGGTCTAGTATATTCACTCTTTTCTACCACATTTGGCTAACAGCAGGTTCACCACACTTGTCCATGTCCAAGAGACAAACGGTCTCCACCTTCGCCACACTCGCTCATATCTAGGAGATGAACGGTCTCCACATTCACACACATGTACCGGATTTGGGCACCAATCTTCCCCACTATCATTCAACTGTAATTTCCCCTCTAGAGGACAAACACAGTCGATTTGAATCACGCACATTTCGATACCGACACCGTGGTCCTTATCACACCGCGCTACTGCGACCCCAAGCCAACTTGTACAAGAGTGAGCACTCTGCAACCTCTGCCATGAGCAGATCTGGAATGGGGAACTCGACACCAGGCCCTGTCCATCATTCGATGGATGTTGCTTCTCAGAACTACACCCAAACAAATCTGTGTAGACAAGCATCTTCACAAGAATATATAAAGTTTTGTTACAACTATTGTGCACACTCCTTCCATGATCACTCATCATTTCCACAGGCTGTTTTTCAGCAGCGCCCAGGTCCCACCTGATTTCAAGCTCATGTATGCTTCGCTCGAGTTCTTACTATGGAGCTCATCTGAGTCTCATCTCGTCATCTGCAGAATAGCACTGCTCTTTTTTGGTGTCTTGCTCAATGTGATGCTCTTTGGTGTCTTCATTGTGCAGGTAAGAGACCTTTTCGAAATCTAGTGACTACTCATTCTCCTCTGCAGGTCTACTCTTATTTTGGCCTCTGCAAAAGGTGTGTGTCTCGCTGCTACATCTTTGTGCTTTGTTTCTAAGGTCTTACCCTACAGCAATACTTGGATCAGATATCTAGTACACAAAGTCTCCTTCCAATGAGGTCTGTGCAGACAATACTGATGCAACACAGATATGGAAACTATCAACACGATCTGCAATATTGGCGTCATCTATGAGCCGCTAATTATTTTGCATGGTGTGCCTCTCCTCCCCCCACTTCCTTTGTTACTGTCTTGAGCGCGATACGGGTCTCCAGGGTCTCCGTCAGCCAAACTTCCTCGTTGTGAGTAATCTCTCAGGCTCACAGCAACATGAAGCTAATGGACAATAAAGTCCTTGCTGCAGGTTTGTCTGGCATATGACCCTGTGGATCTGCACACTGCTAACTTGCTAGCCACAGATCCTATAGTCACCGTAAACACTGGTCCCAGCTTTTGTCCGATAAGCACCCATCCCATCCCCAGACCTTAATATTGATGCTGACCCAGCTCTTCATGGCATGGCACATCAGACTGGTAATGAAATCCAAGTGGCCAGCAGGGCTGGTGGTCTTTCTAATATTCACATCACTGGGTACATTTGAACGTGCCCTGTGTTTGAGCAGCCATTGATCCCAGTTATTTGTTACTCAGCAGGTGGGTTAGTGGCTACCATACTCTTCTCTCCTGCAGTTCCACTTGGCCCTAAACTACCTGAAGTCGTGACAGCGCTTGCCGTCTGGCTCACCTCAACTGCATTTGTGGACTTGTTCATCACAGCCTTCCTTGTAAAATTTCTTGTGAGTTGGTGTTTCAGGTGTATCTGCCATCTGCTTGATACTCACCTATTTTGGGGGGCAGTGGGTTAATAAGACAGGGTTCCGGACACGGAAAGACTCTGTCACGGGCAAAATCATTCTCTTCACAGTTCAGACAGGGCCTTTGACCTCTTCAGCAGTGGTCACAGACATTGTCTTCTTCTTGATTGCTCCAGTAAGGGACTTTTGTCACTAAATAAAATAAGCTCAGAGGAGTCATGAAAATCAGAGAATGGCTCTGCACATTATTCCCTTAAAATGCATCTAATATAGGCTTAACATTCATCCAGTAATTTCATGTGGGATTTTTCGCTGTCCAAGATGTACTCCATCTGCTTAATCTCGACATGAGTACCGACCGCCTGTATGCACATATGTTTACATCTGTATTTGTTTCCTTCCACATCTAGCCTCAATGCTAGGACTGAATGGAACATTCTCCTCGCAGCAGGACTGTCAGCAGAGGAAAAGTTCAGTCCCAACACCGTAATCAAAGTCTGCGAAACAGTACGTTAGCGCTGGGTTGAGAACTTTTTAGCAGCTATAAAGCAATGCTAGAAATAACAGACCCCAGGGGTTCATAGCTAGCAGCTGTTAATAACAGCTATAAAGCAGTGATGCTAGTAACAACTATTTGATACTATAAACAAATAAATAGCATGCTAAGATAGGCGACATCCAAATCCATCGAGTCACGTGTACGTGACTGATGGGTGACAGTAACGTGGGAAAGCGCGAAATCTCGGAGACAAAAAAACAAATTTGTATTTTTCAGTACTTTAGACAGCCCAGACCAAAAACAAAAAAAAATCCTAACCAATCCACCTATCTTCTACTCTTCCACTGCCTCAGGTCTTCCTGAAATTAAGGAGGAAGAGCTCTGTGGCCCCTATATTTTTTGTTGGCCCAAGCTGCATCTGCTCCATCTAGCCCATGAAAGTATGCATCAGCAAACCTTGAGGACTGGACAGCAAACCGGCGCATAGAAGCAAGTGGGACTGATTCAGAGGCATTTCTGGAACGTTTGCTAGGCTGATCTTCATTGCTCTGCTGGACTGTGTCACCCTTGCACTATAAATTATATATACAGTTGAATTTGCACCAAGTAAAACACTAAACACTCACTTTGAGAGCAAAAGTCCCAAGATTCTGGGCCTTTGAGTGGCCTCTTTTTGTTGGCATATGTGAAGTAGTGCTCAATTATAACACATGTTTGAGGCGAGGCAGAAACGAGGCTAACGTAGTCACGTGGAGCGTGGGAATTTCCTTTTTGGGCAGCATGAAATATTCAGCGCCGAAACTAATCTGTATCTGAGATGACTTCTTAATGTGATCTGAGTACTTTTTCCCAAAAAGGTAATAAACTCTTTTTTGGATGTACTTATTGAAAATCTGAGACCACAGAATTGTTCCCCTTGTTAAACTGCACATATCTGTGGTTTTAGTTTTCCTTGCCCCGTGGTTGCAATCAACTAGTTCAGCTTGCAGTCTGTGTCACACTATCAGATCACGTGACTCGATGGATCTGGATGTCGCCTATCTTACATAATGCTAGAATGCTAGAAATCAATCCTCAACATCCCAGTCCTCATTCTCTGCCGTCTCCAATGGCTGCATCACCTGAGCAACCTCCAGAGCACCTGGCCCACCCTTCTTTCCGGCAGAAATGAGCTTTGCGAGGTAAATCCTCTTCTTGACACATTGCTGCAGTCAACGGGTCAATATGAGCCAGCCATTCAGCATGCTCTGGGCTTCCCTCCGGTGTATGTGCCTCAATGACATTGTGGAAGTCTGGGATACCGTATTCGGGCTGGTCGATGTATGCCAAACATGCGGTCAAGAGCACTCCAAGGGCTTCTTTGGACAGCATCCCAGGGGATTTGTGACATGTCAGAGGAAGGTAGAAGACCATCAAAATTTGATATCCCACGATCACGCACTCGGCCCACTGATCCGGGGAAATCTCGACTTTACTACATTGTTTTGAGTGGCATACTGTCCTCCCCCACCATCCCAGACAAACCCAGAACTCAGACACACAAACATTTCTCATCCAATACTGGACCATTTCGTGACTTTCATGGCTCAAAATAAATTTTATGAGGTGATCTAGAGGTGCAACGTGCAAAAACCTTGCAATCTTATATCTTTGGGATATATATCACCAGGAAAAGTTGACGACTCCTGTTATTTTCGCTCATTTCGTGTATTTTAAGGCTCAGCAGCATCTCCTGAGGGTCGTATTATTCCATGAACACATCTACAAAATACCTTTACATCACAAGAGTGTCTATATAAAAATTTGGAGCCATAGGTGTCTTGTAGCCTTCAGAATGGACTGAAAGATCACACCATGCCAGTCAAATTGATCTGCAACTGCAAAAAATGATGGCAAGAAATTTCATGCTGCCTGTTGACCACTCTGTGGTTGCTTTGACCTCCTCTTCATGCATATTAAATCACCTATTGAGGTGCTCCACCCCATGAAGTTTGGAGGTGCCACAACAAGGAGATTATATACAAGGCCAGCAATCAGAATTTGACATGTTACCTAGAACTCAGACACCTGACCACCTCCGAAAAAACGACACCATTTGCTCAACTCTTACCTGTTTCTCATGAAGTAAGATGTGAGACCGGAGTAAAAGACAAATTGCTGACGATCTATCCACTCAGCTTGGACCCAGGACCACTGTATCAAATGATATGCATCAGTTTTTCTTAGGTGTCCGAGATCTAGGGGGGATAGTAGGCAAGGGAGGCACAGTGAAAATGTCCCATGAGCAATCTGCAGCTTTGGGTAGTTTATAGCAGTAAATAGCATGCCTTTTGGCAGGTTCTCCAGCTAGAAATGTTAATAACATGTTAACAACATGCTATTAATGGTAGTCTCTCGTAGACAGACACTCTATACAAACCAAGCTCGTACCTCGCTGTATAGAGTCTGTTGCTTACCGTGGGGTCCGGATCGTGGTGCTGCCTTATTATATAATCCATACGTGGCGCGGGTTCGATTCCTGGCCTCTACAACCTGTTTTCTTTCAGTAAACAGCACGGTTTTGAGGCAGGAACCACTGAAAGTCTCTTTCTGATAGAACTTCTACCTACCTTTAATTTTCTCAGGATAATCCTTCAAGTTTCCGTTGGTTTGTGCTTCGGTTTGGATTTTGTTTCGGCACTCACATGATCGGTGCAGGCAATGGCCGATGTTCAACAGAACAGTTTCTACGCCGTTTTTAAAAATTCTGAGGAGACAAAGAGTTAGAGAGGTAGCAATAAATGACATTTACTGCAAAACTTCATAGGGTTTGAAAGCCTCTATGCTGAGGGAAGAGAATCGGAGAAAGCTGACATAAGATTACATAATAATGGTGCACTCCAATCAGACCCCCACAGTAAACACAAGACTATATTAATGGGCTTGTTACAAACACATGGTGTTACGACCATGCACTTTCCGGTTCCTTGCTGGCCATTTACGGCCTATTCCGGTTACGGCCCTTATGGCTGTTATGTCTCAACCAACATCCTGTTGCGTCCAGCTAGTTCTGTTGACACACAACCTTTGGGGTTTTCGTAATGAAGGTCTTCTGAGTGTTTCCCCAAATCAAATATATGACTTATGCAACTATGCTTCTCTCTTATTGTTCTTATTGTCTTTCGCTGTACTTATTGTCTTTTACATACTTCTTTCCGCATTAGACTTATCTCCGTATTTAGTATAAATACATATTATGTTCTACTGTATCTTTAGTTGAAAATTAACATGCTTTGCCTCCACATAGCTCCGTGGTCTGACTTCCGCTTCTTCCGTCCTCAAGCCAAGTTAGTTGGTGTACCCGCTGAAAGGCGCGGGATGATTTTGCGCTTGGAAATATGGGCAAAGAACATGAAGAAAACCCTACCGCCTTTGGATTAAGGCGACGCTGGGGAGTTCAGCAGGGTTTAACGACGAAGAACGTCGGTTGAAACAGAAAGGATCAACAAATGGTTAGATAATCAGGAGGATGAAATGGGTTACCAAAAATCGACGTACCTTCTGAAACAGCAAGTGAAACGGGTGAAAGAACAATGGGCAAGGACAATGGGAGAAGACGATCAGGTGACCGTTTGATGGGGCACATTCTTGGGATTAAAACACATCTCACGTTGAAGAAACAAGCCAAACACGTTTCACCAACTCTTCAGAAACACGTTCTGGGGAGTTTGAAATGTTCAGGCATATAACAATGGGAACCAAGGTTGTGGTATTATTCGTACAACGTAAATATAGGAAAGGTATAAAAGGGCCCATAAAATTGTAGTAGAGTAACTTACACCCCCGGGCAATATACCTCCTTTCTCATGCACTTTGGAACGACTTTGGAACAGTTACGGAACTTGGTTGATTTTGGAACTCGTGCGAAACTTATGGAACTTACGGAACGGAACCTGGAACTTGGAACTTTGCTTGTTCTGCCTACATTGGAGCTATCAAGACTTACTTATCCGAATTGTAACAGCCATATACTTTGGTTGGATCTCCCGAACTCGCACGAACTACGTTGCTTGATTTTGTTGGAACGCGTTGATTGGGTTTTGGGTTGTTTTGGGTTGTTGGTTGGTTCTTCCCGCCTTCGCACTATTCACGAGTTGGCACGTTATGTTTGTTTCACCGCTCACCTATGTGGTATCACTTACAGCCATTTCCATCTTCCGGCCTTCCGTCTTTCTGGCCTTTTCCAACACAGATATAACACATGGCTTTCCAACACAGTGCTACAGTACGTGTCATCCTGCACACCAATCAAATGTAATCAGCTATGCTGACACTGATCCTGTAGACAGATATTGAGGGCCTACAGTTATACGTTCCCAGTCAGTTTGAGTCCAGCACCAACCTATCGCCACACAAACACACATCGCACGCCGTACAGGCCCTGCAACCACAGGCTCCTGCTAGTTCCTACTCAAGGTTTCTGCCACAGTGGCGGCTAGGACCAACAACTCAGGGGAGTGCCGGGAATGGTGGGAAATGACCACAGGAAGGTAGCATTGCTGGGCCGCTAGACCCACAGACTCCGACGAAGCGTGGTGTTGAGTCGAAACGGTGCTCTCAGACCTTCTGCTTTATTGCAAGTTATTTCACTCTATTTTACTTGGCCTCTACGAGTGCTGTAGCACAAGGTCCCTTAGCAATATCTTATCTTATTTTGTACAAGCGCTTGCTGGACCGCTTTGCGGTCCGGCTCCCCCTTGGCTGCGCCGGAGAGCTCGACGAAAAAGGTTAGCACTGATGGCGGAGTTTAAAGGCTTCAGACAGACAGACAGCTTAATTTTATAAAGAGGGAGAAGCAGTTGTGTGGCTAGATGCTAGAATTGTGTGGTAACTTGTGGAATTGGGTGGTTACATGTTAGAATTGGGTGGTAGGTGCAGGAATTGGGCAGCTAAATACGAGGATTGAGTGATAACTTGAGGAATTGGGTGGATATGAAAGAAGATGTCCCATTCAACGTCCGCACCACGTCCAAACATCGAACTGAACGTGCTGAACCTGAATGCTGCATGCTGAACCTGAAATCTGTGCACCTGCATTCAAGTTGTGCAGCATCCCGCTGCAATTCCAGTGATGCGGACCCAAAAGCAGTGGGAATCAGCTTAAGGCTGAAAATTGTAGCTGAAAAGATCATAATCAGGTATATTGGTCATTGACAGTTGGCATACGGAACAAAAAGTGGAATCCTCAGCTAACTAGTAATGAGACCTAGTCTGTCAGTTACCGCGCCCTGATTACTGTTGCCCGCCCTTATTATGTAAGCTTTCCTTTTTCGGATCTAATTGAAACTGCACGAGACTTGGAAGAACGTGTTTTCAGACGTCAAGGCGCGACAAATTTCTTAGGAACACATTCTCAGGTCTATAATAGGTTCAAGAGTTTTCTGAATAGTATTTGTGATTGCTGCCTGGTCAGTTGTGCATGAGTTGGCATCGAAAGCAGCTCCAGGTGCACAATTAGGTGTTGACACCCTCCCATGTAGTCCTTTTTCCATGATGGTAAATTATAGAGCACAAAACAACAATTAACGCTGTTCCAAGACAGAAACCTTTGAAAAACACGTCAACAACGCAATTCAACACGTCCGGAACACAAATACGTGAGCTCCCAAACCCTCCTTCAGAGTTCGAGTTTTGATTTTGGCGTTAACGGAGGACGGCGCTTGGCGTTCCGCACCGATGAGGCGCGTGGACGCGTCGGATTCGAGTTTGACGTGTGTCTGAAGCGCGTCGGAGGGGTGGGAATCGGTGTCGGGCCGCGCGAGAAAGTGCTTGAGCTGATCCATATTAATCCCTAGTCGGTGTCCAGGAACATGCTGGCATTGGACGCGACGTATTCCGATTGTGGGCGCGCATCAAGAAGTATGTCAAAGGTATATATAGTCTCCTGTTCAACAGCAAAGTCCCATGGCCAGAACGGCAAGACAATGCCGAAGCCTTTTGCCTTCCGGCCTTCATGTACCTTCACCATCACTTGTTCCTCTGCACCTGACGAATCAAACTCCTGGACATAACACGCATCACGCGCGATGGTAAAGATATCGAGCCCTGCCCTGGTTCTCGTTACGAGAATATATTGACCTTTCTCCCTGGCTGCACTAATTTGAGAATCGAGTGTGACTAGACGTGAAATGATGCATAGCTCAACTTAAAATAGAATATAGGTACATATAGACATCTACTCTTTTCTGTCAAGGCTCGAGCATTCAATGTCCGGACATACTTACGCGTCTGACATCTCACCGCGCGCGTCTGACCTCTCCGGCTGCACGAGGCTTCCCCCAGATCGCGTGCTACACACATCTGGAGACTTTATCTCAAGAGTAAGTACCACTACCTTTTCCACCTTCAAGTCTCACCCACAGCCATTCTGATCTTTAGCCATTTCCCCATGCCAGGGGGTGTTTTCACCGACCTTCCGTCGCCCACCGAGGTCTCGTTGGACATACCCGAGTTGTACGATTGGCAGTACGCGTCACAGCACCCCTGCTTCGTGTTTACACGATCCAACAGCAGTAGGGTGCTGTGTTTAACTCTGGTTTGCAAACATGTTTATAAACAGGTGTTTATAAACCCGGTTTTTAATTCTTCTCACCAGATTGCCGGTTTTTAATTCGGTCACATGGTATCTTTCAAGGATTTTTGCACCGATCCGTCGCCTTTCAGGAGGCATATTACTTACCTCCAGGATTTGAAGGGCTCAAGAACCTCGCCGTTACATCACACCTCTTGACCATTCTTGCGCATTTTCCCCAGCCAATTTTCGACGAAAGTTTGAAGTTTAAGTCTCTCTTTTCCTGCGCGGTCTCGGACCACCTACGCGGCTTATTTTAGTTTTATTTTTAGAAACAAAGGTACGGTCGCTATTCTAGGTGTCAACGTCAGGATAAGAACTGGAGTCATTTGGTTGATTCAGGATCTTGAAAACAGGCACAGGCCTAAGAAATGGGTGCTCAAGGCGTGGTAGGTAGGTAGGTATATTCCTGCGCGGTCCCATTTTCAGAAGATTTTGGGTGCCGGTTTATAAGCACGCTTATAAACCTGTTTTTAATCCTCTAGGCTTACGAGTTCCTGAATGTCGATGCGTAAAGTCGTGATACCTCTAGCAAAGTTCGTGGTTGATGTAATGACGCTGTACGACGCACACCCGCGATACGTAGCAGCGACATTGTACTTACCGCCTGCGTAGCAAATTTTATTGGCACCTGAAAACTCCGAAATCACATCTCCCCGTGGAATCCGTGAGACGGACATGCTCCGGTCACAGCGGTAAAATGGGTTGGTGTCCGTAGCATACATTTGACGTCGTGTATGTAGTACCGGGCCCCGCTATGTTCCTTAATGGGACCGCTGCGGTTAAAATATTACTTCTTTCCTTCCTTCCTAGGAATTAAAAACAGCGCCCTAACTGCTACAGCAGTTTTCGAACCGTCAATGTCGCACCAAGCTGTCTGTCAATGTCAGGTCGATGTACCTGTCGCCAATCTCTGCCAATACCTCACCACATTCAGTGTAGCCAACGGGCATTATAAAGGTCCATTGCGTTGCAGAGATTCCTCACTGACACCCTCAGGCTCCCAAGTCTTACCCAAGTCAGTCAATTTCTTCGCCAGCTTCGGGTGGCCTGCTTGTTCTCGTTCTCAATACTTTCTCACCCCAGTTAGCCTATTCTTGGAAATGCACTTCAGCAGCGTCTACATCGCCATCTTCCTTCCCATCTTTGCTCAGTTTGTTGCTGGTGCCGGCACCGACGGCCTTACAGTTGGCTGGACAAGCAACCACTGTGACGGTTCCGAGGGTAAACTTGAGCACTGTGACGGCGGATGTATCGATTTTCGAGGTCGTTTCTCGATCCAGGTGTGTGGCGGGAGAATATTATGATACTTGTGTGGCTGAGGGTTTTGGCAGACTTTTGACCCTACGGGCCCGGGCCACTGCATCGCACTCTATCAGGATGCGGATTGCTCACAACAAGTTGGGACCGTTCTGAACCAAGGTCTCGGCTCCTGCCTTGGTGTGAACACCGGTACCCCAGTGTTGTCGTTCGCTTGCTACCCCGGAAACTTTTGTTAGATATGCCTGTTTCCAGTCGGTAGAGACAATTAATCACAGCACTTACTTTGGATTCAGGTTTGGCGCAGTCTAGTGCCAAGCAGCGCAAGCGTATTCGAGGACTAAGGTTGAACGTTGAACATGAGCGTGTAATAAACTGCAGAAAGTGTTCTGTATTAGACATATTTTTTTTGGAATTGAAGTATGCGGGAGTCTGCGCGGTAAAACCTGTCGCTTTTGTGAGGCAAGCGATGCCTCTGTTCATCGTACTCTGCATATGGCGTTCAAACGATGTGCGCTCAGAATGGAGCTTCAAACGGGGAGGCTCGCCGGCCTGCAACGTCTACTGTCTACGATGAAGACATCGGTCGGGTTCTCAATCTTGAACTCTCGTCATTCGAGTCCAATACTCGCGGTCTGCACGATCGCATTGAGGCGTACACGACTAAGGATGGACACGGGTACACCCGCGGGTACCTTCGGGCTTACCCGTACCCGGACCCGTAAAAACCGTACCCGTGTACGGGTCGGGTCTAAAACCCGTACGGGTTACCCGCGGGTCCTCAACACACCCGCGGGTCCCCAAACCCGTGGGGTATACCCGCAGAACTTCCGGAATAAATAATATTTTATTGTCAAATGCGGTGTAATAAAGTGTAGACTACTCAACAATCTTAACAATTTCATTTCCTGAGCTATCTGCATCGTCCTGGGTCTGAAACGCTTGTGATTTTCGGCGCTGCATGCTGCTATTAAGTCGTTTATTTGAAGCAAGTCGCGGTGTCTTCAAGATCCCAAAAACCCGCGGGTACACGGGTCGGGTACGCGGGTTGAGCACGGGTCCGAACTCGCGACCCGTACCCGTACCCGCCCACACCCGCGGGTACAAATCCGCGGGTGTACCCGCGACCCGTGTCCATCCTTATACACGACCTCAACGAGCCGTTCTCGAGTATGCGTCAACGCGTCAGGCTATTTCAGATGTGAGCGTTAGCCGTCGACAAATGTCAGAAGGCACGTACTGGTATTGAAAGAAAATGGGAAAAATCCGATCGCTCTCCGCTCGGGATCCCAGCCCACCAGCCACCGGTCTGGCGGTCAGTTGGCACTTTTAACATTCCCGGTATAATAATATGATTTCATACCATAATTGTATTTTTGGCTATGAAACTGAGTGCCCCTCAAAATCTTGATGGAATCCCGCTGGACTCTAAGAAACAAATGTTCCGATATATATATGTCAGGGTACATATATATATATTCTGGAACATTCTCTATAAACTTTTCACTCCTCTCTAAACCTTTTGTTCAACTCTCTCTTAAAACTTTCTGTCCTCTCAAACTTTCTGTGAGCTGCTCTATAAAAAATGTTCCATCCCTAGGGTTAGCACAGCTGCTTTGATCACCGGCAGAAGGATCATCTGAAGAATGATCAAAGTGGTTTGGGACGGCGCCCTTTTTGGCGGCCGGCACTGGGCCCGGCAGTCCGCCATTGATCACCGGTGGCTGTGCTAACCCTAGTGATGGAACATTTTTTATAGAGCGGCTCACAGAAAGTTTGAGAGGACAGAAAGTTTTTTAAGAGAGAGCTGAACAAAAGGTTTAGAGAGGAGTGAAAAGTTTATAGAGAATGTTCCAGAATATATATATGTACCCTGACATATATATATCGGAACATTTGTTTCTTAGAGTCCAGCGGGATTCCATCAAGATTTTGAGGGGCACTCAGTTTCATAGCCAAAAATACAATTATGGTATGAAATCATGTTATTATATCGGGAATGTTAAAAGTGCCAACTGACCGCCATACACCGGTGCTTGCGTGACCTCTAGAAAATCCCTGCACCATCTCGAGAGTTGAGGTGGCCACTGGTTTTGGGGTAATATTTGTCTGGCATGCATTGGGATCATCAAGAGCTGTAGATTGAGGATCCCTGCGTAGTTTTTGCTTGAAGATGACAGTGCATCTGTACAAAGTCAAAACAAGATTCTTGATAAACTTTTTGGTGGTGTTTTGGACACTGACATAAATGGGGACTTGTGTTCTAGAGATGAAATATGGTCGACGCAAGGCAGCCGCCAGCTTCACTTTCCCGCTTCCACCCATGAAAAGTTGCTTGGCTGTGGTCGCCTGGATAGGCTGTTCGCTGGGTGCCAATATCACAGAAGGATCGAGTCTGGGCTACACTGTGCAATCATGGTAGAAATGGGCAATGCTGTGTTTATTGAATTCATCTTTGACTTTGACGGAGTTTTGTAGTCGTCAGCGAAACTCGCAATTTGGATTCAAAATACTCACACAAGGGCGATATATTGTGCTGCAACACCGGGTTGGCCATGGAAAGGGCCTTTAGGATGAGAAACCCCATGTAAAGGTAGGTGCATTTCAAATTCGAGTTCGTGAACCCCTTCGCATGCAGTCCAAAAGCCTCCCGAATTGCAACACCCCTGAAATATTGCAGGAGGGGAAGCAACCACTGCGGACAGGGGGGCGGAGTATTGGAAGAATTTGTGATCACCTTCAGTTGATTCGAACCCAATGACCCTGAGTTTTCCATCTGAGATTGAGACTACGGACTCCTTCGCCAAACATGGACGGATGCAAAGTTTGATAAACCCATTGATGATTCCCCCTTCAACATATATATCGGTGTTCAGCACAATGTCAATTTCGACTAGCGGTGGTTAGATAAATTCAAGGTTTGGATCCACATTTTAGGCAGCAATACTCATCCGATCCTGAACCAACCCATCTTCAAGTTGGGGGAGTTCGAATTCACAGAACCAATATGGGAACTAGGCATGTCCTCATACACCATCCTCAATGCCGACCAACTCTTGTGCGCTGTCGTTAGAAACGGGTTCACGTCCTTCATTGTCATCTCCATCTCCAGTGGAACACTCCAGGAGCTGCTCTCAGGATTTCGTCGAGATCAAACATCTGAGGCATATCTGCTCCAACCACACATTTGCAGCATAGAAGGATGGACACCAGACGAATTGAAAGTGAAGAAAATCAAGGACTGGCCCGATTGTGAGGACTTGACAGATGTTCACGTGTTTCTTGGAACACTAGGGCTTGTGCACATTTTCATAAATAATTTTGCGACCCATGCCAGGCCATTGATCAAGCTTACAAAGAAAGAGGTGGAATTCGTGTTTGGGATAGAGCAGAAGGAATCAATGAATGTCTTGAAGCAACTCTTGATTGACTCCCCAGCTATCCAGCAGATCAACTATTCGTCAGGGCGCAGGGTCATTTTGGCTGTCGATTCCTCATACATCACGGTGGGATGGATCCTGTACCAGGTCAGGGAAGATGGTAAGGAATACCCCTCACCTTTCGGCTCCATCACTTGGAATGAAAGGGAATCTTGCTACTCACAGGCGAAAATCAGACATTGTCTTCTTATATCATTTCGAGGTTTACTGATTCTGTCTCTCCCTCAACGAATTCGAACCCTGCAGGTTCACCATCCCAACCTGCTCTCCATCTCCCGACTTCTTCTGCAGGTACAGCATGAAACCCGGATGCACAAGGTTCAGTGTGACTATAGTGAAGACAATCATCCAGCCATCCAACGCATCTATGATTTGGGTGCATCAATATCCGACACACACTGGGATTATGAATTTATACACTCACCGGAATACACCTGGGTCTGAATAATCCACCCCTTGAATCCGTTGGTGAGCTCAATGACTCTGTAAACAGCTCTGAATGATCAGATTGTGGATGAGCCATATGTATGTTCAATTATGGACTGTGAAGAGCTCACCGGATGAAAAGGCACAGAGTGTTGAAACCCATCCCGGCGAGGAGAACCTTGAGCCTCGGAGTGAGCATGGCCACTGCAGGTGCTGGTGTGGCACCATATTTCTCGAGGGGCTGTCCCTTCAGGTATTGTACAACATCGGGAAAAATTCCATTGAATACATAGTAAAATGTAGTCAATATAGCTCTCATAGTGCTGTCGACAACTCCCTGTTATATAGGTCAATGTGTAGCACCTGACAACTCTGTAGTGCAATATAGTTTCATAGTGCTGTAGCAGCATAGTCTATATAGCGTACATAGCACTGTGTAGCCGGTGTAGTGTGCACCTGTTCCCATTGTTCTTATCATCTTGCTGTTCATTCAGCTTCGCAAAATAATGCAAAAAAGTAGATTGATGCTAGCTAGCAAAGTACAATATGTTTATGATATGGGCGTCACAAAATATGAAGGGAGCGGGGCCTGACCTAATTCACGGCACACTCTACTTTGCAAGGATCGGCCTGAAGACTTAGACCTGGGGCCTGCTAGAATGTTGCCAAACAGAGGTTGAGTGCATCTTGCGTAGGATTGCCCAGTCCCCCCCAGAAAAAAGAAACTGGTGTTGACGGGTACCAGTGTGGCTGTGACAGTCTGCGCGGGAGTAACAAATCTTGAAGGACATCAGAAAAATGGCTTGAATGTTGCTTGAAGAATGGATTGATGACATCAGGACTCAAAAGATTGAAGATGGTTCTTGAAGAAAAAATTGACGCCTTCAAGAATGCTTGATGCAAATTGAGGTGAAGATGCGGTGCAATGTGGGTGGGTAAGAGGCAAGGGATTGGAGTGTCGTGCCAGAAGACTTTGAGAGGCTGGCGAGGTGTAGTGCCTTTTGGGAGGGGAAGTCAAAGCTTGATGTGTCAGCAGGCACAAGTGGACGTTGTGAGATTGAGGCAGTGATATGCTGAACAGTGGTCGTGGAAATCCACAAGACTGCACAAGAACAGCCGTGGGTGCGGTTGTTGGCTGTTGTCACATTCAGATTGTGCTGGCACAGGAGTATTCAAGGTGGGGTTCTGTGACGAGAAAGGAGGGAGTGGGGAGGGAAAGAGAACGACGAAGATGGCATCAAAAAGTGTCGTCCAGCATCAATGTGCGCATGGACCATGTCACTGATCGGGCCGAGTTACTCTGTGGCAGACTGGTAACCTTCAAGTTTTCCGTCACTGTGATCACGTCCGTCCAACATTTGGCATAGTACTTTTGACAGAAGCTCTATCGTTTCTTAGGTTGTCCCTCGTTTGATAAACTCCTGATAAAAGTGTTATTACCCAGCATTGGCCACACCATAAATCCTGGCACTGGCTTGGTTCGAACATGGTACATTTCTGAAGTTGGCATCAGTGGTGTATGTGTACTAAAATTGAGCTCAGTATAATTTGCTGTGGTGCGTTGCCCAAGGGTTCTTAATACCCGTAGCAGTGACACTGGACACTATAGTACAACATATTCACCACTCTAAACAATATTGTTGTACATAGTTCCTATAATAAGCTATATCGACTACAGGGTACTATATAATACTTTACCAAGCTACACGAGCTACAACAGCTACCATTGACTATATAGTTAGCTGGGCAACTACAGCCCCAGGACTTTTTCCTGATGAAGGAACTCGGTCATGCATAAGGTGTAGATTGCGATTGTTGCTGCCGAGGATCATGAGAAGGATCTCATGAGGATAGAAAGAGAGCATACCGAGCTGGAGGATAATGCTGATGAGCATGATATTACCTCCCTAGCGGTTGCAGGAAGTTGGAGGTTAGATCAACACGTGAGGGCTACGCCCACCATCTTCGGGGATTTCACATGTGTTACCGCACAAGTGGCGATCTCCCCTCCAATTCTCTGAACGAACAAAGACACAATATCCTGTGCACTAGGTGTCAGAACTCGAGGACAATGAGGCAGGGAATACTGACACATATCAGGAATATGGTCGTATCTGAGGAATTTCGAATTTCACTCAGTGCGAGATGAGGAGAATATTAAGGACAGAGCACATTGCTTCGGAGTCAGTCGACTATAGATGGGACCCAGGAGCATGATGATCCTCCCAAGAACCATGAAATTTGCCACAGCTAACAGGGTGGGCTTGGGGAATTTGTCAGCAGGGTGGCAGGGATGGTGGTCGCTTCAGCTCATATACTCAATTTAACACGTTAAATATGGGCAAGGTCCCGCATATCGAACACGATAAATTGGGGCAGTTGCCCACACAGCCATCTACTCACATGAATGGCTCCTCGGCACCTCTAATAGTCTCGGCAGCCTCTTTTTTGTGGTCATCAGAGCTTCAATAATATGTTTTGTATTCCGGTGCCTGGATACGTAAGGGGGAGCTTGCTAATACAGAGTTTTTTTTTTTTTTCGAGATTCCGGGTATTTACAACTAATCCTCATTAAATACATATTCTCTAAGATCTGTACCATAGGTATCTAATTCAAAGCCAAGTGCAGCCCTACATGCAGTTAGGGCTCCAACCCGTGCCTGTTGCCAACAGGTCAACAGACAGGAATGGATGGGTTTTTTGATGGAACGGGAACGGATGGGTCAACCCATAAACAGGGTACTCATACCCATCTGTTCAATGGGTATGGGTGGGTTCTAGCTTACAAATGATTTTTTACACCAGATTTTGCTGTATTTTGACCTAATTTTGAACCATGTGGACAAGTGAGCTTTAGTTGGAATGAATCAAGCCTAAACCCACCTTACAAAAGCAAATATACACCCGAAATCATTGTTGGTTCAATTTTTGGTGGAGTCCTCGGCTAAGCCCGGGAAGTTCCAAACTCTCCCGTGTGTTGAGTTTGAGTCCACTGTCATCTCTGTACAAGAGTAGAGCCTTCCAAAAGGGTAGCAGGGTGAATGTGGGGTTCTATTCACAATGTTTAGTGCCTCACTGAATTATAAACTGCCTGTTATCTCACTATCCATCCAGTGAACCCATCAACCCGTTGAACCCATTGAAACGGGTGGGAGGGGCGGCACCCGCCCGTTTGCCCACCAGCAGAAATGGGTAACAGCTGTTTTTTTCAATGTCCATCCCATTCAACAGCCGGGTTGGAGCCCTATGTGTAGTGTCATATTCCAGCATTTTCATTGATTTAGTAACAGGGTTTGGCAGCTGGGCCCCACCTGAAGAATTTCTGGAAAACTATACCACACAGTGTTTTGACCTGGAGAAATTGCAACAAAAGAAAGGCCTGAGGAAAAATCCTTGTTGCCAATATCAATTGTTGCTTCGTCAAGAGTAATTCCTTGAGTCTTGTTGATTGTAACAGCCTATGTAAGGGTAAGTGGTATTTGTGTTCTTGATAGTGACTTCTCAGTTCTGTTGTCCCATCTTGTGGAGTCCGCACCATCTTTGTCACTTTGTTACTTTGCTTAGTGCTGTGAAAGCTCGTGAGTTTGATGGCATATTGTGAAAGTTTGTGGCTTTACCCAAATTTGGTGTTCTTGATTTGGACCGTGCCATGTAATGCTACCTACCTACCATATGAATGTTCATCACTTTCCGAGGATCAACTCAATGCAGCCTTGTGGCACATCAGCACATCACTTGATGAGCTGTGTGCCAAGCTTCGCTGGTTAGGTTCAGGTTAGCCGGTTAGGGTTAGCAATTAGTGGTTTTTCAGTTAATGGTTTTGGTTAGCAGTTTGGGTTTGGGTTAGCGGTTAGGGTCACTGGTTATTGTTAGGGAAAAGGTACCTATATAAAAAACACCCCCAACCTGCTTGAAGGAACTATGATGGCCGTTGTGCTGTGTTACAAAATTTGCTGAGTCCAAACGACAAACTTTCACATAGACACACCAAAGTGATGAAGTTTCACACACATTTCCATCAAATTCACAAAGTTTCACAGTGCTAAGCGAAGTGATAAAGTGACGAAGGTGGGCACAACTCCATCTTGTGGTCGCGGGGACAATTGGAATCCAGGATGAATCAATTCCCTCCCAACCTGGTGTGGGAAGACCTGTTTAATTCATTTAAGCAATCACCCAACAATAAGAGAGTCAATGAATACCTGAATATCTGTTGCACTGAACAAACACAACTGATGGAAGATTGATGTGCAAATCAGATCCAGGGAGGTAATAAATCTTCTTTACAATTCCCTGACAGCCATTTACCAAGCCTAGAAAATCTATGAGAATGAATTGTAGAAGTAGAATAAACTTGACACACCTTTTGAAGTCCACACATTGCAAGTAATCCTGATTTTTTCCCCTTCAGCCAGGTGAATCTCCTTCAAGCCTTCTACATCCTCATCTGGGCCTTTTTTTGTATCAGGACTGTGGTGTTTAGCCAGACATCCAATGACAGGCTTTCCAAGCATGCTGTATTAAGCAGAGTTTGATCCCTATTTTAAAGTCAACTTTGTGAATGTGAATCAGAAGGGCAAGGGAGATATGCATTCCAACAGAGCTACAAAAAGTGAGGTCAAGGCTCAAGAAACCATGCACATTGTCTGAGATAAGATCAGAAAGAGCAGATAGGGGCCAAGTGCATCAAAGCTGTGAGGTTGGAGGAATAAAATATAAAATACAACTGAAAAGAGGGAAAAGTACCTGAAGTTTTATAGTGAGTATAGTAGGGGGAAGCAAAGAGGAATGTGGACTCCTGAACCTCATGTGCTTGCCTTGAGGATCTATTCTGAGTTATTGGGGATTTGATTGTTCAGAGATTGATATTGATATCAATCTCTGAATAGATTTCGGCCGAAACAAACCGGTGCTGTGTGGCAGCGCCATCGTGTGAATCAACTCATGACTTAGTAAACAAAGCCAAACCGCCGTTTTTTCATGTGACACGCAAATTGGACCACCTTGATAGATCGGGGTCGCAAGCTCCCCCAATGATTGTTGTGCACACATGACATCATAATTGAATTGAGCGTTGGGCAAAAAATGGAATTTTAGCCCTATTTTAGCAGTTTTCTCAGCAGTGCCATTCAGCCAGTCAGCAAAGTTGGATAGGGTGTAGGTCGCCTCGTGAACAACATCCACATCAACATCACTGGCAGGGAATTAATGTGATACTGGGGGTCTGCCGGTGCCTCATTTATCCCAACCTGTATTTTTATTTTTTCGTCCTCGTTCTCCAGTGCGATCTTGAAGCTCACCACCAATACATATTTACCAGGTAGGGCCTTGGGGCTTGTTTTGGGATGCACGGTAGTCCTGAGGAGTGTATACATTTGACGACTGACACCTTGGAGCTTTGATATTATTGTCTTTTCATTGTCGGAGCTGAGAGTTCCCAGCGCCTCATACTCCAGCAAGCTGGTTATCTTGGGTATCTCGATATCGGCCAGTGTAAGCCATGTCGGCGCCTGGGAATCGGCAGCCTTGTACCTGGCCATCATCGTCTAACCAAGTAAATCAGTTGCGTCTATGGGTCACCCAACACCAGGACATACATAACCAGGCACCATCAACCTGCGAGGCACGTACTCGTTATGTTAAAGGGGGAGGCCGTGGGAACCCAGCACTCTTTGTAAGCCATGACTGTAACGCGTGACATCACACGTCACAGTTTCAAATTTCGGATGTTGAAAAAAAAAATCAATTAGAAGGCAGCCAAAGACACAAAAAACAAAAATTACCTATCAACTTCAGCCTTGATATCTCTAACTACATCAGATGGCAACATCCTATGGCTCTTGTACTCCCTTTTCAGACTCTGAAGTTGCAACTGAGTGACTCCTGTGACCTTTCCAAAGCTCTTGTACTTCTTGTCAACAAGAGATATGTGTGATCCATTCAGCCCTTGTTCATATGCTGAGATGAACCATGTGCTTGATTTGCATATTGAAGAATGGACAAGTTCGGCACATCATCAAGGCATCTTTTGACATTTGTTCTCATCTCTTCCATTTTACTGGTCTGGGGACTCTTGCGATATCTGAACTTTACTGCACCCCAATACATCTCAATGAAATTGAGTTTGCAGTGATATTTGGGATAGAATCACAAATATGTCCCTGACTTTCAATAAGTTCCTCAAGTGCAGATTTCTGGTTTGCAACATCTGGTTGGTTGAAGAGAATCCGATGACAGCAGCAGTCAGCTACTCCTGTTTGACATTTGAAACCAGGGCATTGAGCCAAGAGCCCATCTTTCCAAAGGTTACGTTCTTTCAGAATTTGTTCCATTCCCTTAAACCAGCCAGGCATTGTGGGATGGTCATCAGGCCAATACAAATCTTGAGGAGGCAAATTAGGTGGAGAGCCTTTGCGCATCCGAACAGTTTGTCCCCATGTTGCACTTGGACCTTTGGGCATCTTACGTGCAGATAGTGCATCTGGTGCTCTTTTTAGATGACCAGGAGCATTGTCAAAGGCAGGCAATAAAGTAGTGGTTCCTCCCGTCTTTGCATTGAAGATATCAATTGCTTTTCCCACTTGCTCAAGCAACTCAGCACTGGTGAAATAGCCATCTCGATTTTTACCAGCCTCAAAGAATACATAGCTTGAGTGGTGTCTTCATTGCTCATTGCTGTATTTCCTGTGTCCAAGCTCCCAGTCTCTGGCTGTTCTGGGGTAGTTTCTCTGCCGGATACATTCTCTAGAGACCAAGATCAACAAAATAATGGATTTATAAGAATGTACACACTTCTGAGTGCTGTGGTCCCTTTTCGGGCATTAGCAATACTTGCTCTCTTCTTTTTTGAGTGTTTGCCCATTGGTCTTGGATGTGGTAGTGGAAAGAGATGGTTGTGCAGCAAAAACGAGGCTGCAATGTGCCTACAACGTGTTCCCCATGCCATGGGAATGTCACGTGTTTGATTATGTAATCATTTCAATTTTAGCTTGAAACAGAATGAACATAGTGCCAAATGCAACTAAAACACAATTGGTGCATTATTTCCAAAAAAGGAAAGAACATGTTATTCCACCTTCATGGTGAAGATTTTGATGAAAATCTTCCCCAGGAACTTGTTATATTACTTATTAGAACATTCCTTGGGGGGCTAGATTTTTTTTACATCCCCTCCTTTCACTGGAATTAGAGTTGTCACACTCTGCTTACATAAGAGTGCTGGGTTCCCACGGCCTCCACCTTACCAATCTGCTCCATATTTCAGGATTTGTTGGTTTCATGGATGTCTGATATCTCGCCATTTAGATCGTCTTCCTTGATATTTGGCCCAGCCTCGAGATAAACAAAGACAAGACCTTGGATTTCTTTTTGTTCAGACATTGAGGAATAATAGATGGGCAGTGATCTAGGTCTCAGAACCAGAACTCTTGACTTTAAATGGAGTACGGTCCTGGGCTGAGCCGCACTGATGACTGCACTGACTGATTTAAACACAATTAGTTTACCAAGCGGTTACTCAGCCTCTGAAAGGGGGACGAAGATACAGCAGTGCAAACTACTTCTAAACCACTAGCCAAGATTCCAGTCTCGACTTCTCAGAGATGACGAAGAGCTAGCTCATTGAATCAACGGATTGGCGTTGAGCATGCAAGTGATGCGGGGGTAATGTAGAACACAATGGGGAAACAGGTGGGTGATGGAAGGTAATGAATCGGGACAGGGAAGAGAGAGGGTGATGGAGGGAGCAAGAGGGAGGAGGGACGTACTTGAAACTGTGGATCAAGTGTGCAACTTGTTCAGAAGTGTAGAGGGCCTGTAAGCATGTTTTGTGCTACCCACTCGCTTCCAGGATATAATTGGATCCTAATGAAAACTTACATAATAAGGACAGGTAACGGTAATCAAGGCGCGGTAACTAACAGACTTCAGAACGAGGTTGTGAGTGGGAAGTCAGTGCAAGAGACTAAATGAGACCTGACTTGGAGGGGAATGGTTACCACTTTTATTTCAGAAGCTCAGTCAAATTCAACCACACCCATCCAATTTTGTCTGGGGTGGTTGGATTCAACCACTAGTTCAAAATGAGGTGATGTGGTCAGGCTCAGCCACACTCACTTGGCTCTGGCCGACACAGTTGGATGTGACTGCGAGCCCAAAATTTCGATAATGTGGTTGGATTCAACCACACCAACAAAATTTAGTGAGGTGATCAAATTCAATCATGTCCACCCAATCTTGGCAGGCATGGTTGGATTCAACTGTAAGCCCAAAATTTTGGTGATGTGGTCAAATCCAACCACACACATCGATTTTTTCAAGCCTCAACTGAGACAGACAGTCAGATCCAACAACTTGTACTATCATTTACATTAAGAATTAAGGCGAGAGCACTGCCACTGTCCAGCTGGCTGCATATAAGGGAGATCTCGACCAGGCGCTCTGGATAGAAGGAATGAATAAATGTATAATTATTTTTGGGATTATTGGCAGTCTTCGACCACCTCAGAGAAGAAATAAGGAAATATGAGAAAAGAAAATGCAAGGAATAACAGTGGATATAGAGCTGTGGGGTGTGGGGGGGGATTGGGCCACTCTGCAGCCGATCCGCTGAGCTGTCAACACGTTGGGAAGTGGTGGACTTGTGAATCAGGATGGATGAGGTGTGGAGGCCCAATTCCTGTACACAGTGGATGTCCCGGGTCTTGAGGAGGAGGAGACCAGAACAGCCCACATGGAGCAGAGGTCTAAGAGCAAGGCTTGTGTGAGGGGTGACGACTCAGAAAAGCCTGGAACACCCCAAGTGAGTGATGTGCAGTGTTGATATAAACAGTAAAGAAAAAGTGCATTCAATATTAGTTGTCATCAAAATTGGGACGAGAGGATTCAAAAGGATGATCATGTGACAGAGCAAATTTGCCTGATCTTGAGCTTGTGATCCCATTGAGAAATGATATTGGCTTGCAGGATTTATTCCTGGGATGTTTGTGCACAGGGTGCAGTGACCCATGTTGGGATGGTACACACCCAAATGAAACCCAGGTAGAATCCAGCAAATGTCAATATGTGATTCGGATGAAATGTCCAGCTCGAACTCACATCTGATTCAGCTGATATCCAGAGTTTCCATTAAATGGAATCCACCTAGATCCAGCCTGGACCTGGTTCCAACTGGATGAGCATGCTGTAGTCCAGGTATTTATTCACCCGACCTGCTTGCTCAGATATCGGAATCCTGGATACCCTGTTTATCACATTAGAATATAGAATATTGAAGAAACATTGCCATTGAAATCAGATTTGCACAATGAGTACAATGTCAATGCTAAACAAGGGTGCTGTACAAACAAGCCCACAACACACCCACCAATGACCCCCAGCACCGTCCACCTCAGTCGCATCTCCATCTCCCGCTCTCCCTTCCCTCCGTTCTGCCCACCCCCTGGAGCCGCTAACCACACCCTGCCCAGGTCAAGCGCACTCAGTGCGAGCATGAGGTGCACAAAGGTCTGCGTCAGCACAGTGCAGGGCACCCCTCTGCCTGGGTCTGTGCATGCTAGTCCGCCGACAGCGACGTCCGGGGAGGCAAACACCGGGAATGCAGTGTGCCCAGAGGAGGAGCGTCTCAAGCAGGATGGCGGGGCCCCAGGAGACAGGCAGGCACGCGAGGAGGTCAGACAGCATGGCACTGATGTGTTGGGTCCATTCTGTATGTGTGTCGCTTGTATTTGTATTCGAGGGATTTTGTGAGTTGAGGAGGGTGATTAGGAGGGGGACGAGCGTGGCAAGCTGCGCATTGGGGAGGAACTTCCTGGGGAGCCAGGCGGGGTATGTCAGTGCGGGGGCGAGGTTGTCATCTGGCGTGCCCTGCAAGACAACGGCGATGGACTGCACGACGAGTGGTGCAGCACAGTGGAGGGAGGGAGGGAGGCGTCCAGGGTTATTCTGCATGCGCACAAGTTAAAATTTAATACCAGGAACATAGACGCACACACCTCGGCTACAGCAACAGATTTGCACTACCAACATCCTCTGTGACGCCTGCGAGTAACTTGTGGATGTCCCCGCTGCACACACCTGCCGCAGCCAGAGACTGTACTGCGCTTGAAAAATATTGGTTGTTCTTGACATATTGAAGTGGCAGGAGTTCTTGAAGTCTTGAGGTGGCATTGGAGAGCTGGCTCTTGACCAGTGCTTGAGGAACAAGGAATAGAGCTTGAATGACTTGCTGCACACTTCGAGATTGAGACCAGTGGCATGAAATCCCGTGGCTGCTTGAGCACCCGTATCTTGCAGGAAATTTGAGGAAACAAGGCTTGGCTTTGAGGAGGGTACAAGGAAAGGGGTGCAGTATTTAGTGACGAGATGGTTGTGGTCGAGAACAGAGTGGCAATGCCATCAATTAACAAACAACTATTAATTCTATATGCAGCCCGGGCACATGCTGATGTGGAGACTTTGCATTTTCCACACCTCCGGGCCTCACAAATCTTTCCTCTTCATGCTGCACATGCAGAAGAGGCTTGAATTATAACTCAATTTGCCTGCTATTAACTACATTGTAAGTCACAACAAGATTCAATTAATATTATGGATCTGGTGGGTACCACCCAAACTCAAGGGCTGGAGTCTGGCTGGCATATTCCTGTGATCCAGCTGGCACTCCTGGCTGTTTAATTAGCTGGCATGTGTCTGGAGCCTGGCCAGTATCCAGCTCGACTGTCCAGGTGGACACAGCTGGAATGTCCACATGACTGGAAGCTGGCAACCATTTGGGTGTGTATGTGAGAATGTGAGGGGGAGTGAGATAATGCAGGAGCTGCACATGGAATGGTGCGAGATGGCAAGGAGATGCAGTGTTCAAAGTGAGTGGTGAATATTCTGATGCTGGATGTAATACTACTGCTCAGGTGTAATGATAAATGCCAATGCTGGGATGTGTCGCAGGCACGGAGCCAGCTGAGGAAAAAATATGTTTCAGAGCTGTGTGGATCAGATACTTGGAGGGTATCATTTTCAAAGGTGTTCGGATGCATGGCAGGCGCATTGTGCACAGTGACAACTGATCATGTTGTTGAGGATAAGATACCATCATTGGTCGTCTCATGCGGGAATGAAATGGGGTGGAAAAATCTAATTTTGCGATGAATGAAGGGCTGAGCGCTGTGAGATGCGACAATGCAACAGGTCGCAATGTAGATGAAGGGAAATCAAGAGGTCTGGATATTTCTTGCCAAGTTGAATCAGTTTTGGAACCGACTGTTGCTGGGCAAACCAATATTGTCAGGGAACTGTAAGTTGGCAAGGCCATCCTCATATTTCAGTGTGTTGGCATTGTCACTCATTTTCGCTCTCCAAATGTTCATGAGTGCGCAGCAGATCTGGCTGTGTTGCTGCTGAGGAGTATGGTCGAGAAGAATCCACCCTTGATTCCCCTCAGAAGATACCACGAAGAACATCTCATCGTCCAGAGTATGAGAAAATATTCTTTGTCCGATGCGGGGCAACACTGTGATGAACTAGCAAAGCAGGCACATTGGCAGATATGTAGTGTGTGATGCCAGATGCTAGGTGATGCGGATGGGTATAGGATGACAGATGCAACAGGATGGATACACGTTGGAAAGGGTGTTCAAACAGTATCAGCCAGATAGGTTCAATGCAGATGGGTACAGTGGATATTGACAGGATCTGAGTGCATTGGGAATGGATAGGATGTGGAAAGAATCTGGATAGGATGGGTTTTGCATGGGTAGAATAATCCTGAGATGATAGGATATGGCTTGCATATATAGGATGCGGATAGGATTATCTCGGGGCAGATAGGAAACATTGTATGTGGATGGGATATGGACCGGATGATCCAGTGAAACTTTGTCCAGGACGAGATCCAATTTTCGAGAAATCTGCCTGCAAGAGGTAGCAGGATATGAATCAGACAGTGGGATAGCAGGATAACATGTAAAGCAGGATATTCTTGAGGTGGATAAAATGCAGTTGCATGAGTAGCATGGATAGCATGGATAGCTGGATAGCAGGATAGCATGGATAGCAGGATATTCTTGAGTTGGATAAAATGTGGTTGCACAGATAGCATGGATAGCAGGATTTTCTTCAGGTGGATAAGATGCAGTTGTGCGGATAGTATGGATAGCAGGATAGCATGGATAGTAGGATATTCTTGAGGTGGATAAATGTGGTTGCACAGATAATGGATAGCAGGGTAGCAGGATAGCTGGATGCAGGATATTCTTCAGGTGGATAAAGTGTAGTTGCACAGATAGTATGAATAGCCAGGTAGCATGGATAGCAGGATATTCTTCAGGTGGATAAAATGTGGTTGCATGGATAGCATGGATAGCATGGATAGCATGGATAGCAGGATAGCAGGATAGGATAGGATCGGGTGATCGGATGCAGGCTGGTAGGTCAAGCAATTTTTTGCAGATGGGTATTAGGATAATGGATATGATGCAGATGTGTGGATAGGATATGATGGATGAGGATAGGATGCAGAGTGAAGTGTCCAATACAGAATCAGATTTTGTGGGAAGATTTGCTCTGTTGATCGTGGGTATGCCCGGCGGCTTGTCCACCTTTGAGAGGTGTCTTTCTTGCTCTTGTAGTGCACTGGTGAGGTTTGGATAATCCTATGCTTCGATAAAAAAACCGATGGAATTCAAGGTGTTGCAGGAGTGGATTATCTGGTTGAAGAATCTAATGCTAGAAGGGAGACAGGAGGAGAGAAGTGTCAGAGGTCTGGGTAAAGAAGTTGTTAGAAGGTCCAGCAAAGGTGTATCAAGAGAGATATCCGCCAGGGGGAGTCCAATAGCAGGTGTTGGCATCACAGTACTGCATCTTGGGGTTGGCTGAGGCTCGCAGTGCATGGAGGCTGCATATGAGAGGATGTTCACCCGAGTGCCATGATTGGTCGCATCCACAATGGCTACCACTGAGGTTGAATGCAAACCAGATCTTGCTAATATAGTCATCCAAGGGTCCGGTTGTTGTGAGTGAGTGCCTAGGAGTAAGGTGGATGGTCCAGACAAGTAGTGAGTGGTTGTCACGCGATAGGTTGCATCCTTGGTCATGTCACACACTTCAATTGCGGAAGTTGTCGTGTTTGGTGGAATAAACAAGTTGTGTCCATTGTTGTGGCCATAGTGTGGACATCCACAATCGCATCTGTAGTCATGGTTGTGGTCACACCTGTAATCATGGCTCCCAAGTTGTGTCCTGATCTGAGGCTCGGTCATGGCAGTAGTCGCTGGCAGCAGGTGCTTGTTTTCCAGTCCTGGTCAGTGATATGTGTGGGCGTGGAGGAGTAGTATGATCCCTTCTGAAGATGCAAGACACCCCTGTGCACATTCGGGATGCTGCCAATTCGGGAATCAAAGAGTGATTCAAAGTTGTCCAGGTTTTCAACGAAATGGAAGTGTTCCCCATTTCCTGCACGAAATAAGAGTTCACATCATCAGGCGCAGTGCTAAGAATCTTTGGTGCTTCAATGAGAGTCTCCATGGTGTTCGAAGGTGCTGGCACTGTCAAAAGTGCCATCCGAGCCCCAGAGTGTCTTGATCTTAATGTGGTCATAGTCAAGGAACACCTTGTCTGATGTGTCAGAGATGCCGGGGTGTTTCTTGGAATGTTGCCAGGGCTTTCTTCCACGAAGAGCATTTGGATACCTGTGAAACAAAATAACGCGGCACAGATTTTAGCATAATGGCTGCAAGGAAAAGTCAAGAATGACGACAGGGGAAGGGGGGAGTGTGAGGGTTTTCTTTGATGTGTAGCTCATCATCATGTTGCTTGCTGCCTGGTCCTTTTCTCCTTTGTTTTCTCCTCATGCTCCTTCTTTCCTATGTGCACCATCCTCTTTTTGGGTCGTCCCCATTCCATTGAATTCTTCTTGTGTAACCATAACCTGAAACTTGGCTCCGATGTCCAGCATGATCAGGAGGGGTCTTGCCAGCTATTCGGTCTTGTAGTTGCACACGCAAATGGTGATAAGATTAGTCATAATGGCGAGTGGTCCCGGCTCAAAAATGGTGGAGTATAGTCCAGAAGGGCAAAGAGAGACCATGACATGAAGACACGATGAGCGCGTCGAGGAAGAAAGGTGATGGTCAATCTACACAAACACGATTGGATACTATCCCCCCCCACCTTCCCGGACAAACCCAGAACTCGGACACACAAACATTTCTCATCCAATACTGGACCATTTTGTGACTTTCGTGGCTTAAAATAAATTTTATGAGGTGATCTAAAGGTACAGGGTGCAAAAACTTTGCAATCTTGTATCCTTGGGATATATATCACCAGGAAAAGTTGACGACTCATGTTATTTTCGCTCATTTCGTGTATTTTGAGGCTCAGCACCATCTCCCTATGGTCATATTATTCCATGAACACAACTACAAAATACCTTTACATCATAAGAGTGCCTATATAAAAATTCGGAGCCATCGCTGTCTTGTAACCTTCAGAATAAACCGAAAGATCACGCCGTGCCTGTCAAATTGATCTGCAACTGCAAAAAATGATGGCAAGAAATTTCATACTGCCTGTTGACCACTGTGGTTGCTTTGACCTCCGCTTCTTGCATACTATATTACCTATTGAGGTGCTCCACCCCATGAAGTTTGGAGGTGTCACGATAAGAAGGTGATTATATATGAGGCCGGAAATCAGAATTTGACGTGTTACCTAGAACTCGGACACCTGACCACCTCCAAAAAACGATGCTATTTGCTCAATTCTTACTTGTTTCTCATGAAGATGTGAGACTGGAGTAAAAGACAAATTGCTGACAATCTATCCACTCAGCTTGGGCCCAGGACCTCTGTATCAAATGATATACATCAGTTTTCCTTAGGTGTCCGAGATCTAGGGGGGGGATAGTATGTAGGTGTCTATCTGAAGCACCTGTTTCTCATCTCGCCTTATCTCCCACTAAGTCAACTCATGCCTCCTCTGCCTTAGCTCCCACCTACCATACATGACGCATCACTTAATCCAGAACTCCCATGAGCATCTTCCTCACTGGCAGCGACTCCAAGCCTGTAAAAGATACATCTGATGTGCTCGATGCCACAGAAACTGTCAACATTTACCACCCGGGGTACAGCCCGCCCAAACCGATGCTGATTCTGGTTGCATTTGAGGCCCCCTCAGGACAGCGCGGTATCCCCTTCTCCATTGTTTTGGATGCATGTTGTATTCTGGCGAAAAACCAAGACGGAACTCTTCGTGTGGTGGATGCTTATGTTGACCTGACCGTGCCTGACAACGACTCAAGTCTTCTACCACCTGGCCACTACATCTACCGCATGACCGGAGGCGAAGCTTGTGCAGTCCTTGTCTTCGAATTTGGTTTCTGATGTGTTTGTAGATGCTACCCGGTTTGTACATCATTCCACGCATGGGCCCTGCCCCACGTCCTACCCCTGCATTGGGACCTTGCTGCGATGGGAGCCAGAGCCATTCCCCCATCAGGAAAATCCCAAATTCTACTGTAGACACATGGGCAATTATGTGGGTCTCCAGTGGTCTACAGGTGTCTATAAGCATCTATGGAGGTGGCATTGGATGCTATGGTGTACTCCAGGGTACTACAGTGGACTATAGATGTAAGGGATCATATACATATTTTAGTTACTCTTTAGCTACAAGTCACATGTATGGTCATCATATGATCATTATCGTCTCTTATCACAAACCATCATCGCCTCACCGCCTTTCCAGCCTCGTCGAGTAGCTCCGAGCCCTGATAGAGGCAAGAGGGATATAGTTTACAGCCTTACCTGGCCTGAGAGGCACTAGGTACGAGGCGACCACTTGATTTGACACACTTATGCTCCTACGACATCTTACGCTCCAATCACGATCACGACCCTGAGTGTCTGCTCAGTGCCTACGAATATTTGAGGTGCTAAGGAGGCTACCACTTACGAGCACATGAAATGTTTGGTCTCAGGTAGTCTCCTGAAGAGTAGACAGTCGTCTACCACTCAGTAACACCCGATCACCTGCCAGGGCAAGCGTACAACGGTTTCCCTCTGTGAGCGCTCTTTGGGCCTTACAATAGATTATGTGTGCTACTACGATGATCTATGGGTGGCTATGACTTTTGTTGTCTACTATCACGGTCTACAAGTAATATTAGATATTTTTATCAATTAGTATCAGACTACACTCAGCTCAGCTGAGCACACTTTGCCTACCAAGTATATTTGGACCTGGTCAGGAGTGTCCAAATCTCCCAAAACCAATGCTTGAATAAAGCCAACGCTGCATCTGGGAAAGTATTTTGTGATTTGCAGGCCAACAAAGCCATTTCTTCCAAAGTGCCCTTAGACAAGTCTTATAGCTCTCATTGAGGTCTACAACTTTTGTTTTGGATCTATTTTTGGATTGGTAACCCACATGGGTATTAAACATTTGCCACATGTTCCAAGTATAACAACGAGAATAGTTGAAGTGAATGAGGGTTTAAACAGTGGTGGAGGGCAGAGTGACTGTAGTCCCCAATATGGTACATGAGCTTCCATCACCTACCATGGTTACTTTAGTGTAGTGGTTATTTTGTCAATCTCAAATTTTCTCTTTTCTCGCGAGGTCGAGAGTTAGATTCTCGTCTGTAGCAATCAAACTCACAATTAATTAAACATTAAGTGGTTTATCATTTCCTGAAAGTGTCAGTTGAATCCGAATCCCTTGCTAGACTATAAGAACTGATAGTGACACTCAAGGATGGGGTGGTTGAAAGAAATAACTTTTTTGGTTGACTATGGGTGCTACAACTTTTGCTACTCTCATAGACAACCTCATGATTACCCCCCCCCCATCCCACCTTACTATAAAACTAGCTGTTTGCTATGGTGTCTATGACTGCTATAAATGTCTATGTAGGTCTATGTAGGTCTACATAGCAGCTTGGGCTTTTCCTGATGCCCATGGTTGACTGCTTCAACGTACAGCACGGTGGTTAAGATGGCCGACGGCCAGTGTGCAGTGACTGGGGACGTCAGCCATCTGGAGAACAGCCACCTAGTCCCTGAGGAGGAGGCCGCATGGGTGTGTTGTGGGGTCGCCCTTCAAGACTCTTATTGCTCATTTGAGCTCCAGTGGATCCTCAGGGGAATGAATGGAATTACAAACAACACTGAAGGCATTAATTCCCTGCCGAACTGCCTCGCCTTGCATGCCAACCTCAGCGCAGTGGGTATGGACAAGGGCCACTTTGTCTTTGCCTAGGAATGGCCAATTTCGCGGTGGAATATCATCCCGAGCTATCAGGATGCCGCGTCGAATCCACCTGTAAACGTCTATGTGGGATTCGCCTGGAGCCTATTCAAGACTCTTCTTTGTGAACTTTCACTGGATCAGTCCATCATGACCATCAAGGAGCCCAACTTCCCAGATGTTACACCCGCCTCCAAGCGCAAATGCACGGAGGGCAACAACACCAGACATGACGAGCAGGATGCGAATGCCGGTGGTGGTCACAAGGAGCAGGGGCAAGAGCAGGACAATGCCGACGAAGGGCTAACCGACGACAAAAGCCCTCAGGAATCTGACGACGACAATGCACACAAGCCTCCCCTCAATGTGGACACTTGGACGGAGCGTGATGTCGAGACTGCCGAGAGCCTGGATGCCGATCTCAATGGCCAACCTCTAGGTGAGCTTCAATGTGATGGATCGGCCCCTGACAGCGCCTTACGAGGCAGTAGGCATGTACCGGGGATACTCAAAGGCCATTCGCTTCAAGCACAAGTACCAGAAGCAGCACCCCGAGGTCTCGGCGGTGTGGTGCGCACGTGTGGCTCGTATGGGGGAGGATGATGACGAACAGGTGGTCTGACCCATGAGCTATCCTCACCCCAAATCTTCAAACCAACAACGACTACATCCCCTCTTTAACACTATGCACAACCAGAACGTGGAAATCGTACAGGCGCTGTTCGCTGCCGACGCAGACATCCATGTCCAGAACCACAATACACTCAACATACTTGGGTTGCGGCACCGTTGAACTCCACTTGTTCTTTCTTCAACAAGGTGTAGACCCCAATCTCTAGGATCGTTCTGGAGAGACACCACTTCACTGTGCTTTTATGGTGAGGAGCCCGAGTTCACGATGGCTTCCGTTGAGACTTTACTCCGTGTTACGACCAAATTAGACTCGTAAACCAGTTGGATTCGCTGGGCAATGGTTTGATGATGAGTCAATCAGACCTGACGGTGAAGCGACTGGAATATAATCAGCCGATTTAGGTGAAGCACGGGAGATGCCGAGATTGTTTTGACTTAGTCAAAATTTCGAGTAGGCCAAAATTCAAACTTGTCATAGCACGAAGATTGTACCACATACCACATGGCGATGAAAATACCTTCCATTTCTATGTTTTAGATTTTCGAAAAGTGCCCTTGTGCACCCGCAATCCTGCCCATCAATTACCGATCAATGCCCCTATTCCCACTCGGGAAGTCTGCACTTTCCTTTATTACTAGACAATGTTGTTCTGTCCAGTCACCAACCCAGATCCAGCATGTGTCCAGAGGGCAAATGAATGTCTCTGCCACCTCTGGAACGTTCTGAATCTCCGCCCACACCAGGAACAAGCCAGCATTAACATGATCAAAGGGGTCTCAACACTACTTGATTTTCCCACCAGTGGCAGCAAGACACTCACTTTTTGGTGGCCTTTATTGTACCACTGGGCACCCAATGATGATACAGAGGAAACACGCAAGAATCTCCTTGTTATCAGCCCGCTTGTGGCCTTGATGGGAGAACAGGCCAATGACTTGATCCAGCGCGGAATCCCAGCTATCGTGCTGACTTCGGAGACACCAAACTTGGAGCAGGCTCTCAAAGTATGTTTCTTTTCTCTTTCTTATATTCAAATCGCTTATCTGCTTAGGATTTTGGTCTCAATAAATCCTGTGTCGCCTTTGTTAGCCCGGAAATGGCTATTGGAAAGTCCTTCCACCAACATGTCCTGAAGTCCGAGGTCTTTCAGGCTAATAACATCGGCCTTGTCATTGATGAGCTCCATGCTGTGGATGAGTGGGGCACTGAAGATTTCCAAGTTGCATACAGCGAGCTAGCAACCCTTATCAAATGCTTGCCCACTGGTGTCCCACTCATGATGGCCTCAGCCACTTTGCCCCCCATCCTTCGAACCAGTGTCATCTACAAGCTCGGTGTCTCCACCAACTATGACCACCTTGCATTTTCGAACACGAAACCAAATATCGGCCTTTCTGTCCGAATCCTCCAGCATAAACTTGGCTCTTATGCTGATCTTTTACCTCTTTTCCTCGAAAATACCGCCGGTGCTGCCGAATTTCCCCAGACCTTAATCTATGTCAACTCTCGCAAGGAAGCAGAGGAAATTCAGGATTCTCTGCAGCACCACTGCCCGGAAGCCATCCCTGTTGTGGCCTTCGAGTTCTACCATCGGTATATTGCAGAGTCACAGAAGGTCCACATCCAAGAGAACATCCGAGATGGCACTCTTCGGGGGGTTCCTACTACCGATGCTCTCAGGGTGGTAGGTGATCTCTGTACACCAGTTATCCACAATCCATTGACATACCTATTACAGGGCATCAACTTTTCCCATATCAAGTGTGTTGTCCTTTGGCGTGAACCCAGGACCTTTCTCTCACTCATCCAGAAGGCCAGGAGATGTGTTCACATGATGAGTGACAGGGGTGAGGGGATTTTATTTGTTACCCGAGCCTCATATGCACAGCATCTTGCGAACCTCGAAGCCGAGGGGGAGGGAAGTGATGCGGAAAGCAACACAGGGGAACCCGATGATGCCCCAGAAGTTCAAGCTGCCGAGGGTGAGCAGATGGACCGTGAGGCAGCAGTCAAAGTTGCAGATGAAGATGAGGGTGGTGAGAGTGTACCGGTAGATGTTTATTTCTTTCAGGTGGGAGCTCGAGGTCGCTTATAGTTTT
Source organism: Mycena albidolilacea (assembly GCA_029282495.1). NCBI lineage: Eukaryota > Fungi > Basidiomycota > Agaricomycetes > Agaricales > Mycenaceae > Mycena > Mycena albidolilacea. The sequence goes on along the minus strand of JARIHO010000005.1, from coordinate 1,426,115 downwards.
TCAGATGGTGACCCAGGCATGTCATGGGAAGAAGTGTTCAGCCTTGTCTGCATTCGAGGCCCAAGACCGGCTCTTCCTCTCATGCTTTATTGTAACCTCGCAATGTCACCGTAAGCCCTGGAGCACATATTTCAAGAATGATAAGAAAAGTGAGTATTCCTACTGTAAAAATGACCACACAGAAATTGATTGTTATAGAGCCTTTCTTCAAGCTGATACCTGGAGCTCCATGCTGCGACAACTGTAATCCTGACCTTTTTGAGGTCGATGCCGTTGCTGTTGTTCCACCCGCACGCAAGCGCCCAGGACGCGGCTCCAAACCCACGGCAGAATTAACCACAGCAGTAACCGACCAATTAGACCTCTGGCGCTCAGTAAAAATCTCTCGTGACTTTCCTCGGCAGTCAATCATCATAGGGAAGCTCATCCTACCGAATAAAGTCATTGAAAAAAGTTCCGAGTGGCTGCAGGCAGTCACTACACCCGATATATTCTTCTCAAGCATTGAATGGAAGTGGGGCACTCATGATAACTGCAAGTATGGGAACGAGGTGGTCACTGTCATTGGCGACATTTTGCAGGATCACCCAGATGCAGAGCAGGACAAACGCGATGCAGCTCAGCGAGAAAAGGTGTTTTTGGAGCTAACAGCCAAAGCTAACAAACAACTGCACGAGAAGCACAAGGCTATATTCCAGGAATGTTGGGATGCTGTTTACAATATCACAACAGAGAAGATGGTGTCTCGTGGACGAGGCGCAACGAAATGAATAGAACCCGAGCGGCTTTGTCAACCTTTTCTGGCACTTCCCCGGAAATCGGTATGTGTTTCCTCTACTTGATCAGACGGTTTATCTTTTGTCACAGGCACATGTGCTCTACTACACCGTCATTGGCCATCCAATATCAATGGCCATGATCAAGACTCAGATGAATGCCCCTCGCCCCGGGTATACAAACCTCACGAGCTTTGTGGCAGATTGGAGGCTAATGTTCGCCAATGCCCGCGCATATAATATTGATGACTCTCCCATCTTCACCGCCTCTATGACACTTGAGAAGGCCTTTGACACAGCACTTGACACAGGCACAGAAAAATATGGTTTACAAATTAATTTAGATGCTGAACAATCTATCAACTCTTAGGTACTACTTGTATTAATCCATATCATCAACCATTTTGGCGGTGGTCGCAACCAGCGAATCAATCATCTTGTACGGCTCCTCATCATCCATAGCCAGGTCTTCCTGGCTCACCTCATAATCCTCCTGTGTGTTCTCCTCATCAAGAGCTGTGGTGTCATTCGCTCCCTCCATGTTCGACCCTCGGGGAACAAGACTGTAGACAGTCATAGGTGCGGTGTACCGTGAAAATGCACCATGTGTGTTGACATAGTTTGCACCCTCCTCGAACAAATCATGAACATGCACAACTTGGTCCTTCCAAGGCCTGTCGGACCACAGCTCCTGGATACGATCTTTCTGGAGTGCCTCCGCTACACACAGGATCTCGTTCTGCATATCAGGCACAGTGTGCTTGGTGCCGTAGTCGGGGATTTTGAAGGTCGCATGCACTGTCTTCATCGCATCACGCAGCGCAAAAATACAGACGGTGATACGTCCAAGCCAGCTCCAGCTTCGATTGACGCCTTTCGCATTGTAGACAATCTTCGCCCAGAAATTCTGGTGCTCTTGCAACAAGTCAACTTTCTTGAACCGATTAATAATTCCGGTGATGTTGACAAGCCAATTGTGAAGGAAGAATTTTCTAAACAAAAGTTAGAAGGACACGACAATGATTTTACACCTCAGGGAGCACCGCCAGAATGACGTAAAGGTCCCTTAAGGTGGGTTCTTTTGTAGTACGCAAACCCACCTTAAGGGACCACATCCGCGCGGCGGATGCTAGTCAAGAATTTGTCAACAATGTGTCATGTTCCCGTTTGGGAAACATGCGGCGGGCGGACCACCCGCCCTGCCTCGATTAGCGCTGTATCCGCCATTATACCCCACACCGCCGCCTCCCCTCTCCCATCAGCACCCCGACTAATGTTTTCAGTCCTTCTAGGTCCAATTTGACCCAAAATTCAGCACGCAGAACACAGCGCCGGCTCATCACCGGCCCCGCCCTCGATTGGTCCATCTACCGCTCCTTTGTCGGGTGGGCAGCTTCCCCTCGCGATCCTGCATCCACTCTGATCTTTTCCGGTCTTCTAGGTATGATTTGGCTTGAAACTCCTTCTCCTAGAGCGAAGCGCGGACACGTACGCCCACCACCTGCTCCGCCCATAATTGGTCCATCTATCGCTATTTTGTCGCGTTGGCGGCTTCCCCTCGCGTCTCTGAATACACCTTACTTTTCCATGCCCTGCTAGAGTTAATTTGCCTTAAATTCATGTCCTAGAACGAAGCGCAGACGCGTCCGCTTGCTGATACTCACACGGGTATTAACTCAAATTTTGTCTACAAGGCCTGTAGTTTGAGCAGTAACCTTCCAGCGAATAGATATTTTGCTCCTTTTGCTCTACCCTACTGGATTCCGACTTGTGGAGCCTAGCGCGGACGTGTCCGCCAAATGGTTGTGCGCCCCACTGCTTCAGTTCTATTGCTTTGATACTGCACTTCGAGCAGCTGTTTGTTATTTAACACTTTCCTTCCACATGGGCTCATTTCCACCCGATATCGTTGCCGCGGGATAGCGGCAGACACGTCCGCCACTCTGGCCCACTCCAATGCACATTCCCAAATTTCCTTGGTTTGGTCTTGAAATACTGATTGATGCATTTCTTTCTAACGTTCTCTCCCTTCTAGATTTCACTCAACTAAGTTTCAAGCCCTTGGGCAAATGGCGGACACATCCGCCCCACCACTCACAATACACACTGATTGTCTTGCATTGAACAGTTACATCCATTCTCTTTGGCAATGTACTGCTGCCATTCCGACCTCTTTGAATCTGAGATATCAATAATATCTTTCCTCTTTCCAATCAAGGTCTTGCAGACGACTCAGGATAATCCTGTATCAGGGAAGTCGAATCTCTTAAATGATTTAGGTGCGAAAAGGGAAGTAAGTGGGCTTATAATCGAATTATTCACTTGAAATTCTCATTGTAGAGGTACTTAGAACTCGGGCAGGAACTTTAGGGTTGGAAAGTAAACTGAGCAGCAAGTTGCAGTTGCTGCCAGCAACTGAACAGTTCAATGTTCGGCGCGGCCCCCTCGGGATGATCTGATCAGGTAGCTTTTTTTTTTTTTGCCGCTCGGTGCTTTCCAATCCCAACGACTCAGGCGCGTCTTCGGACAATGACTGCCGCTCGGCGGACTCGTCTGCGCCGTTGGCGGACGCATCCGCACACCTGCAACGTAAACTCCGGTGACGTTTGATCTCACCTGGTCAACCAATCAGCATGCGAATAAATGTCGGACGAATCCATTATTTTTGCACTGTGCTCATTTCCAGCACTTCGAGGGCTCTTGAAGTACGGGATATCATTCTGGATACATTCCGGATTAGTTTTGATTTATTTCAGATTTTTGTATCACCTATGAAACTCGTGCACTTGGTTGGTGTATGCTTGCCCCAGATTCAACTGTAAACTTTAGCGGCCTTTCGGGCGGTTTGATGCACCCAATATCACATTTGGCGGAAAAATCTAAAATAAATCAGACTAGAACCAGAGGGTATTCAGAATTATATCCCACCCCAGAGAAGTGCTGAAAGCATTAGAAATGAGTCCGATAAAAAAAGATCAAATTAGATGGACTTTTATACGGCTGCTGATTGGTTGAGCGGATGAGGTAAAACACCACCGAAACTTACGTTAAGGTGTGCGGATGCGTCCGCCAACGGTGCAGACACGTCCGCCGATCAGCCGGGTCCAACGCAGAGTCGAAAACATGTCTGAGCCCACTCTGCTGTTGTGGTTGGTAGCCAGCGCAATCTATTATCAAACAATGCGGGCCGAACTTTCAACTTCAACTTCAACTTTACTTCCACTTGCTGTGGCGCCATTCAGATAACTTTCCAACCCTCAAATTCTTGATCTTCGTTTCCGGAATACACATCTGCTTCTAACTGTGCATTGTATCTTTCGCATGCAATTTTTTTTGTTAACTTGTATGTCATGAATCTGAGAACTTTTGTGCTTGTGGCAGACAATATTGTGTACCTGCCTCTGCCTTGAAAATATCTGTTAACACTTTTGGTAAAGATCTGCCGGGCTGCCCATTAGAATTTGCATCGCTTGAGCAGAGCTACATGTTACTAGTGAATCTCTCATGTAATATTATCTTTAGCCTGAAGACTGATCAGATGAAAACAACTGTGCTCTCGATCTGCTTAGCTGGAAAGTAATCAAAGTAGCATTTCAGATGAAATAAAGTTGAGCTTGCAGCCTCAAATTGGGAGAGTGAAGTGTACAATGGAGCAGCAGACATATCTGCCTATGTTCAACTTCGCCGCAATCCGTGCAAATATACGAAAGGAGTCGCTCAGAATGGAATAGGCTGGGAAGTCAAGCAAGAGGTTGGAGGTAGAATTATATTGATAGAATTCAGAAAACAAAGAGGTCGGGGAAGGCGGACATGTCCGCCGTTGTGTTTGAAATTTGGGACTCGGGTAGTTTGAATCTAGATGGAAGCCAACATTTAAAAGACAAACAACTGTTCAAAATGCAAGACTAGTCCGAGGAAAGCCGGCAAAAGAAGTGGTGCATATAATACAGTGGCGGATGTGTCCGCCGCCGAATCGGGGGAGGCAGAATGCGCATAAATCGATCCCGGATGGAAGAAGGGTGTTGGATTTTAAACAGCTGCTTAAGTGCAGTACTGATACAATGAAGCTGCAGCAAAGGTCGGGGATACAATTGAGTGGCGGATGCATCCGCCACGGTGCTCTGCAAGTCGGATTTGGGTCAGATTGGATTTACATCTAAGGAAGGTATCAGTTGCAAGCTCACCATTTGAAACGAGTTCCCCGAGTCTCAAAATTCAACCACAAACCAAGTTTTACGATTAATGGGCGGACGCGTCCGCGCAATGTTCCAGGCCCCGAATTTCGAGCTGAATTTAGCCTGGAGCAAATGAAGAGACCACATTGGATGCAGAGACGAGAGGGAAAACTGTTGGCAGACCAATCAAGAGCGAGGCGGGTGGTGCGCAGACACATCCGGACAGTGTTCCACGTACCAAATTTCAAGTTGGATTGAACAATTTAGCTACATACCATACTGATACGAGAAGGGAAGCGGCGGTGCGGGTTATGGCAGTGGGTACAGCGCTAATCGAAGGCGGGGCGGGTGGTCCGCCCGCCGCATGTCTCCCAAATGGGAACATGACACATTGTTGACAAACCTCTTGACTAGCGTCCGCCGCGCGGATGTGGTCCCTTAAGGTGGGTTTGCGTACTACAAAAGAACCTACCTTAAGGGACCTTTACGTAATTTGGCGGTGCTCCCTGAGGTGTGATTTTAGTGGTGTACTGTAAGACAGGATCATATGTCTTGATGTGATTAAGAGTTTCGAAAAAGGCATCTGCATATTTTGGCATGGTCTTCGGGCTTCGCATCATGACTGCCCAGATGCGGAAGACCAGAATGACACGCCCAATGTCACCAGCCTTGATCGACGAGACAAGTAAAAGGTATAAGAGACAGTCGCGGTTGTACAGCACAGAGTTCTCGAATGCAGCATCGTGTGTGGCCTCGTTCCGTGTGCAGGCATCGTCGTAAGCAGCGGTTGTGTAAAGTGAGCTATAGACCTTTCCTGCAACAGCCACAAAGTCCCCAAAACTCGCCTTCGCCGCCCACTCGGGGAAAGAAGCTTCTTCGCAGTGGATGCGGAAAGCGTCTCAGACATGGCCTTCAGACGAAATCTGCAGTAGCTCGTGGCACGGCTTCTAAGGCACTGCTTTTTTCGACTTCCAGCCAGCGGAGATCAGCTTTCGCTGCAACAGTTGAATATGCTCCCAGCAAAGACCACCCGGAATGGTAGCATTGGGCTTTCCCCAATGCTTGTTCACGATGAGACGATTCCCCGCCATCTTGGCGTGGAAAATTCCAAGCCTCCGTACGAGTGGCTGCATGCTTTCAAGAGGATCGGTGCTATTGCGACGCGCACCCTCAACCTAGAATTAAAAACGCATCAGCAAGGAATTAAATCAGGAAAGTAAATCACGGTACAGTATTGACAAGATTGTCTGTTAATAGATCCCCGTTAGCGAACACAAGTCCGTGGTCCTCGAGATCTGAGCTCGACGCTTTCAGCTGCTCAAACAGCTTGTTTATCTGATATTCCCCTCCAAAGTAGATTCGTCCTCGTGCATGGCGGAAAGCGGAAACTGTTCTGTCTTGTGAAGCTGAATTTGGTCGATCTCGGGACAGGACTCCAACAGAGGCTTGCGATGTGCAAGCTCGGGGATGTACTCCAATGCAATGGACCTGAGCTGCCAAATTAAACATTGCTCGGTGTTCTCGGCATCGGAAGGCGAGGGGAGTGTGTCGGCGGCGGTCCACGGATAATTAGGTACTGTAGAGGTATGCTCTGTCTTCATGCTGAATGGCAGAGTACCACGCGGCGTCCGAGATTCGTTGGTAAATGGATTATAAATGGGGATGAGGGTGGCAGTTGTTCCATTGTCGAAATGATTCTTGTTATCGAGACGCTGAGATTCGACTTGAAAAGCGATGTTGAGGTTGTCCCAGACGAGCGAGCACATACAAATTCGCCAGACCACCTGAAATTGAACAACTCCTTCGCGGGAAAGAGTGTCGAGGTAGTTCATCACAGACTTGTAAGACAGTGATGTGCCGGCATGCGCAAACACCTTGATTTCGCATTTTGACGCCCCGGATCCAAGCAGGAATAGAGCGATCACGGCCTGGAAGTTGTTGGCCTTCTGTGAGCAAAGGATGCTCATCATCGCGCAAACTGTGGTGAAGACCTGTCCCAATCCGGAAGATGTCAGTAAGTACCCATATGCGGCAAGTGATAACTTCACACGTACCAAACTTCGGTCGTGTCGGGTCTCGGGGACCTCTGTACTTGGGCTATGGGTGCTTGAGGCAGCAGTGAGAACTTCCCACAGCGTCGGAGCCATCTCCTTCAGCTTCATACCCAGTCCCTGCATGTCAAACGAACTCAGAAGGTGTGTAACCTGAGTTTTTGACTCGCGGGTCAGGTAATTCTGAATGGCCTGCCCCTCGCACTGCACTAGATCGGCCAGACGCTTAGAGAGGAAGGCATCGACACTCTCCGGTGCGCGTTCGACCCATTTGTCCAATAGCCCGGGGCCGTGGGTTCGCAGAGCCTTGGTTACCATTGCAGTCGTCTTTGGGTCCTCTGGTCTGGCGGCAAAGGAAAGTTCAAATACTTTGTGCATGGGGGTACCGTCGGACATGAGGTGCTCCAGCGCACTGTAAACGTCTCCCTGCTTGGCTCTGTCTCGCTTCTGAGCCGCATCCCTCTCCACCTCAAGCTGCAGCATTTTCGCTTCGACATGGGCAACTGTCTCCCGGGCTTCCTGTAAGTTTTTCCACTCAGGCATTTGCCTCTGTGCTCGAATGCCATGAGGATTGCAATGCGGAGCGGATACGCGAGGCCTGCTGCTATAGGCCTTGACAGGGCTCGGCCGAAATGGCGAGGTGAGTGGGCCGCCACCAGAGGGAGATGTGGGAGGAGTTTCAGGAAGAGGTGAGTCCCGAAGTGGAGGTAATTGCAGCTGCAACGGAGTCGGTGCATGGTTGGGTGCCTCGTCAATGAGCAGCTCGTTGTCGTCGTCCCAGAAAATCGGTGAGCCGGGGGCACTACTCAGAGGGAGAGGATCGTCGCTTGGAAAGTCCTCCTCAAGCTGCGGGCCCGGGTGATTGCATATAGAAAGGATTCTTATACGAGAAAATTTAGGGTCGTGAGAGCGGAAAATCACCCTTTTGGGAAGCCTGGGCCAGGTCCTGTCCGGACAAAAACAACGCGATCTCGAGGAAATCTGTCCGGACAAAAATCGAGGATTTCCGGAATTTTGGGCCCTAGCCTCCAAAGGGATTGTCAGGGGTCCTGCTTTGATCGATTGTCATCAAAACCCTCCGGCGAGCCCTGGTATCGAGTCTACGACCAAATATGGATCTCAATGCTTATCGGAAAGGCAGATCCAGGTCAAGGGATTCGTAAGTAGTCAGTAGTACATACATCCAATCGTGAAATAAATCCAACCAAGTCATACCGTCGTAAAATACAGCATCCATGTCGCCACGAATGAAGAGCGCACTCTCTAATGGCGTCCCGAATCAGATCGTAAACACCTCCGCGTTGAACGCCACTCCGCCCGCCGCGCGGCCCTTCCCCAAGTTCGCCAGCGCCACCGCATTCCCGGCCTCGCGAATTAAGCTCCCGGGGCCCGCTGCAAAGACTGCGACGCCGCCGCGCCCGCTCACCTCCCCCGGCTCCTGTCCGCCCTTCTCCAAGTCCGCATCCCTTAGCTCGTCCGTCGACGCCGACGCGCTCGAAGCCCCGCTCGTGCTGTCCCGCCCCTTGATGGGCCCGAGGTCGCCGCAGCAGTCCGCACCGGGCGCCGCGACGGGGTCGAGCAGGCGGTCGAGCACCTGGCCGACGGAGGGCCGCGCCTCGGTGACGGTGCATCCTGGGATGCGCGGCACGGCGGTCGGGTCGCAGAGGCAGGTGACGAAGATGCGGATGCGGAGGTCGAGCTGCGCCTCCGGGCGCGCGGCGAGGGTGGCGATTTGGAGGAGGTGCGGGGCGAACCAGCTGATCGCGCCTGGGGGGGGGGGGGGGGGTCAGTGTGGGTACGAGTGCGACATGTAACAGAGGAGGAACACCCACCGAACGAGCGCACACACCAGCACCATACGACCCGCCGGGTCTTCTCCCCGTCGCGCCTCCCCAGCCGCACACACCGCCCCACCAGCTCGTCGAGGACGCCGAGCGTGAACGTCACGCCGCTCCCGCCGGCAAAGAGCAGCACGCGCTCAAAGTCGCCTACACGGAGCGTGGGTCCGCCGTACGGGCCCTCGAGCATGAGGTGCGCCTCACGGCCGGGAAGCTCGTCCTCGTCGTCTTCAGTGCGTATGGGCGCGGGTGCCTCGCGCTTCTCGTGCACAATCTCGTTGTGCCCCTCGCCTTCTCCCGCCTCGAGGTCTGCCTCTGCATCGGCCGTGTCGACGTCCGCGTCCACGGGCGTGCGGGAAAACTCGTGCAGCGCGCGACTCCAGTCACCGCATACGCGGGCAGCGAGGAGCATGCCGATGGGCCCGCCGTCGGGAGCTGGGGAACAAGTAAGTCGGGGAGTAATAGTAGTGGATTGGGGCACGGACCTCGTAAGCAGCTCACTGCCGGGTCCGCGCAACAGACGCTCAGCGGGTGCGCCTCCCAGGCACGTCCGCCAATGAGCGCGCGCATCTGAACGTGTTGGCCGGCGCGCCAGCCTGTACGCGCGAGAGGGATGTGGATCTGGGAATAATTATAAATATCCGAAGAAGGAAGAAGGATGGAAGGCAAGACAAACCAAAGACATCCCCCCGTCCTTGCCCTCCACGCGGCCCACCACGACGCGCCAGCGCACGACACGCAGAAACACATCCGCCGCGTAGAACGCAATGGGCGGGAAGATCCACGGTGTCGCGTAGATGGTGTGGTAGCAGATCGTCACGAAGAACGCGGGGAAAGTGAGGAAGCTGGGTGGCATTATCAGTAGGTTGCCCGCCCATATCAAGTAAATTTGAAACTCACTGGATGACCAAGAACGCGCTGTAGCACCACCGCCGTACGGGCGCGACACTCGTGAGGACGATGATGCAGAGCGTGGCGAGGGCAGCGACGCCGGAGGATTCTTTTTGCTGTGTGAGGATCGGGAGGTCGAAGATCTGCGATTGGGTTGGTCAAATGTTTGGTAGGTAAATGGGAGGGGAGAGGGACTTACGACGTGGTTATTGATCCAGAGAGCACCATGGACCATTGCGCCGAGAAAGAGGAAACGTCCAGCCCATCTGGAAAACGAGGCGTCAGTAATCGGTTACCAGAATGGAAGAAACTCACCGATGAATATAGTTGAGCTTCGTATAGTCGACTCCGGGACCAAGAAGCAGGGCGGTGAGCGGCGAGTTCTTGGAAGCAAAGAGGAAGACCGGTGGCAGTTGCGCCAGGGCGATGAAGCCTAGAAGGAATGAGACATTGAGAAAGAGAAAATCAAAACACTTACCAGCTCTGTTGGGATTCTCCATGAGCGGCACCTGGAGTATGATGCAGACGAGGGCAAAGACGGCGTAACCCGCGACGACAACCACTATTCCCGCCAAAATCAACCAATCAGGTACAACGAGGAAGGAGACAAAACCCACTCTGCCCCACATTGAGCGGAATTCCCGGCAAGCTCCAGAGTCGGATGCTGTCGAGTAGGCGTCCCATAGTCTTCAAGGGACTGCCCTTCTCTTCCTCAAGTGTCTTGGGCTCAAGTTTTGTATCCGGCTCCTGGGTCGGCACCTCCTCATATTCCCCGCGGACTCGTACACCCAGCAAAGCAGTCTGCTGCAGATTTTGCAAGCGGAAAGCCCTAGGTGCGGCCAGCAGAATGCCGAGACCGAGAGCAGCGCACCACATTGCGGTGAAGCGAATCTGCCATTTCGGATCCTCTGTGTAGGATTCGTACGGCAGGAGGTCCGTCGGGATAATTGGGGGCGCGCCGTGATCCACTGACATTGCGGTTCAAGTGGTTTAATCTCCCAGAGGTACAGTAGACCGATTCCGTTCAGATCCTAGGCTCGCAGATAGTGAGCCGTTTGTGGTCGTCCTGAGAGACTCTAGTCGTTGTCCCTGAGCCCGTAAGTCAGAGTTCGTCGCAAGCAGGGATTAAATATATGCGTCGACAAGGGAATCGCAAAGCCGGCAGGAGCCGGCAATCAATTTGACAGTCTATATATAGCCTTCTGTTCGGAAGCGCTTTATCTTCCCGGGCCAGGCTCTCAGCGGACTTGTAGCAATTTCTTTCTTCTCCTTCAAAGTCTGTTTATAATCACGGCTCAAGCGCTGCTCAACCCTGACCCTCTGGAGAGCTCAAGATAGCAACACAGAAAGTTACCCGGTCCCACCGAAGAATCGGCCAAGATACCACTGGACGTTATTTATAGGTCGACTGCAGCAGAGACTCATTTTTGGACACGGTGGGGTAAGACGGATGTCTTGTCGGCAAGTACGAAGCGCGCAAACATGGCGCGCGTCGCAAGTCTGCGACTTACGTGGCTCAATTCAAGGACAACTTCGTCTTTTGCTCAGTCCCGGACTCGTATTAGATACTCATCCCTCAAGTCCAGTTGTAGTCACGACTCAGTCGCCCTGGACTCTGGAGAGCTTAAGATAGCGATAGAAAGTTACACCCGAAGAATCAGCGAGATGCAACTGGAGATTATTCATAGGACCTTGATAAAGCCCTGGTATTAGGAGTTGTGGCGCTTTACAGCGCCTCGGCGGGTGCGCATGGTAACTTCAACAGCCAGGCCAGGGGCGGGAGTTGCCGCCGTGCGGTATCTGCGAGGAATGAACGGCATAGAAGGACTTTTGGATCGTCGAAGGATCATTAAGGCGGTCAGCGGTATCAACCTAGCCCTAGGGCCAGAAATGTTGATGCATCGCAGGCACCAAATACGCCTGTTTCGGCGGTCTGCCGCCTTGGCACTGGATCCGCCTGTGGCCGATTGAACCAATCCTAGGAAGAGGTATTCAAACTCAAAAAAGAAAACTATCAAGCGTTTCCAGACCTCAATATATTCGACTGTCTTGACGACCGGAGTGGTTACAATTACGCAGCCAGTACTCGCAGAGATTTACATGACGCAAATTGCCTCGACGCTGACTGAGAAGGACCAAGGATGAGCTTCATAGGCGCTAGGTGTGCATGTCCGGGGTGCAGAACAGATTCCTTTCTTGCAGCGGCGAATCCACCGAAATGTCATTCCTAACCGGCTTCAATGGTCTTGATTCCTATCTCAAGGCGGGACTTAGGTTCGGGTTAGTCGCGCAGCTGAATGGCGACAGCAAAAACACTGTTTCGCAATCGTTCAGAACAAAGCAACAGCCACCGAGCTAAATATTGTGTCGAGAAATAATATTACGCTCCAGGAGGATGAGTCGAAACTTCTCAAGGTCTGCCTTTCCCGTTTGAAACATTTAGATGAGAATTTAATTCGAAACGATTGGATTTGAAGACATCATCCTGCATCTATGCGAGGTCGGGCGGTGGGCAAGGCGTCTTGGACCAAGATTGTAGGCTTAATTTTTGTAATTCTTTGTTACTGTGAATCAAGCAGCTTCATCCCTCTGTATGACGACGAAAGGCATCGAGAGCAGAATAAACTAGAAAATTCAAAATACATCCTCCTCTAAATTTCTTTCCATGTCTTCCACCATCTCGCAATCTTCGCCTTCAAATCGGGATCCAGGACAAAGGGCCGGAGGACTTTTACAACCTCCAAGCAGGCTGTACGCATCGCAAGAACCACAGGTATATGCCCGGTTGCATCAGCTTTTTCGACCGTCGTCGCTCCGAACTGCAGAAGGAGCTCAACGGGTGCCGCCACATTTCTCAGGCAAGCATAATGAAGCGGTGTCCGTCCGGAATCATCTTCGTTATTCGGGTCCACTCCATGTTCGAGGAAGAAGCGGACCATCTCGACCGACTCCACAACAGACAACACATTCAGTGATTCGGTGTCCTTGGCATGGATATTTGCGCCTGCAGCAAGTAGCGCGCGCACGATGTCCAAGTCGGCGGCGTTAAACAGGGGAGGGGTTCCGTATTGGGCGCGCAGGTCTGGGTCAGCACCCGAGGCGAGCAGGAACTGGACTAGCTCAAGATTCCCGGTGGATGCAGCGCAGTAAAGCGGAGTAAAGCGATTGGAAGGTGCATAATTGGCGGCTGCTCCCTCCCTTATAAGGTATTGGGAGACTTCCAGGTTCCCAGCAAGCGCTGACGACAAGAGGCCTTCGCTGAGGTAGTGCTCCTGCGTTTCAAACTCGTCTAACACCAGACCATGGTGTTCGGCGGAAACAGACCGTGGGATGGGGACGGAAGCGAGAAGTCTGACTGTTTCCAGGTGCCCTCCGCGCGCTGCATGATCCAAGGCCGTCAAGCCCTCTGTGCGTCTGTGCGCTGTCTCCTCTCCACATATCCCTAGCAGTTTGACGACCATGCCCACACATCCCATACTTGCTGCAATGTGCAGAGGGCCGCATGACCTGCTATAGAAAAGAAATTCGCCGTCGAATCTGATTTTAGCGTCGTTGAGTTTGTCGAGCGTGCTTTCCTGCTTGTGTTGGACGGCAAAGAAGAGGGCAAATTGGCCAAGCTCATCGACGCTTGCACAGAGGTCGTAAAGAGCTTTGTTCACGGTACGATGGAAGGCGGTGTTTGCCTAAGAGAGCGCGTTAATGGAAGCAAGATCGGGGACGAGCTCCGGGTATGGGGAGTGGAATCCCGGTAAACGGCCCCCCGGGTCGAGTATTTTTTTTCGAGTGAGAAAAGATACGATGTGAAGTATCAGTTCGGGAGGAAATTTAGTGAGTCCCATCGTAACTCGAGGGTTTGATGTTCGTTGAAAGCAAGGTTCGAACGTGCGAAAATCGGGAAGTTCTGTTCATCTGTTCAACTCGTTCAAAACTCGTTCAACCATTTGCGCACGACGACCAACTTCAATAATAGCTCAAGTCCAAATAAAATACTTCGACCCAACGAAGAAGGATATCACATAATGTGACGAGCAACCTAACATTCTCAATTTCGCAATTTTTTAAATTTCTGGTTTTTAATTCTGACCCGTGTCTTCGCGCGTCCCCGATACACAGGATTCGTCTTTTTTTCCCCAGGCTGTATGCGCCTCTAATTCCTTATTCACCTGGGTGACGCTGACACGTCAATTCACCCCTCAAATCGGTCTCCTCCGAATGGGTTCTGAGTTCGGAGCGGAAAAGGCTTGGGTTCACGTTCCTGCCGCAGATACAGTAGCGCACTCGTTTTGTTGCCAGGGGATCGTCCGGCAGCAGCACTCGCATGCACATACGGACTTGTGCTTTGTAAGAGGACGCACCCTCCGGGATATTCTGGCTCCTATTGTCTGGAAATTGACCAGCTGGATAGCTGAGGTGGGTCGCCGGAAAGCTCTGACTATCGAGAACAAGCCCACCTGGGTTCTGCCAAGTCCCGGTTGAGACATGCGCTCAAGGATGAAATGAGGAGGATCAACGGGGTACCGACTCTTGCCTGTGCGACAGATTCTCAACGCCGCTGCTCGTTCGCCCGATCCAGAAATTCGGGCAAAATGGCGCCAAGAAAGCAGACCTCGTATCGCCGAAAATTTCTTCAGTCTGTGCCCCCGACCGTGCTTCAGAGTGTACATCCAAGAACTTCTCTTGCCAGTGGGTATCCTGTTCCATAATCGAAACATCGCACGGCACTCAACGCCCGTACAATATTTGGACAGCGCCGAATTCCTTTATACTATCGCTGCGTCGCCTTGAATACCACGTCTGATACAAATCGCGGGAACTGTGAGATCGTGAAAGACGGTGAGAAGTCTAATAAGGGTTATGCGCGTATTGTAAGCAAGATCTCTAGAAACAGACGTGTGTAATAAATAAAAGGCCTTGATCATGAAGAGTCGAGTTCGCGATGCTCGTCAATAACGAGAATATATCCTGCAAACCAAAGAATTAGTATGAACACCTGAGAAGGGTGTAAAGGACCAACGAGCTGCTCGCAATGCCCCAAGTGGCCTTGGTTCTCCTGGCTCCGCCACTGCAACGCGTATGGATCATACCGTAGCCGACAACGGGGTCGACAAAGGGCGGCAGCTCCATCTCGAGTTTCTCGTGTTTGCGCTTCGCGAGGTCGAGGACGTCCGACAGACGCACAATGCTCTTCGGGGAGTTCTGGATGTGTTCCCGTTTGAGCGTGTCCATTTCCTTCGGGGTGAGTTTATACACGCGCTTCGCGTCGCTGGGGTACAAGCCCTATCGAAGGATGCGTAAAGGACGCGTCGAATAACAGGTATCGAGACCACAGACGTACCCTGGTACCGGCTGGCCAGTAAAATGTCGGACTCTGCGTGGCAGGCGCGAGTGTCGCTTCCCATTCCTTCTGTAATTCGCGCTTGTTTTTGTTGACCAGCTTCTGTATATCCTCTTCGTCGCGTTCCTCTTGGGTCATGTCCTTCCGGTGCTTCTTGGGAACGCGAGGGGCGCGAGGTCGGGGAGTAGGTTCGGCGTAGGCGCAGGTGAACTTTGTGCGACGGTAGGCAGGCATAGTGGGGTTGATAGCAATGGTTTAATAAACGCGGCGGCTTATAAGAGATGCGTTGGGCGTCTAAGCACAAGGTGTCGCTCTGACCAGACGCGTTTGATGGCACACATTTTGTTGTGTCGATCAAAGCAAGGCCAAAGCTTAGTGCGGATCCGTGCATGTATTCGAACTAAGCTCTCAATCAGTGTCGCAAATTATCTTCATAAATAGTAGTATCATATCAACCTCCCTACCGAAAGCAAGCGAGCACAGCACCCATCCATCCACCCAAACACCAACTCCGCCACCCCACACACTACTTGAACGCCTAGAGTACAACGCGACGCGATCGTTAGCCATACAGATAACGAAGAATATAGGAAAATAGGCGAGAGAGAAACGCGGCGTACCTTGAGCAGCTTGCGCGTCTGTATGTAGTGCCACATCCGCTTGATATCCGGGATGATGAAGAGCGGGGAGATGACCGCGACAGCCGGAAGCGCGATGATCCAGAATCTGGGCGAGGTGCACGGCGTGAGTGTGACCGCGAGGAAAAAGGAAGGGTACGCACAGAACATCAGTGTGTTCGCTAATCCAGGGCTGGTCGTCGAAGTTCATGCCCTGTGCAATGCGAATGAGTGAGGAATGCCGAGGGAGGGAGGAAGAGGACGCACAAAGTAGCCGGAAACGAATGTCAGAGGAAGGCAGATGATGGTGATCATGGTCAGCAGGCGCCTAGGGACACGTTAGGTGACCACACGAGACAGAAAGAGCAAAAAAAAAAAAGCACATGGTATCGTTCATCGAGTATGAAGCCATCTGAAGCGCGGATGAAGTCAGTAAGCGCGAGCGAAGAGGTAGAAACCACCCACGTTGAAACTGTAATCAGTCAGACTCTCCCCGATACCCGCGATCATGTCGAGGGTGCTGAGGATGTAGTCCGTGTGGTCGTACACGTCCGCCTGAGCCAGTGAGTCAGCGCCACCGCCTGAGGACGCATGCACTACACACTAGGTAAATCTTGCTCTTGTGGCTCATGAACCCGACAATGGGCTGCCCATTGAACCCTGGGTCCGATTCGTCCACGAGGGCGGCACAACGGTCAGTGTCGTACCGCCGCAACCCGTAGACGAGCGTCTTGATAGGCTCAAGGGTGCGTTTGTGAAGGACTAGGTCGCCCGAGACGATGTGTACTGTGCGCGATGGATAAATGCGACGATACACAATGAGGGAGTAACATACGCTTGCGCACAGTCGAGGGCTTGGGCTTGCGGAGGATCTGTCCCTCGATCCGAGAGATCTGGTCGTGGTACGCGTCGATGACCTGGACGGCCTTGTCGACGACTGAGCGGAGTTTGATTAAACAAAGTAACGGAGTGTAGAGGAACCTACTGAGGCCGAGGAAGCTCTGGACCAGCATGCTGGGGTCTGCGGAGCTGCGCAGGATTGTATCGGCCCGCCGCAGACGGTCGCTGATGGGGAGCATCAAGTCGGGCGACGCGTGTTGGGCTATTGTGATGACCGTGCCTGTGGCGACGATGAGTAGGGGCTGAGAGCTCGAAAAGGACTGCCAGTACCATCGCGGAAGAGGAACACAAACATCGGCGAGACGGAGACTCTTAAAGTGCCCTGCTTCAACGCGTCAAGCTTGGCTTGCTCAATTTGGCGTTCCCGCAGAGCCTGGAAGGAATAAGTAAACCTCTAGTGGTAAAACAGATTGACACACTTCATTGGAGGCGGGGGCAGATGGATCCAGCCCCTCCGCTTCCGGCACATACGTCGGACTTGATTCGTCCACGACGTCGTGGATTAAAACCCGGAGGAAGAGGTGATGCAAGAAATAGTCGGCTTTGGACAGATTATCTGGCCGAGTGTGCAACACATCTTCCAAAGCCAGAGGGTGCAGTTCTAGAGAAAGCCACCGTCACAATCAAAGCCCATATCGTGAGAAATTTAATTACCATGGTTGAGGGACAGCGCCTTGATGACATCCCAACTAACACCCGTTATGTTTATCCACCTAACTTTGACCCATGGCTGGCGCTTGCTTTTGGAGCTTGCACACCAGTTCACAAATTCGGCATTGCGCATGTTGAGGAAACTGCTCGAGACGGCGGAGTAGTCCACTACTTCGATCACACAGTCCTGGAGGGAGTGAGTTTTACTGACGGGGACGGTTGTCTCTGTATTATGTACCTTTTTTAAAGTGCGGTACTGCATTTCCATAGAAGCACGGCGGGGATCGATGCCTGGCTCTGCGCCGGCCCCAATAGCAGCAAGAATTGTTGTGCTACGCTTCATGGCCATAATCTTGTTGACCGTCGAGCGAAATTTGTCAATCGGCCGGCGCTCAGAGACAGGATGATGGGCATGGAGAGAGCGCTTGGACCGAGATTTGAGAGACGCCTGAGCGTCAAATTTGAGCGCTGCCAGACCGTTGTTGCCATTGCCATAGACGGGTGACACGGGGACTTCCCCGTCGCGTTCTCCAGCGTGGGTGTCGGACACACTTTCACTCGACATGTTTGCGGCCTACTGCAAAAGAAAAGGAAAGTGGGGAACGATTGGGGACTGGGAACCTCAGGAACGAGGTAATAGGAAGAAGGGAAGGCGCGCCGATCATTGATATCATCAATTAGGATGGGCCGCCGTATTTCAATTTTGCAACTACAGTCTCTGCTTTCTCATTTGTTCTTTCTGACATACGGCCACAACTTCAGAGCCGCATGGAATGAGTCGGGGTGACCCCCTCTTGCTCAAACATCGCTGTAACTCTGGCTGTAGCACTGATCGGGTGTCGTCTCAGACAGTCATGCTTCATCGAAGTCGTGCCGTCCTACCGTTATGCTGTTTCTATTTCATCTGGGCTCTTGAAAAAATCTGTTCATTTGGACGTTACTCGTATTCTGAGCCTGACGAGGCGGCGTTTGACCAGAGAAAGCGGATGGCCATCGTTATCTCAGAATATTAGTCTCCCTGGGTTTGTCTTCTCTGCATAAACGCCGAACATGGAACCCACGGAACCCGGCTTGAACCCGAATTGTCCACGCTCATCAGCGGATTATCATGGCCACGAGATGAATCGAGACCTTTAAAAGACTACATGCCGAAGTGCTCCTCGAACTAGACGATGACACACCCATTGCGCACCCCACCTCAGACCCAGGCACTCTCATCTTCTACTTTCAGTCCGCCACCCCTCGATGGAACTCTCACAGCTGCTGAAATATACGACTGGCATGGCCAGAACACTCTGTATCATCGATTATTCGTATACGCCCACGACGACGGCTCAACCAATGCGTGCACCGATATATACTGGCCTGAGGCAATCCAGGCCGTTTATATCGGTGCACGCATTCTGAGGGAGCGCTTTGGGTGGACGCCTGGAATGAAAGAACTCCCTGTCATTGGGATTCTTGCAGCTTCCGGTACGCGCTTTTTCGACAATGCCGGAACACCGTTCATGTGATTTAGACACGATCCCATATTTCGTACTCTTCATGAGTTGTCTCAGAGCGAATTATGTTGTTTTCCCAATATCTCCGCGCAATTCGCCATCGGCCGTGGCTCATCTTGTCGATAAAGGTGGCTCATCTCATGGATAAATAACCGCCGCTAACCATTGATAAAGCTGCTGTGAACCATCTCCTGATCGGTCATGATCCTGCGATGCTGGCGCTCGCAACAAATGCTACTCAATTCTTGAAAGAAAAATATTCTACAGCTGTCCCCGATATCTCGTACGTTCCACTGTTTGAAGATCTATTCCGCCCCGACTCGAATATTTTAACACCTGGAGACATCCCCTATGAGTACCACGGCCCCGACTCCCCTGCCGTCATTTGTCATTCCTCCGGTGCGCCTTTCAATAGAATTTAGGGATCGGAGGCTAATTCTCCGCAGGTTCAACTAGATTTCCAAGCCCCATCTGGTATTCTCAGCATCGCATGATTCAATTGGCTTTGATTCCCTGGTTTGGAGAGCGAGATTTGACAAATCAAGTGTTATCATTGCATAGCATGCCTCTGTACCATGGTAAATGGCCTATATGTCATTTCGATTCATCCTCACCATGTTGGGCCCAGGGATGGGTTTCACGCAGACGATGTGGTCGGTACGAAGCTTCCTCTCTCGCCCGAAAATCTGCCACGTCTCATCTTCTACCCCAGGCATCGTGCGGATTGGTTTTGAGCGCCTTCGAACCAAAGCCTCTTCCCACTGTTCCGAACCCTGAGAACCATTTATTGGCGGCGAGGGCTACCAACAGCGACATCGTATTTTCAGTTCCCTCCTTCATCGAGGTGTGTTGCGCGGCAAATCGAGATATACCGTTTCGATGTCGTATCTAGGTCTGGGCTCGCGAACCGGAATGGGTTAAGTGGCTCGCAAGTGTTACCGGTGTAGTGCGTGTTTCCTTCGTGTGGGATTTCAAGTGCCAACTTTCCTCCAATCAGCTTTACGGCGGTGGGCCACTGAACAAGCAAGTTGGCGATCATCTATCGTCACAGGGTGTTTCGATTTTCGTGCTTTACGGCTCGTAAGATTGGCTTTTCTGTCTCGTATTTCATTCACATGGAAATTAGATCCGAAGGGGGGATGATGAGTGTAATAATGCCAGGTCCGCTCTTTCTCTGCTTTTCATACTTCATTCCGACTCATCGACATAAACACAGAGCGTCAAGTTGACTTCGACTGGGACTACTTTACCTTTCCTGACCTGATCACCGCTGAAATGGTGCCCCACGGGGATAACAAATTTGAGTTCGTTATGGTGGTGCGTACCGGTCACTTGCGAGCGTGTACCTCGGCAAACATGCGGCACAGGCAAACCACTTTTGTCGACCAACCGTCCTCAACACCACTGTCCGAGGCGTTGAAGCATACGCAAGTTCGGACCTGATGGAACCACACCCAACGAAACCCAATTACTGGAAGATATTTGGGCGTGCAGACGACCAAATCATGCACAATACGGGCGAGAAGGTCAGCATAACTCTGAAACTGTTGATTCGTAATTTTCATGGATGTTCCAGACGAATCCTGGACCCTTGGGTAAATACCCTACCATTTCAATTACTGCTTTACTGATCTCATGCTCGAAAGAAAATATTCTCAATCAAGATCCCCACGTCTCAGCTTCCGTCATATTTGGCCGAGGTCGTTTCCAAGCAGGTGTTATCGTGGATCCCAAGGACAAATTCGATCCTTCCGATCCCCTGGAATTAGCCCAATTCCGCAACTTGATATGGTGAGTCGCGTCATCCTATCCTGAAGCATTGGTAAGCCAGACTCGTGTTCTTAGGCCTACAGTAGAGAAAATGAACGCATTTGCCCCGCAACATTCACGGCTCTTCAAAGAGGTGAATTCTGCCAATGAATTTCTCAGGTCAATCACTAATGTTCGCATTCATCTAGATGATCCTCGTCTCCAAACCCAACAAACCGTGGGTGCTGTCCACACGTTTCACAGCAGCTTCCCATTCAGATGTAGATTCACCTATACCGCGAAAATGACTGCTCGTCGGCAAGCGATCATTACGGATTACGAAGACGAAATCGCAGAGCTCTATGACGCGGTGGAGGAAACTACTCGATCAGGCATCTCACCGCCTGCGGAATGGAACCTAACTTCAACTCTTGACTTTGTACGCGAGGTGGTTCGCAAGGTCGTCGTCGGAGATGTCCGGGATGACGCGGATATATTCCGCTATGGGTGCGACAGTCTGCAGGCGACGTGGATTCGGAACTCGCTTCTCCGCGCTCTTCGTGATTCATCGCAGGTCGAGATTCGCCAGAGTGCGCACAATTTCGTGTATGACCATCCCTCCATTGCGAGCCTCGGCACTTTCATTTTATCGCTCGTCTCGGGGAAAGAGCAGCAGGAATCTTCGGTCTCAAAAGAAGTCGAGATGAACGCGATGGTTTCGAAGTATACGCACGAATTTTCCAAGCATGCGGGGGTTACTGATTCGCCCCCATCGAACGCAAAAGTGGTCTTGGTCACGGGAACTACTGGGGAGCTCGGCTGTTTTCTCCTGTCCCAACTCGTCAATGACGGCAATGTGCGTCGCGTGTACGCACTCAATCGCGCCTCTCGGGATGGACAGAGTTTGCGCGAGAGACAGAGGCTAGCTCTGATCGATCGCGGTCTCGATGCGAATCTATCAGACTCGGCGAAGGTCGTCCTTCTTGAAGTAGATGTCTCAGCCGTACGGCTCAATCTGGCGGAACCGGTGTATCAAGAGGTGCGTGTCTCTTCCGATTGTTCCAGCCATCTTTCATTCCCACCGCACAGATGCAACAATGTGTTACCCACATCATCCACGCAGGCAAGGTGACGCTCTCTCTCTTTGATCCACCTTTCTAACAAATGTCGTGAAGCTTGGCCGGTCGACTTCAACCTTGCACTTCGGACTTTTGAAGACAATCTGAAAGGCCTTCGCGACCTCGTAGATTTTTCTCTGGGATCCCCGTTCAAGGAGCCGCCGACTTTAATTTACACAAGCTCTATTGGGATCCTCCAAAGTGAATGCCTCGGAATCCAAGTTGTGGCTCAAACTAACTTTCTTGAAAGACGCCAGCGAAGGTGCTGTCTTGACAGAGAGAGCAATCGACGCAAAAGTAGCAGCTGGATCTGGGTATACCGAGTCGAAGTGGATCGCCGAGCAGATTCTGGCCAAGGCTGAAGAATCCACGCCTTTGAAGCCTGTCGCTGTTCGGGTCGGGCAACTTTGTGGGGCCGCCAACGGGGCATGGAACACCACTGAATGGTTCCCTGCCCTCGTTCAGGCCTCGAGTATTATTCGGCATGTCCCAGATAGCCGTAAGGTAGGTAGTTGCCGTTCTGCTCCAAGAAATCGTCTTACGCGCGATAGGACGTCGCATGGCTTCCGGTCGACGTTGCTGCCGCAGCATTTGTAGACTTCCTGGGCGCCGAGCGGCTTAACAGCACACTGAACTTGGTACATCCCCGCCCAACCCCGTGGTCTGTGCTTTGCCAGACGCTGGCCACAGAGCTCTCAGCCGTCATTGTGCCATACCCACATTGGCTTAGCCTTCTCGAAGATGTTGCGACACAAGAGAAGAAATCCGATTTGCGGGCCAGTCGGCTCATCCCGTTTTTCCGCTCTCGGCACGATCCAATGGGTTCACTCAAAACCGATATAGATAATGCCTTGGATGCCTCCCCTTCTCTGCGCTCTCAATCCCTCTCGCTCCAGGAGAAGGACGTGCTGCAATGGTTGTCCTACTGGCGAAACAAGGGCTTCTTGTAGGGCCATGGCGTGTCTGGGAACACAGTAGTATACCGAATACATTGGATTATATCAAATCCCCTTGGACCTCCGACAACGCGGTCATAAAACTACTTAGTCCCACACAACGACGAGACTTCCTACGCCTCTCACCACTCCTCATCGCCCGCTCTCCGATATGCAACATAAATCTCGAATTTTTTGATTTTGGAGAGGTCGCTTTGATGCTGGGTTGCTTTCCATCCACAGCGCCGCCCGCCCTTTATGTGACCCCGTCGCACTGATATCTAGGGTCTACTATCTCACCTGCGGAATTTCCCACCTCCAAAAACACAGTACTAGTCCCTGAAGTATGATTATGCAAAGTTGAGCCGGTATGAAGCTCCAAGAGAGCCGCTCTCTGAGAGCGGCCTGGCAGCCCTGGCCCTGGCGAGCACAAGCGAGAAGAAAAAGTGGAGAGGCAGAGAATTTATAAGAAGAAGCCGAAGAGGATCCTTGAACCGCAGACATCGGCGGGTGCGTGTGGGCCGGGCAGAGGAGGAGAACAGCAAGCGGTCTCGTCGTGTAATAGCCAGAAAAGGAAACAAGGTTGGATGCTGTAATCGGTCTACAAGTGGGCCACGCTCAAAACCCGACATTGCCAGCAGCATTCACGTTAAGGCACCGAAGGATCCTCGTCCTATCAGAAACACCCCAAATGGCCAGTCCCCGCGATGATGATGAGCCCGTAGCCGACCTTGCGGAGGAAGCGGAAGTTGCGGATCAGGAGGAGACTGGTACCGGTGACGCTGGCGAGGTCGAGGGCGAGGAGCAAGGCGAGGAAAGCGACGAGTACGAGGAAGAATACGAGGGTGAGGAGGACGAGGTTTGTGTTCACTTCCCTCCAGTCGTCGTTCCCAGAAGGCTGACGAGCGCATAGGATGAAGATGAAGGCGCTCAACCGGTAGGCTGACCACTCGCTTCAAGTTTTTCGTGAACCTAACAGTCTGTAATCCCAGTCTGGTTTGACTGCGCTCTTGCTGGCGAACGTATGTTTCCTGGAGAGCATCCCTGCCTGGTTCTCACATTTGAATAGTCCAAAGCGCCGGTTGCTCAGGAGGAAGAGGAAGAAGAGGAAGAAGACGACGACGACGAGGAATACGTCGAGGAGCCCTCCAATACTCAGGCGCCCGTCACCGAGTCCAAAAAGCGCCCCATCGAGGACGTTGCGCCCGAGGACGAGGCCGAAACCAACGGCAAGAAGGTCAAAACATGACCGTGACGCCGACCGAATATTATGCCAGTTCGACTGGCCGAAGCAAACACGGATCTGTGGACACATATCTTTATCCCATCGCTATTGCCTTGCTCTGATTTATTTTCTGTCGTGTTTTGACTACCAAATCGCTGTGTGTATGTACAAACCCTGTTGTCGGAATAGAAAAAAACAAAATGTACTTCGTGTATTACAGATGGCTGCGTAGCAGATATGTAGCAGGAGTGATATATCGATACAGAAAGGCCAGAGAGCCTGCCGGCGAAGAAGACATGTCATTCAAGGCACCAATGCTTCGTCGTTCCAAACACCTGCGCTCGTTCGCCAAAACCTAGTTCTCCGATTCGGAATAGGTCGCAGCTCCACGTAGTCGACGTCCTGAGGCTCGATGATGACCAGGGAAAAGTTCGAAAGCGACATCTCCCAAAGGCGCTTTCCCTCCTCGTCTCCAGGCTTGGGTTCTTCGAGCTCAACTGGCCACTTTTTAGCTTCGTCCTCTCCGCCCTCAAGTCGACTGCCCGGCGTAGGTCGGCACCAGCTTGCCTTCATAACCGGACTCATGCTTTTGAACACTGCAATTCTCTTTGCCTCCCAATCATACGCCGTTCCGCCCGCGCTGCTGAGGCTGAGGGGCCCGATCGTGTGCAGGAAATGTTTGTGGAGGGTGTGCCCCGGCGCAGGGATAATGTGCGCCTTGCCCGCAATGCGATACTGCTCCTGGCTTCCGTCGATCCACCAGACGATCTGGACGTGCGGGTTCGCAATCATCTGTGCCGTCTTAGGAGTCCGGATATCTTCGCACAATTGCACTTCATCAATATAGCCAGACAGAGCTCCCACGTCGACTAACCAGTGGTGGCAAGCAGCAAAGGGTGCGCAGGATCATCGGTAGGGGACACGAAGCCGCGGAATATGAGCGAGCGAACATGAGGAATCGGGGTTGAGGGGTCGATGGACGCCAGTTGCATAACTGTCAGAGTATCAGGCCATTTGAGGTCACCGCATCGCCCAGATCATACAGATGGTCCTACCGGTTGACTTGGAGTGCGCCGCTATGGCCTTCTCAAGCGCTGTTTTCCAGCGGGGAGCGGTCATTTGCATGGGTTTCGAAAAGTGGCGGATGACTCCACAAAGTCTCAGGTTGGGAGAGCTTGACGTCGTGGCCTTATAAATAGTCGGGATAGATATTTGAACCCGAGCGCGTTTGAGCCGGGACCGAATTGAGAAACGGCGGGCGAGGCGGGAGGAGAGAGGTGCGTTCGGCTAAATGGCCGTACATATCCGAAAAGCCGACATCGAAATCGTATTCACTCTACTTGCGACAGAAAATAAAAATCTATCCGTGGTCGCATTTGTCCGTAGTGCCTTACTGGGTCGGGGGTTATACGTTCTCCTGCCGTTCCGTCCTTCCCGCCAACCACATTACGACCCTCGCGCGCAGCCCAGGATTCTGGACAAGGGGTTGCAGAATCTTCACGACCTCTGCCAACCCACCGTCCATTGCTAAATCTACAGGTGTTTTGCCCGCCAGATCAAGTTTCTCCACCGTCATCAGTCCCACTCCGAATTGGAGAAGGGCCTCGACGGAAGCCTTCGCGAACTCAGTGTTCTCTTGGATGCAGGCATGGTGGAGGAGTGTATGTCCTGTGTACTCGTCGGGATTGGGGTCTGCTCCGCGTTCAAGAAAGAGGCGGAGTATCTCGATGTTTGTGCAACATCGTAGCACGAGGCCGATTCTCTCGACATGGATATCTGCACCTCCATCGACAAGCGCCCGTACAATGGCCGTATTTTGAGTGCGAAAAGCGGCCAATAAGGGATTGTATCCGTCGGGCTTGTAGAGGTTTGGGTCCGCTCCCGAAACGAGCAGGAATCGTACGAGCGCAAGGTTGTCCGACCATACGGCATAGCAGAGTGCAGTGCCGCTCCGAAAGTTGTTGTCGAAGTAATTAACGTCTGCGCCGATCGATATCAAGTATTCAGATATTTCGGTGGGAGCCCCGGTCGCGTCGATGAGGGCGAGGCCTAGATAGTCTCTGCAGGACGAGGTGGGGCGTGGCGTAGCAGGCAGACGAATGGGAGCGAGGAGTCGAACAATTTCGATGTGCCCGTTGCGTGCCGCATGATCCAAGGCTGTCCATCCGTCTATGCGTGTGTGAACCATCGCCAGCATATTTTCCCCATACATCTCCAACAGTTTGACCACCATGTCCCGGAGACCCATCCCTGCTGCGATGTGCAGAAGACCGACGTGATTGCGTTCAGCTTGGAATACAGCGTTTAGACTGACTCCCGCATTGACGAATTTCTCGACTGCATTTTCTAATTGGTTTTGAACGGCGAAGAAGAGAGCGAGGTTTCCAAGACGCTCGACACTTGCACAAAGGTCATAAAGACACTGGTTCAAAGTGCAGTGGAAAACGTTATTTGCCCGAGAGAGGGCGTTGACGGAAGGGAGATCGGGAACGAGTTGAAGCCCCTGGGAGGCGGTGGTCTTTGTCGAGGATTATTTCCCGAGTGACGAAAGACACAATGTAAAGTATTAGTTCGGGGGAGAAGTTCAGCAAGTAATGTCATCGTCGCTCGATACCAGGGCTCGCCGGAGGGTCTTGATGATAGTCGATCAAAGCCGTCGGCGTAGCGCGTAGATAATCTATTATTAGGCGGAGCGCGGGAGATGCCGAGGTAGCCTGTGCAGCTCCGGCCCGGGCGAGCCGGGCACTTTCAAGAGCAGGCTTGAACAAATCATACTATAAGCAGGCGATATGGTACAAGGTCGTTACAATATCTGCATACATCAGGATTCATTGATTCATTGATCAATTATAGTACTGCGGGCCCTTTAGGGCCCATGTCGCACTTTACAGGAGACTATGTAGTAAATGGCTGGCGTCGTAGGAAGGAGGGCAAGCAGGGTGTGGATGGGGAGGTGCCAAGGGTATTGTAAGGTTGTTGTAGACAGAGATAATATCGTGACAAGAGCGTTTTCGTATCAGATGCTAAGTAAGGGAGAAAGGAGAGAAGAGAGAGGTAAGGTAAAAGGAAGGAACGGAAGGGGCATTACAAATCGTATCGTGGAAGGCGGCCCGTGGCACGCACGAATACAAGGACCGGGGCGGCGTCGTTCTTGGAAGAGACTGGGGTGCGGAGGGAGAGGCGCGTGGTTTTGACGCGGATCATGAGGCAACGCGATGGGCAGTACATCAACATGACAAGGTACGGCGTGGCGGCCCATGGGTCAGACCACCTGTTCGTCATCATCCTCCCCCATGCGAGCCACCCGTGCGCGCCGCACCGCCGAGACCTCGGGGTGCTGCTCCCGGTATTTGCGCTTGAGGCGAATGGCCTTTGAGTATCCCCGGTACATGCCCGCTTGCTCCTCGTAAGGCGCTGTCAGGGGCCACTGCGAGTTGGCCGAAAGAGGCATCCATCGCATTGAAGCTCACCTAGAGGTCGGCCATCGAGCTCGGCATCCAGGCCCTCGGCAATCTCGACATCACGCTCCGTCCAAGTTTCCACGTCGAGGGGAGGCTCGTGTGCATTGTCGTCAGAGGATTCCTGAGGGCTGTCGTCGTCGTCGTCGTCGTCGTCGTCGTCGGCATTGTCCTGCTCTTGCCCCTGCTCCTTGTGGCCACCGCCGGCATTGGCGCCCTGCTCGTCGCGTCTGGTGTCGTTGCCCTCGGTGCGTCTGCGCTTGGGTTCGGGTGGAACGTCTAGGAAGTTCGGCTCCTTGACGGTCACGACGGACTGATCCCATGAAAGGTCACGAAGAAGAGTCTGGAATGCTTGGAAGAGGCCCCAGGCGAATCTCACGTAGACGTTCATCGGGTGGATTCGACGCGGCATCTTGATAGCTCGGAGATGATATTCCACCGCGAAATCGGCCACTTCTCTCGTGAGGCAAACGCAGACCGGCGCGCCCTGGTACGGGGCGAAGACGAAGTGGCCCTTGTCCATACCCGCCGCGTTGAGGTCGGCGCGCAGGGCGAGGCAGTTCGGCGGGGAGTTGATGCCTCCAGCGTTGTTCGTAATTCCATTCATTCCCCTAAGGATCCACTGGAGTTCAAATGAGCAATAAGAGTCTTGAAGGGCGACCCCGCACCCATGCGGCTTCCCCCTCAGGGACTAGGCGGCTGTTCTCCAGACGGCTGACGTCCCCGGTCACTGCACACCGGCCGTCGGCCACCTTAACCACCGTGCTGTATGTCGAAGCAGTCGACCATGGGTGAGCGGCTCTGGCTCCCATCGCGGCGAGGTCCCAATGCGGGGGTAGGACGCGGGGCGGGGTCCATGCGCGGAATGATGCACAAACCGCGTAGCATCTACGAGCACATCAGAAACCGAATTCGAAGACGGACCGCGTACGCTTCTCCTCCGTTCACGCGGTACGTGTAGTGGCCAGGCGGTAGAAGACTTGAGTCGTCGTCGGGCGCGGTCAGGTCGACATAAGCGTCCACCACACGAAGAGTTCCGTCTTGGTTGTTCGCCAGAATACGACATGCATCCAAAACGACGGAGAAGGGGATACCGCGCTGTCCTGAGGGGGCCTCAAATGCGACCAGCATCAACATCAGTTTGAGCGAGCTGTACCCCGGGTGGTAGATGTTGACGGTTTCTGTGGAGTCGAGCTCATCGGATGTATCTTTTACGGGCTTGGGGTCGCCGCCAGCGAGGAAGATGCTCATTAGGCTAGGATTAGGGGGTCGCCTCGGAGTTTGAAAATTATGATGGCATGTCCTATGCATCTCCCAGATGCGAATTTCGATCAATATGAGGTGCTCAATTTTTTTCGTGGATTTTACCTCAGGTAATTGTAAAACATGAATTGCATTTGGAAAACCGGCGCGCTGTCGAAGTATCTTCCCGTTCAAGTTTCCTCCCACCATGCTGCAATCTTCTGCTTGAGATCAGGACTCTGCACAACGGGCTCGAGTAGTTCAAGAATTTCCGTGTAACCCTCCGTAATCGCGATATCAACCGGTGTGAGCCCTCTCCGACTGGCCGTTTCAACCGTCGCGGCCGCTCCGAACTGAAGCAACAACTCAACAGAAGCCATCGCGAACTCGGCCTCCTCCTCGCCACAAGCGCGATGAAGCGGCGTCTCTCCAGAACGATCCTGGAGATTGGGGTCTACCCCACGCTCAAGAAAGAACAAGAGGAGCTCGACGGTGCCGCAACACCCAAGCACGTTGAGTGAATTACGGTTCTGGACATGGATGTCTGCGCCGGCAGCGAGCAGCGCCTGTACGATTTCCACGTTTTGGTTGCGTGTAGCGTTAAAAAGGGGGATGTAGTCATTGTTGGTCTGAAGATTTGGATCGGCGCCGGCGGCGAGGAAGAACTGGACCAGGCCGAGGTTCTTGGTCCCTGCCGCATAATAAACCGGGGTGCCGCCCGGCCCACCTCCAGAGACGTCGAGGAAGTTAACGTCTGCTCCCTCCGAAACGAGGTATTCAGATATCTGTAAATTCCCAACTTTCACCGCTTGAACGAGGGCGAGGCTGAGATATTTCGTGTGCCCTTGAAGTGTGCCTCGCGGCGGGACGCCGTTGCGAGTGCTCGAACGAGGCACGGGGATGGGAGCGAGGAGCTTGACAATCTCCAGGTGCTCGTGATGCGCCGCATAATCCAAGGCCGTGGTGTTCAGGGCGTAACTCTGCCGCCGTGTATGCACCCTCGCCATCAGCTCTGCGCCATACATCCCCAGCAACTTGACAACCATGGCCCGAAGGCCCAGAGCCGCCGCAATGTGAAGAAGGCTGCACGACGGATTGTATTCGAAGAGGTAATCGGTGTGCAGACTGACTCCGGCGTCGACCAGTCTCTCGACTGCGTTTTCCAGTTGTTGTTTGACGGCGGAGAGTAGAGCAAGCTGGCCGAGAGTCTCGCCACTTGCACACAGTCTATAAAGAGCCTCATCCAGGATCTGATGCAAGAGGACGTTGGTTTGAGAGAAGGAATTAATGGACTGGAGGTCGGGGACCAGGTCCAGCTCTCGGGGTTTGTAGCTTGGCAAAAAGCCGTCCTTGTCCAGGATCGTTTCCCGAGTGAGAAACGATACAATATGAAGTATTAGTTCGGGAGGAAGGTCAGCAAGTACGGCCATCGCGACGATGGTGAGTTCTTAGAGTTCTCGAGGTTCTTGGAGTTCTCAAGAGTAGGTGGTCAACGGCAAGGTCGACTTTGTGGAAGCGGAAAGAGAAATCTCTTTGATCGGTTATCGCCGTTTCGGGTATTATAATTCTTCGCATTTTGGGACAAGACACAGATCTTATACCGAAGCAGTTAGATTAAGAAAATGTTAATAAGCATACAACAGCGCTCCTCCAAGTCCTCCCTTCCTTCCCTCTCCCTAGCCATTTATAATGTAACTCTTATCTGTTTCAAAAGGGCGAAATAAAACGTGAAATGTGCTAGAATTGTCGCGCCCATCGGAGCAACGTGAACTTATTTCGGGTTTCTTTCCTCAAGTTCCTTCCACCGCGCCGCAATCTTCCCCTTGAGATCAGTGTCCTGGACAAGAGGCTCGAGGAGTTCAAGAGTCTCCGTGTCATATCTAGCAACCGCGATATCTACCGGAGTGAACCCGTATTGGCCAGGTTTCTCAACCGTCACCGCCGCCCCAAACCGAAGAAGCAGCTCAACAGCAGCCGCCGCAAACTCGGTCTTTGCCCGGGCGCAAACATGGTGAAGCGGTGTGTTCCCGTCACGATCTTCGAGATTGGGGTCGACCCCGCGCTCAAGGAAGAAGCGGAGCAGCTCGACAGTCGCGCAGCACACAAGCACATTGTGTTGATCTCGGCTCTGGACATGGATATCTGCACCGGCAGCGACTAGCGCCTGTACGATTTCCAAGTTACGAGTGAGGGTTGCGTTGAAGAGAGGGATGGTGTTGTTCGCTTGGAGATTCGGGTCGGCGCCAGCGGAGACCAAGAACTGGACTAGACCGAGGTTCTTGGTCTTCGCGGCATAGGAAAGCGGGGTGCCGCCCGCCCATAAAGCTAAGAAATTAACATCTGCCCCCTCCGACACGAGGTATTCAGAGACCTCTGTATTCCCGACTTGCACCGCCGCAAGGAGGGCAATGCTGAGATATTGCGCTTCAATTGTATCTGGTAGGGGGACGCCGTTGCGGGTGCTCGAGTCGGGTACAGGAATGGGAGCTAGCAGCTTCACAATCTCCAGGTGATTGTTACGTGCCGCATAATCCAAGGCTGTCCTGCCTGGGCGTCCCTCGGCACGTCTGTGCACCATCTCCTCTCCACACATCCCCAGCAGTTTGACGACCATATCTCGAAGGCCGAGGCCTGCCGCAATGTGGAGAACAGTGCATTCCAGACTGTATTCAAATAGGAATTGAGCCTGCAGACTGACTCCGGCCGCGACCAGTCTCTCGACTGCGTTTTCCAGCTGGCGCTTGACGGTGGAGAGTAGAGCAAGCTGGCCGAGAGTCTCGGAACTTGCGCCGAGTTTATACAGAGCCTCATCCAAAGTACGATGGAAAACGGTGGCCGTCTGAGAGAGGGAATTAATGGATGGGAGGTCGGGAACCAGTTCTATCACCCGAGGTTTGTAGTAGCCGCGTGGCCGCCCTAGAATACAGTTGTCTTTGTCTAGGATCTTCTCGCAAGTGAGGAAAGATATAAGGTGAAGTATCAACTCAGGCGGAAGGTCAATGAGTCCCGCCATTGCGATGGAGGTCAGAAGTCCTGATAAGGTGAATCGCGATTCTCTCGTACGTACGTAGGAGGAGAGATGCAACGCCGTATGATATGGAAGCGGCAAGGAGTCGTGAGGTGAGCTGTGGGATGAACGGAGGACTACGGCCCGGCACATTCCGAAATCTAATCTGCCTTGTCTCCTAGTCCTACTGAACCGTATTGGAATGCTTGAACTCGAATCAACTTGACAAGTTGTACAAGACGCCCTCACCTCTCCAATGCGACTAAATTACAATACAAATGCTCAGCCAGATCAATCAATACAAGGTTAATATGCACACAACAAGGCCCTCGGGTCCCTCGGGTCCTTGAGGGCCTGAGCCACTTTCCTCCCCAGCCATTTACTTACATGTTTCAAGAGGGCGAAATAAAATGTGAACTGCGTTAGGATTGTCCCGCCCGTCGGGGCAACGTGAAGCATCTCGAGCGCACGTTTTGTTTCCTCAAGTTTCCTTCCACCGCGCCGCAATCTTCCGCTTGAGATCAGGGTCCTGAACAAGAGGCTCGAGGGGTTCAAGAGTCTCCGTGTCATATCTAGCAACCGCGATATCTACCGGAGTGAGCCCGTATTGGCCAGGTTTCTCAACCGTCGCCGCCGCCCCAAACCGAAGAAGCAGCTCAACGGCAGCCACCGCAAACCCGGTCTTTGCCCGGGCGCAAACAAGGTGAAGCGGTGTGTTCCCGCCACGATCTTCGAAATTGGGGTCTACCCCGCGCTCAAGGAAGAAGTGGAGCAGCTCGACTGTCTCGCAGTACACAAGCACATTGCGTTGATCTCGGCGCTGGTCCAGGATATGAATGTCTGCACCGGCAGCGACTAGCGCCTGTACGATTTCCAAGTTATGAGTGAAGGTGGCGTTGAAGAGAGGGATGGTGCTCGTGCTCGATTGGTGGAGATTCGGGTCGGCGCCAGCGGAGATCAAGAACTGGACTAGACCGAGGTTCTTGGTCGCCGCGGCATGAGAAAGTGGGGTACCGCCCTCCCATGGGGCTAAGAAATTAACATCTGCTCCCTCCGACACGAGGTATTCAGAGATCTCTACATTCCTTCCTTGCACTGCGGCAAGGAGGGCAATGCTAAGATATTGCGCTTCAACTGGGGTGCTCGAGCCAGGTACAGGAATAGGAGCAAGCAGCTTCACAATCTCCAGGTGATTGTGGCGTGCCGCATAATCCAAGGGAGTCCCGCTTGGACGTCCATCGGCACGTTTGTGCACCATCTCCCCACACATCCCCAGCAGTTTGACGACCATGGCCCGAAGGCCCAGAGCCGCCGCAATGTGAAGAAGGCTGCACGACGGATTGCATTCGAAGAGGTAGTCAGTGTGCAGGCTGCACGACGGATTGCATTCGAAGCGGTAGTCAGTGTGCAGACTGACTCCGGCGTCGACCAGTCTCTCGACTGCGTTTTCCAGTTGGTGCTTGACGGCGAAGAGTAGAGCAAGCTGGCCGAGAGTCTCCACACTTACGCAGAGTTTATACAGAGTCTCATCCAGGGTACGGTGGAAAACGGTGGTCGTCTGAGAGAGGGAGTTAATGGACGGGAGGTCGGGAACCAGTTCCAGCACTGGTTTGTAGGAGCCGCGTAACTGTTCTATAAGACAGTTGTCTTTGTCCAGGATCTTCTCACAAGTGAGGAAAGATATAAGGCGAAGTATTAGTTCAGGAGGGAGGTCAGTGAGTCCCGCCATTGCGATGGAGGTCGGAAGCAAAAAAGAGAAACCTGGCTGATTGGGTAAACCGTAATAAATATCTCAGGCTTGCTTGCACAATCCTTGGACAAAACAACCCGTCTCTCCTTGGCCTCTCCAATACAATTTGAATACAGCAATACTCAGTTAGATTATAGTCAATACAAGGTGTTATTATGCACACAACAACCCTGAGTCCTTAGGGCTAGATTACTTTCCTCCCCCGGGACCAGCCATTTACATGTTTCAAGAGGGCGAAATCAAACGTGAAATACGTTAGAATTGTCCCGCCCGTCGGGGCAACATGAAGCATCTCGAGCGCACGTTTCGTTTCCTCAGGTTTCCTTCCACCGCGCCGCAATCTTCCGCTTGAGATCAGGGTCCTGAACAAGAGGCTCGAGGAGTTCAAGAATCTCCGTGTCACCCCTAGCAATCGCGATATCTACCGGAGTGAGCCCGCGTCGGCCAGGTTTCTCAACCGTCACCGCCGCCCCAAACCGAAGAAGCAGCTCAACGGCAGCCACCGCAAACCCGGTCTTTACCCGGGCGCAAACATGGTGAAGCGGTGTGTTCCCGCCACGATCTTCGAAATTGGGGTCTACCCCGCGCTCAAGGAAGAAGCGGAGCAGCTCGACTGTCTCGCAGCACACAAGCACATTGGGTTGATCTCGGCGCTGGTCCAGGACATGAATGTCTGCACCGGCAGCGACTAGCACCTGTACGATTTCCAAGTTATGAGTGAAGGTGGCGTTGAAGAGAGGGATGGTGCTCGTGTTCGATTGGCGGAGATTCGGGTCGGCGCCAGCGAAGACCAAGAACTGGACTAGACCGAGGTTCTTGGTCGCCGCAGCATAAGAAAGTGGGGTACCGCCCCCCCATAGGTCTAAGAAATTAACATCTGCTCCCTCCGACACGAGGTATTCAGAGATCTCTACATTCCTTCCTTGCACCGCGGCAAGGAGGGCAATGTTAAGATATTGCGCTTCAATTGGGGTGCTCGAGCCAGGTACAGGAATAGGAGCGAGCAGCTTCACAATCTCCAGGTGATTGTGGCGCGCCGCATAATCCAAGGGGGTTCTGCTTGGGCGTCCGTCGGCGCGTTTGTGCACCATCTCCTCTCCACACATCCCCAACAGTTTGACGACCATGTCCCGAAAGCCCATGGCCGCCGCAATGTGGAGAACACTGCCCCAGTTAAGGTGCTCGAAGCCGTAGTCAGTGTGCAGACTGACTCCGACCTCGACGAGTCTTTCGACTGCATTTTCCAGTTGGTGCTCGACGGCGAAGAGTAGAGCACGCTGGCCGAGAGTCTCCACACTTGCGCAGAGTTTATACAGAGTCACATCCAGGGTACGGTGGAAAATGGTGGTCGTCTGAGAGAGGGAGTTAATGGACGAGAGGTCGGGAACCAGTTCCAGCACTGGTTTGTAGGAGCCGCGTAATTGTTCTATAAGACAGTTGTCTTTGTCCAGGATCTTCTCACAAGTGAGGAAAGATATAAGGCGAAGTATTAGTTCAGGAGGGAGGTCAGCGAGTCCCGCCATTACGATGGAGGTCGGAAGCAAAAAAGGGGATCCCGGCTGATTGGGTATAACAGGCTTGCACAATCCTTGGACAAAACATCTCGTCTCTCCCTGGCCTCTCCAATACAATTTGAATACAGCAATGCTCAGTTGAATTATAGTCAATACAAGGTGTTATTATGCACACAACAACCCCGAGTCCTCAGGGCCTAGATTACTTTCCTCCCCCGGGGCCAGCCATTTACATGTTTCAAGAGGGCGAAATCAAACGTGAAATGCGTTAGAGTTGTCCCGCCCGTCGGGGCAACATGAAGCATCTCGAGCGCACGTTTCGTTTCCTCAGGTTTCCTTCCACCGCGCCGCAATCTTCCGCTTGAGATCAGGGTCCTGGACAAGAGGCTCGAGGAGTTCAAGAATCTCCGTGTCACCCCTAGCAATCGCGAGATCCACTGGTGTGAGCCCGGCTTGGCCAGGTTTCTCAACCGTTGCCGCCGCCCCAAACCGAAGAAGCAGTTCGACGGCAGCCACCGCAAACTCGGTCCTTGCCCGGGCGCAAACATGGTGAAGCGGTGTGTTCCCGCCACGATCTTCGAGATTGGGGTCTACCCCGCGCTCAAGGAAGAAGCGGAGCAGCTCGACGGTCCCGCAGCACGCAAGCACATTGCGTTGATTTGCGCTCTGGACAGGGATGTCTGCACCGGCAGCGACCAGCGCCTGTACGATTTCCAAGTTATGAGTGAGGGTTGCGCTGAAAAGAGGGTTGGTGTTGTTCGTTTGGAGATTCGGGTCGGCGCCGGCGGAGACCAAGAACTGGACTAGACTGAGGTTCTTGGTCTCCGCAGCATAAGAAAGTGGGGTACCGCCCGCCCATAGGGCTAAGAAATTAACATCTGCTCCCTCCGACACGAGGTATTCAGAAATATCTACATTCTCGACTTGCACCGCTGCAAGGAGGGCAATGCTAAGATATTGCGCTTCAATTGCATCTGGCGGGATACTCGAGCCGCCGGGTACAGGAATGGGAGCGAGCAGCTTCACAATCTCCAGGTGATTGTGGCGTACCGCATAATCCAAGGCGGTCCTGCCCGGGTGTACGCCGGCGCGTTTGTGTACCAACTCTGCTCCACACATCCCCAGCAATTTGAGAACCATGTCCCGAAAGCCCATGGCCGCCGCAACGTGGAGAACACTGCACGAGGGATTGTATTCGAAGACGTAGCCAGAGTGGAGACTGACTCCGGCCCCGACAAGTCTTTCGACTGCATTTTCCAGTTGGTGCTTGACGGCGGAGAGTAGAGCAAGCTGGCCGAGAGTCTCTACACTTGCGCAGAGTTTATACAGAGTTTCATCCAGGGTACGGTGGAAAATGGTAGTCGTCTGAGAGAGGGAATTAATGGATGGGAGGTCGGGAACCGGTTCCAGCGGGCGGAAGCGGAATCGGCGGCGTGGCTGTTTGTCCAAGATCTTCTCGCAAGTGAGGAAAGAGGTAACGTGAAGTATTAATTCAGGAGGGAGGTCAGTGAGTCCCGCCATTGTGGAGGTCGAAACCAAAAAAGAATCCTTGATCAGCGGTTAATAAATATCCTTGGACAAGACAACCCATCTCTCCCTGGCCTCTCATACAATTTGAATACAACAATGCCAGTTAGATTATAGTCAATACAAGGTGTTAATATGCATACAACGTCCTCCTCCCCTCCGTCTATGTACAACCCAAAACTTCCCAGCGAACGCCAACGTCACTGCCCCGCCAACTCCAAAATCAACCTCGTCGCCAGATCCATAAACACAAATGGCGACATGACCGTCTCGTCCGCCACCACCCCGTTCTCGACCAACGACCGCCCCGACGAGCCCGTCATCGACTGGGTGTCGTTGCCCTCTGAATCCCCGCGAGGCGCGGGATCGAACTTGCCCGCGCCCGGGAGGGAGGAAGCGCGGTACGACTTTTTGTGCTGGAAATCGACGAGGTAGTTCTGGTCGTCGACTTTGTAAAGGTTGATGTTCATCAGGACCTGTGTACACGAAGTTGAGGTGAGGCTGGATCGCGGTGAGACGCGAGACGGCACGTACCACAATATCCTGCACCCGTGCCCGCGTCTCCACAAAAAATATCCCCGCGGCCGCCCGCATATTCTCATCCGACCGGTCATCGCTATAATCGTCTCGCCCAGTCGGCATCCTTCCTAAACACCCCAAGTTCCGCTTCTCCTTCCACTCCATCCCCATATTCAGCAGCGTCTTGTAGATCTCGAGCATCACCTCCATCGGCGCGCTGCGG
The DNA here is from genome assembly GCA_029282495.1 of Mycena albidolilacea. NCBI lineage: Eukaryota > Fungi > Basidiomycota > Agaricomycetes > Agaricales > Mycenaceae > Mycena > Mycena albidolilacea. The sequence continues at coordinate 1,389,112 of JARIHO010000005.1, read as the reverse complement.
CTCCGGATGCCGAAATGCCACCGCGCAGTCTTGCGCGACTGGCGGCTGTTCGCGCGCCCTGTTGGCGTCGAAGTCGAGCTGGGCTCGGGGTTGCGCAACGAGGAGTTGAGGATGGTCACGTTCGAGGCCGGGTCGTCCTCGGGCACGTCGACGTCGTAGAAGCCGTCGTCCGGGTCCGCCGAGTCTTCTTCCTCTTCACCGAAATCGGCGTCGAAGGGGTTCTCGTCGAGGTCGCCGCCGTTGGGGGAGAGCGCGTTGGGGGAGAGGACGTTTCGGGGCTGGGGAGGTCAGTGAGTACGGCACGACCAAGTTTTAATTACACGTACATCCATTGTGGCAAGCTCGGCGTCGCGTTCCTGCTCGGCGAAGATGGCAACTGCGTACTGGGTCAGCGAAAAAAAAATGGAGCTGTAGCACACTCACGATCCTTCCCGACGCGCTTCTTGTCCTTCAGGAGCATATACGCGACCTTGACTTGATTCCCCCTTATCCCGTCGTTCCTCCTCAGACTGTGCATGACCTCCTCCTTGTCGGTCCCCGCGAGCCGCGCTACCAGCTCGTCCACCACCTCGTCGTCAATACGCCCCAGCCCCTCGACGAACTCGAAGTCGAACAGCGGGACGGCGGGCGCGGTTACGAGGTTGCTGAGATGCCCGACAACAGGCCCGGGAGCGGGCGGGAGGGGAGTGAGGTAGCGGGGGAGCTTGACGGTGACCCAGGGGTGCTGCATTATCTGCGCGACGGTAATACGCTTCGTGGGGTCGGCGACGAGCATGGACTTGATGAGGTTCTGTGCGTGCGGGCTCAGGTGCGTGGGCGCGTCGTATCGGACGTCTGTGGGCGGTCAGGGCGTGTTCTTGATAAAAGGGAGGGAGGGCGTACGCGAAATCTTCTCGAAGAGGGACCCGATGACCTCGTCTTCGAATGGCAGGCGCCCACATAAGAGTACGTACAGGATAATCCCCGAGCTCCAGACATCGATTTCAGGCCCGGAGTACTTGAGGCCCTTGATAACCTCCGGCGCTGCATAATTCGGGCTCCCGCAACTCGTCGCAAGGAACTCGCCGTCGACCGTCTCATTTGACAGGCCGAAGTCTGCGATCTTGACGTTGAGGTATTCGTCCAGCAGTATGTTCTCAGGCTTGAGGTCGCGGTGGACGATCTTGAGCCGGTGCGAGTATTCGATGCCGGCCATTATTTGCTGGAAGAACCGCCGTCCCACGTCTTCAGTTAGCCGTCCATGCTGCACGATGTAATTGAACAGTTCGCCCGAGGCGTATTCCAGAACAAATATGATGTCCGTCGGTGTCGATATAACCTCGTATCTAATCTAGTCAGCGCAAATCAAAGGTGAATGAGAAATCGGCTACAGCTTGATGATGTGCGGGTGTCGCAGCAGACGCATGTACTCGAATTCTCGTCGGACTCTGGCTTTCATGCGGTCGCGATGGATGATAGCCTTGGATAGGAACTTCATGGCGACTTTGTGGCCCGTAACGGTGTGTATGGCCACTAATCTGCTCAGCCAAAGTAAAAAAGCAAGGCTGGGACGCACTCTTGACCTTTCCAAAGGTTCCCTCTGCAATGTCGTCTATCACCGTATACATGCCCAGCTGCGTCGGTTCGAATTGCTCGAAGGGGGTGTTGGGAGCCTCCATGGTGGTGGGAGTGGGCAGCGCTCGAGCCATCAGTGATCTATTTGTATTTATTGTTTGATCAAGTCCCACTGCCAAAATTCATGGCCGAAACGCCGACACGTTTTGTGAGGCGCATCACCAACGGGCCGCAAAAGTTGGGAGACAAAGTTTTCACGAAATTATGGACCTGTGATTTGACCGAAGGGATTGTTAAAGAACAAAATATAGACATACGACACAGAAGCTATCTGAAGATGAAATACATATTTTAAAAATCCCCTCGGCCAAATCACAGATAATTGTGGTAGAACCAACTTTGTCTCCGGACGTTTATGTGCCGAGGCCGGCAGGAGTCAAGAAACGTGCCGCCGTTCAGTCACACTACAGTGTGCCGTGTGTGTGACACTAGGTGACAGCAGACCAATCTTGCAAGTTTTGCCTGTCACAGGAGCCTTACAGAGATTAAAACCACATATATGAGGTCTGAATTACAATTGGAATGTACGCCTAATTCCCTAGAATATTCGGTGAAGTAGAATGCCATGAACTAGCCAAATCCTTCGGCGGCGCCGTTTGATGTGGCTGTGTACCTATCCATCAGCCCATCAGATTCCCATCGCTGCCCACTCCCAATGGTGGTGTGGAGGAAGGGAGGAGGATGCTGACAAATCACGACTCTTGCTTCTGTCCCTTGACCTACCGCGTACTTGAGTCTATCTGGTCTACCTTGCTCAGCGGCTATCTATTCTGCAGGCTTGTATTGGTCGACCTGAGCGTCCGGGGAATTATTTATTGCTGAAATCTCATGGACGGATTTGCCCAAAACTATCCCTCGGCCCCTAGTGGATCGTCTTCCTCGACGTCTAATACCGCTGCGACTCCGCAACAACCTCCGCAGAGCCAGGGACCCTCCCAGGAAACCGAGGACACGAGAAAAGGCTCCAAGCGTCGCAAAGTGAACCATGCATGTCTGTATTGTCGGAGAAGTCATATGACATGCGACGATGGCCGTCCCTGCCAACGGTGGTGGGTCTTGATCAGCGCTTTTCCTCACGCAACCCTCACCAGGTCGTCTAGCATCAAACGCGAGATCGGCCATCTCTGCCACGACGAGCGACGTTCAAAAACAGCCGAGAAGCAATCTACCGGCACCGCGGCAGCCGCATCGTCGAGCTTCAACGGGAATGCCACATTTAATGCCGCATCTCAGCAGACGCAGTGGGGCAAAACGCCGTATTTTTACCAGCCAGAAACATTGGGGAACGAATTCTCCGTTCTCACGTAAGTCCGCCTTCGCTGCTAATGCGGTGGTAATAAATTCTTCCACTTCAGCGACTTCCTCGAGACCCTCGACGACGGCTCGTTTTTCGGCGGAGCACCACAGACATCCTCGTCGCTTATGGCCTCTGCCTCTGCAGGGTTCTCCCGCTTCGGACCAGCACCGACACTCTCGCATGTCCCCCCTCCAAACCAACAACAGCACCCACCCCCAGCGGCGCCGGCGGTCATACCTGCGGCGACTAAGACCGAGCGCTTCCTCCTCACCGCGGCGGACCAGGAGTCCGGCTCACGCGACGAGCGACTGAATCGCGTTATTCGCAGCAAATACGAAGCGGGGCTGTTGAAACCGTACAACTACGTCAAGGGGTACGCGCGCCTGAGTCGATGGATGGACCGCAAGTGCGTTTCTTTCTTTTCCTTGCGCGATACATATTTTTCGCGGTACTGACCTCGACGTGGCAGCGTCTCGCAGGAATCAAAACAACAGATCCTCCAGCCCTTGTCCGTCCTGCGCCCCAAATTCCGCGCAGTCGCACAGAGTTTGCGCGATATCGTGCGTTTCAGCTTCATTTTCAGTTTACGCTTTTTGGCCCACCTTACCTTCCCAGGACCTCGTCTTCATCGAAGAAGCCTTCGAGCGCCTGCTGCTCGACTACGACCGTGTCTTCTCTGCGATGGGCGTCCCCGCGTGCCTGTGGCGCCGCACCGGCGAGATCTACAAGGGCAACCGAGAGTTCAGCGAGCTCGTCGGCGTGCGCGGGGAGGACATGCGCGAGGGCCGGCTCTGTATATACGAGCTCATGGCGGAGGAGAGCGCGGTCAATTATTGGGAGGTGCGTGTATCTGACTCTTTCTATATATACATCGCGGCTGACGAAGAAACGAACAGAAATACGGCCACGTCGCATTCGACTCGTCGCAAAAAGCTGTGCTTACGTCCTGCGTGCTGCGATACAAACCCACTCTCCCGTCGTCCACCGCCCTCCCCAACGCCGCGTCCGAGGTCGCCAAGGCTGGTGTGCAGAAGGACGGGCAGGGCGAGACCAGAGGGGATGAGAATGGGAAGGGCGAAGGGGAGGGCGAGTTCATCAACTGCTGCTTCTCGTTCACGATCCGGCGGGACAAGTGGGGGATTCCGAGCATGATTGTTGGGAATTTTATTAGGACTTGACGGGCGATCGGCGAGCGAGGCGAGATTCTCAGCTTGAACTCTGTGAGTCGCAGGTTACGGGTTGATTGGTTGCTTTCTACTTGTTGTCGTTGTGCTAGAGAAAATGTATTAATTTTTTTGTATGTATCAAGAACACTGAACAGTGATTCGCGGCGCGTATTCCGTCAATTTGGATGATGGTTTGGATGCAGACTGATAAGTACTACGATTCAACATGATTCCCACAGCTCTTACTTTCAACGTTGACGGCGGACGCTCCCCTCATCCGCGCTGCAATGCAGTTTTGCGACCTTCCTGCAGAACTGGTTCTTCACACTGTTTCTCTCATAACTCGGCCGTTTATCGACCCAGATGAATGGGATCCACCCTTTGTCCCTGAACTGGTTCCCGACGTCCCTTCCATCAACTCACTCTCTCAGACAAACACCGTCTTCCACCAGACCCTAAATAAAACTCTCTACCGGCTGTGTGCAAAGGATGCGGCTCTCAGAAAGCGCGCGCTCGTCTTCGCCATTACACACGAGTTGGAAACGACACTCGACAAGCTTGTCGCGGAGAAACTCAGTCTAGACGGTGAATTTGAGCACAGCTGTTACCGCGGTAGTCTTCTGCACATCGCAGCAGGAATGGGCCTCCGCACGATGGTGGCCAAACTGCTGGATTTGTATGGAGGGGGGATGATGGCACGGGTGCATGCGCGCAACAAAGACAACCGGACACCCCTTGACGATGCAGTCTTTTTCGGACACATGGATGTTGTCCAGCTCCTCGCTCCCATCCGTCCACCACCTGCCACACCACCGCCGCCGATCTTATTGAACAAAGACTACCTCAGCCCCGCTCTCCTCCAAGCGGCGGCCAGCAACAGAACCGAGATGGCTGTATACCTGATCTCAGAGGGCGCTGACGTCAATATCCTGGACGACAAGTTCTACAGCCGCACTCCGCTTTACTATCCCTCGTTCACCAAGAACCTCCGACTTGTACAAATCCTCCTCGCCGCGGGCGCCAACCCGAATCTCCACAAGCGCGACGCGTTCATCCCTTTGTTTACTGCTGTCCGCAGTAAGAATCTGCCCATCGTGCAGGCGCTGGTCGATGGGGGTGCCGATATCCATGTCCGGGACCGCTGGGACCGCAATGTCCTGTTCCATCAGATGAGCATCGAGCTCTTCCGCTTCTTTCTGGAGCGCGGGGTAGACCCGAATCAGCGAGACTACGCCGGGAGCACGGCCCTTCATAAGGTCTGCGGGTCGGAACACGCCGAGTACGAAAAGGGGTCTGTTGAGCTGCTTTGTGAGTTCGGAGCCTTACCGGACAAACCCGACGACGACGGGAAAACGGCTGTGGGTTTGGCCATGGAAAACAGGTTGTCGGACATTGTGAAGATTCTGGAACCCTTCGTCCAGAATCCTGATCTGCAGGCGAAGATTGCGGAGTGGTCTCTAATCAAAGTGTATTCCACGTCGAACTTGAAGAGGAAACGGTAAATTACTTAGGTTTGAAAATTGTGTGGGGGCGAGGGCACGTACCTACTGTGTAGCACGATGTGCATATTTATCTAGGGCAATCGTGGGCTATTTGCCAGAAAGACTGCTTTGAGCAAGTGATTATAATACATCGCGATCGTAGTTTATCTTTTCGTCTCTTCCATCTCGGTCTAATAATTGTCAGTTCTAACAAACTCTTTAACCCGCAAGTTGTCTTGCGTCCAATGCTCATTCCTCGAAATGAAGTCAGAGCGAACGATCTTCCCCTAGGATACCACCTACCCATCTTTCTCAAACTTGACGTAGATCCCTTCGATGCGCCCGTCCCAGAACTTGAACCGCAACTGCACCACACTCTTCAGAACCGTCTCGGTTGGCAACGCGCCCTTGTAAAGCACTGGCACCATCTGGATCGCCGTGCCAGCCACTCAGCAGTGTCGCAAGCGCCGCGCGGCCGACCCGGCTGTTCCAGCTTGTATATCGAACGAGGTACGAGTCAGCACTGACAACAGCATACTGCTATCGGATGCGGGGACGGGCGAACAGCTGGGGAGTGCGAACGACAATTATCTCGAGCTGAGCGTGGAGCTGTCGGAGGCGGCGGTGGAGGAGCTGGTGATAATGGGGACGGCAGTGCAGATCATGCTGGCGAGTTTGATGCACAACGACATGACCATCGCCGTCGAGGGGCCTGAGGGTGCTGAACGATGGAAGTATCAGGAACTAAATTGGTTGGAGAATGAGGACAACAATGTGGAAGAGGATGATAACGAATGAGGGAAAAACGATGCTGTGGGCGGACCACTCTGATAAAGTTTTTGCTGCTATTATAATCCACTTTCTTTGAATACACTGAGCACCCGATTTACTGGTTGTAATTGTCCAGCGGCGCCTCGTGCTCAATCACCTTCCAGATCTCGTCGATCTTGGCCTTCGCCGCCTCGCCCACCGAGCCGCGCTTGAGCCATGCGAGCGTCTCCGAAATCTGAGAGTGCTTGCTGGCACCGAAGATGACGGCGTCGCCGTACTTGGGGTCGATAGCCGAGTCGAAGGCGACCCAGCGGTAGGCGAGCTCTGCCCTGCTGGTTCCAGCCTCCTTGGCCGCCTCCTCCCATAGCTCGAGCGCATTGTAATACGATGGCTTGTCATACAGACCACTGTACAACCCCTGCAAGCGGTGGCCCTTGGCAAAGCGGCCGGCATCCTCGCCACCTTCGCGCAGCTGCTGCACGGTTTTGGTCAGCAGGCCGCCGGCGATGGGGCTGTAGACGTAGAACGCGATCCCCAGCTTGCGCAGCGTAGGCAGAAGCTCTGTCTCCTGCTTGCGCGCCACTGCGCTGTAGTTGCCCTGGTAGACCGTGGGCAGCGGGTACCCCTTCTCCTTGGCAATATCGTAGACTCGCTGCACATCTGCGGCCTTGAAGTTGCTCAGGCCGAAGCGCTTGAAGTAGCCTGCCTTGTAGGCCTCATTGATGCCCTTGAGCTGGTCCTCCAGCTCCACGGAGGCGTCCGGGGCGTGAATATAGAATACGTCGACCTACATCAATTATCAGAGTCGGGCCTTGTGCATGAGCTCCCCCGTTAACTCACACTGACACCGAGGCGCTCAACCGTCTCTTTGGCGTGCTGCAGGATGGTCTCACCGGTTCCCCCCGGGGCAAAACCACCTGGCGTCTTGCTGTCGATGGTGAACCGCTTGCCGGCACCTGTTTTTCCCAGCCTCTCTTCCGAGTTGCCGTAGAGTCGCGCAGTGTCGATGGTATCGCAACCGCCTTCCTCCAGCAGCTTGTACGCCTTTTCGATACTCTCTTCGTCGGGGAACGACGGGGCGCCGCCAAAGACGGCCTTCACGGAGTTGTTAGCCATAGTATGCGAGTGGGGACGAGAGCGGATGACGTGCAAGAACGGGCGCAATTCGATAAGAGCCCTTTGTGCTTTGATATTCCGTTTATGAATGGTTTGTTGCGATACTTATTACCAATGTTAGTCCGGGATACGGGATATTACCAACCCAGCAGCTTTCGGGATATTACCTTTTATGTGGTTTCGAAGCGCCATTTTGCTTATACATCGGCGTAGATGCAGACCATGATCCGTGATAATTTGTGGCCAGTGTCTGTGAGATCTGGGAGTATTCTGACACCGAAGCCAGTGCCACGTCAATCACTGAAGCAAGAAGAATTTCACAAACGAGGAGAAAGTGACGGATAAGCGACCCATACCATTCCTGGTTTTGCGACGCGATATCTCTCCCTCAAGGCCAAAACCGGGTCAGAGACGTGCTCAAGCGTGCTCAGCACGGAGGACTTGCACGACGTCAAATGAATTATCAGGGAAAGAGAGAGCCAAGACATCGTCAATCGCATAGGTTATGTTGTGATACCCTGTGCGGCAGCTCGGAGGACGTCTTCGGCAGAGCGCTCGATCCCAATAATATGCCCCTCCGGAACGAGTTTCGCGAAGTCCGCTCGGATAGTGCCGGGCCCGCAACCAACGTCCAGGATTTGCATATTCGGCGCGAGGGAGCTCAAGAAATATACACACAAATGTTGTGCGGTGCGCCAAGAGTGCGAGCGCACAACAGATTCGTGGTGGCCGTGCATCGGGTAGCCTGAGCCATGGCCATGATGGAGGTGAAGAGCAGGATCTATTTTTGTTTGTTTTTTCAAAGTTTGACACAATCTGTCAGCAAGCTAAAATTCGCTATGGCCAACGCCTGGAATTTCATACTGCCGTCAACGAACTGGAGCTGTTGTAGAACAAATTCACGGGCCTGCACCAACGCGGTGAGGCGTCGCAGACCGACCGCGTACCCTTTGAAGGCTCTTGGAAGCTTCAACTCAGCTGCGCAAACAATTCTAGCGCTAGATCTACAGCTCTCATGAAGACTGTCGGTTAGAAGCTGCTTTGTTCCACTGTTGTTCGAGAACGCGCCACTTCTCTAGTTTATCTTCCCGTGTCCTCCACCTTGGTCTAATAATTGTCTGTTCTAACAAACTCGTTAACCCGTAAATTGCCTTTCGTCCAATGCTCATTCCCCGCAATGAAGTCAGCGCGAACAATCTTCCCCCGCGACACCACCTGTCCATCCTTCTCAAACTTGACGTATACCCCTTCGATGCGCCCGTCCCAGAACTTGGATCGCAGCTGTATCATACTCTTCAGATCAGTCTCGGTCGGTAGGACGCCCTCATAGAGCACCGGCACCATCTGGATCGTCGTGTCACTCAGCAGCGCCGCAAGCGCCGCGCGGTCGACCCAGCTCCCCGTACTCCGGTCGTACAAATCAAACGCCATGAAGCGGTCCACTAGTTGCGTGTAGGGGATCGCGTGCGTCACTGCGAGCCACTCGCCGAATAGCGTGTACCTCGAGGGGAAGTGCGGGTCGCGCCCCAGGACGCGCATGAGCTCGTGCCGGTGCGTGTCGACCCACAGCCCGAGCTTCTTGAACTGCTCGTGCGTCGCGGGGGAGACGTAGTGCGAGCGGTTCTGCACGCGGATCTCGCGGTCGGGCCCGAGCCAGAAGCCCATATTCGCGCCGTCGACCTTTTCGGTGATTACGACGTGCCCCGCCGGGGGGAGCGCCGAGAGCTCCGCGAACTCGTCGTCGGCGGTGGCTGCACCGAGGTTGATGAGATGTGGCGTGCGCGGGAACTTGAAGAGGCCGACGGGGGGCGATAGGCGCAGGACGAGCTCCTCCGCGGCCACGAACGACTTGATGTGCACGATAGCTTTGAAGCCTTCCTTCAGCGTCGGCTGCACGAGTACCTTGTGCATCTGCTCGACGGCGTTGCGCACCCGACCGCCCGGCGGGAGCGTCGGGTGCTCTGCGCGCATTTGGGCCCGGGATTCACATAGGGACTTGTCATACTGTACACAAAAAGAAAGTGAATAAAGGGCCCGAGAGCGGGAAGCGAATATAGGCCTACATCAAACCAGATGCACACAGGCGAAACTGCCCAATTCGAGGCGAGGTCAAGCCAGTTCTTGCGATCCGCGGCCGCAGTGTTGCATCTGTCCAGCAGTACGCGCCCCTTGGCGTGGCTGATCTCGCTTTCACACGACGCCCGGCTGCCAGAGTCGTCCTGCGAGATCCGACTCCAGCCTTTGGGATCCCGCGCACGCAGCGCCTGCGAGAACCACGACTTGCCCGAACCAGGTAGCCCGACTAGCACGAATAGGTCGGCGCTCTTGTTGTCCAGCGTGCCCTTGATTTCGAGCGCACATGGCGGGGGCTCCGATGGGAGATCGGGGTATATCGACTGACGCTTCCAAATTGTGCTGCACCATTTCGAGACAAACGCTTCCTGGCGCGACGTCTCGAGGCTGCCGGGGCGGAGGAGGCGGAGGCTCGAGATCGCGTCGGGGGCGGCCATTTCGGGGTGGTCCTGGTGGGGAACGGGTTTGTGGAAGCCGTATGCAGCGAGATAGCACGCCGCGACGGTCCCCGCGCGTCCTTTGCCTCCACCACAATGGACGAGCAACGGGAGTTTGGTCTCGTCGTCGACGAGCCGCATGATGAGGTCCATCTGCTCGATCGAGGGCGGGCAGTAATTCTCGACGGGGAGGAAGGTGTTGGTGATGGGCTTGCCATGGAACCACTTCTTAGGAATTGGTTCCTCTTCCGTCAGGGTGAGGACGTGGCGGATCCCGAGGTGCGGCGAGGCAAGGGCGGCGATATCTTCTTCGCGCCGGGGCGTCGACATGATGGCGAGATGGTACGGGATGAGCCATCGGAACCAGCGCGGGAGCTTGAACGGCGAGGGCGTCGCGGGGATGTACAGCGGTAGCCGAGGCTCGAGCTGCAGCGTCGGGACAAAATCCACATCCCCGAGTCGACTACGCAACGCCGGGCGCCACGGCACAAAGAGGACATCCGCGATTGGCTCGGGAATCTGCGGGAGTTCATTCTTCTGGAGAACAGAGCCCCACTCGGTGTGCTTTGCGCAATCAAACAGCTTCTTGAGACAATAGTCGCGAATGCGCTCGTCTTCGGAACGCTCGAAGGCGCACCCATAGGATAGCATGGCAAGTTTGAATTCGTGCAAAGCAAGCGCTGCGTCCCCGAGTCTCAAAAACCCGCGATGAGACCCGGGAAACGCACGGACGAGATTAATGCAATAGAGCTGCGCCTGCTGAAACGAACCTGATAGGTGGAGTGTGAACGCAAGGTGGTCCAGCAGGTCGGCAGAAGGGCTGGCGGGAAACTGTCCCGGCAGGAGAGAGGCTACGCCCTTGTCCAGGCCAAGATCATCCTGAGCAGATAGAACGATGTGGAACTGCTTTGGCGGCAATCCAATCTGTTTACGGAATAGCTGGCCGGCGGCCCAGATTACGACCACAAAGAAAACGTCAGAGTTTCCGCCCAGACCCAGAGACAAAATAGTGCTGGTATTGACTGCTTCAGCTTTTGCAAGACGGTCTGGGGTGAGCTCCTCCTTAGACAGTAGCGTAACGTGGTATGATTCCCGAGTTTTGTGGAAATTTGCAGGAGCTAACTGCAATTCTCGGAGGGCAATGTCGTCGACACCAGGGCCAACAAGAGTAAGAGCTCCGTGTGTTTCTAGGAGAGAAATATCTGCCATGGGGGTTGTAGGTCAAGCTCGAGTCTGACTCGAAAAATGTCGGAGAGAGACATAGGTGTTCGTGAAAAGCGGTGCCCGGCACCGCGGCGCACCGCTCCTTGCTTCACGCGTCGATTACCTCCGCGGTGAAGTCTTGACCGCCCGCGCGCTCGTACTACCCAAACCGTGAAGAATACCTTCTCCGGAACTGATACTTGTCACTGTATCTTTTCTAACTTGGGAGACAATTCTTTTCGCTATCTGTCCGACAAACATATCATCCTCCAACTATTCGCTTGTTCCCGACCTCCTTCCATAAACTCCCTCTCTCAGACGAACGCCATCACCCACCGTACCGTGGATCAAACTCTCTATAAGCTCTGCGCAACAGTCGAGATCCTCGGCCAGCTTGCTCTCTTCGCCGTCAGACACAGGTTAGAACGCACCGTCACAAGACTCGTCGAGGTCGGAGTCCATCCAGACACTGAAGTGAAATTTCAAAACGCTGCGGGAATGGATCTACATATTGTTCCTACCTCGATCTTTGTGGTCTTTTGCATATTGCAGCAGCAGCCCTTGGCCATCGAGCGATGGTCGTCCAACTGGTGGGGAGGAGGAGGAGGAGGATGTATACCGGCGCGGTCCCGTTAAGAAACAAGATATGGCCGGGAGATAGTGCACAAACAGAGTTACTACGATCGGATGCCCTTGGCGTCCGCAACACACTTTGGACATACGGAGACCGTCAAACTCCTTTTCTCCATTTCTATACCGACACCGCAGACCACGTCGCCAAATGTTTTATGCGCTCTCTCGCATCGGGAATCGGTTAAATCACACAAACAATACCTAGGCCAGCCTAGGCCTCGCTCTGACCGATGCTGTTAGGGCCGAGAATATCGAAATGGCTCAGTACCTGGTTTCGAAGAGAAGAGACCTACGACTACGCCTGCGACTCGTTTGTCGCTGCCGTACAAACCAATAGCGTTAGGACGGCTTAGGATGGTATAATTCCTGCTCGCCTCGGGAGCCGACCCCTCCACCACCCTGATCGACAGTGTCCCATATCTCCATATTTACAAGCGTTCAAGAAGACATCGACACAGCCATTGTACGGGCACTAGTCGATGGTCGCACCAGTTTCGTCGACCCGAATCGTGTAGATAGCAATGAAGACCATGCCTGCTGCTACCCCTAAGACGGGGCCGAGCTTGCGAAAACTCTCCTTCGGTTCGGAGCAGCACCGAACAAAAGAAAAAACAGGGGAGAAACACCCGCAATGGGAGATTGTACAGATTCTAAAACCCCCTCTCGAGGGTCCCGAATTGCAGGTAAGGGTTGCAAAGTGATGGGAGGATGGGCAACTTTGACGGAAACAGAGAAAACTGTCGATTTTCTTGTATGTACATCTGGGTATTATTTTTGTTTGAACCCATGTCAACCGACTGGTCTGATATCAGTTTCCCGTACCGCGACGAGAACGACATAGATCACATGATCGCGACAAATACACCTTGTCGCCCTCCCTCACCTCCTCCCCATCCATCATCGGTTTAGACAGTCGAAAGGTAGTGGTAGGCGATAATGCGACGTATGACGGCGTTGACGGCGTCGAAAATGATATTCGATGGTTGGCAGCAAACCAAGCTTCGAAGTTCGCCCCAGACCAAAGTCATCTTGTTTCAGCTCTCTCCTCTCACGTACGATTCGGTTCCCCTCGAGATTTGTGAGCAGACTGCCAGCTGGGTGTAGCTGGGTGTGGTATGGGCGAGAGGACCAAGGCAGTGCAGCGTGGGGGAATTTCCATTTGCGCCTGACTCAATCAGAGAGCAGTTGGCGAACTGTCATACGTCAAAACACTCGAATGCCTCCAAGCCATCGCGCTTATTTTGCTCCCCCACCACGCCCTCCACCATCTCTCCTCCCCGCATCTCTTCTCCCGTTCTCTCTGAATGCCCGAAAGAGTACCACGGAGACCTATGGAGGACTTGGATCCTATCGCCAATGCAATAGCGCCCCCGCAGAACGAGTCCCCGGAAGAGAGAGACCTGCGCATACAGAAGGAGAAGGCCGCAAAACAGGTCTCGGACGCCATTGATGCCGAGCTGTCCCGCGAGCAAGCGTACGACAAGAAGCGGCCGAAACCGGTCAAAATTCTCTTGCTGGGTGCGTCTCCGGCTACCCTCGCAGCGTACCACTGCATCTCTGACCCTTCGGATCCTAGGCCAAAGTGAATCTGGTCCGTCGTTTCGTCCTCCGGCTTCGCATCCGGACTAAAAATAATTTCATAACCATAGGCAAATCTACGACGCTGAAAAGTAAGTCCCTCCGTTTATGCAGGTCCCCGCCTCGTCCTGACCGGCCTATGACTAGATTTTCAGCTCATGTATGAACCCAAAGTGCGTATCAATCCTGGAGATAGTGCTCGTCCAACATTCGAATTTATCATGTCCGATAGGCCTTCCGAGCCGAACGCGCCTCGTGGCGCGCTATTATCCAGCTCAATGTTGTCAGATCGATACACATTATTCTCGAGGCCATGACCCGCGCCCAAAACTCGACCGACCGCCCGCCGAGCGCGCGATCGAGTGTGTCCTCGCATGAATCACTCCGCCTCGACGCGGAGCTGGTTCAACTCAAAATGCGCCTCACCCCCCTCCTTGAAGTCGAGAAGAGCCTCATGAAGCGGCTATCACTACCTGGTTCGACGGAATGGGAGCCGACCGAGCGTCCGCTTACAACGACAAAGCGGAGGCAGTCCAAGGAGATTGCAGTCAACTCCACTGTCGCATGGAAGGCGGCCTTCACGCGGATGGCGGAAGACCGGCATAGCTTTGATACCGACCACCTCATAGACTGGGACGACCCCGAAGATCCCGGCGTGTCGCTGCATGCCTCGAACGGCGACATGAAGCGGCTTTGGGCGCACCCTACGGTTCAGGCGATATTAGACAAGCAATCTATCCGATTACAGGAGAGTGCTGGATTGTACGTCGCGCCGCCACCTGCCCTGGCTTGGGCTGACCGGATATAGCTTTCTGGACTCATTAGACGAAGTAACGTCTCTCCGGTATATACCCACCGACGGTGCGGGCCTTCATACTTGGTTCCTGTCGCGTATTTACTGACTTTTGACATGACAGATCACATTTTAAGAGCTAGGCTGAAGACGCTGGTGAGTCTCCATTAGCGACCCTCCTCGGAGAGCTAATACCCTGGCTAGGGCGTATCCGAACATCGCATGCGTCTCTCTGACCCTTGTGAGTATCCCCGGCTTATAATTATCTGCACCCTGTTAAGCATCTCCAGCCGGCGGCATGAGCCGCGATTTTCGCATATTCGACGTTGGTGGAACACGGTCATTGGTACGATCACCAGTGAATCCAGGACTCGCTCGTATTTACTCTTACTTCTAGCGTGCTGCATGGGTCAGCTATTTCGATGACATGGTATTATTTTTTGCGTTCTTCCAATCGTTTAATCTGCTTAATTACCAACAGGATGCCATCATCTTCCTTGCGCCTATATCCGCTTTCGACCAGGTGCTGGCAGAAGAACCAACTGTCAACCGCCTGGTATTTGGCTCGGCCTTCTCTGGTCTGACTGATTCTTCCGTTCTAAAATTGCTCCTCAGGCCGATTCGTACAAACTATGGACATCCATAGTTTCGAACAAGCTGCTGCAGCATACGAACATGATACTCTTCCTAAATAAGGTGGATATCATGCACGCCAAGCTCGCGTCCGGGATACGGCTCTCCGACTTTGTCGATTCATATGGCAGACGGCCGAATGATTTCGACAGTGCTTCGCGATGTATGTTTCTTTTCTTCTCTTCTCACGTCCGTGGAGCTGATTCGATTCTCACGCAGATTTGAAGAAACAATTCAGTGGGTATACAGTGTTCATCATTGCGGGCCCAACTGACCTTCTGTGACTCAGATTCAATACTGAAGCAAAACTCCCCGGTACCCAGGATCTTCTACTGCCATCTCACGAATGCTATTGTTCGTGGCGTTTGCTTGACTTGACCGAGGATCGCTGACTGACATTTTGTTCTATTCCCTTTAGGACATCAAATCCACCAAATTCGTCCTAGCTGGAAGTACGTTCATCTCGTCTTGTCCCTCGCCGCCAACCTATCGCTAACCGCTCTGCGTACAGTCAAGGACATGCTCATGCGCTTTCACCTGCAAGAATCGCACCTAATCTTATAATATAAATATCAGTATTCGTATCCATCGTTAACCGTACTCTTTCACTCCTGTTATACTGTTATACTTATCACGTCGTGTCTGCCGCTCACATCATCTCATCGTTTAGTCCTTCACCCACTGTGCAATTAACCCAACATCCATCCATCTCTATCCTGCATATTTATCTTATCCATCCGATAGTACGAGTACGTACCGCCAGTCCATGCATGTAACTTACCACGCACATATTCACTCATGGACATCTGACTATGACCAGTTATGAGCAATCCATGTCATTACTTATGTCGGTCTCGATGTAGTTCGAGGCGCCCATGGGCCCCCGACGGACCGCATGCTGCAATCTCTTGCAATTCCATTCATCCTACCGCACGCATGCATGCCCGACATCCATCTATCACCAGGTGCAGCCGCGCTTGCGATCTCGACAGCGAGATCGTTTTCCTCACTTTTGCCAATTCGGGAACACGCAGCTGCGTGGGTCAGGTGCTAATCTCGTTAGTCGGTGCAGATCATACGAGAACTGTCATTCAAGGTGGAGGATAATCACAGGAAGCAAAAAAAGAAAATGATGCTGGAGATCCCCCGGTGCTTTTTGGTGTCGCACCCCGACGCGGAAGTCGTTGGCCGCGGCGGGAAAAGTCGGCAAGGCGAGATTGGGAAGGATTGGGACGCTTTTGCCAACGGTCACAAAGGTTTCAAACGAGGTGCAACGTTGTTTTTATTTCTTCCGTGTTGTTTCCATGAACTTCGGCGACATCGCTACAGGAACCAACTCGGAGACAGCCCCACCGCAAGTAATTGGTCCACGTAGTCCAATGGTGGTACGATCTAAATCTTTCGGAATGAGCTTACCAGTCAGTTGTAGGAGACTCCCAGCTTCGAATTTACGGTTTCGCGATCATGAAACTTCCCTTGGCTTCAGCTGTTATCTGTTCCGCTACGGTTAAATTTACCAGGACTCCCGTAGAGAAGAGCTTACTACGGCATTTAAGACTCAAGACCCAGTAGATGTACTTCCTACTCAAGCTCGGCGATACTTTTCTGGGCGCGTTGGGCCTTGGCAGGATCAGCCCAGGACTTCTGCAGCATCGTATCGGACGGTGTTCAAGGTTACTACGAGCAAGTTGCTCGCGAGTTACACGCTGTTACACGGCGGGCAGATACATTTCTTGCCAAGGCGGCGGCTGTTATGTGAGTCCCAAATTCGCCGCCCTCTTCGGGTACGTGCACTGTGCGGTCTTGGAAGCACGAATGGCTATAAAATTGCGCAGACGAGACGCCTTGGCCCTCAGTCGTCAATCTTTTCTTGTTTCTTGTTGACCAGGCAAGTAATGCAAGCCAGCGCTTGAACGGGTGGCTTGACTAGTGATATACATATAGGGACCCGACAGCCAACTGCATTTGTGAGTCGGCCGCTTGCCGCTTGCGCTTCGACGCTGATCGACTGCGATATCCAAGCGAGCCTACCCACGATAAATGCGTCCATTCGGAAGAATCATGATCTCTATGGCCGCGGCGGCTATGGTCCCGCGCAGCACTGCGGTGGCCGTTGACGCAAAAAATGTTTCGCCTGGAGCTCTCGGAATCAACTGCGAGGGGAGCATGAAATGCCACGGGCAGCCGGGCGACACCGCGGCGCTTCTTGTCCAATACATCAACGACATCGAACCGGGGCGGTATTACAGCAATGGACAGCACATCGCGTGCAGGGGTAATATTTGCGCGTTTTTGCAGGGAGTGCAGGGGCTGATGCCCGTGGAGGGAATAAAGAATGTGGCGCATTTGATTGTGGAGCATAAGTGCACAGTTTGTGGGAGTGTGCCGACTGGCCCCGACAACGACGATAGGTATGGGCAGTTGACGTTTAATTTTGTGGAGAATGCATAGATACTTGTAGAATGCAGCGTCGTATGAGAGTGGCCAAGGAATGTAAGGACAGATCCCGAGGAGATCCTAGTCCGCTCCTCCTCACTAGCAAGACCAAAGCAGAACACCAGTTTCTTGTGTAGCCAACGACCTGAATAAAATTGCCCTCAGGGTTGGCTTCAAGGATCAGCGACAGATGAATGACTTGGTCGAATTCGGGGCTTATTGTTAATGAATTGTGAATGATAGAATTCGGAGAGCACACAGACATCCCGAGCTCCTCAGAAGGGTCTGTTTGAAGAGCAAACCTCCTCAGGGTGCCGCTGACTTGAGCATTATGAGAGTTTGAGGAGATGTCAGGTGGCGAGGACGCTACAGCTTCTTGAGCAGAAGAGTTTTCCGCCACTGGCGAGGACGATGCTCGGATGTCGGGGGACGTGGGTGTCGCCGACCTGGAGAGTTTCACGTTGAACTGTGGTGAAGCGAAAATAATAACTGACCAACAACCCAAGCGTCGACCTGGTCCACAGTCATCCATGTCTTGACCGCGACCACTTGAACTCCTCCGGCAGCCCTCTTGTGCAAAGGGTCGCTAAATGCCCAACAGCCCGACTGCGAGCTACTTTGGAGGGGTCGGCCATCCGACGACTGAAGGTCTTGGCATGATTGTTGGAGATGTCGTCGTGGACGGATCGACGTTGGAGTTCGTGAGGTGCGCGTGTAATATAATAAATACTGGCTCGAGTGTCCGCCATGGTGGCCTGGTTCAAGCGGAGATCGGACGGTTGAGTTGGAAACAATTTCCAAGATTTCGGTGGTCAAAATTATCGGCGTTGCAATGTTGTGCAGTGGCGTACGGAGGTCTAAAACTGCCATGAGTGGGTTGTGCAGTCAAGTCCAACAAGTTTTTGTGGCGGTCGTAGTGATCTAATCTAATCTATTGGATCGCTTCTTTTTCCCACGCAACACGGTGCACAGCGGGCTCGATCCGGCATTTCCTTGTCCTGCGAAAAAAATACAATTGTACGATAAATAATAGTCCAAGTTGATGCATAATTATCCTTCATTCGTCGCATAGTCGGGCGGGTCCTCCTCCATCGTCATTCTCAGAGCCACTTGCTCTCTCTCAAGCTCCTGTATTCGTGAGTACAGCTGTTCGATACGCCGCTCCGCCGGGACTCCAGAATATTCTAGATCTGCGGAGGCGCGCTGAAAAGGATCCAGCACGGTGATCTCCTCCGAGTCCCGCGCCGCAATGCGCTCACGGGCGGGTTGTTCCTGACGAGTTGCGGCGGATTCGCCGGGAGTTGGGGAATACGAGCCTGAGGCAGCGTCGATGATAGAGGCCTGACAGCTCGCGAGATGCTCCGCCGGCTCTGTCGTAGTTGGGACTACAGCCAGCGTGTCCCTCAATGAGATTGAGACCCCCGATGGGGTCTCCAACGCAGAAGTTATTCGTAGCTGCGGTCCTGCAAGCTCGAGGTCATCGAGGGGATCCCTATTCACAGGCGTAGGTTCAGACAACGGCACCGTGCCCGTGGTCAACCTTCTCTCGCCGGCTGAATCGACCAAGCTGCTCCTTGCCGAAACAAAACGATCGGGGAAGAACGACGTCTCGCTCATGGCGCTTTGCCGCTGAGGTCGTTGCCGCTGCTGTCGCCGTCGCCTGCAGAAAAATATCCCTGCGACGATGGCCGCAATTAGCAGCACCGCCAATGGCACCGTGATTCCAACGATCAAGGCGGTGTTTCGATGTGATAAACTATATGGGATGAACAGCTATTATTGGAGGTCCGTGAAACCACGCACAAGGCTGAAAAAGCAATGGGCTGATCGGAGCCCCCCGTTATTGTCGGCAGCGGCACCAACGTAACTGTGGTGCTCGTGACGTGGAACGAGCTGGTGAAGACTTGCGAATTCGAGGTGTGGACAGACAAGGAGTGTGTGGTGAACACAAGTGTACTTGAGCTAAGCGTAGGACTAGCGGAGGCTCCAATTCGAATGCTAGAAAAAGCATGTGAGAGCCGGCGTGAGATGAAAGCATGCGTGTGTGGCTGACCCATAGACGGTCGTGGTCGAAGAATCGTCCATAGTTGTCGTCGGAAAATCGCCCATGGAGGAACTGGACTCAGAGTTCATCACAGCGGGGCTCGCGCTCTCCATCGAGTCGTCGGTGGGCCTGGCGCATATGTGAGGAGTACATCAGCAGCGACTAAGAGATGCACATACGGAATTTGCGAACTGTAGTTGTCTGCTGTCCACTCCGTCCATGCAGCCGAGATGACCGTCTCCATCTCTACAGTAGATATTTCCTGCGGCTGCATTACAGCAGGTGGGGGTTTCAGTGTCACAGTTTCCGTCTCAAGCGCAGTCGACGTTTTCTGCGGCTGCATCGGAGGCGACCCTTCGGTGAGGGTTGTGATAACCGAATCGTGGTTAATGGAAGTCGCAGAGGCCATGGCTGATGTTATTGTCGTCGTTCGTGAGGACGTGGAGGTTTCTTTCGAAAAACTCGATGCCAAACTTGCCCGAAGCGGTGGAAGGGCGGAAAGGGTACTCCCGGAGGAGGTTAGGCTCGACGAGCTTCGGGTGGAGGATGATGTTGCGCTGTACAGGGAGCTGGGATATGAGGTGGATCGTACAAAGGAGGATCCACCAGACGAGCTCCGGGCGAACGACGAGCTTGACCTTATTTCCTGGCTGGAATACGAAGCCGAAACAGAATCAGATGCCCGAGAAAGGCTTCCCACAGGTCCATGGACACCGCTCTGTGGGTAAGAATACGATGAGGATGATACAGTAGTGGAGCCAGTTTGCAACGCAGGTGAGGCGGATATAGGGACAGGGTATACAGCGGAGGAAGTTGATGAAGAATGTTTTCTGGATGCACTCGTGCGTACAGAGTACGAAGCGAAGGAAGTCGATGAAGAATGTTTTCCAGATACGGCACTCGTAGATTGAGAGGCGGAAGAAGTCGATTGTTCTTTGGATGTGGCACTCGTGTGTACGGATTTCGGGGCCGCCGAGCTGATCCTTCTCGTCCCGGAATACGTTGCACGATGCGAACTCGACCGTCTCGATGTGCGGGTGCTTGAATGCTGTGTCAACGCTGATTTCACGGTCGGTCCTCTCGACGCCGCCGGCGTGTATGAATGAGCGGAAGAGGTAGCTTCAGATGAAGTGTGCTGCCCGGCAGGACCGCTCGATTTCGGGTACGGCGCAGCCTCGACGAGAACTAGCTCACATAGTAATAAAATAATATCACTGGATATTATCAGCATCTTCTTGGGAACTTGTCGTGTGACGAGTACTGACCATAGATATATGCGGACCATCGTGCCGCATAGAAACAAAAAAAAAAAAGGCAAAGAAGAGAGAAAAGAAGGGGGGAGAGCTAGCCCAACAGGTTACAAACCGCACTTAGGCTGTTATATAGCTCGGGCTGCTTGCATCAAACATAGAAGATTGCGCAGTGACATTCAGAGATAAACCGTCAGTTTCTAGCGAAACCAAGGTCCTAGTTCCCACAGACTTGCTGATGCAAAAGATCGCCGCACGTCGAGCCAAGGAGACGGGTAGATAGATGTGAACCGATGATTTCCAAGTCTTGCCAGGAATAGACTCAGAGTACTTGAGAACTCGGAAATTTGAGGAAAGGATTTGACGTTGACCTTGCTCGTTCTTATGGGTCTTGGTACTTGAAAAAAAAATGGAAGAGACATTCTTAAAACATTTCTTGGAGGAACCTTGACACAATCGACGCCGCAGAAGGTGAAGGGACTGAGAGAGGAAAGATTTGCACTGTGGGTGTTGGGAACAAGCGGCCCGGGCGTGGGAGCTTTCTGTTCTGTTTGCTCTTAGGCGGCCTATCATCGAAAAGTCTCTGGAACTGTGAATACATGGCAAGAACGCAACCATCGCGCCCCCGGGCGGGCCCGCCGCATACGCACAACGACGATATGGGATACTCGCTCCCTTCTCCTCGTTTACTTGCTTCAGGGCACACGCTGAATAGCAACTTACTGTAGCTTCGGTGCCAGAAACACTCCCAGATCTCGCAGACGCTGGCCTTAAATTCTCACGGATATACTTAGTTCTAGCCACCAGAACCTGGTCATCTGCACCGATGTATAAGCAAAATGGCGCCTCAAAACCACATAAAGTCGTAATCAAACTGCTCTTTGCGCCATCGTTCGCATCTCCACTCGCATACTATGGCTAGTAACTCGGTGAAGGCCGTCTTTGGCGGCGCCCCCGTCGGTGCCGGCAAGTCGTTCCCCGACGAAGAGAGTATCGAAAAAGCGTACAAGCTGCTGGAGGAAGGCGGTTGCGATACCATCGACACGGCGCGACTCTACGACAACTCGGAGGAGTGGCTGGGAAAGACAGGTGCCGGCAAGCGGTTCATCATTGACAGCAAGACGCCTGGCGGCTTCGGCGGCCCTGGTACCAGCACCAGTGTGACCATCCCGCAGCACGCCAAGGAGACCGTTGAGCGCCTCGGCGTCAAGAGTGTAAGCTAAGAACGCTTGATGAGCACAGGTGCAACGCTGATCGCCGACTAGGTCGATGTATACTACATCCACGCGCCAGACGCCACGGTGGAGCTGGAGGACCAGCTCAAGGGCATTAACGAGGCGTACAAGGCGGGGTACTTCAAACGCTTTGGCCTGAGCAACTTCAAGGCCGCAGATGTGCAGCGAGTCTACGACATCGCCAAGGAGAAGGGTTACCCGCTACCCACGGTCTACCAGGGTAACTACAGCGCGGTGGCGCGCAAGCAGGAGACCGAGCTCGTGCCTACGTTGCGCAAGCTGGGCATCGCGTTCTACGTCTACAGCCCCATCGCCGGCGGCCTGCTGACCAAAACCGTGCAGCAGCTGCGCGAAGGTAGCGAGGATGCCGGCCGCTTCGCCAAGGGCCACCGCTTGCAGGGGTTGTACGGCGGTCTATACAACAAGCCATCGTATTACAAGGCGCTCGAACTGTGGGAGGAAGCGGCCAAAGAGGCTGGGACCAGCAGGGCAGAGCTGGCCTACCGCTGGGTCGCCTTCGACTCAGCTATCGACCCCAAGTACGGCGACGCCGTCATCTTCGGTGCCAGCAAGCACTCTCAGATTTCGGAGACGCTCGCATGGCTCAAGCGCGGCTCGGTGGGCGAGGCGGCGAAGGCCAAGATCGACGAGATCTGGAAGGTGATTGAGCACGAGGCGCCGCTGGATAATTACAACCAGTAAATCGGTGCTCACTGTATTCAAAGAAAGTGTATTATAACAGCAGCAAAAACTTTACCGGAATGCAAAGTCTCTGGTCTGCCCAACGTCATCGATTTTCCCTCATTCGTTGTCATCCTCTTCCACATCGTCGTCCTCATTCTCCTACCAATTTGGTTCCTGATACTCCCATCGTTCAGCACCCTCCGGCCCCTCGATGGCGATGGTCATGTCGTTGTGCATCAAACTCGCCAGCATGATCTGCACTACCGTCCCCATTATCACCAGCTCCTCCACCGCCGCCTCCGACAGCTCCACGCTCAGCTCGAGATAATTGTCGTCCGCACTCCCCAGCCGTTCGCTCGTCCCCGCATCCAACAGCAGTATGCTGTTGTTACCATACGCCGGATGCTCATACTCCCAGACCAACTCGCGGCCCTCGAGCGCGCGCACTTGGACGGGCCACTTCGTATAGAACATCTCGTTGGTGACGTTCTCCATCGTCACCGGCGGAGGGCCGTCTTCGGGGAACGTGATGGTCGCAGTCCAACCAAACTCCTCGGTTTTCATCGTCACCAACAATGGCGCCGTGTCGCTTGTGGCTCGATGCATGTGCGCCAAGTCTCCCCGGGAAAGCGCGTTTGATACTCGACGTCCACGCAGTCGTCAGTGGGCTCGACCCGCTAGTTCCAGTTGTTCTGCGCGCCGCGGATGTCCCACTGCACGGGCCCGCGGGTGCTGGCGCTAGAGGGGCTCGTCAAGCTGCCGGAGACTTGCAGTGGGTGGAATCAAGACGGAAGGAAACACAAGGTGAGTCAGTGAATCAAACGATCAACCATCAGCGTATTGAAAGGCGCCCGGGCCTGGGGTGTACTGGAGGCTCGAGAGAGGCGGCGCGTTCTCGAACAACGACAAGCTTCTAAATGACCCATAGCCTTCATCACAGAGTAGACTTCGCAGCAGGGCTCGTTCATTCGTTTTGCAGCGCCAATAGCGTTGGACTGCAGGAAAAGTGATTCATAATTTTGGGACAAAAATTAGTTGCGCAGCACGAAGCTTTCAGGATCCGTGGTTGTAGTGATATTTCTTTGCAACAGATCCAGTTTGTCGATGTCTTTGAAAGTGGATGGCTGGCGGGCTGCCTTGGAGACGGCAAGGAAGTAAGAGTTCGCAATGCTCTGACTTCCAATGAGATTTTGTTTGATACCCTCCGAGTCTTCGTTCCCTGAGCTTTAT
Organism: Mycena albidolilacea; assembly: GCA_029282495.1. Taxonomy (NCBI): domain Eukaryota; kingdom Fungi; phylum Basidiomycota; class Agaricomycetes; order Agaricales; family Mycenaceae; genus Mycena; species Mycena albidolilacea. The sequence continues at coordinate 1,365,438 of JARIHO010000005.1, read as the reverse complement.
TTTCTCGCTGTATCTTCGCCGTTCTAGTCGAGGTGCTGCTCAACAGTCGACGCGAGGAGATGCTATTCCAAAGCAAGCAAGATACGAGCCAGCTACAAGTTTAGGTGGGAGTCCCCGGGTCCGACCGGCTCAGGTTCTTACCACGACGGCGAATTGAATCGTCGCCTGAAAGGCGGGAATGCTCATGGCAGTGACTCGAACTCGACTGGGGTGTATCTGCTTGTATCGAGCTGCGGGGTTTCTTTAGTAGCCGGCAACAAAAACTGTGGTGGCTTGGCTTCTCGTAACTCAGCAAAGCCCAAGAAACTGCGCACTGTCTGGATTCCGTGTATTCATCTCTTCGGGGGCTTTCCTACCTCCGAATTCCTAAGGGTCGACTCAGCTCTTGACGCTACATCCCAAATGGCGGACTCCGACTGCACCCGAACCTCATCTTCATTCGATTGTTCCTCGCAAGCCGTCTTCCTCCGTGCTTTGGGGGTAAGAACTCGGACTGCACGGGCGGCGTTGACCCACAATTCAAGACGCTTTGTAACCGACTGCCAGTCGAATGCTTCTTCACTGGTCCAAAAATTCCGGCCTCTTCACGTGCCCGTGGATGCCCTTCTAATCCGTCACGAACTTTCCCGCAAGCTGATTCAACACTCTTCTTGCTGAGTCCGAGAAAGAAGATCCAGCAAATACCAGTCCTGCTACACCCGATGTCGAAGAGTATAAATGTCGTGGCGATTCCTACTGCAATCCCAAGAACTTCCTCATGTCAATCATCACTCTATACGATATTGCCTCCACCCACCCAGGACAAGCTTGGTCGCCGAGTACCGCAAAAGCAAGGCAAGTCGTGCAATCTATCGCATAGGATCTTATTAACGGTTGGTCCAGATATGCACTGAATTACAAGGGTATCGCCCACAAAACGGTGTTCCTTGAATATTCCGAGATCGAGCCCTTGTGCAAGAAACTTGGGGCGAAGCCGACGAGTCAAACGTCCCCTCAGTACACGTTTCCCGTTATCCATGACCCAGCGACAGGTGCTGCTCTTTCAAACCTATCCGAGCATCTGGCTAACTTGTCGCGTCTAGGCACTGTTGTTTCGGATTCTATTGAGATCGCCCGATACTTGGATGCGACATATCCCAATACACCGCGCCTGATACCGGAGGGAACAGCTGCGCTCCACTACGCATTTACGGCCGCCTTCGAGGCCACGCTCCCGCCTTTCATGCACTACACCTTGCCAGCGAGCCTGCCATTTCTGAATCCAGCTAGTCAGGATTATTTCCGGCAAACGAGGGAAGAGCTGTTTGGCGGCCGGCGCCTGGAGGACGTCACACCTATAGGAAACGAGCACACTGTCATGTGGGAAAAAGTCAAAGATGCCTTCGGGCAGGTCGACGGCTGGATTCGCAAGAACGGCGCCGAGAGCAAATATTTCATGGGTGACACCATTTGTTATGCGGATGTTACTGTTGCGGGATTCCTCCGCTGGGGAAGGAAGGTACTTGGGAAAGACAGGTGGGAGGAGATCATGACCTGGCACGAGGGGCGATGGGCCAACTTGATGAAGGAGATGGAAAAATACGATGTTATATTTTGATAGAGCTGCGCTTAAGTGCAGTAGTTCGCTTAGTGTATTAAGTTATGTGCGCGCCTAGAGTAGCCATACATAACGTGTTCATAACTTCATTATTATAAATCAGAAGAGAGTGGTGCACTCAGCAAATAATAGCTCGTTGGACAAAAACAAATAGAAATAGAACCTGCTCTTTGCCTCCATGACTCAGGCTGCCCAATACACGCACGGCCACCACGAATCTGTTGTGCGCTCGCACTCCTGGCGCACCGCACAGATTTCTTGCGCGTATCTCCTGAGTTCCCTCACACCAAACATGCACATTCTGGACGTCGGTTGCGGGCCCGGCACTATCACGGCGGACCTCGCGAAACTCGTTCCGGAGGGACATGTTACTGGGATCGAGCGCTCTGCCGAAGATGTCCTCCAAGTCGCCAGAGACCAAGCCGCTGCGCAGGGTATCAGCAACATTACCTATGCCATCGACGATGTCTTGTCTCTTTCCTTCCCCGATAATTCATTTGACGTCGTACACGCGCACCAAGTCCTCCAGCACGTCTCCGATCCGGTTTTGGCCCTGAAGGAGATGTATCGCGTCGCAAAGCCAGGAGGAATCGTTGCTGCGCGCGACACAGACTTCTCCGCGATGGCATGGTATCCAGAAACCGAGGGAATTTTTCTATGGTGATCTTCAATTTATGCTGTGAGGAGGGCCATTCACACGTATATGCAAAGGCGCAAGACACATATACAGGTCGCTCGCGCGAACGGTGGAGAGCCCGATTCAGGACGGCGATTGCTCTCCTATGCGCTTGAAGCGGGGATCCCAAAGGGCCAAATCACCGCGTCTGCGAGCACTTGGTGCTACAGCACTGCAGAGGAAGTCATCTGGTGGAGCTCGACGTGGGCGGACCGCGTCCTCTTGTCTACGTTTGCCTCCACTGCCGTGGAACGCGGGTTTGCGACGCAGGAGAACCTGGACGAGATGTCTCGCGCTTGGAAATTCTGGGGTGCGCAGCCAGATGCATGGTTTTCGCTTCTGCATGGTGAAATCCTTTGCCGCAAGGGCTGAGGTCTTTTTGGACTTATAATATGCGTCCTAGAAAGGTGTGCTTCGAATATGCAATTGACGCGACTTGTCTTCTACCATCATGCACGCCTCAGTCTCAGTCCAATTACGAATTGGTTCTCCAGTATCACCGTGCGTCCTCGCTAAAGAAGCCCGTATAAATGTTCTTGAAGTTGAGGCCGCTAGCCTCGAAAAAGAACTAGAGTGGAACGCGTTTCCGTACCCATACACGTTGTTGCTACGGCTTCACAGGCAACATGAAGATGCGGATGTGATTATGAAGAAACACATAAAACTCCTGCATAAATACAACGAGTCCAAGGACGTGACTCGGGTGAGTAGCGCCGTCTATTCTGCTGAATTCGTTCCTAAATCATTCCAGATCGTCATTGGCAATGTGAGTTTGCATCGAGCGAGCTTGCCGTCTGCTCATGCCCAAACCAGCTTGCGACGCTGAAGGAGACGACCGTTCGGCAGATCCATGGCGACATGGACTTGGCGCGACTGCGATTAACAGAACCGTCCGTGTAGACTTCTGCTGCTAGTGCTGTATCCCTATTCCACAGTTCAACTCGATCGGTCAGACTCAAATCCTGACTTGACCACTCAGAGCTTGGTCTCTCGGTACCATACACCGGAATACGCACGGCAAAAGATCTGGAGAAGCAGCAGAGCAGGGCGAAAGACGTCTCAGAACACGTTTCCCCTCTCGCGTCAGGTCGGCCGACTAGGGCAAGCGAATGAACAACACGAAACCGCGGTGTGAAGAGGAGGACAAGGAGAATAAAGTTATAACTATCTACAGTACTGGAGGCAGCTGGGGTTGCCGCCTTTTCGTATTTAAAGCGCGTAGAAGACAGTGAACGAGCGAAAGCAACAACTAGATTGTACAGGTGCGATGCACGGTGGTCTTTTTCCGGGCGAGGACTTAAGCAAAGGCGGCGCCGACGACCCAGCTAACATCATCGTTATAGCTTGTTGCGGAGTCGAAGTCATGCACGCCGCTGTTGCTCGCGATGTAGCCGAGGTTGTTGAAGTGTCGGATCGAGCGCGTCGGGTAGCCCCACGCGCGGATCGAGTTGCCCTGCCCGTTGAGGCCCACCTTCGGGCAGAATGTCGCATCCTCGTGGAACAACTTCGAGCCGTCGTTTGCGTTTACGAGCAGCACAAAGTTGGCGTGCCGGATGAAGCTGCCTGGCGTGTCGCGCGACTCAAACGACACGCACGCGCTGTTCGCGAGACCCGCGACGACCGTCCAGCTCGCGGACAGCTTCAGCGCGCTCGTGCTACTTGAGGACACCACCTGCGTGTTGACCGTCGTGCCCGTGTGCGCGAGGAAGCGGGTCGTGCAGCACGCCGTCGTCGCACGGAGCGATACCGTGGAGCCCACGGTGATCGCGGGCCCGCTCGTCAGCGAGGTGGTGGCGTACCTGGCCGCGACGATGTTGGCCTGGACCGAGTTCTCGGTCGCGTCGGACGGGTAGCCGGACGTCATCACGCCCTCGTAGAACGTGCCCTGCGCGCCGTTGCTGTTGTCGCCACCGATGCCGAGAATGATCGCGCCCTCTCTGTGCATCGGGTTGTAGCCCGCCACGTTGGGGCGCGCGCCGCTGTAGAACGTCGACAGCGCACCGGACGCGCCGTTCCCGCCGCGGATCGCCCACGTGCCCGGCTCGCCTTTCACGACGGACGTGACGAAGCGCTGGGTCATCGTCGGGTTGGCGGAGTTGAGGCCCGTGGTTACTCCGGAGAAGAGGCCGTTCTCGAGGTCAGCCATTACCCAGGGGCCGTTGCCGGAGCCCGTGCCCCAGACCCTACTGTTGCCGAAGTAGATGGCCTCCATGTGCCCGTTGCCCGTGTCGCGCGCTGAGGTCTCTCCATTACCGTAGTCGAAACAGCAGGCGTCGTTGAAATGCGTGCCGTCGAGGACCGCGTACATGCCCTCCGCAGCGTCGCCCTTGAAGATAATGGTCGGTGTCAGCACACAGAGGTATAGCATGACAGGTAAGAAGACTGACCACGGCGATACCATTGGTGGCGTCGTTGCGGTAGCCACTGCCGGGCGAGATGAAGACGCCGTACGCCTTCTGTCCGTTCAGCGTGACCGGTGCGCCGTCCGCGGCGGCCAGATTGTCGAAGCCATTGGCTTCGGGGCCGCTGAAGCCACCGGGCGGAGCCTGTGTGAGGTGGTTGGCGCGGCCGGTCTGGTCGAAGATGGTGGTGATCAAGCAAGTGGTGCTGGTGCAGAAGGAGTCTTGCGCGGCGGCGTTGGCGACACCGCCCGCGGACAGTGGCCCGATGTTGGTCGTGGCGCCGTCGGAGCCGCGTCTCACCTGGTAGAGGGAGCCAGAGTACGCGCTGAACAGCGCGCGGGTGGTGCTGTGCGCGGCGACGCAGGGCGTGCCGCCGGAGGCGTAGATATCGCAGGGCCCGGCGGCGACGAGCGTGGCAACAAGACACAACGCGAGGAGCGAGGAGAACTTGAACATCTTGAGGGAGCAGTTAGACCAAACCAGGCGCGTATATGCGCATTTTGAACGGGTCGAGGCGACGAGAAGCAGCCTCAGGTGAACTGTCACGCGGCTCTGGCCGTGCACCGTTGGAGGGCGACTTTTGTTCGATCAACACCTGGACAATTCCTATTGCTTGGTGATGCAGCAGTCGGGAGGAATGCGCATGCGCCTGAGCGCGCGTGGTCGAGTCCATCGGGCAAAGCCCGGGAAAATTTTCGGATAATAATGGCACCCGGGTGTCTGCCGCCCCGTCCGCCCCGACGACTTGGACAAGAACAACTCAGAGTCAGGCCGCAACGTCAACGAGCTCGTTTTGAACAGAATAAGATCCAAGCTTGAATAAACGAGAAACATGGACCACCGTGCTTCGTCAGGTCCTGGAGGTTAAATGCCGAAATTTGAAGCGTTGTTAGAGCTTGTCTGCAGTTTTTAGCCAAGATTTTCTACCAACGCGACAGCCGTGGAGCAGCCGATCAGAAGACGTAGAGCTGTTACGAAGATCATTTTTCATCACTTGCAGACAGACAAGCTTTGTAGAGTCAAGTTTTCGCCGAGAACTTCAAGAAGGAGTAGGGAATATTGAGCTCGTGCCACGAATATGCCCGGGTAACAAGTTTGCTGGCAGCCGCTGCTGGCCATCGGTGGTTATTGACGGCCGCCGCTGGCCACCGGTGGTTATTGGCGGCCAATCCTGAGTCTTATCCTGTCGGACGGTAGGAGGAAGAAAGAAGGTTTAAGGAAGTGTATTCCGGCGCGGTAGATGGGAGTTTCCATCACGAGGCCTTTGATCAATGATTCTCGCCGACGCCAGGCAATGGTCGGGCCGTCATACTTATTACTGGTTTCCGCCGGCTGGATGGTCAGCAAGGCCTGTAGTTAAAAACATTTAAGACCATATGCAACAATTCTATCAAATTGTAATTTGAAGGAATTGATTATTCAAAGTTTTGTCAAAGTTTTGTTGAACTTGAACTGCCGACCTGAAGCGTTTTGCTTGTGAACGTAGTCTCACCAGGTAGTTTGTTGCTAGCTGCATATGTATTATGAAGGAACGATTCTTATAACGGGCTCTGCCTATAAGCAGATGCTCGGGTTCTGCGCGAACGAATCAGGCTGTTCCGCTTATCCCTTGAGCGAGGCGTTGACTTAGATTACGAAGGGGAGACGCGATGTCCCACGTCTTTCTGGTAAAACAGCCTACTTTGCAAAGGCTGCGGTTGAGTTCCTCCAGTTTGGAGCGGTGACGGTCGAAAAGGTTGGCTGGGGGGGAGCGTACATGTCACTGTGGATATCGCGATAGAGAGCGGGTACACAGAAGTCATTGACCTCTTCGAGCCAGTTGTCCAAAATCCTAATCTCTACGGGGGGATTGCAACCTGGCGGGAGGAGTCGGACGTTGAGTAGTTGAATACAGTGTTCGTAGCAATGGATTCATGGTCTTTGAATACAGTGAGGGACCTACTACTTGTTGTAGTTGTCGAGTGGCGCCTCGTGCTCAATCACCTTCCAAATCTCGTCAATCTTGGCCTTGGCCACCTCTCCCACAGAGCCACGCTTGAGCCAGGCGAGCGTCTCCGAGATCTGAGAGTGCTTGCTCGCACCGAAAATGACGGCGTCACCGTACTTGGGATCGAGGACCGAGTCGAAGGCCACCCAACGGTAGGCGAGCTCCGCCCTACTGGTTCCAGCTTCCTTGGCCACCTCTTCCCACAGATCGAGCGCAGTGTAATAAGACGGTTTGTTGTACAGACCACCGTATATCCACTGCATATTGTGGCTGTTTGCGAAGCGCCCAGCATCGTCACTGCCCTCGCGCAGCTGCTGGGAAGTTTTGGTGAGCAGGCCGCCAGCGATGGGGCTGTAGACGTAGAACGCGATGCCCAGCTTGCGCAGTGTAGGTACGAGCTCGGCCTCCTGCTTGCGCGCCACCGCGCTGTAATTGCCTTGGAAGACCGCGGGCAGCGGGTATCCGTTCTCCTTGCAGATGTCGTACGCTCGCTGTACATCCGCAACCTTGAAGTTGCTCAGGCCGAAGCGCTTGAAGTACCCCGCCTTGTACGCCTCGTTGATGCCCTTGAGCTGGTCCTCCAGCTCCACCGTGGCGTCTGGCGCGTGAATGTAGAATATATCAACCTACATAGGCGAACAGTCAGCGTCGTCGGGAATTGGCACTAAGCTGTATTGACGTACACTCTCGACTCCCAGCCGCTCAACTGTCTCTTTGGCGTGCTGTGGAATGGTCTCACTGGTGCTGCCACCGGCGCGGAAGCCACCAGGTGTCTTGCTATCGATAATGAATCGTTTTCCAGCACCAGTCTTTCCCAGCCACTCCTCCGAGTTGCCGTACAAGCGCGCCGTGTCGATGTTGTTGCAACCACCGTCTTCCAGCAGCTTGTAGATCTTCTCAATGCTCTCTTCGTCGGGGAACTCCTTCCCTGTGCCGACAGGAGCGCCACCAAAGATTACTTTGAGGGATGTGCTAGCCATAGTGTGTGAGACGTGGGGGGAAATAAAGTCGTTGGAGCCTCAAGTGAGCTAACCATTCAGCTACTGGTCCTTATATAGCGCCAGGTTGTGCGGGATGTCCTGATGAGTAAGACGATAATCTTTTTGTCATTTGGATTTGAGGCATTCGGTAGCTGTTCCGAGGGCGCGCGAAGATGTGGAGTTCATTGAACTAGTAACAATTGAATACGAGGCGGCTCTGAGTCAAAACTTGAACCAAGTTCGAGTCCGAAAGTGTTCGAAGGCGTTGGTTTTTTGACGGATCTTTGAGGCAAGCACGACTGGAAACTAGCGGCGTATATGGAGAAAAGGAGGACTAGTGTACTGGGAAGCCGCCGTCTGATGCGCATTCATGATGCGAAGAAGCTTCGAAGCAAACATCAAACACTTCCTCAACGGTCAACCCGTACTGTCATCTCTTCCGCTACCGCTTGGCACTGGCAGATGCTCGACCTTCCCATCTTTGAAGGCCTCCAAGGTAATAAAACCATTGCCGTTGCCGGAGCTAATAGTATTGAAACTGTTATTTGGACGCGCCAGACGGCGCGGCGTCGATTGCGTGAAATGGTGGTGCTTTCTGACCTTGCTCCAGAACTGGTCCTTCACATTGCATCTCTCCTAGCCTGGGAGACAGACAACGGGGACGATATAGGTCTCGAACTCGTTCCCGACCTCTCCTCCATCAACTCCCTCTAGACGAACACTATCTTCCACCAGACCTTGAATAACATTCTATATGCCCTCTGTACAAGCGACGAAGCTCTCGGCAGACACGCCCTTCTCTTCGCCGTTACACACCAGTTGGAAGACACGGTTGACAAACTAATCGCCTCTGGACTTAGTCTAGGCGGCGTATTCAAATACGATGACTACGAAGACGGTCGGGGTAGTCTTCTCCACATTGCTGCATCCATGGGTCATACGGCGATGGTCACGAAACCGTTGGGAATGTATGGAGAAGACATGATTATGACAGTACATGCACGCATCGGCCTTCCTAATTCGACGGCCTTGGATTATGCTGCCCACTATGGACGTGTTGATGTTTTCAGACTCCTCGCGCCCATCCATCCACCTGCGCCCTTCTCGCACGCACAGTACCTAAGCCTCGCTCTCGTGGAAGCGGTGGCGGGCAAGAATACCGACATATCCGAATACGTGATATCGCGGGGAGCAGACGTCAACTTCTGGGCAGACAATGCTATTTTCTCCATGGCCCATTACGCCGTACTCACCTACGATCTTGCGGTGGTTCAGCTCCTACTCGCCCATGGGTCCGACCCGAATGGCCGCAGTCAATCCCTACCTCTCTTCGGGGCTGTTTCGACGCAGAACATGGACATTGTGGAAGCCTTAGTCCAAGAAAGTGCGGAAATCCATGCCCGGGACGCCGACGGATGCAATGTTCTCGGCCATTGTAGGAGCGTCGAGTTCCTCCGCTTCTTTCTTGAACGCGGAGTAGATCCAAATAAAGATCATTTCGACGGAAGCACGGCTCTTCACACTCTCTGCCGGCGGCCGCTCCCTCTGCATTGGAAGCCCTTCGTTGCGCTACTTTGACAAACTCGACCACAACGGGGAGACGGCGGTAAATTTGGCGATGAACCAGGTTGCAACGATCAAGGGATTCTCGGAGATCGTGAAGGCTCTGAGACCCTCTGTCCAGAATCTCGTTCTGCAGGCGAGAATTGCAGAGTGGTGGGAGGGTGACTGGAGTACTGCCCGCAGTTTTTGTCCATCTGCGCATACGGTTTTGGAAGTTTTCTGTGTCTGCGACTCTTACGGTACAATTATGCCGAAACTCCATCTCTTCTAGCGTCTTGCTATTTGGGTTCATCCAGGTAACGTACGTATACAAATATTGTGCTGTTAAATTGCTGATTGAGGAACATCCAGGTGCCGCATAAGTACCTTCCTCAGGGGCCTGGACAACGCTGAATAACGATAAACTAAGGTCCATGCCGATAATGCCACGGCGAGAAGCTGTGGAGGTTTATTTCTGCGGCTGCTGATTTCGTGTAGCGCGGTCTCACGCGGTTCTTGTGGCATATCCGTCAGCGTAGAATCAAGTCCCATCCTTCTGGTCCTCAAGCCTCGCATTAAATCCCTCGTCCTTGTGATTCAGGCCAATTCCTACTAAGCACCTGATAATTGCAGATCGTGTGCAGTCTGAGTCCGCGGCGGTACCGGTACTCGAAGTGCGGGGTATAGAGGTCCGTTTCACGGCACCCGTTCTAACTCATAAGTAAGCTGCCAATAACTCCTTCAAGTGTGTGCTGAAATTGTATTACGCACAAAGTCCAATCGCAGACTCGGTAGCATGGTGGATTTGTGCCGTGGCCCGCGTCGTATATCTTTACTTTGCAGTGTCTTGACTCGGTGCGCTGCACTCTGGTCGAAATTCTTTTTTTAATCCGCCATCTCGTGCCACAAGGTAACTTTGACCTATATACTTTGTATCTCTTCTCACCAGTGATCTGCAGTCGTCGAGGCGAAAACAGAGATACAGCGTATTCAAAGGACTTCTACCCACAGGGGTGTTACTATGCGGGGCAATGCGGTTTTAATTGAGTGAGGCTGAGTGAGATCCGAGTTGGGGTAGTCGGCGAGGGTATCGGACGTGGTGACTTTTTTGCTCCGTGGCCGCAGTGTAGATACCACTCCATACGAATGATTGGAATTTTCTGACTCGCAGAACAAGTTCGAATTGGATTTTTGAGGAGGATATGATTGGGCAATCATTATTATTCGGTCGTGTGGCCAAAAGGACTTACATAACCCCACCAACCCTTATACTCCCTTTGCTTCGACTTTACACACTTTTCAAGGCACTAACCTCCTCTGCTGCTTGGGTTAGCCTTTTCTGAACCCTCGGACGCTTGATTTGCTTGACGGCCCTTTTTGCGCCGACCGCGTGAGATCTGCCTCGAGGCAGCGGGACTGCACAATACCTCGTGGCTTCAAGTCAAGTTTTGGTTGAACTAGCTGCATGAGCGGCAAGTTCAGCACTGTAACGGACCCTCGGCGCAAGCTCAAGACCCAGAGAGCCCCCGTGCAGGATTTTGTCCTTGTCGACGACGCCAATATATTACCTACCGACCCTAACACAATGGACAACGCCTCTCGGAGACCCCCAGTCCGCATGAATCCCCAGGACGGCCTCTGGAGTGTCAGTGTCGCGGAGGACGACTCGCGGTCCTATAGTCTTTACATAAAAAGTGAGTGCATTAACTGCCTCAAGCTCAATCTAACGACTGCAGCCCCGACCCACAACCTCACGCTCACCCGCACCGCCCAAGAAATAATCGACCTCGACCGCAAGCTCAAGGAATCCAACCCCACCGCCACCATCCCTGATCTCCCCATCGACGTCTCTGCACCGAAACGCAAGACAAAGTCGACGTTTCTCAATACCCTCTCGCGTCTCGCGTCTCCCAACGTCAATCGCACCGGGCGTGCGCCATCATCTACGCGCCGCAACACGCCCGCCACCGAGATCGGAGACCCGTTTTTGGCCTTTGGCCCCAGCGAGGGCGCCAGTGCCACTACCCCGGCCCCCTCGGGCACCAGCACCGCCGTCGCCGCATATCTCACCACCATCAGCAACACGCCTGCGATGCGCCAGGCGCGCGTTTGGAAGCGGTTTGTTCGCGTGCGCACCGACGATCTGGAGAGCGTGCGCGTCGAGCGCGCGATCAAGCGGGTGAGAAGCGATCTCGCGTCGCACGGGCGTGGCAAGGAGAATATCGCGGTGGAGGAGCCAGCGGAGGTCGTGCCTGTTGCTGCTGCCGCGCCTGTGGATACGCCACCACCGCCCCCGGCGGAGCCCGTCAAGGAAGACCCCGCCACACTCGAATCCCCACGCATCCCCCGCTCGCAGTCCGCCGACCCCGACAAGTCCTCCCGCATTTCGCGCGCTTTCGACAACGAGCTGGAGCCGGAGCCGGAGCCAGAGCCGGAAACCACCGACGCCGAAGAGGGCCAGACCTCGTCCCATTCATCCATCTCCACCACCGCTGCCCCGAAGAAGCGCGCCTCGAAGAAGAAGCTGCGCGCCCTCAGTGTGGGACCCCGCAAGAGCTCGCGCAAGGTCGTCATCGATGACTTTGAGATGATGCGCGTGCTCGGCAAGGGGTGCGCGGGCAAGGTCCTGCTGGTCAAGCATAAGACTACCGCAGACCTGTACGCGCTCAAGGCGATCACGAAGCGCCATGTGCTCGCGCACCAGGAGCTCCAGCACACGCTCACAGAGCAGGCCGTTCTCAAGCGCATGGCCGCAGAGAGCAGGGACCCGTTCGTCGTCAAGCTGTGGTGGAGCTTCCACGACAAGGAGAACCTGTTCCTGGTGATGGACTTTCACCCCGGTGGCGACCTTGCGACACAGCTCGCGAGGTGGGGCCGGCTCGGGCGGGATCGCGCGCGGTTCTATGCTGCGGAGATAGTGGAGGGCGTGGAGGGCCTGCATGCCGCGGGCGTGATTTACCGCGACCTCAAGCCGGAGAACATCCTCATCGGCGGGGATGGGCATATCGTGCTCACGGACTTTGGGCTCTCGAAAGAGTTTCCGCGCCGCACGAACGCGGTTACTGCGCCCACGACGCCGCTGGGCGAGAACGCTAACGGCAGCTTCTACTCGAGCGCAGGGGTAGTGACGGGCGCGAATGGAGCGACGGTGCCGGCGACGCCACCGTGGATGAAGGCGGACAAGGGCGGCGAGCTCGCGGCGGGGTGGCCTGGGCAGCCTGTTGGCCAGGCGGCGGACACGACGACGACATTTTGCGGGACGGCTGAGTATCTCGCGCCCGAGGTCATCCAAGGCCTCGCGTACAGCTACGAGGTCGACTGGTGGAGCTTTGGCACGATGCTGTATGAGATGTTGACGGGGATTGTGAGTCTTGCTTTTGTTTTCGCCATTGTTGTTGACTGACTGGGGTAGACACCGTTCTGGGCGAACAACCACTCGGACATGTACGTCCGCGTGCTGCAGGACGAGCTACAGTTCCCCGACGACAGGGCGATTGACCAGGATACGAAGAGTCTGATTCGCGGGGTGCGTCGATACGCGCTTTGTTTTGCTTTGGCAACTCACAATTATGTTGCAGCTCCTGCAACGGAACCCCGCGCTCAGAATTTGCGAGCCGCGGATAAAACGGCATCCGTACTTTTCCATGATGTGCGTTCATTTGGCTTTCCAAAGGATACCGCTAACGCGATGCACACACACAGAGACTGGTCGCATGTGTATTACAAACGCTATATCCGTGCGTCTCCTCTTTCCCTTCTTATTATCGCTAACGAGGCATGCAGCGCCGTACATCCCCCCAATCGACCCATCCAACGCGAGCGACACGCAGAACTTCGACGATACGTTCCTGGACATGGAGCCGGTGCTCGACGACGTGAACGACGATTCGATAGACACGGACCAGGAGCCCGCGACGGACGGGGATGTGAACACTGATGGCGACGAGGAGAGTAATACGACGCCGTCGCAGTCGCGCTCGAGCTCCATACGCCCCGCGCCGAACGGGAGCGGTGCCGGAAAGAGTGCGGGAAGTGGTGGGGCCGCGGAGGGCGGGGAGGAGGACGTGGATGTGTTTGACGGGTATTCGTTCAAGGGGCGGCACTCGGTGCTGCTGGATGATGACGAGGACGAGGAGGACAGCGGGAGCGGGAGCGGAGAGGAGGAAGACGAAGAGGAGGAGGGGGATGCGTTGCGGGATGTGGGGCTGGGGCTCGAGCCAGATACGTCGACGGGGCAGGTCGACGTCGATGCGGGTGTGGAAGAGGAAGAGGTTGTGGAGCCGAAGACGCCCGAGGCAAGGCCGGTCGTCCCTGCAGAGTCTGTCCCCGAACTTCCGGCGGAAGCGAGCGTCGAGGTGGGCATTACGGAGGAGCCCCGCTCGCCGCCGCCCGATGCGGTCACCCCTACCACCGAGGTCGCCACTCCCACCACCGAGACGCCATCCCCGCCCCTGGCCGAGGAGCAGGAGCCGCCCAAGCCGCAGCCTCAACCCCGGCGGAGCAAGGAGCAGCCGCGCACCGCCCCCGCTGCGCCGCCGGTGCCAGCGAAGGATCCCGCGGCCCCGGCCCCAGCCCCGGTGGTACCACCCAAGGCGGCACCGACGACCAAGAGCGCGGTGCCGTCGCGGGTTGTGCGCCCCCCGCGGCGCGAAAAGTCAGGCGTTCCCGCATTGGACCGGCATCTCGACGACGCTGAGGCGACGGAGAAGGAGGAGGAAGACGACGACGACGCGGACGACGACTGGGACTTTGTCGAGGCGGCGGACGGTGAGGACCGCAACGGTGCGCGGGGCACAAGTCTCTTTGCGCGCGGAGTGGTTGATCGGTACCGGCTCGCGGTTTTCCGGAAGACGACGACGCCGTCACGCAGTATGTCGGGCCTCTCGGAGGCGAGTGCGGCTGGGGAGGGTGACTCGCCGAGTCCATCGCAGAGGCGGGGACGGACGAGCGCGGGGCTGACGTTTAGGAAGCACCCGAGGCAGTTTTTACGGCCGAAGAGCCCGCCCCCGCCGCCGTCGTCGTTCTCGTCCAAGTCGAGCCTCGCAGGAAGCAAGACGATGAGCCGGTCGAATTCGGCCACGATTTCGGCGTCCTCGTCCAGCGGGGGGTTGCTGACGCCATCGCCGTCAACCTTGCCGGCGGGCTCGCCATCGCTCAAGTCGAAGGAATCTGCGATGTCGATGGGCGCAATGAGCTCATCCTCGGGCGAGAATGGCCCCGGCGTCCTGTCGGACAGCGGTGGGCTCAAGGCGCCTGGTTCGCCACCGGATGGACAAGAACGGCCAAAGAACAAAAAGTTGAAGAAGTATAAGGAAAACGCAGAGAAAGTGTTCTCCTTCCTCTCCTCCCCGCGCCAAAGTCAACCATGATCCGCGTTTGCTCTTTCCTCCCTCCTCCGTTTCTCCTTCAAAACCTAAACATTCTGTATGCATGCGCATTTCCATTCCCATTCCCTTAATCCTACTATGCACCTCATCAACCGAACTGGACACAACCACAAGTACTACTATCTTATCGTCGTTTTACGTTCCATCACACACGTTCTTTTGGCTCGCTGCTATACATACATACAGTCCAACGTTTGTTGATGGCCGGTGGACTTGCTCGGGCAAATGGTATACCTAGTATTTTTTATTCCTGGGCCTCCTCCGCGACTAGTACTTTATCTGTCCGTCCTTACTGCACCATTGTTTTCGCTACCAGTCGCTAAACACATAGATATCGCTCGTTAACAAATCAAATATTCTCTGGATCTATTTGCTTTCTCGGTTGTCAAAATGGACCTTGTACATACGAACATCGCTCAAGCTCAATGCCTTCGTTCGGATGACGAAATAGATATACAAGTATACGGTTAGTCCGACTGAGTCCAAAGCTAAAATTCTTCCCCCAGACGTAGAAAGGCCCGCCGTCGTAGATTCCGCCGGCGATTGATGATGAACAGAAGAACGAGCCCCAGGAAGACTGCGACTCCGCCGAGCGCGATCCCGACTGCGACGCTCGTGCTGGGCCCAGAAGATCTGGAAATAAATGTCCGTGAGTTTCATTTCGCTCGAACAATTCGGGCTGCTCAGCTCACTTGGATGCGGTCTGCGCGGATGTATGGGTAGGGACCGGAACCAGAGTGACCGAAGTACTGAGGATAGGGATTGCGGTCGATGTTATGTGCCCGTTCTGTGTGAAGAGCGAGTAGGAGGTGCTCGCCGTGAAGATGCTGGTGCTAGGGGACAACGTCGCCGATACGTGTATGTCGTTTCTGCACGATGCGAGGCAAAAGGTTAATAGG
Source organism: Mycena albidolilacea (assembly GCA_029282495.1). Taxonomy (NCBI): domain Eukaryota; kingdom Fungi; phylum Basidiomycota; class Agaricomycetes; order Agaricales; family Mycenaceae; genus Mycena; species Mycena albidolilacea. The sequence goes on along the minus strand of JARIHO010000005.1, from coordinate 1,349,968 downwards.
GTTTACTTGCCGGTAATGAAGCAAGACTCACCCAAAGGTTGATGTAGGGGACTGCAAGCTCGTTAACGGTGTACTCGGGAGTTGACTACAGAAGTCCGTCAGTCGAAGATACGCGTGCGCTTGGGTTAAAAAATACTGACAATATTTGTGGTGCGCCTTGAGGTGATATGGAAGCAACACTGGTTGCCACCGATATCGTAGCTGCGCTGGATGTGCTCGGATTTGCCGGGGGAATAATTACGGGTATACTGGCGCTGACAGATGGCTGCAGCGTGTCCGTTATGAAGATCGCAGTGAATGTTTGTGTGCCGGTTAAAACGAACTCCGTGGTGGTAGCAATACCACCTCCGGGGGCGGCACGCGTGACAGTATATGGAACGCTGGCCCAGACGCTCTGGCCGTCACCACCACTGTACGATATTGACCCTTGGCCGCCGACAGGAAGCCCAGTTGCCGCCGGAACAATCGGAAGGATGGAGACGTTGCTACTTGTGCTGAGAGGCATTATCTCCAATGAATCATAGGTTTGGTCCGCGAGGCTCTCCGTATCACTGGGTTCTGCGGCCCAGGACAGGCAGACCGACCGTTGGACGAATATCGCAAGAAATAAGGGAATGTAGATGGTCGCTCTAATATCTGGGTCAGCCGTAACTTCAAACGCCGAACGAGGATCCCGCGACGCACTCTGCCATTGGCAATGAAAGGGGCCACCGGATATGGTATGAATTGGGGAGATGAATGCAGCTCAGAACTCCCGACTGGCGGGGATCGCACTTTAAAGTATAGTGCACCGCCCGGCTGAGGCAGGCAGGTGCATATGTATTCGGGTGTGACGATCGCCATCCCCGTCTTATGCATATGGACGAAGCAGTCGCAATCTTTGCAACTTCGGTGAGTGGGAAGTTGGTTGCAGGTCGAAGATGGCTGTGGCCGCGTATAGAAGCTTTCATCGCATCATCCAAAAGCATCTATGATCATCTCATTCAGTTGATGTGAAAGTTGCCTGAGGAAGCATCGTACACCTCGTATCTGTATGGACTGTTGAGGATGCATGTCGTGGAATAATGGAAGATGCGCACGCATTCATAATGCATACAGTTGGTTTATTTTTGAAGCGAATATTAGATACACCAATTCATCAAAGGCGGAGGTTTGACGATCATGCATGAGAACATCATCTTCCCGGACCACGAACAGTGCGGTACTGCTGTCCGATGGATACCGTACTTGGCGCGGCTATCGAGAGTGTCCCCGCCGACTGCGGGACGACATACGGAGCTGAATAGGTGAGCCGACTGAAAGTGCGGCTCCCTGGGATTTCGCCCCGCGGCAGCTCTGAATCAAGATCTGGAAGACCTTTCAACGTCGTGAGGCGACGGAGCGCGGCCCTTTGGCGGCGGCGGCGGCGGCAAAGCAGACACACGCCAACTCCCAGAATGACGAACGCGAGGCCGCCACCACCTGCGGCTGCGATTGGGAGAATGGGGAGCGAGGATCTAGATAATATCAGCGCGTGTTGATTGCTGCACGCCATCGACTGACTTGGGAGAGGTGGGAGTCGCAGAAGGTGGGTCTGTTGCGATCGAAGGCAGGTATGGAACCAGGCTTGCGAAAGTCAGTGTTATGGGTATTGAGGTCGTCTCGGCCTGTCCATTGGACGTGAAGAGCGAGGCGGAGAGGCTTGTGGAGAGGGAGACCGTTTCAATCAATGCCGAACTCAGGGTGAAGGTAAGGCTAGGGTTCGAAAGTCGTTTATTCAGCTAGACGATAAAAGGATCAAAGTACTCACTCCAGCTGGTCATTCAAGCTGCTTTGGCTGTCGGAACCATTAAGAACTGGAGAGAGATAGACTGTTGCCCGGCCCACCTTACAACTTCCATCGTTCTGAGATCGACAACTCCGGTCGTCGGAAGAGGTGGTACAATAGCGGCGAACCAAGAAGTCTCTCGAGAACTTCAAATAAGAGTCCCTTATAAGGTCCAAAACCACTGTTAAGAACGCTCATGCGCCGTAGAGCTTGAGGAAGCATCAAAATGCAATTGAGACCAAGTGGGAAAATAGCATGCGTGTGAACGCAAATAATGTTCAGACTGGCATTTATCCAGGGGTCCGGATCCAGATACCATTAGTCCCACTTGCGCAGCCATCGCAGTAGAGGCAAAGCCGAGAGGATTCGGAAGATGGAGTCGGGGAGACAAGTCTCCGTCACTCTGGTTGGTACTGGTCAAGATACTTGAAACGTTTTCTCTGCGTCTTTTCTCGCTATCCTGTGCCGTAAAATTTGCGAGGTTCTGATGTCGATAGAATTAAAACAAAGGTACGGCCTGAATCTATATTTTTCTTGCAAAAGCGACATGGACGTTGAAGACAAGCGGCTGTGTGCTGGGATCAAAGGATCATCGATCAATTGAGAGGTTCGGCACGAACGGAGGGAGCCGGGGTTTCGTGCCGGACCGGCCCGCGACAAGACGAAGCAAACAGATGCAACAACGGTTGATCTTTGCTTCGCGCGTCGTTGTACCAAAGACGCGGCGTCTTGTTCGTGCGCTCCCCTCACCCGTTCTTCTCGATCCCACCCACCCTCTCCTGTTGAGTCAGTCTCTTCCCTCCTTCCATTTTTTGCTGGGTCTCCCAGGGGCGTGCGTTGGGTTCGCCCAACGCGCGCCCGCTCGCCCGAACGTGGCGGTCTCCGAAAAAGAGACCGCCCGTCCGGTCCCCCCAAACGCTGGCAGATCCTTCAAGAAAGAAGGATCGGATTATACTCACCTCAGAGGTCCGACAAGCGCGAAACATCCTTTTTCTCAACTCTCATCTCGTGCCAGTAGGCAACTGGTTAAGTCTGGCTTTGGGGGCTGTTTTCGAGGCATGGGCTGGCTGGATCCTAGATATCAATTCGACTTGGCTTTCCACGTCCCATCTTCGATAGAATGCGCTCCATCTCATGGTCTCCCCTGAGCTCCGTGTCAGACCGATCCCCCGCTGAACAACGCGCTCTGTATCGATTATAACGCGATTCACATGAAAGCCCCTGGGTTGTTAATATCTCGGTTCGACATTGGTAATATTACAACAAACCATTATAAGCGGAATATCAAGCTTGTCGAATTGCGCTTGTTCTCGCACATCATCAGCTCTTGTGCCCTCCAACTGGGCCATCTAGATTCTACCTACAATTTTTGTTGCAAACCATGGCTAGCAACTCTGTTAAGGCCGTCTTTGGTGGCTTCCCCATCGGTGCGGGCAAGTGGTACCCCGACGAAGAAAGCATCGAAAAGGTGTACAAGTTACTGGAAGAAGGTGGCTGCGACACCATCAATACGGCGCGACTCTACGACAACTCGGAGGAGTGGCTGGGCAAGACCGGTGCCGGCAAGTGGTTTACCGTCGATAGCAAGACGCCTGGCGGCTTCCCCGGCCCTGGTACCAGCACTGTGACCATCCCACAGCACCCCAAAGAGACCGTTGAGCACCTCGGCGTCAAGAGTGTAAGTGAAGAACGCTTGATGAGCGCAAGTGCAACGCTGACCGCCGATTAGGTCGACGACGATCCCGCGAAGATTTGGACCAAACTCCAGACCGTTCACAAATCCCGCGGATCCGCTCCCCGGATAACGTTGCCAATGCGGCGTCGCTTCCACGCCATAGAGAAACAGGAGGAGTAGACGCCCTCATCTGTCTCATGGTCCCCCTAGAAAGCCGCAAGCCCTACGAGAGCTATCCCAAATCGTAGGAACAACCGTCGCAAGCCCTAGCGAGGCAGTGACGGCTCCTTTCAAAGTCGCTAGGAGCCAGGTCGGCGCACAATTTCAAGGACGGGGTGAGCGAAAAAACACCGAGAAAAACCCACTGTCACAGAGGTTTAAGTATAGGGGAAGCAGGGAAGCATTCCAGAGATGAATACACAGCGACGCGCCAGTCCCAGAGGCGTCAGATCTCGAAGACAGTTGTTCGATCAGTCAGATCTCGAAGACTTTCACTGCTCTATTGATCGACTGTCAGAATAACGACTAGTCTAGCGCGGGAACGGTAAAACCGTTGGTTTCACTTTGACTAGCAGTTGACCCTTGCTACGCTACGGCTGCTTCTGGAATTAGATTTACAAACCCACACCCATAATTCATCATCACTGTCAGCATTGTCATTCTTTCAAAACCGAAGACGCCGGTCGTCGTGAACCCTCGGTTCACTCCTCGCAGCCTAATTCTCATAATCGGCCTGTAATTATTACAGTTTGCACTGCGTACAGTGGTCAATGTGTTAACCATCTCGGAACATTCTCGAAGGGTGCACACCTGGGTGGACTAATTTTATTCGGGAACCTTGCCTCGGAAATTCCGCCTTTGTCCTCCCATTTTTTGGTACGTCCCTCATTTGCCTCTATCGCACTGGCATGCAGATCTCACTGCAAGCACCCACAAACCGCAAAACTCGGTCCCCATCTGGCTGGGTTTTCTCTCAATTCATTTATTCGGGGCCTAAGGAATTTCCTGTCTTGCCGGGTCTTACACAAAGTGCAGTATTTATTTTAGTTGAATTAAGACCGTTCGAAGTTTTCCACGCTCTGCCCGGGAATGTATGTAATCCGTTGAAATTGTCTGGATTTGGGTTCACAAGACCAGACCAAGAATTCGGTGGACGCATTCAAATATTCTTACGGCCAGCAGTGAGCTCGAAATTTATTTATTATTGTGCTCGGAAACTCCTTTGAACCTGCAGAATCTGATTCCCCGTCATGTTGTGGGGGAGTTCCCTCATACAGACTTTTTTTTTGTGTGAAGAAAATGATTCAGAACTGTGTCCGATCCAAGTTCGCGTCAAACCATTCACTGCTGTCTTAAAAAGTTGTCTTCATCTGATTGTTACTCGTGCTCACGCTCCGTTCACTACAATATGATTGGTTTACTACGTCCGGGAGAGCTATCTTTCCTATTCTTATCTGTCAAATTCAAAAAAAACCGACACCAGAACACGTGGATAAGTCAGGATAAATTTGAGCCCAGCTACTGTAGAGTTTCGTTCAATTCGGACCCGGGTGTGACCTGTGACCCGACCGTCCGAACTTGAGTTTTCATACATTGGCGGACCGGGCCGTGACCGAAAAAAAAGTTCGTACATAGCCCAAAAAGGCCTGAAATCACGACAGAAACCCAAGAGTAGCTCCTCATATGTCTTAGAAACACCTTCAGTCTTCAATGCAAGGCTGAAACGGCAGAGCACCCCAAAGGGAATATATTAAATAATCAATATTACATCTGTCTCTTTTTTCCATCAGCCCACCGCCCTCTCGCAATGAGCGGACTCCCCGACGTCCTCAAGCGGAAGCAAAAAGGCCGATCACGTCACAAATGCCGGTTTGTGAGAACGCCGCGGCTTCCCCGATCAAGCGCGCTTACGCGCGCGCGAAAATTCGATTTTTTGAGCCATTTTCCGCCAAATTTGTGACTTTTCCTCAACATTCGTACATCCTCTCGGTGACCTGTGACCAGGCCGAAAAAGTTCGTACATTTTGGGCCCTGTGACCTGTGACGTCCGAATTGAATGAAACTCTACAGTATGTCCCCTTTCGGAACGTGCCGAGTTGTAGCTAACAGTACATCGGCCTATAGAATGTACCGTGCTACACCGTGGTTGATGTAGGTATTCAACATCTCAGGAGTTTAAAAATAACAATCCACAAGTGGAGACTAAGACTTGGAGTGGAGAGTTGACGGAGAGCTCAGCATCTCGATAGTTTTCACTGGAACTGTGGAGTGGGTGACGACAAGCGATGAGCTCGAGATTTTTCGGATCAAGCTTGTCTCAAATCACTTAAGGTGTTCGATTGTAATATAGATGCAGTCTTGAGTTGTCCACAATTCGGACCAGACTGTGGACAACTTGCGAGAAGACAAACATAAATTTGACAGTCAAGTTATAATATACTCTTCAACTCTGCTTCTAGGCCTCCGGCTCCCCGTTTCGCTGAAGTCGGAAGGGTACTCCCACTGAGGAAGAAGTTAATGTTCCGAAACGAGGCGTGTGGCAACGATGCAACGCACCCCGAGAGCTCTTTTAGTCACACTTCTTGACCTGAAGAAATAGGTTAACGCCGGAGAAAAAAAGTGGAAACCGACGAAGCGGGTGGCACGCACCTCGATGACCGCGTTGGCGATCTCCACCTGATGGTGAGAAAGATAGCGTGAGTGGTAAAGCGAGATCTAGGATTCAATGTAACGCACCGGGACAGCTCTTTCGGCCTCCTGCCCGTTCGCGCGCGCGTATTCTGACTGAGGAAGCGTTAGGACTGAACCGATGCGTGCGTATACGCAACAATGTAACGTACCCCGTTTGCGACTGATAAGACCTTGAGATGAACCCGGCAATTAGGCAGATTGTCATTGACACGAACCGTCAGTGCGGGACACTACGTCGGGAATCGCAAGCCCGGAGACAGCCGTAGCGGCAAGGAGAATGGAGAAGACGATAGTAAACTTCATATTGGGTGATGATGAGACGGCACTAGTATACAGAAGGAAGATCGTAACCTCGCCTTTTAAGTGGCGGGCGGGTTGGGCTCGCATGTGTTTTTCTCGCGATATAGAGCCTCAGGTACTGTTCGGCTGCAGGATCCAGATGCTGGTTGCAAATCCAAATTCCTTTTCAAGAAGTTGTGGAAGATCCAACTTGTTGTCCACATGTCGTGCGAAACCCTTCGAATGAACCGGAACGTCGCCAACGACCGCTCGGTGTCGTCATTGACGGCGCCCAATTAACAAGAGACTTTCCTGCTCCTGAATGAGCGATCTTTTCGTGCAAACATCGATTGCGCCCGTAATCTCGACTCCTGCTGGGGTAGAGAGAAAGAACGAGCATTTTTGGGCTCAGGGATCGACAGGCGGGAGGTCGACGCGCGTCCCGCCCCGCTGCCCGACAAGCGGAGGGATTGAAATCGTTGCTGGTGAAATGACATGGGGAGGTCACGAGCACACCTCTCAAGCCCGCCTGGGAGTCTGAAACGACGAGTATGTGGATCTCACCAAGAGCCGCTCCGTTGCTCGCACCAAGCCCTCAATTTCACCTTCTGCAACTTGTGGTAGGAGGATCCGTTCGACCACGCGGTCATCCATTACCAATACGGCGAGCCCCGCCCGCAAGACCATCCAGCAAAGATCCGTCGGTAAACCATGTCGCACGAGGATCGGCCAAGAACTCCTTCAAAATTCGGCTCATGGTGGAGCGTAGACAGGCACGATAGGAGAGAAAGATCGGGCTAGCAGATCAAATTTGAAACAACGCCAAAACGCGTCAAGGCGCCACGACATGGTGACCAGCCCGAAAGCACAAAACCGTCAGAGCCAAGGCCTTCGAAATCAACGCTCACCTCTTCATCATGTACCAGCAGCTATCGGTGGAAGACGGCGACGGACCTAATTACGAAAATTTCACTGCCGCCCCTCCCCGACGAGGCTCGCGCACTATCTTAGCGCTTCTTCTCGTTATATTCTTAGAGACGACGCTTTTGCTTGCCGGAGCCTTGCATCGTGAACGAGTCGCTCCTCCTAAGCTGTATAGTACGTCGCGGTCCACAGTCTTATCATTTGCCTAATACTCGTCTGAAGCTCCCGTTCACGGGGTTCTGGAGGATGTCATTCAAGTCTTCCCGCACGACGATACGTTCCTCCAGGAACCGTCTCCCGCTCTCGATGAGGCATGGGACAATCTCCAGCAATGTTCGTTGGGTTGGCACTCTTATTCAAATTTTCAACGGTTTCACCGCAGACTCGAAGTTGCGATTGCCTCGCAGCGAAGCGAAGCTGTTTCCGAACAAGACTTCTGGCATCGCGGGCGACCCAGGCTACTACATGGCCGAGTTGGAAATATACCATCAACTACATTGTTTAGTTGAGTGGAATGCGTCTCCTGGGGGTCGATGTTTATGGGTGCTACAGAATCAAATCCGCCAGGCGCTCCACCCAACGTATTACCCCAACTGGGGTATGCACACAATCGGTTCACGGGAGTCTCACGTTGACCACTGCGTCGAACGCATTCGACAAGGGCTGATGTGCAACGTAGACACGAGCGTCCTCGTGTGAGTCTCCATTCGAATGCATGCCATGCAGCATTTCTGATTTTCGCAATTCCTCTCTGAAGGTGGGAGTGGAACCCGACCTTCAACGAGACCAGGGTGAGGCTCCGTGTTCCACATCAATGTAAAAATTTCTCCAAGATTCATGAATGGACCCGGGACAAATTGATGACTTCGTTCGACCGGTACACTCATGTTCCGGATGACCTGCCCACGCCCCCTCTCATATATTGATTGATTGGATTTCGTATCGTGTAGATTTTACCATGATACTCAAACGGGATTCAAGTCTCCATGAATGTCTGAATGAATGAATACCTGAGTCTTGAAGGTTTCTCCGCTCGGGTTTGAGTCTTGCACCTCCACCCAGCCTGCGCCCGCCCTGCCTTCACACCGTCATCTACCTTCTCTTTTTCGGCTACGCGGCTTCACGTATGCTGGCTTATGTTAATTCATACTCCTTCTGATACATGTCCCTCCCCTCTTATGGACGCTGGTCTATTCCCTCTAGGCCTCGTTTATTTGCGTGCCTGCTCGGCTTCGAGAGGTCTTTCTTCTAGCGCCTACCCCACCACCTCACATCCGGCACGACGCGCACCGAAGCCTCCGCGTTAAATCGACGTCAAGCACGACATCTACCCGTGCCTCGTCTGCGCAGCGCACCCAATGTCCTCATCTCGGTCTCCGCTCCCAACTGCGATCCCGCGACTGAGACTCCCCAAAATGCCGCGGATCGTGGGCCGCGACACGGCGAACGACGCGACAACGACACTCCGTGCGCCAAAGATGGATTGGGCCCGCGGCCGTCGCCTTCCTCCGGTATTCCATCCACGTTAGTGGCTGCAGGTTGCTTCGGCGCAATCGCAGCGGGCCTCTAGGACTCGCAGGTGAGTTATATCCTTTTCTTTTCACCCCCAAGTCAAGTTAATCGGTTTGCTAGCTCCGCAGAAGCTACTTATTGCATCCACGGAGTCGGGAACGGGCAGGCGCAGCAGGTGCACAGCGATGGCGAGGACAGGAGGGTGATCATTCTCATCCAATCATACAATGAACATCGCTACTCACGGCCATCGCGTCCGTGCGGTTCACAGCGGCCCCCTGTGTGAGTTTCTCGATAGGTCTTCCTGCCCCCATACTCACCGTCTGTGCCTTTCTAGCTTCGGATCGAATATCGTCACCCCCAAGTCACCAACGCACCATTGGGTTTTCAGCGGAGGAAAACGATAGGACGTTGTCGATACGTCATCCCTCTTCCGTTCTTTTATGCATGGCCTTCCTCCTTTTTTTCTTGCCCATCTCGGCCGCTTTTATTATGTATTTCCTTTTCAGGCCATGGCCCACACTTTTCTCTTTCATGTCTTCGTGGCACCCGGACATACACCACGACCAGAGGACCGTCTGGGATCAATACATTCCCTAGCTGTCCTTCGCCCCCACTTTTTTTTTTGACTCGCGAGCCGCTCATTCCTCCGCCGGCCGATCCGGGGTGCCTGTCCGCCTAGTCCTCGCTTTTCTTTTCTTTTCTCTTTCGGTGACTTTTGTTTCGTCCTTAATTATCACCTAGCCTCTCACTCTTTCTCCTTCCTCCGTTCTGCTTCGTTTTCTTACCTTTTTCGTCAACACCAGACCTCCTGGATACCAACCGTCTTCCTCTTCCTCATGTACTCTGGCTGGCACGCCGACGAAAAAATCGTGGATTCTCGTGATCATCGCCGGACGCGCGCTGGACACCTCACGGCCACCTTCCACCTCCAGCTCCTGGACAAGTGGGCACAACATGCAGGTATCGGTGGTGACCTGGTGAGCGCCGCTGGACAATTACAACCAGTAAATTGTGTATTTGGGAGAGAGTATAAAGTCTTGTGGATAGATATAACTTATTGGTGCTATTCGTTCTGGGTCGCCAGTGATGGTTTGGTCTCTCAGAGTCCTTGTTGGTGATTTGGTGAATACGCGCCCCAAACGCGTCAGTCAAACTTACGCGTTGCGACTGTGGCCCGGGATCAGGTTCATAACACCAAATACCCACTCTGTTTCTCGAAATTCTCGAGCTGTGTTCTTGTGCTCCAATTTCTGGCATCCTCGGCACGACAAGTTAAATCTGTTTCTTTGTGGCATGGGTCTTTTGTTTCTAGTACAATTCCAGCTCGCAGTGTTTCCAGCCCGTATTTTCTATTTGCTACTAGCTCAGCTGGATTCACCCGATCATTCGATCGAGGCAACTTCTGCACCTTCTGCTCAAATTCCATATAAGTCCCTTCCACATGAAAGTCCCCAGATGCCGTTGCTCATCAGCGACACTGATTTCCAGGATGGCGCCAACGGCCTGGGTTAATTCCAAATTTGGGTTATTTTAGAAAAAAAGAGAAGCTTCGGCGAACAACGGTGCTCCTCGACAAATAAGCACTCGCTCACTGTCCATGGAACAGAACACCCTGGAGCTGCCCCCGTGAGGATCGAACTCACGATCTCAAGATTGAATGGAAAACCTATGGAGAGGAATCTTAACAGTCTTGCGCCTTAACCAGCTGGGCCAGGGGGCATTTTTCGAAGCTGACCAGAGGCACATATGAGGTCGGGCGGACTTTTTTTATCACCAGGCACATAAGTCAATGTTGTCGTGACCAGAGGTTTGACAGGGTTGGTTTTTTTAAACATGCACAGAATGGCATTTTGGGCTGCAGTACACCTCTGAACAATGAACCAGTTGATGCCCAGGGCTGACCACTGTAACTGGGGGTCTGGAATATGGTCACAGTGTTGTGTTGCAGTTAATTTTGAACTCCAAATTCTGGACTGTGTTTTGGCAGTAAAATAGGGCAAGTAAGGAAGAGCATAGATCTAAGGCTCCAACCGTTTCTGTTTATAAATGTTTATACATGGTTTTAATCGTTTTCGTTTCCATTTAGTTTGCCCAGGGATCCAAACAGTTTACAAACTGTTTTTACATGGTTTAAACGGTTGTGGAGATTCAATCCGCTGACAGTGGACTTACTGGTGGAAATCAGACAATTTCTTGCAACTAGAAGTGTCTCTCAACCCTTTCTTGCTCCTCCAAAACCATAAATGACCAGGTCCTCATCATGGAATGCTCAACTGGCGGGATCCATCCAAATACGGCAATTCTTGATGTGATTGATGGCTCGGCATTGATGCACCGTGCAGCTTGCGCTCTTCGCAGTCTGAACTCAGCAATCACCTCAGCTCCACTGCTGAGCGTTTTTTGCTTTCACTGAGTGTACCGTCACTGAACATGTCAGGTTACCACCTGTGTTGAATTCAAGTTGAATTTCTTGATTCAATGCACATCAAGACTCTGGTTGCAGTGTGCATGCAGTGTCAATTAATATTGTAGTGTGCTGTTGCCAGCATGTGCTCTGTTTTGGCCAAGGTTCTTTGCAATTCCCACAATGATCAGAGGCAATACTTGAAAGAATAAAGACCTAATAGCCCGATACATCCACTGGTTCGGGAAAATCTGTGGAAAATACCGTTTACAAACTGTTTTAAACGCTTTACAAACATTTTCTAACTGTTTCCGTTTAATTTACAGGGCTCCATAAACGAAAACTAAATGGTTGGAGCCTTACATAGATCTACCACTGGCCAGCACTGGGAACACAAGTAATTTATACTGTAACCATCACATCCATGGGTCTGACCTGTGGTTTGACTTGAGGCTCAAATTGAAGGAAAAGATCCATTGCATATCATCAACTGCTAACTGTACCGAGCGCTGCTGGGCCCTATCCAACCTTCATCAGGAAAAAAGCTGGGGAGGCTAGTTCATTGGTTAGATGTATAGCTAAAATAGTGATTTATACACTGCCAAGGTGCAGTCACGTTGAGAGCAGCTGGACTGAGCACTGTGCAGACAGGTGAAGCGAAATATGTCAACACATGGTAACTATCTGGCTACTAGCTGTTGTGGTTCAGCTGGAGTGTCAGCTTATGCACAGCTGGCCGGCCATGTGTTGAGCACATATTCATCTCAGCTGTCCTCAAGTTGTTCAGCCAGGTTGTACATAATAGGTGTAGGTGTAATTTTATGCAAAGGAATCTTGGCCAGACTTGCACCCTCAGGTTCGCCAAGTAAAGGGATTGATTGGACTGAGACTGAGGAATAATAAAATGAGGATTAATGAAGATGAGAGTGGAAGAACGGTTCCCTGAGCATATTGAGTGGTTCCATGGAATGCAGCTTTAGCAGCCTGAGCCTGCTGGTGTCTGTGAATTCAGCGAGAATTTGAGGGAAAATTTGCTTTGAAGAATGATGAACCCATCGGGGGTGCTTCCAGGATTCTTGAGAAGGAGCAGCACAAAGAGAGTGTAAAATGATCATGAATGAGGGAATTCGGCCATCACACATTTTGCCTCCACCAAACCGTCGGAACAAACAAGTTCAAAACAAGGACAAAGAAGACGTGTTGTTGTGTACACTTTGGCTCATCATGTGGTCTTGACAGGTCAGATGTTGGTTGATCCACAGTTGTCGCTTGTCTCTTTACCTCATCTCAATTCTCCCTCCCTCAGAGTCTCCTTCTTTCTGTTATCCAGCCATCCTCTCCCCTTTTCTTTCTGATCTCCCTGGTTGTCCCCTGACCTTCAATGTATACCTTCTTGTATTCAATGATCAGTTTGGAGTTGGCTTGATCTGGGGCTTGTCAAAGTGCTCAAGAAGAATAACGGTGTGGAACGTACTGTCAGGGGAGCCCCTGCCGCAGCCTGCCATGAATTGCCTGGGTTCTACTTTTTTGTGCGACATTTCCGTACAGATACAGATGCGTCTTAGCGCCACGGGACTCTCATGACGCCACCACGTGACCTTCTCACGGTTGAAATCCAGCCTTGGATTCTAAAAGCCGCAGACTCAGGGAGTCTGCGCCACAGGATACAGAAGACGTTAGGGACTAGGAACCCGTACAGACGGATCCTAGTCCCTGGACGCACCAACGGTTGACACAGAAGCGTACACAAAGTACATGAGTGGTTGCAAACCGATCTGGGTTTGAACCACTGGATACAATGACACTCAGGACTTGGAAACCCGAATGTCAGGTCTCCTAAAGTCCTCCGACACCATGGAAACCAACACAAAGGAGTCCAGGAGTATTAGCATTAACACTCCTTAATGCTGCGGTACAGGAACTGATTGCGATTGACTGCGATCACTTTAATTTATTAGAAGCCTATATAACCATGGTAGAATCTCCATATACAGTAGATTCTACCTCGTCTAATCTCAGGCTTCGACCTTGGCTTGACATAGGCATTGTCTCCACCCTGCCGCTTCCTCCACATTGTACTACGGGTTGTATACCTAAGTGGATATCACGCCCTCTTGGACTCCTTCTGGGTTCTGCCTCACATCCCGACCTATGACATACGACCTCCTAGAGAGGACGTCATACAACTGGTCCTACTGCTCGGGGAACGCACAAGTTACTAGCATCTATCGGGTTTATCCTGGTTGGGGTTCTCGCCAGGTTGTTCACTGTTTAGTCGACCCAGAGGCTGTTGCTGACACAGCCCCTGTTTTCCCCCATCCCTACCTGTGCTCCTCTCCTCCTCCGCTCGACCCCCAACACTCACAATGGATATAGCCTGTGACCAGGCCCAGGACTACTGCTGATCAATCCGATCACTGTGGCTGTGAGATGGCATGGCACAGCATTCCCCTGCTTCCACCAATACTGTAATCATGATGCACACCTCGCTTAAATATACAGAAAAGCCATACTTTTAGCTGAGCTACGTCATAGCCTGATCCTGGAGTTTGGACACATGTTACTTGCTAGTTTAGTTTTTAGAGCTGTGCCTGGTTTGGGAATCCCCATCCTTTCTTCTCTTCAGATTCCCCCGCTAGGTGCGTAGTATTTCCACTCTTGTATTCTAGTACTTATATTTATACTTCAGATTCCCCTGCTAGTTTCTGTGCCCTACACCGAGCTTAAGGTTGCCCTTACAGCGCCTTTCTAATGGTCTGAGACACATTATATCCCTTTTAGCTAACTGCCCACATCAGCATTAGCCCTTGTGAGATGATGACAAGCATTGCCCCACACTGATCACAGAAACCAAGCCTCCGGAGGCTACACCACCATTTGGCAGACACATCAATGCCATGTGTAGCCAACATGTGTGCTACATGTTGCTGGCAAGTGGCAGCCATGTACTGAACAGCTGGCCACTATGTTCAGCGGAAAATGGCGGCATCATGCAGCCACTTCCAACTGGTGGCCAGCAGTGAGTACACATGTTATTTACATGTTGGCACATCTGTCTTAATATAATTTGCAGGGCTCTCATCGGGGAATTCAGTAAATAACATGAATTAACATCTACAGCAAACATTCATTGAAGGCCCTATACACTCCCACCTATTCAATCACCTTGGTCTTCAAGTGCGACAACCGACAGCCTCGCAGGCCTTCAACTTTCTTCTTGACCGTCTTCCTTGTTGTGTGTCGACTGGTTCAGCTCAAGAACATTGTGAAGACCATTGGAGAATTAAGAGTAAGACACAAGAATGATGATACAGTTATGATAGATACCCGACTGCCTTTTCAGGGCATTCAGTGTTCTTGTTTCGATCAGATTTATGACATTGGGGATTGCGGTTGGCCCTCTCCACGCACGGGTGGGGGGATGGGTGCGCAGTGTATTTGGCACACAGAGGGGACATACCGGACCACAGGGGTGAACGGCCAAATAACTGGTATGGGCTCTCAAACGTCAGCATATCCTAGTCGATATCAGATTCGAGTAGTATGAAAGGAGAGACATGAATGGACCTACCTGTTAACGAGCACCGATACACCACGCTTGATGCGAGAAGCCTGAGAAGGGAAGATGAGTATGTACACAAGATTCAGAGGGCCGCTTGAAGGGACTTGAGAACCCAGCTCATATGGTCAGAATAACTAGTTAACCCTGGGATTGATCCTAGGGACTTAATACATTATCTCTGGGCAAGTATAACTGGTTATCTCTGGGGTGCCTATATAGGGCAAGACATCCCAGCAAGAGGTCAGGTGATCTCCGGGCTTGCCAAAGAATGTAACTGGTTATAATAGAGAAATAAAAGAAAAGCGGTAGCAAGGCTTGAACTCAAAAGCCTCTAGGTGATCTTACATAATAAGACCACCAGTACTCTAACCATTACACTAAAGCAGTTGTATAAGGTAGCAGGCATTGATCTCCATATATCTTGCTTCTCACCTCCCAATATTTATTGATAGGTGCCAAACTACCTGAAAAATTGTAGTGGTTAGTGTCAGATATATATATATTTGAAAGTAGAAGTCCTTTGCTCTTTCTTCGTTTCTCGCTTCGCACTTGTTATTGAAGTGGGCTCGCTTACCGAGGACGTTGACCACAACCATAACCGCATCAAACCCATAGGCCTCTGGAAGCTCGATGATGAAGTCCACAGAGACGGTGTCCCAGCGCTCATCCGGAATCTCGGTCGGATGAAGCTCACCGTGGGGAAGTCGCTGGAGCGCCTTCGTCCGGTTGCACACATCACAGGCTCCGACATACTGGCCGACGTGTCGGGACAACTGGGGCCACCAGTAGTTCCGGGAGATCAACTCCAACGTCTTGAAGTGGCCAGCGTGTCCAACGACATGTGTCGTGGTGCTGCTCCATAATCCAGCGGCGGAGGTCCTTATTCCATGGCACAACAATCTTGCTGCGAAACAGGAGGAGTCTGTCCGAGATGTGCCATTCGACCGAGCGGGGGGAAGGGGCCTTCCGGTTCTTAAGGAGCTGCCAGGCGACAAGCGCCACGGGTTCCTCAAGCTCTGGCTCGGTCGCGAACGCCTTCCGGACATCGCGCAGGAGAGGAATTTCGGGTCTGTCAACCGCAATCCCCTCCATGGCACGAATCCGGAAGAGCTCCAGCTGAAGGAGCGTAACATCTGAGTTCTCCGAGCTGGCTCCGTGGTCCGGACGACACGAGAGCGCATCCGGGCGTCCCATAAGGCGTCCGGGCTGATGGAACAGGGCAAAGTCGAACCGGGACAGGCACAGAGACCACCTGGCCTGCCGCCGGTTCAGCTTCTGCGACTTCTGGAAGTACTCTAAGTTCTTGTGGTCCGTCCAGATCTCGACCGGGTGCTGCGTGCCTTCGAGGAAGTGTCGCCACTCCTCTAGGGCTCGGACGATTGCAAGCGTCTCCTTGTCATGGATCACGTAATTCCGTTGGACGTCATTCAAGCTCTTGGAGTAGAAGGCGATGGGGCGCCACTTTCCATCGGTCCCTTGCTGAGACAGAACAGCTCCGGTCACCCTGTTGGAGCTGTCTGCCTCAAGCCGGTATGGCCGGGACTCATCCAGAAGGACCAAGACGGGCTCCACGGTCACCGCGTCCTTGAGGGCTTGGAACGCTGAGGCCGAGGCAGCGGTCCAGGTCCAGGCCACACCCTTCTTTGTCAGGTCAAAGAGTGGTTGGGCGACGTCCGAGAACACCCAGATGAACCTCCGGTAGAAGTTTGTGAAGCCGAGGAACTGCTGCACGTCCTTCTTGTTCTCTGGTGTGGGCCATGAGGCAACGCCAGTGACCTTGACGGGGTCCATCTCCACGTGGTTGTGCGAGATGATGACGCCGAGGTACTCGATCGTCGACTTCTCAAACTCGCACTTCTCCAGTTGGAGGAAGAGACGGTGTTCACAGAGCCGCTGGAGTACCTCCCAGACAATTTTGCGGTGACAGACGAGGTCGGAGTGCGCGATGAGGATGTCGTCAAGGTAGACCATAATGTCTCCGGAGAGGATGAGGTCCTGGAAAATGTCATTCATCATTGTCTGGAAGGTGGCCGGGGAGTTGGTAAGGCCAAACCACATCACCAGCGGCTCAAAGAGCCCCCAGTTCATACGGAACACAGCCTTCCATTCGTCACCTTCCCGGATCTGGACGTTGTTGAAACCCCACCAGACATCGAGTTTCGTGAAGAACCGGGCTCCCTTCAAACGGTTAATGAGATCGTTGATCAAAGGGAGCGGGTACCGGTTTTTCACAGTCATTGCGTTGAGTGCCCGGTAGTCCTGAACAAACTGGAGGGCTCCGTCCTTCTTCTTGATGAAGAAGACTGGAGATGCCATCGGTGACTTGGACAGATGGATGCAGCCGGTGCTCAACCCCTCCGCAATGAAGGCACTGAGCTCCTTCTGTTCGAGTGGGGAGATCGGGTAGACCTTGCAGTTGGCCGGCTTCGCGTCCAGGACGAGTTTGACGGTATGGTCCCATGCTCGCTTCTCCGGCAAGGAGTCGAAGGACTCCTTGTTGAAGACGTCCGAGAAATCTGCAGCCCAAGACGGAACATCGGTTCTGGCGGACGCAGAGTTCCAGGCATAGGCCTCTGCAAGGCGCTGCGAGACGGTACTACCGGCACGGATCTCCTCGACGGGGGCGAACACAGTGTACAGAATGTGATCACCCTCTTCAAGGTCGTCCTCCTCGTCACCATTGTCCTCTGAGTCCGGACACAGCTCCGGCAAGTCATTGTTGGCTGGGTCGTACCCATCATCTCCGTGCCACTCCTCCGAGTCGACAGCACAGATAGACAGAGTCGGACCTTCATGCAACTGCTGGAGGATTGAGGTGGCGAGCTTCTCGTTCCTCCCGGCAGCCCGCAACTCGTCTCGGCAGGTGCGGCATCTGGTCGGGCAGCACATCATTTGAACCTCCTTGGTCTCCCAGTCGATCTCCGGATTGTGTTTCTGGAGCCAGGAGTAACCGAGGATGACATGTTGCTTCCCGAGTCGGGTTACGGCGAGTTGGATACACTTGGAGTGCCCCTTGTAATTGATCACCATATCAACTACACCGGTGATGCCGCCTGCTTGGTTAGGGCTACCATCCACGTTGAGAACTGGGATAGGCTGCGAGAGAGGCCGGACCAGAAGGTTGCGGGAGATGACGTACTCTGAGTCAATGAAGTCTCCGGTCGCTCTGCAGTCGACCAGAGCCTTCACCGACATCTGGGCAGCGGTCTCGACAGACTGCAGGTCCAACGGGATGTGCAAGGAGTTTTGGCCTTCGACAGAGTCAATGACGTACTGCCAGGGAAGTCGCCGTTCCCACTTCGGGCGATGAACGCGCCAAAGTGAGCCTGTCCTCGTTCCCAGCTCGGGGACAGGGGCCTCCGTTACTGCCCTCATTCCCGGCTCGGGGGCAGTGCAGGCTTCCGTTCCCAGGACGGAAGGAAGAGTTTCTGTCACTCGGACGGAAACTGGGACGGGGGGTGCGCCTCTCGCTACTTCCTCTGAATTAAATAAATTGTCACTATCTGAATACAGGAAGGCATAGCGATTAGGGGTCGCAACCGAGGGCACACCACTCACTCGGCCGGGTGGGGAAAACCCACTGGTTCCATCTCATCTCTGTCCACCAACTCGGCCGGAAGCAAGGTGGAGGTGGAGAGCCAAGCGAACAGCTCATCGAGGAGGTCGTCTCCGAGTTGACGAACAACCTCGTCGAGAATATCCATATGCCGGACGTCGGCAGGGACAGGGCATTCGCGAGCGAGGTGTCCGGCTGCTCCGCATCGGAAACAGGTGCGTGGGAACGGGCCCGATTGACATCCATTGGGACAGCTGCCGGAAGGACAGGCGCCGCAAGCAGGGCGAATGTAACCGGAGCGCATGCGGGGACCGGAACCAGAACTGGAGCCGGAAATGCACCCGCTGTGCGCGACCGTGGGAAAGTGGCCGGTAGCCGCGTGGGAGGGTTTCCGGTTCGCGTACAGCCAAAGGTTTCATACTGCTGGAAAGTGTGCGAGCGCCATCCGGTGTAGTCGGTGAGGTCGGGGGTGGTTCCAGACATCGTGATCGCGACATTGATCCGCGGGTCGAGACCGGAGCGGTACTTGGTGCGGACGAGAGCGTCTGAGTAACCAGCCATTAAGGCCAGTTCCTCAAAGTCGTTTGTGTACCGGTAGATGTCAAGGGAGCCCTGGAAGTACGAGTGGGACTCAAGCTTGTCGAGAGCTTGGTCCTGTTCGTTCTCCTCAACAAACTGGAGCCGGAACTCAGCCTCAAACTGGGCCCAGGTGGGGAATGGGAACGGTATGGCGGACACACACCGTTCCACCCATCGGGCAGCCACGTCCTTCGACATGAAGGACATGGCGAACTGGACAGGTTTTTCCTGCGAGACGAACCTGTCCGCCATGAGAGCTTCCAGAACCAGCTGGTAATATGTGAGGACGGAGTAAAGGACGTTTTTGGTGCTGGGTGGGGGGCCAAGAAGTCTGGAGCCGGAGCGGCAGGGGCGGGGGCAGGGGCAGGCGGTGGATTTTGGTTGCCTGGCAGTAGCTGCTGGAGCACGTCTTTGATGGAATCAAGAGAGCATTCAATAGCAGCGAGCTGATCCGCAATTCTGGAAGCCGGATCCGGAGTGTGAACACTCGGGATCGCGGGTTGCGCGGAGTGGGGAGAGGGTAGCTGGTCCATCGGAACGGAGGGGTCGAGATTTGAAGTGGGGGAGGATGGAGCACTGGAGTAGTGGTCCGAATTCGTACCTGCACCAAACTTCCCAATCTTGACCGGTTGATCCCTTGGATCCTTTCTTCTGCTGTAAGGGCAACCTTAAGCTCGGCACGTGGCACGGAAACTAGCGGGGGAATCTGAAGTATAAATATATCTACTATATATTATAACCCCCAGACACAGAAGGCCCCAAACAGAAACCCCGACACCATACCTCGGGCAAGCTCGGACGCGGGACGAGCCGTATCGCCGGCCCGATACCGGCACACCCCCAAAACATGACCACTGCACCTTCAAGCTCAACCAACCAGTTGTAGCTCATGCCAAGCTTATGTGTACTACAAGTATCACTGTCTTTGAGCTCTCTCACTTACAGGTAGATCACCTCAACAAAATGTCAACCAACTTTCGCATAAATTGCAGGACGTCGAGTTGAACTTGGGCAACAACCGGGTCACCAATAGTCTCTCGCAGACAGACATTTTGATATAAACTGATCTCGTACCTCGAGGTCACGGAAGCAAGACAAGACCAACATGACAAGACGGTCTGTCAAACAACATGAGCCATTTACGAGAACATGAATGTACCTGAGCCACGAACAAGATACGAGGTACGTATTGTTGAAGTGTCTTTTGCCCAGAGACTGCTGACAAGATGAGATGGTTACCAGTCGGACGAGACAAGGCCCATCGAGACCGGTACCGTCCAAATCTCATAGAACAAAAATTGTGGTTGGTGAATCAAGACGAAAACCGACACGACAACCAAGACACAGCTGGAAGGTTCACGGGACAAGAAACTGCAGTGAAGAGACAAGACAGACCATACACTAGACCTGGGGCAGTGAGACAACGTGTTGATGAGACGAGACAAAATACTGCACCCGCAAAGCAAAACGAGAGCCATGACGACAAGAGGGGCTGCTGACGAGACACAGCTGCGAGGTTGGTGAGAGTCTGAGACGAGATGAGGGGGAAGTGGTTGGGCAGTCGGTCTAAATGACTTTTTTTCGTAAATACAGACTTGGCAGAAAGAACATTTGTGCTAGCACAATAGCCCGTGAATTTTATTCACAGGTAACACCTAGTGTACTATAATACAAGAGCGGTAATACTACGCACCTAGCGGGGGAATCTGAAGAGAAGAAAGGATGAGGATTCCCACGCTAGGTGAAACCTTATATACGAATCAGTAACTACCCAGTAGCACGTGTCCGGAGGTATCTACAATGGTCACAGGCCTGGTCGCATAGCACATGCCCACGAGAACAGATGGGCGGAAAGCCGGAGGCATTAGCTGGAACGGAAACCGGAACCGGGACGGAAACCGGAACCGGAACAGAAACCGGAAAGGCTGGAAGAGCAGGAGTTCCCCTGACAATTTGTTGGAACTCTTCATGCTTCAGTCACCCTCGTCACCTCAGAACCCGGAATCTGCTCTGTGCTGACATCCTGCTCCGGTATCCGGAACTTCTGTCCACTCATGCTGGCACATGCTATGTGATCAGGCCTGGAATAATTGTAGCTACTGGGTAGTTACTGACTAGTATATAAGGTTTCACCTAGTGTGGGAATCCTCATCCTTTCTTCTCTTCAGATTCCCCCGCTAGGTGCGTAGTATCTCCACTCGTATCCATATTTATACTTCGGATTCCCCTGCTAGTTTCTGTGCCCCACACTGAGCTTAAGGTTGCCCTTACAGCACTGGACCAGTGGTAGATCTATGCTCTTCTTTACTTGCCCTATTTTACTGCCAAAGCACAGTCCAGAATTTGGAGTTCAAAATTAATTGCAACACAATACTGTGACCATATTCCAGACCCCTGGTCAGCCCTGGGCATCAACTGGTTTACTGTTCACAGAGGTGTACTGCAGCCCAAAATGCCATTCTGTGCATGTTTTAGAAAACCAATCCTGTCAAACCTCTGGTCAAGACAACATTGACTTATGTGCCTGGCGATTAAAAAAAGTCCTCCCGACCTCATATGTGCCTCTGGTCAGCTTCAAAAATGCCCCCTGGCCCAGCTGGTTAAGGCGCAAGACTGTTAAGATTCCTCTCTACAGGTTTTCCATTCAATCTTGAGATCGTGAGTTCGATCCTCACGGGGGCAGCTCCAATGTGTTCTGTGTTGCGATGTGTTCGTTCCATGGACATGGACAGTGAGCGCTTTTTTGAAGTGATTTTTTGTCAAGGAGCACTGTTGCTCGCCGCAGCTTCTCTTTTTTTCTAAAATAACCCAGCCTGTTGGCGCCATCCTGGAAATCAGTATCGCTGATGGGCAGCGGCGGCAAAGGTGCTTGCCAATTGGCCAAGGAGTGTCGACTAATAGCCTACTATTATGGTTGACATATTACACATGCTGTTCTTGTGTTATATTTGTGCCAGTCTGACTCGGACCACCCGGAGAAAAAGCGAAAGAAAACTACTTTGTGGAAGAATTTGAACAGACACGAGTTCCCGGAGGAGACTCGAGCTATGTATTATATAAATAAAAACCGCCACACCGAAAAATAGAGTACAGTCGTCAAACAGTAGAGGAAGACAAAAACGCGGTTGAGGAAAGCTGCCAGAATACTGAGTATTACTTAAGAAGAGAAGCAGCACACATGGTGAGCTTATTTGAAGTAAACTGTGGACCATTGATGTATGTAGGTACCAGAGTTATGAGCCCGATTGACCAAAACTTGGCTTCAGACAGACAGACGCCATTTTATAAAGAGGGAGAAAGGCAAGTTCGACCGGCTCCGCATTTAGCTCTCTGATCCGAGGTCGCAATTGCAACGCGTACACTGATCGAGTCGGCGCGTCACGTACTTAGCGATCGCCACCATGTCTGAGGACGAACAACTGGGTTCTCGCTCACACAGCTCGACTGGGTCCATTCCGGTGAAGCAGCGAAGGCCTCTGCGGTCCTGTGACATCTGTCGGCAGCGCAAAAGTGGGGTCGCGAACTTTACACTCAACATGCACTGATCTATCCTCTTGTGTAGTTCGATGTACTTAACCCATCTTCTCCGGTGTCTTAAAGCTCTCTAATGACCATCAGGCGATGGGCAGAATATGTCCGATGGCCACTGCTCAAATTGTTTGGCTTTTGGTTCACCCTGCAGATATATGGAGCCGGCGAGGAAGCGTGGTAGGAAGCAGAAGTATGTGCCCTTGTGAGATTTGTGCCCAGGTCTCTGATTTTATTGTCTCCGAAAGCCTTATGGATGAGCTCAAGAAAGAAAATGATGGCCTCAAGACGGAGAATGCTTCACTGAGGGCTAAATTACGATCGCTCTCTGTGTGTTCATTGTGTGCTCAGCCCTTTGGTGGAACCTCCAGGGATATCCCTGTATTTCCCCGCAACGCTCCTGCAGCCAAGAACTCCCCGGAGGATGATCCGCTTGAAGAATTGTCCTCGCGCTTCAGTCTGTTTGACTTAGATGAATTTGGAGACTACTTTGGTTCCACCAGTACTTTCTCTCTCGCCGACCACGCCATCGCGGTCAGCACATCGACGAAATGCACATACCTTCAATAACTCTCGCATTCACAGATGAAAGAAACGCACGACGGACGACCATTCTCGTTACATTCGCGTCGCCCCTTCTTTTGGGACATATTACCGGCAAGCTGGTTTTTGCGCCGTTCAAATCTGATCTGACTGGCAGTCTTGTCTAGTGGGAGAAAGAAGCACACCGTCTTCGACCCCAGTATGTCTATCCTCCCAGCGACTTGATGGATTCTCTTCTGTGTCTATACTTTACAAATGTGCACCCGACTCTACCCATACTGAACCGCCCTTCATTTGAGCGGTCTGTTGCGCAAGGCCTGCACTTGACGGACACACAGTTTGGTGCAACATTGCTCGCCGTGCTGGCAATTGGCTCGCGGGTGAGCTCACTTTGATATTCCATGCCACGCCTTACAACTATCGTTCCAAGTACTCGAAAGACCCCCGCGTGTTGATCGATGGCGACGCGTCATGCCTTTCGGCCGGCTGGAAGTTTGTCGATCAAATCTGGATCCTTCAAAAGTTGTTTAACCCCACGATATACGAGGTTCAGATGTATTGTGTATGCTCATACTCAATTTACGACACTGTTCTCATTGCATTTATTTTTTTCAGCTCCTGACCCTCTATGCCATGGGGACATCTGCGCCTCAAAACACATGGCTGTACCTCGTACGTTCGTCCAAACACTCCAGAGAATGAATATAATGTCACTTAGGGAATTGGTATTCGCTCTATTCACCACCGCGGTGCGCACCGAAGAAAACTGAAGAGCAATAAGGGGGACCCTGAAGATGAGCTATGGAAGCGAGCATTCTGGTCATTTATTGCTTTAGAGCGATTGGTCTGCGTTTGTATCGGACGCCCAATGAGCCTTCACATCGAGGAGTATGCGCTTGAACTCCCTCCTGCGACTTGTCTCTGACTGCTGTTATTAGGTACGACACTGAACTGCCCCTGCAGGTGGATGATGAATACTGGGAACAGGAATTTACGCAGCCGCCGGGAAAACCCTCCCAGCTGTCGTTTTTTGTCTGCGATTTGCAGCTCTGCGAGGTTATCCTGCTGATTCCATAGCCACGTATACCTTCTGAGTTTGTGAGACAGATCTCGGCCGATGTCATGCGGCGATTGTATGCGTCGACAAAATCGAAGACACTAATGGGCTGGGATAGCCTGGATTGGGACCAGCGCACTGTTGCTCATTTCGACTCGACGATGAACGACTTTTTAGATTCCATTCCACCTCATCGTACGTCGTAACAATTTTCGTCTCTGTATTCCAACCTTTCCACAGTTCGATGGGACCCGGACAGTCCGCCGCAGGGCGTGTTTCTTGATCAGTCAGCTGTGTTACACGTCTCGTACCACTATCTTATGATAACGGTTAGAACCTTGCTCAGGCGTTCTTGGACCCACTGAGTTTTTCTTGCAGATCCACCGACCATACATCGAAAAGGTGACCGCACTTTCCGCCACATCACTCACTATCTGCGCAAATGCAGCCCGTACGATCGTTCGTACGGCAGATATTTGGTTTACCAAATTACAACGAATACCTCATTCAAGTCTCCTTGTATGTTACCTCCTTCTCTGGTTACTATATGGCTGAGTGTTCAGTAGAACCCCGTCTTCGTCTCGGGACTCATCCTTCTTTTGAATATGTTAGCAGCCAAGCGTGCCGGTCTTTCAATAGATCCGAATAAGGACTCGACTCTCGTCGCGAGAGCCATGGATTTCCTCAAGGTTGCTGAATCGACGTATGCTCCACTTTTTTACTGTCATGCTGCTCTATACCAAGTCCCAGATATCAACCGGTGGGTCGCGCAACGGATATCCTTCGCGCAATGTGGTCGTTCGATACCCAACCGATCAGTACAGTTATCGACGCTGGTGCATACAAGAGCGGAGTTGCTGAGTCCGCTGCCCTCCAGCATCCGAGCATCTTTGTGCCGAATGGTGTGAATGAAACTCGCCCGCAACCTGAACACACCCAAGACCCCACCAGCAGCGTTTTCGAAGATGAGCTCATGTCAATGTGGATGGCGATCCCCACCGACGTCGCGTGCGTACGATATATTGTCTGCATTCCTCCACGTTAATCAGGGGGATTGTTCGCAGGCATATGATCGGCGGTTGGGAGACATATATCGAAGAGAGGAATGTCGGGGATGTAAACTGGCTCAGCAGTTTCGGACCGCAGTAGTAGACCATCATCTCAGCTTCCAACGTACATACATAGATATCGTACATGTAGATTATCACAATTTCTTGTTGTACCATGACCCCTCCCAGATGTTTGGATCTCGCTTCGCTATTGACGGCAAGTACCCAAATTGGCTGGCAAGTTAGTTTCATATTTTACAGTTTGGCCGTTCGCCGCGGAATCAAGGTGCTATCCATCCGCTTGCCCTCGTCTGTCTGCTCAGCGACCTCAAGAGAGGGGAAAACTGCAGGCATAATCCGGCGCGGGCTGGTCCCGGGCACGAGGGAATAACGTGAAAAGTCTGTAATGCCAGCGTGGTTCCGCAAGAAGTCCTCATCCGTATCGAGAAGACCGTTTACTGTGGCCGCAGGTGCAGCTAGCATGGCCAGGATGGCGTCGGAGAAGATGGCTGGATGCCGCAAGTCCTGGCGCTGTTCAGGGTCGTTGCTGGCGGCTAATGTAGCGGCCGATTCAATGGACTGGAGGGATAATTGTCAGGGAGAGCTCGAATTTTGAAATGGATCCCATAGACTCACACTGGCGGGCCAAATGCTAGTGATAGCCATGTCGGGCTTGCCCTCACGCTGCCAGTCCATGGCCAGACCTTTGGTCAGCACGCTCATGCCGACTTTTCCCATAGCGTAGGCCGTCTTGCCGCGGAAGAAGCGCGAGTAGATGGGCGGGGACACGACTATGATACGGCCGCGCCAACCACCACGCTCAAAGTACGGAAGCGCCGCCTGGACCGTGGCGTACAGGCCTTCGACATTGACCTGCTGCATCAGTCGAAAGCGACGCATCGGCGTCTTCGCCACGCTAGCCCACCAGATGGCGCCTGCGTTGTATATGACCACGTCAAGCCGTCCAAAGTGCTTCCATGTAGCCGCGAAGAGCGCCTCGATGCTGTCGGGCTCGCGCGTATCCACGGCTAACGCCAACGCAGTTCCACCTGCCTCAATGATTTCCCGGGTCACGGTGCTCGCGGTCGATTGAGACGAGTTGGGGTCGGGCGGGAAAGGTCGCACGGCCGACGCGTCACTTAGACTCTTGCCCGATACAACGACTGGAAGAATCTGTTTAGTGTATTCTTCAAACCTGGGGAATATGCCTACCGGCGTAGCCTTGCTTCGCTAGGTCAATGCATACCTGACGTCCGATGCCGCGTGAACCGCCAATGACGAGGGCAACCTTC
The DNA here is from genome assembly GCA_029282495.1 of Mycena albidolilacea. Classification (NCBI taxonomy): domain Eukaryota; kingdom Fungi; phylum Basidiomycota; class Agaricomycetes; order Agaricales; family Mycenaceae; genus Mycena; species Mycena albidolilacea. Next base: position 1,323,507 of record JARIHO010000005.1, on the reverse strand, counting down.
TTCTCCATTTCTGCCCAGAGGTTTGCAGATGGGTTCTGCCAGGACGCGCGAGAACCGCTTTCATGCAACTTTGAATTTCACGTGTAAACAGGCTCGGGGTCGGGGTCGGGGTCGGGCATACAAATTGACAGGCCGGAGATCACCGATTTGTTGGCAACATTTGATCGGCCTCCAAGTTAGGATAATAAGTAACAACAAAGTTCGTATTCTCCACCGCGCACCACATAACAGATCGACTGACCTGCTCATCTCTACGATGTTTTGAGGAATTCCTTCTTTTCAGATCGGCCGCCAGTCTGTCCCGTGGTGGTTTCGGTAGTCATAATGGCGCAAGCTTCGTGCGTCGTGGCGGCTCGCAGGTGGACGCAGCTGGTCAGGCGATCACAGGCTGCCGCAAAGAATTTTGGCATTTTGGCTCATTTTATTTCCATGCCAGCGAGATGCTGCGAATAATAGTCCGTTTATGAAACTGTCTCCCCTGTGCTATTTCGCCGAATTTAAGGCATCAATATCCGGGGTTCAAGGATGTCCGTAACAATTGAGAGCACGGTACCAGACCAGCACGTAATTCGATGAGATTTTTGTGCCGCTTTTTTTCCCGTACATGTTTCTAGCAGGTAGCGGCGAGTCGGGGCCGACTGTGAACGTTCTTGGGATAACTTCTCTGCAGGGCGCAAAGGGGTATAATCAGCCCACGATAAGGTTCCTGGTAGCGCGGCGCATATTTATAAAGTTACTCCCTGGTTTCACCGAACTATGATATCATGTCAAAGCGTCTTGTTCGAACTTGATTCGAACTTGCTGCCAAGAGTGTTCACTTCCCCAAAATAGATGTCAAATATCCGCATCTCGACAGAGTCGTGTTGGCTACAGCATGCAAAGGAATCCTGACGACTCGCATCTCCAAGAAGTAGGACCAGAAGAATCATTCGTGGAAATAGCACAGCGTAATCATGCTTCTCGTATCGTAAATGCGTGAGCGGAAATGCGCGGAAGGGAAGGTACAGCAACAGTCGCAGGTAGTACAACCCCAGAAGGGGTGAAAGATCGTGAAAGAAGATTGTGTACGCTCCGATTCATCTACGATTCAATTTAACGAGTGAGAGGAGCGCAAGGATGTATCGGGAGACCCACGCCTTCAGCTGAGCAAACCACGATACGGGAATTGCGCTGAGGGTCGAATCTCCTTTCGACAATGTACTTGCGATGCTCATGGCATCGTTCGCCTTGGCCATCAGCTGCTTCAGTGAAGGCGTAGGCTCCTCTGGCTGCGTACGATCCTTGAACCACTACGAACAAGAACACTCAGCAACAAATGGCATAGAAAAATTGTGTTTCCCACCTTGACGACGAAGTTGGCAGAGTCTTTTGGGAGCCTTTCTTGGGTGTCGTAGTCGACGTACGTGACCCCGAAACGTGTTGTGTACCCATCGGCCCTGGAAGCGAAGTGGTGAGTACTTTCCTGGAAAGAATTTACAATTGTACCATTCGAAGTTATCGAGGAGACCTGAAATAAAAGTAATCAGACCGAGTCGCGCTCTAGGCTAGACCTGACTTACTCCAAGCCAAATAGGCCCGTACGTCAACCCCATCTTCGTGGATGGCAGCTTGGAGATTGGCAGTCACACCGGCGTAGTAGTTGACGCGGTCGGTGTCTTTGACCGCAACTTCCTTCGGCAGAGCGCTCTCATTTTTGACAGCAAATCCGTTTTCCGTCACACTGCAAAACGTCAGATCCGAGCGGCCAAATCTTTGGGTTTCACTCACTATATCGGTAGACGATATCTCTACCAGCAGGGTCAGCACTGTAGTGGGGAGAAATACCACGAAAGAAAAATCACCTTCCAGAGGTAGTTGAGCAGCTAAAAAGCCGGTTAGTGAGTGATTAATGCGCCATATGGGTTTCGTACCGAGCGGAAACCTTCAGGATCTATTCGTGCGGTCAGTAAAATCGACTGAGAGGAGCAAAACACTCACAGTCTTGAAGCCAGGCACAGTGTGCTATGCGCGGCGCGTGAGTTCGGGTCACGTATAGCTAGGCTGAAATGTACCTTGGTTGCCCAGTTGAGTACCGTCGGGTCTCGTGAACGTGTAGTCCACTAAGCCTTGGAATTCATCGTCGCCACCGGCACCTGTGCCTCCGGTCAACGGCCATGCCAATATGAAAGGAAATGACGGGCGAACGGCAGAGGTTCGTGGTATAGGTGTTCATGCCGTAAAAGTCGGATGACCCCTTGACCACTGCCAACTCCGCCGGAGTGAATTGTGGGAGCCTGTTGCCGAGCAGATGTTGCATGTAGGGTGGATAGTGCCCCAGGTAAATGGGATCCTAAATTGGCAAGACATTTGAGAGTTAACGATGCGGGGAGAGCACTGGACATACCGCGAACCACCCTATATGCGAGCAAAAACATCGGAGATTCAAGTCAGCAGGGTGATAAGCATACGTTGATGAAAATTATTACCAATCGCAAAGTCGAGGGCGTGCTGAGCTGCCGCCACATCTGGAGATGTATCAGTTAAGCTGACCAAACGGTGAGGACGGTCGGCGTACTTTCTGGGCTGTCGTCGTACGGCATTTGCCAGTCGCCATTCAAAGTGATACCGATTTGGCCCCCTTGCTTAGACTTGAATTCATCCCGGTATAGCTTGACAGCGTTGGCGTGCGACAGGATAACACTGTGCCCGACACTGGATCCGGCATGAATACGCAAAAATAATGGTAAATCACCGCCTAAATGTGGAGCTCACAGCCATGGTTCCGTAGAAGAATCGCCCTCGGGTGACCGAGTTCTGTCACTTGATCTTCCTGGGGCGAACACGCCCCGACCATACCCTAAGATGGACACACACCAAGGCTCGTTCATTGTCAACCTTGCCATCTGGTCAGCAGGTTTCTCAATTGTATTGTGAGCGGGAAGAATACCAGAACTTGACGCGATCACCGAAGTTTTCGAAACAGACCTGTGGGTAGGAATGAGAAGCAAAACTCTGGTTCGCGAGAGAGCCACGTACTTTCGCGTAATTGGTATAGTCCAGGACAATTTCGTCCTTGTTAAGCCAACCCCCATACCGGTCGTGCAAGCCTTGGGGAAGATCCCAATGGTAAAGCGTCTAGTGTAACTGCACGGTGAGGTACGAGCAATTTAAACCGAGGGTTTTACTGACCACAAAAGGCACGATTCCATTCGCCAATAGCGCGTCGATGAACTTGGAATAGAACTCGATTCCCTTGGGGTTGATGGGGTCGTTTCTGCCGCCCAAAGGAATAATTCGCGACCAGGACAGGGAAAAACGATATGTTTTGACTCCATATTGCGAAAGCAGCGCAACATCCTCTCTCCAGAGTTTGTAAGAGTTGGTAGCATCGTCCCCATTGCGTCCGTCGAGAGTTTTACCCGGAAGTCGCGAAAAATCGTCCCAGATGGACTTGCCCCGGCCATCTGCATTGGTGGACCCTTCAATCTGGAAGCTTGCTAATGAGGATGATGAGAGTCGAGTTCCGACGCGTCGATGACGCGCATTCGCGACTCACCAGTTGCGAATCCCCACAAAAAGTTGGGCGGGAGTTTCCGGACAGGGGGGGCAGCCATTTGGTACGACGCGTTGGGGTGAGGTGGTCAAGGTCGGCAAGACATCGCCCACCAGTATCAGTTTGCTCTTAAGGCAAACCAGCATCGGAGAAATGGGGTTCCTGGAGGCTCCGATAATACTCCGTCCATGCAAGCTTCTGTTGTTGTCGGCGCAACGCCGCCACATTGGGACATATTCTGAGTGGCGGAAGTGCATCTCAATCACGCCGCTGTCCCTGTTCCGTCTCGTTCTCTCCCGACGAAAGACTGGCAAGGAAACAATCTCAACTCACTTTGTGTTTGTTAACAACGGCCGTTCCTCGGTCCTACAAATTCCACGATATGTCGGTCCGATGTCTTATCCTAATCCGGCCTGCTCCTCGGAATCTCCCTATACGCGAGGTTTGCCTCGCGTAAATCTCATTCTTGACTCTTGAGGAAAAATTGGCGCTGACTGTTCACTTGCTATTTTTTTCCGTCTGGATACACTCTGTGCGGCGTTCAGTTACCGCGCAACTCGGAGCAGAAACTGATGAACCGGAACCTCCTTCGCATGCAAATCCCGTCGTTTGGGGGGCTATTCAACACGTGAACTTGGTGATCCTTTGGGCAAATAATAGCCCCGCAAAGTGAGGTGGACGGGGACCCTATCACATGGACACTGATCGTCCATTGGCGATGACAGATGAGACGGGGCACGCCGTTTGGTCCGAGAACATCCAAGAACGACGCAACATCTACAAGGCAAATGAAACCAGAAGCAAAAGCTCTGCAGTTTCCCCGGCATTGCGCACCTACATACCACTCTGTTCCTGATCTCGATCTCTGTCTTGAATTCTCAATTGACCTTGCCCGAGGTTTTGCCATAGTATGCCGTTCTACCTTCTGAACCTGAGAATTCAATTTCCTCGATGTTGTAGATTTATGGCGGTATAATGACGGACACCTTGAGGATAAATGAATATTCCGTGCCTCACAGCAGCAATGAATTTGATTGTACCGGCGACAACCGAGCGCTCAGCGCCAAGTTTGCAGACCTCCAAAGGCACAGTAAAAGCTTCTTGCAGGACACTAAGAGAGGAGAATCCAAGTTTCAGGCGGCGCGAACCTGCGGCAGATCGCATCGATTGTGTGTATATGAATGAAAAGTCGAGGCATGGCTTTAATGAGGCTGTCTGGTGGCGCCATTGTCGGTGTTTTTGTCCGCGCGGGTCCAACTGTCGTGATGCATCCGCATTCCTGGTGAATTGCATACGCATGTCCCCAACGTGTACTCTACAACCCGGAAGGAAGAGAATCTCAGGAAAATTTGATGAACACAGGTATGACCCGGAAATGCAAAGGTCCTGGATTTACCTGTCGATTCTGCAGGTGCAGCCGTGGATCCTCAGCTTGACAGCTTGTTAAAGTGGTGCCCATCTTGTTTTTTTTTTTCGGGACAGCGGAGAAAAGCCGTTCGTGCCAGACAGTAGTTGAACCTCGGGTGAGCCAGAGCAGCATTTAGTTCTCATCCGCCTAGTCAATCAAACCTAGGATGAACAAAATGAAATTTGAGCGTAAAAACCGGCCTTCAGGACGAGGGCAGCACGGGCATAGCTGGACGAGTAGAGCTCATGCCAATGAGAAATCACTTCAATGTGTAGACAACTACGGCCGCCATAAAGAGAAGCACCGAAGCGAAATAATTGATCAAGAGAGAAAACGAGAGAGCAGGCCATTATGCCAGCTTCGACCGTTGAACGTTGAACAAGCCGCCAAAGGCAAATCGATGGACAGAAAAAAATCACAGCGAAACAGTCGTTGTCACCGCATTCAGCTGTCGGAACCCAGTTGAGCTTAAGGCCAGGGAGAGTTCCATTTGAGGTTTATAAGTTGCAACGTAGTTGAGAAGGCCGCACCTGCTTACCAAAGCATCGAAAGCTGTCAAAGCAGGCTGGTCCAAGCGTCAGTGGCAAGCGCGCTCTGTGATTCCTGGTTCTTACTCTCACCATATCCTCCTCCTCATCCTTCATGTCAGGCCAGACAAGGCCACAGCGCAAAAAATTCGTTGCTGGTCAGCTCCATTCGCCCAGCTCTGACTCTGTCTGACTCGTATTTCAGGTGGATGGTCGAGGGATAATTCTAGATCTACTGAATCGACGGAGCATGCCAGTGAATATTCACGCTCGGATGAGCGGTCCTTGTCGCGCCCAGCTCCCGATGACCTTCTCCTGAACGGCACGCACTTCTCGGATGACATTGCGCTCGACACAGATTCGTCGTCTTCTCCTCCGGTACCCTACTGGTCTGCAAAGCGCCATCTCAGCTGCGGAAACCCCACTCCTCCGCCGTCCTGGTCTTCGAAACCGATTCCATGGCGCGGTGCCTCGCCCGGAAGACTCAGGACCGCGAATGCGGCCTTAGTTCTGTGTCTAAATATCGATGTCGACCCACCAGACGTCGTAAAGACCAATCCGTGCGCGGTTCTCGAGGCCTGGGTCGATCCGCATACTATGCCGTCGCAAAAGGCCATGGAAGCCATTGCAGCGAACCTCAAGCTCCAATTCGAGGGTCTGAGTCTCAAGATCATGTACAAGGCGGTCCAAGATCCGTCCTACGATGATCTCTGGCGCTCGTGTCTTTCTTTGCGCAAACAAGCCAAAGACGACGCTGTTCTGTTTCATTACAACGGACATGGGGTTCCCAAGCCCACCGCCAGTGGAGAGCTGTGGTGCTTTAACCGCAATTACACCCAGTACATCCCTGTGTCTCTGCAGGAAGTGCAGACCTGGCTTGGTTCCCCAGGCATCTACATCTGGGACTGTTCCGCGGCCGGCCATCTGCTCAGCAACTTCAATACTTTCGCTGAGCGACGCGATCTCGAAGCGAGATTGATGCACGGGGGCCCGGTGGATGGGACACAGCCGTTCATGCAGTCCCTCCAACTGGCAGCGTGTGCGGCAAACGAACAACTCCCGTCGTGTCCCGAACTCCCTGCCGACCTTTTCACATCCTGCCTTACCTCCCCCATCGACATCGCTCTCCGATATTTCATAATGCACCACCAGCTCCCTAATAATATCACCGCCGACATGATTATGCAGCTCCCTGGCGATCTCAAAGACCGGAAAACTCCCTTAGGGGAGTTGAACTGGATCTTCACTGCCATCACTGACACGATAGCCTGGACGACCTTTTCGCGGGATGTTTTCACCCGGTTATACCGCTGCGATCTCTTGATAGCCTCCCTCTTCCGGAACTTCTTGCTCGCGGAGCGCATCATGAAGAACTACCACTGCACCCCGCACACTTACCCTCCCCTCCCTCCGACTAACACGCACCCACTGTGGGCGACTTGGGATCTCGCCGTCGATGCCTGCCTGCGTCAGCTCCCCGAACTCCTGTTCAAGGCTCCTGATGGCAAGGCAGTCGTCGTAGATTCTCCCGTCATCTTGGCATCTCGTCCCGGACGCATCGGGCAAAACCAGCCCGACAAACAGCCCGGAGACAAGGGATACAACTACATTCCCAGCCGGTTCTTCGCCGACCAGCTGACGGCTTTTGAGGTCTGGATCTCGCGCGGGGGTGCAGCCCTCACGAAGCGGGGCCCGATGTCGTTGCCGCCGTCTGGGGACCGGTATGGTTCTGGCGAGAGTTTGAATGCATTGTCGGAGACTGAGCCCGTGAAGGAGTCGCATCTCGTGCCCCGCAAACCTCCGGATCAACTCCCTATCATCCTCCAGGTCCTCCTGTGCCAGCCCCATCGCCTGCGGGCCCTCATCCTTCTCTCGCAGTTCGTCGACTTGGGGCCGTGGGCAGTCCATCTCGTGCTGACGATCGGCATCTTTCCGTACATCAGCAAGCTCCTGCAAGCCGCCGGTCCCGATCTCCGCCCTGTGCTCATCTTTATATGGGCGCGGATCATGGCCGTCGACCCGTCCGTACAGGTGGACCTGGTGAACACGAACGGGTACAAGTACTTTGCCGCCATCCTCGGCGCGCGAGACGAGCCAGCGCTTCCCAACTCATCTGAGCACAAAGCCATGTGTTCGTTCATCCTCGCAGCCGCGTCGCGTGACTATCCCCCAGGGCAGGATGCATGCGTGCACGCGCGGGTCTTCGACTACTGCTACGACAAGCTCGACGAGCCGGATTTCCTGCTACGACAGTGGAGCGCGCTGTGCATTGCGCAGATCTGGGACGGCCATGACGAGAACAAGGTGCATGGGGTGGATCGGGGGACGCAGGATAAGCTGATACAGCTTCTTTCGGACGATTCGGTCGAGGTGCGCTGTGCGGCGCTGTACGCGCTCGGGACGTTCATGGGCGCGAGTGGGTCTTCAAATCCGCGGAAGAGGGGCGGTGGCGGGAGTGGGACGATGCCGCACTTCGAGTCGAAGGTGATCCACTTCAAGATGGAGGTGGCGGTTGTCACTGGCGCGACGCTTGCCATGAAGGACGACGCGAGCCCGATGTGTCGGAAGGAGCTCGTCGTTCTCCTGAGCTGCCTCGTAAAGGAGTATCGGGGGTTTTTCGTCGTGTGTGCGTGGCTGTACTGGGAGGAAGATCACAAGTGGAAGGCGCAGGGCGGTCACCATCCGGTCGACGACGAGCTCACGTCACAGGCTGTCGCAGACTGGCTGGATCGGTTTGATGATAACGAGCAAGCGGAACAGAGGGTGTATCTATCCTCGTTCTTCACCATGTTCGTGTTCCTCTTGGACCTTTCCGTGGATCCCTATCATGAAGTTGCCACCAACGCCCAGACGGTTTTGGACTACATTATGGCACTTCTGCTGGAGTCTCCATTCACGCGTTTGGAAGGCTCGTCTTTGCACGTTCCGCCCTTGACGCCCGACCAGTCATCGTCAGCGTCCTCAGCTCGCACTCGAGTAGGGTCGCAAGCCTCCACCATATCCGCTTCACCGTCATTTGCCCCGCCGCCTTCCCCTGGCGTACGACCCGGCCTATCGCGTACAGACACCATGACCAGCACCATCTCGAATGGCGTTACTAACACAATACGGCGGACCTCGTCTTTCGCTAACGCTCTGAAGTCATTGGCTAACGGCATTGCCTTTCCCTCAGCAGAGGAAGCCCATCATCCCCCACCCCCCTCCGCAGTCCCTGTGCGACCAGAATCCGACATCTCCCGCCCGCCCTCGCCGAATCTCAACTTGGCAAGATATGCGTCGCCCTACTCGGATTCGTTTGCTCCCGACAAGCTACAACCTCCCGGCTCGCGCAGCGCGCCTCCGTCTCCGCGTCTCTCCACTTCCTTTGATGCGCCACACCAGCCCCCGGCGGACTTTATGGCATGGAATGTCATCGAGGCGTTGATTGAAGAAGACATGGAGCGCCTGCGCGCCAGGCGTCGCTCTGGTTCCGCTCCGCGCCGCGGACACCACCACGGCGGTTCGGCGCCGAGCCCGAGCAGCAGTCTGTCGTCGATGGATTCGAACAATAGTGTCATCCTTGGGCTGGGCACGGGTGTCGGAATGGCGGATGTTTTGCCCCTGAAGAGCACGTTCTTCGACTGGTGTAGCGAGTACTTCATTGAGCCTCAGATGCGGGTGCGTCGTTAGCCTCGATGTCGTGCCTCAGTGGCTGATTTCAGATAATCTCCATTATAGCAAGCCGAGGCGGACGAGCCGGGGAGCATTCAATTCAACTACCAACTATGGCGGCAGCAGCGTAACGAGACTGTTATGGATGAGACACAGCAGCACATTCAAAGAGCGGGTATGTCTGGAACTACGTGACTTCTTGAAGTCAAATGCTCATTTTGAATTAGAACTGTGCCCGTGGGATCGACCTGTAGCGACGCTGCAGGTTTCGGGCCATCCTCTGACCATGGTATTCCACTCGTACGACAAGCATCTATTCGTTGCAAATGAGTCGGATATAGTTAGGTTGGTTCCTATCCCACTTGGCCTGCTTTCGTAACTAATTGCATCCTTTCAGCGTTTGGGACTGGTCGCAACGGCGACGACTGAGCTCATTCCACAACGGTAACCCATCAGGCACGAGCGTGACCTCGCTACAGGTCATCAACCAAGATGTGGGCGGTATGATCCTCACTGGGTCTTGTAAGTCTTATACGCACCTGGAAGGGCGCTCTCTCACTTTCATTAGCTGATGGCGTCGTTCGCCTCTATCGGAACTACGATCCGGCGGTGGACCAAGGCCCTGTCCAGATGGTTAGCGCGTTCCGGGGGCTCACGGAACTGGTCAATATCCGTCAAGGTGCTGGCATCGTAATGGACTGGAAGCAGTCTACCGGTATACTTTTGGTTGGCGGTGACTCGCGAACCATCAAGGTATGGGATGCCCAAACTGAGACTCCGATTTTGGTGAGCGGTCTGGATTGCCATAACAAGCTGTCGTTGATTCTCATACGCGTTCCAGGATTTGGACACCAACTCGGACAGCCCTGTCACCGCCATAGTCTGCGACATGGAACCCTCCCAGATATTCGCTGCCAGTTTCGCCAATGGTGAAGTGAAACTCTTTGACCGGCGCATGGAAGAGGAAGACTCCGTGGTCCGAAAATTCGTCGAGCACGAGTCCTGGGTCCAAAACGTCCGGTGGCATCCGGCAGCGAGGTCTCAGTTCCTCTCGGCAAGGTGCGCACGCCGCAAACTCCCTCATCTCGATCTGACGCCTCTCCAGTTTGGATGGCAAGGTCAAGCTGTGGGATCTACGGAGACCCGATAATTCGTTGATCACTTGGGACCTCCTTCCCGAAGGTCTTTCTACTTTCGACTGCCATCCCACTACTGCCGTATTTGCAGTGTAAGTCTTGTTCGAACAAACTTCCATTTTCTTATCCCCGAACAGGACCTCTGCTATCTCCCCACGGGCCTGGAGGTCGCAACGCGTCAAGGTGCAGTCTTTGAAGGAAGACGTGACGGTCTCTAGCTTTGGTGTATCTACGGGGTTGACAGCGCCGCCGTCCCGCGGCTTGTTGTCTTCGTTCATCCCTCGGTCGAATTCCCTCGCATTCCACCCGCTTGAGATGTTGTACGGAGTAGGTGAACCGGATGGTACCGGTGAGTTTATTGTCGGCTTGTCCTCCGTCGGAAAACTCATCCCGTCTAGTGAGGGTTCTTGGTTGCAAGCTTAATTAATCTAGACTGCTATATCTATCATCTTGCTTTTTAATACCTTGTAAAATATGTCGCTATCGCTCACACTATTGAATTCTCGATGGGAATCAACGAAGATACGGAACACGAACTACTTGTTGTGCAGAGACTGCGGAGCCTAGGGGTTGAGAAACGAAGATGAATCATGCTTGCTCTAAAATGAAGGAAAGAGGCCGAGGGTTGGGAAAAAGAAGACAATAAGGAAATGTGTTGGGTTACATCCGCCGCGAGTGCCATGTTTCGAGGTCCGGGTGTTCTTTCAGACTGGAGATAGAAGACGCGAAGAATTCTAAACTCCAACAAAACAAGTGCTCTCTGTGAGGATCGAACTCACGACCTCCAGATTAAAGGATCCAATGATCCCTCACACACAAATATGAGACTGGCGCTCTAACCAGCTGAGCCAAGAAAGCAACAAGAAGTTTTTCACAGTGGAGGTCACCAGCTTAGAGGACGCAGCATCAGAAAGAGGACAAATGGAGCAACATTAGGAAATAATCTGAACCTTACCAAAAGAGCAGGTGTAAAGTCAGGATACAACAAGATATCTACTTCCCCAGGTGAGATGTTGCTTTGCCCATATTGTTAACTTGTGCCCCAGGCTGTTATCCAGTCATTCTTGGCTACTTCTGGCCCCAAAAGCACAACACAGAGATCAACTGGGAGAGGCCCCATGAAGCTGCACCAAAGGATGGTTTGGAAAATTCCCAAAATTCGGCCTCAAAAAGCTTAAGATTTTGGCGTAGAAAAGCTTAAAAGTTACAAGGCTTGTCACATGAGCGACCAAATTCCGGTAATTTTGGTTCAAAAATTCATTTTTCGCCTCCCTGCTGCCGAACACACAACATACTCGCTATTTCTTCTCCTTTGGCTGCCCTAGCTCAATTGTAAGCTTGAGGTCCGTAGATAGTGGTCCCTTTTTCGTCAATGCCGACCAACATGATGCTGCGTGTGACTTTAGTGTTCGGTGTTGAGATTCGCCAAGGACCGGTTCGAAAATGTGAGGGCCCAGATTGAAAACTAGGTGATCTGCTCTTGTGTGCATCATGTGTAGGCAGATATGGGAGCCCCTGTGATGCCAAGAAAACATTGGTGCGACAGTGTCACCAGTCTCGTCTTCATCATCAGAGTCGTTATCCTGCCATTTGATTCAGTTAAAAAATCTGTACTGCTGAAACTTGGCGAAATTATTGCAAAAACAAAAAACAAAGACCTTAAGAATCAAAGTGGGAGGACCTAATGCAGCGGCAATATGAGACAGTATACCATGACACTGGGCCAGACTGCCATGAAAAAGCTTAACTATGCACAAGGCTCACCAAAATTTGGCCTCAAAAAGCTTAACTTTGGACAAGGAAATTTCAAATTTTCACCCTGAAAAAGCTTAACTTTTGAGTCATCCTTTGGTGGAGCTTCACGGGGCCTACTGGGAGTCCAAGGAAGTTGAGACGATGCACTGCCTGGTGAGTTGCCACACCTGTTGCAACAAGCTTAGAGCTGTCTGCCAGAGTGCAAAAATCTTAGCTGCCATTCTCTGGCAGCTCCGTGAGGGCCCAGTTCTGTCCATCTGCACCATTGGCATGGAGGAATGGCAAGAAGACAACTGGTACAACCTGGAAGTCAATGGGGACAACCTTCCAGACCTGATCCCAGACCCGGACAACAACAATGACGACCTCGAGGAAGGTGGCCAGATCCTCTACACTGTGTTTGCCCCAGCCAAGGAGGTCCAAGCTGAGGAAATTCACACAGGCAACACCGTCTCACAGCAGCTGGAAATTTGAAGAGAGGGTGCTAGGGGGAGGAGTAATGAGCGGGTGGGGGAAAGACACTGCACAGAAAGACAAGAAAAGAGAGCTGAGCAGATGCATTGCCATCTAGAGGCAGAGAAACCAGTTGATGGGACAGATGGGTTCTGGACCAATGACCCTGATATCAATGGAATTGTAACCAAAAGCCAACATCATGGATGCCCCATAGGAGAGCTTATGGAAGAATTGGTATGGGTTGCAGAAGTTCTCCGCACCATACCTGAGCAGAAGTTGGGTCCCGTTGGTGTTCTGGTGATTCCACTCCACAGAACGTTGAGGAGGGTTGGCAGGGTCGAGGATGAGCTGGAAACCCAGGTTCCAAGCTAGCAGAAAGTTGTGCAAAGTGAAGGGCATGGTGATGGAGGGAGCGAGAAAGTAGTGCTGCAGAGGAGGACTCAAGGCTCTGATTAAGTTCAGAACCCAGAACCCATGTTTCAAGGAGGAAACTTAAAGTGCTTTAAAAAGGAAGTGCTAAGCGAGATCTACATTTGGAAGTAGATCAAAGGGACCCTCGCTTCAATGTCATGACAACAAAGATGCCACCAGCAATCACAGAAACCTTGCTGAAATAGGTGCAAGCACGGTGTGAAGTCTCTGAGCATGCTACGTACTGCTCGTTGCCTCATGGCCCCTGCAAGCCATCTGTACAAGTCACAGAACGAGCTCAGATGTACGTGACAGATCTTCCTAAACAGGATTCTATGTTACCACACACTTCATCGCCTGAACTTCCTTGGACTCCCAGTTGATCTCTGTGTTGTGCTTTTGGGGCCAGAAGTAGCCAAGAATGACTGGATAACAGCCTGGGGCACAAGTTAACAATATGGGCAAAGCAACATCTCACCTGGGGAAGTAGATACTCGTGGTCACATAAAGTGTTGGCGTATGGGTTTTTTGGCATTTATGGCCCGCCAGAACATATTTCTGATTAAAATCAAATATGAGGGGCTAGAGGAGGTCGACACCAATATCTTCGAGTATTCCATCCCATCAAAATATTTTGATGTGATGTTGATAGCGTCTAAACAAGAAATCACTGATTTTCCAACTCAACGTGTGAATATTTTTAGGATAATCTAAAAGGGCCAAAATGAAGTCTAAGGGGTGCTAAAGAATCCCGCACTTTGAATTAGGTAAAAACATACAGTCAATATCGAGCTACAACGCTCACAAAATGGCTATTTTGCCCCATTTTGGGCCATTTCATGCATTTCTTGCCGAAAATGACGGTTTTGCAAGTGCCCTGGTTCAATATTGGCTGTATATTTTTCCTTGACTCAAAGTGCGAAATTGTTTAGCACACCTTGGACTTCATTTTGGTGTTTTTAGATTGTGTTGAAAAAATTCACACGTTGAGTTGAAAAATCGGTGATTTCTTGTTTACGCACGATCGACGCTATATCAAAACATTTTGATGCGATCAAATACTGAGACACATTGGCCTGGGTGTCCTCTGACCCCTATTACTTGATTTTGGACAGAAATCAGCTCTGGTGAGCGAGAAATGTCCAAGAACCCATACGCCAACACTTTATGTGACCACGAGTATCTTGTTGTATCCTGACTTTACACCTGCTCTTTTGGTAAGGTTCAGATTATTTCCTAATGTTGCTCCATTTGTCCTCTTTCTGATGCTGCGTCCTCTAAGCTGGTGACCTCCACTGTGAAAAACTTCTTGTTGCTTTCTTGGCTCAGCTGGTTAGAGCGCCAGTCTCATATTTGTGTGTGAGGGATCATTGGATCCTTTAATCTGGAGGTCGTGAGTTCGATCCTCACAGAGAGCACTTGTTTTGTTGGAGTTTAGAATTCTTCGCGTCTTCTATCTCCAGTCTGAAAGAACACCCGGACCTCGAAACATGGCACTCGCGGCGGATGTAACCCAACACATTTCCTTATTGTCTTCTTTTTCCCAACCCTCGGCCTCTTTCCTTCATTTTAGAGCAAGCATGATTCATCTTCGTTTCTCAACCCCTAGGCTCCGCAGTCTCTGCACAACAAGTAGTTCGTGTTCCGTATCTTCGTTGATTCCCATCGAGAATTCAATAGTGTGAGCGATAGCGACATATTTTACAAGGTATTAAAAAGCAAGATGATAGATATAGCAGTCTAGATTAATTAAGCTTGCAACCAAGAACCCTCACTAGACGGGATGAGTTTTCCGACGGAGGACAAGCCGACAATAAACTCACCGGTACCATCCGGTTCACCTACTCCGTACAACATCTCAAGCGGGTGGAATGCGAGGGAATTCGACCGAGGGATGAACGAAGACAACAAGCCGCGGGACGGCGGCGCTGTCAACCCCGTAGATACACCAAAGCTAGAGACCGTCACGTCTTCCTTCAAAGACTGCACCTTGACGCGTTGCGACCTCCAGGCCCGTGGGGAGATAGCAGAGGTCCTGTTCGGGGATAAGAAAATGGAAGTTTGTTCGAACAAGACTTACACTGCAAATACGGCAGTAGTGGGATGGCAGTCGAAAGTAGAAAGACCTTCGGGAAGGAGGTCCCAAGTGATCAACGAATTATCGGGTCTCCGTAGATCCCACAGCTTGACCTTGCCATCCAAACTGGAGAGGCGTCAGATCGAGATGAGGGAGTTTGCGGCGTGCGCACCTTGCCGAGAGGAACTGAGACCTCGCTGCCGGATGCCACCGGACGTTTTGGACCCAGGACTCGTGCTCGACGAATTTTCGGACCACGGGAGGATGCGAACAAGGAAATACAAGGAATTAGCAGATCAACAGCAGCAGAATTCCAATACATGCCTCGCTTTCAAAGAAGGTGAGGTTGTATTTCAGCTCAGTTGCAATCAAAGCGGCTGAGACTGAGCTTGTATATTTGGTGTGCACTGATTTGCGGTGTTTCGATTTGATCCCAAGTCGCGACGCGTCAAGTAATCACCACTACCATGTCCGAGGAAGAGCAAGTAGAAGAGCATTCTCGCTCACATAGTCCGACTGGATCTATTCCGGTGAAGCAACGAAGACCTTTGCGGTCCTGTGATACTTGTCGACAGCGTAAAAGTGGGTCGCGAACTCTACACTCAATATGCACCTAATATATCGTTTTTGTGTAGTTCGATGTATCCTGTCTTCTTCAGTGTCTTTTAAACCCTCTAACGGTCATTAGGCGATGGCCAGAATATGCCCGACGGTCACTGCTCGAGTTGTTTGGCCTTTGGTTCGCCCTGTACGTATATGGAGCCGGCGAAGAAGCGTGGTAGGAAGCACAGGTATGTATCCTTGTGAGATTTGTGTTCAGGTCTCTGATTTTTTTTTGTCCGCGAAAGCCTTATGGACGAGCTCAAGAAAGAAAACGATGACCTCAAGACGGAGAATGCTTCACTGAAAGCTAAATTACGATCGCTCTCTGTGTGCTCTCTGTGTGCTCAGGCCTTGGGTGGACCCTCCAGCGGTATCTCAACACTTCCCTGCAGCGCTCCTGCGGCCAAGACCGCCTTGGAGTCGGGGGATACCCTTGAGGAACTGTCTTCGCGTTTCAGTCAGTTTGACTTGGATGAGTTTGGAAACAACTACTTCGGTGCATCCAGTAGTTTCTCTCTTGCCGACCACACCATCGCGGTTAGCACATTCACGAAATGCGCATACTTTATAACCCTTGCATCCACAGATGAAAGAAACACATTACGGACGACCATTCACGTTACATCCGCGCCGCCGCTTATATTGGGACATGCTACCGGCAAGTTGATTTCCGCCGTCCAAGTCCCCACTGACTAGAATTTTGTCTAGTGGGAGAAAGAAGCATATAACCTTCGGCCACAGTATGTTTATCCTCCCGCCGACTTGATAGATTCACTTCTGCGTCTATATTTTACAAATGTACACCCCACTCTACCCATTCTGAACCGCCCTTCATTTGAGCGGTCTGTAGCGCAAGGCCTGCACTTGACGGACACACAGTTTGGCGGAACGTTACTTTCCGTGCTGGCTATTGGCTCGCGGGTGAGCGCACTTCGATTCCCCATGACTCTATTTATAACTATTGTTCCAAGTACTCTAAAGACTCTCGCGTGTTCGTCGATGGTGACGCATCATGCCTTTCGGCCGGCTGGAAGTTTGCGAATCAAATTTGGATCCTACGAAATTTGTTTGAACCTACGATACATGAGGTCCAGATGTACTGCGTATGTATGCTCATATTCCATCTACGACACCTCTCCCAATGTCTTTATTTTCAGATCCTGACCCTCTATGCCATGGGGATATCCATGCCCCAAAACTCCTGGCTGTACCTCGTATGCTCGTCCAAACACTCCCATGAAACATTGGATATAAATTTCCTTAGGGAATTGGGATTCGCTGCCTTCACCACCGCGGCGCCCACCGAAGAAAGCCCGAAGGCCCCAAGTGGGAGTCTGATCATGACGAGGAGCTGTGGAGACGCGCGTTCTGGTCCTTCGTCGCTTTGGAGCGATTGGTGTGCGCTTGCATCGGGCGCCCAATGAGCCTGCAAGCTGAGGAGTACCAGTTTGATCGCCTAGCCTCTGTCCTTTCTGATGGCTGTTAGGTACGACACTGAACCGCCACTTCAAGTGGATGATGAATACTGGGACCAGGGATTTACGCAGCCGCCAGGAAAACCTTCCCAGCTGTCGTATTTTGTCTGCGATTTGCGGCTTTGCGAGGTGATCCTATCGATCCCATTCCGCGTATGTATTCTGAGTTCGTCAAACAGATCTCAGCCGATGTGATGCGACGATTGTATGCGTCGAAAAAGTCGAAGATACTGATGGGCTGGGAAAGCCTGGACTGGGACCAGCGCACTGTTGCTCATTTCGACTCAATGATGAACGACTTTTTAGATTCCATCCCATCTCATCGTACGTCTTTACAATTTCCGTTTCTATATTCTAACCTTTCCACAGTTAGGTGGGATCCGGACAGTCCGCCACAGGGTGTATTCTTTGACCAGTCGGCCGTGCTGCATGTGTCGTACCACTATCTTATGATAGCGGTTCGAATCCTTCTCGGACGCTCTTAGACTTGCTGAAGTTCTTTGCAGATCCACCGACCATATATCCAAAAGGCGACCAGACTGACCGCCACGTCGCTCTCCATCTGCGCAAATGCAGCACGCAAGATCCTTCGCACGGCAAATATTTGGTTCACTAAATTACAACGATTACCTCCACAAAATCTCATTGTATGTTCCTTCCTGCCTTTGTTGATATGTGGCTAAGTCTCAAGTAGAACCCCGTTTTCGTCTCAGGGCTCATTCTTCTTTTGAATATGTTGGCAGCCAAACGTGTCGGTATCTCAATAGACAAGAACAAGGATTCGGTTCTCGTCGCGATAGCGATGGAGTTCCTCAAAGTTGCTGAAACCAGGTATGCTGCGCTTTCTTGCCGCCATGCCGCTCGATACCAAGTCATAGATATCAACCGGCTGGTCGCATTTCGGATATCTTGCGGGATGTGTGGTCTTTCGATACCCAGCCGAACACTCAAATTGCTATTGACCCTGGCGCATACAAGAATGGAGCTGCCGAGTTCGCTGCCCCCGAGTCTCAGTCTCCAAACAACTTTAGCTCTCCTCTGGCAAATGAGCTGAACGGAAATTACTCACATCTTGACATTCCTTTCACCGACACAGCTGGCCAATCTTCCGGCCCCAGACCGGGAATGTCCATTGAGCAGTTGCTTGCAGATGCGGGCACATCGGATACCACGAGGAGCGTTTTTGAAGACGAACTTATGTCCATGTGGATGGCTGTCCCAACCGACGTCGCGTGCGGACAATGTTGTTTTTATCCCTCCACGTTAATTGAACGAATGATCCGCAGGCATATGGTTGGTGGCTGGGAGACATACGTTGAGGATAGGAATGTCGCGGAGGTAAACTGGTTCAGCAGTTTCGGAGCACCACACTACTAGGAGTATCCCCTCGTCATCATCGTATATGTTGCATGTATCATGGCTTCGCATTGTTATTATTGTGGGCGGCTTCACACCATAGTTTCGAAATTACCGTACTGTCTATCCGCTTGCCCTGGACGGCCAGCTCAGTGACCTCGAGCAAGAGGACAACCGTACTCTGAGACGTATTTTCGCCCTACTCTGCTGCTTCTCCAATTCTTTCGCCGTGCGTCGAGTCAAGATCTGGGCCGATTTGGGGACGAGTTGGATTGTCGTTTAGTAGTAAAGTTCTAGCAGCAAAATTCTACAGTGACGTGTCTGTTAATCGCAGCCGCGCAAGTCCATGTCGTGAATCTGCCGAACGGTCGTCTCCCTCAGCGTCGCAAGCTGGTTGAGCATGAGTTACACGCGTGAAGAATCGTGCGCAGAACAAGTGCGCCAGCGCTTGCACGTGACCCTGTCAGTGAGATCAATTGAATGACGGTGACAAACACCAACATGCTGCATAGGGGTAGTTCGCCCCTTGCCTTCGACCATGACCAACACTCCCCCGCCCACCAATGCCCAAGGGACCCCGCCCTCGCCCATCTCTACGCAACCTGCGGATTTGAATATGTCTGCCCATCTGTCCCCAACACCCCGATCTCCGCTCCCAGGGCCAGCCCCGCTTTCGCGCGCGTTTAAATGTGGGCTTGCAATAATTACACTTCTTCCAGTCGGTACTCTCGCCCGCCTCGAGCTATTGCCCTTCCGGGTCATCCTCCTGTTTGGGGTTGCCTCTGTGGATCATAATATCGAAGACCGAAACATAGCCTTCAGTTTCATGTTTCTGATCACTCTTGTTCTTTGGGGATGTAGGTCACATCTCCTCGTTCGGTTTCTACCCGCTGAATGAATCCAGTTTCCTGGCTAGAATTCGGGTACCTATCGACGGGCGGAGGGGCGGTTTTAGGGGTTCTGGCCTTTTATCTTGCAGCGCTTCACCGCAGGAGGATAGAAGACCTAGGCATGTTTGGAGCCCCGCTGCTACAGATAGTAAGCTTCTATCGTCAAATAGTAATTCTTTCAATCTATGCTATCATCATTGATTATTAACCTGTGCTGTTTCAGCTTCTTTCATGGACTAACGTCGTCTGCAGAAATACACCCACACCTCCTCTTCCCTACCCTCCTCCCTACTTGGAGAAGCCGTCCGCTTCGAAAGTTTAGCGGGAAGTTCGCAAAGTGAGCACGAGGTAATATACATTATCGGGGAGGACTCTGGCTCGGGGTCGGGGTCCGACTGACCAACAATGTACAGCAAATGCACGATACTACTACCTACCCTACCTCCCCCCATCCTATATAGCATAAAACACACTATACTACACTTTACCTGAATTACGATACAACTACTACCTATCTACTCTACTATCCTATAGCGTAAAACACACTATACATTTCACATTTACTACATTTCACATGATCTCTGGGCTGCCTTTCCTGACTTTCGTTCTAATCCACAATGTCTGTGGTGGCTACGGCGTAGAAGGAAGAGAGAGAGGACCGGCGCTATGCGCCTAGATGAAGAGCGGCGCTGTGCGCCATATGAGAGATCAGGTGTTATGTGGGTGTGCGGGGGATCGACCATCCGGGAGATAAGCTTGCAGCGCAGCGGTTGAGTTGCGGGAAAGCGGACTCAGAAGCCGGAGCGGAGCCGATCCCATAGATGGATCCCGTAGATGCGTCGACAGCGGGACAGCGACATGGGGAACCACGAAAGGTCTTAAGTCACGACAAATCAGCGTAGGGTGGTAAAAAATGTGTCCAGGAAA
Source organism: Mycena albidolilacea (assembly GCA_029282495.1). Lineage (NCBI taxonomy): Eukaryota > Fungi > Basidiomycota > Agaricomycetes > Agaricales > Mycenaceae > Mycena > Mycena albidolilacea. The sequence continues at coordinate 1,303,303 of JARIHO010000005.1, read as the reverse complement.
AAGTCCTTCGTCCACGTCCGTCTCAAGGATCGAGAGCGCCGCCTCGGACGCGCTCACAGGCCGCGTCGCGATCGAGGGCCCCGTATACGTTGCTCCCGCATAACGAGTAGGCGTGCAGGCAGGCGTCACCGGGCTCGTCCTTGCACTTTCTGCCCAGATTTCACTTGATGCAGATGCCCTTCGGGGTGTTGCGACGGAAGGGGCGCGTGGAACGGAGGACACGGCCGGGCGAGGGTTTATCGTGCGCGTATGCGGGGTGGGGGCATACAGATGATTCAGCATGGCGCGCCGAACCGAAAGGAGCCGCCGCCGCCGCCGCTCCGGTGGAGGAACTCTCGCGACGCTGCTGCTTGTATGGTGTCTCGTTGCAGTCATCCGCGGGACCATGCTTTACGCCTGAGAGGGAAATTGCAAACATAATGAGTGAAGGATAACAATTTCGCCAAACTCGACGATACGTAGCGGAATGCTCACGGGAGTAGGCGAAAAAGTCCGATTGTTGGACCAGGGTAGAGCGGCTGAGCACAACCTCCGGAGGTCTCGATGTCAGAGGATCCGCGGATTGCTACTATGTATGTATCTGTGAATAGTAATGGCCTCATCCTGCCTCGAGCATTCTCAAGTCTGATTTTCAGGACCAACATCTTTTATTGATGCGTACTTCTGACTCAAGCCAATGTAACCGACGCCGGGACGGGCGCTGTATGGTCACGGACGCTCCTCTCGACGAATCTTGTGCCGGCCACACCCCGTATATACACTAACCCAGAAGCGAAGGACTTCAGGGGCGGAGTGTGGAGCAAATGATTTCTGAGGCGAATATGTGTAAAATGGACTACTGAAGCGACGCAGGCGAACGGTCGGGCATGGGGGGAGGATATAAATTAAGAGCATCCCAGTGTTCGGGTCATTCTGGTCTAAAGCATGGTCAGAGAACCCTCGTGCGACTGCAGTCTCTCCGAAGCCTCGAGAAAAGGCAGCGCTCCGCGTAAGAAGTCGGGGTCATCGTCCAGCGAGCACACAAACCCGACGGTCCGCAGGAGCGGAAATCTCGGCGGAGACAGAAACACGTCCACTGGTGTCCAGTTGAAGGTCCGCAGCAATGTCCGATCGACATTGAGTGACAGACGTTGCATTGGAAGGCCATTGAGGCTGTGTATCAAAATCGACAGCTCATCGGGGCCCAGATCCCATGTGTGGATGGCCAGTGTTTGGAGGTTGGGGTGAAGCGAAAAGTCGAATATGCCTGTGCGATGGGTGAGTGAAAGAACGTTGGGTAAAACGACGAAAAGATGACGATGAAGCGCCTGAAATCCGGCAGGTCGTCTCTTCAAGCCCACCTCCGACTTCTGAAGATTACTACTTTGGGCTCGATATACTTGATCCGTTGCAGGTGGGGATATCAATCGCGTCGTTTTACGCAGATCTCTCTCACGGCGCGTTTGGCATAAAGTGTGACGTAACCCGTGATATTTGCTAGCAACGCAACACCCATCCCGTCGTATCAGCAATGCCCACCAGCGCCAAAACAAGAGAAAGAGCCATCCTCGATGCCGTCAAGTCGACAATCGCCCAACCAGATTTCAAGGTCCAGCTGCCGTGGATCCCCCCAGCGACGTGGAACACCATGCTGTCGACAAACGACAAAGTACGAGAAGGGTACAAGTGCCTCGGGAGAGCCGCCTTCCATCTCGCTTTTGCCGTCTCGTTCACGGATGCTTGCGGTGGACTTGGCGTGGGATGCCCTGTGGGGATGTTCGGGGTAAGATACTTACTGTCTCTTTCTTCGTCTGACGTTCTTCTGAAGACGTTGGAAAACTGCTTGCTGTCGGAAGAAGTTCTTTTTGAGCTTATGAAGAAGCCCTGCCATCGTAACACGAGACTGCGGGTTGCATCGAAGGGCGTCGCCTTAGTTCGGGACGCTGTCCACATTTTCCTAGGTGGGTTGTGGAACTCGGACACGGAGAACCTCGGGCAGATCCTCCCTTGGGTCCGCCACGTCTTCGTTCCTTTGATACAGGTGGCGATCGAAGCCTACAGGTCATTGTAAGGCTTCATCCTTTACCTCCTTTAGTCCCTCTCCTCACCCTCGTTAGCCGTCTGCCCAAAAGAGCGCGCAATCCAACGAATAACCAGCACCCAGTCGGTTCGTTGACATATTAACATCCCAGTGTGAAGTCCTGATAATTCAAATTCGACAGAGCTGCGTGGCATCCAGCGTATATATGTGCTGCAATTCGCGGGTAGGCCGCTGAAGATCTCGAAGGCGCAAGAAGAGCAATATTTAGAGCTCATCGACAGCCTACTCACCACGCCTCCGGCATCCCCGTATCCATATCTTGCCGGAGAGGATGATGAGCTCGAGACTGACGCCAACGCCGATGACTGGGTGAACATCTTACAGGCTCCTTCTACGTCGTCTAGAATCTATAGGGCACGTATCGCTCGCGAACCGCTGGCGGTGTTGGCCGCTGTACCGCCTACGGTGCGGAAGACATCTGCGGTGCTGCAAAAGCCCATCTCCCTCAAGGTACAGCTCCGAAAGCTCACCTTGACCCCGTTCTGACATTTTCTTGGCCAGCGCAAGAACCCCCCAGACGTCGACGACACTCAAGAGCCGCTAGCCCCGGTCGTTGCGCCTCCGAGAAAGCCCTTGGCGCCAAAGCGCCTCCAACACGGTATCTGGGCTCCCTGTCGCCGCACGTCGTATTAATGCCTCTCCTCAGCGTCGTCGAATTCTGGCCCCGTCAAGGATATGACTTCGATCCCCAGCAAGACTGGCCGTGCTCCTTGGTCCCTGAAAAACATGTTCTCGGGTGCGAAAGCGACTCTGGGTTCTTATTTGGATGAAAACTTGTTTCGGTGACTCTCCTGCCTGACTCTGCTCGTTTCTGGTTCTGGGTGCTCCTCATGGTGGATCCCTATCGGTCCTTCGGTCAAACCTTCAAGTGCTTCTCCTCCTCAACAGTGATACCCACGTATACGCCGTTTCTGTACCATCTATGCGTACCGCTATTGGCATATCTATAACCACATAGACATTCCTATACCGACATCTGCAATTGATACCCCACTTCATAGCTATATTTTCGAGTCGCAGTCGCGTATGTACACTCTATCCCACCAGCCCCCTATCACTACATGTATTTTATCCCTCTACAATATGTAGTACTATACAGTGGCTTCACGATATATAGATATCATGATAGCTATATTCTAGCGCGCGTACATTACTCGGTCGCGGAATATATCAGAGGTGTCCTGTAGTAAAACTAAGTCGAGTTCCACCCTGCCTGCCACCACCGTTGCCGCGATACTGCCGCCTGCCTCAGTTACGGAGTGCATGTCCAATAGCTCTCCGTTGATGTATAGTCCATAGGTTCCCTCGGGGAGATTACGGAAGACGGGGGATATTCTGTTACGATTACGATTAGCCTGCGTTTTCATCCAGTGCACGGAGACTCACGTCTTGCTAGACCCATCCCACGTCCACAGAGTCACAATCATGGCGCCGACATCCGCATCCCACGCGCCACGGAGAAAATCAACGCCAGAGCTCAAGTCCACCCCGTCGACATACGGCGTGTGAGCCAAGTGCTCCGGCGTCCACGGCGCCTCCCACATCTTCCTCTGCCCGTCGCGCACGTTCAGGCGCGCGTACCCAATTGCCGCGTTGCCGGTGTACGAATCCATGCGCGTCCAGTTCCCCGTGGCGTCCTCCGACTCATCGTACCGCGGGTAGAACAGCCCGCCGCGCTCCCAGGTCGGGCTGAGGAATGCGTCGGCGTGGCGGAGGAGGCCGTCGAGGGTCTCGGCCTTGCCGACTTCAGAGACCCATTGGACGACGTAGCCGAAGTCAGGGCGGGTGTAGGCGCGTTTCTCGGGCGGCCCCGCGAGCTCGCGCGCGCGGTGTAGCGTTTCAGGCGCATCCGGATCGGCGCCTTCTTGTTTGACGAGAGTGCGGAGAGCGACACCGACGGGTGTGCTATTGACGTTTACACGCCCGTCCTCGGGGACGGTGCTGAGGAAGCCAAGGGCTTGGGTAGGGTAGAGCGCGTGCACCTCGTCTGAATTCCAGGCGTTCATGAATGCGCAGGCCCTGTTGTTCATTGAATTAAGCGCGTGTATATTTTCTCGTGGTATGCGCTTACCATGCGGTGAAGCCCACACCACGCTCGAGGATGCGATCCCCACGCTTCACTTGAAACATCTGGATAAAAAGCCCGTCGTCTTGCAAGAAGCCCTGCCTGGACTTCCAGGCGGCAGTGTACTTTTCGAGGACACCTTCGATGATATTCGTACCGTTGCGAGCGTCGTTGTATCGTATCGCGATGAGCTGAGTGGGTGCAGTTAGATTACGAATGCCGCTATTGAACCGTGGCTTACCGGAAATTGGTTGCACACGACGAAGCTGGGGACGCGTTGAGCGATGTTTATTGTGGCTCTGAAAAAAGCACCGACATGCAATTCGGCTCGCAGCATACGCCGAGCCAGTTTTCGGCTTCCATCTCGTTGAGAATGGTGTCTTGGAGGGTCATGCGAGTGTATGAGAATGTTTCGCGCCCCATGCCCCAGAAGATCGGGTTCCAGTCGAACACGAGCGCGTCAGGCGCGTCGTACTTGTCATCGCCGATCAACATCGCGTGTAACGACACCATGAGAAGAAGATGCCCCGAATACTTGGGTTAGAGTCAACTCGAGTCGTACTGCAAACAGAGACCGGGCGACATACCATGATGTTCTCCCTCGAAACTGGATTCGGCCACGGTTTCCTCAGCTCCTTGATGTCGGGATCGGCCATCCGTCCGCTTTGGCTCGTCAGATACCAGTACCCCCAAACTGCCTTGTCCATCATCCGCATAATAAGACTTTCCAACAAGGACTTGAAGACGGAACGCAGAGCCGGTAGACGGTGGTAGTGTGCCGCTCCGGCAGCGTACGCCATTGTTGAGAGCTGGTACCGCAGCGAGTCGAGCCATTCTTGCCCGGCGACTTGTGTACCCATGTGGGGCCATTCGCCCAGCGGGGCTGTAGCGAGATTGTGAAAGTGGCGGAGGTGGCCGGTCTGGAGTGAGTCGAGTTTCTGGACTTCGTCTAGAAAGCCAGAAGGAAGTGTCTTGGGCAATTTGCTTGGAGTGAACATGGTGAAGAGTGGAGAAAGAACAATTCAAAGGCGGTGTCCGCAGATGTCCCTAGTGTTTTGCTCCGGATCGCCCACTTCCAGCACAAGCGACGAAAGTAATAAGAAGGCGTGAGACCGCGAATTGACATGAATTTCAAATTGCAATCCGCGCCTTGATGTCACATGTTCCAGCCAAATTCGAGTCTTAAGGGAACGAGACGCGTCGGAGTGAGTATCCACACCTGCGTTACATACCTAGTGGTCCACAAAAAATCTCCACGAAGGATCCAGGTTGTTGAGATACTCTTTTCGAGACCACGAGGCCGCCGGAGGGATCCCACCGTACCGTATACGGTTAGGGCCGAACAAATTACGGCCATATACCGCAAGGTTTTTCGGACCATACGGTACGGTTACGGACCGTACCGTATACGGTCCATTGAACGGCGCCCAGAGAGGGTGGATCACCGTGAGTGAGTTTTCTTACAATCAAATGGCCTTCGTGTCACCCTTGGACCTCTGTATACCTTCGGATCCCACTGCGGAGTCAGCCTCGCTGCTCCTCGTCGATTTTGAATTTAACCGTACCGTAACCGTAACCGTATAACCGTATTACAGTGGGGATCCCTACCGAGACGAGGGCTTCTCGGAATCCCGGCGAGAGAGTTCAAACTTTCGCCGGAAGCTTTGGATCGGACTCCGTCTAGGCCAGGTAACGGGGAAAAACTAAGTTCAATGACCCTCGAAGAATGGTATAGTAGGTAATCCTTGGGCGATGTCTCCAAGCTTTGGGATTTTCAGATCGGAGTTCGGGTGAAAGATTGCAGAGGCCGAATTGCCGGGAACTTTACTAAGGCCGAATCTAGCCGAACCAAGCTTTAGCGCAATCCACATCGTCCAGCCTCGAATAAATATGTCCACAGAGCAGGACCCCCTCCTAGATCCCACAACATTCGTCCCTCCCTCCCTCGAAAGCACGACTGTAGTGACTATCGAGTTTTGCGATAGAGTGCGCCGCACGCTGTCATATGTAGACGATCTCTGAGGGATCCCGCACATTTACAGTGCCGCTGGCTCCACCGCGCCTCCTGGGTGCAGACTGAGCTCCTCCTGACCTTCCCCCCTCCGACCATTGGCTGCGTCGTGCTGTTGCCTCGCAACTCGGACGAGACGGCAGGGAGGTTCCGCGTTTGGGTCACCAAGACGCCGGCGACGAATGGTGAGGCAGCAGCGCCGCCTCAGCTGGCATGGGACAGAAAAGTCGAGGGAGGGTTTCCGGAGTTGAAGGTGCTGGTGAGTGCTCACTGCTGCGGTGCTCATTCGAAAACACCGATGGATGACTTGGATAGAAACAGCGGATAAGAGATATTGTGCAGCCTGGAAAGAGCTTGGGGCATTCAGATAAGAAGCCTGCGCAGTAACACTTGCAAAAAGCGAAGACAAGGTCGAAGTGCGGCCTGAACGATGGAGAACACAAGTTCGGTCAGTATGTATTTCGTTTCTTCAAAAGTACAAACAAAAGTCTAGGTGGTATGGAACAAAATAAAAGCACATTTCACAATCATCATCAGGCTTCGCGCGACCTTTTTTACATTTACTTCTTGAGGAGAGCGGGGGCGGTGAGGCCCGCGGATAATCCGGTGGAGCCAGCGAACTTGGCCTCGGTGCCCTTGAGCTCCTCCCTAATGCGTCGTTAGCCATGCGATCGAAAAAGAAACATGCAAGGAAACGCGACGAGAAGAAAAAACTCACTCGATGCGGAGCAGTGCGTTGTACTTGGCGACACGCTCGCTCCGGGCGGGAGCGCCGGTCTTGATCTGCCCGACGCCGAGCGCGACGGATAGGTCGGCGATGATGGTGTTCTCGGTCTCGCCGCTGCGGTGGGAGATCATGACGCCCCAGCCGTCGGACTGCGCGAGCTGGGCACTACGAACCGTAAGCCACGAGGAAACCAAAAATAAGAGGGGAGCATACGCCTGAATCGACTCGGAGATGGTACCGATCTGGTTGACCTTGAGCAGCAGCCCATTGCACGCCTTCTTCTCGATGGCGGTCTTGATCCGGAGGGGGTTGGTCACCGTCAAGTCGTCGCCGACGATCTGGATCCCGCTGAGCTTGGTAAAGTGCGTCCACGCCTCCCAGTCGTCCTGGTCGAAGGGGTCCTCGATCGACACGATGGGGTACTTCTTCACGTAGCTCATGTATAGGTCCGCGAGCTCCGTGCCCGAAATCCATTTGCTCGGGTCAGAGTTGGGGTTCTTGAAGTCGAGGTCGTACTTGCCCTCCTTGTAGAACTCGGACGACGCGACGTCGAGCGCGATCTTGATCTTGCCCTCGTACCCCGCCTTCTTGATCGCCTCGGAGAGCAGCTCGAGCGACTCCTCCGCGCCAGATACGTTCGGTGCGAACCCGCCCTCATCTCCGACGTTAACAGCTAGGCGCAGCGTAAGACGAAGCGCGTATAGACACAGCAGAACAGCCCACCGTCGATACCGTACTTGGCGCTGATGACCTTCTTCAGCGTGTGGTAGGTCTCCGTGCCAATCTTCATCGCCTCGGTGAACGAGCTGGCGCCGGTGGGGAGGAGCATGAACTCCTGGAATGCGAGCTTGTTCCCTGCGTGCGACCCGCCGTTGATGACGTTGAATGCAGGGGTCGGCAGGACAAATGGCGGCTTCACGCCCGCGAGGTCGGCAAAGTGCTGGTACAGCGGGACACCCTTCTCCGCGGCGCCTGCCTCAGCCACAGCGATGGACACGCCGAGGATGGCGTTCGCGCCGAGCTTGCCCTTGTTCGGGGTGCCGTCGAGCTTGATGAGGAAGTCGTCGATCTCCTTCTGCCCGGTGACCGCGAGGCCGGACTTGATGAGCTCGGGGGCGATGATGTCGTTGACGTTCGCTACGGCCTTGCTGACGCCTTGAAGATGATTTTTGAGCACAAGGAAACGATTTACGCGTAAAAACATACCCTTTCCGACGTATGCGTTCTTGTCTCCATCCCGGAGCTCGACGGCCTCGTGGATACCGGTGGATGCGCCAGAGGGCACGGCAGCGCGGAAACGGCCTAAGATGGTGGAGATCAGCAACACAATTGCGGCAATTGCGGCGATTCAAAATACGATGGCAGAGCCTAATCCAAGCCGATCTGGTCTTTGAGGCCGCCTGCTATGGCACCATACAACCCGAATGTCCTCCAGCGAATAAACAGGAGCACTGCTAGCGAGAACGCGAGGCAGGACAATCCAAGCCAATCTGGCTCTGTGGACGTACTGAGTGAACCAGGCCCACGACCACCAGAAACGCGACGCGAAAACAGCCATTTGGCTCTTTGGACATCCAATGAACCAGGACCAGACCACCAAAAATGCGACGCGACGAAGACCAATCCAAGCAATCCAAGCTGATCTGGCTCAGGACAGCGAGAGACGCGACGCGACCAAGGCCAATCCGAGCCGATCCGCCCTTTGTATCACCCAGCGAAAGAGCCAGGCGCCAGACCCCGTCTAAAAGCCCAAACATAAGCAGTACCAACCTTTGGCGGTGTGAACGTCGACCTCGACGGTGGGGTTGCCACGCGAGTCAAAGATCTATGCAAATCCCATCGATTAGTCCCCGTAGCGTACACCTGCTCTCGGTTTACCTGGCGCGCAAAGATTTTGGAGATGGACATGATAGTGGTTTGAGGAAGAGATTGAGTTAGATTTCAAGATGGGTCGCGTTGTACGTAAATGTAACGGCCGCTAAGGTGGCGCGCTCTATCCCCGCTTGTGCATATTTATCCCCCAAAAATCCATTCCGACCGTCGTAAGGCCGATGAAGTCTATGGTACAGGGATGGAAACTAGTCCTTCTTCCGGCCGCGACCTTCAGCCCGCTTGCCCTTAGGAAGCGACTTGAGCAACGCAGACTTGCTGCGGTTCTTGTTTTTGACATTGGCGCCGGAGTAGAAGTTGGACGCTTTTTTCTGGGGAAAAACATAAGCATTGCGATCGAGGATGAGATCGAGATGCGTACCTTGTTGGTTTTCATCCGCGGCTCCTTTTTGCTGGATGAAGGACCCTCATCGTCTGCTTCCGAGTCGTCGTCTAGTGAACATGAGTCCAGATTGAACGATAAACAAAATGAAGATCGTACCTCCGCCGACAGTCGTCTCAGGGACTTCTGTGGTGTCCTCCTTGATACCCTCCCAGACGTCGTTCCACGTCAGCTCCTCCTCCTCGTCGGCAGGCTCGTCTTCGCCTTCCTCATCCTCATCCTCACCCTCCGCCTCATCCTGTTCCTCCTCTGCAGCAGCCGGGCCCACAAATAGATCGTCCAGCGGCTGCACATCCTCCGCCACAAACGTATTCTTCTGCATGATCGTCCCCAAATTCTGCCGCACCCCCGGCACCTCCCCGTCCGCGCCCTGCAGCCCCTTCCACCCGCTCCCTACCGCCTTCTCCTTGCCCTTGCCCTTGGCCTTCTCCCGCTCCTTCCTCGCGCGCTCTTTCGCCTCGCTCTTATTCAGCTCCTCCGACCGCTCCGGCGGCGGCACGAAAAACGGTATCCGCCCCCTCACCCAGTCGCTCAGCACAATCTTCGCCACCGCGTCCAGGTCCGGCTCCCCATGCTTCAGTAGCCGGCCCTTCATCCGCGCGAGCTTGTCGAGGAACTCCTCGGGCTCCCACGCGCCTTCGCCCGCCTCGGGGAGCGCGACGCCGTACGTGCGCGAGAGGTACACGGGCTTGACGCGCAACATGAGCGCGGGGATGTGGTCCGACGGCGTCGGCAGCGCCTCAACGCGCACGACGCCTTTAAGGACCGTGGATGTCTCCGAGTCGTGTGCGGAGGTGGGCACGATTCCGGGGCAGTCGATAAGGTAGATGCGGCGGGTGAGGGTGATGTATTGCCAGACCTTGGTCTCGCCGGGCACAGGCGCGACGCGGCACACCTTTCCGCTTTTGAGCGTGTTGATTACGCTGCTCTTCCCGACGTTGGGATACCCGATGAAGCCGACGGAAATCTGCTTCTTGTCCGAGTGCAGCTGGGCGAACTGCCGCAGGAGCTGGATGAGCGAGCCCTTGCCGAACGAGTGGTTCGGCGAGGCGTGGAAGGCGATGGTCGGGAAGCGTGGGGTCAGGTGTTGGATGTAGCGGGCGGTGACCCAGTTCGGGACCAAGTCGCATTTGTTGATGACGAGGACGACCTGCTTGTGCGATTTTTCCTTTTTGACGTATTCCAGTACGGACTCGCACATCGTCCCGAGGGGGTCGCGGGCGTCGAGAATGTGAAGGATGACGTCGGAGGAATCGATGACCTTGTAGAGTTCGCCGTATATCCGTCGCGAGGTGCCTTTAGCGTAGATGGGCTCGTGGTAGTCGGCGTGTGTTTGCGGCTCAACGATAGACGATGCGAGGCGCTCTGTTAATCCGTTCAGTGATGCTCGACGAAAGATGCGATATAATTGAATGACCTATTGTGCCGGTGCCGTTCTCGAGGGCAACGCCTGCAGCTTCCTCTTCTGCGGCAGCGCCGAGCTTGCTCAGTTCATCAAACGAAGCAGCGTCGATTCTCGGGCGCTTCCTCTGTGCCTTGGGTCCAAAAGTATCGCTGAATGGTTCCACTTCAACGATGTGGGGGCGCTGTTGTATTTTATTCAGCTTTTGCATACATTTTTTTTACAAACACTGACCTTGCGCAAATTGGGGTTGGCAGCATCATCCAAGAGCGCCATGGGCAATTTATTCCGCCGCAGAAGGACCGAATACGGGTCATCTTTCTTCGTCGCCAGACTCGTCCGAAAATGGTCCAGCGCAGTCTGCGAGATTACCCTCGTATTTCCTACCCAAATATTAATATCCCTCCACCAAATTAGCATAGTTTCAACATACCAAACCACCGCCGATCAGGCTGCACCCGTCCTGGCTTCGTCTCGTCTTCGCCCTTCTGGAACGCCGCTGCCTGGGTGATTTTTCCGTCCTTGTCACGAATGGGCTTGCCCCCATTGAGCATCTTGAGACGGGCGGCCTGCTTGGCATCGCGGTAGAAGTTCTCGCCTTTTACTCTCTTGAGGGAGATTTTGGACGTCTTGGAACTCGTTTTTGCAGGCGAGCTGGTCTTTTTCGTCGGCGCCATCGTTAGTGAGGAAGAAATTACAGATCGCTGATCGAATCATTGATCAAATTGATCCCATCAATTCTCTTTCTTCCTCCCTACGGCGTTGCTGAACTTGTTCTGCCGCTGGTTTACTCTAATTTCTGGAACGCCGCCGTTGACCTTATTCAATTTGCGTCATGGGACCCGCCAACTGCAGCTCCGCACTGCCGCGCAAGACGGCTCGCATAAAGATGAAGCTTTCTACTGGAAAATCGAACAAGTTTTGGACACCACTTTACTATTAGGACAAATGGTCCTGCGCTGATATCAATAAACTTGTTTTGCCACCTGTTCTGCACGACGCGTGGAACGCCGTCATTCAACCTATGCCTACCTATTCCATTTCTATCTCGGACACTCGCTGACTAGACCGCCGCAGACTGCCGATGCGGGACCAAAATCCGAAAATAGATTTCTTTCCTGTGTACACTACAAAAACCTACTGTTCGAATTCCCGACGATGTTGTCCAATAGTGGATCTGGCCAGTTATACACTGCCGCCGACCCCACAACGAGCTGCCATGCGCATACCAACGGGATGAAGCGGGAAAGAAGCATCGAAATTGAAGACGTGAGCTTCGTTGATGTGTCTTTGTTTTAAATCAAGCTCTTCTGGCAAGAACAGCTGTGCGGTCACGAGCTCACAAATCACGACCTGACGAAACACTTAGTAAGTCCCTTTATGAACTACGGGTATAAGATATCCGACGGGTACGAGTCCCTGAGCCACCTGAAGAATCCCTTCGAACACAATGCCTTCATACGTTATCACCGGCGCCTCCAGAGGACTCGGCGTTCGAGGATTCATTTTCTTCCCTTATTTTAAGCCTGATCAACCTCTTCGTTTAGCTCGAATTCGTCAAGCAGCTAAGCGCCGACAGCGAGAACAAGGTCTTCGCAGTCGTCCGAAACAAAGCCAACGCCACCAACCTTCATGCTTTGTCGAAAAATAACGTCACAATCCTGGAAGCCGATGTTACTGACCCAAAGGCTCTCAAGGTAATCCAAACCAACCTCTAGTAAAACGTGAGAGGGATGTTTTGCATGTAGCTCGCAGCGGTCGAGGTCTCAAAAGCCACCGGTAACAAACTGGACTATTTGATCAACAACGCTGGCTCGTCAACGAATCCAGGATTCACACTCGACCAATTGTGAGTTTCGTTCAACCACAAAAGCCTTGAACATAACGTTCCAATAATGTATACAGCCCGAGCGCAGAGGCCGTTGAAAATGATTTACTGGACAATGTGTGTGCCTAACCGCCTGACTTTGTATCCCATTCATATCCCACGTCCCTAGTTCAAAACCAACACGATCAGCGTCGTGCACAGTACCAATGCGTTTCTCCCGCTTCTCAAGAACGGCTCCACCAAGAAAGTTCTTTCCATGAGCAGTGGCCTCGGGGATCTCGATTTCACGCTAGCAGGCGAAGCCGTGGCCCAGCCCTCCTACTCCATCGCCAAGGCCGCCTTGAACATGGTCGTAGCCAAGTACGCAGCGCAGTTCAAATCCGAGGGGTTTGTTTTCCTAGCGATGAGCCCGGGAATCGTGGATGTATCAGGTACTAACGAGTCCGGACGTCAGTCATTTTTGCTTATTATCCCCGGTACCCTCAACTCATTTCGAATTACAAACCTCAAACAGCAACGGCCGGGGCTCTCGAAGAGTTCAAAATGTTGACAAAGGCAGTCGCCAAGGCCGCCCCAGACTTTAAAGGGCCAATCACTCCGGAGGAATCAGTCAGGAGGCAGTTGGAGGTGTTGAACAGGTGGACCGTCGAGGATACCGGCGCGTTCATTTCTCATCTCGGGAATAAACAGTGGATTTAGTGATTTATTTAAATGTAAAATACTCGGATGCTCGTCTATAATCTGTCTAAATCTTGTTTTCAATTCTTCCTAGGATTCAATTGTCGACCTTCCATTTTCGGACGTCGGCGGTAGTTTGGCAACAGCGTGTTGCTACCTAACACTGACGTGTTGTCGACTCCCACCTAAGTAGATTGCTAATGGCTTCTGTCCATTCCACCAACTTCGTTTGTCTCCCCCAGAAAAACTCCGGAATATACAGACCACGCTCTTGAAATTCAAGCCACTCTGAGTCGCTGCCTCCCCCTTCAGTCGATTCGCCGATCAATTTCGCCGATCCTGTACGATGGTTCCGTACGAAGGAAAATCTGGCGTACATACCCACTACCACACAATCCACCGAAGAAGCTTTTCTCTTGACATTCGAAGGACTCTGACACTAGGACAAGTGTCTAGATCTTCTGGTCACCTGCTTCAAGGTCCTGTCGCTGAACCGATTCAATTTGCGCCATGGAATGCCGCCAAGGCACGGAAGACCGCTGCTTGAATATACAGCGCCTGTGCGTTTCGGAACATTTTGGGGACTACCGCGGCTATTCACTTCCTTCTTTCCGTCTTTCCGGCCATCCAAGTCCAATCATCGGGATGTGGGTCTGCAAAAATCCCTTCCTTGGAATATCCCGAGCTCGCGGAATATGATAATGGCTGACGCGGCTTATATGTAAGTTCTTTGATAAATGCAAAATTGCGACACGAGACTATAAGTATAAGATATCCTACGAGGGTGGTTCATTAACGAGCCACGTTGAACAGAATGTCCTCTTATGTTGTCACTGGCGCCTCCAGAGGCATCGGTGTTTGAGGATTCATTTCGTGCTATCTTCCTCCAACTAACGTTATACATTTAGCTTGAATTCGTCAAGCAACTGAGTGCCGACAGCGAGAATAAAGTCTTTGCTATCGTTCGCAACAAGGCCAACGCCACCAATCTCCATGCTCTGTCGAGGGATAATGTCACAATCCTTCAAGCGGATGTTACTGATCCCGCCGCTCTCAAGGTCGGTGGACAACAGGCCTGCCCTCGAAATGTAAGATCTGACTTGCTTTCAGCTTGCAGCCGCCGAGGTCTCGACAGCTACCGATAACAAACTGGACTATTTGATTAATAATGCTGGCTCGTCAACGAATCCAGGGTTGACTCTCGACCGATTGTGAGTCTTCGTTCTGGAACAAATTAAAAGATAAGTTTTCAACCATGGATCCAGCCCGAGCGCAGAATCAGTCGAAAATGATTTACATACTGGATAACGTATGTCCTTGCATCTCCTCTTTGTTCGTTCAATCCTAGCTTACATTACAATTATATGCGTCTAGTTCAAAAGCAACACTGTCGGCGTTGTGCACAGCACCAACGCATTTCTTCCGCTTCTCAAAAACGGCTCAGCCAAGAAAATTCTCACTTTAAGCAGTTGCCTTGGGGATCTAGATTTCACGCTGGCGGGGGAAATCGAAGCCCAGCCTTCGTACTCCATCGCCAAAGCTGCCTTGAACATGGTCGTGGCCAAGTACGCGGTGCAGTTCAAGGCCCAGGGGTTCGTTTTCATGGCGATCAGTCCTGGAATCGTCGACGTTTCGGGTACGAACGAGTCCGGACGTCAGTCTCTTTCTCTTTCTCTACTCCTCAATGCCTGATCCTAAATCGCTACTTGCAGCATCAGCCGGGGCGGTTGAAGAGTTCAAGATGCTATCCAGGGGGGTACCCAAGGCTGCGCCGGACTTTAAAGGCTTCATTACTCCTGAGGATTCGGTCAAAAAGCAGTTAGAGGTGTTGAACAGGTGGACTGTCGACGAAAGTGGCGCGTATGTTTCTCATCTCGGGAATAAGCAATGGCTGTAGTGATTTTTAAATACCCCGGGGATGTTGACTGTCTCAGGATAGTGTCAGTCCCGATAAATCGTTTTCCGGATTTGTTTCATTCTCAGTTCCTCCCATTCGATTGTCGAATTATCGTCCGCCTTCCGTTTTGGGCCATTAGTGGCATCAGCGTCTTGTTTCTGACTCCCATCACCTCGAGTCGCGGCCGAAATGGCTCCTCCTCCCCACCACGAGCTTCATTTACTTCACAAAAACCTTCAAAATATATATGACGCGCTTTTGAACTTCAAGCCACTCGCGGGAGTTCCCCCAATCCTTGATTCGTCGATCGACGCAGATCCAAACGACGATGGGCAATGGCTGCGGCACGAAAACATTCCCGGTCTCAAAAAGCTCAGGGAATCCATCAAATTCGATATAGATATCCTAGAAAAGGCTTGCCGCGGTCTCTCTGTGGTTGCACACCTCGCTTATGTTGCGGAAGGACAGTAGTTTCTTTCCGATGCTGCCTCGGAGCACGAGCCACCAATATCGTACGCGCCTTTCTGTCCGCCTTGCACTCAAATCTCTAACATGACCCAAGGACGCATGCACCGTACCTGGTGTCCGTCTACCACGAGATTTTGGCCGCGCCGCCGCCCATAGTCTCTGTCTTCAAATTTCTGCAACTCAATCCTTCCGAGGGAGGTGATCGAAGACATCAGAAAGGCACGCGGAGACCACCCTCGACCAAGGTGGATGTCGTTGCGGACAACGGCCGGCGGTGGATCCGGATAAATACGTGTGTCGAACGGCACATGGCTTTCTCCCGCCCTGACATGGTTCACTAGGATCAAAAACGCGGGCATACTCGCTGAATTGCGCGAAATTGATTCATATCTGACCGACTCTGACTCGGAATCAGACTCGGATGACCCCGATTACCGGCCCAGCCTCGCACAAACTGAATTCGACAATTCTATTCTTCAAATGGGCCGCGTTCTTCTCGAGGCTGCGAACGCGAACCCGATCGCGGGCGTGGACGGGCCTGAGATTCCTCGTGTGACGCTGCGGCTCACCCGACTGGATGTCTCCCCCTTTCGCGCCAATGGAGAGGCAAACGATCCTCGGATAGCACATACTGTCCAGTGTCTCCGCGACATGGGTATAGATGTCGAGTTGGGCGAACGGCTCGAAACTGAGGTTCTACCCCCAATACCAAGGGCTCCGGTTGCGCCCCCAATCCCGCTGCAGCCCACGCGCCAGATCAACTTGGATCTCTCCGTCCTTGTAGCACTCGTATCCGATCTCACACACTCATCCCTGCCGTCCTCTGTCGAGGAAGCAACGGCGCGATTTCTTCCGCCTCGGCGGTACCGCGAGTGGGTCAAACCTGACCGCCAGGGTGGGGACGGCCCTGAGACCATGGGTGTAGTTTCGCAAGACATCGTGAAGCACAGTCGCTCTCTAACGATGCACCTTCTCCAAGAGATGGGCAGAGGCCTCCTCCAGGAGATTAGCGATAAGATCTCGGAGCTCCCGGGGCCCGTCGAATTCTGGACAAGCGACGAGGCGCGCGACCGTTGCTTGCGGATAGTTTCGAGAATCGGAGGCGAGGGTGAAGTCCGCAGAGCCGAGGCTTTGTTCCCCCCAGATACCGTCTCCGCTGCAGATGCGGCGGCTCTGTTTTGGCAGGACTCGCGCTACCCACCAAACTTTATTCCCCTCCTCCCGATCAGAATATATCCGGTGCCGCCGCTTCCGCCGGTCGAGGGAGCCCCCGAACCGCACGCCCTGTTTTTCCGCTCCATGACCCAAGTCTGCCGCGACTTTCTAGCACAGGATGCAGCAGCACAGGCCCATGCTTCCAACGGTCGAAGTCAGCAACCTAGAAGTGAGGGCCACTCGGCCGTTGATGGAGACTTGCCACAGGCAGTCAACACCACCAAAGTCAATTCGCGATTGTCGCCGCATGCGGTCAAAAGCATGATGCGGGGTGCAGAGTTGGGTTGGACGACGCTGACTACGACGAAGTCGAGCGTCAAGGCGCTGTTGCGCGAGATCAAGGCTGCACGCCTTGCGGGCCGGCTCGTGGAGGATGTAGAGCAGGCTTCGGATTCCCCAAATCCGCACGACACGGCCGCCGCGATTTGGATCGTCGATCCCAGAAACTTGCAATGTTTCGTTTGACAGGTTGACCGTCGTTTCAGTGTACCCATATCTTGCGCATGTAGACATATTTCTTGCTTTCTATTCTGTTTTGGCATCTCAAGAGCTTGTAATTGATGATTCAGTAGATACTTTCTGCAAACGCGCTACGGACCATCGTAGTGGTAATTTTGTACTGCACTGGACACATGTGTTTTTTGACATCCCTTTCAAGCCCACATGGCTCTGAATTTCTCGTCGAACTCTCGCCGCGCGTCGCTGACAATACTGTAAAGCTTCCAGTCCCTCTCGTTCACCCCCGCAGGTCGCTGCATGTCACCTTCCGACTCGCCGTCGTCTTCCAGTTCATCTTCCTCCATCTCCGCAGGATCATGAAATTCTGAATCGCTAGCTTCTGCATTCCCCGGAACTTCCATCAGCAGCTTTTTGAGCGCAACCTGGATCGTCCTGAGCGACATTTCGAAGTCCTGCAGAAGATACCAAATGTCGCCCCTCCGGATGCCGTTCGCTTTCGCGAGGGTCGACACCTGACCATGCATGTAAAAATCAAGCAGATAGGCGTTCAGAAGATGTCCGCCTTTGGACGTCAAGTGCTTCATGGATGGGATGAAGTCATTGTTTAGATGGAGGTCGTTCCTAGTCGACTGGACCAGTTCTTCTACACTATTGAACCGATCCGTATGTCCAGAATTGGCCACGAATGGAGAACGGGCTACGACGTGTATAGCCGTCTGCTGAAGACAAGTTCGCAATATCGAAGGATCCGAATGCTGGGGATACGCTGTCTTGCTGAGGGGAAGCGCAGTGGCTTGACCGACCTCCATCGCTAGTTGCGCAGAACAAGCAAGGGCGTAACCGGTGAATGTCTCCAGGATCTTCTGGTCGTGACACTCCAATACCTTTCGGACAGGCTTCGGTAAGTCGGGAAGCACGACCATAGAAGAAGACTTCCTGGCGGCGGCCAGGTTTGTTTCGCTGGCCCACACCCGAGAGATATACCGACGACCGAAGAGATGAGCCATAACAAGGATGAAGTCCTTTTTGGCGGCGATCGGATTCCGGTTGCAAATATTGTGCAAGGCGCCGCTCTTCAAGAGGGCGACTAAAGCGAAGTTGCTGGGTTCGTGGTACTAGTAGATACGTCAGATTTCGTCTACCGGCGAAAAATGAAAGCCCCACGTAGAGATGCGCCGCCATAGCGAAAAGATCCATGGGCTTTCCTTCCTTGGTTAAGAGACCCGAACGGCGCAAATATTCGATACTGAATCTCATATGATGCAAGATCTGCTCTCGCCCAATATTTGAGACAAAGCTGATCCGGGGGAGTTCCAGAATGCTTTTCACGGCTGCCACAGCTACTTCGGCGTCGTTGGAACCGCTCAGAAGATTGATCAAACGCAGCGAAAGAGTCGACGTAAGGGGAAAGTTTCCTCCGAGCGGTGGTAATCTGGATAAAACCAAGCGCTGGACTCGTTCCATAGGCAAGCCGTAAAACACGACATTGCCGAGCAGGTCAAAACCTCGTCTTCCCGCTCTGCCGGCACACTGCCGATACTTCAATGACAAGTCAGCTCGTGCAGGTGCCGAAATGTGGACAGACCCACCATAAGCGCTGTTAAAAATGGTGAATCGCCGCAAAAGACCGTAGTCTTAGCTGGAGCATTTATTCCAAGCGCCAATGTACCTGTGGTGGGGTCAATCAAATGGGCACAACCAGGGAGGTACTTCACACCTGTGGATATCATGACACGTATGAACCCTTGACGAAACAAGCTGGGGCTCAATAAGCTTGGGTTAATTGGGAAGGGAAACTTTGACGCACCTTTCCACAAGACTTCGGTATTTCTTGTTCATCCCGGCATGGTGAACTCCCACACCTCTTTCCAGTGCATCCAATGCCCAATCTGGAGCCCAACGACGAAGTTCTCGAATATTCTCCGCGAGATCCGACCTTGGATAGGTCGTTATTCCGGTAAAAGAGAACTGAGGCGAAGGTTCGTTGGGGTCGAACGAGTTTTCCCAGGAATGTTCTTGTTCTCCAAGATCTTCAGGCGCTTCATCGTCATCTTTTCGTCGTTTTGCTGCTTTAGCCACTACGCGCTCTCGATCCTTGGCGCGCCGTGTCCACTCTTCCCACTTGCGAATCCGTTCTTTCCACTTCGGGTCTTCATTGCGCCATCTATCCTCCGCTGCTTTGAGCGTCGAAACAAGGTCTTGCGCCATAATTTCACAGTCCGTGCGATCGAAATTGAATAGTATTGCGGGCTAAATATTTGAATAATCCTGTTTTGGATGAAGCACACATGCAGACTTACAAGTTCGCCTCTCAAATGAAGGTCTGCCAACAGAAAAGTGAGATTTTTCGTGAAGCTCTCGCGAGACGGGGGCATGTTAGCATTTTTGAGTGAACGAATTTTTGGATCTTGCAAGTCGCGTATGATATTAGACGGTGTGACGATTCCATCGCTCCCTGTACCCGCTTGCAGAAAAGGTATCAGTTCCTTCTTCAAGGCACGTTCATATGCGATGACATCCTTCTGAACGAGAAGGCTGGGTTTGTCCTCCGGATGGAAGAACGCTTTCGGATCTAGGGCTCCACACTTGGGAGCTGCGTGCTTGGCAAGGGTTTGATACAGTGTCAGAGTGTCTGATGCTTCCAAGGCGAGATCGTCAGGAAGTGAACGGATTCCAAACGACATCAGAGAGATAGGGTGGAGAAAGACGTTGCGCTGTGTGTCTCGGTGGGAGGACAGACCTGCGAATGGTGGCGGAAGGGAGTTTTCGTCCATCGTGTAGTAAAACTTTCGGAGATGAGAATAGCGGTGGGAATGTTCGATGACTCGGTATTTGAACCCATGCGCGTTTTGGACGGATTCAAGCCACCGGTTAAAGTCTTCGGGTGATCCCACTGTAGCAGAAAGACCGCTTCAGAGACAAATCAATGCGATGGTCAACAAATGAAGCAAACAAGATGGCGCACATGATAGGGCAAGGAGCCATTAATATAATTTGTTCCCAAACTGAACCTAAAGACGACAAGCGAGTTAGAACGGCCTTCGTTAGCTCTAAAAAAGGCTCGCCTCCTTCTTGTTGACCAATCGAATGAATTTCGTCTAGAATGATACTGCAACATGGGATTATTAAGCTCAAGCCGTCACGAAAGCAAACGACGAACGATTTCAATCTTGGGGTCCAGACTCGGGCGAGGGGAGGCGAAAGCAGTAAAGTCTTGATTGATATCAGCAAAAAGTAAAGGAGCCAGGTGCGTACATACCGCCAAGATTTCAGGCACCGTGACCAGAATTTGACATTTTAGAGGGTCGCTGACCCGATAGTCCCGCGTATGTATCGCCCAAAGAGATTCTAGGTAGAGGATCATTAGACATACTTTAGAATGGGAAACAATTACACCGTACTACCGGTGAGATTCTTCTTGAATCTAGCGTATATCTCGGCGGCTATTTGAGTCACTAAAGCTTTTGTCGGCGCGATGTACACCAGGATTCCGTCGTCGGAGTCTCGCAGTGTTTTTTCCATCGAGTAATACGAGATGAAAGTTTTACCCGCACTTGTGGGAGCTGCCATAACATTCTGTTAATCATATAGACCCGTCCGGCGAATAGAATGGCCTGACCTATCACCAGGACAGAAAATTTATCGTCGATACAATCTAGAACTTCTCTTTGCCACGCATCCGGCGTGAAAGAAACCCTAGAGTCATGAGCGCCATCCATGGTACGATCCATGAACGCGCCAAACAAGCGAAGCTGCCATTCGACTGGATGCTCGGTTATGCGCATGAACTTGTACCGAGGTTTTTTGGAGGCGGTTTTCAAGAGCTTCTCGAAAGCGAATGAAAGAGGTTTATCAGGAAGATTGACCGAGCCAGCAACAAGGGCCGACGAGTAGCCAGGAAAACCCAATGATGTAAGAACTGAGTCGATGATATCGGCCGCAGAGGCTGTCAACGTTTTCCGATCGCAGATAGCCTTCACCTCCTTCATGATGGAGAGGGTGAATTTATCGCGGACGAGGGCCGAATCAGGATCGGGGCTTTCGATCCATTGTCGCAGCATCAAATGGAGAGAGTATAGACGCATCTCCAGACCAATCGCGGGCTCCCCCGACCGTTTGTTACGAAACAACAATTGGATTCGTTCTGCTTTTTGGTAGGTCGTCAGTCGCGAGATTTCATCGAGCTCCCTCTGCCACCACTTGTAAGAGATATCGTCCTGTGAAGCAGCCTCTTCTTGCTTGATCTTTTCACGAAGTCGTTGCGCAGAGTTGAGAACGATCTTCCCTTTCTTGCCAGATTGATGGCTCTCGGGCTGGATGCGTTTCTGCGACTAACATATATCAGCGTGCAAGAGATGATTCAGACATGTTTCTACCTTGGGAACGCGGGAATCTTTCAGCGGCTTCTTCGCGGAGACGATGGTAATTTGCTGAAGACTGGTGCCGAGCGCACCGGTCAAAGTTGCGGCGCTCTTTTGAAGCGTTGTCATGAATCTCTGGTTGCTTCTGTTCTCGCGCCGGCGCTGGCGTTCATCTAGCACTTTATAGTCCTCCCCACCTAGATGACTAGGCAAGATTGACCTGGAGTTGTGCCAGTGGGTGGTGTCGGAAAACGTGACACCGAAGCCGAGGTAGGAAGATGACGTTGTGGATGTCTCTTCTTCGGCCGCGGTGTCGGGCAAAGAAATCGAGTCAAAGTTGAAAACAGGGTGATTAAACGGAAGCAACTTGTGGCCACGAATGGTCTCCGCTGATACCTGAGCCGTCTTCCTGCCTCTAGCTGCATACTTCCGCCGAAAAGTGGAGAAATTGGGGATGGCAAGGGATACATGGGCCCAGACAGCTCGAACCTCGTCGTACACGATTGGGCCCACAATGTCTGGGAAAGGGATAGATTGATGCAACGTGACTGTCGAGATCAAGGACAGAAACACTCTTCCATCGATATCGAAGGGCAGGTGTGACGCGAGAAAGAACACTTGGGGAAGGAACTGTTTCGAAACCAGATCCATCAGTGCTGCTGGCCGCAGAACCTGAGAGGGCTGGGAACGCTCGAGCAGCGACAGTTTCGGAAGAATGGCGGCGTGCGAGAGGAATAAGAACAAAAGTTCGCATGAGAAGTCGAACCGCAGATTCTCCGCCGCTCGTTGCGCAAATTCAATCAGACGGGATTGCAATGGGGCGGATCCAATTTCTACCAAAAAAAAAGGAAAGGTTTGCCCAGAGAAGGCGCCAGCTGCCTCGGCATCCAGGGAGGATTTGGCTCGGTCAGCGGCGTGCACAAGGTTGGTGGAAAGCCGTTGTTGGTCGCGCCGATGCACCTCGCTGTGGTATACGAACGTCAAGATCTGCGGGAGATCAGTCTGCTGTCGTGGTTGAATGCAGCCACACCGACCTTAGAGTCACGGAATTCCGCGTTGTTGAGCAGGCCGATGGGCATGCCTTGATCGATAAGTCGAAATAAGAATATCCTCTGGAGAAGTGCGCGCTCATTGCGAAAGCTGCCTGAATTCGCAACGCCGCCATCATTAGCCAGAACAAACATTGGCCGTCTGGCACTCTCGAACCGACACCATGACGGGTCTTTCAGGTCGTTGAACGTATGGACAGCCACGCTGTCGAGCTTCACAAGGTGCTCGAATAACAAAGAGCGCGCCAAATGTCGCGATGCGACTTCGAAAGGCGAATGGCCGGTGTGTATAGTCGAGTGGTAATCTCCTGTGGGCCGTAATTGGCACTAACTCAACGTCGCTGAACAGGGAATCGATACCTTGCCAGAATACAATTTCGAAATTGGCACGCCGATTGATGAATTCGAGGAGTGTTGTCTCGAGGATATAGTACGCATGCAACAGCTGAAAGCTCCCGTCTTTGACTGGTTAGAAATCAACATGCAGGACAGATCGATGGTCTCACCTCGAGCGCGTCCGATGGCAAGGAGAGGGTCATCCAGAACCCTTTCGAGTAACGATTCACCTAAGGGTCCGTGCTCAGTATCAGCCAATTTGAGGGCGCATTCCTACGAACCTGATATTAGGAAGAGTTCCGCCCCAGCGTAGTCACCGAGCAGATCCATCCATCTCGCCCTTCGAGTGGCCAAGGTGAACCATTGTTGATCGATCTCGTCTAGAGCTTGCTCCGAAGTGAAAATGCGGGTTTCGGTGGAAAGAGAATGCTCGAGCCCATCGATATCGTCGAATTTTTCTAAATCCATGGTTGAGTGGACGAAGACAAAGAGATGTTGAATGGATGTAAGGTGGCGTTGGCCGCATTGCCTCGAGGCCTTCAGAGCCAATCAAACAGATAGACGCCTCAGCCTTGGAGAATCTCATCAAGCAAATTGGTTTTGGCGTGCCTGCCAGGGACTGGAACCGTCGGTGGGACGGAAGTAAACCTCCATTGAGTAATTTTGGCTCTAAGGTTCATGCAGAAGATCCTGAACACGCCGACCAGGAAATTAGAATTACACGATGAAGCTTAATTGACGCTTCAGAGGTTAAGTGTGGGACAATTGCCCCGGCTTGAAGCGGACTGCTGCATGAAGTGGAAGTCCAAATCAGGTCGGAGGAAGTTACAGTGGCAGGCAGGCGAGAAACACAAAGCAAGTTTTATGTTTGGCTGAGACCGTCCTCGTCGAAGGAGCCCAGGGAGATATTTGACCGAGAATCCCAGAGCCCGGCCGTTCAGCGTGAAGATGAATCAAGCGATCATACTAGATCGACGAATGATCCCGCTGACGGTATTCCTTGGCTTCAACCATGACCTTTGACTTACCGCAGGAGCTCGTTGAAGAGATCCTCGACCATCTTGGAGGAGATTTTAGGGCTCTCAAAACCTGTTCTCTTGTGTGCAGCGCATGGGTCCCGCGCTGTAGATCCTACCTTTTCAAATCAGTCACCCTCCACACTCTGGCGATGGGAGACACATCCAATGTCCTCAGCTTCTGCGACCTTTACAATCCCACTGCTGCACGTTCCTGCGGCATGTTCGCAGCTTTCATTCGCTTCGACGCTTTGGGGACCCCGACGACTGCCACTTTGAGCAAATTTCAACCGATTTGCGCCGCCTTTCTGGTGTCGTCGAGCTCACGATGTTAGCCCATATCGATGGCGACGCGAACGTGGACTCGTTCTTCACTACGGGATTTTTCGGGTCCTTTCCGCAAATCACACACTTGGTCCTGGACTACATCCTGCTGGGCGAGCAGCCCATGCCGGTCATCAATCTGATATGCCTCTTTCCGGCCCTGCAGAAACTGCGCATTCTTTATTTCACTGGCATTTGGGCAGATTCTCCTGTTAGTGCTTTTCCACCGCGGTCCCTGCATATTGTATTGCTCGATGGGTTACCGGCCTGCGGCCGGATCCTCGCGTGGCTGCATGCGTTCAACCATCTTCCTAATGTGGAATCGCTGAGGCTTCATTTCCTGAAACCTGCCGACCTGCCCACCGTGCGCGCGGCGATGAAGCAAATTGGCGGCGCTCTCCGCCATCTGGAAATCATGCACTCAGAAGGTACTTGCGCATGTACCCAACGTTCTTTCGCTCACCCATCGCGCAGGCATATTCGACTTTTCGCTTCACCCCAGCCTCCAAACACTGGCCATCCACACATGGGATCTGGGCCCCGATGAGCTGTCGATTTTGATACACAGCCTCGCTGGCCTTCCACTGCAACGTCTGTCACTCAATGTCGATCGGACATTGCTGCGAACCTTCAACTGGACACCAGTGGACGTGTTTCTGTCTCCGCCGAGATTTCCGCTCCTGCGGACCGTCGGGTTTGTGTGCTCGTTGGACGATGACCCCGACTTCTTACGCGGAGCGCTGCCTTTGCTCGAGGCTTCGGGGAGACTGCAGTCGCACGTGGGTTCTCTGATCATGCTTTAGACCAGAATAACCTGAACACTGGGATGCTCTTGATTATATCCTCCCCCCATGCCGACCGTTCGTCTGCGTCGCTTCAGCAGTCCATTTTACACATACCCGCCTCAGAAATCATTTGCTCCACACTCCGCCCCTGAAGTCCTTCGCTTCTGGGTTGGTGTATATACGGAGCGGCTGAGCACAACCTCGGGAGGTCTCGATGTCAGAGGATCCGCGGATTGCTACTATGTATGTATTTGTGAATAGTAATGGCCTCATCCTGTCTCGAGCATTCTCAAGTCTGATTTTCAGGACCAACATCTTTTATTGATGCGTACTTCTGACTCAAGCCAATGTAACCGACGCCGGGACGGGCGCTGTATGGTCACGGACGCTCCTCTCGACAAATCTTGTGCCGGCCACACCCTACCCTGGTCCGATTGAACAATCGGACTTTTTCGCCTACTCCCGTGAGCATTCCGCTACGTATCGTCGAGTTTGGCGAAATTGTTATCCTTCACTCATTATGTTTGCAATTTCCCCCTCAAGTGTAAAGCATGGTACCGCAGATGACGGAAACGAGACACCATACAAGCAGCAGCGTCGCGAGAGTTCCTCTACCGAAGCGGCGGCGGCGGCGGCTCCTTTCGGTTCGACGTGCCATGCTGAATCATCCGTATGCCCCCATCCCGCATACGCGCACGATAAACCCTCACCCGGCCGTGTCCTCTGTTCCGTGCGCCCCGTCCGTCGCAACACCCCGAAGGACATCTGCATCAAGTGAAATCTGGGCAGAAAGTGCAAGGACGAGCCCAGTGACGCCTGCCTGCACGCCTACCCGTTATGCGGGAGCCACGTATACGGGGCCCTCGATCGCGACGCGGCCTGTGAGCGCGTTCGAGGCGGCGCTCTCGACCCTTGAGACGGACGTGGACGAAGGACTTTTTCTTGGGCACATTTTTATCACCCTACGCTGATTTATCGTGACTTGAGACCTTTCGTGGTTCCACATGTCGCTGTCCCGCTGTCGACGCATCTACGGGATCCATCTATGGGATGGTTCCGCTCCGGCTTCCGAGTCCTCCGCTTTCCCGCAGCTCAACCGCTGCGCTGCAAAGCTTATCGCCCGGATGGTCGATCCCCTGCTCACCCACACAACACCTGATCTCTTATACGGTGCACGGCGCCGCTCTTCATCTAGGCGCATGGCGCCGGTCCTCTCTCTCTTCCTTTTCTCTACGCCGCCCTACCCACCACGGACATCGCGGATTAGAACGAAAGTCAGCAAAGGCAGCCCAGAGATCATGTGAAATGTAGTAAATGTGAAATGTAGTATAGGTGTTTTACGCTATAGGATAGTAGAGTAGATAGGTAGTTGTAGCGTGATTGAGGTAAAATGTAGTATAGTGTGTTTTATGCTATATAGGATGGGGGGAGGTAGGATACGTAGTAATTTGTTGTAGTGTGTTTTATGCTATATAGGATGGGGGGAGGTAGAGTAGTAGTTTGCTGTACTTTGTTGGTCACTCCGAGCCAGAGTCCTCCCCGATAATATATATCGCCGCCTGCTCACTTTGCGAACTTCCCGCTAAACTTTCTAAGCGGACGGCTTCCCCAAGTAGGGAGGAGGGTAGGGAGGAGGAGGTGGGGGTGTCTTTCTACAGACGACGTTAGTCCATAAAAGAAGCTGAAACAGCACAGGTTAATAATCAATGATGATAGCATAGATTGAAAGAATTACCATTCGACGACAGAAGCTTACTAGAAATAACAATGGGGCCCCAAGTATGCCTAAGTCTTCTATCCTCCTGCGGTGAAGCGCTGTGAAATAAAAGGCTAGAACTCCTAAAACCACCCCTCCGCCCGT
The DNA here is from genome assembly GCA_029282495.1 of Mycena albidolilacea. Taxonomy (NCBI): domain Eukaryota; kingdom Fungi; phylum Basidiomycota; class Agaricomycetes; order Agaricales; family Mycenaceae; genus Mycena; species Mycena albidolilacea. The sequence goes on along the minus strand of JARIHO010000005.1, from coordinate 1,276,469 downwards.
CGAGAGGTAACCGAACTCTGCCCAGGAAACTGTATTTGTTCAGCGGGTAGAAACCGAACAAGGAGATGTGACCTACACCCCCAAAAAATGAGAGTAGCCAGAAACGTGCCACTGAAGTAGATAGTTCGGTTTTCGACCTTGTGGTCCATGGTCGCGACCCCGACCAGGAGGACGAGACGGAAGAGCAGCAGCTCAAGGCGGGCGAGAGTGCCGACCGGAAATAGGGTCACCACCGCAAGCACACACAAAACCGGGCGCGAAAGCGGGGCTGGCTCTGGGGGCGGAGATTGGGATACCGGGGACAGAGTGGCGGAAGACACCTCCGCATGCTGCGTAGAGATGGGCGAGGGCAGGGTCCCTTGGGCATTGGTGGGCGGGGGAGTGTTGGCCATGGTGGAAGGCAAGGGGCGAACTAGTATGTTGATGTTTGTCACCGTCATTGATCTCACTGACAGGGTCACGTGCAAGCGCTGGCGCACTTGTTCTGCGCGCGATTAGAGAAGCAGCAGAGTAGGGCGAAAATACGTCTCAGAGTACGGGTGCCCTCTTGCTCGAGGTCACTGAGCTGGCCGTCCAGGGCAAGCGGATCGACAGTACGGTAATTTCGAAACTGTGGTGTGAAGCCGCCTACAATAATAACAATGCGAAGCTATGACACATGCGACATATAGGATGATGATGAGGGGATACTACTAGTAGTGTGGTGCTCCGAAACTGCTGAACCAGTTTACCTCCGCGACATTCCTATCCTCAACGTATGTCTCCCAGCCACCAACCATATGCCTGCGGATCATTCGTTCAATTAACGTGGAGGGGTAAAAACAACATTGTCCGCACGCGACGTCGGTGGGGACAGCCATCCACATGGACATAAACTCGTCTTCAAAAATGCTCCTCGTGGTATCCGGTGTGCCCGCATCTGCAAGCAACTGCTCAATGGACATTCCCGGTTTGGGGCCGGAAGATTGGCCAGATGTATCGGTGAAAGGAATGTCAAGATGTGGGTAATTTCTGTTCACCTCATTCGCCAGAGGAGAGCTAAAGTTGCTTAGAGACTGAGACCCGGGGGCAGCGAACTCAGCAGCTCCATTCTTGTATGCGCCAGGGTCAATAGGAATTTGAGTGTTCGGCTGGGTATCGAAAGACCACACATCCCGCAAGATATCCGAAAGGCGACCAACCGGTTGATATCTATGACTTGGTATCGAGCGGCATGGCGGCAAGGAAGTGAAGCATACCTAGTTTCAGCAACTTTGAGGAACTCCATCGCTATCGTGACGAGAACCGAATCCTTGTTCTTGTCTATCGAAATACCGACACGTTTGGCTGCCAATATATTCAAAAGAAGAATGAGCCCCGAGACGAAAACGGGGTTCTACTCGAGACTTAGCCACATATCAACAAAGGCAGGAAGGAACATACAATGAGATTTTGTGGAGGTAATCGCTGTAATTTAGTGAACCAAATATCTGCCGTGCGAAGGATCTTGCGTGCTGCATTTGCGCAGATGGAGAGTGACGTGGCGGTCAGTCTGGTCGCCTTTTGGATATATGGTCGGTGGATCTGCAAAGAACCTCAGCAAGTCTGAGAGCGTCCGAGAAGGATTCGAACCGCTATCATAAGATAGTGGTACGACACATGCAGCACGGCCGACTGGTCAAAGAATACACCCTGTGGCGGACTGTCCGGATCCCACCTAACTATGGAAAGGTTAGAATATAGAAACGGAAATTGTAAAGACGTACGATGAGATGGGATGGAATCTAAAAAGTCGTTCATCATTGAGTCGAAATGAGCAACAGTGCGCCGGTCCCAGTCCAGGCTTTCCCAGCCCATCAGTATCTTCGACTTTTTCGACGCATACAATCGCCGCATCACATCGGCCGAGATCTGTTTCACGAACTCAGAATACATACGCGGAATGGGATCGATAGGATCACCTCGCAAAGCCGCAAATCGCAGACAAAATACGACAGCTGGGAAGGTTTTCCTGGCGGCTGCGTAAATCCCTGGTCCCAGTATTCATCATCCACTTGAAGCGGCGGTTCAGTGTCGTACCTAACCGCCATCAGAAAGGACAGAGGCTGAGCGATCAAGCTGGTACTCCTCAGCTTGCAGACTCATTGGGCGCCCGATGCAACCGCACACCAGTCGCTCCAAAGTGACGAAGGACCAGAACGCGCGTCTCCACAGCTCCTCGTCATGATCGGACTCCCACTTGGGGCCTTCAGGCTTTCTTCGGTGGGCGCCGCGGTGGTGAAGGCAGCGAATCCCAATTCCCTAAGGAAAATTATATCCATTCGCTGTCAATGTTTCATGGGAGTGTTTGGACGAGCATACAAGGTACAGCCAGTAGTTTTGGGGCATGGATATCCCCATGGCATAGAGGGTCAGGATCTGAAAATAAAGACATTAGGAGAGGTGTCGTAGATGGAATATGAGCATACATACGCAGTACATCTGAACCTCATGTATCGTAGGTTCAAACAAATTTCGTAGGATCCAAATTTGATTCGCAAACTTCCAGCCGGCCGAAAGGCATGATGCGTCACCATCGACGAACACGCGAGAGTCTTTAGAGTACTTGGAACGATAGTTATAAATAGAGTCATGAGGAATCGAAGTGCGCTCACCCGCGAGCCAATAGCCAGCACGGAAAGTAACGTTCCGCCAAACTGTGTGTCTGTCAAGTGCAGGCCTTGCGCTACAGACCGCTCAAATGAAGGGCGGTTCAGAATGGGTAGAGTGGGGTGCACATTTGTAAAGTATAGACGCAGAAGTGAATCTATCAAGTCGGTGGGAGGATAAACATACTGTGGCCGAAGGTCATATGCTTCTTTCTCCCACTAGACGAAATTCTAGTCAGTGGGGACTTGGATGGCGGAAATTAACTTGCCGGTAGCATGCCCCAATATAAGCGGCGACGCGGATGTAACGTGAATGGTCGTCCGTAATGTGTTTCTTTCATCTGTGAATGCAAGGGTCATGAAAGTAGGCGCATTTCGTCAATGTACTAACCGCGATGGTGTGGTCGGCAAGAGAGAAACTACTGGATGCACCGAAGTAGTTGTTTCCAAACTCATCCAAGTCAAACTGACTGAAACGCGAAGACAGTTCCTCAAGGGTATCCCCCGACTCCAAGGCGGTCTTGGCCGCAGGAGCGCTGCAGGGAAGTGTTGAGATACCGCTGGAGGGTCCACCCAAGGGCTGAGCACACAGAGAGCACACAGAGAGCGATCGTAATTTAGCTTTCAGTGAAGCATTCTCCGTCTTGAGGTCATCGTTTTCTTTCTTGAGCTCGTCCACAAGGCTTTCATGGCGAAAAAAATCAGAGACCTGAACACAAATCTCACAAGGATACATACTTGTGCTTCCTACCACGCTTCCTTGCCGGCTCCATATACGTACAGGGCGAACCAAAGGCCAAACAACTCGAGCAGTGACCGTCGGGCATACTCTGGCCATCGCCTAACGGCCATTAGAGGGTTTAAAGACACTGAAGAAGAGGGGATACATCGAACTACGCAAGACGATATATTAGGTGCATGTTGAGTGTAGAGTTCGCTACCCACTTTTACGCTGTCGACAAGTATCGCACGACCGCAAAGGTCTTCGTTGCTTCACCGGAATAGATCCAGTCGGACTATGTGAGCGAGAATGCTCTTCTACTTGCTCCTTCTCGGACATGGCAGTGGTGGTTGGTGGAGGCGTAGCGCGCACTTCAAAAGGTGATCATCCGTAAAATTTCCGACACAACTTCCTGTGAGAGGGCAAAGTTGATCGCATCTCAGAATTACTGTATATGGTTTGACAGGCACCATATATGGTGTTTGATGCAATCAGTATTACGTAGAAGGCCAGACGAGGCCACAGCGCAAAAAATTCAGCTCCATTCGCCCAGCTCTGACTCTGTCTGACTCGTATTTCAGGCGGATGGTCGAGGGATAATTCTAGATCCACTGAATCGACGGAGCATGCCAGTGAATATTCACGCTCGGATGAATGGTCCTTGTCTAGTCTCTCATAGACAGACACTATAACCAAGAAGCTCGTATCTCGCATGTTACAGTCCTTGTCGCGCGCCCAGCTCCCAATGACCTTCTCCTGAACGGCACGCACTTCTCGGATGACATTGCGCTCGACACAGATTCGTCGTCTTCTCCTCTGGTACCCTACTGGTCTGCAAAGCGCCATCTCAGCTAACCCCACTCCTCCGCCGTCCTGGTCGTCGAAACCGATTCCATGGCGGTCAACAAAGTCTGAAGAACCTCTTGGGGATTATGCGGGTATCGTTTTGAGGAGAATTGGAGTGAATTATAACAGGAGCACGAAATCCGCGTCAAGCTGTGTCGAATTGGACCAGGGAACATTTCAGAACAACCTAGGGACATCCTAAAGAACTCGGCTTGAAGAAATCTGAATCCGAAGAGAATAGCCGTGACAGATTCCTCGTCTGAGTCTAAGTAAAACGGTGGGTATGTTAACTCTTGTGAGAAATAAAAACCCTCTCTTGCTCCGAGTACTGAGAGCTTTCTGTCGTGATATTCTATAGCCGGTGCGCTGGTGAGAGTCGTTGAAAGTAAAAGCCTTTTTCAGCGTTTGTTTGAGCGTTGTAATGATATGGCCGGCCAGATAAGATTGAGTGTAATCGAGATGAATGTGTATCAATCCAGAAGGGACTGTCGTGCGGCGGCGAGACCATTGTCGTGTTAACAAGAGCTGCAGTGGTGACGGTCCGGGTAAGGGACAAGTCACGAAAGTCACAATGTCACATCACCCTCAAGGTTGACCGCGAACTTCACGCCGATTACAGAGATATCAATGCATCGACTATCTGGACCTGCGGAACCCTCCAATATGACGGTCGTTACAAAGGTCTGTTGATAACGCGTTGTCATGCGTGCTCACGCGTCCAGACAGTTTCCACGCATGGAAGTGCGTGGAAGTGCGTCCACGGTGAGTTGGACACTCGTTTGGCCATTCGTGGAATGTCATATTCAGAGATGCCAGCAGTTGTTTCCAGTCGTGAGCATGCTGCACTCGTTTCTACGCATATACCACGTGTTTTCAACGGTGGAAATATTCTGTACGTACCCAAGTTGAACCGTGTCAAATTTCCAGCGCGTTGAGGAACTGGCAGAACACGACGTTGAAACGCATGGTCACACGTTTGCACGCTCTTCAACTCGTGTCCACTCGCTTCCACTGGGCTTTTGTCCAGTAAAGCCTGATATATTCCAACCTGCTGGCAATTTTCCCCAAGGATAACTGTTTACCGCTGAATGTGGATCTGGGCACCTTCCAGACTCTCAAGATTTCCGAGTGCTGGCCGCACGGACTGGCAAGGCTTGTACTGGCTTCTACTATATAGCACGAGCGCCCTATAGCACTTGAGGCCAATTTCAAGAATGAGTCGTGAATCTGACCGGCTTTCAGATCTCAGCTCCGACCTTTTAATTCATATGGCATTCTGTCATACCTGTCAGACCACCTGGAGCCTTGGTGGATCCTCGTCTCCAGCTGTAGACTCGCTGTCGGGAACGGGTCCGGGTGTGGCATCGCTTGACTGACTTGTTTCTTGGCGACATTTAAGTTGTCTCGTTTTCTCCTCGCCAAACTCCCTCGTCTTATTTTCGGCGAACTGATTGTCCGTTGATTGAATCTGATTGGTTTCCCTCGCAGCCGTTGCAATTTCTTAATTAAAAGAGCACACACGGTCTGAGCAACTTTTCAAGATCTTCCATCACAGTGCGTGATTATTTTCACATTGACTGATGGGTGATGGCAGATGTCATTTGATCATGATGGATTTCCCGTTTTCCCGCAACGACGGTGGCTCGGCTGCTGTTCTCTTTCTCCACTCTCGACGAGGTCGTCCTTTCTTTGGTTCCTTTCATTCCCTACTTCTTTGTTTTTCCTTCTTTCTTTCTTTTACCTCGCCTCTTGACGAGCGACTATTACTTCCGAATCACTACAGCAATGTCAACGCTCCCACCGACGACCCATGCCCTGCCGCAGACTCATCGCGCCCGCCTTATTCAGAGCACTCGAAAGCTCGGGGCCCTGCTCGGCGAAACGCCTCTGCTTCTTGAGCCTCAGGGCCATCATTCACGCAACAGCTCGATATCGAGCATATCAAGCACAACCAGCAACGAATCTAATGCGTCGAAGCGCAGCGGACGCATCTTCGCCGATGCCCAGCCGCGCTCGTCGTCCCTCGCCCCAGCTGACCCTGCGCTCGTGTCCAACGCCACACATGCCCCACGCCCTGTTCTCCTACTTCGGCTCGCATCCCCACGGCCCACCAGCATGGTTTCTCCCATATCTCCCTCATTCCAGCTCTCCCCCATAACACCGACCTTCGTGGTCGACCGGCGCAAGAAAATGGCGAAGCTTGTGCGCACGCTCGGTACTAATGTGCCCCCCGAGCTCGTCTTCAGCGCCGCCCCCAAAACCGCGGTCCCGAACCGTGCCGTCCCCGCGGTCATGCGCGGCCTCTCTCCTGCACACGGGTCCCACCGACGCGGCATGTCGGACACCTCTTTCGCGAGCTCGACCCTCGCCTCGCCCACCCGCGAAGCCGCACACGCCTCCCAAGCCTACTACGCCTCCACCTCGGGCATCGACGACGGCTGGGTCGACCTCGGACCCTCCTCGTACCCGCCCTCCCCCTGCTCGCCGCGCTATGTGAAGGCCTCGCCGACGTGGGACGCCGCCTTCGCGGACGACATGTACGTCCCCGCGCGCTCCGCCTCGCCGCTGCCGCGCCCGTCGACGACGTCGCGTTCCACCGACGATAGCCGCTTTTTGTCGCGGCACTACGAATTCTCGGTCCCCTCGCGCGCGAACTCGCCACACCCGAGTTCGCGTCCGGTGTCGCCGTATGAAGACGACGACGAGCCTGTGGCCACGTATAGGAAGGAGCAGGGATGGAGCGGCGAGTGGAGCGGCGCGCAGGGCATGGAGGACGTGGTAAAGAGTTTGCGACGCCTCAAGTAATGAGCACGGGCACTTTGAGGACCCTTGAGGACACGGTACAGGATGAACCTAATGGACTGGCTTCGGTTCAGATTAATGCTTAGTGCTTTCGGATAGCTTTGTTTTAATACTGTCTTTATAATGTACGTATGTATGCATAGAAACTACGCGAACGCAACCACTACTATTCCTTTAGATCGTGTTCCGAACAACTACGTAAATAGAGCAGGGCTTCCTGCTTCCTCTTCGCTAGCGTCCAACCTCGCATCCAACCCAACTAAATTCCAACAAACCCGACCACCCAGTTCGGCCCCGCTTCCGAATGCACCCAGCAAACGCCGTTCCGGCTTCAAAGTGCTGCCAGTGCCGGTGCCGCATCAAATCCACTTGCTGAGAACAACTACCTTCTTACCGCCCTGCGCAACAAGAAAACACTATGGCTGGACGTATCGACTGTTACATGGACATCTGTGCGGAATGGCTCTCTGGGATTCCACGAATTCTGACCGGTCGCCGTATAGCGTCCTTCTATAGCTTTTTGGCCTTCGTGTACCTCCTCAAACGCCGAGAGGTTCTCGCAACACACGATGTAACCGTTGAGTAAGTCCTCTTTCTACTGGACGAATTTAGAGGTGGATGTACCGTGCAGTTTCCATCCGGTTTTCCTGGGAGGTATCAACGTCGGCAGTGGCAAGTAATTCTCTGGTTATTGCAAGAACGCAAACCAACGCGGATCGCAGGGAACAAGCCCCCGTGGACTCTCTCAGCCAAGAAGGAGTACGGCGCATTCGAAACCAAACGCGCACAAAATTACTTTGGCGTCCCGGACATCGAACCCCCATCCTTCTTCCCGATATTATCACTCCTTGTACGTGGCCCTTCATTCCTTCGCGGTGCTCGACTCATGTGTCGTGACATTGCGCACCACCAGCCTCAGCGCGCTCTGTGCTACATCAAGGCCACGTTCCCGCAAAGCACCTTCGAGCGCGCGTGGCTCGCGTTCTTCCGCGCGAACTGGGTCCCCCCGCACGCGAACCTCAGCGAGCCCGACACCTTCCGCGCCGTTCTCCGCGCCACCCAGCTCTTCTCGGACGCGGAGGCCGATGCGATCTACGCCGCCACGCAGGAGAAGCAGTGGAAGGACGCGCTGCTCGAGAACACGAAGAAGGTGCTCGACCAGGGCGCGTTTGGCGCGCCGTGGATGTGGGTGCGGAACGCGCAGGGCAAGGAGGAGCCATTCTTTGGGAGCGACCGGTGCGTGGTGCACTACAGTATCGCTAAAGCGAAATGAACTGACGACACTGGGTCGAAGGTTCCACTTTATATGGGAGTACCTGGGCCTGCCGTGGAAAGATGTCGAATTGCTGCCGCGGCAGTCGGCGAAATTGTAAGATGCTGCCGCGGCAGCCGGCGAAGTCGTAGGATACTGCCACTCGTGATGCTTTCCTCTCGCTTTCTTCTTTCCCTAGACTCTGTCTGTACTGAGAATCGAATTTTCTTTGGAAGGTCTTTGGCTCGCGGGCACTAGGAGGGAACAAGACCCGCCTCGTCGGCGAAGTTGCTGGGGCGCGCTGGTACATCTATTTTCGGAAACCGCACAATCACAAAACGGAACGAACATCTGAACAACATCTCGCTTACCTGCCACTTCTCGCTGCAGAGAAGTTCGGGTTCGGCGGTATCGGTGAAGAGAAACGCCCGGGCAGACGGAAAGCTGATGGTTGCGCAGCACGTTCAGCGGGATGTGACAAGAGGCCCGGGTTTCGTGTCTGAGCGCTATCTCTCTCGTCCCTCTCTTCTCGGTTTCCCGCTTTCGACAGGCTCGAGGTTTGTCGCCATCTCAAGCCGCATTCGGTATCATGACTCTCGATTTTCTAGGAGCGTTTCCTTCGTCTTCGATTTATTTTGCATTTGGCGAGCTCCGCTGGCGTAGTGTGCCACAGCGTTTGACGTCTTGCCGTCCACTCTTTCATTCTTCATGAGCAGTATTACTTCGACCGTGTTTACAACGGCTGTCGCCTCCGACCCAGCGGCACTGGCTACTCGTATTCAAACCGGTATCGGTGCTGCTGCTACTCAAACGGCAACTGGCGAGCTGTACGTTCTATCTCGTTGTCAATATTTTCGTTTCCTTACACTCTAAGTCCCTTAGATTGGCACCTTCAGGCTCCACTGGGCCATCCTTCCAAGCTCCCGATGTCGTGGGCGAAGTGGCAGGCCCTGGAAATCAGTAAGTCTCAACTTGCATCCACGTACCTGGCCGCACATTAAACCCAATGCCCAGGGTCCTATCGCCTGACGATGTCAGGACTCTGTTTAGTATTAGGACCGCCACCTTCACCTCAGTCTTCTCTGTTGTTGAAAGCCACGGTGGGGAAATTGTAACGCTACCTGTGACGAGTACTTCCCGCTATATCACATCGATACCTGTCAGGACCACCACTATTAGTCCGTCCGTATTGCCGACGTGAGTGTCGGATACTTGCAATGCTTGAGGACGCATTTAATATGCGCTACCTATAGCCTTGTCTCGCCTTTCCCGATTATTTCCACGACCACGACCACCACCAGTCCGTCGTCGTCGTGAGTATTGGATGCTTGCAACACTTGATAGCGCGCCTAATATGCACCAGGTCTACCTCTGTTCTTACCCCCACGGCCGCCACAGCCAACAGTCCGTCGTCCGCATTGCCAAAGTGAGTGGTGCCTTTCACACCAATGGTTTTCTCAATAATGGGCACCAGGCCGGCTGCTCCGAGCAAAGCCGGCGCTATAGCTGGCGGTGTGCTTGGCGCGGCCATTCTTTTGATCGGGATCCTTCTTTGTCTCTTCTTGCGCAGGCGCCGACAGAGCCGCTCTAGAAATCTGTTGACCGATCCTGAGCATGGCCTGCCGGGGACTGCAAATACCCCAGCAACGGCAGCAGCACAACCTTCCGTCCCCCTTTCAGCTGCTTCAGCATTTCTGGCGCAGTTCTTCGGCCGCGGAAGAACCACGAGGGGAACCCAGATCTCTGGCGTCCAGCCACCCGAACCTGCCAAAGAAAATGCCAACCCCTTCGACGACTCTAACGCTACCCGCGACCCTTTCGACGATTCCAACGGCAGTCGTGCGTCCTGGGCACCGTACGTCGACAGCCTTCACTCTCAAGAACCTGAGCCAGCACCATCCACCGCCGTTTCGACACGAGAGTCGATACGAGAGCTGTACCTTTTTAATCAGGCGAGCAGAGCACAGGCACAGGCGGCCAAGTTGGAGGAGGCCACTGCACACATGCGCTCCTCAACTGTGACCCTTCCCGCCTATGTATCGGGGCCAGCTTCGGCTTCGGCTTCGGGCTCAGTGGTATCTGTGGCCACGGGAGACGAACGAGCCAACGCAGACGACTTGGAAGCGCGTGGGGTTGAAGATCAATTGAAGCGTGCAATGAAGGAGATTGAAGGGCTGAATGGTCGGATACAGGAGCTTGAGGTACAACGGACGTCCACTTCGGCACTGGGGCTGCCGGACCAGCCTCCAAGTTACTCTGAATAGCGCCTGGGACGATTATAATAGCCGTATTCCGACTTTGACGGGAGCCCCACATCCTCGAGTAGAATAGTGGACGGAACTTCTTTATTCATTGGGTTTAACCTTGTCTTGCGCAGACTGAAATTTTGTTGTGGTGCCAGATCTTGAGGGGCGCGAGGCCCTGATGCGTGTGGAGGTCATTAGTCTCTCGCTGAGATCTTAAGGTGCGAGCGCGGGGCTTGAGACCCGGTTGAAGTTTTGAGGTTTCTTGATGCAGACGTGTCTGAAAGTCTTGAAGTGGCTTGATGCTCGAGTCTGGCGGAGTCCTTACGGAAAGCCGAACCAAAAAAATGTGCTCGTGGGCGGGTTGTAATGTGTGCTGACTGTAGAAGCACCCCCGTTCCGATGGCGCGAAGCTCCCATTCTAGGGCCATGACCTGCTGACACGACGCCGCGTGCGAGCCGAAGCCGGTCAGCCAATGTGCCTCCAGAGGGATTCGAACCCTGTGGAAGTGCGACCTGCCTTGCACGTCGCCTTCGATTACCGAGCCAACTAGGCCATCCGACCAGATATTTTACCACTATGCACCCAGATTTTGTTTTCCCTTTCTATTCTTTCCTTGTCCCTCATTTTACCTGTACTCACGCTATTCTCATCCTTCTTTTCTCAGATTCGTTTTCTAGCTACTTGACTACAATTTCTTGCATTTTACTTCCGAATCAACGTACCGCCAACGTGAGATTCGAACCAAGTCCTCGGGCATCTCGGACTACGCCGGGGATTGATTCGAAGTGGATTGGGCACCCATCTTCGGCACTGAGCGGGGCAGTGTTAATCTCCCTATACGTCTTTGCGTACCTCCCGGATGACTTGTTGGATGCAGGTTCAATTTTAGCAGCGGCTTTCACGGACTCATTTACATATGGGGGTTGCATATTTGTTTGCACCGGACTCATTTTACGTTACCTTTCCCTTTGTCTTCTTACCACGACTATCCACACGCTTTCTGAGAACCTTCTCGAATTCGATCTTTTGCTGCACGACTCAGCACCGTCACCGGCACGACCTGGACACCACTCGGTCCACCACCGGACCACCCATCTCTTCGACAACCCTCAACGTCGCCGGTCCACACGTGGACAGCGCTGCTGCAGCCGCATTACCAGCTGAGCCATGGAGGCATGAAAGCGTACCCCATAGCTGTGGATAAGTACCAATACTCAGTATACTGGCCTTGCAGTCAAAGTATTGATCTGATATATACATCATCGTCTTGAAATGATTTTTGTGCACCAAAAATTTCTTCAAAGCCCACCTCTGGCTTCTTAGGATTACTGCTTTACAGACCCCATAGCGGTGGATACATGCCATTAATTATTGTTTTGTCATGTCATCGTAGTATTGACTGATCTGTAACTTGTTGGATTTTTTTTGGTGCTCCGGGGTAGTTTCTTCAAGCCCACCTCCGACTTCTCAAGATTACTGCTTTGGGCTCGATATTTTTGATCCGTCAACAAATGGGGATATCAAAGGCGTAGGCGCAGATCCATTGACACGGAACGCGGCGTTAACCATAAAAAGCCACCGGGTGCCAACGTCGACACGGTCACAGGATGACTATCCCAACACAAACTGTGACTGCTGTTCGACGCGACCGGACCCGGATCTCATCATTCAACAACTTCTACGTACCCACCTCGTTTATAGGGCGTGGGCTGTGGGATTTAAACGCGCGTACTGCAAACGCGTCCCTTATGAGCTCTCAGCTGGAGATCTTCCGAAATCTTGACAACTTATAGTACGCTCTGTCCCGAACCTCTCGCTCACAAAATTCACGATCCACGATCACAGGATAAGGGCTTTTGAGCCCGCGCTGGCCAGCAGTGGATACCTTGCGCGTTTATTCGAATCGCACCCTTCCGGTCTCGGCTTCGAGCACGACTTTGGCAGGACTGCTGATCCTCGAACTCCACTGTTGGGACTCCTCCGCCCTGCCTCTCACCTTGCAGTACCTCAGCTCTGCGAAATCGTCACCTCCCTGCCCCGTCTCACTGAGGTTGAGTCTGGTCACGTACCGAATCCCTTATGTTCAAGGGGAGCACTTTATATCGGTCCGCCGCGAACGACCTTTCTCTTCCGCATTCTCCCCCTCTGAATGCGACCCGGAGAGTCTGCTGGCTCTCGAGCCTTTCCTCGCAGTTCTACGCCCCGACACGCTCCACTTTGTGGAATTGGGCTACACTTACTCTGCTCAAGTACCCAATCGCATCATTTCGGAGCTCTGCGACGATCTGAAGCACCTGATTTTGCAATGGGAAAGCTCGAGTTTCGCTGGCAGGTCTGACAAAATGGGTGCGCGCGTCCATAATTTCATTTCGATACCCCACCATCTCATTCGCACCCCAAAGCCCACGTAGCCTTCCCCCCGGGAACACCTTCTCGTCCCTGGCACTTCTTTGCTTAGTGGAGCTCGACATTGTCCTCGACATGCTAAATCGGCAGCCCCTGTCCTCTCTCCGCTCGTTGGGCATCAGCGTCGGAGGCTCGATCGAAACATGGGACATAGAATCACTCGACAAAGATATCACCGGCCCGTCGCTTCTGTCTATTTTTCTGCACTGTCCCTATGCAGCGCTGTTACCCGTGGCCGACAGCGTGTTGCGCACATGTCGACCGTGCCGACCCGTCAACATGAATGGGTATCCATCGACATGAAGAGTAACTGGTTGGGTAAGTTGTTTCTACATTTGAGTACTTCCGTGCTCATGTTGTTGGTAGAACTCGGGCGAAGGTTCCACGAGGTACTTCACACTTAGGAGACGGAATAGTGGACATAGCTCGCGAGAAAAACAGTCTCACCACCACTTTGTGTAGATCTATAGACGGAAAGATCAAGGACGAGTTGGGTTGTCGCTCAGTATGTCAGATTGAATAGAAATATGTACCGCAGCAAACGGCTACAAAGTGGGATCCGTCAGTCGGTCGCGCAAGTTCATGTCGTCATGAATCTGCCGTCTTCCTCAGCGTCGCAAGCTAGTTGGGTATGGTCATGAGTGGACGCGGCAGTCACTCGATGCAGACTTGAATTGCCAAATGACTTTTACGATGCTCCTGACTTCACGATGAGTAAGGGAGATGGTACTTGAGAACTACTTGAGGCGTAGAAGACAAGAATCGCGTCAATTACATATTCGAAGCACACCTTTGTAGGAAACACCCGCGTCCGGCTGTGCAGCCCAGGAATTCTGGGCCCGAGACATCTCGTCCAGGTTCTCCTTTGGGATCCCCGCTTGAAGCGCATAAAACAGCAATCGCCGTCTTGAATTAGGTTCTCCCCGTTACTCGAAGTGTCCGTGCGCTGTCCTAACGGAGTATAGGACAACACGCCTCCTTGAAGTTTCGCCCATGGTGGTTGGGTGCAAGAACAGTTTCGTCTTTTCTGTCTCTTCCTGTTTCAAACTTCCATCGATGTCACCTCGATTCAAAAGCGCCGACTTGCCCGACAAGGAACGTCCTCCGGCACGAAGGCTTCAAGGGAATTGGTCTCAGACTTTTGCGAGACAATCCAGTGAGGATGTACGGTCAAGTCGAGTCGTCCACACTGCCACATCACTACTACTTGGACCATTCACGAACCGGCTGATTCAGATTATTACCCGCGCGACGCTGGGATTGTGCCGAAGGGATGATAATTCGACTGTGATTTGGCTTCCAACTCATCTCGGACACTGCGGAGGCGTGAGGTATCGGCGTTTGCAGGGATGGGTTCCTGCGAATGAACCGGAGGGCTTGCTTCGCCGCCTTTGACCAGCCGGCAGTGCATAGGCTGTATGTTCACTGTTCGCGTTAGTACTAGGAGTGGCGCTCAGGGCAAGGACACGCTGCTCGACAATACGAAGAAGATGCTCGTCCAGGGCGCGCAAGCTGCGGCAAGCAATAGCTGTTTTTTGGAATCGACCGGTGTGTGGCGCGCACTACCCAGGGGCCAGCATCGCCAATGCTACTTACAACTGACGACACCCTGATTGCTATATAGATATGGGACTCAGAATATCAGCGCCTGCTGACTGCTGAAATATCGCCACTCCCTCTCTCCTTTCGCTGGCTCGGGCTGTGCTAGTTATTCTATTCTGAAAGACCTTGGTCTAGTGCGAATAACACGGAACACTGGAGTCGTTCAGCACTGAACCCATTGACAGTCTCTGACAGTTCAGCTGTTGCTTTTATCTTCCGAATTTGTTCGTTGCACAAACGCTTTGTTGGAGAATGTGGCGCCGTGATGCCAGAGAAAAATAGGAACCTCTTCTCCCATCCATCCCCACTGGATCACTCGATAAACAATCCGGCCATCCCGCAGAGGAGACAAACGCCTGAGGATGCGCTAAACAGGTGATGGTTGCATCTGGCAGTCATCTTCTCACCGCGATGTGCGAAAATAGTTCGCGTTAATAGCACCTAATAAGCGGGATCGACACGAGGACGATCTTTTTCGTCGCTCCCTTCCTGGTTTTCCGCCTTCGACAGGCTCAAGGTTTGTCGTTCCTTGGAGTCGCCTTCCGTACCATGACTCTCAATTTCTAGGAGCATTACCTTTCATTTTCTATCTGGCGAGCTTCGCTGTGATAGTGCGCAAGCCCGCACCCTCGGAATCTGAGTGAGTTAGATTGCGCAAGGTCATTTTCATGTCTTTACAAGACATCCCGTGTTACAGCGTTTGACGTCTTGCCGTCCACTCCTTCATTCTTTCATGAGCAGTTTTGCCTCGAGCATGTTCACAACGGCTGACCCCCGAGCCGGAGTCGCCTCCCAAGGGGCATCTGCTACTGTTGCTGCTCCCTCTCAGACGACAACTGCCGGACTGTACGTTCCCCAATTGCTAAGACCCTTTTCTTACATTTTGTGTATCTTAGATTGGCACCGTCAGGCCACCCGAGACCATCCTTCCAAGCTCTTGTGGACGGAGGCGAGGCCACCACCACGGCGGATGTGTCCGTCGCGACCGCGCTCTCCAACCAAGGAGCTGCTGGTAATGCCCAGCAAGACGCTGGTCCCCAGCCAGCATCAGCTGTTACCGGTGGTCAAACGGTCTCGGCTGCCGCTGCAACCCAAACCGCGGCGATGTACGTTCTATTTGAATTATTTATTATTTTTCATTACATGCTTCGTGTCTTAGATCCTCAGGCCTCGGTGTGCCGCAAGCCCCCAAGGTCGGCGGAGGTGCCGACACCACGACTCCTTTGCAGTAAGTATCAATTTATATCGACTTGGTCACCCGCTAAGTCAATGCAGAGTCCTTACTGGCCAAGCCACCGCTGGATCCACTCTTAGCACTGGCACCTTCACCATCACAACCGCCTCTGTTCAGACTGGTCCCGATGGGCTCACCACGGTTCCTTTGACAATCACTTCCACCGGCGTTACATTGGTACCTGTCGCAACCGGTGGCCAAACTGCACCGTCCAAGTGAGTGTTGGTTGTGTTCAATGCTCAATCACACACTTATTATACCCAGGTCGACTGATCCGGATAAAACCGCCGCTATAGCTAGCGTTGTCGTTGGTGGGGTTGCGGTTCTTTTGATCGGCGGATTCATTCTCTACCTTTTCCTTCGACGCGGCCGAGCGTTCTATTCGCGCTCTCGCTCTCGATCTCCCCTCACAGATGCCGAGCAAGCGATTTCTACTATAGCACCGCAACCTTCCGCCACTCCAATACTCCTGGCGCTGTGTTTCCGTCGCCGCGGTGCCGCGAAGGGAACCGAGATTTCCATCGTTCAGCGCACAGACTCTCCGAAAGAAACTTGCGACCCGTTTGACGACTCCAACGCTAACCGCAAGTCCTGGGAACCTTACATCGACCGGCGTCCAACTCGAGAACATAGATTGTCATACAATACCGTTTCAACACGACAGCTGTACATTTCCAACCAAGTGAACAGAGCCCGACAAAAAGTGGCCGAGCTCGAAGAGATGTCAACGCTCTTGCACTCCTCGACCTTGTTCTCTCGCGGCTCCGGCTCGCGGCCGGGTTCTGGGATGACTGCAACCGCGGAAGGGAATGAAGAAGACGACTCGGAATCGCGTAGTGTCCAGGAGACATTGGAGCGTGCCATGCAGCAGATTGAAGAACTGAATAATCGGATACGGGAGCTCGAGATGCACCGGATGCGACTCTCGGCTGACCCCCCAGATTACTCTGAATAGCGAGGGCACGACACTGTAATAATTTCATGTATGTGGTAACAAGTACAACAACGGTCCATGCCCTGATATTATTAGTTCGGCAGAAAACCGTTTGTTGGATTTGGAACAGAATTCCAAATTTCTAGTCTTCCGAATAATCAGAACAATAAACGGCGAGGTGGAGAAGATCTACAAAATTACTGCTTTGGGCTGGATATGTTTGATCCGCCAGTTACGTAAACCTGTTGTTCACGAGCGCCAAGAGTTTCCAAGAGTCCATAACCGCTTTCGTCCTCGTTTCGTTCCCTAGACCTCAGCTCACCGCGCTGGATTTGTGCTGAGGCAATGATGATTCGACTACAGCGTCTAGATGATTTTTGGCTTCATCGATGCTATCGGCGTTCGCGCATGGGTTTCTACGAATGAACTGGAGGGCTTGCTTCGTCACATTGACGTGCTCAGGCGGACCGGACCCGGTATTCACTATTCGCGTTAATAGTGCCGCGCCGCCGCTCAAGACAAACAGGTCAACGGACACGTTGCTCGACAAGACCAAAAAGATGCTCGTTCACGGTGTGTGGGCGGGAGGCGCAGGACAAGGAAGAGCCGTTTTGGAAGCGACCGGTGCGTTTCATTCACTGCCTAATACCTAGTATAAGTACGTGAACTAACGACACCGCCTGGGAGGTTTCACTTTCTGTTGCAGGATCAGGATCATGACCTGCCCTGGAAATAGGACGAATTGCTGCCGCGGCACACGAAGCTGTAGGGTACTACTCATTTCCCTTCCTTTCAGAATTATATTCTCTCTGGAGGTCTTGGTCGCGTCCGGGATACGACACGATACGGAACGGCACTGAACCCACTGAAACTTCACATGTTTACCCGACGCGGGAAGAAAACGTGGGATCGAACAGTTTTGCACGCACTTGACGACGTCCCGCAAATGAATAGTTCGGCTGTATCGGCGAGAAGACAACCACTTGGAGAGAGGCTATGATGGTTGGATCTGTAAATCATCTCCACGGCGGGATGTCCAAGTCTAGTTCCTGGGAATGATAAATCCAATAATTAGGAACCTGAGTGAAATCTATCTTCGACTCTTCCTGTCCTCCTTTCGTCCTCCGCCTTCGACAGTGCGGCATCCTCAACATAAGAGCAGGCTCGAGGTTTGTCGCCCAAAATTCACTTTGCTTTCATGGCTGCTCATGTTATTCTTTCTAGAATCCACCTTCGTTCTTTTATTTATTTATTTTCTCGTGACTTCACTGTCAGTCGCCGACTCCCCCGGCTACGGAATCAGAGTAAGTTTCATCACGCATGGGAAGCTTGGAATGCCATTTTCATGCCTTTACTAGTAGTAACCCTATCGATATAGCTAGCGCTGTCATTGCCGGGGTTCTTTTCTTGGTCGGCGGAATCATTCTCTGTGGTTAATATTTGATGGCATATCCCCCAGGCCTCTCAGGGCATCTATTCTCGCCGCTCTTTTTGAAGGCGCATATTTGGATCAATGAGAGACCCCTGATTTTTTTTGGTAGAATCTACCCCAAGAAATGTACGACCTTTGAGCATTTCTTTTCCGCGACTTTCAAGCAATATTTGATGGAGCTGATGGCTCGGTGTTTCAATTTCAAACTCCGAGGCACTTCTGTACTTTGCGTCCAGTACATAAGAGAGGCTGATACGAGCCTAGTGTTGGAGGTGAATACAATATGGATACGAATACGATACGCCATTTTGCATATTCATATCGTATTTTGGCCAGTACTAGTGGCGCGCACTACCCACATCAGGAAAACCAGAAGTGGCTTGACAGTGCGGCATAGCACTCCATAGCACTCCATAGCAAATTTGTGGCTGTGATGTACCTATGGCCCCACTATGGAGCACTATACAGTGCTGCCTAGTGCTGCATAGGCTCGCATAGGCCCCATAGGTACATCTCGGCTACGGTTTTCCTGATGGCCAGGGGTCAGCATCGCCAATGCTACTTATAACTGACGACAGCCTGATTGCTATATAGATATGGGACTCGGAATATCAGCGCCTGCTGACTGCTGAAATATCGCCACTCCCTCTCTCCTTTCGCTGGCTCGGGTTGTGCTAAGAGTTATTATCTTCTGGAAGACCTTGGTGTAGTGCGAACACACGGAACACTGGAGTCGTTCAGCACTGAACCCATTGACAGTCTCTGACAGTTCAGCTGTTGCTTTTATCTTCCGAAATTGTTCGTTGCACAAACGCTTTGTTGGAGAATGTGGCGCCGTGATGCCAGAGAAAAATAGGAACCTCTTCCCCCACCAATCCCCACTGGATCACTCGATAAACAATCCGGCCGTCCCGCCGAGGAAACAAACGCCTGAGGATGCGCTGAACAGGTGATGGTTACATCTGGTGGCAGTCATCTTCTCACCGCGTTGTGCGAAAATTGTTCGCGTTAATAACACCTAATAAGCGAGATCGACCCGAGCACGATCTTTTTCGTCCACTCACTTCCTGTCTTTCCGCCTTCGATAGGCTCAAGGTTTGTCGCTCCTTGGAGTCGCCTTCGGTATCATGACTCTCAATTTCTAGGAGCATTACCTTTCATTTTCTATTTGGCGAGCTCCGCTGTGATAATGCGCAAACCCGCACCCCCGGAATCTGAGTGAGTTGGATTGTGCAAGGTCATTTTCATGTCTCATGTTTTTGCAAGACATCCCGTATTACAGTGTCTGAGGTCTTGCCGTCCACTCCTTCATTCTTCCATGAGCAGTTTTGCCTCAAGCATGTTCACAACGGCTCACCCCCGAGCCGGAGTCGCCTCCCAAGGGGCATCTGCTACTGTTGCTGCTCCCTCTCAGACGACAACTGCCGGACTGTACGTTCCCCAACTGTTAAGACCCTTTTCTTACATACTTCGTGTCTTAGATCCTCAGTCCTCGGTGTGCCACACTTCCAAGCCCCCAAGGTCGGCGGAGGTGCCGACACCACGACTCCTTTGCAGTAAGTATCAATTTATATCGACTTGGTCACCCGCTAAGTCAATGCAGAGTCCTTACTGGCCAAGCCATCGCTGGATCCACTCTTAGCACTGGCACCTTCATCATCACAACCGCCTCTGTTCAGACTGGTCTCGATGGGCAGCTCACCACGGTTCCTTTGACAATCACTTCCACCGGCGTTACATTGGTACCTGTCGCAACCGGTGGCCAAACTGCACCGTCCAAGTGAGTGTTGGTTGTGTTCAATGCTCAATCACACACTTATTATACCCAGGTCGACTGATCCGGATAAAACCGCCGCTATAGCTAGCGTTGTCGTTGGTGGGGTTGCGGTTCTTTTGATCGGCGGATTCATTCTCTACCTTTTCCTTCGACGCGGCCGAGCGTTCTATTCGCGCTCTCGCTCTCGATCTCCCCTCACAGATGCCGAGCAAGCGATTTCTACTATAGCACCGCAACCTTCCGCCACTCCAATACTCCTGGCGCTGTGTTTCCGTCGCCGCGGTGCCGCGAAGGGAACCGAGATTTCCATCGTTCAGCGCACAGACTCTCCGAAAGAAACTTGCGACCCGTTTGACGACTCCAAAGCTAACCGCGAGTCCTGGGAACCTTACATCGACCGGCGTCCAACTCGAGAGCATGGATTATCATACAACACCGTTTCAACACGACAGCTGTACATTTCCAACCAGGTGAACAGAGCCCGACAAAAAGTGGCCGAGCTCGAAGAGATGTCAACGCTCTTGCGCTCTTCGACCTTGTCCTCTCGCGGCTCCGGCTCGCGGCCGGGTTCTGGGATAACTGCAACCGCGGAAGGGAATGAAGAAGACGACTCGGAATCGCGTAGTGTCCAGGAGACACTGGAGCGTGCCATGCAGCAGATTGAAGAACTAAATAATCGGATACGGGAGCTCGAGATGCACCGGATGCGACTCTCGGCTGACCCCCCAGATTATTCTGAATAGCGAGGGCACGACACTGTAATAATTCCATGTATGCGGTAACAAGTGCAACAACGGTCCATGCCCTGATATTATTAGTTCGGCAGAAAACCGTTTGTTGGATTTGGAACAGAATTCCAAATTCCTAGTCTTCCGAACAGTCAGAACAATAAACGGTGAGGTGGAGAAGATCTACAAAGTTACTGCTTTGGGCTGGATATGTTTGATCCGCCAGTTACGTAAACCTGTTGTCCACGAGCGCCAAGAGCAAGCCAAGAGTTTCCAAGAGTCCATAACCGCTTTGTTTTCTTTTCGTCGTCGTTTCGTTCCCTAGACATCAGTCTCACCGCGCTGGATTTGTGCTGAGGCAATGATGATTCGACTACAACGTCTAGGCGAATTTTGGCTTCATGGATGCTATCGGCCTCTATCGGCGTCCGCGCATGGATTTCTACGAATGAACTGGAGGGCTTGCTTCGTTACATACGTGCTCAGGCGAACCCGGTATTCATTATTCGCGTTAATAGTGCCGCGCACCGCCGCTCAGGACAAGCAGGCCAAAGGACACGTTGCTCGACAAGACCAAAAAGATGCTCGTTCATGGTATGTGGGGGGACAGGGCAAGGAAGAGCCGTTTTTGGAAGCGACCGGTGCGTTTCGACCACCGCCTACTATCTAGTATGAGTACGTGAACTAACGACACCGCCTGGAAGGTTTCACTTTCTATGGCAGGATCAGGATCAGGACCTACCGTGGAAATAGGTCGAATTGCTGCCGCGGCACGCGAAGCTGTAGGGTATTGCCACTCATTTCCCCTCCATTCTTTCCCTGAGAATCATATTCTTTCTGGAGGTCCCGGTCGCGTCCCGGATACGACAAGAAACGGAACGGCACTGAACCCACTGAAACTTCACATGTTTACTTAACACTGTTCGTTGCGCAATCACTTTTCACGCGGGAAGAAAATGCAGGAATGAACAGTTTTGCACACGCTACTTGACACTGATTCCCGCAGGATCTCCAGATGATCAGTTCGGCCGTATCGACGAGGCGACAACCGCTCGGAGAGGCGCCGTGAGCAAGCGATGGTTGCACCTGTAAGTCATCTTCACAGCGGGATGTGCAAACATGGTTTCTGGGAATGCCAATAATTAGGAACCTGAGCGAGATCTATCTTCGACTCTCTTCCTGTCTCCCCTTCGTTCTCCGCCTTAGACAGTGCGGTATCCTAAACCTAAAAGCAGGCTCGAGGTTTGTGGCCGCCCGAAATCCAATTTGATCTCCTGAACCCTCATTTTTTTCAGGGTCTTACTTTCGTTCTTTTATTTATTTATTTTCTTGCGCCTTCACCGTCAGTCGGCGACTCCCCCGGCTACGGAATCGGAGTAAGTTTCATCACGCATTGGAAGCTTGGAATGCCATTTTCATGCCTTTACTGTAAAGTCATACCGACGTGCCGCGTTTTGGCCACTTGTTCGGGTAAATCTCCTACTCTTCATGAGCAGCTCTACAACCGCCTTTGCAATGGCTGCCCCCCGAGCTGGAACCGCTTCCAACCTGGTGGTATCTACTGCTGATGGTCAAATAGTCATCGATACCGCTCTAACTCGGACGGCGACTGGCGGACTGTACGTTCTTTTTAATTGTCCACCGTTTCTGTTTTCCTACATTTTGAGGATCGTAGATCGACCTACACGGGACTATCCTTCCAAGCTCCCGAAGTCAGAGGTGAAGTCGTGCCGAATTTCGCGAGGGGCGCAACTCATCTGCAGTAAGTATGCCCCATGCATCTGGTTGACCGCACATAACTGAAGAATACCCCCAGAGTTCTGCATGGCCAAGTCAACACTTTGTTCACTTCTAGTACCTTGACTTTCGCCACAACCAGGTCTGTTATCGATACCGACAATGGGCAGCCCACCACGTTTCCTTTGACGATTACTTCCGCCGATATCTCATTGGTACCTGTCGTGACCACCACCAGTCAATCGCTCCTATCGCCAAGGTGATTTGAATGCTTCCAGTACCAAATAACGCACTTAGCTTGCCCAAGGTTTATTGATCCGTCTAGTAACTCTATCGCTATAGCTGGCGCTGTCATTGGTGGGGTTCTTCTCTTGGTCGGCGGAATCATTCTCTATGGTTACCTTCGTAATCGCCGACGCCGACGAGCGTTCTATTCGAGCGCAGATGCCGAAAACTCTCTTTCGACGATAACACCGCAACCTTCCGTCGCTCCTTCAGTATTCCTGGCGCTGTGTTTCCGTCGTCGCAGAATCACAAAGGCCCCCGAGATTCTCGTTGGTCACCGCCCTGGATCTCCCAAAGAAACTAGCAACCCCTTCGACGACTCCAATGCTAGCCGCGAGTCCTGGGCGCCATATATCGACAGGCGTGAAACTCAGGGAAGCAGATCATCATACAACACCGTTTCGACACGACAGCTGTACATTTCCAACCAGGTGAACAGAGCCCGAGAGAAGGTGGCCGAGCTCGAAAGGATGTCCACACTCCTGCGCTCCTCGACCTTGTCTTCTCGCGACTCCGGCTCGCGGCCGGGTTCAGGGATAACTGCGACCGCGGTAGGGGATGAATCGACGAATGTAGATGACGCGCAATTGCGTGGGGTTCAAGAGAAGCTGGAGCTCGCAATGCTGCAGATCGAGGGACTGAACAATCGGATACAGGAGCTCGAGGTGCACCGGAAGGTGTTCTCTGCCGAGCCCAGCTCACTCTGAATAGCACAACATTTAGCAGCTTCATGTATATACTTGTCAATATGAATATACAGCGACTGGCCAACCCACTCAAGGAAATCGCAAAATTATTGCATGGCGCTCAATAGAAACTAACTGAAGGCGCGCATATTCGCACCTGGAAGAATCGACCCTTTCTTCCGTCTCCAAGCGTGAACGATAGAATTATCGCGGACCATAAATGCTGTAAGTATATCATATGTGGTAGTAGTGGTTATAAGATGCGGGGTATAGTGAGACAAATCCAAAGCATGTAGAAAGGAACGGAATAAGATAATCAAAACAACCGACCATAACTCATCACGGGTCCCCAATGAAGCTCGCTCTGTCCAACAGTCCGCGCACACGTTTACTGAGCCGCTCCGCCTCCATCTTGCGCTCCCACACCTGATGTGCGGGCATACTCTTCTTGGGCATCCACACGCGGCCTCCGTTCCCCTGCGCACGTTTGGCGTTGAGAGCGGTCAGATCGACGACCCGCGGCGACGAGGAGAACTTGATGACATCGCGGTACAGTATCTTTGTCTCCGTCGCCAAGGAGCGTAATGTGGGTGGCGATCGCGGCCGGTCTTCAGAGTCGGAATCGTCCGAGTCTGATAATGTCGAAGGAACGAGGGGCGGTGTGGCGATCCGACTGATGGGTTCGGGGAGAGGAGGCAATGCTTCGATTTCGCGCAGGAGATCTTGACCCTTGAGGTATGAGTTCTCGGTGCGGAGGAACCGAACGGTGCCACGGAGAGCATCGATCTGCAATTATCGACGTTAGCGGGAGAGCCAGGGAGCCAATTTCACCAAAAGGAAAGCACACCTGCTCGAGGAGATGTGACGTCTCCAGACTACCTTCGATGGGAAGATTCTCCGGTTCCGGCACGACAGTCCCTGTGGCTGCGAGGAGTTAATTACAGGACAAAACACAACAATTACACACGAACCCTGGCGTTGCTCACTCCCAACCAGCGTCTTGAGCTTCAGGCGCTCCTGCTCCGACACATCGAGATCGCCCTGCACTTGCTCAAGTGCCTCCTCTAGCTCGCGCTGGCGCCGCTTGCCGTCTGCGATGGTAATATCCTTCTCGGTGATCGCATCTGCCTGCTTCTTCACCATCTCCATCTTCCGCTCCATCAAGTCGTTCTTCACCGCCGCCTCCTGGATGTGCTGATCCTTCTGTTTCAGCGTCCGCACGAGGCCCTGTAGCTCTTCATTCAGCTGCGTCACCCTGCGTTCGGCCTCCAGATTGACGGCAACGCTGGCCTTGACTTCGTCGACCCGTGTCACCCACGGTGCCACGCCCGTGACTTAAAGGGCTGCATCAGTACCCAGTCAGACAGTACTGCCATATCGAACGTACCCTTGATCACGTTCTCGGCCTCGAGCGTCAGCGGTAGGAGCTTGCTCCCCTCCTGCACGAGCTGCGCGATCGACTCCCCAATCGCCTCCCACGCAGTCACCCCGGGCTTCATGTCCTTCGCAATCGTCGACGCCGCGATCTGCTTCACGAAGCCCAAAATCGTCGTCAACTGGAACGGCGCCTTCGAGCTCCGCACATCGCTCAAATGCGGCATAATTTGCTGCGCAAACTAATGGATGTAATTTTTCAGCTGCTGCTGCTGACACGAGCAGCGTAGGTTTCTTACCGATATACCAAAGTTGACGAGCTCGGGGGCAAAGTTGCTTAGGGCCTGCATCTGGGGTACCAGATGCGCCTTGAGCGCGGTCGAGTCCTGGATGAGATCTTCCAGCCGCTTGGTGAGCTTCCTATTGTCACAGTCAGTCAAATCGGGGTAACTGAAGAACGGCTCGAAAACACACTTGGACAGCGCCTTGGCGCCTTTGTACTGGTCCAACAGCCGCTGCAACGGCTGGAACAGCTCGGTGTCGATATCGTAACCGCCCAAATCCAACACCGTTTCTGAGGGAGGTATCCGAGTCAATCCTAGCTCTCAAATTGCTCCTACGGCAAACACACACCATCGTCCTGAACAAGCGTCGTAATAGACGTCTTGGTCATCCCGATCGACGCAGCAAAGATATCGAGGTCCACGTCGAACGCCGTGAGGTACCCCAGCTCGCGTTCGCCCAAGTCGTAGTCGAACCCGCTGAAGTACGTCTCCGCGAGGTGCTCAAAGGTCGACATGATCCTATTTGCGTCGTGCAATTCGTCAGCCAAAAAGGTCCTGAATAAAGATAAAGCGAAAAGCGCACTTATTGACGTCGCTAACACATTCCTCGTCGCGGAACTCGTCTCGGCGGAGTAGATCGACATGCATGTTGAGGCGCTTTTCCATCGGCGCGATGTCCTGGTACAGGCGCCCGATATTGAGGAACGACTCGACGTCGCACCGGCGCATGATCGCCGCGAAGCGCTTGCACAGCGTCGACAGCGCGGAAATGCGGCCGAGCATCTGCAGTAACATTAGCATGGTGCGCGATTGTGTGATAGAAGCGGATACGCACATCACAGACGCCGACGAGCGCAGAGGAGACCGAGCCGCTGAGCGAGTCGGGGAGGCCGTTGTTCTGCGAGACGACCGTGGTGATGAGGTCCGCCTTGTACGCCAATCGTTGGAAGAACAGATAGCAGCTCGTAGCGTCACTATCGGTCTCGACGTAGATTTGAGGGAGATATGGCTAAATCGGTGTGGTGTTTAGACTCTGTACAGACAGACGAGGATGGGATGGAAAGGTACCTGGACGATGTTGAGCAACTCGCGCGTCTCACGCGCCTCCAGCCGCTTCATCTCCAGCTCGATGTTCCTCGCCTGGTTCTTCGACGCGGACGACTGGAGCTTGAGATTTAGAGACATCACCGCGGCGGATTGCGAGGCGGCCGTCTGCGACTCGGTCTGAGCGACCTGGGTCTGCGCGCGCAGGCTGTCGAGTTCACTGGCAACAAACACATCAGAACAGGTAAAAAAAATAATCAAGAAGACCAACGCTTGCAGCTGCAGGACCAGCTCCCTAAACTGCCCGATGGTGCCCTCGAGATCTGTGCACGCCTCCTCGAGCGACTCGGCCTTGCGGACGTGTTCCCGAATTTGCGCATCCTTGGCCTCTGTAAATGACATATGAGACGCGCAAAGAGTAGTTGAAAGACCATTAACGCACCAAGGTCCTCCATCATGGCCTTCTCGGTCTCGACGTGGTTCTCTTCCAGCTCGTCGTTCAGCTCTCTGAGAGACTCGAGGTCCTCGATCGTGATGCGCATCTCTTCGATTTTCTGCGTAGTTGAGAGTCAGACCAGCAGAGAAATGCAGCGATAGACGCACCTCGCCAAGCATGAGATTGCGTTCGGTGAGCTGCACAAGCATCTCCTCCGCACCGAGCGCGTCGTCGAGCTGCATCTTGAGATCCTCGATCTGGATTTCGGCGTTGGCGAGCCTGATTTGCGTGGTCTCGTAGTTGGCTGGGGGACATCAGCATACTTTTTCTACAAAGAAAATGAGACCCACATTGAAGCTCGTCGAGCCCGACGATATCCTTCTCCATCTCCGCAATCCGCCTGCGCTGTTCCTGGTCGGTTTCCTGAGACATGTCCCGCAGCCGGAGAAGCGCCTCCTTCAAGCGGTCATTGTGCTTCTCGAGCTGTATGTACGCCAAGGAGTCTTTCCCAACGGACATGGACTTGTTCCCGGCATCCTCCTCGTCCGCCCCGCCCTCCTGCCTTTGCGCCTGCTCATCTTTCAACACCCCCAGCTCTACCTCCGCAATCGCCAGCCGCTCCGTCACGTCCTCCAGCTCCGCCTCCGCCGCCTCCGCGCGCTCCTCCGCGACCTCCTTATCCAGCATCGCCATCTCCAGCTGCTCCTGCGCGTCGACGATGCGGCTCTCGGCGAGCTGCGCCAGCTGCTGCGCATCGGCGAGCTCGCGCCGTGTCTCGCTGAGCTCCGTCGCCTGCACGTTGAACTTTGCGTGCAGCTTTGGCCGCATGACGACAAAGGCGTCGACCTCGGCCAGGCGTGTCTCGAGGTCGCGCACGTGCTTCGCGTCGTCCGCGCGCTTGGCCTCGAGGACGCGAATCTTGGCGCGCAGTTCCTGCAGCTCTGTGTCGTCTGCAGCCGTGCGAACACCAAGGGAAGATGGGGGGCGGGAGGGCGGTTTCGCGGGCGCGACGGCCGGAGTTTGGAACGCAGACGGTGGCGGTTGTGGCGGGGAGGGCGGAGAGTGGGGACGTGGGGGAGCCGCCGTGAGGGGGGACGAGACACGAGGAGCTGCACCGTTTACTCTGCTCGTTGGAGAGTCGGCACTGCGCGCGGGCGGGGACGCGCTTTGGAGGGATTTGCGGGGCGGGATGCTCAGCAGGGTCTTCTTGACCGGCGACGACGATTCCGGGGCGGGTGCCGAGCTCGCGGTAGGCTTTGGGCTCACAGTAGGCTTTGGGCTCACAGTGGGCTTTGGGCTCACAGTGGGCTTTGCAGGGCTTGCTGATCGTGGAGATGACGAGGGGGCCGGCGCGGATGGTGGGCGAATGGAATTGGCGCGTAAACTCGAAGTCCGCTGGTGACCAAATGACGGACGGGCGGTCGTCGGTGGTGGACGCTGCAAATAATTATGTAGGCATTAAAATATCATAGCACCGTAAATACGTACGTCGTTCTCAGAGCCAAAGGTGCCCTTGATTTGGCTTGCGCGAACAAAAATTCCGTAGTTCGGCTTGCATGTAAAGTAAGACGTGCCAGCCACAGACCCGTCGTTCTTTCCGTTTGGTTCGTATAGCTCTATTCCGATCCATTTCCCGGCCATGAAAGCCGTTGCGCCAAAGAACCGAACGACCCCGCGCCCAACCGAGACCTCGACAATTGTGCCCAGCCGTACATCGGTGCTCATTGTGAAAGGTGAGCTTTGAGGTCCCAGTCAAGCCCCAGAGATAGAAACCCTTGTAAGACGGAGGCACCAGCCTTTGAAGCACCCTTTAAAGCACTGGGGTAATACGAACGCGGAGGAAGGAGAAATGGCTTAAGTCCCACGGACTCTAGGGTTAGGGTTAGGCCGCCGTACTTTTACTTTTCAAAGTCAAGTTATCCAGGGACCGCTCGGAATCCAAAACTCGCTGAAGCCGGACTTGAGTATCAGCCAGTCTTTACTGGAGCTGAGAATTTTGTGAAGTTATGTGGCTAGGCTGGATGCGAAGTCGCAATGTTGCCCTATACGAACTACCGTCTCAAGACCAGGTAAACTTCTCTAGTGCTCTGGATTCCTGCTCTATATTTATGCGACCCCAGCTTTCTCTGAATCTTCAACGGGTCAATGCAATTTAGAGCTCGATGATCAAGGCATTAATATTCAATGTCCTCGTCTCCAAGTCAGGGCTCGACAAATTTGTCCATCCTGTTTTATCAAAGCTGCCATCCGACAGGCAATCACGCGCAACTCCCGCTACTTCTCGAGGTTCATAATTTATTGTCGAACTCTCCGCTTCGAAAACGCGGATCGTGCCCCCGTGTAGCTTTGTCGCTTCATACCTGTCGGCCGGTCTTCCTCCGAATAAACGCCATCCCGGGGCATGGAATATATAGGACATCAGCATCATTGAACATGAATACGAGGCGAGGGCAAACTTGCTTTCATGGCGACGTCAATCCGTTTGAAATCGATAAATTCTGGGATGGGTGGCGGTTAAACCTTGGACTTGCCAAGTCTGAATATTCCAACAGGCTTTCGTGAATAAAACGATAGAAAGAGACAGGGGATTGCAAGTAGTCCATCGAGGTTTCCCCATGAAACGATCCACACCCTGAACCTCTCAATCCTGTACCTCGTGAGCTTCCCGCCCAATTCTGTCGACAAGATGAGGATAAAAGCATTCACCTTTCCAAGCAAAAAAAAAAAAACACTTACCCGACCACCGGGCCACAGTTTCGACGAAGACCACTCATGGCGACGGGTCGGCACGGTCAACATGTGAGTAACGTGCCGTCGGCCAAGACGCAACATGGATTCATAGGAACAAAGCAAATAAATAGACAACGAAGAAGGACCGGTGAGGTTTTGGTCGAATGGCTCGATGTCCCACGTTTTAATCGTATCTGCGGCGATGAAGCCCAAGGAGCGGAGAGGTCAAGGGCTGTCGATTCAGTATGTCAAGGATGACAGGTTGTTCGTCGGGGTGGATCCCAGAGAAAAGCACCAAGGACGAAATGGTATTGCCCAAGGGAAAGGCTGTACGGGCTGTTCGTGTCGGTGAGATGATATGGTCCGGTGGCAAAATGGTCGGACTCACAGATTTGGTCAAGCTTGCCATTGAAGTGGGTTCGTTTCCATGGCAAAGTCAAGTGTTTCAAATCATCGCAGAGCGCCAAAAGAATGCGATTCAGTGCCTGTGTAGGGTAGGATCCACCCAATTCCATGAAGCTAAGCGTATCGAGGCGGAGAGACGCGAGGAAGGGCTCTAGGGACCATAGAGTCTCTCGTTCGCATCCGGCGAAGGAGAAGGTGACCGAGAACGGATTTCCGGAGCGTGCCACTCGGAAATGCTGTCCTTGGACATGAGGAATTTTATACCTGACCAGGCTCAACGCAGTGAGACGTGGCAGCCAGGCTACCAGTAATCTCGCAGATCCGCGGCAACGACAAGATGAGGGGCGGCGAATTGACTTCCCAGCGTTCGAGTCCTAGTGACGACACTCCTGTCCAAGTCGCGTTCGAAGTCGGCATTGGATCGATGCGATTCAAATAGACGCGTAAAGCCTCCACCGCTGGCAAAAGAGCCAGCATGGGCTCGAGGGCCCTCGTCTTATGATCGTAGACCGTGATTTTGGCGAATGAAATATTCGGCGCAGAGCGTAGGGGCTTCCCAAAATTCGAAAGATCCTGCTGGGTTCTGAGGCGGAAATGAACTAGTTTGAAGTAGGCGCGTCGAGATGGCACAAACCAGACCCTGGAAATTAGACTGGTGGATAGAAGTGAAGGAGGATCGCAGTGTTGAATAATAAGATCCTGAGTCTCCGGTGGTAGATGTAGCCAGTCGCGTCGAGTAGTCATGGCCGTTGCGGTTTAAGCCACCGAGTCAGGTGCGTGACATCCCTATACTGATATCCCCATTCGAATTCAATGACAGATAAAACATATCGAGCCCAAAGTAGTAATTTTTGAGATGTTCTTAGAAGTTCTCGAGTGGCTTATCTCGTAGCTCAACCGATGCATAGAAAGGTTCCAAAGTCGAACCCGATGAGCCCAGATTTTTTTCTGCTTATGATTCTATTTGAGTACAGTGTCCCGTCAAACGTTATTATAATCTCATGCCTGCCGCTATTCAGAGTAGTCCGGAGGCTCAGACGAGAGACGGATCCGGTGCATCTCGAGCTCTCGTATCCGATTATTCAGTCCTTCGATCTGCTGCATTGCACGCTCCAGCGTCTCTTGGACCCTACGCGATTCCGAGTCGTCTCCATTGACTCCTTCATCCCCTACCGCGGTCGCAGTTATCTCCGAACCCGGCCGTGAGCCAGAGCCGCGAGAGGACATTGTCGAGGAGCGCAGGAGTGTGGACACCGCTTCCAGCTCGGCCACCTTTTCTCGGGCTCTGTTCACCTGGTCGGAAATGTACAACTGCCGTGTTGAAACGGTGTTGTATGATAATCTGTGTTCTTGAGTTTGATGTCTGTCGACACGCAGTTCCCAGGACTCGCGATTAGCGTTGGAGTCGTCGAAGGGGTTTCTAGTTTCTTTGGGAGATTCTGGGCGCTCAACAGCGGGAATCTCGGTTGCCTTCGCGCTTCTGCGACGGCGGCAACCCAACGCCTGTAATATTGAAGGTTGCGGTGCTCTCGTCGAAAAAGATTGCTCCACATCCGCGAGCTGGGATTGAGAGGAATAGAACGCTCGTCGGCGTCGGCGGTTACGAAGGAAAAGGCAGAGAATGATTCCGACGATCAAGAGAATAGCTCCGCTACCGAGAATGACAGCTATAATAACAGATTCATTATCAGTTTCGTACGAATCAGTGGACCTGGAACATGTTGCTAAGTGCGTTATTTTGAGTACTGCAAGCATCCAAACTCACTCCGGCAATGGGAGCGATTGGCTGGTGGTCACGGCAGGTACCAATGAGATACCAGTAGAAGTGATTGTCAAAGGAACCGTGGTGAGCTTTCCATCGAGACCGGTCTGAACTGAGGCGGTTGTGACGGTGAAGGTGCCGGTGCTAGAACTGAACAAAGGGGTGGATTGGGCAAGAAGGACTCTGCATAGACTTAGCGGGCGGCTAAATAGATGCAAGGCGGTACTTACTGCGGAGGAACGCCAGATTTGGGAGCTTGAAAGGGCAGTCCCGAGTAGGCCGATCTACGATACTCGAAATGTAAGAAAACAGAAACGGCCTTGACGATTGGAAAACGTACAGTCCGGCAGTTGCCGTTTGAGTGGGAGCAGCAACAGTAGCAGATGCCCCTGGGTGGGAGGCGACTCCGGCTCGGGGGTCAGTCGTTATGAACATGCTTGAGGCAAAACTGCTCATGAAAGAATGAAGGAGTGGACGGCAAGACGTCAGACGCTGTAACACGGGATGTCTTGCAAAGCCATGAGATATAAAAGTGACCATGCGCAATCTAACTCACTCAGATTCCGAGGGTGCGGACTTGCGCACTATCACACTGGCAGCGGAGCTCGCCAAGTGGAAAATGAAAAGTAATGCTCCTAGAAATTGAGGGTCATGATACCGAAAGCGATTCCAAGGAGCGACAAACCTTGAGCCTTTCGAAGGCGGAAAGACAGCTGCAGGAAGTGAGTGGACGAAAAAGATCGTGCTCGGGTCGATCTCGCTTGTCAGGTGCTATTAACACAAGCTATGTATCTTCGCGGTGTATATGAAGATCATCATCCCCAGATGAAACCATCACCTGTTCACAGCTCTTCACAGCTTCACCGAAAAGGCCGGATTGTTCATCGAGTGATCCTGGGGGAATTAGAGGGAGAAGAGCTATTTTCTCTCTTGCATCACATCTTCTAGCAAAGCGATTGTGCAACGAACAGTTTCGGAAGATAAAAGTTCAAGGTAAACTGTCAGCGGGTTCAGTGAAAGAAGAGAGGGAATGACGAAACCTGCAGCTTCTCCCCCCACAGGCGGCAGGCGCTGATACTCCCATGATACATATACAGGAAAACCATTCAGGCGGTGCCGTCACTGGCGATGGTGAGCGGTGGCCGCCGCCATGGCCAGTTTCAAAAACGGCCCTTCGTTGCCCAGCGCACCTGCGCGCCCTGGACGAGCATCTTCGTGTTGTCGAGCAGGGTGTCCTTGCCCTGAGCAGCGATGCGCGGCACTATTAACGCGAATAGCGACTATGTACGCCACCTGAGCAGGCAAAGGTGACGCAATCCCAGGCCCGGTCTTCAGTTCATTCGCGGATGCCAGAAACCCACATGCAAACGCCGATAGCCTCTTGCGCCTCAGCAGTGTTGATGAGTTGGAAGCCAAAATATGTTTTTGTATGCCGGTGAGAGCTCGCTAAATCTCAGTTGTATTCACTCAAGGCTGTGCTGTCAGAGGCAGCTAGCAATCATGATCAAACACCGTCGTGATGCAAAATCGGCGTGCACCTTCAAGTTGGGCTTCACCTAAGTAAACTCTGTAGTCGAATCATCATCCCCTCACAATCCCAGTGGGTGGCAATCTGAATCAGTTATCCTGAGTTCGCTGCACAGGTGGCAGTACTTAGTAGTATGGCAATCAGGACGAAGACTTGACTGCGCACTGTCCTCACTGGATTGTCTCGCAAAAGTCTGAGACCAATTCCCTTCAGGCCTTCGTGCGTCCCTTGTCAGGCAAGTCGGCGTTTTTTGAATCGAGATGATGGAGTTGGAAAGAGCAAGAGACACTCCAACCACCATGGCGAAACTTGAAACTTCAAGGAGGCTCTGTTCTATCGGCTCTGCTAGGGAAGCGCAAGGACACTTGAAGTAATGCCAGTGGAGAGCCCGATTCAGAACGGCGATTGCTTTCCTATGCGCTTGAAGCGGGGATCTCAAAGGGCCAAACTACCACGCGACTTGGAGCACTTTCGCGCTACAGCACCACGGTGGAAGTCGCCTGGTGGAGCTCGACGTGGGCGGACGGCGTCCTCTTGTCTACGTTTGCCTCTACTGCCTTGGAACGCGGGTTTGCCAAGGGGTTTGCGACGCAGGAGAACCTGGACGAGATTCTCGGGCCTGGAAATTCTGGGGTGCGCAGTCGGACGCGTGGTTTCCGCTTCTGCATAGTGAGATCCTTTGCCGCAAGGGCTGCGTTTTGGGGCTTGTAATACGCGTCCTAGAAAAGGTGTGCTTCGAATATGTAATTGACGCGATTCTTGTCTTCTACCATCATGCACGCCTCAGTCTCAGTCCAAGTACGAGTTGGTTCTCTAGTATCACCGTGCGTCCTCGCTGATATCTGAGTTAGAAGCAAGAAGCCCGCATAAATGCTCTTGAAGTTGAAGCCGCCAGCCTCGAAAAAGAACTAGGGTGCGACGCGTCTCAATCGATAAGTATCACACGTCGCTGCAGCTCAGCTTCACAGACAACATGAAGACGCCGACGCGATTGTGAAGAAACACATAAAACTCCTTCATAAATACAACGAGTCTAAGGACGCGACTCAGGTGATTAGCCCCCTCTATTTTACTGAATTCGTTCCTAAATTATTCCAGATCCTTATTGGCAAAGTGAGTCTGTGTCGAGCGTGCTTGCCGTCTACTCATGCCCAAACCAGCTTGCGACGCTGAGAGAGACGACCGTTCGGCAGATCCACGACGACATGGACTTGCGTGACTGCGATTAACAAAACCGTCCGTGTAGACTTTGCTGCTGTATTTCGTATTGTATTCAATGCTTACTGAACGACAATCCAACTCGTCCCTGAGCCGGCCCAAATTCCGACGCGCCCACTCCTAACTTGCTCCGCCTCTCGAGGCCATATCTTCACCGGAATACGCACATCCTCCGTCGTCCCTACGCCCAAATTCCCGTGCTCATTCCACCCCCAACCCCAAACCTCCGTCGTGGATGAAGACAAGACAGTGAAAGATGCGAGGACATGCTCGCTCCCACACGCCACTTGCAGTAGCTGATGCGTCGCAGATGTGAACGGAAACTCGGCGCGCGCCAAAAGCTCACCGCCGTCTCGGCCCAGCTGGCCGCTAGCATTGTTGCCCGCAGTGAGAAGTTCCCAGGCGTCTCCGTCACCGGTGGTGGTGATGTACGTCCCGTTCCAAGTGCAGGCTACGCTTCGCGCGCGTGCAGCCGCGTCGATACCGTCTAGCTGACGCTTTTTGTTGAAACCGATCCCGGATATATTTCCCGAGGAATGCAGGAATACGGTGTGCTGGTGGCCCAAAGCGGCAGAGACGATATCAGACTGTGCGGGAGAAATCAAGGCAGGAGCTGAAACGAATGGTTTTTCGACATCCCCTAGCTGGCCATGTCGTGAGGTGCCCCATCCGACGGTGAAGCGCCCAGCAGAGCATTCCAATCTGACGACGACATGGTGCTGCCCCGCGGCCAGCGACTGTACGATAAGTGAATCGTTGTCCACGGAAACACCGTTCAGGGAGAGGTGGTCGAAGCGAAGGATGTGCAAGTCCTTCACAGCACTAGGCACCCTGGAGCCTATCCCCAGATCCCCGAAATCGTTCGCACCCATGGAGATCAGGACATCCGGCATGTCCTGGCGCGATAAAACGACATACGAAGTCTCCCAAGAAGCAGCAATCAATCTCGGAAGGTATCCACTCAGTCCATACCACTCCAACGAAAGATCGAGAGGTCTAAACACCGAGCTCTGGCCATCGTCATCGCACGAAGGACCCAGCTGCCCCGACTTGTTGTCCCCGCACCCCCATAGCTCTGTGATGGTGTTTTCGCTGGATTGCAAAAGGGCTAGTGTATGATTTGCTCCGCACGCCAGGTGTAAGAGTTTCCAGCCCGCTGGGAGAGTCCCTGGCGAACAACCGGAGAAACAACACGGCGAAAAGAGGTGTGAATCGTCTAGAGAAGCGTTGGAGAGCTGGCCGTGCGCGTTGGAGCCTGCGGATAA
Organism: Mycena albidolilacea; assembly: GCA_029282495.1. NCBI lineage: Eukaryota > Fungi > Basidiomycota > Agaricomycetes > Agaricales > Mycenaceae > Mycena > Mycena albidolilacea. The sequence continues at coordinate 1,241,107 of JARIHO010000005.1, read as the reverse complement.
CAGCATCATCGGCATGAAATTCTTAATGCTGTCGGTCAAGGCAAGGGATTATATGGACGCAACGGTTCGTAGAGGACACCCGTCTCGAGAGAAGCTCATCACCGTGCAGGACAAGGTGCCGGTTTCGGTTGGTTTCGGCCGAGGCTCCCGAAATGCCGATCGGTATTGCAATGCGACCTACCACCAGAAGCGACCACTACTCGGGTTACTTACCACCACTTGCCATTCAATGACCAGCATCTCCGCCATTCACGCGTTCATTCACTCTTTCAATTCCTCGCTTCGTCTTTCTCATTCGCGTCGCGGTGGCCGATCTTGGGCTAAGTATTCTTCACTGAGCCTCAGTCACGTCAACTTTCAAGTTGGTTTCAGCTTCCACCCTGGCAATGTTGTCCTGGTGGGTGTACTACTGTCGAGTCTCGGCGAGATAGCGTTTCTTCGGGAGGCGATTTCTATGAAATGAACGACATGCGAAGATAGTAATTAATTTCCTGGTCGCCGCGCCAGCGCCCGGCTTTCATGTCAAGGACCATTCCTGGCCCCGTGCTCTCGGCTCTCGTCAACTGGCTCGGATTTGACGTGTTAATGCGGCTCTAAAACGTCAGATTTACCCTTGGGACGGCATGGAAAGGTAATATCAATGCGAGGCTTGGTGACCGAGCGCCGCCTTTAGGTCAGCTAAATTTCTGCTACATGAGGCGTTCTAAAAATCGACTAGCCGAAGAAAGTACTTAAAGTGCAGGGTACTTGTTTCTGCCTCAGGTTACTCGCGCCCCAACATGCCTGGATCCTTCTCACATCACTTCGACACGCCCTCTTACAAGGGCACAGTAACTATCCCTACTGGGCTCTTCATCAACGGCTCCTTCGTCGATGGCTCAGATAAGACGACCATCGAGTGAGGATCTCACATCATCTCCATCCTTTCCGTGGTATGCTTAACCCTCGATTCGCCAGCGTCCTCAATCCAGGCAAGTAATTTCGGATTTCAGTCGGAGCACTGCTATATCTACCTACTAGCCACTGGAAATTTCCTTACAAAAGTCTCGGAGGCCACGCCTCAGGATGTTGACACCGCTGTAAAGGCCGCCCAAGATGCCTTCGCCACGACCTGGGGTCTGAATGCTCCGGGGGCCAAGCGGGGCGAGCTTCTATACAAGCTGGGCACCTTAATGGATGCCGCCAGAGACGAGCTCTCGGCATTAGAAGCGCTGGATAACGGTAAAAATATTTCTACCAGGGTCAGCTGTCCAAAACGCCGAATATTTTTTTTAGGTAAGACCTTCAACTGGGCAAAGACTGTCGACATCGATTTATCCGTTGCTGTGGTGAAATATTATGCTGGCTGGGCGGATAAAATTACCGGTCAAACACTCGAGGTATGTTTACTTGCCGCCGAGTTTCTATGGGGTTGACCAGCATCCTAGACCGACGAGAGGAAATTGGTTTATACGCGCCATGAACCGATTGGAGTCGTTGTAAGTGGGTTTATTCCAGAGTATTTCCCGCAGGTTGATTTTGTTGTTCGACCGCGAAGGGCCAAATTATCCCATGTATGCCTGAGTAAACTCAGTGGGTCTATATTACTCAACTGCGTCGCGTCACAGGGAATTTTCCTCGCAAGTATTTCGTCTTCAGTGGATATATAATCGAGCTCATATTTTCGCCAGTGCTGATGTTTGTCTGGAAAATTGCTCCTGGTACCCATTTCATCTTAATCCGATATCGCAAACTCATTCAAGGATCCCAGCTTTGGCAACGGGAAACACCATCGTTTTGAAGGTTTACCTACTCATTAATGTCTCGTATCGGGAACGCTCATCCGTCCTAGCCCTCTGAATTTACCCCGCTCACAGCCTTGCGGATGTGTGCCATGATACAAGAGGCTGGTTTCCCACCCGGCGTCGTGAATGTAATTACGGGCTACGGAAATACCGTCGGCGCCGCCATTAGCTCACACATGGATATTTTGAAGGTAAACCACATGCTAGAAAATGAAGTTACGTGTAATTTTTCGGAACTAGATTGCGTTCACTGGCAGCACCATCGTCGGACGCAAGATCATGGAAGCGGCGGCCAAAAGCAACTTGAAGCCTGTGACTCTCGAGTAAGTGTCGTGTTTTATTTCAAAAATAACTCGAGCAAACTTTGTAGGCTCGGAGGCAAGTCGCCGAATATAATTTTCAACGATGCGGATCTGGATAACGCGGTTGAATGGACTGCATTTGGCCTTTAGTGGGTTGAATTTGTATCTTAAAAACATGAACGATGAATAGGTTGCGTCGCAGTTGGAACCACGGAGCTGCATGCTGCGCTGGTGAGCCGCCTTCTCTTTCTCTTTGCATTGACCTGGAAATTTATGTCGTCGCAGGCTCCAGAATCTTCGTCCAGTCAGGAATATACGACAAATTCCTCGAAAAGTTCACGGAAAAGTCCAAATCCATCCGCATCGGCGACCCGTTCGGCAAAGACATCGACCAAGGCCCCATGAGCTCTGAAGCGCAGTTCAACGTGTGTTTTTATGGTGTCCGAAATGCGAAAGAGCTAAGTTTAACACGGCATAGCGCATCATGGGTTACATCGAATCTGGGAAAGCGGACGGCGCAACAGTGCACATGGGCGGGGAACGTTTCGGAACTGAGGGCTATTATATCAATCCTACGATATTCACCGACACGACTCCTGAGATGAAAATTGTCAAGGAAGAGATTTTCGGCCCAGTCGGAATTATCATCAAGTTCGAGGACGAGGATGGTAAGTCGCTGTTATAGGGTTGGACTGCTTCTGAGGCTATGATCTAGATGTTGTCCGGCAGGCAAACGATACGCGTGCGTTCCTCTATCCTCTACTATGTAGCTTGGCTCAAAGTTATTCTGAAGTGTATGGACTTGTGGCTGGAGTCTTCTCGCAGGATATCGACAGAGCCATCAGGACGGCGCATCGCGTGCAGGCTGGGACTATTTGGGTGAGTTGGTAACTCGTTGAGTCGCGATTTGTCGGTGCTAAGCAGCCGACCAGGTCAACTGCTTCCATAACTTCGCACCGAATATCCCATTCGGTGGGTACCGCCAATCAGGAATTGGGCGAGAAATGGGAGAGTACGCGCTTCATCAGTATGTCCTCATCTGCTCGGACGGGAAATTGCTCACAGGCTGAATATAGTTATACAAACGTCAAAGCGGTCCATGTCAACATCGGGCACAGAATGTAAAACGCTGCAGGCAAAACTATTCGTTCTACGTAGTACATGTTGTTTGCATATTGTACCCGTATCTTCGAAATCGAATTGTATCAGTCATTTGCTGTTGAACGTTGAACGAGGAACTCTTGTAGCTCACTAAAGTACCAATATCAATGTCACAGTCCAATGAATCTAGTTAGGATATTTCTTGCTGCAGTTAATTGTACTCTCTATGAGAGCCGCTCGACCGCGTTCAGCGCATTGCAAGACCTTGCATAGTCGATAGCCAGTAACCCGTCGTCGGCTGTTTGATTTTTATTTGCGCCGTGGCTGCAACGGTTAAGAGGAAGCAAACGACGCGAGCCGATCCTTGAGCTACATACCTGAGCAGAAAGCCAATGCCGTCCACATCATTATTCATAGCGCAAAAATGTAAAGGCGATCGACCACCTAGTGGCGTCCGAAAGTTCACGTCGACTGAATCTGGGCCGGTGAGGAGGGTGGCAGCGATGCTGAGATTACGGATGCTTAGGGAGTCAAAAAATATTTGCTGTCGAGCCCGTCGGACAGCAAGAAACTGTTCCTCGACGTCGTCTGTGATGTCTGTGTAGCACTGGGGTGTTCCAAAATTCAGTTGAAGTATCTGTAAATTGTGCGAACCAACCTGACTGCCGCTGTTTGTGGTGACGTGGACCCAGTAACGCTTTTTGGTTAATACTGCGCTCGAAAATCAGCGCGGTTTCAAGGAACGTTGAAAATAAATACTCACAACTGGCCTGGCACGTGGGGCAATAACCTCGCGAATCAATAGGAGATGTAGTAAGGTGCCTCATATAACAGGCGTAGTGAAAGTGATGTTTGCAAACAGTCAAGAGATCTTGAATAGGTTGAGATGGGTCAACGGCGGGAGACCGGGCCATTTGAAGCGGAGACGGGCAGAGGTTGCACGGTACTGCCGGCTCTGGAGTATGGGCGGAAACAATAGGCGATGGCGTGTTGTGGGCGGCCGAGGAACTTTCTAAGGATTCTACTGAGACTTTCGGAGGCGCTCTGCGCCCTGTACATTTGCGGGCAGTCTGCGATGTGCGTCGCCCGTTCGAAGGCGAAGAATTTGAACCTTCCGAATGTCCAGTCTGGTGTGGTACAGGAGATTTCTGAAGGCGCTGAGTCCGAATCGGCATCTTCACAGACTTTAACGATGCATCCTGTTGCGTTCATTAGCGTACAAAGCATCTGTCATCGCCTCCACGTACCTCAGAACAAACTACACCAGTGGAATTACGAGCAGGACCCAGGCTTGAACTTCGACTCTAGTAAAATGAAAGACATGTTTCCGAGCTGATATGTCACCGAAAAAATATCAACGCACTGAACCTTCACGTTCCATTTCAAGCATTTTTCGAGGGGGATTTCCTCCTGTTGATTTGCGGGCTGTCTGAGTTGGGCGACGAGAAGGTGGAGTAGGATTTAAGGAGTCATTTAGGCACTAGATAGAATGAATCTGTTCCATTAGACCTCATAGACAACAGGACGACGTACGATAAGTTCGGCGGAAGAGCTTGCGGGAGCCATAATAGCAGGTTCGCCGTTTCGGCGGGCGAGAAGTTGGACAAAACTGGAAAGCCTCTCGCCAGTAGTGGCAGCTTTAAGGGTCGGAGACGATCAGATCTTCAGGTCTCGTCCTGAAACAGCAGACACAAAAGAAAATGGTGGTCGAGAAAGGCCATTCCTTGATCGCCGGTGGCTCCTTGATTGCCGGTATGATTGGCGTCACGGCGAGTGCCAAGCACTTTTGATTGACATTCTGCGAAACATGTGTTCGATTCTCGCAAGACACAATTTTTGTGCTCTGTTTTTTGTTCTCGCCTTGCGTCGCAGTTCTTCCTCCTCATATTTATTCCATTTTTTTCACAAAGTCTCATTTCTATGAATGTACTTCCAATTTTCACCCCTTCGCTCTACCTTACACAATTTGTGGTACAGCGAGACAGAATTTCGGGCAGACTCGAGGAATGCAAGCCAAGTGCTGTGTTGCAAACCTGGTTGATTTACGTTTCTGCTTTCCTGGGGATCTGGATCAAGTCTGCTCTTACTCTCTGTTTTTTTTTTGGCGGCGCGGCATCGAACGCCAGCATCAACTGGAAGCCGTGTTCTGCCGCCATCAATTCTACCCAAGCTCCGTTCCGAACCACCATCAGTGCGGTATGCCAACGTCACAACGGGTTCTTAAGCTCCGTTCTTGCTCCGTTCCGAACTACCAGGAGCTTCAGGTGCTACCACCAAGAAATCGCCCTTTCTGCAATGATTCCGACCAAGAGAGCGGTCGCTTCTGTCCCCAGATTACCTGCTGCAGTAGCAGGTGTACGAGCCCGCCGAAAAGCAATTCGCCACATAAATGAACGGCCTCCAGCGGAATGTCCGCTACTAGTGCCCATTTCTCGAAGGACCAACTACTTGGATCTAATCCCTACGAACACGAGAAGATACTACGCGTCTGAAAGCAGTGAGTGACCTTGTATTCACGAGTTATCAAAGTCAAGCCGTCTACTTACAGAATCCACCCGTCGGCCGCACTTCGACAAGATCCTCATCGCTAATAGGTAGGTCGACTAAATTTGCCGCATGGATATCGTATAATTTTTCAGAGGAGAAATTGCGTGCCGCGTCATACGCACCGCCAGGAAGCTTGGAATCAAGACAGTCGCCGTGTACAGCGACGTAGACAAGGACTCACTGCATGTCAAGCTAGTACGGAAGCACTGTTTATTCGGTTCGCGAGCTGAGCTGTTCTAAATAGGCAGACGAGGCGTACTGTATTGGTCCAGCGCCGTCTGCAGAAAGCTACGTGAGTGGAAACCATTTTTTTTCTGCGTTTTCACAGTCTAATTTACGTGACGAAAGCTCCGCATGGACAAGATAATTGATGTATGCCGTCGCAGCGGTGCTCAGGTAATCCAGTTCCTATTAAATTTGTCCACCTCTAATTCAACCGTAGGCTGTACACCCAGGGTATTTTTCAACACTGTAAAATGAATCTGTCTTGACCTGCACCGCTCAAGGTACGGATTTCTAAGCGAGAACGCAAAGTTCTCGGAAACACTCTTGAAAGAGGGTATCGTGTTCATCGGGCCGCCCGCGCAAGCCATTGTCAGCATGGGCTCCAAGAGCGAATCGAAGAACATCATGTCAGGTAACCTTTCTTCTCCACAATTCAGGGTCTCGCTGACCGACAACTAGCTGCGGGTGTGCCCTGCGTCCCGGGCTATCACGGAGACAACCAGGCCCCCGAGTTCCTCTTCGAAGAGGCGTCGCGGATCGGATTTCCGGTGCTCATCAAAGCGATCCACGGCGGCGGCGGCAAGGGCATGCGCACTGTCAGTACGCCGACATTCGAGGCATTTCAGGAGGCGCTGTCCTCCGCCCAGCGTGAGTCTCTCAAGGCGTTTGGAAATGACACCGTCTTGGTGGAAAAGTACATCGAGCGGCCGCGGCATGTCGAGGTGCAGGTGTTTGCCGACACCCTCGGCGGCGTCGTGAGTCTGTGGGAGCGCGACTGTTCTGTGCAGCGGCGGAACCAAAAGATAATCGAGGAGGCGCCGGCGCCGGGGTTGTCTCCCGAGCTCCGGGCGGACCTGAGCTCGAAGGCTATCGCTGCTGCCAAGGCTGTTAATTATGTCGGCGCCGGGACGGTCGAGTTTATTTTTGACAATGACACGGAGAAGTTTTATTTCATGGAGATGTGAATTTCTCCGCTGGACCATTATAAGCTTTACTGAATCAATTTACAGGAACGTCAGTATTATTTTGGCCTCCATGAATTGGGCTGAACGATTCCGCAGACTCGGCTGCAAGTTGAACACCCGGTTACCGAGATGGTACGAAATTCGTATTTCAACCAAAATCAACATTCAAACCAAAGAATACTTAGGTGACTGGCTTGGATCTTGTCGAGTGGCAGTTGGAGGTAAGCTCTCAACTTTGTCGTCCCTAATCACTCAACCCGTCTAGGTCGCAGCAGGTAATCCACTGCCTTTGGCGCAGTCGTCCATACCACTCGTGGGACACGCATTCGAAGCGCGCATTTATGCCGAAAACCCGCGCAACAACTTCCTTCCCGACTCAGGACCCCTTCTGCATCTGTCTACACCGACGCCTACCCACGTATTTGCGTCTCCGTTCCCCCCGATTCCACCCTCGTCCGGTGCTTCCTTACTATCCGATCTGACCCCATCCATCTCCTCGCTTGACGCTGCGGCCGTCTTGCCCTCGGTCCGGCTCGAACAGGGATTCGGACAGGGTTCACAAATTGGTGTGTTCTACGATCCTATGATTGCGAAGCTTGTGGTGCACGGTAAGGATCGGACGGAGGCGTTGCGCCTGCTGCGCAAGGCGCTCGACGAGTACCATGTCGTCGGGGTGTCGACAAATGTCGAATTTCTGAGAACTTTGGCTGGAAACGAGGCGTTCATAAATGAGGAGGTCGAGACAGGGTTCATTCCGGTACGAAGCCGCCGTTTTTCTTTGTCTTGTGTTTCAATAATATTTACGCATTAATTATTAGAAACATTTCGACGAACTGTTTCCGCCGATTCCGTCGCCTTCGGCGGAGCTTTTCGCACAGGCAGCGTTGTTCGTCGTCCTCCGCGACCATCCGATCGCCTCCCCGACAATGCACTCCCCGTGGACGTCCCTGGTGTCGCGCCGATTCGGCGGCGACGTCTACGAGCGCACCATCACGCTGCAAGAAGAGAACGCCGCGCCTGGCTCTATGCCTGCGACAATCCAGGTCAAATCCACAGGCCCCGGCCAGTTCGACGTCACCGTGCACGCCCCGAGCGGCGAAAAATCCCACCTCAACTCCATCTCGGCGCAGCTCGTCTCGCCCACGATGCTATCCTCGACGCTGAACGATGAGTACGCGGCGCGCGTCACGGTCGTCTCGCAACGCCCGCCGGCCGCAGTGCCCGCTACGAGTGCGCCGAACACGATGGAGCGGATCCATGTGTTCCGCGGGGGCGCAAAGACGACGCTGGTGGTGCCGTCGCCAAAGTGGCTGCTGGCGCTGAGCGAGGACATCCTGAGCGCCGCGAAGGGCGCGTTGCGCGCGCCCATGCCGAGTCTTGTGGTTGAAGTGCGGGTGAAGCTCGGGGACCGGGTCGAAAAGGGCCAGGCGGTCATTGTGCTGGAGAGCATGAAAACGGAGACTGTGTTGCGGAGTGACGTTTCTGGGGTCGTCAAAGCGGTGGGGTGTAAAAATGGGGAAATGGTCGAAGAGGGGAGGGACTTGGTCGAAATTGAAGAGGACGTGGATGCTACTTGATTCGTATGTATGTTTCCAAGAGTTCCAAATGTACGCCTAATAAATGTTGAACTTACACCCGTGGTTAAGTTGAACCCTCTTGAGTCACGCCCGAAAACCCCGATCTAACTACTGGGAACCAGCGGGCCTTGTACACTAACCGTGTGACCATCAACTGAAGAAGTTCACGGTTCAACTTTTGGTAAGAGCTACATAATCGAAAGTTGGAACAAGTACTCTACTTAATTTGTAATGACTAGGGATAAGGCCGCAAGCGCGGCGGGTGCCGAACCCTTCGTTCTCCGACCAAGGGCGGAAAGCAATCAATAAACAAAGACACAACACATCAGCACAGCCTCCCGCTAACCGCCTAAAGGTTCGGCAATACTTAATACCCCTGACGCAGTGCCTTCCTCTCTGTTCACCAACTCATACTCAAAATGACCTCCGACGACAGAGCGCATGAAATGGCCGGCGCCACCGCCGTTTTGACCATTTCGACCCCCCTCTTCGCCCACCTCGCGCTCTATAGCAACGCGCGCCTTCTCCCGCCCAGTAATCATAATGTTAGGCGTCTTCGTATTCTCCGCGATCATCCTCCCATGGCGCCGTTCGAAGACATTTCTTCGTACTACGAGTCGATGGTTTTGTGTTTCCTGAGAACATTCCTCGTCGTCGGAGCCACCGTGCTCGACCCGGGGAAAGCAAAACACCGAGATATCACGTACACCGTTCTCTTTCTGGCTGGTGCTGTACGTGGCTTCTTTTCTTTGCGTCGGCCAGCACTGATCAGGAGATACTTCTACCGCGTGGCGGCGGTTCCCAGCCGGGTAGGCGTTCTACGGAGCTCTGTATCTGCGGGTAGAGTATGACTACACGGGGATGTGGGGAGATCCTTGTTTGCATTTGGTGACGGTTCCCGAAATCTCACCCTTGAACCATTCCTGATAACCTGTGATTTCATTATAAGCTCTTCCGCGCCAGGGGCGCGCGCCCCCGCCAGCTAGCGGAGCCCAAGGTGCCAGCGAAACTATCAGTATAGCAACAGGCGAGGGTTGAGTCGGAGGCAAAGGACTTGACCATACTGTATGCATTAGACATGCACATAATTTTGCCTGTTGCCTTCAGTGTCCGTTTTCTTGAGTTCAGTCGGATAGCAATAGGGGCAATACTGGCAGGGCCGCAGCGGACCGAAGCTCGGACCGCATTTTTCGCACTCTTCTCCTTCCTCCAATCTTCTCCGTCGAAATAGGCGCTACGAAACTTGAATGCACTTGGGGTATTTCTAGGCTCTCCAGAATAAAGCAGCTCCAGGCTTGTACCGACAAATCGGCAAACCTTGAGCCTTGATTGGTGCACATCATTAAAAGCGGTCTAGGCTAACGGGAGAAGCTAGTCCTGTTCGATGGCTTATCTTCCACTTCCAGTGACTCACCATTGCAACTGTCGGGTTTCGTCCCTCGTCGCAATATTCTGTTTGCCTCAACACTCGCTGTCCCGCTTGCCGCTCTGGAGAATCCTCTGTTTACACGACCCATTCAATGCATACAACCCTTCGATGCACTGGATTTGGGGCGTCGTGATCGGGAGCCTGGCGCTATGTTATTGTTCGGCGGCGATACTTGTCAGACCGAAATAGAAGCCGCGCTACTCAAGGCGCTACTCACCAAGTTTCGGGTCGGCTGTTCGTCGGCTGCAAAAACGATATTCTGCCGATACCTCCTCGACCACGGCGCTGAAAGGTTTCAAACTGTCAATTCTCTGGGCTATATCACGGGTTGGTGGTGCCTAAGACTTATGGTAGCTCACGGTGTAGGTTCAACTTTCGAAGTATCAAAAAAAAAATTGATACCGGGCCCGGGGTCCGACTTGGACGCAACTAGCACACGGCGGCCACGCCTATTTCCCAGCTATTTAGATCCAACTCAGCTCTCGAACCCATCGATTCTCATCCTGCGATGGGCCCCTACCTGTATGCCGCTGCCTCTGTGGGCCTTTTCCTCAGCATCAGGACTATCTCTTGGCGCAGAAAGGTACATAGGGATCTCTCTGGGGCCAGTTCCAGACTGAATGATTATGACAAGGTTTACAGCAACCACCCACCTATCATCGATATTCCTGTTGGTTCCCATGTCTCATAGACAGCCAGCATCGCTAAATCCCAGTTCAAGTCTTCGGAAATATTTAATAACCCTCGTGAAGCCTACGAGACGGCCCTCAAAGATCATGGGCCGGTCATCGCTGTTCGTCGCAAAGGACTCGTGTGTAACAGTTACGTTGCGATCGCAGATTGCTTGAGAACTCGTTTTTTTTTTGCAGCTCGAGTTCATCGTCGACGAGAATTTATGTCAAACGGTTCTTACTTCTGACCAATCCTTCAGCTTTGAGGAAGCGATGGCCAAGGTCTGCATCTATTTGGTCCTGCACATTTTCGAGCTGAGTTATAACAAGATTCTCAATCTTCGTCCCTACGTCTCGTTCTTTTGGTCCTTCTTCCGTGAGATCGATGATCTCGTGCAAAACGGAATAAATCCGAGGCTGTCGAATATTATGGAACAAAGTGGGTCTCTTCATTTGCCGTATCTTTGGTGATTGAATATTTTCAGTATGCCCCGTTTTTATTCGCAGTGCTGGAAGAGCGGTCGACCAGAGAACGGTTGACATGTTCGAACACGCCCACACAAGCATTGCTGAGGGAATGATCATTCTCATATTTGGAGAAGTAACTTCTGCCCAGCCTTTGATAAATTTCGTTGACCTTCGCGTAGGGTTATGCAAATGAGCACAGTATAGAGATTATCACAAACGTTGCGACGGATATCGCGGGCTTGACGGGAAGTGAGTTGATCATAGGTCTCTCTTTACTGAGAAACACATGCTCACAATATCACAGTGTACTCGAACAGCTCGTTCTTAGGTCATTCCCTTCTCTCCCCTTCCTCCTTAGACTCCGTCAATAACTTCATTTTAGGTCGAAACTTCCCCACAATATTTGCGACATTGACGTGGTTGAACGTCACTTGCACCTCTATCTTCGCGTTCTTTCGTTTTATCGGACCCCAAGTATGGAAACACGTTCGGTCCCGAAAATGGGTTCCAGGCGAAGAAAAGCCAACCAGTGTTTTGGAATATTTGTCTTACAAGCACGCAACAAACGGATCTGTTGGCTTTACGTCCTTTCTCTGGATCATGTCGATGCTTCTTGGGTAATTTAACTTCAACTCTGCACGAAGCCTGTTGACCCTCGAGGCAGACTCATATTTGCATCCGTTCATCAAACGTAGGTCCCTCTCAAATTGTTTTTACCATTGCCGATTGCAACTGGTTTCTAGTGCTTCCGTCGTTGTATGGGTGGTTTTTGAGATCGCAAAGCGACCAGAATATCTCAAGGCATTGCGAGACGAGCTCCACAACAATGTAGACCCGGTGACCAATGATCTCGATCCTTCAAATATTGGAGAGGCAATTCAGAAAGCTACTTTACTGGATTCGTTCATCCGGGAAGTGATGCGGACGAAGGGGGATACTCTTGCTACGTGCCGTCTGACGACTGTTGATGTTCACCTTGCTGGGTACACCATTCCAAAAGGGTAAGTAACAGGGTGTCCATCTTCCTGGACCATGACCACTAACAAAGTCATTGTTGCAGTCATCTGGTGTACCCCTTCGCGACACGTATTCATCTCAATCCGGTACATCATCCCGATCCTAGCGTCTTTCGGCCTGACCGCTGGAGCGGCGACGATGCACGACCGGCTGTTATGACCAGTGCTTCTTATATCTCGTTCGGGCTGGGCAAATGGGCATGTCCCGGACGAATTCTAGGTGTGTGTCGGTCTACGCGTATTGCGGGTCAGTCGTGCTCAAAATTGAACGTCAAGCTGTCTCGGAGATCAAGATGATCGTGTGGTCTCTGATAGCCAAAGCTACTCCTCGTCTTGTGGGCAACAAGTACAAAATTGTCGATCCGCTCAATATCACTTCGGTTCCTCCGCAAGGAGAACTAATCTTGGAACCATTTTCCTTCGCATGAGCGGAGCACAAGCCTCGATAATACTCTGATGGACATTCCCTTTGTAATTATGCTAGCAATTGTATCCATGTTGAACCCCAGTGAAAAGTCGGTGGGATTGAACGAGTTAGAATGGGCAAAAAGGAGCTGTAGCCACATTTTCCCAAGTAAACCCACTCAATTGCATGAATGACACAAAATAACGGGATAGAATGTGAGGGTTTGGGGAGAAGTGAGATGCAGGCAAATATCACCCAAATCATCCGGTTGACGTGTCGATCTCAGGAATCGATTGGGTTAATATGGGATGGATTCAAGGTTGTTTTCAAAGCATCCCACTGTATACCATTCATTTGCTCATCCAGCCACTCATATTGGACCCTTTCGAGTGAAAAAGAGATTAAATTGACTACTACAAGTACCAATATCCAATTCCAATCCACCCCTGCTGCCCTCTGTGCCCGCCACTGGTGCACCATGCACCTTCCATCGGGCCGGCACCTACTCGAGTATCTCTTGAATGCGCTTCTGGATTTCATCAACGGCAGGTCGTTGTTTTGGAGAATAAATGAGTACGGGCCGAGAATGAAGGAAGAGAACTTACAAGCTCTTTCGAGTAAGTGTCGTACGTCTAAGACAGCTTGCGTGAGAATTGAAGAATACAGAAAAAAAAGATGCTTGTTACCTTGAGCAACGCGGACGGACGTTTCTCGTCCGTAAGCGCCTTCCAATGCAGAGCGTATTCTGCCGTCATTCCACCCACATCAACAGCGTAAACTGCGCCAAGAACTCCTCCGACAATGCAGGTGTACCAATAGGATCCATCTGACAAGGTGGGTGAGCTCATTCGGGAGGTTAGATTGACAACGCACAAACAACCCGAATCCATTGAATCCACGAGGGGAAAAATTATGCGAGCCCACAGTTGTAGGGCTTGACGTTGTCAGCACTACCCAGTGAGCCGGAGTCCATGGACGGGCTCGACATGTACGAGCGAGTTGGTGCACCTACAGACGAGGATGAGGAAGACCAGGACCGCGAGTGCGAGAGTGAAGCTTGTGAAGAGGGAAAGTGTGTGGGAATGCCTGACGAAGAGGGACCAAGCTGTTGGAGCAACTGGCGGCGGAGGGAGTCCCCCCCCGTGGCCATGCACAGACATGGTGGAGGGAAACAGAAAGACGTACGCAAATTTCGCGGTTGGAATGCAGTCACAAGCAAACGACGCCAGAGATATAAACAAGGTACATCAGGAAAACCGTAGCCGAGATGTACCTATGGGGCCTATGCGAGCCTATGCAGCACTAGGCAGCACTGTATAGTGCTCCATAGTGGGGCCATAGGTACATCACAGCCACAAATTTGCTATGGAGTGCTATGGAGTGCTATGCCGCACTGTCAAGCCACTTCTAGTTTTCCTGATGTATGAGAGTGACACTGATAAGGTGAGATCGATTGGACAGCGGTGATAGGTACGCACTTCTTCCCAAAAGATCCCGGAACATCACGCGACCAACCACTATGTCCTATTCCATTCTATTCAATCCCACCGACTTTTCACTGGGAACGTTGAACGTTGAACGTTGAACCTTTCAACTCTGATGCCATCATTTGATGCGACGGTCGGCCAGGGTCCTAGTCTTTCGCAGCTAGACGCTTCAATAATACTGAACTCGTTAGCCAGGGTCCAGAAGATTTGAGGATCGGCCCTTTACTCACGCTCCACGTTCACCGTCAGGGCGGGGGGTTCTCTTCCATCATTTCGAACCCAGAGGGGTCAGCAGGACAAGATGCTGGCGCTCACAAGGTCAAGTCGCTTTTCGTTATGAACCTCGGGGAATCATATCTTTTCCAAAAGTCGACCGCCCTTCATGCTTGAGATTTTTCTGTGTCTTCTTGTCCAAGGACTGTCCGTATTCCCGGTCAAAGGGGTCCTTTTGGCTCCAGATGCCCTGATCCTCAATATATCCACTACTGCGACCCATCCTGTTCGATTCGCCGTAACATCGGTTCTTCTTCTCGCTTACCCAGTTCCTCAGATCCCTGCAACCCTGTATGGCTACATGTGGGAGGTGTGTTAGAAGATGATTCGTTCCAATTCACCGCTGATAGATATAACTCTGGAAGGATATCAACCACAGGTAAACAAAATCAGACACCAACTTCATTCAAGAGGTCTCACCAAGCATCTACTAGCGGCGATGGCGGTCTTTATGGTATGGTACCACTCTCAATCGTATTATATTACGTTGGTTTGATCATTCGTAGCCGAGCTTTTGCAGAACAGAGCATTTCAGGCAGTGATCCCTGGAACCCAAAATGCGTAAGCAGTCTGTGATTTACGCACGAAAATGAAACGAGGAAAAGTTCACAGACTAACGGCCTGGCAGCCTTACAATGGCGCTCGGTTGTCGGTCACGTCGAAAACCAGTGGTGTCTCGTCATCGCTTCCCAATAGTCTCGAGGTTCAAATCCCCAAAGTTGTGTCTGGTCCCATTGGTTTCGAAAACACGGGCTATTGGGGTCAGTGCATTTAGCCGCAGAAAACGTCCCCCCCACTCAGTTGAAGCTCAGGCATCAAGGTGCAAAGCGGCTGGACATACCAAGGGTCATTTTATGCCAAGGCAGCGACTTTTACCGGTTCTGTGACTGTCTCCTTGAAATCTACCAGGGGAACAGTTTTTGCGACCAAAGGTGCGCCCGTAAAAGATGTTATGTGGGACGCAGTATTTAACCAGTACACTGTACAGCTGTAACGGGCATCACCAAAACCTGGAAGAAGTTCACCTTCGAATTCCAGCCGTCGGCTTCTGCAGACACCGACGACAATGTGTTCAGCGTTGTCGTAGACGGGAAAGCGGCTGCCGGCCAGACTATCTTCTTCGCTCTGTTTTCTCTCTTCCCGCCCACGTTCAGAGGAAGAGAAAACGGAATGAGGATTGATTTGGCCGAGGCGTTGGCTGCTACTCAACCTTCTATTTGGCGGTTTGGCCTTTCTTTCCGTGTTTTCATTTTTCTCACAATACACAGCTTTCCGGGCGGTAACAACCTTGAAGGCGGAAGTTTTGACACACGCTGGAAGTGGAACTCCACCCTTGGCCCGCATGTTTTTTTTTGTCCATACCGTTTATATATCCTGAAACTTTTCCTTTCTAAGGCTCGAAGACAGGCCGGGTCGAGTAGCAGATTGGGGTGCGTGATCTTCTAATCGTCTAATCCGCTGTTTAAATTGCGTTCCAACCCAGGATACCCGAACACGGACGGGCTGGTAAATTACTCCGTCTTACATCTAACTACATAGTTGACGAATTCAGGGGCTCCTGGAATATCTGAACTGGGTGGAAGACCTTGGTGCTGTAAGATAGCCATCTTCGGCGCTGGATCCTTATTGATATGCATTTTATCAGGAACCTATTCTAGGTCCGTATTTCCAATCTCAGACGTGACAAATGAATCCATTGTTCAGGTGTATGGGATGGGATATCCATTGCCAACTACTCTGACCTGAGCACATGGCCGGTTGTGCCCGAGGCAGATTTGCAGCCATACATAGATGATGTTCTAAATGAGCTCGAGTTTATTGTCGGAGATGCAACAACCACAGAGGGAGGAAAACACCGGGCCAGCCTGGGAAGAACTGAGCCATATTCACTCAAATTCATTGAAATGTGAGCCGGGCTCCCGCCTCCTTCCGTGGTTTTGGCTATTGATTTCTGTATTAGCGGTAACGAAGATCAGGTTCGAGTTCTCCGTAACCTCCCGTGCTTCAAAGTTGACTTTTTTACGCCGCAAGTTTCAACCAGCCTCGTAATTTATTGTCCGTCGAGCCTATTTGTATATGTTTAATGGGCTCGCAGGTATGCCGCCTACCGCTGGAACGCCTTCGTGTCCGCCATAAGCGCCAAGTATCCCGACTTTGAGTTCATCGCCACCAGCCTGCCTTCAACAGCCCTAACTCCAGCATATCAAAGAAGTGGGTCTTGTAATCTTTCTGGATGAAATGTTTATGATCTCATCCATATTCAGTTGACTTCCACATGTATAATTCACCTTCTTGGTAAACTTCGACTTGGACTAGTTCGTCTCTGTTATTAAAAAGTGCTTGACAGGTTCACCTCGAATGCGTTCATGTTTGACGATTATCCTCGCAATGGAACGAAATGGTTCATCGGCGAATATGCGGTTACGTCCAGTAAGTATCCTTGTTTTTCTCTCAGTAGAATATATTTAAACTCGTCATAGCAAACGACACGAACACCCTCGGAGATATTCCTAGTGGCCGTCTCCCATATCCTACCCTCCAAGGAGCAGCCGCTGAAGCCGCATTCATGACGGGAATGGAGCGGAATAGCGATGTCGTATTCGCTTCCGCATGTGCGTAAAGCTACTCGTCATTGTGGCTCAACTCTGACCGTAAATCCCTCGTTTAATAGACGCGCCAAGGTAAAAATACCGTTAATCTATATCCTTTTTCGCTTAATTCTTGCCAAAGCTTCCAGCACATCAGAAACTACCAATGGACCCCAGATATCGTCACGTACGACGCAAGTCGTCTGGTCAAATCAACATCTTACTATGTTCAGCAGGTAACAGCGATGACTTACATACTTCCGACCACTTGTTTTGGCTTAATACGTTCGTCCCCCAGATGTTCAGCGTAAACAGAGGGACCCATGTTTTATCTACGATACCTGTCTCCAGTAACGACACTGCTCCTCTCTTCTGGGTAGCAAGCTATAATAATGACACGGACGTTGTCTTCCTCAAGGTTAGCCCGTATTTTCTTCCGCACAAAATTAGATGCCCATGTCTAATGAATGGATTTATCAGGTTTCCAACGCCGGCACGCAAGACCTGGTGGCGAACATCTTTTTAGGATTCTCCGTCATCGGATTCGGATCTGCGACATCCATCAGCTCGCCTGCTTTGAGCCCTATATCGGGATTGTTCAATGTATCCAATACTCTTGAACAACCCGAGCAGATCATCCCGGTTTCCAGTAGTTTTGCGCTGCCATTCTCCGATAGGTTTAATTACACTTTCCCAGCTACGAGCGTCACGGTTATTTCTCTCCAAACCAAGACCGCTCTTGATGTGTAGGGATTGTCGCTGTACCTCCAAGCCCAGCGATCAGATGTATTGGTGTTAGGCTTCGGTGTTCAGTTCGATGTACTTGTGATGTTCGGTTAATGCATTGCGTACACATTCGCCGGAATTTTCTATATTTGATTTATACCATCGCTCCAACATCGCTCTTTAATGTGGGTGCGTACGTATTTTCCAAGGAGAAACAAAGGCGGTGCATGTGCAGCAGTCCCCGTCCTCCGTGAACGCGCTTTTGCATATACGTGCCAACCAAACGAAATGCTTGTGCAGCCGAATATACATTCCTGTGAAGGGCCCTGTAAAAAGAAATTCTAGGCTGTACCGCGGTCATACGGCCAAGGAGCGAGTGAGATCCGACCACTTGGGCGCAAATAAATAGGGAGGAACTGTTGGGGCATGGATACGCACTGGTGAACTATGTTCCCTCTACTGCGCTCCACTGTTCTTGCCGCATTCCTCTGCGCTACGACGTCCGCGACCGTTCTTCCCCGCACAGGCGCTGTAAAGTTGGCGGTAAGCCCCCACTGTGGCACCCTGTCCGGCGGCGTACCACTCGACGTCAATGTCGGGTTGGGCCCAATGAGCACGTACAAAACGATCGTAGCGTTTGGAGGTCTGTTCAAATTGATGACGCTGCGGTGGTTAGTATTGAATTCAGTATACGTATAGATTCGTACACCGCCGGTGCAACAAATGGACCAACCTGGGTGCAGAACTTGGCCGATTCGACTGGCGCCAAATTGGTTAATTATGCGGTGAGTGGCACTTGAGGTGCCAACCGCATTCGACGGTGCTGATGGATTGATACAAGGCGAGCGGGGCAGTCGTGGATGTAAACCAGTGGCCCCAAATGGCGTCGGTTCCAGCGACTGCTTCACTAGATTTCCTCAGCCAAGGTACGCTTCATCATTCGCTGATGGATAGGTCTTGACAAAATTGGTTAGCCGACACGTTCATGAGTAGCCAAGACATGGACCCAACTTCTACGCTGTACATAATTTTCTTTGGTATTGGGTCAGTGCCGCAGGAACGTAATGAGATGTGGGACTGAGGCGTGGTTGCATTCTAGGGACTACGTTGAAGCAGTTGGTTAGATCTAAGAGCCCTTTTGAGGAAATAAGCACTCACATTTTGCAGCAACGGGACAGACGAACATGACCAACATTGCTGGCGGCCTTGTAATGAATCTTTCGAAGAGAATAACAACGATGCTAACGAACCTTCCTTGGATAGATCGAAACCATGCTGGGATTGGCTTCTTCCCCGAGCTTCGCGAAGAATATCCTCGTAAGAAAACGTTTTCGTGCTGAAACTGATGAGACTTACAATTCACGTAGATCGTCGACAATTACGGATTGGGGAAGACGAGTCCAGCAGGCGATGCATTCAAGCAGAATCTGTTCACATCTTTGGGAACGGGGCACAGACAATACGGTTGGAACGTCGGCTTTGCGTCGTTCAACAGCATATGGGAGGGCGTCCTTTATGGCAGTCCGGGAGCCTCGGCGTTTGGTTATACCAACACAGGCATCTGCGTTCGGGGTAGTGAAACGTGCGCAGATTCGGAGAACACCTTATATTATCTGCCAGGGTGGGATACGTATTCAGAGTGGTGTGAGCAGTATTGCTGATTCGATTTGCAGATGCCCATCGGCGGCCACTCATTCGATTATGGCCACCTACGTCGATGAAGTTTTGACCCAGTGCAAGTCCTCGACATGAGATAGAGAATTTGTAGCAATAGGCAACGAAGTGAATTCGATTCTAAAGTTTGGCATAATCGAGAAAGCGCGATGCGGGGTAACTCCAGGTAAATCAGCATGGAACGTGAGTAGCTCACCTGCTTGAATCCTATATCAGGATTATCCAGTGTATCCAACACTCTTCAGGAACCTGAACAGATCATCCCGGGTTCCAGTAGTTTGGCGCTACTATTCTCCGATAGGTTTAATTACACTTTCCCAGCTACGGGCGTGACGACTATTTCTCTCCAAACTAAGACCGCTCTTGATGTGTAGGGAATCTAGGGATTGTTATTGTACCTTCAAGCCCAACGATCAAGTGTACTGGTGTTAAACTTCGGCGTTCAGTTCAATGTACTTGTGATATTCAGAGTACATCGCGTGCTCCGTGCTTGATGCGCACATTTGCCGGAATTTTCTATATTTGATTTATACCATCACTCCAATACCGCTCCTTAATATGGGCGCGCCTTACCTACGTATCTTCCAAGGAGAAATCAAAGGCGGGGCATGCGCAGAAGTCCCCGTCCTCCGTGAGCACGTTTTTGCATATACGTGCCAACCAAACGAAATGCTTGTGCAGCCGAATATATATTCCTGTGAAGCGCATGAAATTCTTTGGGCTGTACCGAGGTCATGCGGCCAATGGAGCGAGTGAGATCCGACCACTTGGGCGCAAATAAATACGGAGAAATGTTGGGGCATGTATACGTACTGGCGAGCCATGTTCCCTCTACTGCGCTCCACTGTTCTTGCCGCATTCCTCTGCGCTACGACGTCCGCGACCGTTCTTCCCCGCACGGGCGCTGTACATTTGGCGGTAAGCCCCCACTGCGGCACCCTGTCCGGCGGCGTACCACTCGACGTCAATGTCGGGTTGGGCCCAATGAGCACGTACAAAACAATCGTAGCGTTTGGAGGTCTGTTCAGGTTTTACCCTGCGGTGGTTAACATTGATTTAACTATACGTATAGATTCGTACACCGCTGGTGCGACAAACGGACCAACCTGGGTGCAAAACTTGGCCGATTCGACTGGCGCCAAATTGGTTAATTATGCGGTGAGTGGCACTTGAGATGCCAGCCAGCCGCATTCGACGGTGTTGATGGATCGATACGAGGCGAGCGGGGCAATCGTGGATGTAAACCAGTGGCCCCAAATGGCGGCGGTTCCAGCGGCTGCTTCGCTAGATTTCCTCAGCCAGGGTACGCTCCAGTCTTCGTTGGTGGATAAGCTTTCACAAATTTGGTTAACAGCCAACACGTTCATAAGTAGCCAAACCATGGACCCGACTTCTACGCTGTACATAATTTTCTTTGGTATTGGGTGAGTGCCGCAGGAACGTAATGAATGTGGGACTGAAGCGCGGTTGAACTCTAGGGACTACGCTGAAGCAGTTGGTTAGATCTAAGAGCTCTCTCGAGGAAACAAGCACTCACATTTTTCAGCAACGGGACAGATGAACATGACCAACATTGCTGGCGTTCTTGTAATTAATAATCCTTCAAAGAACATAGTGACGAATCTGACGACCTTGGATAGGTGTACACCATGCTGGAACTGGCTTCCTCACCGAGCTTCGCGAAAAATATCCTCGTAAGAAAAAGCTTTCGCACTGAAACTGACGAGACTAACCATTCACGTAGATCGTCGACAATTACGGATTGGGGAAGACGAGTCCAGCAGGTGATGCATTCAAGCAGAATCTGTTCACATCTTTGGGGACGGGGCATAGACAATACGGCTGGAACGTCGGCTTTGCGTCGTTTAACGGCATATGGGAGGGCATTCTTTATGGCAGTCCTGGAGCCTCGGCGTTTGGTTATACCAACACAGGCATCTGCGTTCGGGGTAGTGAAACGTGCGCAGATCCGGAGAGCACCTTATATTATCTGCCAGGGTGGGATACGTATTCAGAGTGGTGTGAGCAGTATTGCTGATTCGATTTGCAGATGCCCATCGGCGGCCACTCATTCGATTATGGCTGCCTACGTCGATGAAGTTTTGACCCAGTGCAAGTCCTCGACATGAGATAGAAAATTTTGTAGCAATAGGCAACGAAGTGAATTTGATTCTAAAGTTTGACATAACCGAGAAAACGCGGTGCAAGGGTAAACTCAGGTAGATCAGCATCGAACGTGAGTGAACTCTGAGTCCTCTCCCACATAGACTCGGAGTGGGTCAAGAGTCCAGTCGCTTGAACTGGAATTTGATGATCGTCACTTGTTGAAGCTGAGTTGTGTTTCCCGAGAGATGGCAGGATGCTGATAAGAGCCCTGGCAAGTCGCCAAATTCTGAGCGAGTAACGGAAGTCAGGCTCTTAACCTGCTTTTCACGGTGGTGACCGTGAAAAGCAGGTGAAGGCAGCGTGCGACTTTATTACTAAGCCAGCGCGTCTTGTCCATAGACCACGTTCAGTCGCGTCGTTCACGCGTTTCGTTTCGGTTTACTGTCGCGGCTCTATCCTTGCCTGAATTCTGGGACTTTGGTTCGACTCGACACGTTTCTTTTTATCTACTAGCAAAGAGCTGCGGAGCAATGGAAAGCAATCCTATACCTCCAAATCCCCCACGATGGGTGCGTTCGCTGTTGCGACGGATCCACGTTGTCCTTACGCTCCTCAAAGACCCCAAATCCGGACCCAACGTCCATTCAAGTCCCTGGAATCGACACCACCGCCCCAGTGCTCGATCAGATTGAGCAAATGGAGCAGCTGATCACGATCAAGCTGCAGGTACTTCCAGCTCGTCTTTCCTTTGTTTTGCGACCAATTTGGACCTCAGAACATCGACGAAAACTTTTCCAAGATCCATAATATCTTGGCGAACAAGATTCTGCCTGCGGTGAAGCGATATGCCGCTGCGACGAAGCCAGTGCGAGAGGCTGCCAATGTACGGATGGCCCCACGCTTGTTTATTCAACTCTCATGTTGATTCCCTATTCTAGTTTTGGGTATCGTTCTACGAGCAGGCCGCTCAGATACGCATCCCGACGTACGACGATTACTCGACGGTTAACGAGGTCCCGTCGGAACGCGAAGAATTGACCTCGGAGGCCGAGTCCAGCTCGAGGACAGAGCAGTCTACAACAGAGGAGTCCACCGTGCGTCATGTGGATCACAGCGTCGCATCTACAGAGGCTTCATTTATGCCCGGCCCGGGTGCGTTTGCGTCTACGCCGGCGACGGGTCGTGTCGTCGGACACGCCATGGATTCCTTCCCGAGCCACCGTTCAGATGATCCCTCTTGGTCGGCCTCCCTGGAATCCCCCCTCACTCGACTCGACCGCGAAGTCCAGAACTTTTCCCGCGAAGACAGTGCCGCGAGCTCCAAATTGCCTTCTTTGCACTTCGATGAGCTATCGGACGATGAGCACACTGTTGTGCGACCACGACCGGATAAAGGCAAAGGCAAGGAGCCCTTGCTCCAAAATGTCCTCCGCAATACGCTTTACTCTGTAACGTCGAGCGACATCTCGCTGCCCACCCGTTCGCCTGTAAAAGGCAAACTCAAGACTCCCGTTCCGAAAGGACTCAACCCGTATCTCCCGCCGGACATCGAGCCCTCCAACTGGAGCGGGCTCGTCGACCTCCGCCATACGCCGCTTGCTACCCCCCAGAAGAACCGGAACCCCATAGATTCGGACGACGACTCATTCGATGGTCTCCCTCCCGGAATGTCGCCTCCGGTTCTAATGTCCCCAGCGAAGCCTCCGCGCTCAACTGCGGAGCTCCAGCTGTTGTGGGGTAAAACACCCGCCAAGGAGGCTGCCTCCCGCATCAAGAACGATCTTGTGCGCGATGTTCAGCGGCAGAACTCCGAGAAGGCGCGTGGGTTCCATGGGTACGGCACCAATGGGATGGAATCGAGCATGAGCACTGTATCCTCGCCGCCTTCATTGTCCCGGTACAACAGGCCCGACACGGACGAGAGCGCGGTGGACGAGAGTTTGGAGAGCGTGATGCAACGAGTCACGCTGAACCCCCCTTCATGGACACCCTCCGTGTCAACGCCGGGCTTGCGGATACGAAAAGCCACAGCAGCTCCCGCCCCGATGCCCAGCTACATGCCCCCTCCGGCGCAGCAGTATCAGGACGCGCCTGTGACCCCGCAGCACTACGACGGTGGTGGGGACGCGTACGACTCGGACTCGGACTCGCTCGACGAGGAGGTGAACAACACCGCACACCCGTCGGCCGCGTTCCTTATGGCGCAGGCCGCATCGGGCTCCGGCGGCTCGTTCGACGAGGACGACTCATTCCAGTCGCAGGACTCGCTCGACCAGCCGGCACTCGTCGATCTTGGCGGCGGCGTCGTCGACGTGCACCCGTTTGCGCGCGGCGGCTATGCGTATAACGCGGGAGACGCGGGAGACGACTCATTCGACGACGAGTCGTTCGACACGGGCGTGCCGGAGGAGACGGTGTTTGGCCGGCCTCCGGCTCAGCGTGCGCAGGCGCGCATGTCGGAGGCGGGAGATCTGCTTATGTACGGGGACGAAGCGTCTGCGGTGCCCGACACGATGCAGTACGGGATGGTGGGCAATAGTCCCACCCCGCACTATTCAAATGCTCGAGGTTGAGGTGCATGCCTAATGCCATCTACGGACTCATGTCTTTTCTTACCCGCTTTCTCGTCTCGCTATACCCAAGTTTGTAACCAATCTTCAAGTTGTGCTTTATCGACTCCGCCTCTGCACCACATATTGTACACATTAATCCGCCAACGCGGAGCGACTACCACCATGAAAACGTCCTTTTATAAATTACGAATCGTCCTTTCCCTACGACCTCACCCTTGAAGTCGACGCCGCGCGCTCCGGCGGTGTCGTCCGCCGCCTGCTCGGGCGCCGACGCGCCAACGGCTCCTCGACGTCAACGCTATCAGGCGGCAGGATGAAGTACGGCGCCGCGTACGGCTGTGTCCGTGGGCGCGCGACGGGCTCTTTCTCTTTCTTTTCTGCCTTGGTCTTGCTCCTCACCGGACTCTGTACCGGGCTCGTAAGGGGGCTCGTAAGGGGGCTCTGCAGAAACGGGCTCTGCGGAATGGGCGGCACCGCCTCGGAGGGCTCGTTCGAGCTGCGGCTGCGCCCGTGGTGCGAGTGGTGCAGGATGGGACAGGATGCGGTGCGAATGATGACTGGGATTCCAATACGATGGTAAGCGACGAGGAAGAAAGGACAAAAAGAAAAGATATACGCACGCGAGCGACGGCGCTTCGGTTTCACCGGTTTGGATAGGAGGATAGGGGAGGTGGCAGGCTCGGCAGTAGGAGGAGGAAGCGGCGGGGACGAGAGAAGGTGGGGAGGGAGGGGTGGAACGGGGGGGATCGCACTTGACGACGAAGAAGACTCGGCGGCAGTCCGCAGCGCCGGCAGTGACTCGCGTCGACGGGGTTTCGAGTTCCCGCGTTTGTCGCTGAAGAGGTGGACAATTTTGGAAAACCGGGAGCGGCGACCGCGAGGTGCTTCCCCCTCAGGAGCCGGCGCGTCGACAGACGCTGCGGACGACTCGGATGAGCGAGTGCGGTTGTCTGTCGATGTTGACGCGGAGCTGTCGGATTGAGTGGACATACGCATAGTTGTACGCGTCGGTGGCGGAGATATTGAGATGACAGGGACGTCTTGGGTCGGAGTCAGAAAATGGACGGTGTGGACGGTGTGTTGAGTGGGTGTGGCGTCTGCGGAGAGTGCCCCGTGTGACTGGGACAGCTTTGCCTCAACGTGGACTTCACGTTCAGGACTCGGATGTTCCCCGACATCGACGTGCAGCTTTTCGCGGCGCGCGCGATGCTTCGAGGGGGGTGTTTTTGCTTTGTCCGGCAAAGAGTCTGGCGACGACAAAGAATTGGGAGAGGAAGGAGTGGAAGCTGTAACCGCAGCGTCACGGAATTTGTCTATTGGCTGACCCGAAGCCGAAGTGAACCTCGTAACAAGGGTCGCAAGCACGCTCTGCAACGGTTTAACAGCTCCTCCAGCAAAAAAACGCGTGTATGTACACACCAGCAAGAACCCGACTGAAGCGGCGGCAAGACACCCCAGACAGATGAAAATCTCGTTCCGAGCGCTCATACTAGCGCCTCAAAGAACTGTGGGTTATGGATGGGAGGCCAGGGTGATGAAAGTCAAGACCAAGAAAGGAATTCGGGTCGTTCAAGTTTGTTCGAGCGGTCTTCCTGAAGCCCATGTGGGTGTGAAGGGGTATGAATATCCGAAATTGCAGAAGCCGAGTCGTACGCGTAACATGGGAACAGTCATCCAGTTTCTCGGCGCGGCACTACTGGAAAGTACGAATGTATGTGGAGATATGTCAGGATATCGGACGGACAAAATGACCGCAGTCAAATTGGCACTGACAAAACTAGACAAAACGGAGTTGTGGTGGGTTATGCGGCAAGAATGCCGCGGCTAGATGACAATTGTCACGATGTTACATTGGTGGTTCGGCACAAATCTAGGATCTACACAGCTACGGGTAATCCGGGCGTAGGAGTCGGAGTGAGAGGATCGTGGCCAGTGAGTACGGGGAGGTCAAGACGATGAAGCGCAAGCATCAGAGGTGCACCCGAATCTGGGGGGTGCGGATTGGAGGTTCCTGACGGGGTGGTGGCTTGGTCTAGTTCCGACGGCACAGCCGCCTGGTCCGGTGGTGGTGCGGCCGCATACAATCGCGGGGGTCTTGCCTCTATCGTCTTGACAATTTCCCTGAAATCATCTTCTCCCGTCCACAATCCCACTATATCCTCCAGACCGTCAAAGCCTTTCGTGCCATGCAAAACTGCGCGGTACTGCTTCTGTGCAGCTTTGTCGAGATCAACGTGTTTCCCCTTGAACTGCGCAACGCAGAATTTGGTCAGGCCCCAGTTGTTATCCAGATACTTGGCCTACCAATCATCAGTGAGTCAATAGAGTGGGACTCGAAGAAGAAAGACCGATCATACCACACGGAGGTACGCGGGACAAAGTGTGCGTTCGACGTCGTTCAGAGGATTAAGCGAGAAGCAGCTCGGATTGGATTCAGCTGCCCGTGCAATCATGACCGAGTGAGCACCTGGGTCGGGTCAGCATTATTGATTAATACCTCGGAGAATGAAGCGCATACCCGTGAGGTCCCGAATGCGCTTGGCATCCTCCGCTCCAAGGCAGTCTCCATTCTCGATAACAGCAATGCCTTTACCCATCCCCTTCACGAACTCGACAATCTCCTTCAGGCGCTCCACTAGCGCGGCGTCTCGATCGCGCATGGTCCGCGTCCGACAGTGCACCGTCAGCGCGCTGATCCCGGTGTTGACAATGCGCTCCACGAGCTTGAGCGTGTCTTCCTGGGACGGCAGCAGCCTGATTTTCGCGGACACGGTGATCTCCGGAGGCATTGCGGCGCGGAGGGCAGTGAGGATGGAGCAGAGTAGATCGGGGTTAGTGAGCAGGGCCGCGCCCATGCCCGAGTGGGTGGAGAAGGGTTTCGGGCACCCGCAGTTGAGGTCGATGCCTGATACGTCGTTCATTACGATGCACGCTGCCTGGACCGCGAGCTCGGGGTCCGAGGAGCCAATCTGGAAGATTAGGTACGGTTTCTCGACGGGGTGCGTCGTAAACATTGCCCGAGATTTGCCATTGAATGAAACTACGCCGGTGACAGCTGTGAATTCCTTCTGGTTAGCGCTTTATTGGAAGGAGAAATATAATCTACACACGGTCAACGACTCGCTCAGAGTGTAACATAGCCTTGTCGACCATCTCTGGGCCCCAAACAAGGGTCGCGCCGTGTTTCAAAGCGAAAAGTCGGGTTGGAACTGCTTGAGAGTCAGCGTCCGTCCACCGATGCCGATCTGAACCTACGGGCTCCCGAGCGAACCATTGGTGCAAGCATCACTCCATTCTTGAAGTCCTCAGGAGTCAAGTGGGCGAATTTTGTGCGTTTTGGGGCACGAGGCGACGGGGATCGCGAATGGGAACGACGAGTTATCATACTGGAAATATTGCTGCTGCTCATGAAGCGCTTCATGCAAAAGCACAAGTTTCCAATCCGAGTCACAAATTGTCAACGAAGACCTGGGCACAAGACTGAGGGTCTCATTGCTGTCTGTCTTGTGCGCACGCACCTGAATAATGATACCCTTCAATGGATTCCTGGGAGCCCTTGAGATGGCCAAGAGATGGCAAATGTGAAGGAAGAAAGTGTGCGGCAATTGCCGGGATGTGATCGGCCGGCAAATACCGATCCAACCTTGAACCCGACACTCATGCGCGGTAACAATTTTCGCCTGACTTCAGCCAGTCTTCTTCACCCCTCCTCATGAGCTCCTTCATCGCATGGTCCCTGCGAACGCAATGTCCTAGCTGTGTCGATGCTGTTTAATTCCGCATCTGCCATCCGAGTCATCCGGACTCCGGACTCTGCTCAGCTCTCGTCAACTTCAGTTTCGTGAGTATATGTGATCGCTCGGGCGGCTCGTTGAAGCGACATGATGTCCGTAGGTTCGGTAAGCGTGATATCATTCGTTCCGGAGTGTTGTACATCTTCCTTCCTTTTATTCTGCCAGCCCATGTTTTTTTTAAAAACTTGAGGTATTTCGGTGCGACTGTGGTAATTTTCACAGCTGGTGTGTAAAGTGGTGAAGGTTAACCTGAACAACGGTCCGGCGCTAAGCACTTAACAGTTAGAATGTTACCAAAGGCGATACGCGACGTAAGGGCCGAGCAAAGTTGACGGCAAAAGGTTTTCAACGAGGTGGAATTGAGGTGGCCACCGTGGAAGTCGGTTTTTAGCCGCTTTCCCCCTCTTTCTCCTCCCTTCCCCTTCTCTCGACGTCGTTCGAAATGGAAGCTATCTCGCTCTCCTTAGGAATTCTAGGTGTATTTGGACTTGCGACGGTCCTCGTGTTCATCGCTTCAAGATCACGGTCCTCGGTTGTGGCAAGACTTCATGGTCCGCCAGCGCAATCATGGATATATGGTATTTCGCCCATATTAAAAGAATTACTTGTGTCAAACTGATTCGAAAAGGAAACATGCTCCAACTGGTCTTCCCCAGTATTTACGGAGAATTCGAATTCGAATGGCAAAAGAAATATGGAACGATCTACGTATCAAGGGATTATTCGGGGTAGGTTGGAATCGTCACTGCGAATCGAACCAAATAACATGTTGTATCGGCAGGAGGATATCCTCATGGTCTCAGACCCGGTGGCCCTGCAACGCATCATGAACATCCACAGCGACTCAAAGGCAGAAGGGTAAATTGATTTTCGGGGAACGCAGTGTAAGTGTCTATTGCGCAGAATCGTACTAACGAACTGCTTTCTTTAGGTCGTCCAAGGCTGGGAACAACTCTGTTCGGCGGCCGGGTCTCGGGCTCTGGTAAATGTCTGTGACTTGTTGGACCACGCTACGTTGGGTGTTATTAGCGAAGGTCTTTTACTTTATTTCTGCCTGACATACATAGCGGTGAACTAATACCTTGATAGCTGCCTTGGGATAGCCGGTGAACACCGTCGCAGATCCTACACACCCCTTGGCGCAGACTCATCTATATGTACTGTGAGTGTCCTCTCGAGTTCACGACCAAACAGACTTGAATTCGTCGTACCTAGCTCGACGGC
This sequence comes from Mycena albidolilacea, assembly GCA_029282495.1. Classification (NCBI taxonomy): domain Eukaryota; kingdom Fungi; phylum Basidiomycota; class Agaricomycetes; order Agaricales; family Mycenaceae; genus Mycena; species Mycena albidolilacea. The sequence continues at coordinate 1,212,171 of JARIHO010000005.1, read as the reverse complement.
TTTAAAGCTGATCTCTTTGGCGATGTGTTACTTCCGTACATTCCTACGTTCATATTACGTGGGGTTCTTCTTCTCCCGACCGCTCCATCCCGTGCCCTGCAACGCTTCCGGTCTGTGACCGACGCCATGAGCACCGAAATCATTCAAAGCAAAAACGAAGAACAACCAACTGGTGGCTCGTTGGGCAACGATGTCCTCAGTGTTCTGAGTTAGTTCAGCTTCTGCTCAGCTAACTATTTCTGATTTCATTCACCGAAAACAGTTGAGGGTGTCTCGGGACAGCGGAAGGAAAAACTGACGCCTAACGAGCTAGCGGAGCAAGTCCGCATCATTCTTCTAGGCGGCCAGGATACTAGCGTAAGCAATACAATTACTCGAAGCGCGTTATGTAGTCTCATACCAAATTTGGTGCAGGCTGATGCTCTAGCTTGGTGCCTTTACGAGCTAGCCAAAATCCCACAATATCAAGAAAAGCTGCGAGAAGAACTCGAGCTGCACCGCGGTCGCTCAAATGGAGTTCAAATGGAATACGATTCAATGCCGTTTTTGAACGCTTTCCTCAAAGAAATTCTGGGGTACTATCCCGCTGCACCCTATATGGAGCGCGAGGCTTCCGAGGACTGTGATTCCTCTCGCATCGGAGATTACGACGACATCTGGGGAGCGCATTTCTCACCTTCCTGTAAAGAAGGGGCAGTTCATTTCAGTCGCTGTTGCCTCTTACCAGAGGTGCGTACGGTTACAAATTCGTGGATATGGCATGTTGACAGGCTCGTGGTCCCATTTTTAGAGCAGAGGGCACGGATGCTGACCAGTTTAAACCATCACGTTGGATAGAGGGCGACCCGTACAAAGGAAAAGCCCTCGGGCCTTATGCTAATCTGTTCGCCATTCTCCTTTCTTATTTGACATGGTTTGGTTAAACGAAATTGTAGCATGACATTCTCGGGTGGTTATCGGGTCTGCGTAAGTCATTCTGATTTGAAGAGTGCCGCGATTCTCATCATGTTGCATCACGGGCGGGATGGCGTTTTGCGTGCGTTTAATACCTTCTCATTTCGCGAGATCAATAACCGTTCGATCAGGGTACTGGAGATGTAAACCATCCTCGCGGAGCTCGTTCGCAATTTCAGTTTTGCGCTTTCGAAGGACGACCCTGTGCGGCCGCTGTACGCAGGAATACTCGTACCCATCACGGCGAAGGAGGTCAAAGGTTTGCCGCTCTTCATTGAGCGCATTTCCCAACAAACAGAAAATTATTGCGGCTTGCAAGTGTAATACGTTTACTTTAATACTTCCCTGACGAACGAGAGCATCATAGATAAGACCATGGATCATTGGATGTTGTTGAACATTGGTTGAATATCGAAGTTGAACATATCACGTGACACGTGGTTGAAAAAAAAAAAAACCCACAACTGATATTTATATTTGACGGAGAAACATTATGATCCAAACAATTTTTACGCTTTCAGCGTAATCTGACCGACGCCGTTCTGATAGGTCACCACGAAGGCCCCGGCATCGACTGGGAATGTCGTAGTGGGTTTCAAAACGCCAACACCAGAAATCGTTGCGGTCTGCGATACCAACAACCGCGCATTGGGAGCGCTGGCGGCTGTGGTTGCACCATCAGGAGCCGGTGTAACAGTTATTACAACCGTCTGCGTCGACGGTGTGTAGCTGACCGTCGAAAATGCCCCAGCGTCGAGGGTGATGAGAGCCGCGATTGGTGCAATGAATACGCGACGTCGGACGGCGTCACGCACTTGGACGACGACGGCAGGGCTCGTCGAGTTGACTATGCCACCGAAGGCCTGCCAACCGAAGTCGGGATGGTTGATGATTGTGGTGCCCGTACCCATTGCGAGGCCGGAGAAGTTGGGACTGGATACTCGGCTGTGAGCTGATGAAGTGAGGATGTTGCGATATCTCACCCGTAATCTCCGGAGTAAGCATCCCACGCGAGCTATCCGCACGTCAACACTAAAAACAAAAACACAAAATTGTCACGAACCGTATCTGGGAAGGAGTGGAACGACGCAGCAGCAAATCCTCCCTGGTCAATATTAGACATCGGTCCACTCAACCCAGCATGTCCCAGCCGCAAAAGGAAATAGTCTGTCGGAGAAGACTCAAACGCAGATATCAGGGGAAGAGCATTCAGCCCGCTCCCATAATGATGTATCTGCCGCTCGATCCGTTGCAGCTTGCCGCCATAAATATTGTCCCTGGACTAGAAATGAATGAGGTGAAAACTGTCTATTGAGTGTTCCGCACCAGTAGCGTCGCGCATTTCCGTTATAACCCCAGTGAGGAATGAGTGGCTGATAGGCAAGTATAGAGTTGAGGGCGTTGGTGGCTGTTGTGGTGTCATTGAAATATTTACTCCATGCATACACCTAAAGCCAGCGCGGTGAACAGATGCCTAATTCTCGTCATGAAACCACCTACGCCTTCCTGTCCAGTGCTATCCCAAGCCATTTCGGATCCAAACCTAGAACAGAAAAGACCATTAGTGTTGATTAATGCAAAGAGAGATAGCAACGAACGGATAGCGCTCAGTAGACCATGCAGTCCAACGAGTCCTCATTTGGCCTTCCACGAACGTAACGTTCTGCGTGAGTCCTTCGCGCTTGAGATCGTCCAGCAGTAACCGGAACACAGTCTCCCCCATCAGGCCGTCTCCGTTGAAACCGACGCTCCGGCTCATCATAGCGCTGACCGTGATGACGGCTTGATTAATGTACCACTGCCAAGTATGGGTGTGAACCAGAGCGGGGTAGTTCCGTGCCACGCGATAAAGCGCCCAGTAGGCTGCCGCTACATGCACGTAGTCGTAGGCGCGATCGGTTAAGAAGGCGTCTGCGCGATCCCAGCTCCACCAATTGCCCCAGAAGATACTGGTGGGGTACACGTAGTTGGGGACGAGGGTGGGGTCGTGGAAGAACACCGCCTGTAGCGCAAGTTGGTTTGGAAAATTGAGGGAATTGCTTCGCTATTACCTTTTTAACAGTGCCTAATGCGAAAAGCAGTCAATTTCTAATCGAGGACCGCATAAGATTGACATACCATTTAAATTTTGAACGGATCCCCACAGCGTGGAATTAATAAACTGCTCGAGCTTTACGACCTCTGGATGAAATGGCGAAACGTCAATGAGAATTCTCGTTCTCCAAAATAACAAACAAACCAGCGGCAGACGGTTGAACGAACTGCTTCATTGCGCCAGCCAGCCATGATCCGGCTCCAGCCTCGTCGCTCAGCCCAGGAATCCAGGCCCTCGGGTCGTTCCGAACAATTGCATTGACCTCCCTGTCGTAGCTGATGATCGACGGCGACCGCTTGAATGGGTCGGTGGGGTCATTGAACCACTGCGATGTTGTCTGAAACAGCGTGTTCAGCAATGAAAGTACTATCGAGCTGCACGCATACCAGGAAGTTTCCTAGATCCGAGATCGCCTTCGTCGCACCGTTTGTGACGTAGTAGTGCAGTGTTTGCAAGGACCCGTCGGCATAAATGACAGAAAGACGCGCACGACCCCAGGTATGGGCAGTAACCGTGAAACCAACCCAGCCAGCCGTTTTCGCGTCAGTGTTGGTGGCCCAAGTCAGAGCACCGGCGGGCGACACGGCCATGCTTTGCACAGTAGACGGAGCATGGAGGAAAAGTTTCCCCTGTTGATCTGTGGGGAGGATGTATCCCGGAACCGAGACAGCGACGGGTCGAGAATTTGCTTGGAGAGTGCTCTCGATGTTGCGGATCGAAGACGCCACGCGGAATTGCAGTCCGTATGTCCGCGTCTGCCCAGCAGCGAGCACAAAAGACGTCGGAGCATTCCAGGGTGTGACTTGGGCCCATTCGTTCTGTGCGTAAGCCAGTGTATGGAATTGCCATTCATACAATCCTTGAGAAAGACGGTTGAGTTCTTCGGGCAAAACAATTACACTGCCGTACAAACCTTCGAATGTCTGGCTCTGATAGAATGGTGTCGCCGAGGTGGATTCCGGTAGAAAACGCCAACCTTCCAGAGGACTCTTGCCGACAGGCATGACGACCAAGGGCGGCAAAGTACCGAGTAGAGGTGTCACCTGCACGAATCCAGCATCCTGACCGATATAAGGATCAAACAGACTGCAGATAGTGTTCGTCTGAGCGGCAGTCCGTCCGGTGAAGATCTGGAAATCCGTCAAGTATGAACATTAGAATATGGTGTGCGCGCCCATACGTTGTTGAATTCCAATGGAGCGCCTAATGCACCAATTTCAACGGCCACCGTCTGGGAGTTGGTGACGTCGAAAAGAAGCTGGATCCCTGAGCTATCGGACACCCAACGGCGAGTTATGTTCAAGAGAGACGTCGTGGGTAGGGTAGGGCTCAAATTGGCAGCAGCAAGGGTGGAACCAGAGACGGCAGCGGGGGTCAGTTTCTTCCGGGCAGTTGACGAATCGCCGCTGATCCAGGCGGTCGAGCCTACTTTACGAGCTGCGATACGGAATCAATTGCGCGGTTCACCAAGAAGAATCGAAAATGAACCTCGGAATGTGATGTCACCTGCGAAGACACAAATTATGAAAGGCGGATAAAAGGCAGTAGCAAGACCGACCAAGATGGTAATTTCCGTTGGCCTGGCGCGAAGTCATCCTGGTCGGTCAATCATATTAAAAAAACAACCTTCCCTCGAGGGTAATTCAAGCAAACGTACATGTCCGTAGGGATGAAGTTGAAAGTAGACCCGGCCGGCGAAAGGGAGTAGAGGGTTTGCGAGTCTTTGACTAATTGGACATTGAAGGCCGTAGTATTGAAAGTCGAAAATCCATCGGGCAACCCTAGTTGTGCTTTTGCTGTGTGCATATGCACTATAAGCACAATTAAAGTGGCAAGCATGATCTCGAGGGCCCGTCGCATGCTAGGAATCTGTGAGGAAACTCGTTTAAAACACAACGTTCACTCACACTGTTGCCGAGCGAAAAGTCTGCTGGTAAGGGAGAGATGAGCGCAGTTTTAACGAGTCCTTCGCGTGCATATGACCCCGATTCTGGATCCGTCAGAAGCAGACGAAGCATGCGGGGTAGCATTCGAACCATAATTAAAACGAGTGGAGAAGGGACCAGGGTCAGTGGTCACCTTTTTTTTTCAATGGGTTCTTGGATTCTTACAGGGTCAAGCTTGGGAGAATCTCGGAGCCAGTGGTCATTGGGGCGAGATTCCGAGTCTCGTGCGGATTGGATACTTCCGCATTACCTTTTACAGCCTCCCGGTCCGCTTGCATCTTCATTTGGCCGAAATCCTCCACGCTGAGCTTGGGGCGGGCCGATAAGATTTGTTTGGACGAATGTTTCTCCTCCGGTCCCGAGGAGTCCAAGAATTAGAATCCGCGCCGTTTCAGTTACCGCTCATCAGTGTCACGGTCGGGTTCAAGATTTAAAAAAAATTAAATTAAATCGGGATTTGCCGTTACAGCAAATCCCGGAAATAGCCGAATTCCCCTCCTCTCTTTGCTACCACTGCGTCGACATTGACTAAAATCTGTTCTCTAAGCCAATGCACCATTCGCTCATCTCAGTGCGTCTCTCGAAGCCTTCTCTGGACTATCTAACTGGTAATAAGGAGCAAAGGCGACAGAGATGACGATGACCCGACGAGCATATAAATATTGTATAAATCCATTTCGCCATGGCTTCCTAGAGACATCTCCGAAATAATCCAAGCTGCGCTGTCCCCCAACAAGGCAACGCTTTGTATGACTGCCAGCCTTTTCATGCACTGGGGATTTCACCTTGTACTGCGTTGTGAGGCCTTATCTGGCGCCGTCGGAACTCTGCTGTATGTTCCGCCACCTTGTCCTTCACCCACTCACAGATTGGGCTGTACTTGCTGATAAAAACTCAGTTCCGAGTTTTCGGACGATTTCACTAGTAGGTGCAACTTACGGACATCGGCTCGCCGCTGGGGCGGCAGAGACGCCTTCCGCTTCTCGTTTACCTTTCCACTAGGCAAGCTTTTTCTGGATAACGGCGTCAAAGATCGCCAAGCGCCCTTCGTCCGCTATCCACTTCTTCGCTCCGAGAATCACTGAGGATTGGGACCGGTAGATTATCTCCAATTTGGGAGGTGGATCCAGCTGGTTGAGCCTCTGACGGAAGAGACGAACTAAATCGTTCGAGTTCTCCACAGCGGCATCTGGTTCCTGCGCCGCAGCGTTTCGAAATCCGGCGAGAAACGGGTCGACGGGCGCACGCCGCGCCCGGCGGTCCAAAGAGCCGAGAAGTTGAACGTGCGTTCGAGGAGAGCGGTGAGAAGTCGATAATAGAACGTCAACTAGAGCTGTGCAGGCTCCGCATTCGACGGCGGGTGGTCCTTACACGTTTTTGTATCGTGCAGACGGATTCGCCGCGTATCTCGCTCAAGTTGGAGCGCGGCGGCGGCCTACACGAAAACCATTAACAACCATTACGGCCCATCGCACTCACTCACAATCTTGCCGGTGACGACTACATCGTTCACGATGCAAAAGACGGGGACATCGCACTGAGTATAGCCGTTCTCCATCAAAGATTCCCAAGAGACCACCACACTTATCATACTAAGAAAATCAGCTGACGTCATTTATCGAAACTAAGAAACTCACCGTGCCGCCCACCGGATCGACCCTCGCCTCCAGGGTGACCCTCGCCCACAGGTTAATCCTCATCCACAGGTTGACCCTCATCCGCAAAGCCCAGGTTGCCCTCTCCCTCAGGTTGGTCTCCGATTTCCACCTCCAAGTGAGCGATCTGGGTCGGGGACATCAGTAAAAGCAATAATTTGGCGTGAATGGCACAACTCGGCCCATTCCAGTGGGATCTTCAGTTATCTTTCGGACTGCGATCTTATTGCCTCTTGTTGAGAAGAAGGAAGGGCGCTGTTTGAAAGTCTCCACAGCATGTCATATTCCGCTTTAAACTCACATCTGGTGTGTCGAATTCAGTCAAAGTTCTTTTGATAGCTCGCAATTTTCCGACACTCTTACCACACCAGAGCAATGAGGTCCGTGACGAAGAGGATCCCTGTTAAGCGAAAGCAATACATCATCGGACTGCCTCTCGGCGGCAGGCCTGAAGAATCCGTCAGCTTGTGTCCATCCGGGTATTGAAAAGACAGTCTCAAATGGGCGAGTCTTGCAAATTTGTTCTAAGTCCATCGTCTTTCCATGCCCGCCACATACATCAAGAAACCTCAAACTCTCGTCCGCTCGCCCCCGTGACTGGCCCCTCGTCCAACCGTTTCCATGGTGCGCGCTCAAGCACTACGTCGTGCAGAGTGTCGTGCCACTTTCGAGCCTCTCGATACTTGGGTTACATACCATACCGATGCTGCTGGTTGGGTCAGCACGTACCTGGACACCCCTGTAGCCGTGTCGGAGGTATCATGCTACATCTGGGTCACTCATAAAACTGTCTGTGGTCCTTCTCACTGCTCGATTCATTTCTGATCTCTCTGAAGGCACCGGAACATCCCTATTTTTGCGGCCCAGACACCTACAGGTTTTGGATGCACGCCAAGATTGCTTGCTTGCTGAATTCTCACCCCAGGTGTCAGGTCCTTGGGAGCGATGGGCGGGCAGAGCGACGGGAAGGCAGAGCGACGGGTGGGAGAACGGGGGAGCGGCGCGGGATCTAATCTATTCCAATGTAATCATTTGTTATCTGATCTAACCAGATCCATAATCTTATCTATTCTCCTAATCTCGTCGCTAAAACTAGCTCCAGATGTCAACTATCCCTCCGTTGAGATAGGTGAGCTACATGAATTATCCCCAAACATTATCTATCCTTGGCTGGGATAGCTTACATAGTCGAGCTATCTTGAGTGAAAATAGATTCGGATAGATGATCTATCTCGCCACAGGATAGCTAAATAATAATAATCTTTCTAAGTGCTATCTCATTCAGATAGTCTATATATTTCTAAGTCGAGATAGGCCGAGATATATAAGCTATCTCTGGGCTATCTGACAGTCAGATATCTAGCAGAAAACGCAGTGACTGGGGCGATTGAAGCTTTGAAAACGATTCGCCAATGGTAGCATCGGCCCTTGGGAGAGGGAAGTCTTCAATATCGTCTGAAATAATAATGCAACGCGAATGCGCGCGAATTTGAGGGAGAAAAGCATCGAAACTGCGTCGCGATTCGGGTGAGATCAGAGGATGTCGAGTCACATGGGCGCATTGCATCGTTTTGATTAACTCCCACGATCGTGATTCCACCTCCTATCTTCAATCCTTCAATATTTCCCCACTACTCGCAGTGGCACTACACGCGCGCGAGCTGTATCGATCCTACCTCTCGAAATCACTACCAATGAGTGCATCGACGCGCCCGGAAGCTCCAAATTCGGTATGCGGCGTGATATACTGAGGCATACCCGAGTCTCAGATGGACTATTTCTGCAGTTCTCGGACGCCGAAACGACTGAGTTGTCGCGCGCCGGAATTGGTTCCCCAATTTTACCTTATCCTCGCCTTGCATTGACCGCGTGTTCCGCAGCCGACGCTCCCCTGTGGTTTCAAATCTGGGACCTACAGTCCTTTGTCCCGTAGGTGATTTTACTTACTCTAGCGCGGTCATGATACTAGTAAGTTTTCCAAAAATTTAGATGTTGAGAAGAAGCAAGAGTAATTAGCCAACCATCGTTTCGTGCCCTGAGTTCATAATAATTTTCCTCAGCGGGCCAACTCGGAGAGACTCTCAGAGAGGAACAGGCCATAACGACCCATTTGAAATAGTTCCCTTCAAGGATGGCCCACTACAGCCCCGGTAAACCGTCCAAATAAATCTCCCTACGCTTATAATTAGTATCTGATTCTCTGAGCGCCAGCACGCGCTCCCTGCCCTTTACAATACTTCCGACATACGCGGGCTGACGCCAACGGAATCCACTGTGTACTGCCAGAATTATGGGCTCGAACACCTCAACACTGAGACAGAACGCCATGTTCTGATTGCCAAATATATCGGATATTACGGCGCCATTTGTTAGAGTTTTGTCGCGCGATACCATCGACCTTAGCACACTGAATTCCTCCCTCTCCTTGGTATCTATAATCTACGTATACGCCCAGCGTAATCATAACTGTATGTGCTTAATAGACTGCCAATGCATTGAAGGCGCAACCACCTCACTCAGAGCTCCAAGGTCTATTTTGTCTATATGAGACCGTCCGCTACGAAATTAAATCCCCTAGGGTATATAGCGTCTACGCACCGAGCTACTTTTGATACATCATTACACCATCCCGCCACCCCCTCTCTAATCCGTCGCCAGCTCAATATCAACCGGCCCCGGTGGATGCCCCTGCTGCCCCTGCTCCGCCTCCGCACCCATACCATACAGCCGCCCCCACTCGAGCATCACCGCCGAAAAGTAGCAGTCGTTCTGCGCGTCGGTGAGCACGCGCTCGGCGAACACCTGCCCCGCCTGCTGAATCGCGCGCGCCTGGTCGTCGTGTGCGACCGCCCACTCGAGCTTCTCGACGAGATCGGACAGGTCGGGGAGGACGGGGATGTAGTGCTCGAACGGGCGCAGCCAGTCGTTGAAATATTCTGAGAAGACCGTTGACTGGGGGTGCGTGTCAGACAGTACGAATACAACTTGAGATGGGAGCGCACCTTGAAGACAAGCGACCCGCTGCGGAGGAGCCCCAGGTAGCGCCCCGAGAACGAGTTCCCGTCGACGTCGAAGAGGTATTTGTATTTGTACACCTCCTCGCGCGGGGAAGACGACGTCGCGATGCTGTACTCCTGCTTGATGAAGTCAGCGTCGCAGTCCTCGCCGCACAGCCCGTCGTGGAAGCCAGACAGCTTGACGTTCATGAGGTTCTTGTGCTTGCGCCCGATGTCGATGAGCCGGAACCGCGGGAAGGCGTGGTAGTTTTCGCCGTACACCCACCCGCCGGAAGTCATCCCGCGCCAGTCTGGGCCGAGTGAGCAGACAAGTAGGTATATTGTGCCGTACAACACTCACAGAGCTTATCCTCCTTGTTGTCCCAGGTGATGTTGTTCGCGTAGCCGTATGATGGGGACCACCATGAGTCGGTGTAGTAAAACTGTACGCACTTCAGTAATTTGACGCGCGCACGAGAATTCGCTTACCTCGCTGGGAACGAGAATGTCCGCAAAACACGGCGAGATCTTGGTCATGCTCATAACGGGGTACATATCCGTCGTGAAGTCTGTGCTCGAGGCGAACAGCATGACTGCGCGTAGTATCAATTATTGCTCCAGCGGATAGACGTAATACGCACAGCCGCTCGCGTCGTTGGCCAGGCCAGAAAAGCCCGCCGTCCGCATGGGAATGGTGCACTTCATTTCATCTTGGAAGTAGGATCCAGTAGGGCGCGGGGTGTGTCGGAACGGCGTCGAGTCAGAGGCATTTAGCGCCTTGGAGCGCATATCGGGTTGCCGGTAGTTAAAGACGACGCGAGGCTCGTCACGGCCGTTGATGATTATGCTCATGTTGGGCACGAAGGACTCGAACCGTCCAAAGGTCCGCGGCCAGTCACCAGTATAAAGTGTGAACTGCTCGTCTGTGAAAGCGAACTTGTTTCCTGCGAATACGCCCGTCTTCAGCCCGCGGCCTTCCTCTTGAACCTGGGGCGTGGCCTTGTCGACCATCTTCTTGAAGTACGTGGGATCGTCTTTTGCAAGCTGGTAGAACGGCTCAAAGTCGCGCGAGATCTGCGCGTACTCGTCGATGAGACACGAGTGGTCCCGCGCAAATTGGAACCATTTGTCGTATGTTGGAGGCGGCGGGCGGTTATTTCGTAGAGAGTAGCGCGCGATAGCTTGCTCAAGGGTGGAAGATTGACGAGCGAATAGCGCGTCCACCTTGGCATTCGACACATTCCAAAAGTCCCTGGCTGGGCCTAGAAAATAATTAACATAAGTCGGCGGTACAGAGCCTAGTCTCAAAGGTAAAAGGTGTGACACGAAGGGTGCTGCGAAAACCGTTCCTGCCCTCGCCGCGCAAGCGGCTCCCCACTTCAGCCACCACTCCATTCTTGTGTGATTTGGAGGGCGCCTGTCGGGCTCATCGACGCGTCGACGCTCATCGACGCCCGTTGGTCACGGTCACAGATCGAGAAAACAAAGAAAAAGGAAGCAACGCATACCTCGCCGCCGTTTAGGTTCTCTTGAATTGAACGCAGCTAACACAAGGACTGCGAGAACGCCGAAAATGAGGATAATTGGCCAGCTCCGCCGCAGCCGTCCTGGCCGCTGTTCGTCGCCGGAGGCAAATCGTCGCATTTCCTGCTCAATTTCTTGATCATCGTCTTCATACTCCCCATGCGACATACCGCCGTTAACCGGCAGTAATGGGTGGTTATCTCCGTTGAAAAGAGCGACATTTTGGCGCTTGAACGGAAGCCATGCGGACGCCATTCATGGACGGCGGGAAAGAGAGAGTCGGCTGTGCAGGGGGAGAAAGAGAAAGCAGCGGGATGATCGCCATCACAAATTTTGTATTGAAGTTTCTCACAGATGGATAAGTTACCAGGGAAGGGCGCGTAAAATGAGGCGCCCGAAAAAAAAGTGCTCTGAAAAGGCCGGATCGTGGAGACTCACAGATGAATGCACGATGAGCTCCAGGTATTATGTGTCCATCCAACGATAGTAAATTAATGCTATATATAAAAGTACATTCATACACCTTTCCCAACGAGGCCCGCGCGCTTCGCGACCAAACCACCACTCCCCCCGCCCCGCTTCCCGCCCACAGGCCCGCGCCCCGGCCCATCTGTGTCGACTGTCTTCCGCTGCCACTGGTCAATAAGCTTCCCGACGCCCTGGTACGGCCGCTCAGGCGACGGCGAGCGTGCCTCGTCCGCCGTCGCCGTCGCCTTGCGTGAGGGCGGACGCCCCGCCGCGCTGCTGCTGCCCATCGTGTCGACAGACTTGTACGACGTCCGTCGCGCGCGAGGCGCCACAATCTCCGGCTCGCGCTGCGGGGTACCCGTCCGCGGCAGACCCGTGGGCGAGACGCGCGGCGGGAGACTGGCGCCCTTCGACGGGTCGCCGAGCCCCGCAGACAAGGGAAGCCCGGTCGGTCTGCCATTGATTGGACCGACGGACGACGAGCTGGAGGTACTCTGAGTCGAAACCGACGTGAACCGTCCATTTTCCCGAGGGGCCGCGGACGGAACAGACTTTGACGGTGCTAACGGAGGGGCAATGGGGGAAGCAGTGGCGGAGGTAGGGGACTTTGTCGACCCACCGATGGCCTCGTACCGCTGGACCATATCCGAGATGGACGTCCGGCGCATATGCGAGCGAGGTCTGGGCTCCTCGGGAGGCGCCATTGGGTCCGCTGGCTTTGAGGGGAAGATAAGCATTGACTGTGGACGGGGAGAGCGACCGGACGCCGAGATGGGAGTTGTCGGCGCAGACGACTTGTTGGTTCGCGGTGAGCCAGGTTGAGGACGCCCAGAATTCGGCGGCGACAGGGCCGAACCAGCGTTGGAAGGGGGATGGGCAGTAGAGACAGACGCCAACCCGGTCGAGCGCCGTTTGGCCTTGCTCTCCGCCACCGTGGGCTGCTGCTGGGCCGCTGGCATACCCGATCCGAAAACAGCCTTCCGTGGTGTCAAATCGTCCAGCAAACTGGGAGATACACGCTCCTTCTCCTTCGGTGTGGGCAGCGCCAGTCCTCCAGCGCCGCCGTACAAGTCCACCAAATCGTGAACAGAGCTCTGCCGCCCCTTGCGCTTCGGCCGCCCCACCTCCTCCGTCGTCTTCCCCTTGCCCATCGGCGTCGACCTAAACCCACCCACGTCCTCCGGCCCCTCATCCGCACTCGACGCCGACTCCACCTCCCGCTCCTTCTGCATAACCTCTTTCTGCTTCTCAGGCGGCCCCCACCCATGCTCCGACGGCTCGTTGCTCAGATCTATAGCAGGGAACACGCGCGCGGCTCTAGTGGTCGGCGAGGACGGCGTCTGCGGCGACGGGGGGATCTGGTCCCGGATATGGTCGCGCTGCACCCGTATTCCTTCCTGGATATGCAACGGTGCCTTCTCTATGACCGATGCGCGTTTGCTCGGAGACTGCCGCATCACCGGTGTCGGCGCAGAGGGCTTGTAGTCCGTCCCGGAGCTCGAAAACGACTTGTAGTCCCCACCCAACGACTTGTGGTCGGCGCCGGATCCGTACGACGATTTGTAGTCCGTACCCGACGACGCGCCGCCCAACGGCACGCCGTACGTGCGAGTAGAATTCGCAGGCGTGGTCGCAGTGCGCGAGTGGGACGCAGCCATCGGCGTACGCACCTCCTCATCGGGTCCAGTGAGCCAGTCTCGGTTCTGCGTCGTCGACTCCAACGCAGACGGAACACCGCTCGACAACACAGAGCCCGCCGGCCGCGTCAGCGTGGGGCTGCTATCGTTACTGCTGCTGCTCGTGTAGCTCTGCTTGATGGACAACGAACTGCGGTGCTTCCGCGTCAGCGCCGGGCGCGTGCTCTCAACACGCGGCGACGCAGCGGAGGACCCAGGCGTCGCGCGCCCGGCCGCCGGCCGGCTGCTACTCCCCGCGTCTCGGTCTCGGTCTCGCCCGGCCGTCTGCTGCGACCGCGCGCCGTCCGACCCATACGCCGTCGCAGAAACGCTTTCTTTGCGGGGCGGGAGCGCCGGCTGCTGCTGTGTCTGCCCATTCGCCGGGAGCGGGGGAGAGAAGCTCGCGTCGAGCTCTTCCAGCGACGGGAAGCGCGTCTCCGCGGTATCGCCCAGCCCCGAGCCTGGGCGCGACATCGACGCCGGGGCGTGTGAGAGCCACGAGGAGCCCGAGCTGGTGGGCTTGAGCGGGGGTGGATTCGGCGACAGTGACTGGCCCGGCCCTGGCCCTTGCCCTGGTGCTGATAGAGATTGCGGCTGCGGCCGCGGGGAGGGCGAGGGGCGAGAGGGTTTGTAGTCTTTGTAGTCGCCGCCGAGGCCTTCGTACTTCTGCGAATGGCTACTGCTGCTCATGCCCGCCAACCCCGTCCGTAGCAGCCGCGCTTCGCCGAGGGTCGGTGCAGGTCTGTCATTCCCGCCCAAGGACCCGAGCCCTTCGAAGGCGTCCTTGTCCTTCAGGTTACCCCCACGCTGAGACGTAAAAGATCCCGTGAACGCTGGTGGTCTCAGTGGCGGAGGTGAGAAAGTAGGAGCAGCCTTCGCTGCCGATGTAGGCGGCGAGGATTTCGCGGAGGATTTCGCGGCAGTCGAATTCGGGTCGAACGAGTCCCACAACTTCTCCGCAAAGTCGTCTCCGAATCCTTTGCTCGGCGTCGTCGGATTGGCTCCCCCACGGGTCGTCCATGCGTCGTCTAATACACTTCGCTTCGCCGGCGCGCTGGTGCCGCTCTTGACGGTGACCGCATTCCACGCTTTATCCTCCTCCTCGAGCCAGTTCTTGCTTTGTGGCGGCGGAGGTAGGGCACGCTCCTTCTGTGGACTAGCGGGACGCGATCTGGAGGGCGAGGCATGCCGGCCCTCTGTTGTTGGCCGGCCGCGACGCATAGGCGCGATCGCCTCGAGGACCTTGTCGCGTGCTTGCACGCCAGCATTCTTCGCCGGAGATTGCTGCTGCTGCTGCTGCTGTGAGCGGTAGGTAATAGTGCTGTCGAGGGGACTCGACTGGGCGAACTGCGTCTGCTGCGGGCGCGGGGAGAGGGGCTGCGGCGGGGGGATGTTGTATGTGAATTGGGACTTGGTGCCCCGCAACCGATGCACGATCGAGAGCAGCTCGAAGACGGACGGACGCTGGCTTCCGAGTTCGCGTAACATCGATGCTTGATTGATATCCAGTTAGCATGGCAATTTATTTTGGGATGAAGATAATGAACATACCAATGAGAGAGTTCATTTGCTGTGAGTAGACCGGATATGGTGGGATGCGGTATTGGACATTGAGGATGGCCAGCGGGCCGTGTTCCTCGAAGGGGGTGGTGTAGTAGCAAAGTTTGTAGAGCAAGACGCCGAGTGCCCATACGTCACTCTTCTCGTCGACGGCTCGCCGCAGATAGGGATCGACCATTTCCGGCGCCCTGTACTGCAGCGTCGTGTGGCGATTCAGATCGGCTTCGAGGGCGCGGATCTCCTGTGTCGTTGCGGGCGGCCGAGGTGCGACCGTGGTCGCACTGCCAAAATCACACAGCTTGAAAGACGTCGCCGTTGATTGCAGAATATTTTCGACCTTGAGATCCCGATGGAGGAGCGCCGGCCGGGCGTTGTGCATGTAGGCCACGCCCTCGCAGACGTCTACGAATATTTGCAGAATCTCGGCCTCTGTCAGACGCTCCCGTAACCGTCGATTCATCATGTCAATAATTCCGCCCCCTAGCTCGAAATTCAAGCAACATCTTTTGAAGCGCGCAACATGAGAGCGTACCAGGACAGAATTCCATCAGAATAAAGACTTCGTATAAACCATTTGGCATCCTGTGCCATGCCGCATCGATGAGGTGGACGATATTCGGGTGTCCTTTGAGCAGCCGCTGCGTATTCAAGCGGTGAAGCAGCTGCAATAAAGTGGATCTGCCGACTAACCATTATATCGACCTCCTTCTTGACCTCAGTAAGCATAGCGTCGTTAGCGACAGCGATGCGTTTGAGGACGTGGTGTGTGGTGTTGTACACCGGAGTAGCGGTTCTGACGAGGTACACATGGGCAAAACCACCTATTCAAGCAGGATAAGCGGCGGTGGGACCTAGCCAGCGACGGAACCAGCCTTGGGACAAGTAGCGCTCGACCTGGACTGTGTATTTGTTAACTGAAATCGACTGCCCAGGAACCAGAGTGCCCGGTTGCTGGGCCATGGTCGAGAAATCTGTACCACCGCTGACTGAGGCAGCACCGTAGTCTCAGTTCCTAAGGAGAGTTTGAGGAACAGCGCGAAAGGGTAATATTGCACGTGATGCAATGTCGAAATTAAAATTAATTTCAATTCTTTCCATGTCCCTCACATCCACATCGCGTCTGGTACCCCAGATAGCCCACACAAGGAGCATCTCCGGCTCTCCATACGGCCGCACCCATGTTTGGAAGCGCCGAAAACCCGTCCTGCCCAACCCCGTCGTCCCCAAATTCCCCCAGCGCGTAGTCCGCGCCGACGGCTCCTCGTTCGTGCACTGGACGACCTCCCCCCGGTCTCTCATCCGTCTCACACGCGACACCACGAGCAATCCGCTATGGAACACCGGCATGTGGGCCGACGGACGCGGTATGGAGGAGGAGAGCGAGACAACGGGTCGGCTGGGTCGCTTTAACCGCAAGTTCGACGGTGTGGGCGGGAAAGGCGAGGATGTCGACTGGATGGACGGCGCAGAGTCACTGCCGGCCGCAGGGGAGCTCGTCCGGACTGCCTGGGAAACGAAAAAGTCGAAAGACAAAGATAAGAAGAAAAAATGAGCGGTGAGTGTAAATTTTGTTTGTTGGTCTTCCGCTAAACCGCTCGCAGATTAGAGACGCGTTCTTGTAATAATGAGCCTTCAATAATTTACAATAAATACCCGGCACGGTGCATCAAGTGCACTACATATGCACCAAGCTCACGAATCCGAATCTGAGTCTTCCCCGCCTCCTAGCGAATACCTAGCCCCTCCTGCACTCCCGCGCTTCGTGTGCCCCAGCAGCGCCCCGTTCCCTTCGTGCCCGTTCGATTGCGTCTGCGTGAACCTCCCTTCGGGCTTCGACTCCGCGTCTTCGCGGTCTGCCAGGGTGTACATCGGGGCTCCTTCCAGCGATGCATAGCTGTGACGTGAATCAATGAACAGGTGCAAGGAAGGAAAAAAGTAAAGCGCACTCGCGGTCTCCCCCCCGTGGCGGCGTCCGTAACTCAATACACAGCTGGCCCAGTGCGAGCGTCGTCACCGCAATGAGGATGAGCCTGAATGCCCGTAAATGTATTAGTCCACTGTTGCAGTCTCAATGAAGGGAGACAGACGTACCCCGCGTTCAGTGTCATCGCGATTAGCATGTACGCGCTACAAGAATGATTTTATTAGCGGCCAGCGAGTGTAAAACGCCGCCACGCACAGCCGAAGCATTGCCAGCACCCAATACAGTGCCGCGCGCCACAGTGCATTCGCCGCGCGCACCCGCCGTATCGACGCGGGCGCCCACCGCGTCTCGAATGTGTATGTTATCAGCCTGAAAGCGAGTTACAGTATCCGAATGAGTTGATTGGACGTAAAGCCACCTCTCCAAAAGGCATAGCACGGTCGTGAAGAGCGCCCCGAGCACGAAGCCGCCGAAGTAGTCGATCTGGATGAAGGAGAAGAGGACGTGCGTGCCCTGGGAGGACCAGTGGAGCGTGTCGCCTGCGTCGGCCATTCTCAAGCAAGAGCAGCGTTCTCTGTGTCAAGTGGATGATGGTGGAGCTTCTTCTTTCGCAAACCACACCAGTATACTAGGATCGCGAGAAGGCCCTGAGATGAAGCGGTGAAAGTGAAATGAAAGTAGAGACCGTGGGGCGTATGAAGCACTAAAAAAGCTGAGATGGTTATGCCAGCAAACTTGGCGGTCAGGCGGCGTTGATCAGTGACTTCCCAGGCCCAGTGGCGCCAGCGCCAAGTCAGGGCTAATGAATTTGGCTCTGTGGCCAGCCTCTCCGTAGCATTTTGGAGGCGGGGGGAGAGAGACCATTGTGGTATTGTTTAATTAAGCGAGCCACCGGGCTCAATCTTGTCCCTGACCATCACCACCACTGCGCAGCACAACTGAGCTTTCTAGCTTTCTGAGATCTTTCGATGGCGAACCGCGATACTAGGCAGAATCTCAAGCCTGTACTGCCTTTAACTGCTTCTATCTGGGCCATTTCTACCGACTAGGACTCGGAGACGCAATAAATAGCGTCAATATAGTAAAGTCCACCATTTTTAGCAGGCAATTTGGACTTGCACGGACGGTTATGGCGGACGGCACTGCGGCTGTTACCCGTGCGCGACCTGAAGACATCCCCTTGCCGCGCTATTTCTTTCGCCCATATTACCGGTTTTCAATTGTGATGCTGCCACTGGACTCTGGGCGTCCTCGGACTTGGCTTGTGCATGGCGGATAACTGGGCTCGATTCTCTCTCTGGGCGCCTTCGGACTTGGCTTGTGCTTGGTGGATAACCGGGGAAACGACGCGATTCCCGACCCGGTGTACTTGCCGGTTGGACCGTCCAGGATCAGCACTGGGCATGCGTAATACGACGAGAGTCGACCGGCGACATGAAACCACAGGGCAAGACGGCACTGCGACTCAGATATGCCGGGATAATTCCAATGAAGCGCACAAGTCGACGTAGTCGCTCGCGGTCTTTCATGCCAATCTCGGTACTAGTGGGACTGTACTACGAAGTCTAAGCACTCGAGACACAACACGACGGGCCGCTGCGACTATCCACCGTCTTGTCTCCACTATCCCGAATTCCGAGCTGTTCTTCGACCTCAATCCCACTTTCCTTCGATCGCTCTCGCTTGATTCTCCCTTCGCTCATTTCCCCTGGACTCAGTCGGTTGAACCAGCCTTCCAAGCGTCCGCGCCTGGATCCCTCACGGCTGAAGCATCCTTGCAAGGGCGTCTCTGCATTTCTGCTGTATTGTCTGGTGTCTACTCACTCCACAGAAAGCGTCCGACATGGATCTCATTCATCTACGAAGTTGGTCACAGAAGACACGGAGCATTGGGCCACGGCTGGCCTTTTTTATCTTTATCTGAAATACACCATTGTTTGTATCCACCACCACTGTGCCTGTATTGTGATTTGCGCGCGCAAATATGCTGGACCTGTTTCTATGCATTCATCGCCAGACATCCAGCCAGAGCAAAGTACAAACGAAACGGCAAGCACGCCAAAAAAATGGCGGTGGGCTGGTTTGTAGTGACGCGCCGACTGTGAAGGTGCCCCCAAACCCGACGGCACGCAACGCCGCGTGCGATCCGAAGACAATCAATTCACATTATACTCACCCGGAGAAAGGCACCAGTTTTGAGGCGCGAATTTTCAGGCTTCTCGGGAAGGAAACGACCTATCTGGTTAGTTGAAAGTGCGAGGTCTCGACGCGCGAACGTTTGGAGCAGACTGGCATTGAGGTGCTGGGACGCAAGTTTTTGACGCGCATCTTGAGGCCTTGCGGCGCCAGACTCTGACGTGACGCGCATTTTGAGGCGCGAGATCGATGAGTCTTGTGACGTCTTAGCAGTCGATGGGAACTTGAGGATCTGGCTTGAAGCGCGAAGTCTTGACGCGCAATTGATTGGTCTTGAAGCTTGAAGACTTAAAGCGTGAGGTCTTGACACGATCTTTATGAGTCTTGAAGCTTGAAGCGCGATGTCTTGACGCGGTCTTGGTTGGTCCTGAAGTCTTGACGTATCTCGAGGCGCCTTGAGCAGTGTCCCACTGAGGTCTTGAAGTGTCTTGAGCAGCTTCCTACTGAGGTCTTGAGCGGGGTGATGCATGTTAAGCGATCTGCTCGGAGAAATCGTGCTTTCAGAGGGAATCGATCCCACGGCCTCGCTAGTCCCGACTGGGGTGATAGGGGTGACGATGCTGTAGACGCATTACCAACTGCTATGAAGGGATGGAAACATACGCTAGAGCGGTGAATATATGACATCCCTGCCAGTGGCTCCTGGCAATGATAAAGCTGTGAGGAATCATTGAGCGACTTTAATGTATTTCTTATACCTCGGTTGGGCCGCACGATAATTTTCGACAAGACCTTCGCAAGATTACTGCTTTGGGCTCGATATGTTTGATCCGTCCGTAAATGGGGATATCAAACGCGTAGGCGCAGATCCCGCAAATCTTCGCAGATCCTCGCTAATCCCGACACGTACAAGCGCGTACAGTGCCTGTGCAACAGTGGCCAACAGTGCACAAACGTGTCATTCCCAGCCGCTCAGCGGTAAACAGAATAATGTCGTCAACAAGTTATCAGGTTTTTACGACGGGTTTCAAACGGGCTCTGCGACGGAACAAGCCACGACATAAAATTACAGGTTCGAAGTCGGTACATATCTTTCATTGTCGTCAACAGATAACCATTTATATACGTCGAGCTCTCTCCGCAGCTCGTATTCATCACTCAGGCGGCTGCCGCCTTCTCGTCACTCTCCCGTACTTCCGCAGCCTGCGCCTTGTCTTTTTCGTGGAAGCGGTCAACCAAATGCGGGGTCCACTTCGCAGAGTTCCAGGGCTTCACGCCGGAACGATACATTTCGTCAACCTTCATCAGTGTCGTCAGCTAACATTTGCAGTGAAGTTGAGAAACGACGAACCTCTTCCAGACTGAGGCCTTTGGTCTCGGGAATGCAGAGGTATACATAACCGTAACCAAACATCAGCATTCCGAAGAAAATAAGCAAAATGAGGGGACCGATGTCGTTGGCAATGCGCGGGGCAAAGAAACCGAGGAGGAAGTTCCAGAACCAGTTGGTCGCACTTCCGAGGGCAATGGATTTCGGTCGGACACGCAGAGGGAACGATTCTCCAAGATACACCCATCTGTACTCCGTGAGTGATGTAGTACTGTATAGACAGTGGTTTGACTCACGGCGTCGGTCCCCAGAAGATGGAGAACGAGAAAACGTGCAAAACCGCGAATGCGATCAGGGTGTCGCCTTTATTTCGTTAGAAATGAGCGTTAAATGGCCATTCGCTCACCTCCTCGTTTATTTCGAGACGTAAGGAGTTCTTTGGCAGTTCCCGCCTGCGTGGGATGTCAGACGGCTTTCATTAGTTCGTGCTAAGCACATTGACTCACCGGCGCCAAAGTAGCGTGGCCAACGACTCCGGCCTTGTTACACAGTGAAAAAACGTAAGAAACAAGCAAGGTGGGAACATACAACAAGTGCGCAGATGGCTTCCAGTACTGCACCAGTGAGTAGAGACTGAGTAATGCAACAAATGAGAAATTTAGATCCAGTGTACAAGAGATAATCCTTACCCGTCGTCTGCCCCATGTCTTGAGCGGAGATGAGATGAGCACCAGGTGGTTATAATTGAAGACCCACTTCGATCAAATACTACGAAAGAAGAAAGGAAAAAATCAGAGGGAGCGTTAGGAAGTAACCAAATTTCTTACCAAAGCCGGTACAGTTCCAGCGACCGAAACTGCGCCGAGGATCGTCTGGATAACATAGGGTGATAGCCTGCCATCACACATCAGTAATACAAAATCGAACAAGAAAAAATCAACGCACTCTGTTCCGGCGCTCTTGAAGAATGTGTCTCCGTAGTAATCTGGCTCGAGAATCAGTAAGGTACTAGAGAGAGAGAGAGAGAAATGGGCTCACAATAGAAATTCTGGCCGTTCAATTGCTGGATGAACTGTAACATCATGCCGTTTCCTGTTCGCTTCCTGGAAATATCTTCAGATGCATGCAGGAAGACGGAAGGTGGTGAAAAAAACGGACCACATAGAACCCGTGCTTGAGAAACATTCCGCCCACGTCACTTTGCCGCCCGCATTCTCTTCGTTGATTGCAAATTGCAACTCATCCACGGTCTCGGTGACCAGAGCGTCATCGACGGGTACACCGTTCAGCTCGGCAACAACTCGACGGGCTTCCTCGACTTTTCCGTTGCCAAGAAGATGGCGGCTGCAAGGAAATGAACTCAGTGTTGGGACAAGGCAAAGCGTGAAATCCACATACGGAGATTCGGGCAGGAAGAATATACCCGACAGCAGGCCGAGCCCCCAGACCAACTGCAGACCAACCGGAACACGCCATGACGCGGAATTCGCAACAGAGTGGGTTGCCAGGTCAAGGACATAGCTCAAAAACAAACTGAGACGAAATGAGCACGTATTCAGCAACAGTTCAAAATATTTACCCGACAATGATCTGCAGTTGGTAGAGCACGAGGAATGTTCCGCGAAGTGCCTTGGGAGCAGTCTCTCCGTTATAGAGCCTGTTACGGAATGTTAGTATGGCTAATTCCATTACGCCTCATTAGGCCGAGATACTGACGGCACGATGGCTGATTGTTCAAATGAGTTGTAGAAGTCAACTTAACAGAAATTGGACACAACGAACCAGACAGCGCCCCGACACCAAGACCGGCGACGAATCGACCAATAGTCAGTTGTACAATTGAACGGACAGTGCCTGTTTGAATGGCGACTCCAATGGTGAAAATCCCGGACCAAATCAGAATTGAACCACGTCGTCCAAACCGATCACTGGTGAATGCCTGTGCCAAAGCCCCACTGGAGTTGAATTAGAAGCAGAAGTGAGAAGCAGAATGATGAAACCAACACGAAGGTACTAAGAGACAGTCAGCAGTAGTCGCCAAGCAAGAAAGCAATTCCCACCCAGCAGACAGAAGAGACGTGATGATCGACTGGCGTGAGCTGGATAAAAACATTTTGCCGTCGTCTCCGAGTTGGCCAAAGCGGTCAATGAAATCAGGCATGATGAGGCATCCTGAAATGACTCCAATATCATAACTGAGGGGCGAAGTCAGAAAACCGGTTATATGAAGCACTTCAATGTATACCCAAACAAGAAGCCTAGACGCGTTTGATTCTAATGCATAGTTCGGTAAGAAGGGTAGGAAAGAAGTATATAGGACCACGCACAGCTCAAGATTTGAGGGATACCCTACCAAACTCACCTCCTAATATCGCGCGGCATTTAGGCAACTGTTCGCAGAAATTGATACGAGACACGAACCAAAGGCAATGAAAACTGCTAGGAGAGTGGCTCTTCCGGTCGTCGGTACTGCTCTCGCCATCGTTGGAGGCACGAGGGAAAAAGAAGCAGAAGCGCTTGGTTGGGAAGCGGAAGCAAGGACTTTTATACTCTCTCAGCTGACAAGTCGGTCCGAGGTACGAGGAAGCGGAGCGGCAACCCAGCGAAAAAGAAGAGCTCACAGAGCAGGACCTTCCCACACATTATCAGAGGTCCTGACGGCGCCAGCCCGAGGTAGGTACGGGGTAAGTTCAATTGAACTGCTATAGATGGCGGGTTGGACCTTTCTGTGGATCAAATTCACAAGAGACGCGCCAGCAGGTGTCTCTGAGCATTCCCCCCACCATAGTCCAGTTCGAAATTGGTGGGAAAGCAAGGCCGCAATATTGTATGCGATCAATATCATGTTTCCACCTGGGAATTCGTTTTGGTGGCGCCACTAATAAATGGGGCGGAAGAGCGCGAGATAGAGCATCCCAGAACAGGCCAGAACACGCCTCATCAGACGTCTGAGAGAGCCACTGCGTTCAGACCCCCTGTAGACTGACCTGGGTCTACCTTCGTCTACCCAGGTAGACAGGTAGACTAAGGTCGACCTAGGTGAGTCTACGGGGGGTCTGAACGCAGTGAGCGAATGTGGTTACAGTGAATATGTTCAGACGTTCTGACGCATTAAAGGGCACCGACTGCATTGGCTTAGACCTTGCCAGCTTAGATAGAAGCAGAGATAGAAGACGAAGGCGGAAGAAAACGGGGTCGGATCGAGTCGCGTTTGCCAGCTGAACCAGAATCCGAGTCGGTCCTTGGTCGGTTCCCAGAATCAGGTGAATGACCTCAACGAGCATGAGGAGCGTCCAAGGAGCGCCAGGTACAAATCAGCTGGAAGACCAGTAGCGTGAGGCGTCCATAGTACGTATACACTATTCCGCTTTCTCTGTACAACAAGAGTAACGACCATCGACCTCGGCAGTCGCAAGCGATCCAATCGACTGCTTGAAAGCTCTGGCCTGAAGGATCGGAACGATAAATAATTAATAAATAGATGGAAATCAGGATGCCGGCGCTCCCTTCAACTTCGGGGCACGCCGCTGCCTGGCCTCTTCCAGTTTCTCGGACGCCTTCTGCTCCCTCCACTCGCAGTCTTCCCTGTACTCGCAGGAACTGGCAACCGATGTCAGCATTCGGACGATTCGTCGAGTATACTGAGAAACTTACAAACACCGGCCCGTCTGGCGGTCAGAGACGCCTCTCGCCGACCTCTTGCCTCGCCACCAGTCGAGCGCATTATTGAGATAAGTCTCGAGGACCGCGTCGTCCATGGTGAACTCCTTCGTTCCTATGATTTCTGGTCGTGCGGTCCCCGTTTCCGGTGGTGGAGAGGAGTCCGCGGCCACTGTTAATTGCCGTCCGTCAGAGAACGAATGAAATGGAACGATGGGAAAGCTCACGATCAACAACGGCCAATGTAGGCTCTCTTCCCCATACACCAGCAGTGGAGCTTCCCCCGTTTTGCGGACCCGGACCCGGGGTACGAGTAGAGCCTCCAGCTACTAGTGAAAGGCCCAGACCTCCGTGGCCCTGCACATCCGTTTGGTCCAGATTGGAACTCCCGGCTTGTATATCTGCGGCCGCAAACGCCGCACTTTCCCTAAGCGCGGCGGCGAGTTGCCCCTCGAACACGTCTTCGAGGCTCATTGCGATGGCTTTGGTGAGCTCATCGTCTTCGCTGGTGGCAGGCGTCTTCTCCCGGCCTTTTCTCTTTTCCCTGCCCCTCGAGTACTTGTTTTGGGACCGGTAGATTATCTCCAGCGTGTCGTCGACCGGGGGCAGATCCAGCGCGGCAAGCTTCCTTCTCAGGAGAACGACCACGTCGTCGAGACATTTGAGGGGAGACTCGGTGCCGCCCAGTAACTGCGCGGTCTGCAGCAGAAACACCTCCGAGAAAGTAGCGGTAGAGTCCACCCCCACAAGGGGCCAGAACGCAGCAAAGTCGAACAGGGTGGCAGAGTCGAGGAGGCGGATGAGGAGGCGGTGATAGAGCATCACCTGCAGCCGCGCGGGCTCGGCATCCTCGTCAGATGGGAGTGAAAAGGACCGCCGCGTCTTTGTATCAATCAGACGGATGCATCGTCGAGATGGGGTGGGAGCGAGCAATGGTTTGGGCTCGCACGATGGACTACGGCACGCTCGTTTTTGGGGAGGGAGAGCCGAATCCGAAGGGCGTTTCGTCCCGGTCTCAGGCTCCGATCGGTTTCTGATCAAGAGCTCGTCCTGCGCAAATGAAAAGAATACTCAGCACCGCTACAGGTAACTGACTCACAATGATCCCAATGACGACCACACCGTCCACAACCCCAAAAACAGGGATCTCACGCTGAACATATAGGATGAGCAACAATTCAGCGACGATTCGCCGACAACATACGACGCAGCGTTCTACTCCCAGAGCTGCCATAGAGGCCAGGAAATTTATCAGACTAACAAAATCAGCTAGGGTAACCATGATAAAATCACGAAACTTACCGGAAAGCCCACCGCTCCTCCTCAGTTGTGACCAATACTGTAATTTCCTCAGGTTGCAGCTCAAGTTCGAGCTCCTTGTGAATGAACTGAAAGGTGGCGGGTCAGTAAATCAAAAAGTAAGCGCAAATAGCACAACCTGTCCTCGTTTCGTGGTCTTGTCGTTCCGCGCGGCAACCTCTTGTTCGACAACAATCTCCTTGCCGCTTTCTGTGCGAAACGAAGCAGGTCGGTCCGTCAAATTCCGGAACCGTTTCTGGCGCATCCCGTAGTCGAATTGAACTTCACACCTGAGTCGAAATGAGTTTAAGCTGTTCGAAAATTCGGTAGTACAAGCTCACCATGCCAAAGAAATCAAGTCGGTAACGGAGAGGGAGCCTGCGCGGCGATAACGGTTGATTGGACTGCCCTGTTCCTCACTATCGCAGGATCCTTCCAGCTCGATGGATATTGAAGGCATCGCGGAGTCATCTATATGACCCAGCGTCGGCAAGCCCGCAACCGCGTCTGACGCGCTAATAGCAGCATCTAAACGCGCAAAATCCTCCTCTGTAAGGTCAGCAAAGTCGTTGTATGCCTCGTATTCAGAATCATCGGACATGGAAGCGAGCAGACGGCTCCCAGAAATGTGTGGTGGCGGCAAGAGAGGAGAAGCGGTGAGTCACATGACCGCATTGGACTGCACGCAAAAACTTTGTTGAAAAAGCTCTCAATAAATTCATCCTTCTCCTCTTGTCAAACTTATATACATCTAAGTATCGATTTTACTTCAGAGAAATTTTACCGTCCTCGCGAAATATTTACATCGCGCGTCGTCGGATTTGTCCGAGCTTCAGTTCCAGTAACTATGCGAGCGACAATAGATATCCCTCCCTGGAATGGTGAGACCAGCTATTACATTCGGACAAGAGTTCAAAGGTCCGCGAAAGGACGTATACAGATTCCATTAGAAAAACACCAGTCTAGACCGCTAAGACTAATACGAAAGATGTCTGCCCCAAAACTACGGATGCGGGCGAGAACCTCGAGAAATCAAGGGAGCGCCGCGCCCAACTCTGGAGGGGCGTGTCGCCAGACTTCCCGTGGGTCTGCACGGCGCCAGAACGGCGTCGCGCAGCGAGAAAACTGGTGAATCCATCTTCCACGAACGTAACAGGCCCGAAGCGTTGGAGTAGCTCGAGCCTTGACTAGGTTTGTGGGACCATGAGGCAGGGAACTTAGGAGAGAAACAGTCAGGAAACAGTGCTCAGATTGCAGGAAATATCATTGCAAAGAGAGATCATGGTGGAAAGGAGAGAGAATTGAGAGCGAGAAAGAGACTTTTTTCGTGGGAAACCGGCACAGCCTATACAGCCATCAACAAACGCGCTTAACACCTGCCACCACGAACCGCGCGTCCAGCCGGGTCTTGCTCTGTAACCTATTCCAACGCCAAAGGAATAATTCCTCCCTAATGAATCAAGGAACACTACCTGTTGCCACCGCTCCCAAACCCAGGTCTAATGGATCCCAGAAATCTAATAGACACCGGAAATCTAATGCGGAGAAGGCTGTGTCGGAGCAGGAACATCTTAGTCTTGTCTTGACCGCTGCAGAGACTGCTGTCAACATTCTTCGTCAGAATAACCTTCCCGCTGCGATCTTTGGTAGTCTCGCTTGCAAGCTTTATGGAAATTCTCGTTGTCCCAAGGTATGCGTGATTTTCTGAAAGACAGCGCGCAAATAGCTGATGAAATGCTTCCGCAGGACGCAGACATCCTCGTCTTGACGTCCGCCAGCGACATAACCGCAGAAATTCTCAAACAGCTTCTCGTTGCTGCGGCTCCGCGCCTTTTCTACCTCAAGAACTCCCGTGATCCCGCTGCCACCTACCGCATCCTCTGGTTCCGCCAGCGGCCCGGCCGTCGCGAAACTAAAGTCGACATCCTGGTCCCAGGGCCCATGTCTCTCCCACTCATCCCCCTCCCCCGCATCCGATGGGTTTCCGGCCTTCCTCTCGCCCCATTCTGTTTCATCTTGCTGCACAAGCTCAAAGGGTGGGCGGACCACCGCGACGCGCCCGAGGGGTTCAAGCGCGCGCGACAGAGCACAGACGCCGCTGATGTTCGCCGCCTTCTCGACATCGTGACCGAGATGCGAGTTCTTCAGGCTGCGCCGTCGTGGAAGGAAGATCTCGAGCTGTTCGACGCAGAGCTGCAGGCCGACTCGGTGGTTCGGGTGCAGCAATATTGCGCCGAGTTTCCTGGGCGGGCAAAGCGGTGGCGATCGTTGGGGTTCGACGTTCCGGAGCCTGAGGCCGCCCCCGCCGATACCAAGGTCGATATTGTTGTTGCTCTGGATCGCCTGAACTTATGAGACCATCTATACGTTAATCTGTTGTATTATATCCCGTTTCCTGTAGCTTTCCATTTCTGGGATAGGGGCTACGCTAGATCAATAATATTTGTCTCGCTTGGCTTTTCTCCTCCCCCCACCATGGTTTCCCCTCAGGCTCTATGTGCATTGTGGACGACCATTGTCCACATACATCATATTAGCTTCGGTGGTCCCTTAGGTGGTTACGGCGCTGTTGCCAATCTGAGCCAAACCGCTGCCCGTGCCATATATATGTGTACGGCCGACGCGAAGTTGTTCTTGGCGACAAATTGCCTTCGTGAATCTATCACTCACCTCACGCTGAATTCGTAGTGGCCTCTTTTTTCCGATTTCATCTATACAAAGACGGCGAGACATCGAAACGAGATGGACATCTTCTGTTGGGGCTCTGGAACATCAGCGGGCCATGGAACAAATATAATCTTGCTGGCTTCCTGCGCCACTCATGAGGTGCATTACATACAAGTCTCGACTCGGGCCTTCCCAATGGTATATAAGTAGGTGCAGACTGCTTCTAGTATCTTGCTTTCTGCCGTTCCTATCACGATGGCATTCCCACCTGACGAAGTTCGTATATTGTGCTCTACTGCGTCAAAGTCGTTGCTCACGGTGACCTTGTCTAGTCAAAACTGGTGTCAATATTTGTGCAGTCCATTCTATACGGTAGGGACTCTCTCAAGTTCCTCATTGTGATTATCTGACGCTCATCCCAGGCGCTTATTCTGTGCTGTTTTTCACGACGACATGGATGCTTTTGAGCAGAGCACCTCTTCGGAGAACCATGATGGGCATATCGCTGTTGATGTTCGTCGTTGCTACGATGGTATGGTCCTTGACGCTTCCACGTCCTTGAAAAACTATGCTGAACCATGAGGAACAGCATGTCGCAGTCAACTTCACCCGCATCATCAAGGCCTTTATCATCTTCACTGGTGCGACTGGCGGCCCTGCAGCCTTCTTCAATCAGCTGGCCGAGTTCACACAGATGTTCGGTAGCACACTCTATGTCATTCAGACTCTGGTGGGCGATGCGTTGGTCGTAAGTATTCTCTCGCAAATGTAGTGTAGACAGCCACCTAACAGTGACGTCTAGTTGTATCGATGCTACCTAGTCTGGGAACGTAAACTCTGGGTTATCGCATTTCCGTTTGCGCTACTCCTTGGCAGCACCGGTACGCCCATCTACCCGGTACTTCCCCGTGCCGGCTGATGTTCGCTACAGCTACGGGGATCGGGATCCTGTGGGCCTTCGATAAAGTTGGCAAAGCCGAGATTTTCGCGGAGGAGCTCTCTCACTGGATCACCTCATTCTTCTCCATGACATTCGCCACGAACGTGATATGCACGGCCCTCGTCGCGTACCGCGTGTGGGCCATCAACAGAAAACATGTCTCGTTCCGCGATCGGAAGCTTCGGCCTCTCATGCTCCTCATCGTAGAATCGGGCGCCATATACAGCGCCACCCTCATGGTGCTTCTTATTTTGTACAACGTGGACTCGTGGTTCCAGTAAGCTCCCGCCTTTTCGCTATAGTATGCCGCTTATCACTGTACACAAGATATGTGGTTCTTGACGCCGTGTCCCCCATAGTTGTGAGTTTCAAGCAGGATTTTGGTGTAATTACCTTGCTGATGCCACGGTACAGGGCATCGTCTTCTCCGTTATAATACTGCGTATCGCGCTCGGAATATCAACGGAAGATGGCGAAACGGCACTTATTGGCGCAGAAGATATACGGATGTCGCGGATGCAATCCACAGGGAGCAATCATAAAGTACACACGTTTGATCATGATGTTGTCTGAGTGGCATTTGTATGCAGCTGAAAACATAAATAACATTTCTGGCATGAATGAACGGAGCTACTCTGCACGGCAATTGACACGGTAAGCAAGAGATTCGGTATAAATAACATTCCAGCGTCTTAGACAATATCGTGCGTGGTCTCGATTTGAGACTCTTGTTGCTGTTAATCAAACCAATGAGCAAAGATTTCGCAGAAAAGTACACTGCTTCACCTTTTCCTTCCCCGTCGGTTGGCTGTTCTCTGGTTCATACATTCCGACGGAGGCCATTTCGGTCTCAGTCTCGGTCGGACCACCTTTCTTAGTAAACAGTATCTGCGTCACGACGCTACCTCTTGTATTGTCCGATGACCCGCTGTGGGGGGTCCTGCGCGAGCTGCCGTTTGTATACGTATGCTGTCCGTTCATTGTCGTGAGCCCCAATCCAATCCGCACAATTATCATTGAGAACACAAGGCCCTATGTACAGTGAGTATCGACTTGAGACGGAGTCAGTGTGACGGCACTTACAACGATAGGTGATACCTTCAATTTTCCAAATCAATGAGTGTGGTGACGGATACAGAGGGTATACTTAACGTACCGCATCGAGGAGGACATATCTTGAGCGGGAAGTCAGTATTGACCGCCGAACAAACAGACGACCGGAACTACTGACTGGAACCAGGACTCCGTCTTGTACAGAATCAGAAGAGTCATCAGCGTCGCCGAGTAGATTGCTCCAGACTCGATGACCAATAGAATAATGGGATTGATCACAGCTTCAAGGTGATTCAAGCCGAAATCCTTGACTTGTCGATTGATGTCCCATAGTCGGTATGCAACCAAACCTGTGAAATAGGATCAGTAGCTACACAGAAGAAGGCAATATAACAAACCCACCGGTGCAGATAATATTCGTAGCGAGAGTGACTGAAAAGAATGACAGGATCCAGTGTTGCAATTGAGTAACGAAGATCTCGGCTTCGGGCACGACCACTGCAAATGAATACAGTATTCCAACACCGGCGGCTAGCCGACGCATACAGTGAGCGGGAGTACCGACACATGCGACCGGATGTTACATACTTGCACTTCCCAGTAGAAGAATAAATGGGAACGCGACAACTTGCCACTGCCTTCCCCACACAAGGTAGCATCTGTAAAGCTGTAGAGACACTTAGCCCAAGGTCTTCCATAATGGCTACGGAAAGCTTACCACCACACTGTCTCCCACCAATGTTTGGGCCACGTAAATCGCGCTTCCAAATATCTGCGTAAATTCGGAGAGCTTGTTGAAGTACGCGGGTGTACCGCCAGGCTCGTCTTTGTAAATAATGAAAGCTCTCAAGATGCGGGTGTAATTGACCCCAATGTGCTGCGTGGAAGTCACTGGTCAGAACCCGGTTTCCGAAATGCAAAAAAGAAAGAATCAGCACACCATCGTTGCCAGCACAAACATAACAATGGAGAATCCAAGCATGGGTTTGTTCACTGGCTCGTGCTTCGGTCGCTTGTACAGAAGCACCCAGCAGGTAAGGATAAAAACAACTGTGTAGGCTCCTGCGCGACAATGAACGGGCGCGTAATCCGTAGTTCGAGCACTACATACCGTACAACAAGGTCTGAATGAAGATCGACACGAGTTTGGACTGAGCAAGGGTAAATTGACTGGCGACGCGAAAATAAACGAGACCGACCTCATCTGGGGGGAAAGCCATGTTGCAGCCCGAATCTTTGAGAGATGGGAGGTGCGCATATAAGTACCACACACATTAACGAGCGCAGACCAAACCAGGAAACAACTTCACTCAAGGCCTGGGAGAGCTGCACGACAAGTAGGGGAAACGACAGCGGGAAGACATCAGACAAACTGCGTAAGACCGTGTCCTTGGGTCTCTGGAGATATCAGACGTAATGAGAAGACGGAGTCCGAGAAGTAAGACAATCGAAGCTTGGGCGATGAGAGCTAGGACACATTTGAGGGTAAATGGTCCCTAGATGGTGCTTACGAGTTCCTGAAATGGCTCTTGTCGATGCGCAAGTCGTGATACCTCTAGCAAAGTTCGTTACTTATGTAATAGCGCTGTGCGACGCACATTCGTGATACGTAGCAGCAACGCTGTACTTACCGCCTAGTGATCTTCTTGGCTTGGCAACAGCCACAAAGCCCAGGCCGTGGCTTGCCAAGCCAATCCTTGGCTTCGGGTCCTATGTTATTTAAAACTTTTCCCATGGACCCACTCACTCCTAAAAAGGAAAGTTTGTCATTGGGTCTGACTACGGGAGACTAGCTTCGGGTGGGCTTGGGTGACCGAAAATGTATGATATGCCGTGATTTGCTGTTCCGTCTTGAAGTAGGCTCCGCGAGGAGGATGCTGATGGGCGGGAATGAGGCAATGGCAAGCAAAAAGGATGGGATGATCTGTTAGTGGAGGACCCTAATAATTATGACCGGACTATCAACGGACTATGCATCTCCCCGTGGAATGAGACCTCGTGGAATGAGACGGACATGCTCCGGTCACAGCGGTAAAATGGGTTGGTCCGTAGCATAGTACATTTGACGTCGTACTAGGCCTGGCTATGTTCCTTAATGGGACCGCCGCGGCTGCGGTTAAAACACTCCTTCCTTCCTTCCACGACGTACAGTGATGCCCCGCGCCCAAAACGGATCCACGAAATGCCGTCGGGTGAGTAATGAGAATAAGAAGGCATCTGTAAATGGCGAAAATTGACACAGGTGCCTGCTCGACGTGTCATTGGTCGTTGATTGGCCGCATGGAACTTTCCTCACACTCAATGCATTATTCCCATATTACATACTCAATGAGCCATCACCCCGCCCTCAACCATGCTCCAGCCAAGCTGTTCATATGTCCACCCAAAGCACGAGCCTCCCAAGTCAGATGAATGAAAACCGCAGATGCTGCGGTGCATGCCGGGCTTCTCGTGGATCCTATCAAGAACTAACATCTCTTCGACAGAGAGATATATGAACTGCAGTAACACATAACTCGTGAGCGGGAGTCAGAATGGAAGTTCGCCAACCCACTGTCATGTTCTCTCTGAGACGCTCATGGTTTGACGTCTTTGGGATAACAGATGTGCCTCGCTGAACCCCCCAGCTCAGTATAACCTGTGGACCAGTGACGCCGTGGGCATCGGCAATTCGCACGACATCTGGGTCGGAAGAGAATTTATTCTTGCCAACGGGACTGTACGCGGTCAGAATAATTCCATGGGCTCGACAGAAGGCAAGGAGGGAATGCTGCGGGAGCAGAGGATGCATCTCCACTTGATTAACGGCCGGCACTATGCGGGCGTCTTCCAGCAAGATCGTCAATGTCTTTTCGCTGAAGTTGGATACGCCGATGCTCCTAACGCGACCTAGGACACCTTGAGCGGAAAACAAGAACATGCTATGATCCGAATTTACCTGAATCTAAAAGTTTCTCCATGTCTCTCCATGTGTCACCGATTGTAGGGCTTTCTGAAGGCTGTAGGACTCTTCCTGGAGATAAATAAGAGAACCGGCAGGGACCATCAGAAGGAGAAGAACCTGATATAACGGCCTGAGGCCTTGCAGCGCGCTCTCAGTCCATCAATCGCGTCGGAAACACGGAGCTCACCAGTGTATGAGGTAAAGGTCTATATAATTGACACCAAGCTTGGCAAGACTCTCGTTTAGTGCGTCGGAAACACGTCCATGGTCACATTGGCTGTACGGAATGAGCAGAAATCACCGACCGAGACGAGACGAGTTACGTACTCGAGTTTTGTGGTGATGAAAAGGTCTTCCCTGGGAACACCGGATTCACGGATTGCTAAACCGACAAACTCCTCGTTGCCTGCTCATCATGGTCATGATCAACAGACAGGAACGGTCGCAGCAAAAGGTATACCGTAGTTGCTAGCCTGAGAGTCAATGTTTAGGATTAGGCTTGGATTCCATATACTGAATATCTGTACCGTGTCAATGTGTCTATACCCGATCTTCAAGGCCTCTTTGACCATGGCGTAGCAGTCGGCACTAGCAACGCCAAGTCCCATCCAGCAACTAAATCATCAGAGGGTCAGAGTGTGGCGCGGCATACTGAATTCTAGACAGACCCGACGCCGACTGAAGGCATGAGTAGGCCATTATTGAGCTTCAAGGCCATTTAAGTATAAGAAGCGAGGATAAACGAACTGAACTAAGATGACTGTTGGGTGACCCCCGATTATCATTCTCCCGAAACCCGTTTCCACGCCACCCTGACTCGGGGAATTCGGAGGGAAGGAAGGAAGGAATATTTTAACCGCAACGGTCTCATTAAGGAACATAGCGGGAACAGACACCAACCCATTTTACCGCTGCATGTCCGTCCACGGATTCCACGGATTCCACGGAGAGATGTGATTTCGGAGTTTTCAGGTGCCAAAATTGCTACGGGGGATCCGCGCGCTCCCATTGGGCGGCGAAGCCGCCGCGTATCAATGTAGCGGAATGGGGCTACGGCGTCCCATCCCCCCACACGACGAATTCAAGCTCTGTTAGGCGGAGGCCATCAATTGATCACAACTTTTCCGACGCGACGCCGACAGGTGAGAATATTCTCACCATCTCGCTTTAAAGCACTCATGGTGTAGCGGACTAAAATATCACCATACTGCTCTATCGTTGACGGCGATGTCCGGACCCTCCAAAAATCCCACAATCTTGGAAAAGATCTATGCTCAGCGACGGCTTGACGTCGAGCAGGCAAAGGCAACGCCTGGAACGAGCTTCGAGGACATAAACACATATCTCGCGATGGGCTTGGCCCCAAAGCTCATCCCTCTCGTTCCGCGTCTGAAAACCAATCCGTCGTCATCCAGCACCAATCCCTCTCTCTCGCTCATGGCCGAAATCAAACGCGCCAGTCCGTCCAAGGGTGCAATCGCGATGGACACGAACCCTGCCCAACAGGCGCTCAAATACGCCGAGGCAGGCGCTTCTGTCATCTCCGTCCTTACCGAGCCGACCTGGTTTAAAGGATCTCTCCTTGACATGCGCCTCGTCAGGCAGGCTGTCGATCAGACACCAAATCGCCCTGCCATCTTGCGCAAGGAGTTCATCTTTGAAGAGTATCAGATCGCAGAGGCCCGGCTGCATGGCGCCGACACCGTGCTGCTGATTGTGGCCATGTTGACCCACGAGCAGCTGACGGCGCTCTACAAGTACTCGTGCTCCTTGGGTATGGAACCGTTGGTTGAGGTGAACAACCAGACAGAGATGATGAGAGCATTGGAGCTCGGGGCAAAGGTCATTGGCGTCAATAACAGGAACTTGCATTCCTTCGAGGTCGATCTGGGGACAACAACCAAACTAGTCGATCTGGTGAAGGAGAAGGATGTCATTCTGTGTGCATTGTCGGGTATCTCGGGACCTCAGGACGTGCGCGTCTACAAAGAGCAGAGTGTCCATGCTGTCCTTGTGGGAGAAGCATTGATGCGAGCTCAGGACACCACGACGTTTATTCGAGAGTTGTTGGAATGGCCAGCTTGATGTGTAAAGAGATTTGATACGTTCTCTGTACGATAATAGCCCAATGGGGGCAAATAAATTGCGGTACTGGAAGTGATGCGTATAACAATTAGGTATGAAGGTGAGGCTACTTTAGCTTGAAGTACTTAAGTACCGTATTCGCCAAGGCAGCCCACGATTGGCTTCCATGGTGACAAACTGACTTGCCGAGTATCTGTTATCCCGACCCCAAAGGAAGCATGTGTCACTGAAGTGCATCTCCGAGAGTTGACAGCAATCTCAATGGATTTAAGCTGTGGTTGCACACGACCTTCACAAGAAAGTATCTCACTAGATCTCACTATCCTGGAAGAGATGAGTAGAAATCACTTTGAGCGAATGAGGGGTAACGGATGGACCAGATAATATGGTGCACTGCCGCAGGGAATAGAATGAAAACCGGCGATGCGTTTTTGGAGCATGGGTATGAGTAACCGGAAAAACAAGATGCTGTGAGACGTGTACCAAACCGAGTGGGTGCATCTTGCCTTGATCTTGCCGAGAGTTGACAGCAAACTCGACGGGCGCGGAAAATCGAGGTAATAAACTGTTTAAACATCTATGCTTGTTTCAGACATCGCGGCATCCTATGAACACGGGAGTCGAGCCAGAGAAGACGCTGGAAAGCGTGCCAATCCGTCAGTGATTTGATCAATGAAAATTTGGACGACTGGCACCAAGGCTGTGGGTATCGGATCCAGAACTTACCGACCTTCCCGGATCTGAGGAGAGTGGAAGAATTTGGAGGACGCTCGGAAGCGCTCATGAAGCACATCAAGGCATCAAGTGATTGGCAGCGGAATGATCGGATTCATCTGTGGCGAGCAGAACTGAGTCTGACCCAGGGGGAGACCACTAAAAAGATTATTAAAATCGACTGGTACTGTGGTCTACTGTTTGGAATTTGATGGCAACTGATCGGCCACGCCGCCGGCATCAAATCCATCAATTCGCGTCGCGCTGGTCTACAACGTGTTCGCATGGCTGATCAGTTACCATCAAATACCAAACAGTAGACCACAGTACCAGTCGATTTTAATAATCTTTTTAGTGGTCTCCCCCTGGTCTGACCTACTTGATTTTTGAAGGCGCGTTCCCGACATATTTTGACCCTCCAAACGCACCCGGCTCGTCCATAACACCTACCTCTTGTCGTGCCAACTCATCAAGGTCGGCAAGGCGAAGAAAGTCAAGATCTCGGACGAGCTCGCCGCGCTTGGGTTCTATGCGCGCAGCATGAAGCCTTGGTCGAAGGACTGGTTTAGCGAGAGTACTAGTGCGTTTTTGTACGCGTCGCGCACGTCCTCATCAACATCTCCGAGTCCGCCTGCGGCGCGCTCGACCTCCTTGCCCCAGCTGATCGAGCACGGCAAGTTGCGCGTTGTTTCCCTTTCCCTCTGCTTTATCTCGAAGCGAAGTGCGATTGACGCTGACCTGGCATTCATTCCACGCAGGGCACGCGCATCCGCTCCGGCAACCTCGACCTCCTAAGCGAGTTCGGACGGGACAACATGGTCTGTGCGCAGGTGGACCAATTGGCGCAGGTGCGTTGCTCTCCTCCTACTTATAAGCCATAACTTATAAGCCATAACTGTCCGACTGACCCTCGCTCCCAGGGCTGGCGCCGCGTTCGTATGCTCGACGGGCAAGAACTCGAGCGCGATCCTCCTTGTACGATTCGGTATTTCGCCGGTCGAGTAACGACGTTCTGTAGGACCTCCACAGCGTCGCAAGTCTCGAATAGAGAATAACAAAACAATAAAGTCGACCGAGAGACGGAAGAATGAATGAAAAGAGAGGGACCTGACATAATGCCCGCCAGCTGTCCCCCCGCCGCGCGCTCGATCCCCTTCGTCATCCTCTCCAACTTATTCACCGCATCCGCCTTCTTGTTCGTCCGAGCCCTTCCCGCGCCCGAGCCTCCAGCATCCTCCTCCTCCTCCGCATCCCCCATCCCCTCCATCCCCTCGTCCTCCTCCTCCTCCTCCGCATCCCCCATCCCCCCCATCCCCTCGTCCTGCACCATAAACTCCGCCACGAACCCCGCCACCGCCTTCTCCGCCACTTCGCTCTGCGCGCGCGCGCCCCAGCGCCACTCGTACGTGTGCTGCCCGCCCGCGTCGTCGTCCTGCGCCTGCACCGGCGTACGCTTCGCCTTCGCACCTCCCTTGTTCGCGCCGGCTCCGTCGCCGCCGACCTGCTGCCGGTCGAGGAAACCCTGCCGGATGAGGAGCGTGAGGTACGCGTCGAGGGAGAGCGTGCGGTGCGTCGAGGCGGTGGAGAAGCCGATGGTGCCCACGGCGGGGAGGCGCAGGCGTTTGAGCGTCGCGCGGAGGTCGTCGGGATCCACGAGCATGGGGAGAGCGAGAACAGTGGGGAGGCACTTTCGGTCGCCCATGATGCGTCCGCTGACGAGGGTGAGCGCGAGGACGACGTAGAGGACGCCGAGCGCCCCGACGTGGTCTGCGCTGCTCCACGAGATGATGCTCCCGTACGCGGTCGCCCCGCTCCCGATCTCATCGTCGTCGCCGCCGTCGTCATCCGATTGCGCGTCTGCGGCCTCTTCCTCCATGATCTCCTCGCGCGTGAGCGCCGCCTCCTCGATGATGCGTTCGTTCAGTACGGAGCGCAGGATGTACGACTTGGAACCGGCGGCGGCGGCCGCGGGCATAGTCAGCGGATGGCATTTGGACCAGAAAAAAAGGCGTATACTTCTTCTTGACGCCAGTAGCCTTGCGCGCCTCGTCGAGGTCGTCCTGGTTTTGCGTGGCCGGCGCGGCACCGTCCTTGTCGAGCTCCGCTCGAACGCGCAGCTCAACGAGCTCCATGCCGAATGTATTGCGCAGGATGTTCTATGCCATCGCGAAGACGCGGTTGAAGGCGCGGGCGTTGGAGCCCAGAGCTGGGATACGCGGGTGGGTCGGTATTCTTGCATATTTTCCAGAGACCACCGACCTTTCTTTGAGATCTCGTCTCGGCGGAGGGGCACGCGTTTGTGCTCCGCAAACATGGCCAGACGGACGAGCACGTACGCCGCGCGATCGAGTTCCTGCATAAACAGAGAAAATGAGAAAGATTCATCCTCCCCAAGATTTGCCGCCTACGCTTTTGCCATCGCCCTCTCCCTCGTCGTCCTCGTCGACATCCATATTTCGGCCCTCGTCTTCCTCCTCCTCTTCTTCATCTTCCTCTTCCTCCTCTTCGATGCGTCTTTTCTGGGAGCGCGCGGGCTGACTGGAACCCCCGCGCGGGCTTTTGGGAGCGTATCGTCGTGCGTGCCATTATGCCAATTTAGCGGATTTTGAACGCGTAAACTCGAAAATAGATCGGACAAGACTTAGAGCTTAGAGCTCAGCGCGACCGCCCGGAACCTCTCGGAGCTCTCTGACAGATCGCCGATCCGACGTCGGCGAAACATCGGATCACCCCACACTGGTAGCGTTTAGCACTCGAATAGAGACTTCGTTGGCTCAAAAGCCGCCTTGAAAGGCGTTACAACGCACCAAAAATCGTGTAATTTGGTGTGTGCGGAGGGTTTGGCCGTCTGCCCCGTCCCGGCCGCTCTGGGCTCTTGCGTGCAGCAAAGGTGGGTAAGAGTGAATCGGGAGGAAACGGGACATGGGAAGGCCGAAACCGCAAGGGCTACGCTGTAAAAACGCGTGTAACCGACAGACGATCCGCTCACATCACGTGTATTAAGTGACAAAAGCGTTACTCCATGGGTTTGACGTACATACTTTATGGTAAGTACGAGGGAGACAATCAAGGCAGACGGCGCATGGACCTCAAACGGGAATTCAAACGAGGAAGAGCAGATCTAAATTGGATTATGGATAGATATATGGACAGGAAGAAATAGATAAAAAACAAAATACCGAAGGCAGCGCAGCGACGATAGCAGGTCGGACACGGAAACGGCGCGGGACTGAGCAAAGCCCGCATCCCACTACCTTAATTATCATCATTCAATCCTCCGATCCTCCAAGACAAAAGGGAAGACATGCCGGAAACGGAACAACGAAGATACAGTGCGCCTCTCGCGGAATCCGACATACGACGTCGCCGACATCCGCGTCCACGGTGCACCAAGGTGGATTCGGCGAGGCGGTGTCCGTGCACGCCGCCGCTTCCCCATCCGCCTAGCCACCCATCGCTCCACGGCGCACGCGTCAGCGGCTACGGCGTTGACGCGCACCATCTCCGCGCGCACTCTCGTCCCCGCTTCCCTCGGGTCGCGCGTACCGGCTGCGCGTCCAGAGGTAACCATCGCAATGGCCCCGTACAGCACGCCCTTGCGCCTCCTACATCACGCCACATCGAGACGACGACCAGCGCACCCTCCCAACCACGGGCGCCGGCGCGAACGATCCCCATCCACATTCCGCCACCACCGCCATCTCACTCCTTGCACTACACTCCTGCTCATGCACTGTGAGTACTCGGCGCCGCGCCCCCTCAGCGTCGAGATGTACGGCGTGCACACCATCCGTATATCGCCCGCCGAAAGAAATGGAACAGGAAAGGGCCGACGGACCAACACTCGTACGCGTCTGCGTCCGCCTCATTCCACCTTCACGCGTGCGGCAGGCGCGGATGGGAGACGACGCGAGACCCGGGACTTAGGGTTGTGGGAGGAGAGACGGCCTACCAGCACCCAGCCGGACGTTATTCATACAATTCCTCTCCTGCCTACGTGTCCGCGTCGAGTGATTGAGAGCGGCAGAGCGGGTAGGAGAGTCACGCTAGGACACGGAAGTGGGATGGGAGGGAAGACGACGTACCAGCAAGGCACCGACACTCGTACTTGTACTCGGACATCAGGAGCAGCACTTGTACGTGGTATCCATGCGTGAGTCGCCGTCTGCTGGGTCGACCTCAGCGTCGAGCTATTGAGGGCATGGCACGCAAGGGACAATCCTGTGAATAGATGGCCAGGGACGGGCAACGGAGAGAGACGCCCACCACCACCACCACACGTACATCGCGATACCCGGTATCCATCTGCGCTCTGCCTCCGCTGTGCTGTGAGAGCGATTGGAGACGCCTATGGAATCAGCCCAGGAGTGGAAAGAAGGGAGGGGACACGTACCAGTACCACCGATACCCGTAATCTGCTGTTGACGCGAGTCTTCTACGTCCGCGACGTTAATGATTGAGGACACGGGTAGGAGGCCTGCGATAGAAAGGAGTGAGTCCCGGAGAAAGGAAAGCGTAGGAGACGACGCACTAGGCACCCGTACTAGCGGTCTGTTATAGGCTCCGTTTCCGTTTCCGCGTCCGCATTCTTATTCGCAAGCGAGCGCGGCAGGTGGGGGTGTGAGTCGCGCCGGGACAAGGAGTAGGGGACGACGTACCAGCACCAGTACTGCCGCACGGAGGCCTCGTGTCGAGAGCGCGGAGGCTCGATATCTGAGATCTGAGCAGTGAGTGGCGCTGGGGCAGGAAGGGAGGAAGAGGCGTACCGGCTTTACGGCGATAACGCGGTGGTGTGGAATTCAAATCAACGTAGAACGGCTAGCTAGGGTTGCGACGTAGCCTCGAACGTGGCGGTTAGACCGTGACGATTGCAAGACGATTCGTCTCTTCGTCCAGAGATCGCTCTGCGCTTGGCAAGTGGGCGGTCGAGTTACATCTCGACCATGACGGCAACACTTTATCCCGAAAGGGCAGGACAGCCAACATTAACCGGTCCTCCTTCCGAGTCGCTGTCAACCTTGCGCGTGGACTCCACGTTGCACAAGCACCGCGCTCTTCGCCTCTAACCACCATGACCGGCGAGTGCATCCCCGCCAACCCCGACATATCTGGTATCGGTGTTCGCGCAGCCATCTACGCACAAAATCTCTTATGCTTTGCGCCGGTTGTCGCGCACCTTTGGGACGGGAACGTCTCGGCCGATGAGATGAGAGGCGTGAAGGACCAATCTATCGGCATGCTTGCCATCGCCTTCGCGATTCTCATCTCCACCATCATTGGCGCCGCAAACGTTCGCAGTGGACAAGTCGTAACCAGTTTCCACGCAGCGGTCATTCTCGATCTGAGCTGGATGAACAATACCAGCACTTGGATCTGGTTCCTGTTATACGCTCACCACCTCACCAAGCCGAACGAGAAAAAGGAGGGCAATAGCGATGAAGAAAAGAGACCCATACCTGCGATCTGGTCAGCCTGGATCAATTTTCTTCTCTCCCCTCTTCGTCAGCTTGTGAAGGACACTGGTGAGGGGACCGCTGATGAGGAAAAGGGTGCTTCTGGCGGAGTTAGGATTACTAGTAA
Source organism: Mycena albidolilacea (assembly GCA_029282495.1). NCBI lineage: Eukaryota > Fungi > Basidiomycota > Agaricomycetes > Agaricales > Mycenaceae > Mycena > Mycena albidolilacea. The sequence continues at coordinate 1,170,965 of JARIHO010000005.1, read as the reverse complement.
GCAAAATACTAGACTGCCGAGTCACACTCAAATCTTGCCTGCAGTCTTTCAACGTGCCTGGTATTTTGTCTCCGAAAAACCCGTTCTTACCCTCGGCTCCATCCACTTGTCGCTGATGGGCGCTATCGGTCTATGGCTGTGGAGCAATCCATCCAAGTTCGGTACCCGCATCAGTCCCTGTGATCCATCAGTTACGGTGGTTGGTGGTGCTGTACGGTTCTCCTCGCCGGGATTGCGCATCTTTTCTCTGGCAATTTATTCCCTTCTAATCATTCCTGGTCTCAACCTTGTCCCCCCCTTCCTCTTCTTCCTCGCACTCCATATAATGTATAACAGGTCTTGGAAGCATCATGCCTACTTCTGGGGACGACTCGAGCATTTCATCAATTCAAGTGCTCGCATTCCAAATATTTTTCATGACTTTCACGGAACCATACGACGTACTGCTGTGGCTCTTCGAAGAATTCCCAGATCAACCTGGGCTATATTTCGGCGGCATTGCAGTCCATCCCCAGATTTGGAATCTGGCACACAGGATTCTACTCCTTCTGGGTGCTATGCTCCTGCAGAACCTACTCCGCCGTTGTCAAAAAATCACACTGCCTTTCTCATTGTTGGCTTAGTCTGTCTTGCTGTCATCAACATCATCCTCCTTACCGATATTGAACTCACGCTTCGGCGTAATAAAAGGGATCAATCTCCTGAAGAGGATGAGTGGGGGTTTGGGCAGATCCTTGCATTGCTTCTTCTCGTTGTTCCCTTCCGCGACTTTGTGACATCCATCCTGGACATTCGAGAAAAAGTTGCGAAGGATAAAGAGGTGGAAGCAAAGATTCAGGGAAATTTCGAAGAACATCTCCGAAAAGCTGTTGTAACCGGCACTGCTGAAAGTGGCATTTTCATGGACTTAATTAGGCGAGGAGCTAATCCCACTGTTGAGCTGGAGGGTATGAATGGAATGTTTCCATATGTTCAGGCATATGTTGATCAACTCCTATAGGGGATTTCCATGTGAAGAACCTTCTACAGCTGGCGGCATACACAGGAAATGACGGTCTTATAAGATATCTGCAGGAACAGCATGTCAAGGACAAGCACGGTGAGGAGCAGTATCACAGTCTGTCTAGCCACTCGGCTCATTGACATTTAGGGAGTGCCTTTCTCGCAGCTGTTCGGAATAAACAGTTTGTAGCTGCCAACCTCCTCAAGGATGGGAACAAGTCAGATATGCAAGGTATGTTGCAATATTTATTTTGCATCTTGGTGTTTCCTTGAGTCACATGAAGAAACAATACAACAAACAATTGCCATGGTCATTAAATTGCTGGAGCATTCCGACAAGAATGTTTGTCATGCTGCAATCAGCTGCATGTCCAGTCTCGGAGCACAAGGTATGTATTCCCTTTTCCACCTGGAGCCCTTTGCCTTTCTGAGGCTGCCTCCCAGCTGAATTGCAGCAGGAGATCCAGCCAGCAATTTCTGGTGTTGTGAAATTGCTGGAGGATTCTGATGAGAATGTTCGTTGGGCTGCAATCAACTGCCTGTCCAGTCTTGGAGCACAAGGTATGTATTCCCTTGTCCACCTGGAGCCCTTTGACCTTCTGAGGCTGCCTCCCAGCTGAATTACAGCAGGAGATCCGGCCAGCAATTTCTGGTGTTGTGAAATTGCTGGAGGATTCTAGTTGGAATGTTCGTGAGGCTGCAATCAGCTGCCTGTCCAGTCTCGGGGCACAAGGTACGTATTCCCTTGTCCACCTGGAGCCCTTTGCCCTTCTGAGGCTGCCTCCCAGCTGAATTGCAGCAGGAGATCCGGCCAGCAATTTCTGGTGTTGTGAAATTGCTGGAGGATTTCAACGAGGATGTTCGTCAGGCTGCAATCAGCTGCCTGTCCAGTCTCGGAGCACAAGGTACATATTCCCTTGTCCACCTGGAGCCCTTTGCCCTTCTGAGGCCGCCTCCCAGCCGAATTGCAGCAGGAGATCCGGCCAGCAATTTCTGGTGTTGTGAAATTGCTGGAACATTCCAACCAGTATGTTTGTCAGGCTGCGATCAGCTGCCTTTCCAGTCTTGGAGCACAAGGTACATATTCCCTTGTCCACCTAGAGCCCTTTGCCCTTCTGAGGCCACCTCCCAGCTGAATTGCAGCAGGAGATCTGGCCGGCAATTTCTGGTGTTGTGAAATTGCTGGAGGATTCTAGTTGGAATGTTTGTGAGGCTGCAATCAGCTGCCTGTCCAGTCTCGGAGCACAAGGTACGTATTCCCTTGTCCACCTGGAGCCCTTTGCCCTTCTGAGGCTGCTTCCCAGCTGAATTGCAGCAGGAGATCCGGCCAGCAATTTCTGGTGTTGTGAAATTGCTGGGGGATTCTAGTTGGAATATTCGTCAGGCTGCGATCAGCTGCCTGTCCAGTCTCGGAGCACAAGGTACGTATTCCCTTGTCTACCTGGAGCCCTTTGCCCTTCTGAGGCTGCTTCCCAGCTGAATTGCAGCAGGAGATCCGGCCAGCAATTTCTGGTATTGTGAAATTGCTGGAGGATGTCAACGAGGATGTTCGTCAGGCTGCGATCAGCTGCCTGTCCAGTCTCGGAGCACAAGGTATGTATTCCCTTGTCCACCTGGAGCCCTTTGCCCTTCTGAGGCCGCCTCCCAGCCGAATTGCAGCAGGAGATCCGGCCAGCAATTTCTGGTGTTGTGAAATTGCTGGAGCATTCCAACCAGTATGTTCGTCAGGCTGCAATCAGCTGCCTGTCCGGTCTTGGAGCACAAGGTACGTATTCCCTTGTCTACCTGGAGCCCTTTGCCCTTCTGAGGCCACCTCCCAGCTGAATTGCAGCAGGAGATCTGGCCGGCAATTTCTGGTGTTGTGAAATTGCTGGAGGATTCCGACCAGTATGTTCGTCAGGCTGCAATCAGCTGCCTGTCCAGTCTCGGAGCACAAGGTATGTATTCCCTTGTCCACCTGGAGCCCTTTGCCCTTCTGAGGCCACCTCCCAGCCAAATTGCAGCAGGAGATCCGGCCAGCAATTTCTAGTGTTGTGAAATTGCTGCAGCATTCCAACCAGTATGTTTGTCAGGCTGCGATCAGCTGCCTGTCCAGTCTCGGAGCACAAGGTACATATTCCCTTGTCCACCTGGAGCCCTTTGCCCTTCTGAGGCCACCTCCCAGCCAAATTGCAGCAGGAGATCCGGCCAGCGATTTCTGGTGTTGTGAAATTGCTGGAGGATTCCGACCAGTATGTTCGTCAGGCTGCGATCAGCTGCCTGTCCAGTCTCGGAGCACAAGGTACGTATTCCCTTGTCTACCTGGAGCCCTTTGCCCTTCTGAGGCCACCTCCCAGCCAAATTGCAGCAGGAGATCCGGCCAGCAATTTCTAGTGTTGTGAAATTGCTGCAGCATTCCAACCAGTATGTTCGTCAGGCTGCAATCAGCTGCCTTTCCAGTCTTGGAGCACAAGGTACATATTCTCTTGTCCACCTGGAGCCCTTTGCCCTTCTGAGGCCACCTCCCAGCCAAATTGCAGCAGGAGATCTGGCCAGCAATTTCTGGTGTTGTGAAATTGCTGGAGGATTCCCACGAGGATGTTCGTCAGGCTGCAATCAGCTGCCTGTCCAGTCTTGGAGCACAAGGTACGTATTCCCTTGTCCACCTGGAGCCCTTTCCCCTTCTGAGGCTGCCTCTCAGTTGAATTGCAGCACGAGATCCAGCCAGTGATTTCTAGTGTTGTGAAATTGCTTGAGCATTCCAACCACTATGTTCGTCGGGCTGCGATCAGCTGCCTTTCCAGTCTCGGAGCACAAGGTACGTATTCCCTTGTCCACCTGGAGCCCTTTGCCCTTCTGAGGCCGCCTCCCAGCTGAATTGCAGCAGGAGATCCGGCCAGCAATTTCTGGTGTTGTGAAATTGCTGGAGGATTCTAGTTGGAATGTTTGTCAGGCTGCGATCAGCTGCCTGTCCAGTCTCGGAGCACAAGGTACGTATTCCCTTGTCCACCTGGAGCCCTTTGCCCTTCTGAGGCTGCCTCCCAGCCGAATTGCAGCAGGAGATCCGGCCAGCAATTTCTGGTGTTGTGAAATTGCTGGAGCATTCCAACCAGTATGTTTGTCAGGCTGTGATGAGCTGCCTGTCCAGTCTCGGAGCACAAGGTACGTATTTCCTTGTCCACCTGGAGCCCTTTGCCCTTCTGAGGCCACCTCCCAGCTGAATTGCAGCAGGAGATCTGGCCAGTAATTTCTGGTGTTGTGAAATTGCTGGAGGATTCCAACCAGTATGTTCGTCAGGCTGCAATTAGCTGCCTGTCCAGTCTCGGAGCACAAGGTATGTATTCTCTTGTCCACCTGGAGCCCTTTGCCCTTCTGAGGCCGCCTCCCAGCTGAATTGCAGCAGGAGATCCGACCAGCGATATCTAGTGTTGTGAAATTGCTGGAAGATTCCAACAAAAATGTTCGTCAGGCTGCAATCAGCTGCCTGTCCAGTCTCGGAGCACAAGGTATCTATTGCCCAGTAATATCATCTGCACGAATATGTTTACAAAATCTATCCAAAAGATAGCAAACTCCTTCTTATCGCTATATGTGAATGGACCCTGCCAACTCCGGGATGGACCGGAATTCTAGCCTCCTTGCCACAGATCATCAGCTCATCACTCAAGTAATGGCAGGGCTTACCTGTCATCCCATCATGTCATCCATGATTAGGTACACTGTTCCTGGAGTATTGAGCGTGCGGTAAATAGGTCATATGGGTGGAACCAGGATGTCAGTGTCTCCAAGGGAGACCCAATTGTTTGTGGAACTGCGGAAGGTCACCTTTCAGGGCTTTATCTGTCTAATGGCACAATGAAGGAGATCATCAGACACAGTCTCCCATGTCCATGCAGGGGATGTCTACTCCGTGTGGGCTGATTCCACCATTGTAGCTGGGAAGAATTTCCGGCCCAGAATGACCGTCTGCCCTCTGCCATCTCAACTACCTGCTTTGAGATGAGGTCCCACCTCCTGAGCGTTGGCATCTGCATTGCATCTCCATCTGCAGACTTCTTTCTTCTTTTGGTTGGTGTTGGTGAATTTTCGATGCTTGACAATGGCCTCACTGTGTGGTGGATGATCTGGTGAGCACTAGGCTGATACGGCTTCCTCACAAGCTTCGTGACCGCCTTCCTCATTTCACACAACTGAGCAGTATACCACCTCTTCGTCAAGACACTGCAGGCAAGGGTCATGATCGTGGGTTCATGGCCTATGTCTGATCCTTGCCATGGCATTTGTCATGGCCTTGGTCTTGGGCATTTATGAGAACAAAGGGATTTGGCTGTTGCTGCTGGTCAGTTGGTGTATATTCTGCAGAGATCTGCTGAGATCAGCTGAAAATTGTTGTGAATACTCAAATCTGCTGGGAGCTACAACACATTGTGAAAAGAAGGAGGGAAGTCATGATTTACACAAAGAAAATTTAATAGATATGCTCTGAATATCTTGAGAAAGTGTTCAATTTTTGGAGGTTGCGAGGGAGTGGAATTTGAAAGAGTTGGTTCTTCTCCCCCGTTGTTGGCTTCGGGACATGGACTTTTTTGCCAGTATCTGCTCTTTTTCTCCCTCCTCCTCTGCGGCCATGACACACTGCAATGATACTGTACACTAGACATACACCACCAATTTATATTGATGTCCCGTGGACATGGGTCACCTGCCTTTTCAGAACATTGATTTCTGATATTTGGCAGACATAACCGAGTAACCTTCCAGCTAGCTCCTTGCACGATCTTCGGAAAATATTCTGAGGATGTTTTTGAATATCCTACACTCATGTCACTCTAATATTCTTGGGTAAAATTACATAAACCAAGGTTGTCTCTTATGTCTCTGCCTATGACGGGGTTGTTGGAAATGGCCTGTCACGCGCCGTCGCCTTGGACTCTCTCCTATCCGTCGCATTTACTGCACATCCCCGATCCCTAGTTACGTCTACTATATCTACCTAAACCCGGTCGTCTACGCTAGCTTTTATCCCCCATTGCGCTTGTACTCTCTTCGTACCTGTGTTATATATCCTTGCTCTGCGATTACCTCTCGTGTGCCTAGCACCTGTTTTGACAGGTTATGGGCCTCGCCCTGCGCTATTCCCCCGTCTAGCTGCTTCCATATTTTTGCTGCTCGTTGCTGCTCTCGACACCGAACCGACTTTGCCCCGGTGCAGCTGAACGCGCCAGTTATCTTTGGTCGGCACACCTGAATGCGCCAGTTGTCTTTGGTTGGTGCACCTGAACGCACCTGTTGATTGGACTGTAACGATGGACGCCCTCACTGCGAGCTTGAAGGGTGGGATGAAGTTGAAAGATGACATGATGTATGATGATTGGGAGTTTGACTTGCGGGCCGAGCTGCGTCGGCGCGGAGTGCTCGCTGTTGCGAGCGGGGCTGAGCTTCGTCTGCTCGGCAGCGATAACTCCAAGGCCGTGAAGGCTTGGGTCACGAAGCGGGACGTCGCGACTGCCATGATTATTGCGCGCCTCGACCCGTCGCAGTTTGGCACGTCCGCGATTTCGAGGAGGACCCGGTGGGAATGTGGGAGAGGTTGAAAGAGACGCACCAGAGCTCGGGATTGGGTGGGGTGGTGGCGATGTGGAGGAAGTTTTACTCCATTCGCAAGCCATTGGAGAGTTCAACTATGTGCCCTCACATTGCAGCGGTCTGCGGACTTGCCGAGAAGCTCGGTCGCATCTACAATGACAAACCATCGGACGCACAGATCATCGCCACACTCCTCATGTCTCTACCCCCCACCTACGACTCGCTCCTTGTCACCCTCGACTCACACGCCGACAAGGACGACCTCGGCTTCGTTGTTGGCCGCTTGCTGAATGAAGAAGCTCACCAAGAATCCAATCTTTCCATCGTGCCGTTCCCCGAGTCAACGTCTGCGATGACCGCGCGCACCTTCCGCGACAAGTCCCGTATCACCTGTTACCGGTGCGGGAAGCTGGGGCACTATCGGAATGAGTGCCCGCTCGTCGCCACCGATGCGGCTGAGGGTGCCACGGCTGCCCCGACTACTGCTGCCTACTTCAACACATATGCGTTCTGAGGTGTATTCCGCACCAGTGGGAGAACACGTGCTACATTTTATTTTATTTCTCTTTATTATTGCTTCTACTTCCCCATCTCTTTTCGTAGGGCGCGCGCCAGGCCAGTGGGAGTGTTGGAAATGGCCTGTCACGCGCTGTCACCTCGGACTCTCTCCTATCCGTTGCGTTTACTGCGCATCCCCGATCCCTAGTTACATCTACTATATCTACCTAAACCCGGTCGTCTACGCTAGCTTTTATCCCCCATTGCGCTTGTACTCTCTTCGTACCTGTGTTATATATCCTTGCTCTGCAATTACCTCTCGTGTGCCTAGCACCTGTTTTGACAGGGGTAGTGTACCAATGGGACACAACAAGTGTACTTGCTAACAACACTTGGACTTGTACATATAATTGTAATGTAATTACATACATATCATTAACGTAATCATCATCATATCTTTATCTTTACACCACAATGTGCGAAGAGTGAAGAACACACTGGGGACCACCCCCACAGCCGCCCTACCTGCCTGAGCACGCGTATAACTGCTCCACGACACCGGTGCTGCAGGAGGTCCCAGGTGTGGATAACACACTCCCTAGTCGATGGGTTACAATGTGGCCAGACGTGAAGTGAATGGTCATGTTGAGAAGCTTGCCCAGTGCGCAGAAAAAAGCGGAAACAAATTCCGTGCCTTGATCAGAAGTGGCGTGGGATGGAACACTGTGTTTGGAAAAGACATGAATGAGGGGGTATCAGGCAAGTTAGACAGAGGTGATGTGTCGATCACAGGGGAAAAGAATAACCTGCTTGGATGCACGGTTAACAATGATGCAAATGCAATCAAACTCGCTGGAAAAAGGGAGGAAGTCAATGAAGTCAATGGAAATGGAATGCCAGGGACAGAGGGCGACCAGAAGTGGACAGAGAAGACCGTACGGCATATGCTGAGGGGCCTTGTTGCACTTGCAGTGAGTGCAGGACTTGTAGTAGTCGCAGACAAAGTTCCACATTTCCAGCCAGGCATATTCACGCCAGACAAGAGCCAAGGTGTGGTTCTGTCCAAAATGGCTGGAGAGTATGTGATCATGCTTATTTTCAGAACACGTACACGGAGAATGTCTGGTGTATCACCCCAAACCTGCAGGACATAGATCCGGTTGTTGAGAAGTAGAAATCCGGTTGGATCCATGGTCCAGCACATTGTGCCGGAAGTATTGGAAGTCACAGAAGCAATACCGGAAACTGAGGCAGGGTTGTCAGGATAGTGGGATTTGATGTCGCGGTACAGCTGATCAATATCCATGATGGAGGATGCTTGGAGACACACGTCCTCAAGGAAGGTAGCGTTAAGCAATGCGGATAACTGGTTGGAAGCGAAAATGGGCCTGAAGTTCTGAGGATTGACCTGGCTGAAGGCTGTATCCCCCTCTTTTGGATAGACATCCCATTGTCTAGTTAATGCATCAGGTTTACCTCTGAGCTTTTCAGGTCAGAACCGGATTACCATATTAAAAGGGCAAAGGGAGATCCCAAGCGATCCATCCTTTTGTCAAACAGAGTTCCAGATCCTAACAAATACTACTGGACTGCTGGTGCCCGCTACACAAAATCAAGCGGTATGGAATTGGATCATGCTTATGGACAAACTCTACAATGCCATGGTATGCCTCAAGTCCCTTCGAATGGGTGATCCCATATCGGGTTCTACCTCGTGAATGCCTCAAATCCTTGCGACACTCCCTCCTTTGCTCCGTATCAAGCTCCCCACAGCGTTCCTAGAGTCACATGGCATGATGGTGTTGCCTCCTGCAGCAAACACCTCACAAGTGTTACAATGGAAGGCTGACGCCTGCAAACGTCTGCAGCACTCGTGCGTGCCCACATGTGCAGATGCCTCCCAGTGAGGCTGAGGACGGGGCGCTTGTAACTGAGGCACCCTACAGGAGTAATGTCCTTGAACAGCATTTTAGTGAATCGACCACGGGCATCGGACTTGTACACACACCTATCATGCTGTGTCCTCCACATCCGATCACAACAGCGAGGGAGAGCGATGCCCCTAAAGCGATGCATGCCGGGAGTTTGCATTACGCCAGCCTGAATATCTCTATGCCAGACTTCAGCTCCTAGTTCTATGACCTGGTATGGCAGCATGTGATATACATCACAACAATGAAATCCTTGGACTCATGCGACATTGTGGATCGTGGCGCTAATTCAGATCTGGATTGGCGGCTCGTTGGACGATTCGGGCTAGAAACAGGATTCCTGCGGACAGTTAACAATACAGTCAATGACATGCAATCACTACTTGCCATTGTTTTGTCCCACTTCTTGGTCGACCCGCACACAATACTGATAAGCATGCTGCGCAGCACTGACAACATTTGCCAGCTACAAGTGGCGTGGACAGCGCTCTGCGAAAGAATGGATCTCATGCAGAGACACTTCAAGGAATGCTAGAGGGATTCTATGAAGCAGCAGAGTGATGCTTACCAGTCTGCTGCGGCGTCGCGCGATGTGCCTCTCGTTCACGTTGCTGTTAGTGCGACTGCAGTTGAGTGTAGGGGGTAGGAGGATTCGCTGAAGGAAGTTAAGTCAGCCACTTATCCACAAGGGAATGTATCTCTCACCGCATGCATTGTGGACGGGTGCGCATCTACCGTGATCCGGAGTGCAAAGATCTGCGCTTTGGAGTCTTCCGGTGTCCCCGGAATCCACTCGAGGTCTCGTCTACGAGAGCATGCAGCCAAAGCTGTGGAGGTCATGTCAGCATCCCCCATTTGCGCCAAGACATTCGTCGAGCCTGGAACACTGTCTGTGCATTCATCTACGAGGCATCAGTGAGTCTTGGAGCTGGACGAGGGGGCACGTACTCTGGAATGCGCCGCGAACACGGCTGGTGCTCCTGCTCCTGCAGCCATGTCATCGCCCCCCTCCTGCATCCCCATCCACGCTGTTGTATACACTTCAGGCATCGGCAAGCACTTGGCATCTGTCCTCAGAATTCGTGTGAGGCTCATGTGAGAGGCCAAATCAGTTTGCACACCTGAGCAGGTTTTCGCTTCAGACACTGCTCTACGCACCACCGTTAGCATGGGAAACGAGGCCGGGGAGCTGAAGGAAATTCAAGACCAATCAGCTAAGTGGCTCATTGAGATGCACGTTGACTTGCTACGCACGGGTAGTCCTTCCTCTGCTTTACAATCTCCCATTCCTGCTTGGGTCTTTGATGGGCTCACAGTCAAGTTTGGGGGGCAAGTGGACATCCCTGCATTAATTGAGCAAGTTATAGTCCTGGAGGCTGAAAAACGTACCTTGCACACTCTCAATGACATGAGAGTCTGCAGAGCCTGGGACCTCACATGCACTACAACAGCCTCTGTCCTCCTTCTGTCTTCCTTGGTTTTTTCCTCCGTCATGGCCTATGTGGATTTCATGCTCCTTAGTGCGATCTTACAAATTTTTGGGATTTTGTACCTCACTGGGATTATCTGCGAGGACGTCGTGCCCTGCCTCGCATGGGTGTGGGAAGGGATAGGAACTCACACCTGGAATTAATCTTCCAGGCACGGGCACGTGTTACATGCAGCTGAAATTCTTTCAGCTTTTCTCCTTCTATGGATTTCCCTTGGAGTCACCTCAATTTCCACCCAGTCAAATGCACAGCACGGTTCCTCAACCTCGCAGATGGCTTCATTCAGAGTGTCGTGAGACACATATACCTCAGCTACAGAATCCTCTGCATCAGTTTCATACTTCTTGGATAATTTACTTCTCTTTCTCAAGATGCACCTCTTGAATCTTCAAGCTCTAACTTTGACTTGACTCCTCCAGACTTGCAGTTGGCACTGTGAACACTGCTTGTGCGAGGATTTGAAGCAACGTTCAATACTCGGGCAGGCGCGTGGATGACGGTTGTGGAAACAAAGCGGCGTCTAACCTTCAGCTCCAAAGCCGAAGTCTCAATTCGGACATTGGCTTCAGCCGAACTGCCACTCTTGCTTTCCACTACCACAAGTCCGACCTGCACGAGCGCAGGTCTTTCGCATCTTTCGTCCTTTGTCCTTCAACCTCATCATCTTGGCGTATGGCCTGTTTGCCCATACCAACACCCCTCAATCTCGTCCTCAAAACTCGATGTTACGATGCAACTTCAATCTAAGTTCGGCACATGACATTCGCTCCTCGACTCCACACGAAGGAAGGACAGATGGAGGTGGGAGGAAGAAGGAGGAAGGCAACACAGTCAAGTGTGTAGCTAAATGGGGGCTTCAATTGTGTGTGATAGCCCCTGCAAGGCGCGTCCATTTTATTTTTTGTCTGGAATCTGCATATTTTCACTTATGTTTTCATCCCCTCGCCTTGCACTTGCAACCTCACACACACGCATACCACCTGCGGATACATCTCTGTGTAAGCCCTTGCAATAGGCTGCATCGATGTGCCATGCGCACACGCAGGTGCCACTCCCTCCATCTCAGAGTCTCGATCTTGCTGCCCCGAGGTATAGTGTACACCCTGCGATTGTGCCAACAGTTTTCGCGCACGTCATGCTCGTGGAAGATTCACCACTCATTGCAATGGGATGGAGCATCTTCCTCACATCTTCCTCATTGCGACGTTGCTCAGGCACATGCGCGCACAGGTTAGTGCGGGACAAGGGCCTTGACTTGGTGAACTGCCACCGGTGTGCAAGCTTGAGGATCGTGGACCAGACAGCAATGGTTGCATCTTGGTGGTGTGACGTCTTGTGGACGTGCGCATCAATGAAGGCCTGCAGGCACACCCAGTTTGAAGGAAGCTGTGGAGATGCAGACGGCAGTGCCACAATGAGAGTGTTCCCATGTGCGATAGTTCTTGCCTTGTGCACCTCGGATACGCTCTCATCTGAGCTCGCACGCATGCAGGCTCCTGTGTCTACGGTGCGGCTTGATGCCGCCCGCCGGCCGCGCCAGACCTGTTCTTTTTAGCTGGCTTATAATTACCATCGAAGTACACGGTGCCTCCACCTTCATGTCAACCTGCGCATACGGCTCTCATATACGTGGAAATCCTGGTGACGCCCCAGCGCAATGCCTATCGGGGGTCTCATTGTGCACAATGGCCTCCACGAAGCTTGCTCCACCACCTCCGTGGATCATCAATCGTGCACGTGTACTCCACCCACATACAGCTTTCTCTCCATGCCCCGCTCATCCCACGCCAAGACATGTGTACTGCGACTTGGGATAAAAACATCGGTAGATGGACGGGAACCTGCACACACCTTCTCCAACTTCACACATTGCTTGTCGACTTGCAATCTGCGACAACACCCAAAACCATGCATAGCGCATCAGGAGTGGGGGGCCAGAATGAAGCTGTGGCTGAGAAACGCGAGCCTTAATGGGGGCTTCATTGTGCACGACAGCCCCCGTGAGGCATGTCCCTTTTATTTTTGTCTGCAACCTGCATATTTTCACTTGCCTTGTTTATTCCCTCAGCTTGCACTCGCTACTTTATGCACACTCTTACCACCTGCGAGTACATCTCTGTGTAAGCCCTTGCGACAGGCTGCAGCGATACGCTGTACGCTCCCACAGGTGCTGTTACCTCCATTCCCCAGTTACAATATCATACCTATGCACCCTGCAACTGTGCAGACAGTTTTTGCACACATCGTGCTCATGGAAGGTTTACCACTTGTTGCAACGGGGCTGCGCATCCCGCTTGTCGTGATGTTCGTCAGGCACTCACGTGTGTGGCTCAGCTCAGGACGAGGCCGATACTGGTGGACTCTGGCTGAAGGTATCTGCAGAGATGCAGGAGGTGCAAAGCCTAACAGGGGCCCCATCGTGTGCGATAGCCCCTGCGAGGCAAGTCCTTTCCAGTCCTTGACCCGCTGAGAATTTCATTAACCTCTTGCTTTTTGTTCTACACTTTTGCAGAATCTGGTTCGCTTGGAGCCATACACCGCATAAGCCCTCGAAGAGGCGGCTTCCAGTGCATTCCACAGGGTGCACCATTGCACATTCTGTACTTCCAGTCTCAATTCACCCACCCGCCTCAGCCCATCAACTCCTGGATCTGTTCTGGGGGGCTGTATAGCATTTGGATGGGTTCTGAAAGTACCTCCTCTCGCTTGGTCACTGTGAGGAGCTACTTCCGTGGGGGGCAGGGTATGGGGTATGGTATGGTATGGTATGGGAGCGAAGCAACCACAAAGCAGAGTAGGATGGGTTACAGTGTGGTATGGGATTGGGAGTGAAGCGACCACTGCATGGAGTGGACTCAGAGAGGGAATGGAGCCAGAGACAGAGTGGATGCAGGGCAGCCCATGGAGTCGGTGGCGAGGGCACTTGATGGAGGAATGCAAGGCAAAAAATTTCCCACCATTCCCTCCCTTTGACATGTTCTTTTCCTTGCAGCTCAAGAGTGGGGGGCTCTATAAGGGATCATATACATATTTTAGTTACTCTTTAGCTACAAGTCACATGTACAGTTGTCATATGATCATTATCATCTCTTATCACAAACCATCATCGCCTCACCGCCTTTCCAGCCTCATCGAGTAGCTCTGAGCCCTGATAGAGATAAGAGGGATATAGTTTACCGCCTTACCTGGCCTGAGAGGCACTAGGTACGAGGCGACCACTTGATTTGATACACTTACGCTCCTATGACATTTTACGCCCCAATCACGATCACGACCCCAGGTGTCTGCTCAGTGCCTACAAATATTTGAGGTGCTAAGGAGGCTACCACTTACGAGCACACAAAATGTTTGGTCTCGGGTAGTCTCTTGAAGAGTAGACAGTTGTCTAACACTCAGTAACACCCAATCACCCACCAGGGCATGTGTATGACGGTTTCCCTCTGTGAGCGCTCTTTGGGCCTTACACAGTGTCCGTCTCAACCATAATCTGACGGCCAGGAATCCAATGATAGAGAACTGGAGCTGTCGAAAACACATTTTTGAGAGTGTCAAAGGCCATTTGACAAACAGCCGACCAATCTCACCAAACAGCCATACAAGTGAGCCGAGTAAGCGGGACGGTGATGCCAGAGTAGCCATAAATGAAGCACCAATAAAGTTACAGAAACCAAGGAAGGACTGAATGTCTTTGACCTTCCAAGGGTCGGGCCACTTGGTAATAGCAGAAATCTTGTCCAGAGCCATGTAGAAACCATCGGGTGAAAGAATGTAGCTGAGGTACTCACAGGTAGTGACTCCAAACTCGCATTTAGGCAGTTTGCAATATAACCCAGCTTCGCATAGGCGCCGGAGCACCTCCTGAATGTGAGCGGTATGCGCAGACAGATCATTGGAGTACACCAAGATGTCATCGAGGTACACCACAATGTAAACGTCAAGCAAATCCATGAAGAGGGTATTGAGGAATTGCTGAAAAGCAGCTGGAGTGTTGGACAAGCCTTCCGGTACGACTCGGAAATTGTAAGAGCCGTAACGAGAGCGGAAAGTGGTTTTGTATTCGTTGCCAGGGGCAACTTGGAGCAAATGGTAGACGTGATGGAGATCCAGTTTGGTGTAAATTTGCACCTTTCCAGGGCCGTCAAGAAGATCCACAATCCACCAAGGAAAGTAACCATATTGCAATACAGTGGGCTGCTATCATGAGCCATGTTGCAATGTTGTAGGAGTCTGGCCATCCGATGGCTATCCAACCATAATGCAATGTGGCAGTCTGCCAGGAAATAAAAGAGGTAATAGCAGGGATTGAACACAAAACCCTGTGTTAGCTTAGGTAATAAACCCAAACCAACATCATAACCAACTGAGCTAAGAAGTGCTGGTACTGCAAGATATTAGGTATCTACTAAGATAGGTGACATCCAGATCCATCTAATCACGTGATGTCACGTCATAGCTACAATTCTGTGGTAGCAGATTTTCAATAGCTATCTTCAAAAAAAAGTCTATTGTCTTTTTTGGAAAAAATGCTCAGATCACAAAGAGCATGCATCTCAGACACAAATATATTTTGAGACCAAAAATTTCGCGCTTCCTGGGGGGGTAATTCCCACGACCACGTGATTACATCATCGCATTTCTGCCTCGCCTTGAACACTGCACTTTCTGCCTCACCTTCTACATATGTTTACCACACTTTCTGCCTCACCTTCAACACATGTTTACCACACTTTCTGCCTTACCTTCAGCACATCTTTACCACACTTCCTCTTTACTTTGACCTTCCTGCTACATCTCTTATATCTGCTGCACATATGCCAAGAAAGAAAGGGCAGTCAAAGGCCCAGAATCTAGGGGATTTTGCACTTAAAGTGTGTGTTTACTCTTTTTAACTTGATCTGAATTGAAATCCATGTGTGTATATGCAGTGCAAGGGTGACAAAGTCCAGCAGAGTGATGAAGATCCACCTAGTAAACGTTCCAGAAATGCCTCTCCAAATGGATCTTCTATGCACAGTGACAACCAGCCAAATGCTGATCCAGATGCCCTCAATACCTCTGACTCTGATACAGAAACTGAGGCAGAAATTGAAATCCATGAAGAGGATGATGTGCCTCATCCCAGAGACCATGCAGATTTACTCCAATGGCTTCGGCTTAGTGATGCCCAGCTAGGTTCCTTGCCTACTAGCACTGCTCCTGTGCATCATGGTGCCTACCACAGTCGGAAAATTAGGGTGGACATCTCTAAGCACCGAGAACAAGAGCTTCGAAAATCAGAGAAGGAAAGAGCTGCAAGAGAAGCCAAGGAGGATACCAGACATGGCCAGAAAAAGACAACAATTACAGATTTCTTCTCTCATCCAACACTTCCTCAGCCTAGTCTTGAAGAAATAGAGCTGGAAAGTAATTCTCCAAGTGAAGAACAGTTCACTACCGATGTGGAGATGGATGTTGATTCCCAGAGTGGGCTTTTGGTAGAAGAATCTGGTTCACATGCTGATTTTCAGGTGCAAAAATCAATGCTAGAGGAACATTGTGAAAAGTGGGGCTATGAGGTTATTTTCTTTCCCAAATTCCATCCAGAGCTCAATTTTATTGAGCAATGCTGGGGATATGCAAAACAGATCTATGGAATGTTCCCTGAGTCTTCATCAGAAGAGGACTTGGAGCGGAACATGCTTGAAGCCCTTGAATCAGTTCCACTTGTGTCTATGCATCGGTTTGCTGTCTGGTCTTCAAGGTTTGCAGATGCCTACTTGTGTGGGCTTGATGGAGCAGATGCAGCTTGGGCCAATAAAATATAGGGGTCATAGGACTCTTCCTCCTCATGATCTTGATAATCTGAGGAAGCATAGGAAGGAGGGATAGTTGGTATATTGCAACTTTTGTCTTCTCTTTGTTCTTTGTGTTTAAAGTACCGAAAAATATGATTTTGTGTTTTGTCTCTGAAATTTCGTGCTTTCCCATGTTACTGTCATGTCACAGTTACGCTTCACGTGATTAGATGGATCTGGATGTCACCTATCTTATGTTCACCCAAACACATAATTAGCCTTTCTACCATCTACACTGGCCTGCATAGGGCCCTGGTTAGGTTGGTTAGGGTTAGGGTTAGCTGGTTAGCTGGTTAGGCCCAGGGATCATTTAAGTTCTTAGGTTAGGTAGGTTACATTGGTTCGGGTTGGTTAGGTTAGGTTAAGTTTGTTAGGCTTGAAAATACCCCCAAACACAGAATAAACAGTGCCAAACAATTTTTGAAGACCTAGGGCAGCTTGCCTGCCCTAGGTCTGGGTATGAGCAGTGCCAGGTAGGGTAAGCCCAGGCTTACCCTAGCTGGGAAGGACAATGCCTTCTATATAGGCAGTTTGGTGTAGTGGTTGTGAGCTCAGACAAACAGGCTTACATAATGTTACCTGAAGTCTGTAGCTCAAGCCTCTCTTTTGCCAGTTATTTCTTTAATATTTGCAGAGGACCACTACAATGTAATGTGGCATGGACCTGGCCATATGGCTAGGGATCCACCACATTGCAATATGGCTCTGGATAGCAGCCTGCAACATTGCAATACAGGTACAGTCTCTATATACCGCAATCAGAGGAAGCGGATAACAATCCTTCTTCGTGATACGGTTCAATCTACAATAGTCGATGCAAAGCCGGAGATTTCCGTCCTTCTTCTTTGCAAAGAGGATAGGAGCACCGTGGGAGGAACAAGACAGTGAAACATTGTAACAAGAGCGCGCAGCATCTAGTGCTATTTTGCGATTTCCTAGGACCAGTATTTATACAACGGGAAAGTGCTAGCACTTCTGATGTGTTATTACTAGCACTCAGGACTCTAGCTAGGTGATATAAAGGAGAACTGGAGTGAGCCCAAGCTGCCGGTTGTAGCATCAGATACGACTAGTGTGACGTGCTAGTACGGTCTGGAGGCATAAACCACGGGGAAATAACCATAAGCCTAAACAGTCAAGGTACTAGCACCTAGGAAGCGAGACACAGGAGAGTGGAACTGCGAGTGTGCTAGCAGGTGGTACGAGCAGTGAGTCTGGGATCTGAAGGGTAATAAACTATATGCTAGCGGCCTTCTACTAAGGGTGTTAGTATGCAATACCCAGCTAGTGATCGACCTGAGACCTGAAACACAGATGTGAGCATGTGACAGTCACAACACGGTCACGAGTCACAAACAGAGACAAGTAGACAGTAGAGGAATAGCTAGCAGGCTATTGGTGCGGATGTGCGGGTCACCACAAATGCAGTAACAGATAAACAGACTGCTAGCCGGTGCTCTGACCTGTGCTAGATAACTCCAGGCAGCAGATTCAACTCTGTTTCGTCAGGATAGAGGTTCTGGCAGCTGATGGCAGGCTGAGGGATCACTCACGATACCCATAAATGGACGCTAGTGGATCAGTGTGGCCATTCTGCTTGGCATAGACCCATCATAAAACCAAATGGCAGTTGTTTCATTGGCTGCTGTATCAATCACATCATTTTCACTCATTTTTATTATTCATTCTGTATATCACATGTATCATGGACCTTAGTAGTATAAAGGGAGCACAGAGCAGGCTAGAACCTCAGATTATTACACCCCGACTTTGTACAAAGTTGGTGCAGGTGGTCTCAGGTTGCTAGTGGAGATTTTAATACACTTCACAAGTAGTAGCTTTATTGGAATCAATACTGTTGACTCTGGACACGTTGAGATCTTAAGTTGAGGTTCTTGTTGTTGACTCAAGGAGTCTTTACGTATAAAACCAAAGGGTGTTCTCTTCGAGATCCAGCTAGCAGTTTCGCTAGCAGCTTTGCCTTCACCCCGATATTATTGTAGTGTGTTGGATCGCCTGCTAGGTGATTGTGTGTTGACTCGAGCCCACTAAGAAGAAGACGGACTAGGTGCCCCCACCTTTAGACCGACTGTAACTTGTCAGTTACTTCACCTTCACCCTGATATTGATGGAAGCACTGTCGTAGTGTGTTGGGTCGCTAGCTGGACACTTATAATGTCTATTGCCAATACAAAGTGGAAATGTTCCTGTTCTTGGTTAAGGAATAGGTCAGTGGCTTAAGGACTGCCTTGCCGTTTGAGGATTGAAGTCCCTTGTTGTTAGCTTCAATAGTCTTTAGGTATCCCTTAGCGAGGATTTTCACAAACCTACATACTCTGCCCTGGTGCTCTCAACCTAGCGGTCCAGCCACCTTGTATCCAACCCATAAACCCCTGCCCATCCCAGGTGCTAGCGGTATTGTTGTTGGCAGCTGCGTAGTGCTAGCGTGTTGTTGAGGTACTTTGTTAAAGTCTAGCAATTGAATTGTATTTGTTCCAAACCTGTTGGTCACATACTACAGCCCGGACCTGAACTCACAAAGAGAAGCACTTACATCTTTGGAGGAATAAATTGTTGTAGTGGTGGTTTTGTGGTTGTTTAGTGCAATCCCCGAATCTAAGCTATTTTTAGTCGTATATCAAGTGCACTGTTTCAACAGGTAGATGAAATCTGCCTTCAAGTTCTTGTTGAGGAACTCCCGAAGCGCCAAAAGCTCGGCCGGAGAAAGGGAATAGATGGGACCAACCGGAGGTTCCGCTCCATCGATGGTCTCGATCTTGAGATTGAAGTCACAATGGGACAGAAGGTTGTAAGCCTCTGATTCAGAGAAGACATCGGCAAAGTCGTGAAACTCAGCTGGAATACTGGAAAAGTTCACGAAGTCCGCTTCAGCAGAGGACGGGAAGCCGGAAGTCTCCTCAGTTGGTGTTGCCAAAAGGGTATACTGGAGGGTACTTTTGTCATGTATGATGGTGCAAAAAGCAGCCACATTGACCATAGACACAAGTAGAGTGGTAGTGAACAGCAGAGGCATGAAGGCCTCAGAGGGAGTCTCCATAGAAGGAGTGGGTTCAGGCAAAGACATCAGCAATATTGACGGAGCGAGAGCTGGGGCTACTGGAAGCTCTGTCATCTCCGTAGCCGGAGTGACTGCAACAGGATCCGAAATAACTTTCAGGAGTGTCGACACAACAGACAGGGCTGAACTTTAGTGAGATGTTGTGCCAATCAATCAATGGATTGTAGTGGTGTAGCTAGTTTAGTCTGAGAACCAAGTTGCAGGCAGAGTCCAGATGGGTGACGTAGAATTCCATGCAATGGACATTGCTAGAAGGGAACCGAGGAAGCAATTGAAGCTGTTGGTCAATGATAGATGAGGAGCCATTGAGATACCAGAGCTTAACCAGTGGAACCACATATGGAGAAAACCCATTAGATTTGCAAACCCTAGTAGACACAAAACAGTGCAAAGAGCCGGAGTTGATGAGTGCCTGCAAGCAGGAGACGAATCCTGTGGCAACTCATTGTGCAAAGGATGGACGCAGGGTTAGGCCCACATCCAGAGTAGGGAAACTGGAAGGAGAGAGAAAGTCCGTGGAGAGTAATTTCAGTCCAGCCAACGAAGCCAGAAGCTGAGTCTGCGCAATGGTGTCCTTGAGATAGCTCAGAAGGCCATGATAAAAAGCTCGGAAAAGAGCGGTCTTGTTGTACCCCATCATAACCGTATGAGTATCAAACTCGAGCTGGTAGGTGGCCAGCCGATCACCCGGCTTCATGGAAAGCCTCTCCAAAGAAATCTGCACATCCCTGAAGGGGTCATGCAGACCGAAGTTGGTTGTGAGCTCCTGGACGAGATGTAGAGACTGTACCTATAATGCATTATGGCAGGCTGTCATCTATGACTGTAATGCATTATCCACGGTGGCCAGCCGTGCGGCAGATAATACCTGTAATGTAATGTGGCCATGTGGCATATTGTTAAAGAACAGCAAAATAATAATTGGTCTCAGAGAGGATTGAACCACTGACCTCAAGGCTTTGATAAGCAATCTGAGGACATTACCAATAGACCAGCCTAGCTATACATAGATATATTTGTTACCCTACCTGGGACTGCTTATACCCACACCTAGGGCAGGCAAGCTGCCCTAGGTCTTCGAAATTTGTTTGCTATGTTTATTATATGTTTCTATATGTTTGCCAACCCTAACCAACCCTAACCACCCCTAACCACCCTAACCAAAACCAAAAAACCCCAACCTAACCCAAACCCTAACCAACAGAAATATATGTCCCCTGGGCCGAGACATCAAAGCACTAACCTCTAACTCTAACCACTAACCCCAACATTAACTATGTGGCCCTATGTGGGCCGTAATAGGTGAAAGACAGTCTTATTATGTAATGGTTGTATGTATGTATTGTCTCCATCAATTTTTAGTCTGATATATCTCCCTTAGTCTAGTTGGTTAATGTGTATCTCCTAAATGTATAAGGAGTGCAAAGGCTTTTGGTTCAATCCCTGCTACTGCTTTTATTTTATTTTCTCTTACAATGTTGACCATGGCCGCATTGCATTGTGGGTGCAATCTGCCACCCAGCCAACCACTGTGAATAATGCATTACCATCATAGATGACAGCCTTCCATAATGCATTATGGTCACTTTCCTTGGTGGGATGAACAGCTCCCAGTTGCCATCCCAAAGCGGAATGGGAACTTGACCGGCAGCAAAGATATTGGGCTGAAACCACTGCTGAGCAGTACCGTGGAGGTACAATCAGACATAGAAAATCTTCTCATCATCAGCCGGAAAATCTTGTGGATGCTCGGCAATGTGCAAATAAATCTGTGACATAAATGTGGGGAACTTTGACAGATCCGATCTGTCGAAAGTGTCTGGAGCCTTAGAAGCAGTGACAGTGGAGCGAGGAGGAGCAACTGAGTTCTGCGCAAGGAGAGCCATAGCTTGTGCCATTTGTTAGACGGTGAAATCAAGCTACAGGTTGTTCGGTACGGGAATATGGACAGTAGGGTCTGGGGGGCCTTGGGGACCAGGAGGACCTGGAGGTGGAGCTGGACCCTGAGATCCACCACCACCACCACCACCTCCACTGCCACCAGGTCCTGGATTTGGCACCGGTGCGCCTGAGCCAGATGGATGAGCCGGAGGAACGGAAGGTTGAAACGGAGGCATATCATCAGGAGGCTGGTCACCATTACCACCACCACTGCTGGATCCACCACCACCATTGCTGCTGGGAGGGCCAGACAGACCTGGAGGTCCGGAAGGGCCAGAAGGCAGGCCTGGTGCAAAACTGGTAGGAGGATAGACAGATGGTTGGGTCGTAGGGTCTGGAGTAAGTTCTCTTGCTCTACCTTTACCCTTAATGTCGGGAATTGTTACTGCTGGAGGGGCAGTGCTTGACTGTGATCTGGTAAAGAACGGAACTGGTGCCTGAAAACTGGGGATGGAAAATTGCGAAACCGGAGCAATTTCTTCCAGCGGATCCACGTCCTCGGGAACCTCCACAATAGTTGCGGTAGCGAGGAGCTAGAAGGACTCGTGGTGTTGAGCAGGAGTAGGGGAAGCAATGCTACCAGCACCTGAAGGCAATTCATAGTCATGGAAATCCATCACCTGTGGATAGGCAAACATCAAACTAGGATAGATTGAACTGGTTGGCGATAAGCTGATCTGCCAAGGATGGAAAGCAGCTCCACACTGTTCAGGGTCAAGAGGTGGACAGGACCACAAGTCCAGAGCATTCGGACAAGGCCAAAGCTCTTGCTCAAAGTGGGGCCATGCCCAAGTGCGAAGATCCAAAGGCGAAGTGATGATGCCAGATGTGTTGTCGAAGGAGAGAACTTGTCCCAGAACTCGAATCGGAACGATTGTGCTGAACTGGTACAAATGATGACAATTCAGAATGTCGGGGGTTTGTGCAAGATGGCTGTAAGACATTGAGAAGCCAAATTAGGTTGAGTTGAAAATACTGTTATATCTGTGTTGGAAGATGGCTGGAAGATGGATGGGCTGGAGATCGGAAAGTTGGAGGACAGAATAGGCCAGAAGTGATACCACAAAGGAGAGCAGGTACACCAACTAACTTGGCTTCATGACAGCAGAGTAGGAAGTCAGACGACAGAGCAATGCAGAGGCAAAACACATTAATTTTCAACTAAAGATACAGCAGAAGTAAATATGTATTTATAGTAAATACAGAGATAGTCCTGATGTGGTAAGAAGTAAGTTAAAAGACAATAAGTATTGTAAAAGACAATAAGAACAATAAGAGAGAAGCATAGTTGCATAGGTCATATGGTTGATCTGGGGAAACACTCAGAAGACCTTCATTGTGAAAACCCCAAGGACATGCGTCAACAGAACAAGTCCAGACAAAACAGCTAGTTGGATGGACGTGAGCCAGAAGTACGAGTCACATCCAGAAAGGATATGGGACAGAATCAGAATCGGAGCCAGAGCCAGAAGGAATCGGAATGGGATCAGAAAGAGATCAGAAAGTGCATGGGCATAACAGGATCCGACCCCGCAGTGAGTCTGTATGACAATATAATATGTACATTCGCTAACGGATTACCCCCTGCAGGCTCCTCTTTCAATCTGGTGATTGATGTGCTCTGAACCTATCAAGAAAACACTAACCAAACCCAACCTAAACACAGAAGTGCGTTGGAAAGGAACTGGAAATGCTCGAGAAGTGCACAGACAAGTATCAGACCCTGGTACAGGGCCTTATAAAAGGTTGCAGGGAGTGAACTACTCGTCATCACAAAAAGTGACTGGACACTCGCATTTTGTGGCCGAAATTTGTACAATATTTTTGTTTAAACTACATATACATGTTCAATAGGATGTATGGCCCCCCTTTGCCTTTATCACAGCATCGACGATGGCGGGAATACGGTCGATAAAAGGATTAATATCATTGCACGTGATTTCAACCCAAATGTCCAAAATTGCATTGCACAGCTGCGATTCCGTGGACGGACGGGGCTGGAAATCACGGAGGCGAGTCTTTAGCATGTGCCAGACGGGTTTGATGGCAGAAACGTCCAGAGAAGTCGATGGATGCGGAGAAATGGGGACATCATGTTCGGCGAGCCAAAGCTTCATGATCTTTGCACGATGAGCTGCTGCACCATCCTGCTGAAACCAGAAGCCGGGCCTCGAGCGCTTCATTTTCGCTTGGAAGTTGACGAGGGCACCCTCGAGTACCTGGTCAATGTATCTCTGAGCTGTCATTCCTCCTCCCTTCCCACCAGGATACTCGAGGACCACCAGGGGCCCTTTCATGTTCTTCATGATTATTCCCCACACCATAATTTGTATGTGACTTTGTGGCACCATGGGCACACAGCATTCGTCCAAAAGCTCCTCCCCCGGTCGTTGAGTTACCCATATTCAGCCTTTTTTGTCGTCCAGACAGATGTAAGCCTCATCAGACCAGGCCACATCTTCCCAATCTGCTCCAGTCATCATTCTCTTTCGTTCCTTTGCCCATTTGAACCGTTTCTGCTTGGTTTCGGCTGATCAATAGGGTACTTTCTTGGTGACACATTGATGATACCCTTGCTCAGCAAGGGTGTTCCAAATTGTGCCTTCACTGACATGTGGCGTGATTTCATTGCCAATTTTGCGGAATGGTTTGCGGTGGTGGTCCTTCGCGTAATCAACGATCTGAGCCTTCCCAACATCGCAGAAGATGCTCGGGCGTCCACTCCGAGGGTGGTTGGCTGTCAATCCGGTCTCCTGGTATTTATTCCAGAGGTTGTTTCCGGTGGATGATGCAATGCCGTGATCTCAACAGGCACGTCTGATATTTCCATGGCTCTGGACGACGCCAATGAACCGATTCTTCAGAGGTGAGTCGAGTTGTTGACGGGTAGTATCCTTAGGCATATGGTGGTGGTTGGTGGTTGAACTAGGTGCACGTGGTCTGACACAATAAACCTGTGTCCGGTTACTTTTTGTGATGATGAGTAGACCTCAGAATCGAGATGCGAGTGTTGTATTGTTTGTAGAAGTCCTTGGAATGAAGTCCAAGTACTTAAGCCTTGAGCTGAGTGAACTGGAATGAAACTGGAACAGACATGAAAGCGAGTGTAATGCAACAAGAAGTTCGATGTGAATGGAACCCTTGCTGTACAAGTGTTCTGGCTAGATCTAAGTGAACAGGAATTGGCCCGGACAGACAGGAAGCACAAAGCGCAGTGATGTGAAGCTTTGCAGCTATGAAAACAGTCGAGAACAAGTAGCTGAGGTTCTCCAAGAGAGGTGGGTTCCATTCCCAAGCATAGACAGTAATGATGATGGGTCTGGTAACCAAGAGAAACAGATGACAGGCCCAGACGGCCAAAGGAATGGGAGATGAGCTCCAACATCTTGAAGTGGCCGGCATGTCTGGCGACCCACATGTCATGGTGCTGCTCCATAATCCAGCGACAGAGGTCCTTGTTCCACGGCACAACAATCTTACCACGAAACAGGAGGAGTCTGTCCAAGATTTGCCATTCGGCCAAATGGGGAGAGGGGGCCTTCCGGTTCTTGAGGAGCTCCCGGGCAACGAGTGCAATGGGGTCCTTGAGCTCTGGCTCGGTCACAAACACCTTCCAGACATCACGTAGGAGGGGAATCTCGGGTCCGTAGACCACAACCCCAGCTTATATGGTCAGATTAACCAGTTAAATGCTGGGTCCATTCCACAGGCTTAATGCATTATTTCCTGGGTAGCCTAACATCTATATTACAATTGAACAACTTGTCTCGAGACAAACTTGATCTGAGAATCTCCAAGCAATGTCATACTCCCACTAGCCCCACCTTCGGTTGTCCGGAGATCACTCTCACAGCCACAACGCTTCCTTTCCCATCCTCTCCACACAGCTCCACCTAGAGTAGCACTCCGCATACTATCATCTGTAATATACATTCTTTCACCTTTCTTCTAGTCTAACCTAAGGCACAAACGTGAATACTTTGACGATGTAACATTCAATCTTTCTTGCCGCTGTCACTTGCTGACCAGGAGGCATAGGGATATCCCACCACCGAACACGCCTCAGAGCCATCAAAGACGCCGGTGTCAGCTTCAACACGATGCACGTGAATCTCAGGACAGCAGTCCACATTGACGTTGTATTCCGGCGCGTAACCATGATGAAAATGTACCACCCGGAACGCACACGCCGGCAGAACCAAGTGCGTGCTTCCTCAGCCAATGTCGGAGGCATCAGCTGGAGAGAGAAAATTGGCCCCAACAACCTTAGACACCTCCACCCATGAACAGATCACAAGCACAAGCAGTGTGCAGACATGTGGAAAAAGAAGTGCAGTCTGCGCAAATGGATGTCGATGGTACGTGATTATTTTTAAGTAATTGCGTGTATGCTAATGTGTTGTGAAGGGCCTAGGACTACTGTTCCGAACAGGCAGGGGCATGGGTCCTCCCGAATATTACAGGTAGAAAAAAAAGTTGGACTACCTCCACCCAGTGCTCACTTTAATTATTCATTTCTCAATTCAATAGGCTCTTGCAAACGGGATTTTGACTCCTCCACCAACCCAACAATTGGCTGTAACCAGGAACAACGGTTTGATTATCGATTTCTGCGGCCCTTCTCTCGCTCAAACACTTGCACCAGACCAGATGCTACCTTCGATGTCATTGCAGAGCAGTACATGGGTGCAACTCGGAATGTCAAGTGCTTTTCCACTCAATGCCTCATTCCTGATACACCACGTTTCCAGAAGTTCAAATCTGTCCCCAGCAAGGGAAAGTTTGTATCTGTGACTGGTTTTCTCACCAGCGTCAAGTGGGATGAGGACCACACGGTCAAACACTTCCTCATTGGTGTTGACCAGGTTGCCTTCTTAGGACAACAGTCCACCTCACCAAAAGCCAAACAGAGCCTGGCTAAAATTGGTGTGTTCAATCCTTCCAATTTTTTGATATCATCCTGACTAAATATCCTACCAGCATTGGGAATACCAACACACCTCAAATTCACAGGCTTCCTGGGAAGTCCAGGCAACAGACATGAAATCTGGAGAACTGGCCTCGAAGAAGCACAAGACTGCCGATGATCGCACGGCAGAGGAGGCAAATGATAAGGGAGAAGGTACTTCTGTTCAGGACCATCGCACTGGAGGCCGTACTTTGACTCACTAAATCTGACTTAATATATTCATTCAATGTACTACTTTTAAATTTAATTGTCCACTCTGTCCTCGCATAATTGTTGAACTTGATGAAAATCTCCCCGTAGCGAAGCACGGGTTACTGCTAGTAGCATAACATAGGCATAACATGTTATCTGTGGATGACTATATAGGGTAATATGTCCCGGTCCCAGAAGACAAGAAGTCAGGTGATCTCCAGACCCGAAGTACAAGAAGTCAGGTGATCTCTGAGCTGGCCGAAAAACATAACAGGTTATAATAGAAAAATAAAATAAAAGTACCAATGAGGATTGAACCCAAAGCCCTTGGCTGACCTTATATAATAACAGCACCAGGAGCCTAACCACTAGACTAAAGTAGTTATATAAAACAGGAGGCATTGATCTCAATATATGTTGCCTCTCATGTCCCAATATTTATTGATTAGTGCTGAACTATTTGAAAAATTGTGGTGAATAGTGTCAAACAATTTTTCTGGCTTTCTGATGCTTTCCAAGGCCATCTAATGCCTTTTTATGTCCTAATCAAAAAAAAATTGACTGAAAACCCAAGTTGTAGAGCTCATCAAGCTCTACAAGACTTGTCTAAGGCAGTTTTTTGGTTAGGGGCTTTGTTGGCCTGCAAAACACAGAATACTTTCCCAAATGCGGCGCTTTTTGGCAACTGAGTAGTAAATAGCTCCACAACCAGAGCACCAAAGAGTAGCTTGCATGCCATAGGCTTGGGATATAGGCAGCTAGGGGTATGAGGTATGACAGAACAATAAATATTGGAAGGTGAGAGGCAAGATATATTGAGATCAATGCCTCTTGTTTTATACAACTACTTTAGTCTAGTGGTTAGGCTCATGGTGCTGTTATTATGTAAGATCAGCCAAGGGCTTTGGGTTCAGTCTGTACTAGTACCTTTTTTTTATTTCCCTATTATAACCTGTTATGTTTTTCGGCCAGCTCAGAGATCACCTGACTTCTTGTCTTCCGAGACCAGGACATATTACCCTATGTAGTCACCCACAGATAACATGTTATGCCTATGTTATGCTATGTTAGGCTACCCAGGAAATAACACATTAAGCCTGTGGAATGAACCCAGCATTTAACCGGTTAATCTGACCATATAAGCTGGCAACCCCTTCCATCGCACCGATCCGGAAAGGCTCCGGCCGAAGGAGCATAACATCCGAGTTCTCAGATCCGGCCCCATGGTCCAGATGGCGGGAGACCACGTCTGGATGACCCATGAGACGGCCCGGCTGGTGGAACAGGGTGAAGTCAAACCAGGACAGGTACAGGGACCACCTGGCCTGCCGCTGGTTCAGCTTTTGCGACTTCTGGAAGTATTCCAAGTTCTTGTGGTCTGTCCAGATCTTGACCGGGTGCTGCACGCCCTCGAGGAAGTGCCGCCACTCCTCTAGGGCTCAGACGACCACCAGCATCTCCTTGTCATGGATCACGTAGTTTCGTTGAACATTGTTCAAGCTCTTGGAGTAGAAGGCAACAGGGTGCCACCTTCGTCCATGCCCTGCTGCAACAGAACGGCTCCGGTTGCCTGGTCGGAACTGTCCACCTCCAGCCGATATGGCCGAGATTCATCTGGAAGGACCAGGACGTGCTCCACAGTCACCGCGTTCTTGGGGGCTTGGAATGCAGCAGCTGAGGCAGCGGTCCAGGTCCAGGCCACGCCCTTCTTCCTCAGGTTGAAAAGCAGCCGGGCAATGTTCGAGAATGCCCAGATGAACCTCTGGTAGAAGTTCATGAAGCCAAGGAACTGCTGCACGTCCTTCTTGTTCTCGGGCGTAGGCCAAGCGGCGACACTGGCGACCTTGACGGGTCCATCTCAACGTGATTGTGCGAGATGATGACACCGAGGTACTTGATCGTTGACTTCTCGAACTCGCACCTCTCCGGACAGAGGAAGAGACAGTGTTCTCGGAGCTGCCGGAGCACCTCCCAGACGATTTTGTGGTGAAGGGCGAGGTTGGAGTGTGCAATGAGGATGTCGTCCAGGTAGACCATGACATCTCCGGACAGCATAAGGTCCTGGAAGATGTTGTTCATCATTGTCTGGAATGTGGCCGGGGAGTTGATAAGGCTGAAGTACATCACCAGCTGCTCAAAGAGCCCCTGGTTTGTACAGAACACAGCCTTCCATTTCTCACCTTCCAGGATCTGGATGTTGTTGAAGCCCCACCGGATGTCGAGTTTCGTGAAGAACCGGGCTCCCTTCAAATGGTTAATAAGATTGTTGATTAAAAGGAGTGGGTACCAATTTTTCACGGTCATCGCATTGAGCACCCGGTAGTCCTGAACTGGTGACACCATCGGAGACTTGGACAGACAGATGCAGCCGGTACTCAATCCCTCCATGATGAAGGCATCGAGCTCCTTCTGTTCAAGCAGAGAGATTGGGTAGACCTTGCAGTTGGCCGGCTTCGCGTCCGGGACAAGTTCAATGGCATGATCCCACGCCCCTCCTTCCGGCAGAGAGTTGAAAGACTCCCTGTTGAAGACGTCCAAGAAATCTGTGGCCCAGGGCAGAACCGAAGTTCCAGCCAGCGCGGAATTCCGTGCATGAGCCTCTGCGAGACGTTGCGAGACGGTGCTTCCGGCGCAAATCTCTTCAACCGGAGTGAACACTGTGTAGAGGATTCGGTTGCCTTCCTCAAGCTTGTCCTTGTCATCATCATCATTGTCCGAGTCTGGGGCCAGGTCTGGAAGGTCATTGTCATCAGCCAGATCGTATCCATTGTCTCTGTGCCACTCCTCCGAGTTGATGGCACAGATGGACGGGGTCGGACCTTCGCGCAGCTGCCAGAGGTTTGAGGTGGCTAGCTTCTCGTTCCTCCAGATGGCTCGTAACTCGTCCCAGCAGGTGCGGCATCCAGTTGGGCAGTGCGTCATGCAAACCTCCTTGGTTTCCCAGCTGATCTCCAGATTGTGTTTCTGGAGCCAAGAGTAACCGAGGATGATGTGCTGCTTCCTGAGCTGAGTTACAGTGAGCTGGATGTGCTCGGTGTGCCCCTTGTAGTCGACCACCATATTGACTACGCTGGTGATGCTGCCCGCTTGGTTTGGACTGCTGTCTACATTGAGAACTGGGATGGGCTGCAAGAGACACCAGACTGGGAGGTTCTGAGAGAGGATGTACTCGGAGTTGATGAAGTCTCCGGTTGCTCTGCAGTCGACCAGGGCCTTCACCAACATCCATGCGGCGGCCTTAACAGACTCCAAGTCCAATAGGATGTGCAGGGAGTTTCGGCCTTCAACAGAGTCAATGAAGTACTGCTGGGGAAGTCACCGTTCCCACTTCAGGTGATGAAGGCGCTGGAGCAAGCCTGTCCTCGTGCCTAGCTCAGGGACAGGGGCCTCCGCCACTGTCCTCGTTCCCAGCTCAGGGACAGTGCAGATTTCCGTCTCCAGGACAGAAGGAAGAGTCCCAGTCACTTGGACGGAGACCGGGACTGGGGTGCACCTCTCGCTACTACCTCAGACTCAAATGTATTGGCATTATCTGAATACAGGAGGGCGTAGCGATTAGGGGACACAACCGAGGCCACACCACTCACTCAGCCGGGGAAGGAAAACCTGCCAGGTCTGTGTCCTCACCGGTCAACTCAGCCGAAAGCGAGGCAGTGGTGGCAAGACAAGTGAACAGCTCGTCGAGGAGTTCGTCCCCGAGTTGACAAACAACCTCGTCGAGAACGTCCGTATGCTGGATGTCAGATGCAACGGGGCATTCCCGGGCAAGGTGTCTGGCCGCTCTGCACTGGAAGCAGATGCGTGGGAATGTGCGCGTCCGGGCCCAGTCGACATCCATTGGAACAACCGCCGGAAGCACGGGCATCGGAAGCAGGATGAACAAGACTGGAGCACACACGGGAGCTGGAGCTGGGAATATGCTTGCTGCATGTGGCCAAGGCAAAGCAGTCAGAAGCTGGGCCAGAGGGTTTCCAGTCCGGATGTGGCCGAACACTTTGTACTGCCGGAAAGCACATGCACGCCACCCGTCATAGTCGGTGAGGTCAGGGGCGGTTCCAGATGTCATAATCACAATGTTGATCTGTAGTTCGAGGCCGGAGAGATACTTGGTGACCCGGACAAGAGCATCTGAGCAACCAGCCGTTACGGCCAGTTCCTCAAAGTTGTCTGTGTACTGGTAGATGTCACAGGAGCCCTGGAAGTACAAGTGGGACTCAAGCTTGTTGAGGGCCTGGTCCTGCTTGTTCCTCTCTATGAACCAGAGGTGGAACTCAGCCTCAAATTGGGTCCAGGTGGGGAACAGGAACAGTACGGCCAACGAGCAATGTTCGGCCCACCGGGCAGCCGCATCCTTCGACATGAAGGACATGGCAAACCGGACGAGTTTTTCCTGCAAGATGAACCCATCCGCCATGAAAAGCTTCCAGAACCAGCCAGAAGTAAGTGAGGACAGAGTCAAGGAACATCTGTCCTTGTGTCCATTCACCATCAAAAATGGCCGGAGGACCGTTATTTGAGCTGGGTGGGGGGCCGAGAAGTCTGGACCCAGCACTGGAGCCGGAGCGGCAGGGGCGGGGGCAGGCAACGGATTTTGGGTGCTCAGCAACAGCTGGCGGAGCGTGTCTTGGATGCTCTTGAGGGAGCCTTCAACAGCAGCGAGCCGGGCCATGGCTCTGGACTCTGGATCTGGAGCGAAGGCGCTCAGGATCTCGGGTTGCACGGAGTCAGGGGCAGGCAGCTGGTCCATCGAAATGGAGGAAGGGTCGAGATTTGAAGTGGAGGAGGATGGAGCACTGGAGTAGTGGTCCGAGTCCATACCTGCACCAAACTTTCCAATCTTGACTGGTTGATCCCTTAGATCCTTTCTTCTGCTGTAAGGGCAACCTTAAGCTCAGTGCGGGGCACGGAAACTAGCGGGGGAATCCGAAGTATAAATATGGGTACTAGAATACAGGAGTGGAAATACTACGCACCTAGTGGAGGAATCCGAAGAGAAGAAAGGATGGGGATTCCCACGCTAGGCAAAACCTTATATACTAATTGGTAACTACCCAGTAGCACGTGTCTGGAGGTATCTACAGTGGTCATGGGCCTGATCGCACAGCATGTGCCAGTGGGAGCAAACAGATGTCCCGGATGGTTAGACGGACGGATGGACGGGCACAGGGGCATTGGGGGCACTGGATGGAAAAATGTCCGGGGCGGATCTGGAAACGTCTGGAGCAGATCCAGAAGTGTCTGGACCAGATCCAGACAGAAAAGTGTCTGGAGCGAGGGTTCCCCTGACAGCTTCCTCTACATTGTATTGCAGGTCGTGTCCACACCCTGGGTTCTATACCTGAGTGGATATCACACCCTCTTCAACTTGTTCCAGGTTCCGCCTTGCATCCCAACCTACAACATATGGTCTCCTAGGGAGGACACCATATGGTGTGTCTTACTGCTCAGGGAACACACAAGCTATTAGTGTCTGTCAGGTTTCTCCTGGTTGGGGTTCTCGCCAGGTTACACACCGTCTAGCCGACCCAGAGACCATTGCTGACACCTTAGATCCTGTCTTCTGCTGTAAGGGCAATTTTAAGCTCGGTGCTGAAACTAGCGGGGGAATCCAAAGGAGTTTAATAGGCAGTACTAATACAGAGTGGAAGTAATACGCACCTAGCAGGGGAATCTGAAGAAAAGAAAAGATCTAGGTGAAGCTTATAAACTAATCGGTACTAGCCAGTAGCACATGACCGAAGGGATCTACAGTAATCCTGATGGTGAGCACTGACCACATCAATGATGGCCAATCATCGATAACTGATGATATCAAAAGCTTTGAGGCATGGTAATGCATTTTGCGGAGTACCCGTTTGGCTTTTTATTCCAATAGACCTTAATAAAATCTTTTAAAATCATTGTCTACAATCGCTCAAGAGCTTTTGGCTTTCTATCTTTATTCGGTATGGCCACACACACATTTCAGCTCAGTGGAATACCAAATCAGGTATTTGGCTTGAACAAGCAAAGATTATGGTAAAAGACAGGCCAGGAGTAAGTGGTGTCACATGAAAGTGGCTCAGTCCATCAAAATTTGCACCCAAAGATTTTGTCTGCCAACTTCCATAATTGGGTGTGACCAGACACATTGTCACACAGCCGCCGCCATCACTTCCCGCTCATCGCATTGCTCAAGCTCATAATCCCTACAAGAGGACATTCAAAAAGGCCAGTTAAATTCCAATACTAACTAGAAGTGGTTAGCTAACAGTACCTGCACACAGTCTTGCAATGGGCCGGCTCAAGAATGGATTGTCATCATCAAAGAAGCAGCTGCAAGCAACATGCGATGCGCGGGGTAAATGTTCAAATACCGGGAAAGAGAACACCAACCCGTCTAACCCATCACAGCCACCTCTCAGCCCAAAGTCCCACCAAATTCAGCATCATAAACAGAGAGCTGTTGCTGCAGAGGCCAAGAACCAGAAGCTTAAACATGAGCAGAAGAATGCAGCACAGCGGGAAAAACACCACAAGAAGAAGGTTGCAAAGCTGGAGAAGGAGATCAAGGAGGCACAGGATGAATTGCTGAAGGCCACTGCTCATGGAGAGGCTCAGGTTTGGAGTGTGCTGAAGAAGAAATCAGATGACGATAAGGGATGGAAGTGCAGGCTTGCGGAGGTGGAATGTCAACTGGGTGAGGCGGAGCAACAGAAGGCAACAACTACTGCAGAACTCAAGAAGAAACTCGATGTTCTGGGACAGGTTTGTGGAGCACTACAACTTGCACAGTGCCAAAGTAATTGTCAGCAAGGACAGATCAGGATATCGAAATCATCTCTTGCCTCAAAACATATACAGTGCATGCGCGCCAAGCGTGGCCGTGCATACAAGGTTGAGCTGAGAGCATTGGCCCATGTTCTAGTTACCTGTGGCTGCAAGGAGGGACAGGTCGGCAATCTCATGCAAGACATTGCGAAGATTTTTGGGATCAACTTGGACCACGCTATGAGCTGTAGGACCGTCCGGTGTGCGGTACTTGAAGGGCTCTTTGCCTCGCAGGTGCAGTTGGGCATCAAAATTAAATACACTGAAGGTATTCCCCTGAAAATATTCAATACTCCCCAGGCTAACAAGATGAATAGACATTACAATGAGCAGCGACAGCACATCAGGTCGCAAGATGAACTACCAGTCCCACTACATTCATCTTCGCGTCCCTGTCAGGAATACAGACAGCTCGGTGAGCTTATCCAAGCAGCCCCAGGTTCGCTTCATGGGAGTCATGTCAACTGTTAACCACAGTACAGAAACATCGAAACAAACCTTGCTGAAGCTCTACAACGAGATCATCTGTGCATACAATGTGAGTCCACTGGGACAGTGTCTTGGGCCGCTGGATTTGTGATTGCTCTGTTGCCGGCTGCGTGGAATGTGTGGTGACCATGCGAACAACGAAAAGGCACTATTCCAGGCTTGGAAGGACCTGAAGCACAAGCTGCTTCTGGCAGAACTCAGCCAGCAGCGCCTGCTGGAGCTTGATGGGCAGATTGAAGAGCTCTTGAATATTTTGCAAGGATGGGTGGGCTGTAAATTCGATGACGCCGGTGGTTTTGAGGTGTACATGTGACTTCCAGCAGAGGAGAGGGCCATGCATGACCTTGCCTGTGTTCACACGATGATGTGGGAGCTCGGTGTTCAAGAACTTGCCAAACTCAATGAGGTGGACCAGCGTCTACTCACAATTTGGGTGTGGACAGGCTGCTGCATGCACAAGGATCAAAACAGCTTCAAAGGTGAAAACACCCACATGTCGCTGTACTGGAAGGAGCTGGGGATTACAGGGCCAATTTCACTCGCAAACAAGGAGTCGGCTGCTGCTGCTTGTCGTGTTTTGCATCCAAAAGATGGGGACAAACCAGCCTTGGAGGGTGACTTGGAACATGTTGAAAATGCGTTGTTTGGGGGTGCAAAGGTCATTGCGCTCGCAGGCGCCATCTTCGAGAATGCAATCAAAAAAATGCGGGCAGGGGACCTCGTTGAGCTATTCCTGCAGGAGAAGTTGGAGGATGGTGTGCCTATCAAGCAATTTGCAAAGACAAACCAGATGCAGTTCAGGAGCCACAATGATGCATTGTGTGAGCTCATCGTGTGGCGTGACATATACGGGAATTCCTCAATGCAATACGGAACCTAAAATTTTGACCTGGTTGGACTAACATTGAGAAGAACGTATCCGATGGGCTGAACGATGGCCCAACACTCACTGAACTTGCTGTTCTCTCCATTTATCACCTCTTCATCGCCGTCCCCTACACCCGTTGCATCCAGCAGCCAGAGGAGGTCACCTTGAATGCCATTTCTCTCGCTCCATGCTGACATTTGGGACCACTGCCAGAAGCTTATCGAAAACCCGTAGTTGATTTTGGACTTTGACCCAGAGGAGTACCAGCTGGCAACATTTGACAGAAAGCCAGTCACCCGAGACGATGTTATAGTGAAGATTAAGAAGCTCCACGGCTGTGGGAAGTTGCCTTGTCTCTGCCAGATGCTTATCCGGTTTCTGGAAGGAGCGAAGGCTACATGGATCAGACTCTCCTCGGAGCTCACACCTGGTGGGTTGATTGATGGGTTGAACAATGCTGAGAAAGGTCGTATCTGGCTGCCTGCAACAAATGACAGGAACGAGGGCACGTTGGGATCTTTCATCAAGCACATGCGAGAAAATCCAACAGCTGCGCTCGTAACCCACAATGGTCTCACGATGTTCAAACACAACAAGACACAAGCTTTCATGGAGATATGTTTCACGCCCGAACATCACCAGTATGTGATGCAGGCGGCACAAAAGCTGGATGCTGCAGGTCTGGAACGTGAACGGAAGCGTCTCCAGATGAAATATAACCAGTGAATCCTTGACAAGAAAGCCAAGAAAGTGGCGGATGCAGCCAACAAAGATGCTGAAATCCAGAACCAGTTGGACGCAACAGTGTTGATCTCCAGTGTCGAAGACATCTATCAACATGGGATGACACGTGAAAAACTCCAGGACCAGCTGGAAAAATTGTGCTGGCATTGGAACACCAAAACATGGGAGCAGATTGTGATACCAAAGAAAACACATGTCCCCAACCTCACAGACAAGCAGTGCACACTTGTCCACGTGTTCCAGGCTCACTTCAAGCTTTTTGAAGACGAGAGTCCCATTCTCCCGGAGCTGCAGGACGAAGACAGCACTGTGCATGACCACTTTCACACAGACGATGTGGATTTTGGAGAGTTCAACGATGATACCCCCGATTTTTTGAACATAACATATTTATATTGAATGTACTGTACCTATTTAATGTGCTCCGATGTGGTTCCGAGGGCTAATTGTGGTGGGAGAAGGGAGACCACGATTTGGCCGGTTAAGTTTAGTTACCAGTGTAGCCATCAGCCCATCATGATCCCATCGGTGCCCCCCACCAGTAATCCTGGGCCCAGTCGCATAACACATGCCAGCATGAGCGACCAGAGGGAGCAGAAGTCGTCGGAACAGAAGTTCCGGATGCAAACGAGGTGGAGGGTGGGGCAGAGTGCAGCTCCAGGGCCGGAGCCAGAGATGGAGCCGGAGGAGGGGCTCCCCTAACACTTTCTCAGCTGATTTCCACTTCTTTTGCCCCCTTTTGCACAGTGATGCCTCAGCCCACCCCCATGACCAAGGGATCTGCAAAAAAAAAAAAAAAAAAGGAAGGTGATGGTCATCTCACAAGGTGGTGGTAGGGCTGCCCATCATCCCCACATTTACAGGTGTGATAGGTGCCATCAATGACATGCCATCCCATCCTGTCAAGCCTTAGGCTGAAAGCATTTATGCATTTATGGGATGGGGACAGGCAGCTGTTGACAGCCATAGATGTGTTGATGCATGATGTGTGTTCTTCTCATGAAAATGGCATGCATCAGAAATACTTTGCATCAGTTTTTGACATTTCTATTGCATCTTGTTCCAGCTTGTGGGCTGGGTAGTAGGCAATCCTTGGTAACAAGTTGAAAAACTCAAACAAGGTTGCAAGTAAAGAATATAAGCTCTTGCTGTCGACACATTGCCCCCTGTGGGGTGAGAACAAGATCCCCAACTTGATGCAGCTGCTAACACCCAGCCTGCAGTGCATGGATGTGCTCCCAAAGCTCGAGACACTTGTCATCCCAGACCCCTCCAGTAAACACAAGGATGCCATTGGCAAGATGATCGCAATGCATTGGGAACATACTGCTCTCCACTCAGTGCATGCAGTCAACATTGGGCCAGGGCTCACAGCTATGCTGGATCAGCTGGAGAGGGAGGGGCTGAATGTTTTATTCAGAGGTGAGGATCTGCTCATGCAATTGGTTTAATTTTCTGACCAGGCTGGTTGCAGGACTGAGTCACGAGTGTTGAATCACAACTATGGCGAAGACGAGGTCCTGTTCCAGCTGGATTATTGCCCTGTTATTTCCCCTGTGTGTAGTACTTCTGGCTGAGCTCCAAACAACTAAGTATGGTAATTGTGAAGTTCTGTTCCGGCTGCACTGATGTTAAATTATTACTCTATTATTTTCCTCATGCACAGTACTTTTGGCTGAAGCTACAGTTATTATAGCTGGGGTCGTAATCCGAATTGTTGTCGGACAAGCAGAAGTAACTTTGAGCTTTGATAATCAGTTGTTTTCAAGATGCACATGGGCCGTCCTTCCAAATCACGCTGTTTGCCACCGTGAGCCCCACCCTCTTCTTGCCACCACCGCTGTGCCACTCTCTTTGGTACAAACAGTGTAACAAACCGCCAACACCTCCCGCGAACTTGGACTTCTGAGTACCCCCTCAAGGAATATCCATCTGAGTCGATGCTCTGGCTTGCGCATAGAATCGATGCGAACACTCACCACATTAAAAAGGAGATACAGACAAGGAATTCGTGGGCTGCAAGGCAAGTCCACCTGGAAATATTTCTCGACTGCTACCCTCAGCCCTACTGGTTTCTGAGCTTCAATGAGGCCTCCTCTACCACCTCCAAGACAACCTGCGTGCCCTTGTCATTGTCCCGGATCGTGAAGAGGACCTCCAACACTGTTGACCTTCCCAACAAAATTATTGTCTCAGTTGGCATGATTGCAGACAACATCCGCCCCACTGAGGTCCCCAACTTCACAATTGTTGCCCTGTGTTTCGCCCACGCAGTAAAAGAGTGCATCCTCAACGCTGGCGGCAACACCCACCAGTGCTAACACTGGGGGTATGGCATGGGTTTGTACATTTGAAGTTTTTGACTTGTTCAGTTCCTTACGTGACATTTCAGGACCCGGAAAGAACAAGAGGCCTGACACTATCTTGAATAGACACAAAGTACATGTCTTTTATTGTCCCGTCGGCACGCCTGCTCATTTTTGTCATGCCAGTTCGAGCAGGGTCGTAGACGAAGAAAGTCCAAGGGTTTCAAGTCAAAATACTCCAGCACCGATCCAAATTGGAGACTGGGATGGCCAGCCTACTTTACAGTTTCTTTTGTGTACTCTCATCTGCTCCCTGTGTGATGTGCAACTCATCCTCATAGTCCATGAATATGAATACACCAGTGTATTATTGTTAAAATATATTGCTTGACTCAACTGCTGCGTGATTATTCAGATACATTACCATTGATCATGTTGTGTTCTTCCAACACCCAAGAACAAACGGAGCAGGAGAAATTAGATTAAAATGGTGAGGGGCTTCAGACGCACCAGGGACACGTCCCGGGTGGTCTGATGCCGGGGAGATTGTCTGTAATGGAACCCAGCGGCGCGGACGCGATACTGCAGCACTGATGTCAGCATTGGTGAATATATGCAAGGCATTGATTAGACTGATCTTACCAATAACCCAACCCTCGTCAAAACTCAAATCGGAATGTTGGGGTGTCGGTAACTCGTCCCCGACACGTCTGAGAGAACACGGTGGACAATGGCCTGCTCGCCGGATGTGCGTGGCGATGAACACCAGAAACGATGTCCTCGCACATCACAATGTCGACATTACACCGCCGGCAGCGCGGCAACCCAAATTGGGTTAAGCCACCACATAAGCCTTGAGCGCTTGAGCCTTTGCGCGAACATTCGCCATGATGAGGTCAATTCTTGTCCTATCAGCGGCAGCCTTGCTGCCTTATACAGCCGTGACCGCAACGCCCACCGCCGTCGACCCAACCAACAATGTCACATATCAGGGCCTCGTTCGCAACGGCATCGAAGTTTTCCTCGGGATCCAGTTCGGCCAAGACACAAGTGGCGCGAACCGCTTCAAACCCCCGAAGCCGTGGGCACCAAAGGCCGGGAGTGTCGTCGACGCGACAGCGTATGGAGCCGCTTGCCCGCAGCCTGAGGGGGCATCAGGCGCGCTGTCAGTCACCCCCGTGTCGCAGATCTCGGAGGACTGCCTGAACCTCAACATCGCGCGACCCAGCGGTGTGGATGCCGGGGCCAAGCTGCCCGTCATCGTCTTCATTTATGGCGGTGGCTTCTTCACCGGGTTCAACGAAGAGCAGACCACGGCCCCGGATGGGATGATTCTGGAGTCTGTCCAGAATGGCCTGCCAATCATCCATGTGCGCATGAACTACCGCCTCGCCATCTTTGGGTTCGCGGCTTCAAAGGCGTTGTTGGGAGAAGGCTCATCAAACGCGGGTCTGCGTGATCAGCGGCTGGCTCTTGAGTGGGTGCGGGACAATATCGAGTATTTCGGCGGTGATCCAAACACCGTCACCATTTTCGGCCAGAGTTCGGGCGGCCTGGCAGTTGGGATGCAGGTTGTGGCGTATGGAGGGGAGAGGCCGGCGCCCTTCAAACGGGCCATCCCTGAAAGTCAGTTCCTCGAGCCAGGGATTACCGGCAATTTCACTCAGGATGCAATGCAAGCCGTAGTAGATCTGGTGGGTTGCAACACAACAGATCTGCAGTCCGCCGAGACGGCTGCGTGCCTGCGCGATCTCGACATCGCAACTTTGAACAACGCTTCGATCGCTGTGACTTCAGCCCGGGGGGACATTTCTCACAACGTTGGCGACATTTGGCTGCCCGTCGTGGACGGAGATTTCCTCCCCGCGCCGCCATCCAAGCTGATCCGCGAGGGGCGCTTTGCGAATGTGACCGTTATGAGTGGGTGGACGCAAGACGATGTCGCTATCTTCACCGACCCTAACATCACCACCGCGGAGGACACAAACAACTTCATTGGATCCTACCTGCCCGATCTTAGCAGCACTAATCTCGAGCATCTCTTGTCTCTGTACCCAGTAACCGAATTCACCGCCAACCCACCAGCCAACCTCTCCTCCGAGTTTTACCGCAGCGCCGCCATCTTCCGCGACATCATCATGGTGTGCATGTCTATGTGGTTTGGCGAGGCCCTCGCCGCGAGGGGTAACGATGTGTATCACTACGACTGGAACCAGACCATCCTGACACCGCGACTCGAAGTCATCAGCCACGCACCCGGGCTAGGCGTCGTCCACACGAGCGAGTTCGCGTACATCTTTGGCAACCTGAGCCATTATGATGACGGACGAGCACCCTTCCATCCCAATCCCGGGGACTGGGCGCTTGAGACGCGTGGAACGCGATCCTGGAGCACGTTTGCGAGTTTGGGGAAGCCGGGGGTGATGGGGAAGAATACGTTCCAGGGCTTTGATGTCGCGTTTCCTGCTAATGGGACGGACGGGCCGTTCATATTTGTGGCTGGCGGACCGAATGAGGGTTATTATGCGGTTGATGGGCCGAAGTCGACAGAGACGGTGGAGAGGCAGCGTTTGAGGGAGCGGTGCGGATTTTTGAACTCGGATGGGGTGATTGCGCAGATGAAGTTTTAGGTTGGATGAGAATCCAATGTCAGCGATAGATTAATGAAATACTGTTGTAAGCCCTGAAATTGGGTGACCTTCTAAATCGGGACAAAAGCGGTTGTTTGTCCTTGCGACTCTGGAGGGTCAAGTTTTTTGCTTTCGATCACTTCGTCCTTCCCCGCAGGGCCGCAATCTCAAGAAACTGGAGGCGGCTATACCGGGCGGTATTCTTTGAAACGCCCTCTCTGCGCTGGTGTACTCAGTAATACCACCATCCGAAATCCTTGGCCAAAATGCGAAAGCAATTGGATCCTCGAATCCCGATTCTGATAAATAACAATGTCAAAAAGAACAATCGGTCGTTTATTGTCTTGGTTGGAGATAAAGGGAGGGACCAGGTGCGCTGCGCAAGACTACACTATGGCTCAAATAACCCGCGTGCATAGATTGTGAATCTCCATTTTTTGCTCTCACAAGCTAGAGTGTCCGCGCGTCCTTCAGTGCTTTGGTGCTACAAGAAGGAACTCGGTTTCACGAGGTTGGTCTGACAGCTCATTCAATGTTTGTGTCCATTCTCTGTGTGGGCCTACATGTTCATCGAACCGCGTCTGACCCTCTTGCGCTCATGTCAGTCACCGTAAAAGTCGCGAGGCCAAGATCAAGCGCGATGTGAAGCGGGGGCTCCGGGAAGCGAATGAGCAGAATCCATTCGAGATTTTCGTAACGGTAACCGACATTCGGTATACGTGCGTAGATTTTCTGGTTCTCTAGGGTCACTTTTGCTCATTGGACGACGTAGGTATTACAAAGAATCCGAGAAGATTCTGGGAAACACCTATGGGATGTGCATTCTGCAAGACTTTGAGGCCATAACGCCGAATCTGCTCGCGCGCACGATCGAAACCGTTGAAGGAGGGGGCTTAATAGTGCTGCTTCTCAAGACGATGACGAGCTTGAAGCAACTATACTCCATGACCATGGTGAGTCTTCGCGTTGTTTGTAAGTGGCGTTACATATATCTTTTCTAGGACGTGCATTCGCGGTATCGGACGGCCTCGCATGATTCTGTTGTCGCCCGCTTCAACGAGCGGTTCATCCTCTCTCTCGGCTCTTGCGAAGACTGTTTGTTCCTCGATGACGAGCTTAACGTCCTTCCCATCTCCCGAGGCAAGGATATCACCCCGCTGGACGACGACAGCGTCCCCAAGTCCTCACCGGACCAAGCACAACTGGAGGACCTCCGACAAACGCTTGCGGACACCACCCCTGCCGGTCCCCTCCTCACGCTCTCTAAAACCCTCGATCAGGCTCAGGCCTTGCTGACCTTCATCGAGGCCATCTCGGAGAAAACTCTCTCTTCCACCGTCACCCTCACTGCGGCCCGTGGGCGAGGAAAGTCCGCCGCGCTTGGGCTCGCAATTGCAGCGGCCTTGGCGCACGGCTACTCGAATATTTTCGTGACCAGTCCCAGCCCCGAGAACTTGAAAACATTGTTCGAGTTTATATTCAAGGGGATGGACGCGCTGGGGTACGAGGAGCATCTGGATTACGACATTATGCAGAGCGTCGACACCGAGGGCGGTGCGAAGGGTGCCATTGTTCGAGTCGATATCTTCAAAAACCACCGGCAAACAATCCAAGTGCGTTCAGAATCTCAATGGGCTTCATTTATTGAAGCTTTCGTGCATAGTATATCCAGCCGCAGGATGCCCACGTCCTCGGACAAGCGGAGCTCGTCATCATCGACGAAGCTGCTGCCATCCCCCTTCCTCTCGTGCGCAATCTGTTCGGCCCGTACCTCGTATTCCTGGCCTCGACCATCAACGGATACGAGGGCACAGGGCGCAGTCTGTCCCTCAAACTCATCCAGCAGCTCCGCGAGAGCACACGGCCCTCTCTGTCCAAAGCCCCCGCAGGAACCAACGCAGGCCGGGACGAGGACAAGTCCGCCGGGCCGTCAAAGAAACACCCCAAACCCGCGCCCAAAGCGCGCACCCTGCGCGAGCTGAAGCTCACCACCCCGATCCGATACGGCGTGGGCGACCGCATCGAGAAGTGGCTGTACAACGTGCTCTGCCTAAACGCCTCGTCCTCGTCCGCGTCGTCGCACCGGGGCACGCCGCACCCCTCGACCTGCACGCTCTTCTACGTGAACCGGGACACGCTGTTCAGCTACCACCCTGCGAGCGAGGTGTTCCTGCAGCGCATGATGGCGCTGTACGTCGCGTCGCACTACAAGAACCAGCCGAACGACCTGCAGATGCTCTCCGACGCACCAGCGCACCACCTCTTCGTGCTGCTCCCGCCGATAAAGGACGACGAAGAGGTCCTCCCGGAGCCGCTGGTGGTGCTGCAGGTGGCGCTGGAGGGCGGGCTGAGCAAGGACATCGTGGCGGATGCGTCGGGGCGGGGGCGGGGTGCCGTGGGGGACATGATTCCGTGGGTTATTAGCGGGCAGTTCCTCGAGAGTGGCTTCGCGGCTCTCCAAGGAGGGCGAATCGTGCGGGTGGCGTGCGACCCGGACTACGCTGGGGTGCGTGCTTCAAACCGTTCTGCTTGGACCTCGTGCTGACGTTATCTCAGATGGGGTACGGATCGCGAGCGTTGGAGGCGCTGAACGCGTTCTACAGCGGAGAGTATTACAATTTCGATGCGGCTGAGGCAGCGGCGCCTTCATATCCTAATCTCAGTGCCTTTGACCCGGTACGTGCCGTGTTCTCGGACTGCGCCATCCTTACTCACCCCTCCTCGTGGTACAGGCCTCAGGCGACCTACAGACCGAAACACCGACCGTCCGCGCGGTATCCAGCATGCCCCCGCTATTGCAGCGGCTTTCTGAGCGCAAACCCGAGATATTAGACTACCTCGGCGTGAGCTACGGTCTCACCGGCCAGCTTCTTCGGCAAGTCCTTTAGCTGATTCCTCGTCGACGAGCCCTTGTTGACGGCGTGCCGCAGGTTCTGGAAGAGAGCAGGCTATGTTCCTCTATACCTGCGGCAGACCACAAGCGACTTGACGGGCGAGCACAGCTGCGTCATGATCCGGGGTCTGAACAGTTCGTCCGAGAGTCCCGAGTGGCTGGGTGAATTCGCAAAGGGTGCGTTGACTTTCTTCTTCCGCACATACGCAGCAGCATCTCATGTTGTTCTATTTAGACTTTCGACGGCGGTTCTTATCCCTCCTGTCCTACAAGTTCCGAGAATTCGGCAGCGTGACGGGGTTGAGCATTCTGGAGGCCGTCAACAGCGGTCTCAAGGCTGTCGACGCAGACCCTTCGAAATCCAGAGGTATGCCCCTCAAAGACAGACCCGGGCCGTCAACTGATTGCACGCAGCACTTAACGCGACGGAGCTCTCGCACCTGCTCACGCCTTTCGATTTGAAGCGGTTAGAGTCCTACGCCAACAACATGCTGGACTACCACGTCATCCTGGACCTGGTGCCGACCATCGGGACACTTTACTTCGAGCGGCGGCTCCTCGGCTCTGGAGACGAGGGTGATGTCAAGCTCAGCGCTGTGCAGAGCGCCATCCTGCTCGGTCTGGGTCTGCAGCGCAAGAGCATCGAGGAGATCGAGGCGAGTCTCACAATCCCTTCCTTAAATATAAATCGGGATTTTAACGCGTGCATGGCACAGACGGAGCTCAGCCTCCCCGTGTCGCAGACGCTCGCGCTCTTCAGCAAGGTCATCCGCAAGATCACCAAGCGGCTCGTCGAGGTCCAAAAGGTCGCCATCAGCGCGGATATCCCCGAGCCTTCCACGCGCTCCACGGCCCTCGCGGCCGCAGCGCCGATCGCCGTCCCGCTCGAGGAGGAGCTGGACGAGGCGGGCGCGGGCGAGCTCAGCCGGGAGAAGCAGCGCCAGCGCGAGATGATCGATAGTTTGGACTTGAAGAAGTAAGTGGCTCGTTCCTTCTCTCCTTTGTGTCCTCGGCCGATGCGCAGCAGGTTGACTCTCACTCCTCCCACTGTGTAGGTATGCGATCAATGACGCGTCGGCGGACTGGAGCATGGCGGAGGGCCAGATCGGCAAGGGCCGGAATACGGTCGTCAGCGTCAAGGCGAGCGCGAACGCTGTTACGGGGCAGAAGCGCAAGGGGGCACCCGAAGAGACCGAGAAGGCCGACGCTGGTGGTGGGAAAGACAAGAAAAACAACAGGCGCGGGAAGAAGGTGAAGCGGTAGATGTTGTTGGGTAGTGGGGTTGGAACCAAAAAAGTACATATACGATACATGGGAGCCTACGTTCCGTTGTAATATCAGGCTTTGTACCAGCTATGTAGTGGTGCGTACAGAGAGCACAGTTCTGGTGGTACACTTCAACTTTAGTAGTTGTCTATATATCGCACTGATCAATCTTCCGGTACAACGCCGTGCACGTTCTACATCC
The DNA here is from genome assembly GCA_029282495.1 of Mycena albidolilacea. NCBI lineage: Eukaryota > Fungi > Basidiomycota > Agaricomycetes > Agaricales > Mycenaceae > Mycena > Mycena albidolilacea. The sequence goes on along the minus strand of JARIHO010000005.1, from coordinate 1,126,256 downwards.
AATTCTCGTTAGCCACCATCACCTGAATCTGTACTGTAGACAAACGCACCTTGCTCTCAAAGGCATCCAGCCCTGCCGCGACCCTTGTCCCCGCGACAATCCCGCTCCAGTCGAGCACCTCGACGGCATCCCGCCCAGCCTCGACGTGCCCGGTGTGGATCGCGCGCGCGGTGATGAGGTGCTGGTGCGCGATGTCGATGCTCGGCATGGGCGAGTTGTGGACCGCGGTAAGGCGGCGGATGTGGCTGCGAACGCAAGGTGTTAGTGCTCGTCGAAGCGAAGGTAATTATAAGGGCAGGCGGTGGGTAGGAAGGAGGGATGAGAGGAGAAACGTACGATGCGTCCTTAATCCCACCGTCGATAGAGAAGCCGGTCGCGCCGTCGAAGTTGTTCGTCGACATACGCTCGGAGTACCGGGTGATGCTGCGAAGCGAGTATCGTCATCAGTATCATCAGAATGGGCAGGAATGAAGCAGCCTACCCAGGAGCTGGGAAAATATCTGCGTGCGGAATAATGAGACACCATATTTAGGCTTTGAATCAAACAGGAAATTGAGATACACACCCTTGACGAGATCGTGCACCTGATTCGCGGCGATGCCTGACTTCTCGGCGAGGGTGTACGACTCGGCGAGGATCTCGAGCGTGCCGAGTATCATCGAGTTGCCGATGAGCTTGAATGTGTTGGCTGGGAATTGCTTGAGTTTCGACGTCCAAAGAAAAAAGAAAGCTGTTGTACCTTTCTCAATGTTTCTACAGCGTAGATTGTTTCGTTAGCTTCCACGCAAAAGAAAATGGAAGAATGGGACCACCCACCCGCCGAGGTCGATCACCTTCTTGCCCACCCCCGGTACCAGCATGTACGCCACTTGCTGCTTGGATCTACATACCAATAGGTTAGCTCTTCATGCTACATTCTGCAAACTTGATACACGAACCGGTAGTCGCCCGACATGACGATAACGAGCTGCGCCGCCGCCGCGACGGACGGTGTGCCGAAGACCGGTGAGGCGATCAGGTGGCAGTGGGGGACGGAGGAGACGAGGACGTCGAGTTCGCCTGCGAGAGTCGGGTAGATCTGAAAAGGCGTTAGTATTTTAAGTAAGGTGGATGTGGCCAAGGGACGCGTGAAAAGAGAAAGACGAGTCCGCTAGCGCAGAAGGCATGGAACGAGCCGCTCGTGCATCGCGTCTCGGACAAAGTTACTTGTATGAAATGAACCAACCGTGCTTGTCTCGACGAAGATTTTGTTCCTCGCGGGGGGCGTGTGCTGAATACAATTAGTAGAGCAAGAGTCATGGCTTCCGAGTAACCCACCTTCAGAGTCTGCACAAACTGCTGATAGATGCTCTTGACCGTCTCGTCGTTCGCGAGCGCCGTGAAGATGACATCACACTCGGTCACGACCTGCTCCAGCGTCTGCGCGACACGGACCTTGTGCTGGCCCAGCTCCTCGAAAAGACTGTCCGCCTTTGCCGAAGTCCGATTCCAGACGAGGATTGGCGGAGATGCGTGGACGTGCGCCGCACGGTGGTTCGCGAGGTTTTTGGCCATCACCCAGCCCATCGCGCCGAGACCTACGAAACCGATTTGAACAGGGTAGCCCCCAGTACCTGGCGACGCAGGTCTATGGATCTATGAGTAATTCTTCCACCCAGGTTCCTTGGTGTTGTATTGACCTCGAGTACGGGACCGCGGGTGGCGTGTCCGATCCAGCTTTCGCCGCATGAAGAGCAGTATGTAAGAGGTCAGACATGGCGAAACTGCCAGTTTATTCAGTTCCCAGCATACTCGGAGCGAACCAGCCCATACTACCTGAGTTATCGAGATCAAGGCGCGAAGCACCAATTAGGTTGTAACGTGACACAGAATGTCTTGAACTTCTACCACCACCACGCCAGAAAAATCGAATTCAGCAGCTTAGGGCATATGCAAGACCGAACAATAATTCAAGCTCAGGCTCTGACTAGTGTGGACTGGTGTTGAATCTGGCAGTACCTGCACTATTCTGGCACAATTTGCGTTAGAACAAGCACCCAGCTCATTTTCAAGCTTGGATGCGCGTCTGTTAGCCCGTACAGACACAATCCAACTCGTTGAACTCGTAGTAGTGGACTCTTCGTTAAACTGGCTGTGGACCCCTCCGGTTTGTCGACTTAAGAAGATCGCCCGCAAAACGATCAGCCATTCAAGTCTTGTTCAATTTTCTGCTCGACCCCCAACTCGACAAGTAAACAATTGCAACAACTCGTCTGGAAAAAACCTCAAGCGAAACTATCAACCCCGGCTCTCTGGCCGCGGTCAACGGGACGGGACCACCATGCTTTTGTTTCTGCCACTTGGAAGAAATAACTTCCTTGCCCCCTTTTCTTCACGACAATGACCCCGGAATGTGAAACCTCAACGTAGTCTTGCTATATAGGGTCTCTGTATGGAGGCAAGCCTGCCGAGAGACAATCAAGCTGGCTTTCATAGACGGGCTCGCGGATGTGTAGCTACTGTAGGTTCTGCATTAACCCTGAAATAAATGTCACGTTGATAGAAATTGGGAATCAGAAGAACTATGCACGAAAGTATTCACCGTGCCTTCTCAACATCCAAACTCTCATCCAACCAAGCAACAACCTTCTTCCACAAGCCGTCCGCTGCCTCCTTCCTCCTCGCCTTCCACACCTCGTCCTTCGGCCGCACCCAAAAGTGTGTAAAAGTATGCGGCATGTCCTTGACGCACTCATACCGCACCCCATTCTCCGCCCACGAGTCCGTCGCATCAAAGTCCTTACCCTCCTTCCCAGCGAGCTTCCGCGCAAGCACCGCCCCCTCATCGCACAGCGAGTCGTCCGAGCTCGTCACCAAAAACACCGGCTGCGGAATCGCCCCGCGCGTCGCCCACGCCGGGCTCAGTAGCGGATCGCGCAGGTCCGCTCCCGCGGGGACGTACGCCCAGTCGAATACGGGCTGGTCATGCGGCAGCGCCTCCCGCCCGCCCCACGCGTTCGTGTGCCCCCGTGCAGGATCCCGCTGGCTACCGCTCCAGTCCGTCAGCGGCTGCACCGGGACGAGCGCCTTGATGCGGTGCTTGAGCTCCGGCACCTGCGCGAGTGCGAGCGTCATCAGCGCGCCCGCGGAGAAGCCCCCCACCGCCACGCGGTCGAGATCCATCAACGGGAGGAGCTCCATGTCGTCCAGGAGCGCGCTGACCAGCGCGACGAGGTCGTGCAGCGGCGCGGGGAAGCGTGCTAAACTATAATCGAGGCTCGCGACGAGGTAGCCCTTTGCGGCGAGGAGGTGCGCCTGCTCGTCGTCCATAGCGGGGGTGCCCAGGACGAAGCCGCCGCCGTGGATGAGAACGAGGACGGGGTGCCGCTGGCCGGGGGTGTGCGCCGGGGGGAAGTGGATGCGGTTGTTCTTCAGGTGCGGGCGGCAAGGGTAGGTTTTGATGAGGCTGGGCGCGACGGAGGTCCAGAAGGGGCGGTCGAGGGACTTGAGGTAGTTCATGCCATAGCCTGCGAAGTGTTTTGCGAGGAAGGCGCGGATGGAGAAGCGGATTGCGGTGCAAAGGGAGACTGGCGCGCGGAGATGGGTGCCTGTGGATGCCATGGACTGCAATATCTCAGAAGGACGGGGACACAAGGCATCGGACAAGGGAGTCTTTATATTCCACACATGTCTTTCAATATTCGACGGCGCGCAAAATTCGGTTGCGCCGGGACTTCATCCGAAGGTGGGCCGCCATCCTTATTCAGCCGACCGGTTCATGGCTAAGCCGCTTGAAAGCGGGGATCGACGCGATTGACGCCGGGCTTGGCGTTGAGAGTGAAGCAAAGCGTGTACGGGCTTGTACGGGAGAGCAACGAGCTAAAGTGTCTGTAAAAACTTGGGGCAGCTTTCTCGGAGAACTTTCTCAAAGGACATGCATCCTTATTTTTGAGTGGAACGTTTACATTATCACATGAAGCCCTCAAAACATGGTCTACATAGGTCTACATATTAGTTTATGGTTAACACGGTCAGTAAGTAGCTCAAGGGTTGAAAGCATCCCAGCCATCAGGCAATCCCTCCTTCACCCTCCAGCCCACCCCATCCCCCAACCACCTCCCCACTCTGCCCTCATCGTCATTCTCCACTCCGTCCTCCAGAACGTCGACATCCCCCGTCCCCCACAGCGCAAGCACCGCCCACCCAATCACCATAATCCCCGGCGGCCGCTGCTCCCCAAGGCTCTCCAGCGCCGTCACCACGTCCCGCAGCGTCGAAACCAGCACCCTCTGATCCGGCATCGACGCCCGCTCCACAATTGCAATCGGGAGATGCGGCGGGTACACCTCCCCCGTGCGGCGCCCCTCTTGCCTGGGGTCCAGCAGCGCGGCGACGACCTGCGGCAGGCGCGCGACGCCCATGAGCACGACGAGCGTCCTTGCGCGCTCGTACCCGGGCAGCTGCACGTCCTTGCCGTTGCGCCCGACACCGGTGCACACCGAAAAGGTCTCGGCGACGCCGCGCTGCGTGACGGGGATCCCCGCGAAGGTGGGGCCGGCAAGGGCGGCGCTGACGCCGGGGATGACGACCGGTTCGAAGCCGTGCGCGCGGAAGTAGAGCACCTCCTCGCCCGCGCGGCCGTACACGACAGGGTCGCCTTGTTTTAACTGTAGCACACAGATAAATAAATTGAATCGAGGAAGGGAAGGAAGGAAGACAACGGACCCGGATGACGGTGAGCCCACGCTGGGCGGCCTCGACGGCGGCCTCCATCATCTCGTTCTGCGCGCCCTCCGCGTTGCCAGGGAACTTTTTCGCGATGCGGACCTGCACCGTCTGTGGAATGAGGGCCAGGACGGCGGCTGGGACGAGCTTATCGGAGAGCACGAGGTCGGCGAGCTGGGTGAGGGCTGTGTGTGTCGCGAGGGTCAGCAGGGACGGGTGGCCGGGCCCAGAGCCGACGAGCAGTATTCGGCCTTTCTGGCGCACGTCGAGCCCGTGGAGGGAAGCAGGGAGGAGGGCCGAGAGATCTGTAGGCGACGTCGAATGCTCCCCTGCCAGAACCTCTCGCATCTCCTGCTCGCTCATCGCCGCGAGCCGGGAAAGCGGCCAATACTCGCTTACTTGCGCGACCCATTTCATCCGCCGGCTCGCGTGCTCTGCCTCAGTCTCAGTGGGACTGCGTGGGGGGACAGGCTGATTCGGCGTGGCCACTCCGCTGTCCTCGCTCTCATACTCATCCTCCTCCAGCGCATCCGTCCGCGCGAGGGAACGCATGGTCCCCACTCTATCCACCGCCGCGCCTAAATCCTTCGAAAGCAGGCTCACAATCTCGCGCTTGACGCGGCTGCCCAAGCGACACCCCTGCCCATTCGTCGTCACCCCCACCTGTAGCGCCGTCCGCGCCCCCGACACCGCGTCCTCGAACCGATGCGCAGCAGCGAACGAAAAGTCGCACAGGTCCGGCACGTCCGTCGTGTTCACAGGAATATTCCGCGCCCTGCAGAGGCGGTAGATGCGCTCCGCCGACGCGCGGCTGCGGCGCTCGGGAGTGCCCAGGACGGTGTCCGTTATGCATACGAAGCTGATGTTTTGGCCTTGAGGGGAAGTAGCACTAGCAGTAGAAAGATAGCACTCCAGGCTGCTCTCCTCGTCGCTCGCACCTTCGCTCGACTGAGGCAGGGCATCCCAATCGAGCACGATGAGCTGTTTTTGCCGGGCGCGCCATTGGAGTTCTTCGCAGGCAGATGCGACGCCGCCTTTAGCGATAACTGTAACAGCTGAATCCGCCTCAAGTGCCGCGAACGCGCGCGACGCCGCGAGGGGGCCCGAGCCCAGAATCAAGGTTGTCCGACTCTGCAGCCGGAACGAAAGGAGAAGCGACGCTCCACCTTGCGGCTTTGGGAATGCGGGCGACATGAAGGTAGAAGAAGCTTGACTTAACCTCGAAGCTCATGGCTGAAATTTTTGAAAAGTCCGATAACCTTATAATATCGCGATGATGAGCAAGCGTCGCACGTGAAGGCCAGGAAAGGCCCAAGGCAGGCGTCTTTCCTTAGCGGGAACCAATAGGGATCCCCCGCTGACTCAAGGAACACTTTCGAAGCGGAGAGCACGATGATAATTTGCCGGGGTAGGTTATGTTAAGGACAGACGGGTACACACGGAGGTCTATAAAATATGGTAGCTAGATTTGAGGCATTCCAGTTCAGGCAGTACTGTAGCAGTTGAACGACACCATCTGGATAGCTCAATTTCAGAAACAGTCCAAAAATGAAATCGAATAGATAGAAACGTACCAGGTCGTTGAACCCAAAGGTGAACAGGCTGGGAATGTCTCCGGTGACCTGAGCAGCAATTATGTTAGTTGGCTCTCAGTGTGAATGCACAAGGGGAACTTACGACGACGCCGCCGGTGCCCGCGCAGTCCTTCTGGCTGTTATCGGGGGTCAGCACTCGGAATCTTATGGAGATCTAATTATTAGGGCAGCGCGCACCTCCACAAATTGCACGCAATGTCCGCCTGATTGAGCTTGATGCTCGACACGGAGCTGATAAACGCCCCCGTGGCCTCGATGCACCCCGTCGTCTTTTGGTCGACGAACGTCACCTCTGCGTTACGCATTTTTATTAGCTATTTGAATAAGTTGTGAAGAGCAGGAGCGACGTACGTTGACCGCCGTAGTTGACTGCACGAAATATTTAGAATCGGAACGATACGGCTCCAAAAAAATCTCACCGTTGGTGAAGACGGTGAACAGCGGCACGGAGGGGCCCGGGACGCCCGGGATAACCGCGCGGTCGACGAGCGCGGCAGGGACTGCCGAGGTAACGGCGACAGTGGAGACGAGAGCGAAAAGAAGAGTGGCGAAGCGGGCCATTGCGAGAGAAAGAGGAGGAAGTAAACGAGAGACGACTGGTGAATGCAGAGAAAGCAAACTGATTTTTTCGTAGACCAGTCGTGGATTTATACACTATGGCAGACGGCGCTTAGGATGCCCGGGCCAGCGCCTGCCGTCGCCTACCGCCAGAGAAAGATTTGGGAAATGGACGCGTAACAGACCCTAGATGCGCATGCGAGCTCGAGATGGAAAGCATTTGAAGAATGTGTAAACACCGGGTTTCAAAGAGCCGGGGAAACTACAGCGCTTAGGATGCCCGGGCCACGCTGTGCGGCGCCCACCGTTCGAGACGCTAGGGAAAGATTTTTGAATGAGTACGCGTAACAGCCCCAGATGCGAGATAGAAAGCATTTGAAGAATGTGTAAACACCAGACCGGGGAAACTACAGCGCTTAGGATTTCCGGGCCACGCTGTGCGGCGCCTACCAGTTGAGACGCTAGAGAAAGGTTTTTGAATGAGTACGCGTAACAGACCCTAGATGCGAGATATGTGCAAACGCCGGGTTTCAAACAGCCGGTCAAGACGACACGCCGGGAACTGAAGCGCCAGGGACGACATCTTGTCACCGATAAATTGAGATAGAAAGTAATTGAAGATGTTGTAAAGCGGGTAAGTATTCAGAGGGAATATTGCAGTGAATCGGCCTCATCTAAGGGAGAGTGATATAAACAGTGGATCTGGAGGTTTGGGTGTAGAGTGGGCAGCCCCGCGGCCAAATAGCTGAATCGCCGGCGCTCCGAGGCAAGCGAATTGGGATAAGGGAACGCGTCAAAGGTACCCAAGGAAGCTCAGGCCTCGAGGGAGGCAAAGGCCCGAAACAGTCAAGCGTGAGCAATCAGGTATGGATGGGACGCGAGAATGTGGTGATGAAGGAGTAGGACTAAAGGAGGAGAATGCCGAGGACGCGACGGGACGCGACAAGACCATATACTGCACTGAGGCCTGTGCATCGCCTTCCGGCTCACGAGTCGCGGCATCTCGAGTAGCTGCTAATAAGTTATGGGAGTCGATCATACTGATACAAGATGAAAGAACGTTTCATGGCGCGCTCGCGGATTTTGCATTCGCGGCCTCCTCGCGCTGTTTCGCCTTCCGCTGGGACTCCTCCTGCTTCCCCGCGGCTTTGAGCTGCCGCTGGCGCTTCCTGCGGCCGTTCCCGCGCTTGGGACCATCAACCACCACGGGCTCCGTCATCTTCTTCTTCCGGCGCGCGACCTGCTCCGCGCGCTGTTTCTCGCGCTTCTTGTCTCGCTTGCGCAACGTGGTCATAGACGCCTTCAGCAGCGTTCCGTAGGCATGATGGAATTTCTCGAGTTCGTTAGAGTTCACCTGGCGACATGATTAGAGCCGGCCAGGATGAATCGATCGCGTGCACAGACAGTTGTGGAGAACTTGACAGCGTCGCCATCGGTTACGCGGACCAGACACGGATAGTCGTTTTCGCCGTCAGCGCCGCCCACCGACCCCATGGTAATGGCCGCGCCTTCGTAAATAACTAGGAACCCTTAGCAGATGAAGTAAACTTAAGACAGCGCGTACGCCTTTTATGCGTGAGCCATATCGACCCGTGTTCTTTCGAGGATTCGAACAGGGCTGCTAGTCGTTGAAGGAACTAAATGATTGTAAGGACCGAGAGAACAGAGCTAATGGGAAACCCACAGTATCATGGTCAAGCAGTTCCATCATTGAGGCGCGCCGCCAAAATTAGCCGTGACGTGACCGTAACACCAGAATTTCCTTTCTGGTCCCGCCAACCATCCAAAATGAGCAAGTCGTCTGCGACCGCCGTCTGGTATCAGTACTTCGAAGGATCTAATCCTATTTTGCGCCTTCTACAAGCAACCCAGCATAAATTAAGACTCAATTGCACAAGCCAGCCTTGTGAACCAGTGCTACGAGTGTCAACTGAACCAGTACTGCGAGGGTTAAACTCAAGCTCAAAGACCTCTAGATGAATCCTTGTGCTACCCACGACATGCGTATACTTGTCGACAATTCAAGCTCACTCCCATTTCGACACTTGTCTGGACAAGGATCGGAAGCCACCAATTTGTGGCAATGTTGGATACCCCATAACCATTCTCTGCATTGGGTAATGACTACCACGGCCACACACGCGTGTGCTTGGTCTCAATGCTAGGATTTACGACCCCGAAGATTACGTTCAAGATTTCTATTCGGAGCCTCGTCGCGATTGTCATCCTGGTGGCCAATCCTGCGCCTCTCTTCGACTCTCTCGACCGTAGCTGACGCTCAAGAATCATTGAAATCTAAGAAAGTCACCCCCCGGGCGCACACTCTCGTTTCGTGGTCGGAGGGACTGTAGGCTTGGGTGGACGATTTGGCCCCATCTTGCGGAAGCCCTGTTGGACGCTAATGTGCCCCTTGTTCAAGTCGAAGATTTGACGAACTTCAAGCCGCCAAATAACGTTTACTACACGCTTGCTTGCCTCCACCCGCACCGCATGCCTTCAATTTATTTAGACTGGCACTCTTCCCCTCTGGTGTCGCGTACTCTCCTCGCCAACTTGAAACTGAAGCTCCAGTTCTGGAATAGGGGCTGTTACCGAATGAAGCGATCAATCTCACGATTCTCTGATGTCTTTCTTCCTCATTCTGGATCCGCAACATGACTTCGCTCGTCCTTTCGCGTTTTCGCACTACGAACGATCCGCCTTTCGAACAGGAAGCTCTGGAAGTTCGGGGTATTCATGACATGACTTGGAGAGCTTTGCACGCACTGGAGGGCCAATCACCCGCGGTGTCAGCGGAGACTCGCCAGCGCAGAGACTCTGAGTCCTTACACCAAACAATCGAACTCTGTCGGTCCATCCTTTCTCCGCTTCGGCGCATCCCTCCGGAAATCCTCGCGCACATCTTCCTTCTCTCCCTGCCGTCCATCTCAGACACCAGAAATGAGCCGTGGGACATTTATCTCGAGCGTAGCCCGTGGGTTCTGACGCATGTCTCTCGGAGGTGGAGGGCCGTTGCGCTGGCGTCTCCGGCGCTGTGGTGCCGTATTATCATCCGAAGTACGGACATTAGCGACGACTCTGAGATCTGCTCCCTTCCGATGCTCGCAGCTCAGCTTGCGCGCTCCGGCAAGTCCCCGCTCGAGATTATTTTTGACTACGAAACGTTCAACGACAAGTCTGGCGGGGACGTCGCACAGGAGGCGCTGCAAACCCTTGCCCGACACTCTGCCCGCTGGAAGATCTTGCGCATAACGGCATCGCAGTTCATGCAACTTTCAAGTGTGCGCGGGTGGCTGCCGCTTCTGGAGCACCTTTCGGTGTGGGGGAGATGTGAAGAGACCGACGACGACGGAAGCTCGCCTCCTCCGCCAGAAATCAGCCACTTTGCAACCGCTCCCCGACTGCGATACGTCGAGGTCGACGACGGGTTCCCGGCCTTCGACTTGCCCTGGGCCCAATTGACGCGATACGAAGCGCGTGGGCTATGGAGCGACCACATCTCCGCCCTCATGCATTTGAAGAATGCAGAGCTGTGTAGCTTCATCATAGCCGATGAACCTGACTTGGAGGATACGTCCGGGAGCCACATCGTCGAGCTGCCGAAACTTCGCCAGCTCCAGGTGAGTACGGAGCAGTACCACCAGGTGATCGAGAAGGATGGTGTTTGGTCCAAGTGCTTAAGGGTGCCCGGGCTCAAGGAATTGGCCATCCCCGACGGTCTGCTGCAGGACTTGCCCAGCCTGCAGCAGGTGTCGCGGTTCAGCCTCACCAAACTGCATATCGTCTCGGGCTGTCCAGTGGCGGAGGCATTCCGCCCGGTCCTCGAATGCAATCCCGAAATCTCCGAGCTCTTGGTGTCTATGGGCTACCGCCGCCTGTTGGGCCGCGACCTAATCGCGCTGCTTACGCCCGACGGTGATCCCACCCCCCAGCGCCCGGGGCTACTCCCGAAACTCGAGACGCTCGTCCTGCGACACCCGCCGAGAATTCACGAGGACGCCATCGGGAATATGATTGCGCTGCGCTGGAGCGCGACTCCGCTTCGGTCGGTGCATGCAGTCGAAATTGGGCCGGTGCTCACGGACAGGCTGAACCGGCTGGAGAAGGAGGGGCTGAACGTTTTTGTTCGGAGGTGAGAGGCGTTATATACATGCAATGGTATTTCGTCTGACGAGTTGACTTATAGCACGAAGTCACGGATGCTGCAGAACAACTATGGTGATTATGAGTCTCCGTTCCAGTTAGACTGAGGTTGTGTGTAGATCGTGTTGCATTTGGTATACGTCGACTGTATTGCATCGGCTAGTACTACCGCTTTTTCCAAGCGCGTAGACGATGCTAGATGACTGAGTTCTTGCCACCTTCCAAATCGAGACGAAAGCGGTTGTTTGTCCTTGCCGTTCTGAAGGCTTGAAAAAACTTTCTCTTTCTTTCTACCACGTCTCTTCTCCCGGAATCCATTTTTCTGATGCTTCAAACCACATTTGCGATCATCTGAACCTACCGTTTCAACTCTTGTGAGGTCCCACAAATCTAGTCAAGGCCCGAGCTATCTCAACGCTCCGGGCCTGTTACATTCGTGGAAGATGGATTCACCGGTTTTTCTCGCTGCGCGACGCCGTTCTGGCGCCGTACAGACCCACGGGGAGCCTGGCGACGCGCCCCTCTAGAGTTGGGTGCGGCGCTCCCTTGATTTCTCAAGGTTCTCGCCCGCATCCGTAGTTTTGGGGCAGACATCTATATCTCGTTTGTTCGTACTCATATCGCGGACTGTTAGGAGCACAATGATCCTTCTCAATAATATCCGCTTCTTCACATCTGCTTGGGGCGGCTCGCAAAACTCAATTTTCGGATGATAAGCATTCCTTTTTCCAAATTTACAAGTAGCCAAATACGTGTCGCGGTCATAATCCGAACTAACCTTGTTCATCAGCACCACGAACTCGTCCGATGGAAGTGAAGACCTGGCGAGGCGCCGCTCCAATTGTTGGGCCAACATGGCCAGCAGCGCGCCCCCTGTCCCAGATTAACCCATCCCTCTGAACGGTCACATGCCCAGCATCATACGGTATACCCGCCACGTTCGTTGCACCCTTTGTGTTGTTGCTGGCTGAACTTGGAACGAAATGCTGTGTTGACAAGGGTCGCAAGTGCTAGCGCACGACATCTAGACGGGCCTCGAGGAGGCCTTGTGCATACGATGCCCCACCAATTACGATGGCTGCAGCACAGCGCCGGCGCACGACATCTGGATGAGCCTCGAGGCCTTGTGTATACGATTCCCCACCCAACTACGATCATATTTTATGGCTGCAGCATAATCTTGTCGACAATTCAAGGCCACGGCTTCACAAGGAAGTGGCCAATTTTCGGCAATGTTAGGTCGTCCACCATGAGGCTATCCGCTGCATTGGTCTCTCTTGACGGACGCTTTACTGGATCACCTCGCTGTTCGCACCAGCTCTCTCACCTCGCTCAATAATACCTCGGCATCAACTCCTCAAGGCTCTCGCCCAAGCCCGAGTCCTCGGTCTGTGCTCGGCAGTTGCTGAGGCGGACTGACCTGTGACCCTGGTCCAAGCCTCGAACATGACCCTACAGTAATCTGCCATGACTGATGCGGTCCTTATCCGTCGGACGAGACTTGGCCTTCCATTGGTCGCTTGAATTCTTGCAGCGTTCACCACCCCGATGGTCTGCAACCGTGCCAGTGGCCTGCCCGTCAAACACACTCCTACTGGGCCTGTTCCCCGCGGCGGTTTTTCTTGGTTTTTCTCGTTTCCTGCCTGAAGCACGTCAAGTCTCGGCCCGCTTGCGTTATTCCGACGATGTCCGAGCTGGAAACGTTATCAAGTCTGCAGGCCTCAGGGCTCGTCATGCGGATCCAGTGCGGGTCGCCAATGTTTAATTTTGCGCTTTTAGCCTCTGAATCTCGGCCTTCCATACATGCGGTGACAGCATTTCTGCGCCAAACCCACCAACTCGGCGTTCAATGCTGTTCCTCCAAGTGTTCCTCCAAGACTTCTCATACACCGCCGGCAGACCTTTATCTTGCCGACCTGGATATCAGTGATCCTCGTTTCATCGGCCGAATGTTATTTCGAACTTTCTGGTACTTTTGCTCTGTAAATTGGCCTCCGGGTTCCTCGAACTTACCATACTTCCCGTCGTCTTCAGAATAATATTTTTTATTCTTTCGAAGGCCCTAGCTGTCCATAGCTTCCAGAAAGGCAATCATATTTCATTTACGTTTTACGGCACCTCGGCCTCTGACATCACGCGATTCGTAAGGTATTATTACGGGGTTGTGATCCAGTACACTTGCCTCCTACCACCTCGAATGACCCCAGTCCCAAGGCTATCCAGGCACTCCTCTCGACTTTTCTATAGTCTCTTCTCTCTCGTATCCCAATATGTCCCGCGCCTGCTTCGCCTCTCGACCTCAGGTGTCGCCACTTCCGACGGTGGCACGGTGCTGTCGAAGCGAGAGAAATTCGATCCCCACAGCACTACCAGCATCGTGTTTGCAGGTCAGCGCCTCGGAAACCTTCCTACTAAACCCTCTGATCGCGTCCTTCAGTCCTCATACCTATCCTCGTACTTTCGTCAGGTGTATTTGCCGGACTGACCCTGGGCTACATGAGTTTGGACGAGACCCAGCTTAACGTACTGAGCATGAGTGGCACCCCGTTCGTACACTCTATTGACGCGTCGATATTCCTAATACTCTATCAGGAAACAACGCGAATACGCGAACAAAATCAAGCCTATCCGCAAGAATGGGCATCTTCTGCTCGTAACGCTCCTCCTGGCCAACATGATCACGAACGAGACCCTCCCCATCGTCGCAGATCCTGTCCTAGGCGGCGGGGTGCAGTCCGTCGTGGTCTCGACAGTCCTCATTGTGATGTGAGTTTCGGCTCCGCGGCGCTTGGGCCGCGCTCATTAGAAGCCCGCTTCACGCGCGCTCCTCGAACTTCTCGCATAATTGCTTCTGACGTCACGCGTCAAGCCGCGTGGTTCGAGCGCGTCTCTGCCGTTTTCTTCAAATAGACGACAGTTGACGCCAATCTATCCGTTATCGATTGCATCTTCCTTTTTCTCAAAGTACTATCCGTGCCCAGTATTAACCGCAACCCAGCTTCGCGGAGATTATCCCACAATCGCTGTTCACCCGCCATGGACTCTACCTTGGCGCCAAAATGGCTGGATTCACAAAGTGTCTTATTTACGGTCTTGTATGCAGATCCCCTCGGGTACTATTTTGGTTGCCTATTGAATTCATTTTTGCAGGGAATTATTGCATGGCCTGTTGCCAAACTCCTCGAATTCGTCCTTGGCTCTCATCACGGTATCATCTACCGTAGAGCAGGTAGTTCTCGCATTTACTATTACCGCGTGGATGTTAATGCTCGCCACAGAGCTGAAAGAACTCATAGCTATGCATTCGTCTCACGCGACTCACGGTGGAGACCTCCGCACCGACACTGTCACCATCATCGGCGCGACGCTCGACCTGCAAGAGAAGGTCGTCCGTCAGGTACCCTCTTTTTGTTTTTATTTTCCGCGCACGCCACTCATACTACTCAGGCAATGACCCCGATCTCAGAAGTGTTCATGCTCTCCATCGACTCGTACCTCGACTACGACCTCCTCAAGCAGATCTGTCTCACGGGCCACAGCCGTGTGCCCGTCTTCGAAGAGGTCGAGGTCAACGGCGCCAAGGTTAAGAAGATCATCGGCATCCTCCTCGTCAAGCAGTGTGTCTTGCTGGACCCCAAGGGCATGTTCCTCCATCCTCTGCGGCTTCCTAACCCCCTAATTGCGAGACTCAAGATGCGATTCCGCTGCGGAAGATCCCGCTCAACAAGGTGCCGTTCATTCCGAACAACGAACCCCTCCTTGGGCTCTTGGACAAGTTCCAGGAAGGACGCAGCCACATGGCGATTGTCAGCCGGTTTAGTGCGGAAAAAGTTTGTCGCTGTCTCTCGATATTCGAATATTCCATCAATCTCAGTTTTATAGGCCGCGAGCGTGAAGAAGGCGGTTAAGCGCGGACTGACGCAGCGCCTGCGCGAGCGTGTGGGCATGGGGGACTCGGACTCGAGCGACGAAGAGGAGAAGGAAAGCAAACAGAACAGCCGGAAGAAGAAGAAGGTGAAGGATATCGAGGAGGGGATCGAGGAGGAATTTGAGGGGGACACGCTCAGCAACGACGTGTATGTCAATGGGAATGGACACCTGAACCGTATCTCGGAAAAGGACTTCGTCTCGTCAAGTCGTGGGCGTGGAGGTGCTGTTGTCGGGCGCGCGACGAAGGAGGGCTCGCGGGATCGTGAGAAGGATGGGGTGTCCAAGAGTCGCAGAACGAGCTTTCAGCTGCCCAAAGCAGCGGCTGGGATGACTTCCATGTCCACGTTGGAGCAGAGTATGCCCGCCGACGCGGTCCTTGGCAAAGCGGGTGCTGAAGAGGTAAGAGTTGCTTTTGAGGCATTTACGATCTCTAAATAATTGTTTTTCTAGTTTCTACAAGGCTTCGACCCAGCCGTCATGCCTCTCGGAATTATCACGTTGGAAGACGTACTGGAAGGTGAGACTGCTGATCGCAGCGAATGTATATTTTTACTCATCGCTTTCAGAACTCATTGGGGAAGAGATTTACGATGAATTCGACCCTCAAGGCGCTCACGGAGATCCCTACGTTCCTCCTGCTCGCGAAGTCGTCCTAGCTCTCACCCCCGTTGAAGCTCCTGCTGCCGGTCCTAGCGAGCCCCCTGCTCAAGTTACCAAGGGACCGACTCCCATCCTCAAACCGCTCTCGCTCAAAGGACTAAACTTCTTGCGCTCCCGCAGTGCGCCACCCACCCCCCGCGAACCGGGCGCGATCCTGCCAGCCGCCATCGCAGAGCGCGCGGCGGAAAGCCCCGCCGCTATCAACCACGCCGCCGACGGATCAGACGCACCCATCCAGCCCCTCCCGGTCGTCATCATCGAGCGCAACACGCCCTCTCCGACACCCTCGCTCACGCCCACCGTGCCCGACGAGCCCGTCGCCGACGTGAAGAAGCCCGCGCCCGTGCATGCGCCTCCGCTCGGGCTTGCGGCGTCGCTCGGGAACGTGTCGCGTAGCGTGTCGCCAGCGCCGTCGCTCGAGGCCATCCTGCTCGAGCGCAAGCGCCGCTTGGGCGCCGCTGGGGCTGCGCCGGGCACCATCGGCTCCCCTGCGATGTCGACCGCCTCGGTGAACGTCCCGTCTGTGGTGGTTAGTGCCGGGGGTGGGCCTGCGGGATCGGCGGCGCGCCCCGTGCCAGTTACCGTCAAAGGCGCGAGATTCAAGAGCAGCCCACTTGGGGGCGGGGAGAGGACTGGCGTGGTTGTTGCAGAGCAAGTTAAAGAGCAGATGGAAGGCGGAGGAGAGCTTGAAGTGAGTGATCCAGAAACGATGTTGGGGGTCGAGGAGGGCCGGATACCTGGTGAGAGAGATAAAGAGGGGCCCGACAAACTGGATTGAGATGGCCGCGTCTCCCGCGAATCTTACCCTTGTTCAGCAAACGATGAAAATCTCTCTAGCTGACAGTCATTGGTTCTGCCTGTACAATTATTAGTTTTCGGTTGTAATTATCCCCGTTTTATGCCCGCGTAAAATCTCGCTTGTCGTTTTTTTTGGACGTCGTATGGAACCGTGCCTTTTACTGGCCCGACAGAGCAAAGTAGATCTACGTATGCCCGAAAGAAAGTTTGCTCAAGCTTGAGAGTGAAGTTGCCGTTTTAGGTTTGATATTTCTGATCCGCATCGAATGGAGATATCACTCCATCGACCTCACCTCCAAATAACCTCGACTTTCACACCCCATGGACTCCGCACGACTGCTGGAGGAGTTGCAATTGATACAGTTTACTCTTCTACCGGATGAGGTCCTCACATTTCTGGATGACGAAGGATCCGTTTGGTCTCAGCTCCTTCACGATTATTGCAACGACGCGTCCGTGGGCGAGGATGAAACCTTCTCGTGGCCCTCTGCATTGCCGCATATCCAGGTCAAACCACATCTTTCGAACATATGGTTTGAAGTGGAATTTTCTTCGCCGCCCAACTCCGTCCCGTCTGTCTCCGTCAAGGGCGAGAACATGACGCGATCTGAGCAGGAGCGTTGGCAGAACATCATCCGTGAACGAATGGACGACATAACCACGTCTGAGTGAGATATCTGTATCTCCCGCAGTCGCCAGCACGCTCAATTGCTACCGTCTGAAGGGTGCCAGTCTATGAACTCTTATGTCTGCATCTGCTTCCTTTATTGCACGACGAAATGGCTGCCGCGCCGGCAGAAGAGAGTCCTCCGGTCGCTGTGGACAGCGACGCTTCTGGCGCGCATCTCAAATTTCACGCTCTGCTCACGTCTCACCACTTGATCTCGCCCAAGAAACGCCGGTCGCTGCAGCAGTGGTCCGGCTCGCTCGCAGTAACTGGTTTCGCCAAGGTGGGGTACCCCGGCGTCATATACGCACAGGGCGAGCAGGGCAGCGTCGAGGAGTTTGTAGAGAATGTCAAGGCGATGCAATGGCTTGCACTCCGTCTTCGCTTTTTGGAGTCGCTTCCCGTTAGCGAGAGCGGCCAGGCAGGGGCACAGGGATGGACAGAGTTTGAGAAAGTTGGTGAGGCCGTTGAAGCGATGAGGCGGCTCGGACTGGAGAATTGGATAATCGAGATGGGAATTGGTAGTAGAACATCTTGAAGACGTACCCGATTTTAAAGTAAATATTCGGCTCATAAGAATTGGGATCTCAATGGCCTTGCGGAAGACCTTTGGTTGTTCAAGTTTCAATACCAAACTAGCAAGGGTCGTCTGGCCAATTCAGTGGGCAGACCGTTTCCCTGTTCTTCAGGTAAATTGCACCCATATCTCAAAGCGAGAATAATATAGAAAGCCAAGTGAGTAATGCGTATGTGGTGTTTAAGTGCGGCGTGATATGATGGTACAACAGCAGTATCCCTTCGAAAAGAATGGAAAGACGAAAGAAAGCTTTTCTACCTATCTATCTATCCCCACGGATTCGAATTGAAGGCGGAGGTGGAACTCTTCTTCTTCCCCAGGTCGCGCGGTATTGCCCACGGATCCGACACCGGCGGGAGGGACGAGAACCCGCTCGTGATCGAGCCGTCTGCGCCGCCGAACGACAGGCCCGCGTCGGGAGGGGCATACGACGAAGACGCGAACGGGTTCTGCGTGGCCGCTGAGTAGCCGAAGGCGGGGATCGTCATCGACGACTGCGGCGGCGACCACACGGAGCCCGACGCGTCGCCAAACGATAGTGTCGAAGCCGACGCGAACACTGGTGGTTTCTCCGGGAGCGGCGGCGGGGGCTCATCGGTGTCCGTATCCGAGTCGCTGTCGCGTACGTCGTTAACGGACATGGAGCGTGTAAACGTTCCCGACAAATCGGTGCGGGGCGGAGGAGACGAGGGGCTGAACGGTGCTGGTCGGTCGGCGGCCGCGGGGGGCGTTTGTGTTTGGGGCGGCGCGGATTCCGAGCGGGTTGAAGGGGGCGGTATTACGGGGGCCGCGAACTGGTTGGGTTCAGGAATTCTCAGCTCGTCGGGATTGAGCTCGGCCTTGCCCAACGCGTCTTTGATCGCGCTGAAGTCGAACCCGGCGTGGATGGGGATCTTGCTGTCGGGGTCGGCAGCAGCTTTGGTAGGAGAGGGTGTGGAAGCGGAAGCGGCACCGAGTGGGGAGTCGACACGTGGAGGGAGGTCGTCGGTGACAGTGACGCTAGACGCGCGGCTATGTCTCCAGGTAGTAGACGGAGGACGGGACACCGTTTCGGGCTGCGTAGGTTCTTTTGGTTTCTTCGAGAACCAGCCCTTCTTCTTGTTCTTGTCCTCCTCGCGTTCGACTATACGGTCGCCTTCGAAATCGGGTTCCTGTTCACAACATTGGTTTAGTCTACAACCGAGCCTACAGTCGCAAACGCAAACGCACCACCGGGTCATCAAAGTAATCCGAAAACACTGGGAACCCTAGCTGGTCCAGGATCAGCGGCATGAACGTGCGGTAGCTCATGTGGCCCGCAATCTTGTCCGTGACATCGACGTTCTCCAACCCAGGCACGTTCTCGATGGGGCGCAGGCCCGCGACGGTGCCGACGCCACCGCTCGTCGCGCGGAAGAGGTAGTTCAGCACCCAGTCGTTGCGCGCGAACGCATTCACGTAGCGCCCCGAGACGACCGAGCGCGTCTCGCACCACATGCGCGTCGGGACGGACACCGTCGTGCCGAGGATGAACACGTCCTGCACGATCCCGTGCGCCTTGTGCTTCGCGAGCTCGATGAGCGCGTAGAAGATCACCCGCGCGCCGAGCGAGAAGCCGATGAGGGTGATGGGGCGCACACCGAGGTGGCGCTGCATCAGGATGTCGGCGAGGACGCTGCCCGCGGCTTTGGCGCGGTCGAGCGCGTTGTTCCACGGGTTGTCGATCAGGTATCCGAGCTTGGTCAGGACTGCGTACAGATGGTATGAGATTTGCGTGTGCACAGAGAGCTGAGAAACGCACTGATAGGCCATTGGAGGGCACTCATCAGGGCCGTCATAACGGTTGCCTGCAGTGCGGCTTGTGCGACCTGTGTGAGGACCTCGCCCGTGAGAATCTTCAACGCGCTTCCGGTCTCCTGAATCATCTCTGGCTCCCATAAAACACTGAACACATCTCCGACGACAGGGTCTAGCACACTGAAAGGCAGCCGGACGTCGTCGAGTTTGCCAGTCATGAACCTAAGAAACGATTACTACAACCATACCAAAAAGTCAAGGACCATACCCCGGAACGGTGAGGATACAATTGACACGCTTGTTGTTGTGCAACGGCAGTATCTCGAACGTCCGCACCTGCTGCGTGCGGTTTATCATTCCACGGACGGCAATACTGGATCCCGTCAGCACCCCACCGGTCGTGATGACCGCCGCGCCACCCGCGCCCGCAAGGAATGTGCCAGTTCCGGTGATGCCGATAGTGCTCAGCGCGGTGCCCAAACCCACGCCGATGACAGGCGCGAGCAAGCCAGCGGAAAGGCCGATAACGAGCCCGCCACCGAGAGTCGCGAGGCCGAGCATCATATATCGCTTCTTCCGCGCGGCCTTTTGCCGCCCGTCGATGACCTCCTGCTGCTCCATCTTCTCGACGTCCTCCTGGATCTCGAGCGCCTCGGTAACGCGGCTCTCGAACCGCACGACGTCGAGCCAGCCGAGCCCGAGCTTGAGGGCGGCTTGCTCAAGGAGGACGCGCGATCGCGCGTCGTACACGCTGTCGGCGATGAGGATGAGGAAGAGATCGCACAGGACCGTCCATCGGATGTCAAGGGTCACTCTTTCGTCTACAACGGAGAGGGTCGTCGATACGCCGGGGATGGCGGCAGTAGAAGTCTCCGCGAGGACCTTGGAGGTGGTCTGGAAATTTGCCTGCGTCGTGGTCGTGGGCGTCGTGGGAAACTCGGACACGGGCGCGTCGAATAGGACTTCGGCCTGGCGCCGCGCCTCTGCGGGGTCGTATTCTGGGTTGGCGACGGTGTGTGTGGTCATGAGAGCGGGGACGAGGTCCTCTGCTTGTACACCGTGCAGGGCAAGGCTCTCGATCATCTTCTGCTCTGTCGGTGATGTTCAGCGGGATTGCGATGGCAGTGATGTTCAGGCATGCTCTGCCCCGAGAAATTCTCAGACCGGCCAAAGCCTGTAGTATCGGGCCAAAGCAGCCAAGATTGGAACATCAAGCGCATACCTTGAGTTTCAAGCTCCATATGATAGTACAAGCGACCCATGATTTTCATGGCCCAGAGATCCATGTTCTGAATGGCGGCCTTGAATTCTTTACGATTCGGCCGCTTCAAGCTCTGAGACATCTCTTGCGTGATCAGAGCACAGAGACCGACATAGGCGATGCGTTGGGCCTCGGTGAGCAGGTTCTTGGTCGCCTGCATTTGGCTGAGCGGAGTCATGGCCTTGTCCTCGTCAAACAGATACTTGGTGCGCATGTGGACTTCGTCGGACTCGTCCTCCTCGTTCCCGCGCAATCGGGTGTAGTCGCTCTCGTTCTGCTCGAGTTTTGCGCGCCATTCATAGCCGCCGTCGTCGAAATCGATGAGATTACCCGTAGCATTTACGGCGCTTGCGCCCTTTGCCGAGGCTACGTATTTGTACTTCTTCTGGTCCTCCTCGTCAAGGCCACTGGCAAAGGTGTCCTCTCGGACAACCGGCATGTCCTCCCAGCCCTCATCGTCGTCGTCCAGGTCAAAGGCACCGATTGGCGCTATAGGCTGAGCAGGCATCCAGGTCCACGAAACGAGAAGCCGAGAGCAAGATGAAGTAAGCGCCCATGCGCCGCTGATGGGACCATTTCTCCCTTAGCTCCGTCTTTCATGGGCAAATTTTGCGGAGCGCCGATGGAGAGCGGGATAGTGAAAAGGTTAGGATGAGTTCATTCTATGAATTTCTGGAATATTGAATAGCCAGGTACTGCGCGCTGTCGGAGTCTTGCAGTTCTCAATTACCACATTTCAATCACCATTGAGCGTGTTCGATGTTCAAAGGATTCAAAGACAATCTTGACGGCAAGCCTTTCCCTTCAAGGTTCAAGTTTGTGTAGCGGAGAAATCTGGCCTGGGCATTGCTCGCAGGATCTTGGCCCAAGATTGTAATTATCTGTGTTACCTGTATACACTTTCCCGTCCTGACTGAAGAATTCTATTCAAAATCTTGTCGTAAAGCGGTACATATCCAAAATCAGACGCGACTGCTACGAGGCGGTAGTACTTGGGGCGATACAGTCAAGTAGTCATTTCTTTCACCAAATCGGTCCGTTTGCCCCTCCCCAAGCCCATCGTTTCCTCTTCCTCACCCACTTGGCAATTCTGGCGCGCAGTTCGGGACTCTGGGCAAAGCGTTCCATAATCAATAGCACCCCTGCCAATCCGTTTTCCATCGCCAAATCTACGGCTGTTTCTCCATCATGGTTGGCTATGTCCAACGCTGCTCCATACTGGCAGAGGACCTCGACGAAATCCCTCCCATACGCAGCATGGTCCTTCCCGCAGGCTTTCTGAAGGACCGTCTGCCCGTGGCGGTCTTGATTATTTGGGTCTACGCCCCGTTCAAGGAAGAAGCAGAGCGGACCCATATTCGTGCCGCAAAAGACCAAAACATTGCGTCGCTGGTCGTCCCGGACATGGATATCTGCACCTCCACCGACTAATGCCCGAAGAATGCCCAAGTCCCCCCTACGAGCAGCCACGAATAAGGGGATGTACGGTTTGTCGCCATCTGGGTCGGCTCCGGAGATGAGTAGGAGTTGGACTAGCCCCAGGTTCCTGAGGCATACGGCAACGTAAAGTGGACAACTACCGCCCGCAGAACGTCCGTGGAAGAAATTAACATCTGCCCCCTCCGATATCAGGCATCGGGATATCTCGATATCCCCGACCCGCACTGCTTCGAGGAGGGCGATACTTACGTAGTCGCTGTGCGATGATCCCGGTTGTGGGATTGGAGCGAGAATTTGGACAACATCCATGTGTCCGTAGCGGGCTGCATAATCCAAGGCCGTCCGTTTGTTAAGACTCCGTATGTGCACCAGCTCCTCGCCGCACATCCCCAGCAGTTTGATGACCATCGCCGTATGGCCCAGAGCTGCGGCAATGTGAAGAGGCCCACAGCAATCGTCTTTACAAT
Organism: Mycena albidolilacea; assembly: GCA_029282495.1. Lineage (NCBI taxonomy): Eukaryota > Fungi > Basidiomycota > Agaricomycetes > Agaricales > Mycenaceae > Mycena > Mycena albidolilacea. The sequence continues at coordinate 1,103,680 of JARIHO010000005.1, read as the reverse complement.
TGAACTGGGTGTCAAGGCGCACTCCAACGGCGACGAGTCTGTCGACGGTGCTTTCGGACTGCTGTGTGACGGCGAAGACGAGAGCAAGCTTGCCGAGAGTCTCGACACTTGCACAGAGGTCATAAAGAGTCTGGTCCAGGGTGTAGTGGAAGGCGCGGTTCGTCTGAGAGAGGGAGTTTATGGAAGGGAGGTCGGGAACACATTCCAACCCTCGTGATCTGGGCTCTGCCAACGGTAGACAGTTGTCTGGGTCAAGGACTTTCTCCCGAGTGAGGAAGGATATAGTGAGAAATATCAGTTCTGGAGGAAGGTCAGATAGTACGGCCATCGCGAGTGGAGGGTCGTGGAAGTACTTGGAAAGCAGGCACCGAAGCAGTGTGAGAGCTGTGATCACTGCCACTTCTGCTGCGGCACTCCATCAAGGTGACCGGACTCCAATTGAAAGGACGGTGGGCGATATGTTGGTGGAGCGATTTTGGGGCAACGGTTGAACGCAAGGGTATTTTGGATCGAGGGTATACGGAAAGAAATTTGAAAGCAGATTAATTCTAGATATCTACATGGATGAAGAGGCCGTCAAGACTCGGAGACCAAAGTGCAAGGAACCGCCAGTCCGAATAAAATAGGTAAGGGTAAAACGAACGGGAAAAATGCGGATCCAAAGTATCTACATTGAAGGGCCGTTAAGACCGAAGGGTGGCGGCGAAGGAATGGGTATGACGGTGTCCATGATAGAATCGCAGACGAGGTATGTACAGGAAGCAAGAGCATTAAATCTGAATCAGAACCCACCCAAACAGCCATCACAGTCCTCGACCTCGCTGAACGTGATGGAACGTCGCAGTGGTCGCGGAGGACTGTTCCGCCGCTTCCCCAGATCCCGCTTGATGTTTGGAACCGGGGCATGCGGCAAGAACGACAGCGCACGGTCGAATTCCTCCTGCGAGTGGCGGCGGATGGGCATCGGAGTTGGGTGTGGGGTGCCGTGCATGCGCACCGCCACGCGCGGTTCGGGGGACATGGACTTGGGCGAGACGCACTCCTCCGCAGACTCGTCAGTCTCGGACGAGAGATCGGGAAGGAGGGCCGGGACCGCGGTAGGCTCCAGCTCCGGCTCGCACGCCTCAAAGGCGCGGGGGTGGAAGTAGCCGCTGGTCGGGTGAACTGCTGCGGGGGTATAGACGCGCCCTCCGCGCTCGGGCATCGCACACGCGTTCTCCTGGACTGTGATGGGTGCCCTGTCGTAGGTCCCGGGAGAGTGGGTGTCGCCAGTCAAGGTGAGCCTAGGGGTCGAAGGAAAGTGGACATGGGGCGAAAACAACGGAACTCTTGAGCTGCATGCAGCAAAGGGCAGTGGATTCGAGGAGGAGGAGGATAACGGCGGGTTGGACAGGTCTGGCTCGGGAAGGGCCTTGAGGATAGGCCGCGGGTTAGGCATAAGAATGAGCGTGGACGAGGTAGTCAGCCCTCGCAGGTATTACTTAGCTGCTTTAAAACATGAGGACTTGCGTCATGAGGCACTGTTATCGGTTGTCCGTACCGTCGTTAGCCAAAGCCTAGGTGTTGGGGCGTCCGCGCAGCCAACCGGGGAAAATGTAATAACAGTGTTGAAGAAAGCGCCCGGTCAGACCCGGAAATCCGACCGACCAATCGCGACGTTGCCATGTTGACCGTGGAGTGGAGCCCGTGGAGTGGAGTTGGAGTTCGGTTCAGGCTTAATGCAGATCAATGATAGGATTTCCATATATGGGAACCCACGACATGACGTCGTCTTTAAACAAAATCTGCGAAAGGTCAACGGAAGCAAAATGCGGAAACAAAATTAAGGAAACAAGATGGCGAAAAAGTGCATCGGGTTACAGTACAAAGGGCGAGACCAGAGAATCGAATACATACCGCGGCCCTTTTCGATTCAAGATCCAATCATTGGGCTTGTCCCAGTCTTGTGCCACAATCGGCAGAGGATAGCTTATCGTGTCGCATCGTGGTGCGATGGTCAGAAGGCATCATCGGATTTCTCGAACAGTTCTATACACCGTCGCTATTGCCGTACAGTTCCGTCCGCGAGACTGCGAACCACCGCAGCAAATAACTGTTCCGTGTCTGGAAGAACAGACGACACACCAGCCTGTGCGGTACCACAGACGAAGTGAGGGAATCAGGGACGGTAGAGATTGAAGTGGAGCCTCCGCATGTCTGCATCTGAGGACCGGTAGATATTTGTCGTCGCCGACTCCGCAACGGGATTGAGGAACTCGCCAGCAGCGAGGGAAGACGTAAGTTGGAAAGCCGCGGGACAGAATATTCAATGATTCATAATGGGCTTCCAGTTGACTCCAACAAGACTTTAGCGGAGGATCGGGTGAATGCATGCTGAACGCGTTAACATTGGAGAGACCGGGAAGGGCACATGTCGGAAAGATCTAGAGAAGGCCGGTCGATGGTGACAATTCACCCAAAAGGGAACGGATTAGAACTCGCAGGCTGCAGTTAGCGATATCAATTTTAAGATAGGCCGGGAGAATTGCTCTTGGATGTCGCCGACTTGGGAGAGAAGCGGTCGGAGCCCAACATACAGCTGTTTAAGAAGGGCCGTTCGGTTGAATCAATCCATGAGTGTCTTGCTGTTCTTGCGCAAGAACCTGAGAGATCAGCGAAGAATGGGGTCTAGATGAACAGTCGGCCTCAGGAATCTCGGAGAAAAGCCCGTATTTAAGTCTTTTTCTTTCGGGGCGTCATGTTAGGCGTCATAAAGCTGTCGGTGCCTTCCTCCACTAAGCGCAGCCCCGGAAACCAGTATACAGCCAATTTTTGTTACCATGCGGTCAAGATCCGTGTGTCGGGTCAAGAGGTTCATTGAAAGAGGCTTGACACTGCAGTGAACAGTTCAATGGCCGCCGTCCCACTTGTAAGCGCCACAGTTCTCGTTTTCGACTAGTGGTCGGCCAAGCAGAAGTGCGGTCCATATGCTGACAGAATCAACGTAGCCACGTCGCCCAAACGTTGCTAGTCATTAATATTGGTGGCCATCTGACTGCCAGTGGTGAGCGGCTACTCCAGGAACGGCGTATACACGGGATAGCTAGCGGCGGCGCCGATGCGAATGGCCACAGCACCTGAGCGCGCGTTCCGGATTCCGTACATGTCTACTGTCCAAAAAAAAAAACGATTTCGAGAACGCCAGAGGTACAGAACCACAAAACTTAAAAGAGAGATTGTGACTGTGACCCGAACGTGACCAAGCGTGTCTTTCCCACACCTGTCACTACCTGAAATCCTCTCAGTCTTTCTTCTTTCTTTCTTACAGGCAACATGGGCCATTTGACGCGTCTTAACATTGCTCTGGCCTCTTGGATGTTCTCTCAAGGCGTTTCTGCCATCTGTTTCCGACACTATTCTTTCGCCATTCTGTAAACACTCTTCGAGAATCGACTAACAACTCCCTCTGCCAGACGGTCCGGTGGATTTGCCTGCAGTGCATGTAGTCTTGAAGCTTCGAACCACCTGCTCTCCTGTCTCTCTTTTAAGACGGTGGAAATTAAATACCCTTTGATTTGGACTTGGGACACTAGTACTGGAGCTTGACACTGTTCATCCACTTCTTGACACATAACTGGGTGGACCTCGCTAAAGAAACTGGTAGAGAATACTTCTATCATTTCGCTTGAGGTCCAGGTCATCTTAATCATACGATTTACTGCGTTCCGGGTCCGCTAAACCAAGTCCAGCCAGCGCCATCCAGGTCAACTGGCCAGACCTAAACCCAGTCCAGCCGACCCCGCGCAGCGATCTTCAGGTCCCGGAGCTACGCACGTCTTAAACTTTAAAGGGTAATAGACACTAATAGACACTGCGTAGTTTTAAAAGATCCGGCCAGCAAGCTCCAACAAGATGCGCCTTGATCCGCCACCAACCGTTCCTATGGCCACGCGTAGACAGCTAACGATAAACACAGCTATGGCGGCAAATCCTATGCTATCCTACTGGCAAATGAACATCCATGCTACAGTCAGAAGGAGTGTGCTCATTCAGGACTGGTGAAACTCATTTGATTCGGGAGGAGGTATAGTCTACTAACCTGGTATCATTCCCTTCCGCGACCAGCACCACGCATCACCGGTTCCAGGTCCACCCGTCGTCACTGGAATGACGGGAAGTGCATTGGGGTTGCACTCTGCTCAGTCCTTCAGTTCAACGATATGCGTAACTCGCTCCGAGGTAATGCCGTTCTCCATGTATCTATTCGATCCCGGTAATTAACCGGAGGCATTGGATTCCCGTACAAACGAAACGCCCGACGTTCGCGGGAATGTTCGACTTCGGTCCCATGACCAGCAAAATCAGCAGAGGATGGTGAGTGGTGCCGTATTGGATTGTTCAACGAATGGCGCCACGAAATCACAAGACGGTATCCCGCCCGTGCCTTGATTATCTGTTAATGGAACTGACGTTGTTATTTATACAATGGGCGGCGGTATCCTTTAAAAGTATTGACCTGGCACCTCAGAGGCTGTGGCAAAAACCACGGGTTACTCGGCTTTCGTAGACGCCCACAGGTACTTATATGCGTTACATGCGTCCAAACTCGATCTTGGGATTATCCTCGCCATGTCCTCGCCCAACATCCATACGAGTTTTGGTCCAATCCTGATCGGGGCTCTTTTCACTTCAGGGTTTGTGTCTTCTGCGTTGGACCCACGTCGTCTCGTATTGACTGATCTCGCCTGTAGTCTCGCAGGGGTTTCTAATCTTCAGGCTCTGCATTATTACAGAGCTTACGGAAAAGATCCTGCTCGGATTAAAGTTCTCGTAAGCTTCCCGGCGGACATTGATGCGCCGCTTCGGCTACTGAGTCTCCGTTCTAGGTTTTCCTAGTTTGGTATGCAGTAGGCAGGGCTCTAACCCTTGAATCGGAGGTAACCTATGTCTGCAGGCTCTTGGATAATATACACACTGTCTTTATCTGGGTGGGGTTGTGGGATTATTTCATTGAGAACTATGCGAAACCGGACGAGATCGACCATATTCCTTGGTGCGAGCGCTGCTCCGTTTTTCTCGAACAGTGAAAGCTCATTCACTCTCGACGTAGGTCCGTATCGGTGCGTGAACTACGATCTTGATGATGATAGCTCAGCGCTTATCTCCGTGTCACCAGCTCATTGTACTCTTGACGGTGAGCGGATATTGTCAGTAATTGGATCCCTTCGCTGAACTTCCCGCCTTGTCAGGCCCTCATCACAGTCCTGGTGCACGGGTAAGTCGTAAGTCCGCGCACAGGTCATCATTTTGACACGCTTCGTGCGCAGTTTCTTTGTGCATCGGATCTTCTTGCTCAGCAATAAAAACTGGTTCTTCGTCGCCCCTCTCGTAAGTGTGAAGTGAACTGCCTGACGCTATCAAACTAATAAGTTGTATAGATTGTTCTGACCGTCTTTCGTCTTGGTACGACTTGAAATCGGCTAGCGTTCCAACATAGTCTTATCCCCGTCTTTCAACTATCAGCTTGCGCATCTAGTGAGTGTCTCGCAACCACGAGGAGCGAATTAATTTACAGTTGAACAGTAACAACATCAAGAATGTACGATTCCACGCTGACGCCATTTTCTGGTGCAATAAACTCTTGGCAGGTTTATTTATCAAAGCTTTGAACTGTTGAAAGTGCATGCTCGTGTAAGTCCAGGGTTGCCTTGCGCCGCATGATAACCGACTATGTCCAGTGGATCTTCACCCTTGGATTGGCGGTATCTTCCACCGTTGATATCCTGATCTCTGGCTTTCTCGTCTACCTATTTCGATCTAATCGAGCCGAGGCTGGACGGTAATTATCGACTTGGTTTTGGCCCGATAACTTCGTACTGATAATGCTTACAGCCTCAACCATGTCCTTGACAAGCTAATCCTGTATGGTCTCGAGTGTGGTTTGTTGTTCATCATAGATGATTTTCTTTTTCAACTATTCATATTGAAACTCTGCTAGGGTCACTGACTTGGTAAGCGTGCTACCCAAGGGATTTTACTCCGCGGATTCCAACCTCTATACTTTCAGCATCGGCACTGTCATGTCGATGATATGCGCAAGTATTCGAGTCCTCTGTTTTCCTGAGTCTGCCAACATGCCGACGTAGTGGCTTGCTATTCCGAATCTGGTCTTCTTGGGATTGTATTTTGTGATCGCAAAACGTCTGTCTCGTCCATCCTCTACAACTGCCGCTCATATATACATATTTAGTTTATGCGAACTCCCTATTTATAACGTGAGCTACTTCCCATCTCCTTCCCTCTCTGAATTCACCTTTCTTCCAGTCTCAATACGCGGAACAGCATCCATCCCGGAAAGTCGACCTGCTCGTGTGAGCCAAGACGTGCAATTATGATACTGGACCCGCTGCCAAGCTTCGCGGTAGACCATGCGGTACGTGCTATATTCTGGAGAGGATCGCCATCTAAGGATGTACCAGACCTCCGCCACATCCAAAGTTCAGACGGTATTTATCTATTTTATGCCACTGAAACTGGCCCTGATGTTCCTTGAAGCAGGTGGAAATCAGCGTGGAGACAAATGTCCAATCCGACGCGAGATCGAGTTGTTGTTCGAGACAAGATAAAAGTGCCACAGTCTGTTAATTTACATACTCAAATTTGTATCCCGAGCTAGATGCTCGCCTGTTTCGTCTATATTATACTATATTATCGTGTACGCGTCGCGTCATGTGATCGCGTTAAGCAACCGAGTCAGACACCATGAGTCACTGACATAATTTTCGCTTAAAGTGGATGTTGCAGCTCTTCTCATCTCATCGATTACCCCTGCTTCGTCTGGCCAGGCGGTCTCTATCTATGGCGTCCATTGAGTCCATTTCAGAGCAAATCAGCAACCAAACGGCGCTATTCAACCAGCTGCGTCTGCAAAACGCGGAAGCGTCGCTGATTGACGAAGCAAAAAAGAAACTGGGAGAACTCAAGAAGTCATTAGCATTGTCGAAAGGATCCGATGCAAGTGCACCTAAGGATGGGGGCAAAAAGCGCGAACGTCTACTACTGAAAACCGCCAAGGTCCGCATACACGAGTGGAATTATCACTCGATTCTCAATTACTCAAACTAGGCTCGCAGGGCACCCGCGATTATGGCCCCGCAGAGATGTTTTGCCGGGAGACCATAGAGCGCACAGTCAAAGAGTGCTTCACCACATACGGCGGCAGCTGCCTCGATACGCCGGTCTTTGAGCGCAAAGACATCTTGACAGGGAAATACGGCGAGGATGCTAAACTTATTTTCGATCTCATGGACCAGGGCGGCGAGCAGCTGGCGCTGCGGTACGACCACACTGTTCCGCTAGCGCGGTACCTTGCTATGACCGGCGCTACGAACCCCCAGTCCAAAATATGGCAGGTCGGCAAGGTCTATCGTCGAGATAACCCTGTCATCTCCAAAGGCCGCATGCGCGAGTTTTCCCAGGCGGTGAGTTTCCGTGGTAAATGGTTTCAATATGCTCTAATGCCGCTTTAGGACTTTGATATATGTGGGACGTGGGATCCGATGATTCCAGACGGCGAAATTATCAGTCTGGTGTGCACAATCCTCACTAAGCTCGATGTCGGCGAATTCACCATCAAGGTTTGTCGTTGCTCCCGTCTAGTCCTTGTTGCTCATACGACTCGCAGATAAATCACCGAAAAATATTGGACGGAATTTTCGAGGTGTGTGGCGTCCCGGCAGACAAAATCCGACCGATATCGTCTGCCGTCGACAAGCTGGACAAGGTAGTTCACTATCTCTGGTACAGTTCGTATTCTGATCCCCCACAGTTACCGTGGGCAGAAGTCAAGAAGGAGATGACTGCTGAGAAGGGGCTCGACGAGGCCGCCGCTGACAAAATCGGCGAATATGTTAAACACAAAGGTAATTTGCATTTTCGCACCTTCACCTGTGTATCGACGACGTTTTCCAGGTGGACCGAGTCTGCTTGAGCAGCTGACGGCCGATGAGACGCTGATGGCCAACGCGAACGCCAAGCAGGGCATAAACGACATGGGCCTCTTGTTCACGTATCTCAGCGCATACGGCGTTCTCGACAAGGTGAGTCTTCGCAACTGCACGATCGCTCTGTAACTCACCTGAACGAAGCTTTCATTCGACCTCTCCCTCGCGCGCGGGCTGGACTACTATACCGGCATCATCTACGAGGCCGTCGTCGAGGCGTCTGCACCACCTGGCTTCAAGGCCTCCGCCACCGCCGCCGCGCCAGCACCTGACGCGCCGCCGAAGAAAAAGGCGGCCAAGAAGCAGCCGAAGGCGGACGGCGAGGAGGAGGAGGAGATCGACGAGTCGCAGGTGGGCGTCGGGTCGATCGCGGCGGGCGGGCGGTACGACGGGCTGGTCGGGATGTTCACGGCGGCGGCGGCGGCAGATGGGAAGAAGGCCGCAGGACTGCCGTGCATCGGCATCAGCATCGGGCTGGATCGCATCTTCGCGCTCGTGTGGCCGAAGTGGGTCGAGAAGGGCGGGCGGTGCAAGGAGACAATGGTGTATGTGATGGCGGCGGGCGACGGGCTGCTCGAGGAGCGCATCAAGCTCGTGCGGGAGCTGCGAGAATCCGGGATCAAGGTGGGTTTCCTGTTTTGTGGTGCGCACCCGACTGACCCGACCCGCGCGTTAGGCCGACTTTTTGGCGAAGAAGAAGCCGAAGCTCAATGCGCAGTTTGCGGCTGGGGAGCAGGACGAGGTGCCGTTCGCCGTCATTCTCGGCGCAGACGAGCTCAAGAGCGGGAATGTTCGGGTGAAGGAGCAGAAATGGGAGCTCGTTGGAGGTAAGAAGGCCAAGATCCAAGCGGAAGAGGGGGATACTGGGGCGTTGGTGCAACGTGACGGTTTGGTGGAGTGGATCAAGAGTACGCCGACGTACAGAGAAATTAACGCGCAGTAGATTCAGTGTATTACCGAGGAATCCGACGATCTTTCTGTTAGACGCCGGTGCCTTCGCGTCTTACCCAGCAGGTGCCCCGCGCCAGTCTGACTGGCGCTTGAAAAGCCAAGATTGTCGAGGACCATGCGCACTTTCTTCGCGACCATCGCCACCTCCATTCCTTCCTCGTTCTCTCCGTGGCTCCTCTGACTCTTAGATGCCTCCCGCTGTAGTAAACCGGTTGTGCGATTGGGAGGTCTGTCCAGGATCAGAGCAAAACACTAGCCCTCAGCCTATACAACTTAAAGTCATGTGAAGCTTCTCAAGTACTGTCTCGGCCTAACATGGTTGTTCCTTCGGTTCGTTCGCTCAAATTGTGAGCGATGATTATTTACTCCAGGGTTTTGGACCGCCCCAAGCTCTGCCACCAAGATCTGGTCGTTACCCTCATCGTCCATCTCTTCTTCTGGGGCCCGCTGAGTATCGTCGTAGTCCTGCACAATCCCGTCAATTCATGTATTCGCAATATAGCCGACGCGAGGGTTAGCTTCCGGGATCTGCGTGACGTGCGTTCTCCTTCAAGGTACGAGACGTTCATTTGCAAGCGGCAGTGCGGATAACGAGAATCTCGCGTCGGATAATAAATGCTTTCAAATTCCGCCCCTGGCTGAATCGTATGCCACGAAAACTGCTGACTAGGCCTCTGTTCAACCACGAATGGAACCCGAACCCAGCCAATCGCCGAGCCATTTCTAGCACCGACCTTTTTTGAACTCGACTTTCGCTTCGGTCTAATGAGGATCACGTGACCGTGTCCAGCCAATGAGATGGGCTGAATTCGTTTCCTTCGGTTTTTTCCGGTTGCAATCATTGAATCAAGCTCAGTACCATCCCTCATAACCTTTCGCTACGGGTTGAAATGGACATCGAGCCCACATCTCTAGTCCCATTGGTCGCCCAAATAGCAAATTGCTCCAATAACCACCGTCCGATTCGCTGGCGCTTGTCTAGGTCTAGACCTCAGTTTCTACCGCTACACATCAGGCCTGGACCGTCGTGCATGATGATTTTCATTGGCCCCCTGGATTCATACCCCATTCTGGCCCTACTTTGGCCTCAGCTTGCTTGGTACACTCAACATAGAAGACGACTGGAAGACGATGTGGCTCGGTCAAGGCTTCACATCGCTCAACCGACTTCAATCTCGCGCACAGACGGGACGGTTACGATGAGACTCGCCCCGCACTGTTTCGCTTTCGAGGATATCAAAAATCTTTGATTGGGTGGCAACATCCTGCTAATTCTGTATGTCCTGGGGTGGAGCGAGGATCCAAACACGCTAACCCAACTCTCTCTCCTTCAACTCTCACTTGGTGCGCCCCTCTTGTCGCTGACTTTGCATCTCGATGGCGCTGACTCAGCTTCACGTCCAGACACGTTCTACCAACATGGGCTGCATACCGAGCAAAGCAAAGGTGCTGGGCCAGGACGGACCACAAGCGTCTGGAGCACGGTCAAAAAAGGCGAACGGGGGTGCGCCGGCACCGAATAGGCCGGATTCGCCTCCGCCACCGTGGCTCCAGGCGCGTCCGACGCTGGTGCTCGAGAAAGACGGCACCGTACAGTTCAAGCCGACGTCATAGGCTTGGACTCTATATGCCCTTGTATTTTTCATGGCCCAGGTATGTGTGTCGTCGTTCACTGGTGCTTTACAGCCCCTGACCGTTTCGCACTAACAGCTTACGCTGCGAAGGACGGCAGTTGCTGGGCGTCACAGACACTTCCTCGCTCCCGTACTCTCTTTATTTTGACGCTGGTCATGGAGATCCCACACCACCTACACACATGGGTCCCCGCCCTCATTTGTCGTATTGCTATCGCTGGACGCCACCGGATGGATATTTTTATTCATTATTCTCTGTACAATCTTCTGGTTATCCAACAATCAAATTTTGCCCATTTTGTCACTGAAAACTTGATTTCGAGCCCGCCCCTCTCACAAACTCAACGATCGAATGGGCTGGATGAGCCGCCGGTTGCCCGTCCTAATTATACTGACCCGCGGTTGTCTGCGGTTGTCCGGCCTTGTCGTCGCCAATTATCGACGCTTGTGATTGCCCACCCTTGACATCTGTACACATTTAGAACAAACCATTCGCTGAAGGGCTATAAATAGATTTCTCGGATCCAGTGGTGTCTAGTTGGTGTTGAAATTGGTTAACCGTTACATGGTATGTTACAGCTAAAGAGTGCATTGCTCAAACTAGAGTGTCACTGTGGCACCGCTAAAAGTCGGAATCCCAGTCCACATCCCGCGCCCACCGCTGATATCCGCCCCCAAATACGCGTGGAACACGACCTTCGAGCCATCCTTCGCAAATGTCGCGCTCCCTGGGGCACGCAACCCATATTTGCCCGTTACTAGGAGCGGCGCCGTCGGCGCGCGCGCCTTGGTGTACGGCCCCGTCACCGACGTCGCTGTCGCATAGCTCAAGTCGTACGACGTATCCGCATAACACCCCGAGCTGAAGAACAGGAAGAACACCCCGTTCACGTTGATGAGGCTCGGCGCCTCGACAAGCGGCCCGTCGCCCGCGTCGCGGTCCAGGATCTGCACGGGGCTCCCTACGGGCGTGACCCCGTCCGCGGCCATCTTCTGCAGCATGATGGGCGTCGACACGATGGGCGCGACGCCGTTGTTGCACGAGCCGCCGTGGCCCAGGCTGTTGCCATCGATCTTGTACACGACGTAGATGGTCCCGTCGGGGTGGTGGTGCCCTGCGGGATCGATCGCGCCGCCTTGGCTGATGGGGCACGCGATCGTCGCCTGGAGGGGGGTGTACGGCCCGCGGATGGTCTTCGAGGTCGCGGCGCCGACACAGTGCGCTGCGGTGTTGGCGGCGGCTGTGGCGGAGTAGTAGAGGACGAACGAGCCGTTGTCGAGTTGTATAACCATGGGCGCCCAGAGGTTCACTGCGGCTGCGTTCACCCAGGTCGGAATGTTTGGGAGTACGTTGTCATTCTCCACAGTCCAGGTGATGAAGTCGGGACTGCTGGCTACCTGCGCGTGTAGAATGAGGATTTAATCCGCCGCGGGGACAGCGAGTCGGCGTACCTGCACTCGGTGGCCTCCACCATTTGTGGCGAATGCAAACCACTTGTTCTCTGAGGCGACCCAAAGCAGCGACGGATCCGGAAAGTCCTGATTGATGACGGGCCCGGACACCGATCGTTTGGTGATCGAGGCGCAAGATAGGTGCACCAGACAGAACAGAAACGAGAACGACAGCAAGGCTCGAAGAGTGCGGGTGGTGGCGGTAGTGGTCATTGCGGGCTCTGGATATTTATCGACTTTGTGACGCAATAGAATTTATACATATCCAGATTGGAATTTTGGACGAATCGCAACCACCGCCGCTTGATTGTTGCTAATCCGATTCTCAGTCAGGAGATGGCGAAAACAGACGCCGATCCGCTCGTTGATTGGACGGCTTTTGAATTTTGAGCTCAGGTGCCCTCTTTGGACTCACGGGGCCGGAGGCGTGCTTGATTTCAGGAAAGTTGGTGAACCAGTGATGTCAAGCCGCATGAGGAGACGTCGACCCAGAACGGGATTCGCTGAACAGAATGCACTGGTTGTGTTGTACCCAAAGAATCAGGTGGTTGAAGCATCCATGCAATAACTTTAAGGGAACGGGAAGACGGGACCATGACGATGCGAGAGCGCGGGCTCGGTTACATGGCGGAGGAGAGGTGGATTATTGGTCCTTGGACGAAGATCAAATAAGCGCCGCCGACGGTAGAGGCTAGGAATTTGAGATTGCAGTGTCCGCCGCTGACTTTGGGCGCGCCGTCCAAGACAGCAGCTGAAAAATCAAGCCAAGATCTAGCAGCCCGGGTCAGGATCGACATAGTCCGTCAGACGATTCTGTATGGTGAAGTGCGCAGAATCCGATCCAAGATCAGTTTCCAAAACTTGACGGCGATGAGGCTGGTTAGAACATCGTCGGAGCCGTGTCAGCGGGTCGAATGCGGGTGACCCAACCGCCTGGAGACTGCCAAGTGGGACCAGCACATAATCTGGGAGTTGGGATTGCTGCGGTTTGTGCTGCCAAATGCCCGGCACATCTCGGCGGAGTTTTGCTGCCATCAAGAAATACATAGTGCTGCCGGTCACTCAAGATTATCTGATAAGATGAGATTTTTTTTAAATCGATTTTTCTTTTTCTTTTCTTCTGTAAACCACAAGCATTGAAGAAAAATCTTAGAATGTGCATCTCTCCATCCTCTGGATTCCCAAGCCTCATTCTTTCCTCCATCCAAACCACACTGCCTAAGCGCCTCTTAGCGCCTGACCACACACGTTCGTGACGTCACAGCCACAGATACGCCATCGCCATTTCTCCCGGCGGCCCAATCTTGCTCCGGATCCACGACATAGAATGGGCTTCATCTCTGCGGATGCACTCCAGAACCTTCACAAATACGCGTACAAAGGAGTAGACAAGTACGTTTTCTACTTCACCTCTTTTTTTCGGCTGGAATCCCATTATTTCGCGTCCACAGATCCCCGCTCTCTAAATATGTCTTGAATCCATTCTGGACGTGGTTCGTCACGCTATGGCCTCTCTGGGTCGCGCCTAACACGGTAGGATGAGCTGTATTCACTAATCAGCCAGTTGACCCGTTTTCCAGATAACTTTGTCTGGTTTATCTATCGTGTTTTTGAATTTCGCGACGTTGCTGTGGTATGACCCTACGTATCTCGCGGACAAGGGCGGTGTAGTCATGCCTAACTGGGTCTATTTTTCGTACGTATTCTAATACCCCCATCGACCGATTTTCTCAATTTTTGACGCAGGTGTTCGATCGGTCTCTTTTTGTATCAGAGTTTTGATGCCATAGACGGGTGAGACGCGCTGTATAGGTGCATCGTTCTAGACTTAAAGTCTTTCAGTAAACAGGCCCGGAGAACGGGGATGGCTGGACCTCTGGGGGAGATGTTTGATCATGGTGAGTGAAAACCTCGTCTCTGTTTTCGATTCCTGACTTGTTTAAGGCTGCGATGCGATGAACACGACGGTGGGGGTTGAATGACGCGTCCGGCCTTTTTTCTAACATCTTGTTCAGCTCGAAGTCATTATGGCGTCCCAAGCCCTTAATCTTGGGCGCTCATGGTGGACCGTCGCGTCCCAAATTGCTACACTCGCCAATTTCTATCTCACTACCTGGGAGGAGTACCACACGGGTTCGTCTTTTCTTTATGCTCTCTATTCGGGCTAATGAGCCTTCAGGCGAATTATACCTCGGCGTGTTCTCTGGTCCCGTTGAGGGCATCCTAATCATAATCGCAATCTACGCGATAAGCGGCGTCTACGGTAGGTTTTTCCTCGTTGATTCAAACGGCTCTAAACGAACTCACAGGGCCCTCCTTCTGGGACACCGGGATGCTTACATTCCTGCGCCTCACCAACGTCCCCTTGATCAACCAGCTGCCCGACCTCCCTCTCAACGACGCTTTCATGACCACCGCCGCTTTCGGCGTCGCATACAACCTCCAAGCCAGTTACCGCAACGTCCGGCGCGCCATGCTCGCCGCAGGCAAACCCACCGTCCAGCCGTTGCTGCTGCTGCTTCCCTTTGTCGTGTCTGCGGGCATTCAGGTTTTCTGGCTCGTACACCCGCACTACAACGACTCCGCGCTCATCAACTCGGCGTTGTTCGTGCCGTTCCTGTGCGCGTGGGGGCTGCAGTTCGCGCACCAGGTCGGGCGCATGATCCTCGCGCACGTCACGAGCACGCCCTTCCCGGTCTGGGACTGGATGTGGGTGTGGAGCCTCGCGTGCGCCATCGACGCGAACCTCCCGCTGCTCGCCGACCGGTACTTGATTTCTCCCTACTCCTCCTCGTTTTACTTGCATCGCTGACTGAGGCGCCAGGGCTCCAATTATCCAGACGAGCGAAGCAAACCGTGCGATGCTCGTCTACCTCACGCTCGCGATCTCCTTCGGCGCGTACGGGCGCTTCTGCACGCTGGTTATAAACGACATCACGAACTTTATGGGCATCGCGTGCTTCACCGTGCGCAAGAAGGACAAGGATGGGAATTGGCAAGGGAGTGTGCCCCACTCTGAGGAGAAGAAAGCTTCATGAACGGCGGCCGCGACTCGGAGGACGACTTCGATATCGGACCGTGGGTGAAGAAAATTATGATATTTCACGATATGTAATGATTTATAAAGCTAATGTCACGTTTATCTTTCTTGACTCCAACGCTCTCAAGCCACGGAAGGACTCAAGAGTGCAAGGTCATCGCGCTCCAGAGGATCCTCCGATTTCAGTCATGGGCTTTGGTTTCAGGCGTTTTTTGCTCCCGTCGCGCACCTCCGCATTCTCAGCTATGTTCGGTTACCCGGTATGAGGCTCGCCGAAGGGATTGGTCGACCTGTTTTGGGGGATTCTCCACAGCGCGGATCCTGAGTCGCGTCTTCGGTCCATCACGCGACCATTGGCATTACACTGAAATAACCAGTTGGGATGTCCCAGGCGACGAACAAGCTTTCCGAGCACAACTATGGGCCAAATGAAACGAGCGTTCGCAGCGGTGATCGCCGTCATCGCCAGTGCTCATCTGCGTCGAGTCGGCGCGCAATTCCAACAAGCTTGCGCGGCCCTCGCATCCCGGCTCACCATCCCCAATACCACCATCGCTAGTACCTCCTTCGTGGCAGCCGGCACCAATCTAGCTTTCCCAACGGTGGACGCGTCATGCGGCCCCCCGTTTCAAGTCGTTTCGTCCGACATCTGCAGAGTTGTCCTGACCGTTGCGACCTCGAGCCGCTCGCACACGGCCATGGAGGCCTGGCTGCCGTCCAATTGGACAGGCCGCTTCCTCTCGACGGGCAACGGCGGTATTGGCGGCTGCATCCAGTACACGGACATGGACTACGGGTCCTCACTCGGTTTTGCGACCACAGGGTCCGACAATGGGCACCCGGGGCAGAACGGCACACTGTTTCTGAACAACATCGAGGTCGTCAAGGACTTCTCCTGGCGTAGCCTGCTGACGAGCGCCGTGGTGGGAAAACAAATCACCCGTGACTTCTACGGGAAGCCGCACGACAAGAGTTATTATCTGGGGTGCTCGACCGGCGGCCGCCAAGGGTGGAAGATGGCGCAGGAGTTTCCCGACGTATTCGATGGCATCGTGGCCGGGTCCCCTGCGCTTGCGTGGGACAACCTGATCAGCTGGAGCGGCATGTTCTTCCCCCTCATCGTGAATGCGGGTCCAGATGGGTTTCCGCCCCCGTCGACGTGGCCGGTCATCGACGCCGAGCTGCTGAGACAGTGCGATGGCATCGACGGGGCGGTCGACGGCATCATAGAGGACCCAGCGCTCTGCAATTTTCGGCCCGAGGCTCTCATCTGCCCGCCCGGGAATAGCTCGTCCTGCATTACTCGCAAGCAGGCCAAGACAGTGCGCGCTGTTTTCGAGCCGCTATTCGCTGAGGGGATCTTGATGTACCCAGGTCTGGAGTTTGGTCCTGGGCTCGTCGCAGCCGTCTTCCAGATCTACTCGTCGAGGCAGTTCTTGTTCACGGACAACTGGTACCGGTTCGCGGTGTTCAACAACCCGGCGTTCAATGCGACCGTCCTGACACCAGAGGAGATAGTCTTCGCGTGGAACTTGAATCCCGGCGATATCAATACATGGTCGGGCGACCTGTCGAGATTTAGCAACCGCGGTGCGAGGATCCTGCACTATCACGGCCAGCAGGACCAGCTCATCTCGAGTGCCAATTCAAATCGGTACTACGACTTGGTGTCGCGGACCATGAGGTTGCCGCCTTCGTCTCTAGACGAATTTTATCGCTTCTTCAGGATTAGCGGCATGATGCACTGCGGGGGCGGGCCTGGCGCGACGTTTATCGGAAATACGGAAGCGAGCGTCGCGAGCTTGGATCCAGATGAGAACGTGCTCATGGCCATGGTGCGATGGATTGAGGAGGGGATTGCGCCCGAGACGATCACGGGCACCGCGTTCATTAACCAAACGAAGGCGTTGGGGGCGGATTTCAAAAGGGCGCATTGCCGGTACCCGTATCGGAATGTGCACACGGAGAAGGGGGATGTCAAGGATCCTGCAAGTTGGAAGTGTATTCTCTAATGCAGATTGTGTACCGTATTTTGCGAGCGCGGTTGTTACTTGAAGACAGCCACAAATCGGTACGGTGATAGGTCTTGAAATTGCGTGACGTTAAGGTGTAGACGACTTTTAAGCTTTCATAGACCTACTCATATGTGTAGTCTCCTCTCCTCCCGCGTCAAATCGAATGGTCTTTTTAAGCTACAGTTCTTCAACAGACCTTGGCTGCTGTCTCACTTGCCTGAAATACCTATGCCCCGTACTAGCCTCGGCGACCAGACTTTCTCCTACACCTTGAGAAAACAACGGTACGTGTCCTGGACCTTCGAGAATAATTCTTTTCTGCAGCTCGTCCTGGTTCTCGAAGAAATTGCCAGACTCAGCCTCGTTTCACAGGGAAACTCAGGAAATCGCGCCGTTGATTCTTCCATCGTCGTAATCACCCGAAGGTCAGGCCACGCCAGATTTCTCTCCTTCGACTCGTCGAGGTGATTTTGGTGAAGGGAAAGCCAAGATGAATTTTGCCGACGGATCAGCGGTACATAGCAGCAGACCTCCGGAGTCGGGGAAATGTTCTCATCATCAGAATCTCATGTCCACTCAACGATCCCGTTACATACGTTGCACAGCTGTCTTGCCACTGAGCTGCTAGGTTCTTGTTCCTGGCCATCATGGGTCTTTTCTGGAGGCAATTCTCGGCTTTGTTCTGGAAGAATTGGATCGTGCTTTCCAAGCATCCTTTCGTGCGTCTTTGGTTTGGGATAGATACTCGGCGCGCTGAGGCAAGATTTATTTCAAGCTTAATGTCCTTCGTTGCTTTCTATTCCCGGTGGCATATGGCGTTTTTCTTGCTGTGGCAAAGCGGTATGGCCTTTGAATTTACCAGGAAATCAGAGTGCTGAAATTGTTGTAGATTTTTGCTCAAGCCCAACAATGTAGGTTCCGATTCGCGTCTACTATTGCTCACATTCACACCGGCATCCCGCAGTATGGAATCGGAAACCCAATCCCGGTCTATTCTTTGCAGCAGGAGTTTCAAAAGGCGGGAACCTTGGTGTGGGCCGACGCTACAGACGGAAACAGCCAACCTTCTCCAACGGACATTATGGCTCGAGTAACAAGGGGCTTTTCCGCCTCCCAACTCGGCGCCGTGAAAAAGGCATCTTCAGCCACTCAGCTGCCGTTTGAATGCCCCCAGAACTTCAATGGTTTCTCAGAGTGCTATGCGGGAGTTGTATTCTACGATATCCCCACGAACGTGGCCAGCCCAATCAACTACACCATTCTGGCAGACTCTGGCCTTTTCCACATCGACGTTGTGCGACACAGCAGCGACTTTGAGACCAGAGTGCTACCACTTCAGTGGGCTGTGGATCAAGTACGTGTGCCTTGCCTGTCAGACTGCGGCGTGATTAATGTTCAACTCGCTGCGCAGGCTATCATAGAGCTACGGACGGGCGTTACTGTGCCTTCCCCACTCGAGTGGCCGTTCACAAACGAGACAAACGAAGAGCAGGACAAGCGGACCCGACTCAGTACGTTTAATTTCGTTTGAATACCCCTCATCGTGTTCACGCGATAAAGGCTTCATCCGTGGCATTCGAGAGCTGCTCGTTATTGCCTTGTACGTGAGAATTCCTACCCTATTGATTCTGTTGACCCAGAGCTAGCTTCATATGTTTCATCGGCATCGCATACCAGCTCCCCGGTGCAGTAGCCGGGGAGCGCGCGAACCAGGTGACCACTCACATGAAGGCGATGGGTCTTTCTGACTCTGCCCGCGTCTCCTCTTGGCACCTGAGCAACAGTCTCGTCTATCTCCCCGCTTGGATCATCGTTTCCCTTGTCTGGCGCTCCCAAATATGGGTACTCACCAACATCCTCCTCATCCTCGTCGTGCACATCCTCCTTGGCCTCACACTCGCGAGCTGGTCGTTTTTCGTCGCCGCTCCGTTTGGGAAGAGCCCGCAGCTCGCAGCGGTGGCTTCGACGTTCCTGTCCATCTTATTCGCTATCCTCGCATTGATAATCAAAGGTGCGGCGTGTCCCAGCATCAGTGTCCATCGGTATTCAATCACTTTTCGATGTAGTCAGCAGCGGTGGCGCATTCCTCTTTACAATCATCTTCCCGCCAGGTTTCTACATCTTCGCGAATCGAGCAATCAGTGGATACGAAGCCCACTCTCTGCCCACGAACGCGCTGAAAGGGGATCCCGACCGTAACATACAGCTCCTCTCGGTGATCATCGCTGGCATAGTAAGTGCCGCGACTCCCTCTGATGTTCTTCCGATGATCGTGCCGTTTCCAGATCGATGTCTTCCTGTGGCCATACTTGGCTTGTCTCCTAGAGCGGCGACTTTATGATGCCAGAGAGCCATCAGGGTCGAGGTCGTGGAAGTGTTGGGGCCGTCGCAAACGTGAAGCCCTGAACATCCCTCCGGACATCGCAGTCTCCATCCAAGGGCTCGGCAAGACATTCAACACCTCTATGTTTAATCGCAAAGGCGGGAATGTTACGGCTGTATCTGATCTCACGCTCGATGTCCCCCAGTTAGGCATCTTCGTCCTCCTCGGCTCGAACGGGTCAGCTATTCATTATCCTCACCAATGATCCGCTCATGTTGTTGTGCATCCAGTGCAGGGAAATCCACAACACTCTCTGTGGTTGGCGGACTTACGGGCCGCTCCCGGGGCGACGTCGTCTTCGAAGGTGGTGTACGGAAACCCCCGCGCGGAACGCTCGGGATTGTCCCGCAGAAAAATGTGCTCATCCCCGAACTGTCCTGTCTCCAATCCCTCCGCGTGTGGCGCGCGGTGAAGTGGTCAAGTAACTCGGTGGCGGATGAGGATCTGGAGCAGCTGCTCCGTGACTGCGATCTGCAGGCGAAGATCCACGCGAACGCGAGCACGCTCTCGGGCGGGCAGAAGCGGAAGCTGCAGCTCGCGATTGGACTGGTTGGAGGCTCGAAGAGTACGTCGATTGAGTAGATCCTGCTTTGGTGTGCGCTGACGTTCGTCGTTAGTTGTATTGGTGGATGAGGTGTGTTCGATCTACGTGGATCTTGCCTCGGAATTCACTCTCTGCTTTCAGTGTACCTCTGGTGTAGATCCTCTGTCACGTCGAGCTCTATGGCGCACCCTAATCTCCGTTCGACAAGAGCGCACGGTAAATACCCCGTACATACTCGTCACAATTTCTGACACACCACTTTCCCCAGATCATCTTTACCAGTCACTTCTTGGATGAAGTTAGTACCCTGTTTGTCTTCGGCAAGACTCGTTCCGGACGCTTACTCTGTCGTTTTTAGGCCGATTTGTTGGCCGACAACATAGCAATTCTAGCTGCACCAGGTAAACTGGTAGCCTCAGGATCGCCGGTGGCTCTGAAGCGCGACTTGGGCGAGGGTTACACAGTTCAGGTGTCGCTTCCTCTTTCTGATAGTCTGGAGAAAACAGGCCCATTCAATGAATTGCTCCGGGACATACGCACGCTCGCACCACACACGCAGATGTCGCTGGCCTCTCTCCATCAGCCGCTGTACCACCTCAAGTCCAAGGATACCGTCGTTGTGGACCAGGTCCTCCAGCTGCTCGACAGAGAGTCGGAGAAGTATAGTATTGCGTCCTACGACGTCCTTGGTACCTCTATCGAGGACATATTCCTTGAGCTGATGAGGAAGGAGGATGTGGGAGAACACCCGGAGAATGTGGGGGGCGTTGCCGAGGCAGAGAAGAGCTTGACGCCCAGCTCGGCCTCTGTCGAAGAAGTGAAGCCCGAGGCACTCAATCTAGCAACGGGACGCGTCACCTCGCCTTTCCGACAGGCTTTGACCATCTTCCACAAAAGGTCCATCATCGTCCGCCGCAGCTGGCTGACGCCGTTGCTGGCTGTCATCATCGGCATCGCGGGCTCGACAATCCCTCTTGTCTTCCTCCACGGACGGTCGCAGTCTTGTGTCAAAACGTTGGACATCCCTGCCACCGACATATTTTTACTCCCAGAGGCATCCCCTCTTGGCGCTTTCTACCTCGGGTTGGAGTCCAGAGTCTTGGATTCTCCGCCAGGAATCATCAATAGCCTGGGCAATCTCACTGCTTTGAGCAGCTTTGCTAACTTCACTGCCCTGACTAACTCGACGGACTTTGGCAACACGACTGCGTTGCAGCCGTTCAGCATCTTGGATGTCCCTGACAATGCTACGTTCGTCAGCACCATCCAACAGAATTTCCGCAATATTACTACCGGTGGCGTGTCCTTCGACGCCGCCTCAGGAAATATGCTGGTCGCATGGGAGGCGACAGCTCCTGGATTATTAGGCCCGACAATGCTCACTCTCGCCAGTAACATTTTGATTAATCATGCCCTGAACACTTCTGGCCGTGCTGGACCCGTCCCATCATTAATCTTGCCCACGTATCAATCGTTCCCTCCGGTTGATGGTAAGCCTTCACTCGTTTTTCTCTTTTCCTAGCTAATGTAAACTCGGCAGCTGGAACACTGGTCGCCCTGAAGTGGATCGCTTTCTTTGGAGCAGTCATGTCTGTATTTCCGGCGTTCTTTGCACTTTACGTGTCCAAGGAGCGGCGTTCGTCTGTGCAAGCCATGCAATTTAGCAATGGTCTGCATAACCCAATCGGCCTGTGGCTGGGACATCTCGCTTTTGACACCATCTTCACCGTTATAATGTCGACAGTTGTGATCATAGTATTCGCCGCAGTGTCCAATCAGTTCCACGGACTCGGATTTTTCGTGCGTGGTTCAACGTATTCCCGCTTCTTTTTCTGACATTGAACGGTTTTAGTGGCTGGTGATGGTGTTATATGGGATCGCCGGAACGTTGTTTGCGTATTGTGCTTCGTTGCTGGTGACGTCCCCGCTCGCCGCCTTTGCCGCGGTTGCTGGCTATCAGATTGTCATGTTCTTGGTATGTATTTATCTCGTCCAACGGTTCTCTCTCATTGACCTTATATTCAGTTGTACATCGCTGGCTATCTCCTGGTGCTCACGTACGCGAAGACATCCGATGCGAATCGACTGATCACCATCATACACTTCACACTCTCCGTATTATCTCCCGTCGCCAGCGTCGTGAGTGCAATGAAACCTATCCATTTTACTCAATTTAAATCGTTTTGCATTTCAGACAAGGGCGGGACTCGTTTCTGTCAACTTGTTCTCGCTTCTGTGCAATGGGTCCTCGACAACAATATCAGCATCTTGGATGAGCACAATAATGCGGTACGGCGGTCCAATTGCATACCTCATCGTCTACTCCTTTGTCCTTCTCGCTTTCCTCGTCTGGGTCGATTCTGGTTCCGTCTTGCCTCAGAGGTTCCGCAAACGTGCCAATGTTTCCGCGTCGGAGGTTGATCGACCGGTTAAAGAGGATGTGGCTCTGGAGGCTCATTCGGCCGCGCAATCCGACGACCCGCTACGCGTCCTGAATGTGACCAAAACCTTCGGCTCGAACAATGTTGTTGACGACGTCAGTTTTGGTGCCTCTCGAGACACCATCTTTTGCTTGCTCGGCCCTAACGGCGCTGGCAAGACAACAACCTTCAATGTCATTCGTGAGTGCTTCCTCATCTTCTCGCTATTTATTTACCCATCATATAGGCGGCGACGTGATTCCTGAGTTTGGAGACGTTTTGATTCAAGGAACATCCGTGGTGAATCATCCGCGCACGGCTCGAGCGTCTCTCGGAGTCTGTCCCCAGTTCTCTGCCATCGATGCGCAGCTCACTGTTCGCGAGCATCTTTCGATCTACGGGCGACTTAAGGGCCTCCGATCTGAAGAGCTGAAAAGTAGCGTCGAATCGCTCATGACGGCGACTGGACTGCAAATATACGCCGATCGGTTGGCAAGCAAGCTTAGCGGGGGCAATCAGAGAAAACTGTCCCTTGCTATTGCTTTGATGGGAAATCCAGCGGTCGTCCTCATCGATGAATTCTCGACTGGGATTGACGCCAAGAAGAAGCGAGAAATGTGGCGCACTCTGCGGGCGGTGGCCGTGGGCAAGGTCTTTGTGATAACCACCCACGCGATGGAGGAGGCCAGTGCGCTGGCCAACAAGGTCGCCATCCTTGCTGTACGGCTGCTCGCGATTGGTACCACGGAGTCACTCTCCGCCCGTTATGCGACATATGAGGTGCACTTCACGTGTCGCACCCGCGAGGACGTCACCCGAGCACAGAGTCTCATGTCTACGATACCTGGGGCCCGAATGGCGGACGACGTTGCCACGCGTTTCGAGGTGCCGATTGGCAATGGACTCACTCTCGCGAAGCTGTTCCACTTGCTTTCAGCACAGGGAGACTTCTCCGAATACACCGTGGAGAAGGCCACCCTGGAGAGCGTGTTTTTGAAGGTGATTCGAGAGAATAACGTGCAGGAGGAGGGTCACGAAAGCCATGGGCGGCGACGGTGGTGGCCTTTCCGCCGGTAGTTTTGCAAACTAGAGAGTGCTAGATTTATCGTATCTATCGACATACATGTATTACTTTCTTTTCCTGAGACCGTTAGGGTACAAGTCTCCGAGCTGTAAATGCCTTATGTCCATGCGCAAATCGCGGCTTATGACACTCTGCTTGTTCGAGCGTTATATCCCCCAAGGGTACATATGGGATCTAGGTGGTGGCGCACTGCCATTCTTATCTCCTATCTTTCCGGTTCCTTTCGTGAGAGCCATGCGGTCACTTGCTGGTCATTACGGCATTGCATTGATTAGGTATTGATAGTATACACGTTGAGGCCGTGTATGTAGGTGCAGAGCCCGCGTTGTTCGGTTCCTTTTAGAGGTTACTTATTCAAATTGGGGGATCCGATTTGCGTGTCACGTGAAGAAACGACGGTTTGGCTTTGTTTATTAAGTCACGTGTTGATTCGCACGACGGCGCTGCCACGCAGCGCCGGTTCGTTTCGGCCGAAATCAATATCTCACGAGCCGAAATCGATATCTCATGCGTTGATGCACACGACAAGATGTGCCGCCGCTTCGCTCCGGCAGCCTAAGAGGTGAAGGGAAGAATAAATTGCATCTAAGTTTAGGGATCCAGGGAAATACAGCACTGTAAGAACTAATGAAAGATCAGAAATTACAGGGGGCACCCTCAACCTAGCAACATTTGCAGATTTGAGTGATCTTGGAAAAGGAAATTTGCATACCACAAGTAAATACTGGTGTATTTCTGAGCAAAAGGTTGTGGATGGTCACAAGTGTGATCATTTACGAAGCAATAAGTGGCCAATGAACAGGCTGTCCCAAAAAAGTGCCTGTTCTCAAGTGAATTTGACTGGCAATACCCTTGAGAATATTATTGGTAGATCCTAAGAATTCCCAAAGTAGTGCCAAAACTGTCCAAAAACAACGAGGGATAGGGTTGAAGACAGCTGAAATGGTTTGAATAGGATGCTGCAAAGACATGTAAGTTCACCCATGGTAAGAGATTGATAGAGCTTAACACAAATGATCTGATAACTTTCAGTGGAGCAGAGGACCAGATGGTTGAGGGCACATTCAGAATGAGTACCTGTCAAGAAGACATTGAGGACGGTTGAATTCAAGAGCCAAGAGCAAAATGATTCAATAGAGAGTGGGCGGTTGCAGAAACTCGGATTGCCCGTGAAACTTGGGGGTGTAAATTCAAAGTGGGAGCAGGCAAATGCAGTGACAGCAAAGGCGCCGGAAACTGTATTTTTATCTTTGCCACAGGGATACGGCCAGAGTGAGAGAAATTGAGCGGGCTTGCGGCACAGTGAGAAGAATACTGCGGCACAGTGAGAAGGATACTGCAAATCGGAAATGCAAACGAACATCTGAAGAATAAATGGGGCAAGACTGCAAGAGCTCAACCATGAGACGGGAGGCAGGAAACAGAGAAGAGCCTGGATGGAGAATATACCACAGCCGAGCAAGTCAAAGAACGGGAGAAGGAGAAATATGTCCATGCTGACACGGCACCCAGAATGATAGGATTTTGCAGATGACAGAACTGGAAAGTCACTGTCAAGGACACTTACCTCTTACCCTTGCATGGGCTGTTGCAATTCACAAGAGTCAAGGAATTACTCTTGAAAAAGCAACAATTGACATTGGCAACAAGGATTTCTCTTCTGGCCTGTCTTTTGTTGCTATTTCTAGAGTCAAAACACTTCACAGCATAGCTTTCCAGAAATCATTTGGGTGGGCCCGGTTGCAAAAACCAGTTACTGAATCAATGAGGATGCTAGAGCAGGACACTGCCCACTGGGCTGGACTTGGTTTTCTGTTAGATACTTATGGTATGGACCTTAGTGAGTATGTATTCAATGTTAATTGAAAGTAGTAAATCTCCATAATTCACAAATCATAACTGGAACTCTGTATTAGCGAGCTCCCCCTTACGTATCCGGGCACCGGAATACAAAACATATTACATCTTCCTTTCATTCCTTCCTTCCCGGCCCTTCCAGCTGCTCGATCATGGATTACGAATCTTGATCAGTTTGATATCATTAGTGATAGCCGCCTCGCACCGGTACAACGATTACACTCCCGCCGTTGATGATTGAGCCGCGTCTCCTGAAGTTTGAGGTCTTTGCGCCAGCACACCAGCACATTTTCGTCTCTTTCCACATCAGGCTTCTTTCCCTGGCTTTGCAGACCTGGCTTTGGCGGCTGCTGGAGTGCCCGCTGCTTAACTCAGGCTGCAGCTTGAATGTGTTCCTGCCCCTTAATCAAGTCGCCGTTGCCATCTGGGGGTATCAGGGCCTCGTTTCTTTCCCGCTGACACTGCTTTCCAATCTGAATTATTCTTCCTGGTGCGCGGCTTAAGGAATCAGACGCGCAGGTCATCGAACTCTGCACCCGGACCGAGCTCACCTGCGCACACAAGCACACACTTGCAAATTCTACGGCTCACTCCAGAAAATGTAGTGTCTTGGTGCTCCTGAAGATACTCCTGATAACATTAGTATATGAAAAAAAATAAGTGTGCTTGAAATTGTACCTGATATCCAACAAATATATTGCACTAGAATTGGAACCTGTATGGGAAGTACGGGAAGCAATTTCAGGCCATCTGATATTCCCTGTTTCCGCCGCAATTTAGCTATGACTAATATTGCAACTGATACCCAAAGTATCAGTGTTGATTTACGTGCATCCGGAGATGCCGTAAAGCCCGTATCAGCGGCAGTATCAGCTGCGGACCTGATGCGGAAAGAATCAGGTGATAGTATCAGTCATGCTGATTCGGCTTTACGGCATCTTCGGCAGCACGTAAAACAGCACTGATACTTTGAGTATCAGAGGGGAGAGTAGAATAGTCCGGACAATTTACGTGGGTTGCACCGCCACAACACCGCCACCTATGCCGTTTTGCTTCTTTTACAATTTTTACCTCAAAAGCCTTTCGAAGCCGCCGCAAAGCTGTCGCCCGCCTCTGCCTCAAGCGCGCCAAGCGGAACAATGTCCGCCCCATCTGATGCGCTCTCGGCCACGCTTCGCCGGTGGCATCATCCTATGTGTTCGATCATTTGTTCGGCCATCAAGTTCCTGGGATTACCATCGGCCGATCGCCTCCGCCCTTTCCCTCGCTCGCCCGGAGTGGCTGGGCCGACTACGATGCGGGCGAGCAGCCCTGAGCGCTTGCAGCATTGCAGGCGAGCGAGCGCTGTGCTGCCGTGCGCTACGCCAGCGCAGACATCCCTAACTAGCCTACACTACTGACCTCCATTTTTCTACAGATTCCAAATCAACTCCGGCGGCGCTTCCCACGCCCGCGTTCGACACCACCGTATCTCGCCTCTCAGTCTATAACGCCATCCAAGTCTGCAACGGAGAGGATTCAGCTAGGGAGTCGGGAATCAGCGCGCGAGGTACGCACCTTCTCTCTTCCTTTTTCTTCCATCTGTGTGCGCCCAAGTACCGCGGGTCCAAGATCGGAAGTCGATATGCGTACGCCGTGCCCGCCGCCGAGACGAGTCCGTGCGGCCGTGGTGCGCCGAAGCGCGTGCCGCGCAGACGACGCGCAGTGCACGGAACTCGGCTTGTGCCGTGGGGGATCAAATGGGTGCAGAACGTGCACGACGCGCAGTGCACAACCTTGAACGATGCGCGAGCGAGTCGGGAAGCGCCACGTGCGGCAAGCCCAATGCGCGGTCGTGCAGATGTCGAGTGTGCGCCAGCGCACGGTCGCGCGCGTTAGTTCCGGGAACCCGCATGCAGATGCGCCGCGAGATGGACGTCAGAATCCGAGCCGCTCGAACGAGCGAGGGATGCGCGTCTCTGCCAGCTGCCCACGCCCATTAACTCGCGCGCTGCCGTTATGGCGCCGAACGCGCTCCCGAGTCTGACGCAATGCGCGTCGGTGTAGTCCAGTTCGCCGGTGCATGAACCCAAGTGGTCCCGTCTCACGCCAACACCGAGTGTACGCCAACACCGAGTGCGCGCCTGGCGCGTGCTGTAGTCGATTATGATGTACGTAGTCGTCATGAATTTGATTGCATTCAGATCGAAACCTGCGCAGACGAGTCAGCAGATGAAACAAAAAAGAAAAGAGAGAAGAGAAGAATGAGATCGAACGTGCGGGATTTTGCGAATCGGTAGTGTAAGTCGAGACAGGCTGCATTCGAATTCCAAGGCAATGGGAATTGAATTCAGCAGGACGAGAACGAGGCGCTCACTGTGAACGCGACTTCAAATCTTGTTCCATGCGGCGGGAATTTGAAGTCAACTTTGCAAGAAGGAGAGAATTGAGTGAGGGGCTTACCTTGGCTTGTTGAGCTCCATACGCGATTCCAATTTGGATGCATATGGGTTTTGCGGGTTGCTGCGGTTGCGCGGCATGACTTAAAGGAGTTGCAAGTAAACATTATAAACCGAGAAAGGAATCGAGTAACTTACTTGCTTCTTAGGAGACTTTTAGCAAGGAAAGTATTTGAACGCATCAGCAAAAAAATTGGATCACACTCGGACGTACTTCAATCCGCGAACTCGAAATACATTTGAATCTGGGCAGAAGTATCAGCAAGGCTTCAAGCTGAAAGAAAGAGAATGGGACATCAACGTCAACAATTATCAGCGCAACGTGGATTAGGTGGCGGACGAGTCGAGACGAGGTATATGCAAGTTGAGTCAGTCTGCATTCAACTGAGCTCCAGCAGATGGAATTGGATCGAATTTGGTGCGACTTTCCGAACAAATAGCCCGGGTCGTGAACGCGCCAGCAGCGACTCTTCCTTTCAACGCTGGTCGGATGCACGAAGGGGACTTCAAAGATCTTGGAATCTGGCAGTAAGTTTATGTGTACACTAGCGAGAAAATCAAAGGACTGGTTCTGTGAATGAGCAGTGGGGATATGCGCTGTTCAAATCTGGACCAATGTATCACTGAAGCTTCAGCCTGAAAGAAGAAAAAAGGTGGAACCTACCACAGCTACAACGTATTAGTACGAGCGAGGCAAGGTTGAACTTGATTCAAACTCGAGAAATGGAAACAAAAATCAGTAAGGAGTAGGCAGGTAAGGGCGATTGTAGACTCATCTCCTTTCAGTGTTGAGTGAGGTCGGCGTTGTCAAGTTGAACTACCACGGACCCGGCAGACCAACGTGGAAGAAAGCCAATGGTTGGATACACGATACATCAGACGAAGACATACATAACTCTTCGCGATATTAATTCTTCATGCTCGTCTTGAGTCACCATTGCTCAAACGCGGTTGAATTACTTTGTTCGAGTAGTAACCACTCAATGAATGAATAAATGACAAAAGTATATCTTACTGTTTAACGTATATATGTACCGCAAGGTAAGAAGTGTCTGTAAACACAGCAAGGGCGACTGACACGTGTATTCTGAGTAGGAGTGTCAGCGAATGAAAGATGATATTACAACTGACTTACTTACCTGCGTCGCTAACGGCATTTGAGTTTTGCACAACCAGTTGGATAATATGGAGTCGACGCTTTAGTTTTATGTAGTACAAGCGGTCTGAATGAGTGTCGAGCAAGGCATTGAATGAAAGAAAGATATTATACCTCACCTTGTGATAATTGTACTTTGGCAAATAAAAACTGAACCAAGGCGGAGGAGCCTCGTGAGCGCGTCTGAGTTCAAGTGAAAGCACCATTCTATCGGTTCAGGTGATGCTACTTGGTCACGCATCTATCCAAACACATGCCGAAGGTTGACCTTTTCGAGCTATTCAATGGCAAGTCGACCTTCAAAGTTCTAAGTCAGTATGAGGCCGAATACCGGGTAAATGATTGGGTCGTTGCATATCGGCTTCAATATTACAACATCAATTCGAAATACGAGGATGTAGACAATTACACCCACCAGATTATTCCTTCAGAGATTACTAGGCGCGCATCGGCTTCAGTATCACCGGGTTTTCGGATTATAGCGAGGCGAGGGAGAACAGTGGTACGTACCTCAGTTCAAAGCTGAAGTCAATGTTAAAGTCAGTCGGCGCGAATAATGGCATGCCGATTCTGACCTCAAGAACAAATCCTTGGTCCAACCTGAACGGGAACCGAGTAAATGAAATGCGGGATGTTATATCTAAGTTTAAAGAGTTATGCAGAAAGTTAACGCGAAGATGGAGGTAAGAAACCCGAGAATTGAGCGTACCTCATGAACACTGACTTTGGCTTTCTCGCAGTCAATGAAGAGTTGCTTGCGGAGACATTGAAAATTTTCAAGGAGGTAAAAAATGAATCCGATTCTAAGTTGAAGGGAATGAGAAGTCAGCGAAAATAGCGAGGCAAGACTGAAATGAACATATACCAAGAAGTACATAAGCAATGTGTGCGAAGAAAAATAAAAGATCAAATGAAGGGAAGCGTTGGACTCACCGAATCATTGAATGGACAGCTAGCTGCAACGTTTCCGGACGAACAAGAGGTTCACCTCAAATTATTAGAAGCTTGCGGGGAAACCTTCACAGGTTCACAAAGACAATAGAGAGCTTGTGCAAAGCCACCCCAAGTGTGGGGTGGCTTCCAATTGAGCTTTGTGTCTCCACCCAAGGGTGGGTCTGGTCTGGGTACCCTAGAGCATCACACCAGCATCCATTTTGTGCACCTGAAGCAAGGAAAGCATGTAGAGGCTTCATCAGAATCTCGACTTTCTGAGCCACCCTCACTCAGGGTGGCTTTGTGCAAGCTCTCTAATAACCTAGACAGATATTTTGACGTTGATGAGCATTAGCTGCAGTAATACAAAGTAGGCCACTTACCTTGAGACTACATGGCAAACACAACTAAACTTGAAGTCGTCATAGTATGGTATTGAAAGTACTTGAAAAAAATAAGAGAAGCAGCTCAAAGAAGTAAAACAAGTCAGAAATGGCATACTTACCTTGTACTCGGTAAACCAAAAACAGCGGGTCGATGCTGGTCGCAGACAATACTTGAATAAGATAAGGAATGAATTCAAAGTTTAAAGGACTTGAACAAATTAGAAATGGCCCACTCACCTTGCGTGGTCGGGGTGATGGCGCTGGGCGAAGGGTGAAGTCGGTGTTGAAGAGAAAGACAATTTAATTGAAAATTGAGTAGAAGCAAAAGTGAGGGTAGTATAAATACAAGAGTTGCCGACTGAAGCGGGCCAAGTTTGCTATCATCTGGGAAGTGCGCGATACTGTATAATACAGTATTGTCAACGAGACAAGAGCATAGGTGAAGTCAATATATGATTTATTGTGGCTGAAAGGAGCTCATAGGGAAACTAGGGAAGTTAAAGTGACGCCGGTGCGAGGCCGGTGAGAGCTGTCCCAAGTAGTGCTGGCCAAAAATATGATACGAAAAAATTAATTTTGAATATATCCAAATATGCATGGATACGATACGGCTTGGCAGGCTTCCGTTGAATATGAATACGCCAGAATATGAATACAATAAAATATGAATATATTATGATATGCACCCGAGCATATTCAAATATATTTGAATACGAAAAGTTGTTGGTTTGCCGTTATGGCTGTCACCCGGCACAACTCGGAACAGCATAATTCACTAGCCGTCCTATCAAAGTGATACATATGCCGAGGGCAACTACCCCAGGCACAGAATCTGCCTCCTGCCAGACATCTCCGCCTCCATTGATGGCATCAAAATTCAGTGATGTTGGTATGAAACTTCTTGTCCACAAAACTTTCATTCCCAAGCACATTCAGCTTCAAAATATCCAAAGAAAGTTCACTATAACATGTATTGGGATATCCAGAACATTGTTCAGCACAATTGGGTGGGTCTTCATTGCCCAAAGTTGGGTGGCGGAATATATTTGAATATATTCATATTATATCATATTGTATCGTATTTGTATTCATGCTGGTGAATACAAATACGATACGGACCCTTGTGGGTGAATACAATACAAATATGAATATGATATGCCAAATTCATATTCATATCATATTTTGGCCAGCACTAGTCCCAAGTAGTGTTGTGCCGAACGACCGCTCGAAAGCAACAAGGGATGCAGTGCATGCCGGATGTGATTGCCGTGATTTCTATGATCGGCGTCAAATCGGCTGCATACACGTGATGGTGACTTTGTGGCCGTGACCGGGAGCCGCCGTCCGGATTGATGCGCCCTGATGCGGCCCGCTGTTTGGATTGAGAGGCTTAGCGCCCTGATGGCGCAATGTACATAATGGGTGGATGTAATAGAAGCAAAGCTTCACTTGACAGGCGCCACCGGGTCCTTAGTCGTCTGGACTCTTCTACTACGGACTCTGAGTATCAGTCGAAATATTAGTCACAGATAGACTCCGGCTGAAACGGGGAATATCAGAAGCCCTAGATTTCTTTCCAGTACTCACCGTACAGGTTGCCAAATCTGTCCGACTCATCTGTTGCATATCAGCTACAATTTCTGCCCCTCTTATTCTCATTCATATACTAACAATATCAGGAGCATCTTCAAGGGCGCAGATACATCACATTTTTTGGAGTGGCTACTTCTTTGGGTAACTCGGACAACAGTACCAATGGGTAACCGCTCAACGCATCGCTTCATGTAATGCAGGATACCATGGCCAACCTCTATGCCCCCTGCCCCGTCAGATGCTGACGACTTGCTGCACCTTGAGGTGGGTCTGTTCTCATGCCCTGCACGAGTCCATTGCCTGTAATGGTTCCGTCACCGAGCGGAGGCGAACCTCTTAGGTAGTTGGTTTGACTCATACAAACAACCTACCTAAGAAGTCCGGTACGTAACTTCCGCGGTGACCACTGAGGTGAGCGCTGGTGGGCGGCTACGCCGCTTAAGCTCGATTCCTAATAAATTAGGACTCGTAACGGATCACCAGGATCAGCACCCGCAGCACCGCAGTCGTCGAAATGTAGCGAATGTTCTCATCACAATTCTCGTTATGCAGCTCTTTTATACTGAGCTGGTAGGTTCCTGGTTTTGGACACCATGGGTCTTTTCTGGAGGCAATTCTCGGCTTTGTTCTGGAAGAATTGGATCGTGCTTTCCAAGCATCCTTTCGTGCGTCTTTGGCTTGGGATAGATACTCGGCGCGCTGAAGTAAGATTTATTTCAAGCTTAATGTCCTTCGCTGCTTTCTATTCCCGGTGGCATATGGCGTTTTTCTTGCTGTGGCAAAGCGGTATGGCCTTTGAATTTACCAGGAAATCAGAGTGCTGAAATTGTTGTAGATTTTTGCTCAAGCCCAACAATGTAAGTTCCGATTCGCGTCTACTATTGCTCACATTCACACCGGCATCCCGCAGTATGGAATCGGAAACCCAATCCCGGTCTATTCTTTGCAGCAGGAGTTTCAAAAGGCGGGAACCTTGATGTGGGCCGACGCTACAGACGGAAACAGCCAACCTTCTCCAACGGACATTATGGCTCGAGTGACAAGCGGCTTTTCCGCCCCCCAGCTCAGCGCCGTGAAAAAGGCATCTTCAGCCACGCAGCTGCCGTTTGAATGCCCTCAGAACTTCAATGGTTTCTCAGAGTGCTATGCGGGAGTTGTATTCTATGATATCCCCACGAACGTGACCAGCCCGATCAACTACACCATTCTGGCAGACTCTGGCCTTTATCACATCGACGTTGTGCGACACAGCAGCGACTTTGAGACCAGGGTGCTGCCACTTCAGTGGGCTGTGGATCAAGTATGTGTGCCTTGCCTGTCAGACTGCGTGATTGATGTTTTTTTAACTCGCTACACAGGCTATCATAGAGCTGCGGACGGGTGTTTCCGTACCCACTCCACTCGAGTGGCCGTTCACAAACGAGACAAACGAAGAGCAAGACAAACAAACCCGACTTAGTAAGTTTATTCCCGTTTGAATACCCTTCATCGTACTCACCCGACGCAGGTTTCGTCCGAGGCATTCGAGAGCTGCTTGTTATTGCCTTGTACGTGAGAATTTTCACAGCCGTCGATTGCTTTGACCTAGAGCCAGCTTCATATGTTTCATCGGCATCGCGTACCAGCTCCCCGGTGCAGTAGCCGGGGAGCGCGCGAACCAAGTGACCAGCCACATGAAAGCGATGGGCCTACTCGATTCCGCGCGTGTCTCCTCCTGGCACCTGAGCAATAGTCTCGTCTATCTTCCCGCCTGGATCATCGTTTCTCTCGTGTGGCGCTCCCAAATATGGGTACTCACCAACGTCCTCCTCATCCTCGTCGTGCACATCCTCCTTGGCCTCACACTCGCGAGCTGGTCGTTCTTCATTGCCGCTCCGTTTGGGAAGAGCCCGCAACTCGCAGCGGTGGCTTCGACGTTCCTGTCCATTATATTCGCTATCCTTGCGATGATAATCAAAGGTGCGGTTCGTCCCAGCATCGGTTTCCCATCTGTATTCAATCCCGCTTCAACGTAGTCAGCAGCGGTGGCGCATTCCTCTTCACGATCATCTTCCCGCCAGGTTTCTACATTTTTGCGAATCGTGCGATCAGTGGATATGAAGCCCACTCTCTGCCCACAAACGCTCTGAAAGGGGATCCCGACCGTAACATCCAGCTCCTCTCGGTGATCATCGCTGGCATAGTAAGTGCTACGACTTCCTCTGATGTTCTGCCGCATCATACTGTTTCTAGATCGATGTCTTCCTGTGGCCATACTTGGCGTGCCTCTTAGAGCGGCGACTTTACGATGCCAGAGAGCCGTCAGGGTCGAGATCGTGGAAGTGTTGGGGCCGCCGCAAACGTGAAGCTCTGAAAATCCCTCCGGACGTCGCGGTCTCCATCCAAGGGCTCGGCAAGACATTCAACACCTCTATGTTTAACCGCAAAGGCGGGAACGTCACGGCTGTATCTGATCTCACGCTCGATGTCCCGCGGTTAGGCATCTTCGTCCTCCTCGGCTCGAACGGGTCAGCTATTCATTATTCTCACCAATGATCCGCTCACACCGACTGACTCATTCAGTGCCGGGAAATCCACAACACTCTCCGTCGTTGGCGGACTTACGGGCCGCTCCCGGGGCGACGTCGTCTTCGAAGGTGGTATGCGGAAGCCCCCACGTGGAACGCTCGGGATTGTCCCTCAGAAAAATGTGCTCATCCCCGAGCTGTCATGTCTTCAATCCCTCCGCGTGTGGCGCGCGGTGAAGTGGTCAAGCAACTCTGCGGCGGATGAGGACCTGGAGCAGCTGCTCCGTGACTGTGATCTGCAGGCGAAGATCCACGCAAACGCGAGCACGCTCTCGGGCGGGCAGAAGCGGAAGCTGCAGCTCGCGATTGGATTGGTTGGAGGCTCTAAGAGTACGTCGATTGAGTATGTCTTGAATAGATGTATGCACTGACGTTCGTCGTGTAGTTGTATTGGTGGATGAGGTGTGTTCAATCTACGTCAATCTTGCCTCAGAATTTACTCACCCTGCCTTCAGTGTACCTCGGGTGTAGATCCGTTGTCGCGTCGAGCTCTGTGGCGCGCCCTAATCTCGGTTCGCCAAGAACGCACGGTAAATCCCATCTGCCCATATTTGTCAATTTCTGACCCGCCTCTTCCTCAGATTATCTTTACTAGCCATTTCCTGGATGAAGTTAGTCACCAGTCTGTTCGTGACCTGATTCGTTCGAGACGCTTACTTTGTGAAGGCCGATTTGTTGGCCGACAACATAGCAATTCTGGCAGCCCCTGGCAAACTGGTGGCCTCAGGCTCTCCAGTGGCTCTGAAGCGCGACCTGGGCTCGGGCTACACCGTCCAGGTGTCGCTCCCCCTTTCGGATAGTCCGGAGAAGACAGGCCCATCCAACGAGCTGCTTCAGGACATCCGTACACTCGCACCGCACACGCAGATGTCACTGGCGTCTCTCCACCAGCCGCTATACCATCTCAAGTCCAAAGATACCGTCGTTGTGGATCAAGTCCTCCAGCTGCTTGACAGAGAGTCGGAGAAGCACAGCATTGCGTCGTATGATGTCCTGGGGACCTCCATCGAAGACATCTTCCTCGAGCTAATGATGAAGGAGGATGTGGGCGAAAATCCGGAGAATGCGGGAGGCGTTGCCGAGGCAGAGAAGAGTTTGACGCTCGGTTCTTCGGCCTCTATCGAAGAACTGAAACCCCAGGCACTCAATCTGGCGACTGGGCGCGCGACTTCGCCCTTCCGACAGGCCTTGACCATCTTCCACAAAAGGTCTATCATCGTCCGCCGCAGCTGGCTGACGCCGTTGCTGGCTGTCCTCGTCGCCATCGCGGGCTCGGCCATCCCTCTCATTTTCCTCTCCGGACGGCCGCAGTCCTGTGTCAAGACTTTAGACATCCCTGCCACCGACATAATGTTGTTCCCAGTGGCATCTCCTCTTAAAGCTTTCTACCTCGGGTTGGAGTCCAGAGTCTTGGACTCCCCGCCGGGAATTATCAATAGCCTCGGCAATCTGACTGCCTTGAGCAACTTGACAAACCTCACTGCCCTGATGAACTCAACGGACTCTAGCAATACGACTGCGTTCCACCCCTTCAGTATCTTAGATGTCCCTGACAATGCTACGTTCGTCAGCACCATCCAACAGAATTTCCGCAATATCACTACCGGTGGCGTGTCCTTTGACGCTGCCTCGGGAAACACCCTGGTCGCATGGGAAGCGACAGCTCCTGGATTGTTGGGCCCGTCAATGCTCACTCTCGCCAGTAATATTTTGATTAATTATGCCCTGAACACTTCTGGCCGTGCTGGACCCGTCCCGTCATTAATCTTACCTACCTACCAGTCGTTCCCCCCGGTTGATGGTGAGCCTTCAATTGTCTCCCTCTTCTCCTGACTAATGTGCTTGCAGCCGGAACACTGGTCTCCCTGAAGTGGATCGCTTTCTTTGGAGCGGTCATGTCTGTCTTTCCAGCGTTCTTTGCGTTGTACGTGTCCACGGAACGGCGTTCATCTGTGCAAGCCATGCAATTCAGCAACGGCCTGCACAACCCGGTCGGTCTATGGCTAGGACATCTCGCTTTCGATACTATCTTCACCGTTATCATGTCCACAATCGTGATCATAATTTTCGCCGCAGCGTCCAATCAGTTCCACGGTCTTGGATTTTTCGTGCGTGGTCCAGCGTCCAACTTATTTCCACTGCTTTTCTGAGCTGGAAGGATTTTAGTGGCTGGTGATGGTGTTATATGGCATCGCCGGGACGTTGTTCGCGTATTGTGGTTCGTTGCTGGTGACGTCCCCGCTCGCCGCCTTTGCCGCGGTTGCTGGCTATCAGACTGTCATGTTCTTGGTACGTTCTTATTTTGTCCCACCGCTATCTCTCATTCATATCATGTTCAGTTGTACATCGCTGGCTACCTCCTTGTACTCACGTATGCGAAGGCATCCGATGCGAATCGACTGATCACCATCATCCACTTCTCGCTCTCCGTATTATCTCCCGTCGCCAGCGTCGTGAGTCCAGTGGAACTCGTCCATTTTACTCGATTACAATTATTTTCCATTCCAGACAAGGGCGGGACTCGTTTCCGTCAACATGTTCTCGCTTCTTTGTAATGGTTCCTCGACAACGGTATCGGCATCTTGGATGGGCGCAATAATGCGTTACGGCGGTCCAATCGCATACCTCATCGTCTACTCCTTCGTCCTTCTCGCTTTCCTCGTCTGGGTCGATTCTGGTTCCGTCTTGCCTCAGAGGTTCCGCAAACGTGCCAATGTTTCCGCGTCGGAGGTTGATCGACCGGTTAAAGAGGATGTGGCTCTGGAGGCTCATTCGGCCGCGCAATCCGACGACCCGCTACGCGTCCTGAATGTGACCAAAACCTTCGGCTCGAACAATGTTGTTGACGACGTCAGTTTTGGTGCCTCTCGAGACACCATCTTTTGCTTGCTTGGCCCTAACGGCGCTGGCAAGACAACAACCTTCAACGTCATTCGTGAGTGCTTCCTCATCTTCTCGCTATTTATTTACCCATCATATAGGCGGCGACGTGATTCCTGAGTTTGGAGACGTTTTGATTCAAGGAACATCCGTGGTGAATCACCCGCGCACGGCTCGAGCTTCTCTCGGAGTCTGCCCCCAGTTCTCTGCCATCGATGCGCAGCTCACTGTTCGCGAGCATCTTTCGATCTACGGGCGACTGAAGGGCCTCCGATCCGAAGAACTGAAAAGCAGCGTCGAATCGCTCATGACGGCGACTGGACTGCAAATATACGCCGATCGACTAGCAAGCAAGCTTAGTGGGGGCAACCAGAGAAAACTGTCTCTCGCTATCGCATTGATGGGGAATCCAGCGGTCGTCCTCATCGACGAATTCTCGACTGGGATCGACGCCAAGAAGAAGCGAGAAATGTGGCACACTCTGAGGGCGGTGGCCGTGGGTAAGGTCTTCGTGATAACCACCCACGCGATGGAGGAGGCCAGTGCGCTGGCCAACAAGGTCGGCATCCTCGCTGTGCGGCTGCTTGCGATTGGTAGCATCGAGGCGCTCTCCGCACGTTATGCGACATATGAGGTGCATTTCACGTGTCGCACCCGCGAGGACGTCATCCGAGCACAGACTCTCATGTCTACGATACCTGGGGCCCGAATGGCGGACGACGTTGCCACGCGTTTCGAGGTGCCGATTGGCAATGGACTCACTCTTGCGAAGCTGTTCCACTTGCTTTCAGCACAGGGAGACTTCTCCGAATACACCGTGGAGAAGGCCACCCTGGAGAGCGTGTTTTTGAAGGTGATTCGGGAGAATAACGTGCAGGAGGAGGGTCACGAAAGTCACGGGCGGCGACGGTGGTGGCCTTTCCGCCGGTAATTTTGCAAACTAGAGAGTGCTAGATTTATCTTATCTATCGACGTACATGTATTACTTTTTTTAATTACAATGGAGGTTTCCATGACGCATCCCGAGACTAGTCTCACGCTAGCAATCGACCCAAAAGGTCTCCTAGTCCCTGGTTTTCGAGCTCGGACACTATGCGCTCGTCCCGCGTTCCTTCGTCGGAGGAGGCACGAGGAAGCAGTATCGGACCATTAAACCAGGCATGATTCAGCGCATCATACGCTGAAAGCCGTTCAGTCGGAGGATATGCGAGAAAGTTCTCGATAAGATCGAGCAGTGTCGCAGAATCTGAGGGAAGGTTGGGCAAAAACGATACTAGCGGCGCCTTCGGAACGACCACAAAGTCGACACTTGACGCTCCCGGGAGCTCGCGGAACGTCTGCGACACCGTGTCAGCCTGGTCATCGAGTACGTAGAGAAAACTTACAGGCCAAGTCTCATCCGTCGGCGTTCCACGAATTTTGAAGATACTCCAAGCAAGCCCGATTTCGCCCCGTCTACCGTTAAATAATGTGTCTCTGCACCATTGCGTCTCCGGCTGGCCCACACGCAGTCTGGGCGGGACGACGAACGGCCGGTCTCCAGCTTGCGCACTGTACACCGGCTCCTCTTCATCGTAGCCGTCGTCATCGCCGGAGCACAGTCGCAGTGCGGAAAACATCTCCGCCAGCACAGTCCCGACGCTCCACATGTCAATCGCAGCCGCATCGTACGCGCGGGTGCCAAACAAGAGCTCTGGGGCACGATACGCGCTGCCTTTGCTGTGAGCATGCGATGGTATGCAAGGTAGGGGAGGATGAGTTACCCTGTGGATACCTCGAAATACATGCGCCCCGGGTCCTCTGGCCACAAATCGCCTTCACTGTCTCCTAGACCATCGCATGCGACGCCAAAGTCGATGAGGACAACACGGCCTTCCCGTGTTAGAAGAATGTTTGCCGGTTTGATGTCGCGGTGAGCGATACGCCGGGCAGGATCGTGAAGGTATGCCAGTGCCCGGAGTATCTGGAAGACAATAGATTTTGCAATAACGGTCATCTTCGCTTCTTGCGTAGGGTCGGAAACCGGGTCGAGGGAAGAGGGCGATGCAAACGGAGAGAAGAAGGGACTCGCGAACAGTTGTACAAGGGAGGACGGGATATATGGAACGTAGATCGTCAACACGAGCGCAGTCGTATCCTTGAAATGTGAAAGCACGGAGATTATCTGCAAGGTAGTCAATATTCCGAGCGCCGCCAGGGATGAGTACCAGGCAATAGTGTCCGGTTTACAGGAATTCCAGCCCTCAAGGATCCCTCAATGCACCGCTGTCCAAGACACGGAAACTCACATTTATATGGGACAATTTAGACAGTATTCTCAGTTCCTTGATAATGTCATGGGGCTCTTTGGAGAACTTTTTCCGGATGGTAGCGGATTTTGCAACGATCCATTGCAGCTCACGGCCCTCGAAAGCAGACCAAGTCCGAGAAACTGTCGATGCAGGACCCTCCTCGATAAGTTGATACCCGTCGTCCGTCTAAGGCCACATTCAGAGAGGCTGGGTGTTGGGTAGGGACCGTGTATTCACCAGGTCGTTCTCAGCGTCCTCAGAGTCAGATGCCATTAAAAGCGATTAGATTTGGAGATGGTGGTGGTAACAGAACAAGCCGGATTTAAGTACGCTAGTGACATCGATCAGAC
Source organism: Mycena albidolilacea (assembly GCA_029282495.1). Lineage (NCBI taxonomy): Eukaryota > Fungi > Basidiomycota > Agaricomycetes > Agaricales > Mycenaceae > Mycena > Mycena albidolilacea. Next base: position 1,063,724 of record JARIHO010000005.1, on the reverse strand, counting down.
TTGACTCTCTTCCCTACTTTGTCCCTACCACAGCTCAAGCATCCTCGATGGCGACGGAATCCGAATCCAGCCAGGGCGCCAACAATAGTGTGTCCGCATTGTCTTCTCTGGTGTCTCTCCTCAAGATTTACATCGGCAGATGAGCGGCTTCTTGCTGCGGCACGCGCAGACAATGAAGATTTACTTCTCGAGGTTTTTGAGCAGGGCGGGTTCGATATCAACTTCCAGGACGGGTTAGTCCAGCCCTACTGTGCTTAATACATTGGAATAATGCTGCATTTGCAGTTTAGGCAATACAGGTGTGTGTATTACCTGTCTACGGCCGCATAGTTGACGCGTCATCATCTTAGCTCTCCATAACGCGTGAGGGCATATACAGGGATTTTAGATGCAAATCTAACCATACGCCAGAGTATCGCACGGATCCACCGATGTTTTAGAGCACATCCTGTCACACGAAGAGTGCGACGTCGATCCAATAAACCGCATAGATAAGGCCACGCCGCTGCACCTCGCAGTACGTCTAGACGGTCTAGAGCTGCGGAAACACGTTGTAGAGAGCTTGTTAGATGCGGGCGCTGATACAAGGTAGCGAACCTCACATCGATTCCCGTTCAGGCTGACTGACTTTGGATTTATTTCAGGATAAAAGACAAGAACGGCGAAACCGTGCTAGACACCCTTTCCGAAGACGACGCAGAAATTCGCGCGCTCATCCGCAAGTCCCAGGCGCAGGCGAGCGTCTCGCAGGACGACGTTGCCAGTGGTGCGTTTCGTGTGTTTCCAAAATCTATATCGCTGACTAGAATTCAGATGACGATGGAGAGGCGGGCTCTGGCTCTGGCTCTGGCTCTGGTTCAGATGAAGACTAGACTCTGTTTGTTCTATCAGTCACGGACGCTACACGGTTTCGAATATCTAAGGTACCAATAATAAAGACTGGGAAGATGGAGATGTAATGTATTGTTTCTTTGATGGACCACCCGCACTTTCTATTCTCCTACTCTTCGAGATCTGTCAATGAGCCGCTCGCAAGCACCGTTGACAGTCGCCGTCGGCGGACTATGTCTTTCTTTGCACTACATCCCGCGAGGGTCTATGTCTTCAAGATATGTACCGACCCAGCTATGGCAGCGGCAGTGATTCTTTCCTGTCAAAATTCTAGATGCTACTCTGTTCTTGCCTCGTGTTCTTTTTCCTACATCGTCTTGAGCACCGTTGTTCGACCTTGCAAACACAGCTTGAAAAAACGAGGCCCAACCAAATTTCATCATAATCTTGCCATCTTAGAAGGGCGCAGTCTACCCGTCTTCTGTGGCGCGCCTCCTCGTCGATAGCGAGGAAATATTTTTTGGGGCTTGTGGTCGACGTGGGTAGACGGCGTTTCAAGGGAGCTTAGAATGTATCGGCCGGGAGAAGTCGTCAGGTTCAGAACGGATGCAACACGGCCCCGGATTCTGCCCGACACAGGATGGAAGGGCTTTTTCTCTGTCGCTAAATTCAGGTGGCACAAAAGCCTGAGCATGGGAGACCAGCGAGGAAATCAGCCCGGTGAGGCGGTTTTAAGGGATGTAAAACCTAGGACTCCAGTGGAAGCTCGGCGATAGAAGCACATACATAGAAACTTTGAGCGCCTTGAATGTCTGGGAGACAGCAGGCCGGGAGGATATCAAGTTCACAACTTATCAATGACTGAGTTGCAAGCTCGATAGCTATTGAGCTTCTGGTGGCTTTGGGTTGCAATCCAGGTTCTCCGCTGAGGCAATGAAGCGGACATGATTCCTTTTAGATAGATGAGACACTAGGATACCGACTGTTCTTCCCGCGAGAAGCTTGCAGATGGTTCAAAATTGTTCTGCATGAGAGTCAAGCTCTTAAGACGTTCCGTCAGCACCGGAATGTCCCACAGAGTAGAAAAGAAGCGTCAGCAATTAAAGATCTCCAGCCTTTCGGGTGAAATCGATGAACTACAATAGAAAGGCTTGGCAAGGATGTTCGGCGAGCTTGAACGAGCCTAAAATACGTTCCTAGCAGCCTGAGGAAAGCCTCTGAAATTCGTCGTGGAGTCTGTTGGATACGACGATGACGGAAGAAAGTAGAGGCAGACGAACCACTTCAAGATTCACACTGTTCAAGAGGAGCAAAGTGAACGACTCAGAGGGTATCCGCAGCTGCCAGTGCTCTGCGATAAATAGACTCGGTAACAGTGACAGCGCCTAACCGTCGAGCACTGAGAAACAGTTGGGTCATTGTTAGAAAGAACCTTACTCTGTTGCCGAGGACTAGCATTAGACCAATTGCCAGTGGAGGGATGGACAGATGGTGAATTGCGACTAAATTGCGATCCGGCGGGTGACATTAGACAAGAGGATGTGAGAGTTCAAGCCATATGATAGCACACAGCTAGTGGTTTTAGTGGCAGCGTCCAAAGTAAATCATAGGTTTTATAGCGTTTCATAGAGTGGCGAAAGAGCGGGGTAGGAGACAGGTTCATATCTATTTGATCCCATCACTCGCACCTTCAACTTGACCGCAATCAGATTTCTGACTTTTTCTAGCCCCCCGCCCTATTATATTTCGGAAGGGCCGTTCCGTTCAGCCAATTCGACGCAAAACTGACCACGGAGTACTGGATACACGGTAGCGCTTGCAGCCGCGTGAAATGTCCGTCGCGGCGGTTTCAGGCTTGCTGCAACGTATGCCAAACTTGCACTTCTACTGGGACAGTATAATCACCGCCATCTTTGTCTTAAACAAGACCTGAAGTGAAGCGAACCTCGGTTGCCGTAAGATACTTGTATGGAATTCTGAGAACAATTGACTAGCCGCGGCATGAAGCGCAGTGTATTGATATAAATACGGAGCCTCTGGTACGGCTATTGACCATTGCGCCATGTCTGCGTCAGTCATCCCCCAAACCCTGGGCGCAATCCTCATTGGCGGCCTCTTCGCTACATTGTTTGTGCTTTCTTTTCCAGTGATGAGCGCCGTCTGACGCTTGTGCAGCCTTGGGGGTATCGTCAATCTTCAGACCATACTCTACTACAGGACCTACAAACAAGATCCTTTGCCCGTCAAATTCCTGGTGGGCCACCCCCTACGTCCTGGAACCGTGCTGATTTCGATGGTGTTGAAAGATCTTGGCCGTTTGGTAAGAGTGCAGCCAGGTTGCTCTGCTGCCCCACTGATCAATTGACGTGCGTTCGCCGGTAAAGGGTCTTGGACAACCTTCACACAGGATTCATCTGGGGTGGATTGTGGTATTTCTTGGTTCAAAATTACGGAGCGCACGATAAGGTTGACTCCATTCCCTGGTGCATCCTATTTCCCTCCGTCCTATTAGTCCTTCGTTAATTATCCCTTAGGTGTATCGCAGTGCGTTATAGACGAACTCTCAAAAGATTCATCTCCAATATTCATATCCTAGCTCACAGTGATCGTAACGGTCGGTATTCGTTATTTGTCTGTCAAACTCTCGGGCCTGATGTTTCGTTGAGGCGCTCGTGACATTCCTTGTTCATTGGTACCAACCTCATCTGGACAAACGCGACTCCGAGGAAGCTCATTTTTATTTCAGTTTCTTTGCGCACCGCATATTCTTGCTCAGCAAGAAGAATTGGTTTATGACAATACCCGTTGTTCGTTGGCAATTTGGCATGAGAAGAAGAAGGAACTAATCACTCTTTTGCAGCTCCTCCTCACTCTCCTTCGTCTCGGTAAGTCCGAGAATTTATGGTCATATATTGTCATTATATATACTTTTTCCCAGTCGCTGCTTCCGGTGAGCTCCGTACCTCCTTCGACGGACCCAGGGTTTAAATACCTCTAGTTTCAACATGGGAAATTTATGTGTTTTTTGAAAACGCAACCCTGATATGTTTGTGACTCATGTCTTTGTAGGCTCCGTTATCGCAGTTTTTCTATCTTCAGATTGAAGGCTCGGGTCTGTAGACTACAACGGCATTTCGCGAACCGTATTACTGATGATACCCCAAGTGGATCTTTACCCTCGGACTGTCGGTTTCCTCCGCTGTCGATATACTGATTACCGGTTTTCTCGTCTTTCTTTTCCGAAGAAATCGAACCGGGACCGGACGGTAAGTGTTGAATACTTGAGGATGCAACATTAGGCGCTAGAATCCTTCAGTATCGACCATGTCCTTGACAAGCTGATCCTCTATGGCTTGGAGACCGGTATGTACAAAAATGTGTTTATCCGCAGATTTTCTCTGAGGGCCTGAGTAATAGGTTCGCTAACATGGTAGTACAATCCAGACCACACTCGCCGTTCATCTAATTAGTGTAACTAGCCTCGGCACGATCATCACTATGCTCCTTGTACGTGGGCATTCGCCCTCCGAGCACAGTGCTAATCTCGTTTCAGTGGATTATTAAGCCCAATCTCATCTTCTTGGGATTGCATGTCGTGATCGCCAAACGTACTGATTTTCCTGTCTGTTATCACCGCATAACTGACATCAGAAAGTCTATGCAAACTCATTGCTCGTCACGTACGTCCCGTCGTCATCTTTCTCTTGCCAGAGCTCACTGCCACGTAGTCTCAACACCCGGAACCACATCCAAGCCGTTAGGTCGACCTGCTCTTGTCAGAAGAGAGAACCCGGGCCTGTTCTGTATCTCGAGCCCCGCACTCCCCAAAAAACTACTGGACACTATCTGGCAAGTCCTTTTTTCGTCTATTTGCAATTTTCGCACTAAGAACAGGCAGGATGACCTAGAGACCAAAGCGCGCCCGGTATTTCCACTCTACCTGAGATATTTCGTAAATCTTACCCGTGATAAAGGAATTGCAGATCAATGTGCAGACCCAGACCAATGTTCGGTATGATGGGGCGTCGACTACGAGTTCGAAGTGATGCTGCCTTTCTGCCCCGATGTATGTTCAAAGCCTTGTTCAAGGATAAGGGACTGTGATTAAATAACTAATATATATGGTGTCAAGTTAAGTGCTACGAGACTCTCCGCGACCGGCCACATTTTCAAAAACGTTCGTTAAATAACGAAACTGTTAGGAGTCACTATACCAAGCCACCATCTTTGATTTCCATCATGTACGATATAGTTGCGGTGATCCGGACGAGTAGGCAACTTTGCTTGACCTACTCTTCCGCCTCACTATCTAGTATACGCTGTACAGATCTTGGGTCGGTTTAGATTGGGGCTATAAGCTCTAAGTTACATCCCCACATCCCTTACAGGAGCATAACAATTTTATATTGAAGCAAATATATAATAATTTCAGTTCAACTGGTATGTTTCAGAAACACGATATTGCGCCATGCAAATTCAACCAAAAGTTGAACATGATGCCGGGTCGGCGCGAGGACGGATCATATTTTAAAACTCCGAGTCCGATTAATATTGGCCCGGCGTAGTTGAATCCTAAATAGCTCTCTGTAGACAACGCATGTATTTGAATAGAGTAATATATAGCCCCTCGATGTTTTTAGAGCGCATCCTGGCGCACGAGGATTTGCGATATCCACCCCATCGACCCAAGCTAAACTTCAATCTAAAATTTCAGTACACCAAGCCCAAGGCCACATCAAGTTTACACCTCATGGAAGTTCAGCAGTCAAAAGACTAGCCGCATAGCGAAAGAGCATGGGAGGACCTCCTCAGACAAACCAGTTTCCTCGCTAGGGCTGGCATGAAGCAAACACGATCATGATTCTTCTGCTTAATGAAATACTCGGATACTGTTCTTACAGATGGCTCAAGTTTCAATTTTGCGATGAGAGTTCACGATCCACAGCATTTTGGTGCACTTTTAAGAGGATCTGTGGAGAGCGGAACATTTCACTGCGAAGAGAAGCGTCGACGATGAAAAATTTCCAACACATCGCGGTGGAATTGATGAACCGAGGCGAGATGCCCATTGGCCAAAAATGCTATGAGCACAGTGGGAAAAAACCTCTAAGTTGTTAGTCTGTTACGAATTGTGTCGGATACGATGATGGAAAACAGACGGGCCTACATCAGGAAAACCGTAGCCGAGATGTACCTATGGGGCCTATGCGAGCCTATGCAGCACTGTATAGTGCTCCATAGTGGGGCCATAGGTACATCACAGCCACAAATTTGCTATGGAGTGCTATGGAGTGCTATGCCGCACTGTCAAGCCACTTCTGGTTTTCCTGATGCTAGCTCAAGCCTCACACAGCAGAAGGCAGTCACCGGCAGGGCATGTATTTTCTCGAAGAAGATTATTGTCTGTGGCTGCCTCTGGTGATCATTGTGTTAGTAGTGCAAGAGCGCAGGGGGCCGCTTCGCGGCCCCCACTTCGGTCGAGGCAACTGATCCTGCGGTTTCTCGGCAAGTGATGCCGGAGCTGATGGTAAAGATGGTGGAGGCTTCGGACAGACAGACACACGTAATTTTGGTAAAGGGGTGATACGCAAGAGCCAATATCCAAGATGTGCACGGGTGGGTATAGTGGGGGGTATGGGTGTAAAGGGTACAGGTACGGTGCTGGCTTTTCAAACCCGCGAATACAGTGGACCCGTACAGCGGGAGTCCAACGGTGGGAGAAGATGCTGGCTGGCGCCTGTACGTATTGATGAACGACCGTTGCATTCAAGGCCATTGGGTACGTGAGTGATGAGGAGCGGAAAATGCGGGAGAACCAGATGCGAGTCAGTGTTTGAGAGCACATATCTTGTGGCTCAGGTAAGATTTCATTAAGTGGTGGCGGTGAGTGGAGTGGAAGTGGAGTGAGAGCAAGGCGGGCTGATCCCATCAATTTCCAGACCACGCTCCACTCGCCACGACGTTCTCGGTTTCGAATTCAAGTTGTCTGCGCTTCCACCGGCGTTTAGTGATCCCAGGTCGACGTAAAACCGAATTGGCCTTGAGATTACTCCTTGGATTTTGCCCCAATTATGATTTGCCTCGTCAGGACCTGGACTTGTCCAACTTCAACGAATCAACTTCGAGTTGTCTGAATCGATGCTGAAGCTTGTTCCAAACTATGCCGCGGCCAAGAGAATCACAGCCATCTTCGTTCTTGAACAAGAACTTTGGGTTCCGTGATTCTGGGAATAATTGACTTTGCAGCATGAAGGGCTGCGTATTTATACGGAGCGTTTGGTACCACTGTGAACTTCATTGCACCATGTCGGCGCTTGGCATCCCTCAAACACAAGGTGCAATACTCATTGGTGGGCTCTTCGCCACATTGTTTGTGGTTTCTCTTCCTGTGGAGCACGCTCTTTGACGTGTGTGCTCTGTGCAGTCTTGCGGGTATGGTCAGTCTTCAGACCATAGTTTATTACAGGACGTACAAGCAAGATCCTTTGCCAGTCAAACTCTTGGTAAGCTACAGTACGCCTACATCCCACAAACTGTCTCAACTTCAATATCGTCTACACAGGTTTTCGTTGTTTGGTGAGTGAGCCACCGCGTACTCAAGCATTGACTGATCATCCTGTATGCGGTAAAGGTCATTGGACAATCTTCACACAGGATTCATCTGGGGCGGGTTGTGGTATTACCTCGTTCAAAACTACGGAGTGCATGGTAAACTTGACTCCATTCCCTGGTGCGCTCAATTTTCCTGTGTCCATCGAGCCACACTCATGATTCTGATCACAATTCCTTAGGTGCATCCCAGTGAGTGATGCAAGCTCGGTGACCATATTTGCCTATAATGATCTCTAGCTTACTATCCTCATAACTGTGGGTCTCCATTATTTGTCTCTCTAAGTTTGTCGAGCCTGATAATTTTTTCCGAGGCGCTCGTGACATTCCTTGTCCATTGGTGCCGGTCTCGTCTCAAGGAAATCTAGGAGAACTCATCTTTCTTTGGCAAAGCTTCTTTGCGCACCGCATATTCTTGCTCAGCAAAAATAAATGGTTTATGACTTTACCTATTGTGTGTTGGCAATGAGTCATGAAAACATTTTTACGACCTGTTTTGCAGCTCGCCCTCACTCTCCTTCGTCTCGGTAAGTTGGAGGAGTCATCGCCCGGCTCTCACTGACTTCAGTTGCAGTCGCTGCTTCCGGTAAGTTCCGTGTCTCTTTCAGCGAGTCGAGAGTTTAATTCCAACAGGTACAACATCGCAAATTTATGTTTTTCTACCAACACTGCCGCGATTATGGCTCATGTCTTTCCAGGTTCCGTTATCCAAGTTTTCACATGTTCAGGTTGAAGGCCCAGGTATGTAAACCAGGTCGGCATTTGCCAACATTGACCGGTAATCACTCAAGTGGATTTTTACGTCTGGATTGGCGGTTTCCTCCGCCGTCGATATATTAACCACTGCCTTGCTCGTTTATTTCTTTCGAAGAAATCGGACCGGGACCGGACGGTCAGTGCTGAATATCTGGAACTGCAATATCGCTTAATAATATGGGCGCAGCCTCAATCATGTCCTCGACAAATTGACCCTCTATGGGTTGGAGACTGGTATATATGAACATATTTCCCTCCATATATTTTTGCTGAAGATCTGAGTTGAAGGCTCACTCACATGGTAAATGCAGGACACACTTTAAGTTGCGGTTCGCTTAATTCATGTCACTAGCCTCGGCACGATTATCACTATGCTCCTGGTATGTGACCATTCATCCCACGGTTGCAGCCCTCATTAAATTTTGCTTATTAGTATATCATTACGCCCGAGAATCTCATCTTCATGGGGTTGCATGTTGTGATCTCCAAACGTACTGTTTTCTCTGCTCTTTATCGCTGCATGACTGAAATTGAGAAGTCTATGCAAATTATTTGCTCGTAACGTATGTGCGCTCATCGCGGTCTCTTTCCAACACTCACTGTCTTGTAGTCTCAACACCCGGAAAGACATTCAAGCCGGTCGATCGATCTGCTCGTGTCATAAAGCGGACGGGCCTGTTCTCTATCTGGAGCCCCGCAGCCCCCCGGGCCGAAAGATTACTGGACAGTATTTGGCAGGTCTTTTCTGGTCCATTCGCGAGTCTTGCACTGATAACAGACCTGTACAGAATGACCTGGAAACCGAAACCAAAGTGCGCCCAGTATCACTGTTACTTGAGATCCTCCGCAAATCTCATGCATTTTGTAGCAATTGCAGATCAATGTGCAGACCAAGACCGATGTCCGGTATGATGGAGCATCGGCTGTCAGCTCAAAGTGATTTTCCCTTCCTTGATATGTGTTCAAAGGATGTATTTCGATCAATGAATAGGTTGCAGTGCCTCTTGTCGGGCCTCTGTCCAATGACTCAATTTGAGTATGCAGTGAGCTTGGTTTGCAACCACCTCGCAATCTGTATTACGATTCTAGACACTACCTACACCAAAAATATGACTGAGGTGTGACCGAGGCTGACCACGGCAGGCCGAAAGTGAAGAAGGAAATAAATTATTTGTTTTATAAGTTGAAACACAGCTCACGGTGTTACTTGCCATTTAAGGCCCGTCAAAGCCTCTGATGTACTATAATTATTTGTGTTAAACTTGAAGAGAACTTCAGAAACGCCGCGAGCAGCAAAATATGACGACAACCAAATTCAACCAAAAGTTGAACCTGCTTGGATGGCGTCGGATCGGCGCGAAGACGGTTCACAGGTTCAGACTCCGATCGCCCAGTTCGGCACAAACCACAAACCTTGCCACCGAGTAATTTGCGTGGAGGTAGCAACCGGCTGATCGGCAGTGGTCGGCATTGGCTGATGGCGGCATCCACTGCTGGGCACTGGTGTGCTACTGGAATCCACCAGCAGACACTGGATTTCAACGAAAGCCAGTGGCAGAAACCACAGGATACCATCGGATTTTGCTAGTTTCCAGTAGTTCCCGTCTACTGTATCTGCCTCAATTATCACCTCTGTAGCTGCTGCTGAAGCGCTGAAGTCTCATGTCACGGAATTGAACATCCTTACACTGCTCATGAATTGGATGCAGAGCCAATTTGTCTGAACTTTTCCTTCATAGACTACTAGCAACAAACACTCTTTTGAGGCTAGTCACCAAGGATATAGTTTAACTTGGCAGTTGAATGACGGTTCAAAACTTGAATCATGGTTGCAATAATCAACCGGAGGACTGCTAGCGCTTTTCAAATGACATTTTTACCTTGATAGAATGGTTATATATGGTCTTTAACAACCACAGACCTTGCTGATGTCAAGGTTAGGGCAATAAGAACCGGGTCGGCAGAAACCAGTGGAAACCAGCGAGAGGACGGTATGAGGGTCCGCCCGTTACCGGTGGTGATTGGCGGGCCTCAGTGATGGATGCTGCCAAACACCGTCCAGCAGCGGCCGCCAATAACCACCGGTGGCCAGCGGCGGCTGCAAGCAAACTTGTTACCTCCAGGCACATTACTCGCCACAAATACAACCTTCTAACATTTTGTTTACTCCAGTAGGGGCTGCTGCACACACGTCCGCCGGCGTTGAACTCCCCAGGCAGTACATCATCAAGGGTGATGTGCTCGCCGCCGTGGAGGAACGTCGTGCCAGTGCTCTTAGTACAACTCCGATCAAATCTCACTTCCTTTTGGGGAAAGTGGCGCACTTGTTCGGGATCAGCGAAGACGGCACTCTCAGCGCGACTGACGATCTGTATGTGAGGGAGGAGTGAACTGTGAGGGCTTTGGACCCGGAAATGTCGAAAATCTATAGCAAACCACAAAAAGCCACACCTTTGCACTTCATGGAAGTTCAGCAGTCAAAGACTAAGTACTTAGACACATAGCTGAAGAGCATGGGAGGACCTCAGACAAACCAGTTTCCTCACCGGAGCCATGAAGCAGACATGATCCATGATTCTTTTGCATGATCAAATATAGTACTCTGATACCACATGCCCAAGTCCCCTGACAAGGTTACAGATGACCCAAATTTAGGTTTTGGATAACAGTCCACGATCCACAGCATTTTGGTGCACTTCTAAGAGGATCCGTGGAAAGCGGGAGGAGAAAAGAAGTGTCGGTGAAGAGATTCTTCCGACACATCGGGGTGGAATCAATGAACCGAAGCAAGATCAGGATTAACCCCAAAATACTACGAGTAGGAAAAACCTCTAAGAGTTGTTACAAATTGTAGGGGATACAATAATAGTCTAGCACAGATGGGCATAGCTCTCACAGCAGGAGCCAGGTGTGCTGCATGTTCTAGAGGATGTCCAAAGAACATTATTTCATGGCTGCCTTTATGATCATTGGAATTAGAGAGTTTGCGGTGAGCCACTGTGAGCCACCCAGTGGCTCTTCCGGCATGCTGTGGGAGGTGGCTTTCCAAATGAGTATAAAATATTCAGGCATGATGTCATACCTGATCCACTCACAAGCCACCAGAGAGCCACTACACCTAGAATTTGGTGTGGAGCCACCTTAGGGCTCCAACCATTTAGTTTCCATTTGAAGTTTGGGGAGGAGGAGGATGTATACTGGCGCAGTCCCGTTAAGAAACAGCCGGGGCCCGTACTACATACATGTGTCATTTGTATGCTACGGATATGGGGAAAATCAAACAGGAACGGTTGCCAAACTGTTTTAAAACTGTTTCAAACCGGTTTCAAACGGTTTTTTGGCAGGGAAAATGAACAAACAGGTTGAATGAACTCAATTTCACCTGAAAATTCCCCCAGCTCTTCTCCACAGAGGTATGCTCCAATTTTATAGATTCAAAAGTGCACAAGAGCCTTCCTTGTTCTCTTCCCTTGTACAGAGGTGCGCTCCCGCCATCAATCGCGGCGATCATTCCCAATTGGGATACCGCCCAGCCCTCGCCACAACCTTGTATTTTGGCCCAAAATTCAATGGGACCAACATTTCTCGCTGTTTTGAATCTTGTTGAGACCCAAACAAATTCCAATAACTGTGTTCAGTTGGTCAGTTGTTCAAAACTGTTTGAACCGTTCGTTTGCTAACTGTTTACCATTTGGCCCAGCCAGCAAATCAAACGAAAATAAAAATGGTTAAAACCGGTTTCAAACGGAAACGGTTGGAGCCCTAAGCCACCTGCCTCCGCATGTCTGATGAGCCACCAGGTGGCTTCCGGTGGCTCACTGCAAACCCTCTATTATCAGCAAGAGTTGGTATTGATGAATGAATGTATATTCAAGGCCATTGGGTACGTGAATGATGAGGAGAGGAAAATGCGGGAGAATCAGATATGAGTCGGAATATGAGAGCACATATCTAGTGCTTTAGCATAGCCTAGGCCACAGACCAAGATTTCATTGAGTGGCGAAAGAGCACGGCGGGCAAGTGGCTGGCATGGTGAGAGGTTGAGAGCAATGCAGGTTGCTCTCATTAATTTGCCCTTGCTCACGACCACGACATTCTCGGCTTGAACCTCAAGTTGTCTGCACACTTCCACCGTTCAATGGTCAACGCAAAACCGATTTGGCCAAGAAATGGAGAGTATTTCCTACTGGACTTTGGTTTGATTATGATTTGCCTCATCACGACCTGGACTTCAAGTTGGTGGTAACTTCAAGTTGTCCGGACTCCGAATCGGTACTGAAGCTTCAAGTTGTTCCAAAGTACTGTAGTATTACATTCAATTCGTAGGCCGTTTTTTGGCTTTTTTGGTGTGACCACCAGACCCTTTCGTAGGGTTCCCTAATTGGGCAGTTTGATCCGTCGGTTAATCTCGGCTAAGCTCGGCTAGCCCGGCTAAGGTCAAAATTGGCTCGATGACACAGTGACTTACGAAAATTTTCGTAGGTTTTTGGCCGTGTGACGCGTGACTATACGAATTGAACGTAATACTACAGTATGCCGCGGCCAAGAGAATCACAGATGATCTTCGTTTTTATTCGGAACAAGAACAACAAGAACATTGGTGCCGTAAGATATTCAACAGCACATTTGACGCTACTAATTATAATGCCGATTGGACAAAGGTCGTGCACGCAGGAATCAATATAAGCAAGACTATCTCGAGCAGACTGCGCGCTACGATGAAGGGCAAGCCAAAACAATATTATCCCACCAGCTGCAGCGGCCCTGGTCTGTGGGCCATGGCCAAACTGGGTAAGTCTCGCTTCTACTGTAAATTAAATCTGCGTGGAACTCAATGTGTGCTCTTAGTCCGGGATGGGTCCAAGTGGAGTAAGACACCATGATCCTGCCAAATAATGCCAATGTTTAATTCTTGGACTTTTAGCCGTCAAGATTCCCTCCGTCGCTCAAAACCGGACAGTACATCATCAGACTCGAATTGGCCGCTGTCCACAATCCCAAGAACATCGCGTCATCCATATTCTAACTTGATCATGAACTTACTTGACGTGCTGTATTACAGCAACCCCACCACGGGACCACAGTTGTGTACGTAGATGCCTTCCTTTCTCGTTGCCTCGAAATCGATCTGATGCAACAGACATTGCCTGCATCCAAATCGACGTTAGGAAGGGTGGCAATGCGTCTCTCCCGGCTGGTACCCAGGCTAAATCGTGCGTGAAACTCGTCTCGAGGTTAGCTATCGCTCATGTTTGCTTCAGCCTATATTTCCCCGACGGCGCCTTTTCCAACACTAATGTAAATTCTGAACAGGGTTCCTTCCTCGATGCACGACATTACGAAGTTTACCAAGCACTTGGAGAAAAAGAAGTTGGTTTCTTTTTTGGGCTGAACGTTTATATAAGGCAAGGATTCAAATTTGACTCGAATTTAGGCACCCCCAAAAACCCTACTATCTATAAATAGATAGTGAGCATAATTATCTGCGTTAAAACTTCGGAAACGTTGCAAGCAGCAAAATATGACGACAACTAAATTCAACCGACAGTTCAACTTGCTATACGTGGCGTCGGATCACAGATTCAGACTGATCGCCCGGTTGAGTCGGCACAAACACCGTGTGACAACCTCCTTCCATTCCGTTTGCTCTACTTAGCACGGGCTCCGCCGGCGGTGAACTCCCCGGGGCAGTGTATCATCAAAGGCGATGTGCTCGCCACCATGGAGGAACGTCGCGCAGACGCTGTGGAGTGTTTGCGAAAATGGCATAGATCATGCCCAACTCCAACCCAACTCCTAAATGTTAATGGACTCTTCTATTCGATCCCCTTCAAGTTCAAGTTCAACGTCGCTTGAAACTTCCTAAGCAAGATCTATCCGTCTATGCTTAACTGTGCTCAATTCTGCCCTGCTATCGATTTCACAAGGCTACTACGTCGCTTTACTAGCTGGTTTGCGTTGGGTTTGCGACAAAATCTGGAGTCTCAACAGGCAAGGAAACTTCGGCTCCTCCGAAAGACACGCAATCTCTATGCAGTAATTATAAGAAGTGGTGCATCGGAACTACTGACGTCCGATGTCGTTGGAGCTCGAATACGTACCAATGCGGCGTACAAGATCGCTATAAAAGCCCATTTCACTTTAAACGCTGTGACACTATCCTCCTCGTAACCTCTCCCATTATTGCAACAGCCATGGCTCAGCCTGCGAAATCTGCTTCTTTAACTACTGTTGACGAATACCCCTCATTTCCGAAGCGTAGCTCGCCGACTGCTAAGACACCGACGCCCAGCACCACTGGGTACAATCTAGAGAAGATTGTCCCGCTTACAAACGATCACAGAACTTTGGTTCTTTGCTTCGACGGAACGGGAGACCAATTCGACGATGATGTTGGTTCCTCGTAGCTCTCTTCCATCGAACACTCGTTAATCGTGAAAAAGAACTCCAACGTCGTCAATTTCTTCACGATGCTGGAGAAAGACAGCAGCAAGCAACTGGTGTATTATCAGGTATGGAGCTCGTGATGTAGTATTATCTGCCCTTCTCATGACTCCGCTTTTCATGTAGGCTGGCATCGGCACTTATACAATCCCCGAGGTTGCGCACCCGAAGCTGGCCAAGCTCCACAGAGCCATAGACGCCATGCTTGGATCTCATTTGAACGCGCATGTGATGGGTGGTTATGAATTCTTGATGCAGAATTGAAAGTATACTCTCCCTCTCAGTCGCGATTATTTTTCATTTTCCCCGCAGATGAGTTCGGAGATAAGATTTGCTTGTTTGGGTACATTCTTCAGTCTCCATACGCCCCGTATTTTCCTATTCATCTACGCCGCAGATTTTCTCGTGGAGCTTATGTGGGTCGTACAAAATGCTTTATCCTGTACAGGGCCTTACTGAACACCGTCAAGACTGCTTGCGCGCTTGCCGGAATGTACGTCGAACCACTCGGATCGCTATCTCTGACATTTTAACCTCCCCGGTTCATCCTAGGCTACACAAGGTGAAATTGTCCAACCAAGCTCTATGTACACAAAAATGACCTTTTCTAGGTTGGGCTATTGCCTAAATGTAATCATCAACAGGTGCCATTTGCCTACAAGTTGGTTTACCTTCTCTCTGATTGTATCCGAAGGCTGATCTCGCTTTGTGGCACTATTTCCTCTAGGATGTATTCGCGCGAGGACGAAAAAGGGTGGAAGCAGGCAAGTTATCGTTTTCGTGTCGAACTTGGGGATGTTGATAAGATATAATAATTTTTCTTCTCCTCTAGAGCATGGCATTCAAAAAAGCATTCAGCATAGACGTGGATATTGAATTTCTTGGTGTATGGTGCATAATTGTTCTTTAGTGCCCGTTTGAGTCTAGTAGCTGATACGAGAACAGGGAGACCGTCGGTTCGGTTGGATTCTTCCCTCGACGCCTCCCGTTCACGCGGTCCAACACCAACGTCCGCTACTTTCGCCATGCTCTAGCTCTCGATGAACATCGGGCACGGTTCCAACCAAACTTTTGGAACCGGCCCACGAAGGAAGAGCTCCAGCTCGGGCTCCAGGCCGGAGAAATGCCTAAATCACGTCCCCCTCCGCACGAGAAGAAATCTTTACGTGACCTTGAGAGGCAGTATTCGGGTAGGGATCTTCTGCTAGCTTCTCGTCCTACCTAACGTCAGCAGATGGCGGACAATATTTGACGCACGTCGAAGAGGTGTGGTTTGCAGGATGTCACTGCGGTGTGTAACCATTTCTCTATGCGCGGCCCAGTAAACTGAGTGATGTGCACTAGACGTGGGTGGTGGGGCACTTAAAAACGCTGCCCGAAACAGCCTTGCGCGCATCCCACTTCGCTGGATGATACGCCAATGCTTCCAGCTCGGAACGGGAATCCTTTTTCATGCCGAGATGATGCGCTCGGTAGGCTTGGACCCAGATACGCTTTATCCGCACGTTCTTCCCCGTCCTCCACCGCTATTAGTCAAGGCCCCTGAGCGTCCAGGGTCACAGAGCGGCAGCACAACAAACACAATGGCCTCCATCAGCAATTTTGTCAACGAAGAAGAGGAAGATATGGCGGACGCGCTCACCTCCGTAAACGACGAGCTGAAACGCGCTAAAGTGTGGTGGATACTCGAGATTCTTCCCATGAGGCTTCGCTATCAAGAGAAAGACGACTCATGGACCCAAAAACTCCAGTAAGTCTGAGATTCCGTCTCAGTTCTCGTGATTACTATTTAATTTCTTCCATACATAGTGTGCATCGTGGGCAAGGGAGACACATACCACGGCAGTCCACGCATGGTGTCAAGATACATCGCACAGTGAAGATGCGCATGGAGGCACTTGGATACAAACCCAATGCCAATCTGCGGGCGACGACGGAGCCTACTTGGATTGATTAATGAATGGCGCGATGGGAACATTGGTCGTCTCGAGATCCAATTTTTTAAGCACACTGCATGTATGTATATGATACTTGAGCCGACTTCAAGTTGTTGAATTCTTTGTTGAATTTGCGGTGAATTCTCGGTTGCATGACCGACCGACCGGACCGTCACCAACTGATTGATACTACTTACTTCCTTTCCGCCCATCATAATTCCTCGCATCCTGCACCCTCCACTATGGGCTTTTTCTTCTCGATCGAATTCATATCCGCTCTGTTTAATTCAGTGTGAACAGAAACCGTCGGCGGGAAACGACTTGAGACCTCTCCAAGGACCTCCCCGCCACACATGGTCTTCTGACCGTTGTCGAAGGTTGCGGGCCGGAGCGCGGGGGCGGGCGCAAAGTGGCGAACGGACTCATATTTGATATTGTCACCTATCATGTGCCACAACGCGCCAGGAACAGCAGCGATATAAAATGAACCTTTGAAACACGACGTGAAGTTGGCCACCCGCAATGTTGGTTGGACTTCTTCTTTTGCAAGCGGCGGCGGTTGCTTCTGCATGGGACACATTTCTTGTCCCGCACACACCGGGCGAAAATGACACTCCGGGGTTGCTCTCGCTGGTCACGAATCATTCCAGCAACGCAACAATTTTGTTCAGCAAAGGCGTCACATACAACATTTTCACTGCCATCAAGTTCCCGGTCCTGGCGAACATCGAGATACGTATTGAAGGGAATTTGACCTATCCCACGAATGTTTCGCAGGTTCAAGGTACGCAGAAAGGATGCATAACTATTTGCTCGGAGCTAATATCACTGCAGCGGTTGTTGGTGGTTCGGTATGCATCTGCCCTGGAAGCTAGGCTGTCATTAACATAGCTTGTAGGGTTTCCCAGGAGCCTGGTTTACATTTAGTGGTGGAAACAACGTAACCCTGCGCGGGTCCACCGATCCCAAGTGGGGTTGGGTGGATGGCCACGGACAGGCGGTTTGTCTCCTGTCCTAGTGTCATATCTTCATGTACTGATTTGGCCATCCAGTGGTGGGATGCGGTTCAGCAAGTGAATCGTCCGCACGGATGGTATCTTGATTTTTACCTGATAGTTCCTTCACTAACACTACCTTGCAGGGCATTCAGCCATATCACTAACGGCGTCATTCGAGACATGAAGATATGGAAGGTAAACCTCGCTAATGATACACGGATCTCATTTAATATATTCCTAGCCTGTTGCCTGGAATTTCGCGACCAGCGGAAGCGTTAACGTCCATGCATACAACAATCTGATTTTGGCCGTCTCGGATACCTCGGTAACACCCGTCTTTCATTTCTTCCCTTTCTTTATTAATAATGATACCAGTCTTTCCCCTTCAATACGTGAGTCCCTATGTCCCATTCATACTGTTGCTTATTCCTACTCACAGCGATGGTACGCCACTCAGTCACTTTATACACTGCTTGTTAATGGGATGCAGGCTTTTCTGCTGGCGGGACCAACATTGTCTTCGAGGGCAATCGCATTTTGAACGGTGACGACTGCCTCACTGTCGGCAACGGCGCCCACAATATCACCTGGAGGTTTGTTTCCTGTCCTGTCCTTCCTCTTCCAGGGCTCACATCTACACGCAGAAACTCGTACTGCGAAGGTGGCCATGGACTTAGCATCGGGTCGCTCGGCTCCGGGGGCTCGGTCGCGGATGTCCAGAATGTTTTGTGTGTCTCCTTCCTTTGTTTCGCTCACCTCTACTCAAGCACGCCTGAAGCATCGAAAAGACTATCATGGTACGCTTGGCGGTTGCATGATGTCTAATCCTAATACATCCTGTATAGAAAAGCACCCTCTACGGAGCCCGGTTCAAGAGCTGGACAGGCGGGAACGGTCTTGCGCGCAAGTGGGTTCTTTCCCTTTATAGCACTGCGCTCATACTAACCCCGCTCTAGCGTCACTTGGAAAGACATCACCTTCATCGACGTACCTTTCCCCGTATGTACTGTCGCTACCTTTCTGCCAGCACCGGTCTCATCATTTAGCAGATCTACATCACGCAAAAGTACTTCCCTCGCACTCTCTTTGTCTCCAGATGCTGACGATTTTCGCCGAAAAGTTACTGGGACCAGGGTGTTCGTTCTACTCATCCCCTTCAATTTCAAGCAGACTGACCATTTCTTGCTCGCGCAGGTCGGCCCACGGCCCAACAACACCGGCACGCTGAACAACACGCACATCCAGGACTTCACCTTCCAGAATTTCGTCGGCGTCGTCCGCGAGTGCGTCACGGTTTCATACCTCCCCTTCGGGCGAAATCACTGATGTGTCCCGAATACAGCGAGCCGTACGTCGAGGGCTCGTGTGTCTCGGACCCGTGCTGGTACTTTGTGGCGAACGCGACTGGGCGCGAGGTTGCAATACTGGACCTGTATCCCGGGACGGCGAGCAATGTCGTTGCGAAAGACATCTTTGCGACGACGGAGACGGGGAATCCTGTCGCCGTTGTGTGTAATTCGACGACTGTGAGCAATGCGACTGACTGGTGTCGTCCCCAGAATGCTGATTGCGGACTTAGGTGACAAACGATGTCGGATTCAAATGCTGGGACGGGGCGTTCATCAGGACGAAGGCGGGGCTGTAAGGTTCGAATTTGGAAACACGACTGTCGCAGTGTAAAGGGCGTACTTGCGAAACAGAAGATGAAAGTGAGAATTTCTTTGTAATTAACGTGTAATACTTGCGGCGTTAGACAATGCACTTCCAGCTCGCAGGATCCTTGACGTCCCCCTTGCCCGTGTACACATTCCGATACGGGTACCGGCAATGCGCCCTTTTGAAATCCACCCCCAACACCTGCGTTTGGTTAACGAACGCGGTGCCCGTGATCGTCTCGGGCGCAATCCCCTCCTCAATCCATCGCACCATGGCCATGAGCACGTTCTCGTCTGGATCCAAGCTCGCAACGCTCGCTTCCGCATTTCCGATGAACGTCGCGCCAGGCCCGCCCCCGCAATGCATCATCCCGCTGATCCTGAAGAAGCGATAAAATTCGTCCAGAGCCGAAGAGGGCAGCCCCATCGTCTGCGAGACCAACTCGTAGTACCGATTTGAGTTAGCGCTCGACACCTGCTCATCCTGCTGGCCGTGGTAGTGCAAAATCTTTGCGCCGTAGTCTCTGAATTTCGCCAGGTTGCCCGACCAGGTATTTATATTGGCAGGATTCAAATTCGTCGCGAAGATTATTTGCTCTGGCGTGAGGTCGCTCGTGTCGAATGTCGGGTCGTTAAAGACCGCGAATCGGTACCAGTTGTCCATGATGAAAAATTGGCTGGACGAGAAGACCTCGAAGATGATCGCAACAAATCCGGGACCATACTGGCGAGCTGGGTACAACGAGGTCCCGTTGACGACTAGCGGCTGGAAAAGAGCGCGCACTGTCTCGGCTTGTTTGGCGGTAATGCAGGACGACGAGTTATCGCCGGGGGAGCATATGATAGTTTCAGGTCGAAAATTGCAGAGCGATGGGTCTTCAAGGATGCCGTCGACTGCGCCGTCGATGTCATCGCACTGTTTCAGTAACTCAGCGTCGATGACCGGCCACGTCGACGGGGGCGGATACCCGTCTGGGCCGGCTTTCACGATGATGGGGAAGAACATGCCTCCCCAGCTCATCAGGTTGTCCCAGTCGAACACGGGAGCCCCAGCCACAACACCATCGAATACGTCGGGAAAATCCTGTGCCATCTTCCAGCCCTGGCGGCCGCCCGTCGAGCACCCGAAATAATAGCTCTTATGGTGTGGCTTCCCGTAGAACTCGTGGGTGATCTGCTTTCCCACTACAGCGCTCGTCACCAGGCTGCGCCACGAGAAGTCCGTGACGACCTCGATGTTGTTTAGAAACAGGGTGCCGTTTTGCCCCGTGTGCCCGTTGTCGGACCCGGTGGTCGCGAAACCGAGTGAGGACCCATAGTCGACGTCCGGGTACTGGATACAGCCGCCAATACCGCCGTTGCCTGTCGAAAGGAAGCGGCCGGTCCAGTTGGACGGCAACCAGACCTCCACGGCCGTGCTCGAGCGGCTCGAGGTCGCGACGGTCAGGACAACTCTGCAGATGTCGGACGAAACGACTTGAGATGGGGTGTCGCATGACGCGTCCACCGTCGGGAAAGTTAGATTGGTGCCGGCTGCCACGAAGGAAGTGCTAGCGATGGTGGTATTGGGGATGGTGAGCCGGGATGCGAGGGCCGCGCAAGCTTGTTGGAATTGTGCATCGACTCGGGGTAGATGAGCGCTGGCAACGACAGCGGCGACTGCTGCGAAGAACTGCTTCATCCTGGTCCGCAGTCGTAGGGACAACTGCTCGTTACTTCGTACATCCTTCTAGGACTGTTTTATTTCGGTCTTTTGGGTGGCCTGTGAACTGCTGGATAAGACTCAGGATTTAAGTGTGGAAACATGTCAACCATTCTGCTCCGTTTCCCCGCCCGTTGTCTTCCGGACTGTCGCCTAAGTTGGATCTGAAGATATCTTGAATAAAAAGATACCCAAATTCCCACCCAACCGACTCCGACAGTGTTTTCATGATGGATGCCAGCATCCCGCCGCACTCTGACAGTATCCACTCAATGCCGAGGACGAGGTACGTAGAATAAGTACTCGACCTCGATGGTCTAGCCAAGACCAAATGTAACTAAGTAGACTTGTCCTTGTTCCGATGAAAACGAAAAGAATTCATGGCATGTAGCAGTCAGATTCGAGTTTGAGACAACGTGAATGTCGGTTCGCTCGAGGGCAGTTAGTCGCGCAAGATGTGATTCGAAAGCCGATATTTCATTGGTGCCAATTGTTCCATGTGCGTGTCAGTGTAAACGAAGCACGAGAGGGCAGGCGGAAATAAACACAAGTATTGGTAATTATCGTATCCTCAAGGCACGCCAGAGTAATGCCACAGGAGTCCCTTGTTCTTCAGGTACAGGGCGTCCACGAGCTTGACAATGTCCTCTGGGAGCGGTCCCTCCCCACTGCACTCGTTGTTAGTAGAGTTCCATGTACAACATAGATACGAAACGCGTACTTCCACTCGAGCGTCGTCTGGAGCTGCCCAAGCGAGTTGGCGCCGAAAACGATCGCATCGCCGTTGGAGCTGTCGAACTGGGAGTGGTGCTGCAGCCAGCGGAACGCGACTTGCGGGAGAGTGAGACCGTGTTTGGTCTGTCATGGTACACTTGGTCAAGCCATAGGGGTAAGGGTGGATGCAGGTAAGGCATACCGCTTCATCGCGCAGCTCGTGGACGGCGGGGATCAAGCCGGGGTAGCGGGCATTGTAGTACTGGGCAATGAATTCCGAGGCCTTGGGGTCGAATCTGGAGCCGTCGGTGGCGGCGACGACGAGATCTTTGCCTGCCAAGATGCTACCCGCGAGGGGTGAGTACCCGTAGAACCGGATCCCGAACTTCTTGAGAAGGGGGAGCAGTCTGTTATAATAATAAGGTGAGACGCAGGTCTCGATAAAGCAAAATAAACTCACTCTGCCTCTGCTTGGCGCTCAAACGCGTTGTAGACGCACTGGTAAACGGTGGGACGGATCCACCCGTTCTTCTC
This sequence comes from Mycena albidolilacea, assembly GCA_029282495.1. Taxonomy (NCBI): domain Eukaryota; kingdom Fungi; phylum Basidiomycota; class Agaricomycetes; order Agaricales; family Mycenaceae; genus Mycena; species Mycena albidolilacea. The sequence continues at coordinate 1,041,544 of JARIHO010000005.1, read as the reverse complement.
AGCAATGAAGTGGAACTCCGCAACCTATAGCCGGGGTCAGAGCGAACCCACACAGTTGTGGATGAATGGAAGGCACCTCCCAAGAGAAGAAGTTGCTCAGGCCAAACTCGCGGCTGTGGCAAAGTCAGTGAGTGATCCTATTAGGAAACGCGAAGGGAAGGAAGAACACACATCAGGCCCTCTTTGTGGAGTTCGTTGATTTCGCGGGCGATGTCCTCGAATGGCACGGTCCTGTCTGGTGCATGAAGGAACAGAACGTTGATCTTATGGGGGGCCAATGCTTGGACAGACGCCTTCACGGCGCCGCGGAGATTCTCTGGAGAGTGCGCCCCCGGCTGCAGCGGAAAGATCCTGTGCACAAAATTCCGTCAACAGTTGCTCAGGAAATAAAGAAGGTGAACCGACTTGGTATCGACATGGGCTTCCTTTAGGTCGAGCTGAGAAATAAATTTCTCGGAAGTTCCGTTCGCATATAGGTTTGAAGTATCAATCGTCTTTCCGCCGGCTTTGACGAAAACGTCAACGAGTTCTTGCCCGGTGGTCTTGTCGTTGACCCTGGCGGAGAGAACGTCTTTGTCTCCCCAAGCAGCAGCTCCCTGGCAGTCGGTCAGAGTTGAGCTTGGAAATAAATATAGCTCTTACAAAAACCAAAGGGATGCGGGATGTCTTTGCCATGGGTCTTGCTGTATCAACTTTCGAGTTCAGAAGACTGCTATTTAAGAGAATCCGCAGTGGCGAGCCTCATAGACATATCGGCGATACCAGTGGTCACGCCCCGCCAAATGAATTCCGGGTCGACGGGAATATGCATGTTTCCCGATGGGTCGCGCATTCCCGCCTATCCTGAGTGGGCGGCGAGTGGCTGATTCATCCAAACATATCCCGAATCGGCGGGATATATCCCGTTTCCCGAATCCCGACTGATCATGAATTGATTGCGGGAGCGACAGTGCATAAGGAAGGCCAATTGAATCTGTTCAGCGTCTGGGATCTGAGAGTCAGAGTTAGGTGAGGAGTCGACGAGGCTAGTGTATGCCTCGATCACGTGATATGACTGACGAATGCAGTTTGCGCGTCAATCGCGCGTCATGAACGCGCCAATGTATTATCTGGCGCAAGGGCAAGAAGATAGCGTGTCTGGGAGGCTTCGTCTCTTTTCGGTTGCTTTTGAAATAGGACACAAGGACTCTTTCAAGCTTTGGCCATTCCTGGAATTTACTTTGCCAACTGTTCAGAGCATCCACCCGGTCGACTCCGGGCACTATCATGATTGAATATTCGGGCTCGCGTCCGAAATGTAAGGGGACGATCGCGCACAATATCTCAGCCCGTCAACGCGTCAACGTTCATAAAATAAGTCTCCTGACCTGTTTCGCCATGATTCTTTCTCGCAGAACGCGGAGGACGTCTATTGTGAAATAATAAGTGGCTGAAGATTACCGTGGTCTCCAGCTCAACCAAATACCGAACTGATATTAATGTACCTCCGAATAATACACCACGGCGCCGCGGTCCACCATATTTCTTTTAATGATCCCAATGGCTGATACATTGGTTACATATTGCCCAACAATCTCCAGGAAAAGCTCTTTGAAAGACATCGAAGGCATCTACCCCCTTTTCTGTTGTCCGCAGCTTCATATCGTGGATGCATACCTCGAGTTTCCGCGTCGCTGGCGGCTCGACCAGCGACAGGATCCTCAAGACTGATTTGAGAGTCATCGGGGGCTCCCCAAAGAACTCAAGTCTCGCAAGCCCAGGAATGTGCATCTTCTTCGTCAACTCGCTTTCCCTCTCCTCATCCCCGTCCGAGATGTAGACGAGGGTGATCCCGTCTGGAAGCTGGGGCGGATACCGCTCGAAGATCTCGACGTACTGGTCCCAGTGCCCAATCCGCAACTCCCGCACGGTTTTGTGCAGGTTGTAATGCACGCTGAGGTACTCCCACGTGCAGTCGACCTCTAACGCCGCGTCGTCGTTCCAGGACTGCAGACGCCGAGTAAGCCCGTTGTCGTCGTGCAGCTCGACCTGATACATCCTACGGTCGAGCTCAAAAACGACTAGAGGCCCGACACCGGGGAGCAAGGCCTCAGCAATCACACTCATAGTCGAGTCCCATACACAAGCGGTCAACGTGGGCAGTACGATGTCGGGGAATCCGGCTTTGAGTATGCGGCAGAGGTCTGTGCTGTCTGTGCGCAATTCCAGCTCGCGGAGGGCCGGAGCGAGGGTCTGACGGCGGGTAAACGCCTCGAAGAATTCGTCTTTGTAACTGCTGACATCTGCATAACCCGAGTCGTAGACGACGCGCCACGCCCTCGGACATCGGTCGAAGATCTCGAGAAGGGGCCGTAAGCCCATCGCTCTGCTGTTGTAGAGCGTAATGTTCTCCAAGCTGGACGAGAATAATGAGGCCCAGTTCTCCGAGTCGAAGTGCTGAATGTCGAGAGTTCGGAGCTGAGGCGCCGTTAACTGCACGGGTGGGAAACGGCCGAATTCTGGACCTGCGAGGCGAAGCGTCTGCAGCGCCGGGAACTCCAAATTCGAGTTGAGCAAAACCTCGACAACGCTGGGCGGTAGCGAATAACCCGCGGACACATCGAGCGTTTCAATCCGCGCAAGATGTGGCACCAGCGCTGCGAGCGCCTCTGCATGCCAATCCGGGGGATAGCAGGGAGCGAAATAAAAGCTGGCGTGTAGCATAGCGCTTCCGCTGCGTTCCAGTATGATTGGAATGCGATAGAGTTCCGCTTCGGATACGGTAGCAAACGAAGACCAGAAGAGATGGTTGTTGAGGGCGACATCGCGCCAGTATCGGGAGACCTGGGCAAAGGCAAACTTTTGGTTTATGCCCGAGGGCAGTCGGGACATTATTTCACCGAGAATATCAGGAACGAGGAGCCCGACGTTAGACATGGTTGTGAGATGCAACCCGTCGTGCGACTCGTGGTGGCCTTATATTAATGGGTGCCAAGGAAGGCGGTGCAGCACGCTGAGATTATTGGTGGTCCAAGCAGCGATAGTGAGTATGTCGTGGTTTACGCAGAAAAAATCCAAGAACAACCACTGGAAGAGGTGCACGCAAGGAATCGAGGTGATGTGCAGTGCCAACTTCCAGCTAGCCGAAGTGGTAAAGTTGTTGGGGAAGTTGAAAGACCAAATTCGACTCCAGCAGACACGCAAATTGGTGGATTGAGCTATATAGGCCTTAAAGAACTCAACTCCAGGTCGGAGAGGGACGTCTTTATGATGTTGTTGAGGTTCAGGAAGATGTGATTGATGCGATCGGGGATAGCCCAAATAGGCAGGTCCTTTTTTTTTTTTTGAGGAGCGTTTAAGGTGACGGCGAGAGAGGTTTGGGACATTCTGCCTCCTCTTCCCCTTCCACTGTGGGGCCCTCGGCGGAGTCCACGGCTTCCGGGTCGACATAGTCGTTCGCCTCCACCCGCTAAATTGAGGCCATGGACTTGGAAACCCGGCCAGCCGATAAAATAAACCTCAAGGGAATGTGTCTACCGCATCCGTGCCTATAGCACGGTATGACGGTATGTGGGGCTCCGATTTCTCGTTTGCTCGGCAGCCTTAGCCACCGTTCAGCCATCATTGACCCACCCGACTTTCTTTGGCCAATCTTTAGCCAAGGTTTGTTCATCCTTTAGTGTTTTCTTCCAAGTGTTTTTTACCAGTGGCATTTTCAGTGCCTTTCTGCCGTACTTCAGTCCGTCTGTCATAGCATAGTCTACCGCTAGCCTATTGCTTATTGTCTTGAGCCAACGATTCCGTATCTTCTCGAGCGCGTGCGGGCCGGTGTGCTGTATTCTTGTCTCGCATCCAATAAGCGTTTTGAGGCCCCGAAGCTCGTCGAGTACGTTGTTTTGTTCGAGTAGACCCCCGACACTAGAACTAGTCGGTGGTAAGAGTCGAGCAGAGTACAACAGCTGTTCATATACCTTGCTTCGGAGCGATTTACTTTGCCCATAACGCCAGGTTCACCGATGGGGACAAAGAGGAAGCGGAGAGAACGAAGGCTTTAGTACACTCAGTGGTAAATGACGTCCATTTTGGGCAGTGTGACTGATGCGCCAAGTGTCACCGTGACCCGCCTTCGACGGCGGGCACACAATTCAAGCCCTGACAAACTCAACGCACGGGGTGGGGCATAAATAAAGCACTGAAGAAATACATAACGCACATGGCGTACGGTACAAAGCTAAGTAAAATGTAAAAGAAGAGACGTGCGGCGCAAGGCTAGTACAAGACGTGTATCCGAGCGTTCGCGACAAGCAAGCGCTGACGAACGCCCGAGAAGTAAGCGCTTACGAGCGCTCGCCACGGAGACGGCGGGCAAGAGCAAGGTCCTTGGGTTGACTGTAACGAACATCCAGTCAGGGGTGGGGACGGCGACGATTACGAGGTCGAAAAACTTACATGGTGACACGCTTGGCGTGGATGGCGGCCAAGTTGGTGTCCTCGAAGAGGGAGACGAGATACTGGAAGCATCGTGAGTACAATTATTTCGAACGAAGACGACGAGTACTGACGGCCTCGGCAGCCTCCTGGAGCGCCATCACGGCGGACGACTGGAAGCGGAGATCGGTCTGTGCGCAGATGAGTCATGTTGATAAGGTAATTAGGCAGATTGATTTACCTTGAAGTCCTGGGCGATTTCACGGACGAGGCGCTGGAAGGGGAGCTTGCGGATGAGGAGCTCGGTGGACTTCTGGTAGCGACGAATCTCGCGGAGCGCGACAGTTCCAGGCCGGAACCTGTGGGGCTTCTTGACACCGCCGGTTGCGCCGGGCTGTGTAAGAGCACGTGAGTCATACGACGACGACGACGATGGCCGATGACAACGAAGAGATACATACCTGAGCGGTCTTGCGAGCAGCCTTGGTGGCGAGCTGTTTACGAGGAGCCTTTCCTGGAGAAAAACAAAGGAAAAGTCAGAAAAAGATGGTCGATGTCGGTGACGACGATGACGAGCCTCCGGTGGACTTGCGGGCGGTTTGCTGGCAGATAAGGGTCAGTAAAGAGGCTGGAAGGACTTTGAGGGGCATTCTGTGGAGGAATACTGACTTTGGTGCGGGCCATAGGTGATTTAAGAGCTTGGAAGATGCGTTGCTTGTGGTGGGAGGAAGAGAAAAGCTGCGTTTCGAGTGGCTGAGACCCCCAAAACTGACGGAAGATGTGCACGTGACGGGGCCCAAGCGTCAGGAAACGTCGTTTGGGCAGCGGAAGATTCAAACCCCTTTGATCTTTGTTTCTTATGCTCATTTTTGTCTTTTCTAACCTTTTTCTGTGCTCAGTCAATTGTTTGGCTTGTTATATTTCAGTTAGAATCATTTTCGGACCCGCCAGCCTTTGTTGAAGCTCAAGAAAGGCCAAAAATCCCCCACCAGTGCTGCACAGCCACTCATCATCCATTAATTCCGTGGTTCCACCACCCTCCTTGTTCGTCTCGTCAGATAACTCTTCGTGCTATTGAATTTCGTTCCTCCTTGATTGAACCTCGGCGACGCCAGCTATCTCGGCGCATTAAAAACATAGGGTCTGAGAATACCGTACTGCACCCGCCGTGCAACGCCGATGACACATTTCTCTTCTGAATTACGCCATGCAATATGCGTCACCGGGCTCCAGAGCCGTGTCCACACATTTACAGTCCACTTCCAGCTTCAGTCGGTGGCTAAGGAGCCTCAGAACCTGCCTATTTGGGCTATTCCCGATCGCATCAATCACATCACTTCCTGAACCTCAACAACTTGAACGCCGTTTAGGTCGGGTTCTTTCTGGTCGATATAGCTCAATCCGAGGCAATTATGTATCTGCTGGAGTTGAATTTGGTCTTTCAACTTCCCCAACAACTTTACCGCTCCGACTTCAAGTTGGCACTGCATCACTCCCTCAGGCCTAGGATCCGCTGAATTCTTCTGTAGTACGATATATTCACCATCGGCTACTTCGGCCACCAATAATGTCGAAATTCTCAGTACCGGTGTGTTGCACCGCCTTCCTTGGGGCCCATTGATATAAGGCCCCCACGACTGACTGCATCTCAAAACCATGTCTAACATCGGGCTCCTCGTTCCTGATATTCTCGGAGAAATAATGTCCCGCCTGCCCACGCAGATAAACTAAAAGTTTGCCTTTGCCCAGGTCTCACGATACTGGCGCGATGTCGCCCTCAACAACCATCTTTTCTGGTCTTCGTTTGCTGTCAAATCCGAAACGGATTTCAATCGCATTCCAATCGTACTGGAACGCAGCGGAAGCGCCATGCTTCACGTCAGCATTTATTTCACTTCCAACTATCCCTGGCGGGCAGAGGCGCTCGGAGCGCTGGTGCCACATCTGGCGCGGATCGAAGCGCTCGATGTGTCCGCGGGTTATTCAGTAGCTCCAGGTACTGTCGACGAGGTGCTGCTCGACTCGAATTTGGAGTTCCCTGCACTGGAGTTGCTTCGCCTCGCAGGTCCAGAACTCGGCCGTTTCCCACCTGTGCAGTCAACGGCGCCTCAGCTCCGAACTCTCGACATCCATCACTTCGACTCGGGGAACTGGGCCCCATTATTCTTGTCCAGCTTGGAGAACATTACGCTCTACAACCGCAAAGCGGTGAGCTTACAACGACTTTTCGAGATCTTCGATGGTTGTCCGAGGGCTCGGCGCGTCGTTTACGAGGTGGATAGCATCAACGAAGACGATTTCCTCGAAGCCCTCACCCCCTGGCGGCTCCTCGCCCCGGCTCTCCGCGAGCTGGAATTGTGCACCGTCGACGCAGACCTCGGCCGCATACTCAAGGCCGGATTCTCCGACGTCGTCCTGCCAATGTTAACCGGAATTCTACGCAACTCGAATATAAATGCTCTCACTGAGGCTCTACTCGTGTTGGGCCTCTGGTCATTTTCGAGCTCGACCGTGGGATGCAGCAGGTCGAGCTGCGCGACGACGTCGGGCACATCCGGCGTCTGCAGTGCTGGCACGGTCCACCGTTCGAGGTCGACTACACGTGGGAGCACCTTTGCCTGCATTACGACCTGCACAAGACCGTGCGGGAGCTGCGGATCGCCCGCTGGAACGAGTACGTCGAGATCTTCGAGCGGTACCCGCCCCAGCTGCCAGACGGGATCACCCTCATCTACACGGGCGCCGCGCACTCGTACATGGCCTCCTCGGTCTCGACCGGGGAGGAAGAAGAGGACAGCAAGTACGTAACGAAAACGATGCGCATTCCTGGGCTTGCGAGACTGGAGTTCTCTGGGGGGTACCCGCTGATCCTCAAATCGGTCCTGAGGATCCTTCCGCTCGTCGAGCCGCCAGTGGCGTGTAAAGTCGAGGTCTGTATCCGCAATATGAAGTTGTTGACAACAGAGACGGGGATAGATCCTTTCGGTGTCTTTCGGACAGCCTTTTCGGGAGACTGTTGGGATATCTATACCCAATGTATCCATTGCGATCATTAAACGGGTAAGGTGTGGATCGCGGCGCCGTGGTGTGATATTCGGGCGGTAATACTATGTTTTTTGCGGCTCGGTATTGGGTTGATCTGGAGATTAATAGGCTTCGACGTCCTGATATTTGACACTGATACACTGGCTGTCCTCCGCGGTATGTGGAAGAAAATAACATGATGGAAAAGGTCCAGAGATTTATGAAAAGTTTGTCTGCCTCGCGGTGTCCATCGAAGTGGCAGGGATGACACACGGCGCATCAGCCACATTGCCGAAATCATATCATCTGCCCCTATTCCTACTTCAGCCCGCTCGTCTCAAACCACCTCGCCACGGAAACCTCGCCCACCTGATCGTGACAGACGCTAGATGACGGACCCCGGAGACGACCTCCCTAATACTATTGAGAGCTCGGGAGCGAATTATCAGCGGTATGAACGATGCTGTTGTCTCGATCCACCTTACGGTTTCCAGCCCCGGAGGATATTTGCTCGAAATCACAGAAATGTGCGAGCGAATGAAGCGGCAAGAGGGACAGCTCCTAGAAGACCTGGAACGGAGATTTTATCTCATTAACACGGCCCAGCTCGCCCTGCAGAAATGGGATATTTCCGACAAGGAAAGGACTATAGCGGCCGCTGAATATGGAATACAAGGGCTAGAAGAACGTGAGAGACGCGCGGCGCTTGACCTGTGCATTCGAGGTACGTCTGTGGGTTCGGTATTGAGTTGAGCTGAGGACTACTTAGGCTTCAACGACCTGATATTTGACACTGAGCGTCCGCCGCGTTATGTGGGAGAAAATCCTATGACGAAGAAGGTCAAGAGATTCATGAAAGCAGACGGGCTGAGATATCGTAAGCTCCCCCTCTCGATGTGATCCCAAATATTCAACCATAATAGTGCCTCTGCTGCTCGAGCCCCCTCCATATCTAACACCGGCTGCCGACGCAGCTCGAGTAGATGCTCTAAACATTTTAACTCCAGACGAACAAGCGCTCGTCGAGGTTCTGAACAGTATGCGGAAGGACAACCATATGGTCGGGAACGCTCGACACCGCCCACGGCCCGATCGAGCCACCGCACTAGATTGCATCGAGAAAGCGAGCATAAGCCAGGACAATCTGCGCACCCTCAAGGACTTTCTTGCCACGAATCCGACTCGCATTCCTGGATGGCACGAGCCTGAGAGCTTCGACGGTCACGAGCTCTTGCTCTTTGCGCCGGACGGCTCTTACTGTAGCGCTGCAACACAGCGCAAAAAGGTGGAGGTATTGAAGAAGGAGCTGGAGGTAGCACGAGACCGAAAGCAAAGGTTTGAGGAAGCAATCGCTCGGTCTACACTTATGTCATAATATTAATGTATTTTTTCGGACGTGCGGACACTACCAACTTGAACAACTCTCTTGTCTCAAAGACGAACCTCAATTGGACGATTCGCCTCGGCGGGATGTAAGCTGGTGGCGGTTAATTAAGTACTGAATCATATCATGTGAGCGCGTGCAATCGTTTTGATTGCGGCTTGCGCCGGAGGCGCAGGCGCCAAGCAGGCGCCCTAATTTCTCTTTGAAGTTGTCCAGGACTTTGAACTCTGAAACTGCACGTATTCTTAGGCTTTGCTATCGCATTTCGGCCAAATTTTGGCTGCTAGAAATCTATGAGACTCTCCAGTCTTATAAGGCCAAAACGCTTTTGACTGCATCTCACAACCATGTCCAACATCGGGCTTCTCGTTCCTGATACTCTCGCGGAAATAATGGACAGGCTGCCCCCGGACATAAACCAAAAGTTTACCTTTACTCAGGTCTCGCGGTACTGGCGCGACGTGTCCCTCGGAAATCATTTGTTCTGGTCCTCGTTCACCTGCGGGCCCTCCAAAGCGGACTGCTTTCGCATCCCAATCGTACTGGAACGCAGCGGACGCGCCATGCTACATGCCCGCTTCCAATTCACCGACGGCCACACCCCCGCTTGGCAAGGAGACGCTATGGCAGCGCTGGTGCCACATGTGGCCCGCATCGAAACACTCGAAGCGGAGTTCTGGGTGTACTCGAACTACTCGCTGCCGCCCCGAACCGTCGAGGCTCTGCTCAACTCGAATTTGGTGTTTCCTGCGCTGCAGACACTTCGCTTGCAAGGTCCGGAATACGGCCATCCCCCACTCGTACAATTAACAGCGCCTCAGCTCCGGACTCTCGACGTCGAACACTTCGACTCGGGGAACTGGGCTTCATTATTTTCGTCCAGTTTGGAGACCATTAGGCTCTACCACACCCGGTGGGGGATAAGCTTGCAGCCACTTCTCGATATCTTCGATCGATGCCCGAGGGCGTGGCGCGTCGTGTACGACGCGTATACATGGAGCAGCAGCTATGAAGACGATTTCTTCGAGGCATTTACCCGCCGGCAGCCCCTCGCTCCGGCTCTCCGGGAGCTGGAATTGCGCACCGACGACGCAGACCTCAGCCGCATAATCAAAGCCGGGTTCTCCGACGTCGTCCTGCCCACGTTGACCGCTTGTTTATACGGCTCGGAGATGGATGTTCTCACTGAGGCTCTACTCCCCGGTGTTGGGCCTCTGGTCGTTTTCGAGCTCGACCATGGGATGCAGCAGGTCGAGCTGCGCGACGATGTCGGACATATCCGGCGTCTGCAGTGCTGGAACGACGACTCATCGTTCGAGGTCGACTACACGTGGGAGCATCTCTGCGTCCATTACGACCTGCACAAGACCGTGCGGGAGCTGCGGATCTCGCGCTGGAACGAGTACGTCGAGATCTTCGAGCGGTACCCGCCCCAGCTGCCAGACGGGATCACCCTCATCTACACGGGCGCCGCGCACTCGTACATGGCCTCCTCGGTCTCGACCGGGGAGGAAGAAGAGGAGGAAGAAGAGGACAGCGAGTACGTGACGAAGACGATGCGCATTCCCGGGCTTGCGAGACTTGAGTTCTCTGGGGAGTACCCGCTGATCCTCAAATCAGTCCTGAGGATCCTCCCACTCGTAGAGCCGCCAGCGGCGCGTAAAGTCGAGGTCTGTATCCGCAATATGAAGTTGTTGACAACAGAGACGGGAATAGATCCTTTTGGTGTCTTCCAGAGAGCCTTTTCGGGAGACTGTTGGGCAATATGTAACCGATGTATTAGCCACTGTTTTCATTAATATGAGACAGCATGGGACGTCCGGTCGCAAAGCTATGTGAGTCTCTGTTATTGGTGTTACTTCCCCAATAATTTCGTTGCTTCAAGAGGAGACTCACTGCGTCACTGATTCGTACTACTTTGGCTCGCTCTTTGGACGGTTTTTTCTCTGCGAGGCTTGAAAACTGTCACACTTATCGTTACCCGGCAGCTTCTCGCCACGGCTCTATGTGAGCTGGAAATTGCGGACAGGTGGCGAAGCTCTCGATCGCATACTGAAGGCTGGCTTCTCCGACGTCGTTCCACCCACGTTGGCCGGTTGTTCAGGACCCTGGGATGTCGATGTCCGCCAGCTATAGTGCTGGAGCGACAAAGCTCAAGTGTTCGATATCGACTCGACGTGGGAGTATCTTTGCATCCATTACAACCTGCACAAGACTGTGCGGGAAATACGGGTAGCACACTGGGACGAGTACGTCGAGGTCTTCGAGCGTTACCCGCTCCAGCTTCCGGACGGGATTACCCTCGTCTGCACTGAAGGCCAGTACATGACCTCCGACGAAGAGGGCTGGGAATTTATAACGAAAAGAATGCACATTCGCGGGCATCCGTTTGAGATTGTGGTCAACAAGGTGGAAATATACTTTCGATGACCTTCAGACGTCTCTATCTGTAGTCAATGCATTAACAACTCTGTCCATTAACATGACCGAATGAAAAAAAAATTGGACCACATTATGAGGATGACTCATGCTTACAATGGGGACAGTGCATTTGAGTGAAGGGAGAAACAAGTCTCGCGGTGGTTTTCTCATTAGCCCCAAACTAGATAAATGGACATCTGTAGAATTTCAGCATCAGCTCCCGCTCGTCGAATAACTTTTACCAGTATGGAGGCTCTATTTTTGCTGCAGCATAATCCTAACCTCTTCCAGCCATTCTCGGACCTCTCCTCCCCAGCCACCTATCCGCCGCATCTTCCGCCCACTAACTTGTGTGGTGTCGCCAATCCCCAGTAGCTGCATCCGCGCGCCCTCGCGGCGGCGCACATGGAAGTGGTGCGTGAGGCACCACCATAGGATGCTTTCCCGCGAAAAGAACGTCTGTACGAAGCGCTCGGGACACCCTGGACTGCACGGCGGGCGAAGGCCGAGCAGACCTAGAACCGTGCGCACGAATATACGCGGGAAGTACAGGAGCAGTGGCGGATCGAGCCCTGTAGCGCGTCAGATCTGTCCGAAAGTTTAATCTTCTGGGCGGCGAACACACAGATCATGTCCGTGGACCGGCTCTGCAGGATGTTGCCGAGGCGGTTCCCGTAGTTCCCGTCAACGACCCAGTCGTTCGGCGCGTCCTCGAGGGCTGCCTTAAGTTTCGCGCGGAACTCGCTGGTGGAGATGTGTCCCCAGCCCGGGGTAAAGTACAGCGTGTCGAGAGAGATGAACGGTACGTTCAACATGCACGCGAGCTCCTTGCCGATCGTGGTCTAACGATGTCGTTCTATGAGGCTGCTTGCACATTGATTCCTGATACCCACCTTGCCAGTGCCTAAAATGGAGTCGAAACTCGAGCCAAAAAAAAAATCGGGGGAGGTATGTAGCCTACCGGAGTTTCCAACGAGGTGTATTCTGTATCTTCCCTGCGCGTCGCCAATTAGTGGTGGGTGAACCATTGCAGCAAGCCGGTCCAAGGAGCCGAGTCATGAACGGTTGTTAAAGATCTCGTGGCTGAGTCATCTTGAAGTCCGAACTCAGAAGCGTTGCTTGCGGTGGCAGAGATTCACGAAGTCAACCTCCAGCTATCAGTAGCAGAAGTACAGACAGTTTGCGAGAACCGAGTTCGTGAAGCTGGCACTCTGGAAACGCGGCGGACGAGCCCCATGATTTACCCATGGTGGTGGGAGGAAACTCGTGAATGATGCACATCTTCAGGGTGGCGGGATGGAATTACAGTACTACTCTACAAGCGATAGCGATATAAACAGAATATTAAATCTATGCAATACAGTAAATACTTCCATGTCTCTGCACCTGCACCCGCACCGTCTAAAACCCGAGCTGTTCCACAAAGCTCTGCCACGTCGCGTCCAGCATCGGCGGCCCCGTCGCAAAGCCCGCCGGTGCGCCCTGGAACGTCGGTGTGGGGCTGTACCCATACCCGCCCGCCTGGATGCTGAAGATACTGTCGCCCGTAAACTGGATGCCCGCCATGTCCGCCTCCGGGAACGCGCCGTAGAACTGCGACGGCTCGCCGAGGTCGAAGCTCCGCATGTCCTGCGCGATCGTGGGATGCATCGTCTCGCTGGTCGTCGCCGCGATGTCGGAGAGCATCGCAGCGCGGGGGTACCCTGCGGGCAGCGGGGTCGGCGAGTCGCCCGGCGGGGTGGCCGTGACGTTGCTCAGCTGCGAGATCAAATGTGTCTTCCCTCCGAGGCGGTCGAGGTCGGCGGGCGTGACATCGCAGTCGGTTGGGTTGGGGGAGGTGTTGTTAACAGCCTGGTGCGCCTTGCGCGCCAGCACTGTTATCGGTTGCTGCAGACGATGTAAGAACAAGACGTGGTTGTCGACACGCAAAAAAAAAAACCCACCAAGAGGTTTGCAGCAAAACGGCAGCTCGACGAAGCATCTTGGAACAAACGAGCCAGGGCGTCCAGCTCTTCCAATGAAGATTTGGTCATTTTGGATGTGGGTGCCCGCGTAACCAATATGCACATCACAATCTGCGGGCAACATCGTCAGTTGGTAACAATGTACACCCGCCTGACACGAAGCACTCACTGCAGCAGAAAGAGCTGGCGACCACGCAGAACCGTAGCGCGAAAGCAGCATCGGGATATCCCGCCATGCAATCACCAAGCCTCGAATCAGACGCCACGCTGAACGGTACGCGGCCATCACAGACGGTATGAAGCGATGGTTCGCGAGATCATCCGGTTTGTCCTGCAGCGCCTGCGCGAAATACGGCCGATGGAGGTTCAGCAAAGCTACACGACAAGGCGATCAGTGGTGGCACGCAGGGAGGGCATCGCTGCACATACTGCTCTCCTTCGTCGACAGCGTCAGAAGGCGCTGCATCTGCAAATAGGTCGTGGCCGGCGGGTTCTCCGGCGTGCAGTTGGGCCGCATGCGCACGGGGATGTAGAAGTCGCGCACTTTGCGGTCGAGCTCGAGGATGGTGTTGTACGAAGGCACCTTGCAGCCAAACGCAGAGGACATGACGGAATGCATGAGCACACTGTACTTGACCGTCCATAGGCCATCTGAACAAAGGTCAGCGCTCGGAAACAACAATTGTCGTGTCGGGAACGAGACGCATACAGCTCAGCTCCTTGCCGGGTTCACCGCCAGGCGGCATCTCTGGGACGCAGACGTCTTTGGGATATGAGGCATCGATGAAGTTTAGAGACATGCTCGGTGGTCTCCCGAGAGAGAAGCTCTGGAACGGAGATGAGTATGAGTTCGGGTACAGCCAGCAGACACGGATACCCACCAACCAAGTATCATATCCAAATAGTTGCCAGAACAAGCGACTGCGTCGGTCACTCGCCTCCTCGCTGAGATTCCATCGGCTACTGTCAAGGTCTAGAAAACGCATTTGAATCTCAATCGTCTTGGACATGGCGGACAACACGTACGCAGACCAATCTGAGGCGGAGCTGGGTCAGCAGAATAAACCCAAACAGATATCCACCCACTCCATGTGCCAGCCGTACTGCAGTCCCGATGTAGATCCACGCCGCGCTCGAGCCCGTACCTTCCCAATCGCTCAAATCGCGATACTGCGCCATATGTATCTGGAGCCGCCATGAGCCAAAGGCGCTGGTGTGTTACAGAAGCACCACACTCACCAGAGCCTGGATGGCCGCACGCGTCGTCTCGCGAATCGGCGACGCCAGACTGAGCGCCGCACGGGACAGATAATAATACTCTTGTGCCTCGATCGAGTACGGGTGCTTGCTTGGGTCGAGGATGGCCGCAATAGCAAAGACAACGAACAGGAGGGAGAGTGCGTGGTGGTTTCTCAGGCTCTCGAAGGACCTAAATACTTGATTAATGAGAAGGAAGGGAGAAGGAGAAAAAGGGAATACGCACCCTGCACGATACACCGCGTCCAGAATCTCGTCGATCAGCTCTGTGCGTATCAGAGTCATCGACCTGGAGGGAATGTGAGATGTGCGCGGCCAAACAGAGCTGAGGTGCTCACAGATATGCCCCGTGCTCGAGGTATATGTCGCACAGCCGGATGGCTTCTGAGAGCGGCGGCAACAGATCAAATATCTCCCGCCCGAGGTCATCGTCGATAACATCTGAATCTGGGAAAGATGATTCGATTATACGCCGGGAGAGCCGCGGTGGCAGGACTGTGGGAGAAGGCTGTGTCTTGGCCAGCGCCTACACCAAATAAATCAGTATCCGATTCGGAGGGAGCATACTCTGCCTTCTTACACGGAATAGATACTAGGAGGCATGATTAGCCCACGCGTCATTTGTGAAGATGGAGACCTACTTCTGATCGCGCTGTCTGGCCGAGGAAGCTTGATTCGCCATGCAGGCCGATTGTTAGCGTCCCTACGAGGTATACTCAGATGGGGGACTATGCAGAGGTCGAAAGACGTACCAAATGCGTCAATGATGTTCTCCTCCTCTGTTCGTGTGCAGTCAGGACTGTCTTCTGTGGCGAGCGTTGATGCGGAGTTTCGGGAACCACTTGACGAAGAGGAGGTTCCTTCCGAGGAAGGAGATGGATATGGGATAGCCTTGATATGTAGTAGGTCGGTTCGCAGCAGGGGGTGCGGACGGTCTGTGACCGTCTCTTGAAGGGTGCGCAGTGCGTCTTCAAGCTCACGAATACGAGAGACCAAGTGCTCAATGCGATGGTGAAGCTCCTCGGTGTTGGCCAGAACGAGCCTAATGAGAGATTAATATCTCTGTTCGCGTCTGTAGGGACCTTCTTACCGGTTTCCTTTGCCTGGGACACGAGAGAATGAGATGAACTACTGCGTAACAGTTGTATAACATACCAGAAGTAAGCTGGCCTGTAATAATTTTAGCCTAACGCCATATTTGTAGGAGAAAACACACACCATCGGGACAGATGCTTCCACAACCTCTGCAATATTGTTGAGAGAAGCTGGCTTGAGCAAGGAGACCTCATTACCTCGATACGCATTTTCCACACGGAACCTTGAGAATTTCAGCCAAAATATCTCCACGCGAGCCACAAATACTCACAGTTTTATCACAGCGCAGCTTCAAACGGCGGCACTCTGCACAAGAAGTGGGTCTAAAACACATGAGGATGTACAATTCTCCAAGCCACCGCGACGTACACACGACCGGGTTTCTTGCGCGTCTTCTCTTCTTTATCTTTTGGAGATGAACCCATTCTCGTGGGAGGCAACGAGAGGCTTCCTATGAATGACTAGTGCCGTCCAGATCGTAAGAAAGAGTCTTGGTGATTTTGAGCGAGGCAATGGTCTGTATCACTGTATATAACAGCGTTCAAGGTAACCCGTATTCCGATGGCACAAAGCGGGGCAGCGGGGTGAAATACGAGCCTAAGTGCAGTCTTATTCACGTCGAGGAGTCGTGGTGAGATGCCGGCGGCGGTCTTCAATCAAGTTGATGGCAATGGCGAATTATGTGTCAGCCAAGAAAGTTCTCCCTGATTGCCGGCCATCGGCGCTGAGTTTGAATCTCAACAGCCAACTCATCTTAACGGAAGACCTAGTGCGCCGTCGCGCGATGACGAAGATGGGTATGTGGCGGTCGAAAAGAGACGAGATTCCTCGCGCTTAGACGTAAACTTCAACTATACTGTAAGTGCACTGGTGCGCGAAGATGGCAGAGCAAGAAGAGACACGGTCGCGCGTAAAGATGTTGATATGAATGAGATAAGGTAGGGGACACTGTACAAAACCTGTGAACGTTCCAAATATGGACAAATTCTATTAATCAATTAATTGGAGCACAACAAAAGCATTTGAGGCAAATCCCCTCCATGAATCTTTAGAAACACATCTTAGGTATGTCCCAGTCAGACGGATAGGTTCCAAAATCACAATTGAGTGAGGAGATGTCGTCGCAAAGTCGCATCAATTTTGAGGCCATCCAATTGATGGCGACTTAAATCGACAACTACATTCTCCACACTTGTCTGATTACAAATACAAGTAGTCCAGGTTGTAGCTGGCATGTATTTCTAAAGATTCATGGAAGGGATTTAGCTCAGGTGCTTCCGTTGTGCTTCAATTAATTGATTAACGGAATTTGTCCATATTTGGAACGTTCACAGGTTTTGTATGTCCCCTACCTTAAGTAATCTGGTGAGACGTGTGTCGTCGCGCATAGTTGTGAAGGAGACAACAACAAGGAGTGGACCGTCAAGCACACTAGCGCTTATGAAAAAACCTCCAAAACCTCTCGATGCATCATCGTCTGACTCGCAAGGTTGAAAGATTCTGTGAGATTCGGTGCTAGTTGTACAATTTTTCTCCTTCAGATCGATCGAATAGAATTGATTATTTGCCTATGAGTGTCGCAAAATCAGCCGCGAAGAAGGCACTGTCGTCGGTAGTTTGCAAGCGACCGCTTTGACTCGCGCCATGGAAAATCTTCTGGAATTCTAGATTGCGCACAATCTAGAGTAGAGTTTGAGTAGAGTAGAGTGAGTTGCGACAACTCCAGTAACGGACAAAACCCACTTCGTTGATATTCTCGTAAGTCTATGGTTGTCAGGGTCCAGATGCGCATAGAGGCTGAAGCTTTATTCATCTCAGCTTCAATTATGACCAGGCAATTGAGCTTGGGTTTCTGAATTCCCAGCTCCTGCAGTGTTTCGTTGAAGGCCCCGTTGGCAAAGCTCTGCCAGCGTATGAGCAATTGATTATGCCAGAGAAACTACGCCGCACAGTGTCAAATTTGAGGAGGTTCTTCTCGACGATGGAGAGCTTGAGGAAGTTTTGGGTTGCGTTTCCGAGTTGCTGCTCGGACATCTGCGGGAGAGGCCAGATGGACACGACACGGACATGATCCTTGCGGAAATTCATTGCCATGATACGAGGGTTATGTGGGATCTGGGAACATATTGCGAGGCTGTTCCATCGAATTATAAGGGTTCAAAAATTCCCAGCGGGCTATGAGCTGAACACCGATAGGTCCTGTATTCCTGTCGAACATATAAATGACTGATGAGTGCGAGAAGACCAAGCCTCGCAGAAAAAGCGAAATTGACATGTGAAGCCGCGAAAGGTCGACTCCGGCAACTGAAAAGATGATTTTAGCTGTTCCTGCCGTGAGATATAAGGCTCAGGTTGGCGAGATGAGACAGATTATCAGAAGAGAGCTTGAGAGATCCCTGTCGAGCTTCCAACTTTGTGGCCATCGCCTCGAAAGAGACTGCAGAGTACATAAGCTATGGCCATAGGGTGAGCCAAAACACTAATAGCTGACATTTATAACGGTTCTGAGGTGCTTTAACGTGGACAGGAGGACTGCATGAACTTGAACACGCCGCTCACACTCGGACTCGCAGCACTGGGTTTAAATTGGGAGTCTTGAGAAGTGGTAGTTTGCAGTCAGATAATTATCACTCTTCGATGGCTTAAACTTGTGCCACCAAGCAGCCAGACGTCCGAGGCCAGGTCGAGGTCCGGCTTGGGTCCGGCAAGTTCAAGTTCGAGGCGGCGCATCATATCAGTAACGCGTTACACTGCGTCACAATGTTTTTCGACCTCAACGTCCCGGTTCACCATCCGCAATTTTCTGCTCAAAACTCCTCCAAGAAGAGCAAGGGCAAGCAGCCGCAGCAAATCCTGGATGTTTCATACTCTCCCGCCCAGATCGGCGCCATTGACGCAAGACTCGATCTACTCGTTCATCGTGGGCTTAGTTTCGTCCTCGTTGTATACGCCTAACAAGGGGACGGACAGTGGGTTATACGGTGATAGCACTGAACCAGACTGTCCAAACTGCGGTGGTTCCCAAGTCGCATGTGAACATTCTCGAGAACCTCGTCGCACAGTTGAAGCCCCGCCCCGGCATCGTATTGCTCAAACGGCTGACCATAATTCTGGATCAGGACAGCGAGAAGGGGTTTGGTCTGGTCAGTGATCTTTCATCTGATTACGGTTGACGTCTCGGTTGTGTTTGATTGCTAATTTCTATTCAACATTCAGACTCCAGCGAACGCTGCGATTTTCAAGCCTTACGATTTGATCTCCCTGGTGCCAACTACGCTGCCGACTTTCTCACTGGCCTGCCTTTCACATAGTCAACCATCTGCGTTGACCGCCCATGTCATTTCACTTCCTCTAACTCTGCGTCTGGATTTTCGAATGAAGCACACGCTGGTGCGAACCGCCCTAAAAAACGGCGTGGTTTTCGAAATTAACTACGTCGGCGCCCTGGGCGGGGATCACGATGCCATCCTCGTCGACGCAGGCGCGGCCGAAAGCGGCGCTGCTGCCAAACGAAACTGGTGGGCAACGGCAAAGGAAGTCGCCCGCGTGACGAAGGGCAAAGGCCTGATCGTCAGCGGAGGTGTCGTAGCTGAAGCTGACTACCGCGCTCCCCGAGACGTTGCGAATCTGTAAGTAGTCTCCGCCTTTTGGTTCGTTTTCGCTAACCCTAATTTGTTTTTTTGCGCGAACAGTATCACGTTGCTGGGATTGCCGCAAGAAGTTTCCCACAGTGCATTAACCAAAGTGCCGAAATCCCTCGTCTTGCGCGCTCGTCAGTGGACATTCATCATATCATCTCTTTTCGGCCCGATGTGCTCAACAGTTGTTCAGAAACTCGGCAAACATTCCGCGCCGTCTTTTCAGAGCCTGTGCTGGTCATTCCCGAGGTAGCTGCTGGTCCTACGCCTATCGAGACCGATAGAAACACCAACCCGGACACTTTGCCTCTCGCGGACGATCGCCCACGCGGCAGCGAAAAAAAACGTCCTCGAGAGGAAGAGGGTGAGGACGCTGCTGTGACGACTCAGAAGAGCAGTACGACTGCTCTTGACCCGGTGGAAGGGACGTCCCGCAAAAAGAAGCGCAAGAAGGGAAACAACCAAGAAACGCGATGACCTGTTGTGTTTAGCATTATCTGCATACTTACATTTGTTGGTTCTCTTTGAGTCTGAACGAAATGGTTCTCCTTTCGAAATCAATTTGAGATGAAAATGGTGTTCGGCCGATGACCAGAAGGTGGTAGTACCTACGTATACAACCCGGCATGTTCTGAAAAGGACCGCGCTGGTATACTTGATCGGGATCATGATGACAAACACCTCTTTCCTTCCTTCCTCATCTACAATGGCCGCTGGCGATGCGGAGCCTAAACCAAAGAGGAGACGACTTCGAGGGGCGTGCGATATCTGCAGAAAACAAAAGGCTCGTTGTAGGTTTACAGGATTTGGCCTCGTTCTCCGCGTACAGACCATGCATGTCCAGGCAACAGTGCGGAGATGCCCGGGGGCGTTTGCTCCAATTGTATCGCATTTGGCTCAGTGTGCAGTCGCGCTCAGTCATCCAAAGTAACTATTGCAGTCCTGCTGTTTATTCCCTGCGTTAACTTTGCCGTGCAGGCCGAAGATTCGAAGTTTGTTTCTCTTTGATCCCGCTTTCGTTTCCCATTGATCAGCAACTTCGTGTCTCGGCAGTAATCTGAGCAATGTGGGTTATTCTGCAATCTAATGGTTAACTGACGGAATCCTGTAGAAATCTCGAACAGCGCAAGAGCACGTCACATATATTCTCTCAGGATCAAAGGAGTATCTCTCAGGCGACCCTCCAGTAGTGTATCAAATCCTCGTCGCGGTCTCGCAGTACGCCCGAAGACTCGAGGAAGCTTTGGCAGCCACCACGGCGGCTCGGTCTCTCAGTGTTCCACCCTCTCTTGGCGTTCAGCCGTTTCCGCCCCCCTACTCGCACGGCGAGACAGATACCGAGACAGACAACGAGTCGGACGATGGCCTTCTCGTCGATTCCACTCTTCCGGAGTCGTTACAGCAGGTTACGCGCGACATTGCTACCAACCGCTTTTACGGAAAGTCGAGCAATATACATCTCATACGCGCCTTCCTGGCTGCGAAAATGGAGGCGACCGGTGACAGTTTCTTGATAAACCAAAGGCCCGAATTCTGGAACGTCCGACCCGTCAGCGAACACAGCTATATCCTCTGATTTTATCCTGAATCCTTACTCGTCGCACAGTGGGAACTGACCACGGAGATTTTTCTGCCCCAGCTGTTTCCAGAACCGCAGCTGTTGATGACGCTGATCGACTTGTTTTTTTCCGAAGTGAACATCCTAATTTACGTGCTGCACGAGATCACATTCCGACGTGCAGTGGCCGCCGGGTTGCACTTGCACGACCAGGGGTTCGGTGCCGTAGTGCTCGCTGTCTGCGCCCTTGGAGCGAAATATTCCGACGATAGCCGCGTGTTTTTGGAGCACTCCGATTCCGAGCACACTGCCGGATGGGTGTGGTTCCGACAAGTCCGAGTGGTCCCACCATCACTCGTCGCTTCTCCGTCTTTGTACGAGATACAGCTTATTTTGGTGGGCATTCTCCGGTTTTTTTTTAAGGTGGCGCACTCTTACGGGCCCTTTTGATAGCTGGGTATCTTGTACTTGGCGAGTGCGTCTACCCCGGAAGAAAGCTGGGCATTGGTTGGGCTTGGGCTCCGAATGGCATACGATCTCGGGGCGCATAGCCGAGTCAGAGCGAACCACAAAAACAACATAGAGGCGGAGCTGTATAAGAGAGTCTTCCTGATACTTCTCTGTTCGGATGTGATAATGAGTTCGCTGCTGGGAAGACCGAGAGCCACCCAACTCCGCGAGTACGTCGTCCTTGTATATATTCCCATTATCTAATGCATAGGAATCAACAGACTCGACCTCGACTTGCCGGTGGCTCTTGAAGGGGAACCGCCAATTGTTGTGATTTACGCGTCGCTGCTTATCAAGTTAATGGACATTTGGGGCCGGATTCAGGATGCCATTGTTTGTTTGTGACGCCCGCCCTTGTTTCTTTCCTGACTTTTTTGTCCGCAGTATCCAGTCAAACGTAAAGACCAAAACTACCAGGAAATTGTCGCAGAACTTGAGTGCGTCCTCGTCGTTTTCAGCGTTTTGTCTGTCTCAATTACAGCCAAGCTCTGCGCTCAACGAATGGGTTGACTCGGTACCCGAGCAATGTGCGCATTCCAAAATTCAACTTTGCTTGGTCCCAAATCCTAAACCTCCTACAGTGCGATGGGATCCTAACCAACGTGATTTGACCACTATGAATCAGTCTGCGTGCCTATATGCAACTTACTACGTATGCCTCGTTGTCTCGCCGTCAATTCTTTCGCTGATTGATGGTTGAAGCATGGTATTCCGTTTGTCTCTCAACCACTTGATCAGCACTTTATTTCAACACAGTTCAGATAATTTTGCATCGTCCATTTATTCCGTCGCCAGGAAGTCACGTCTCCCTATCCTCGATTACGTTTCCGTCACTCGCTATCGCCGCAAACGCAGCGCGCTCATGCGCACATGTGATGCACGTCCAGTCAAAGCGAGCCAGGGGACCGCTGTACAATCCCCAGATCATCGTACTGTGTTCGATCCCACGTCTTCGGCCAGAACTAACTTTGTCTTAGTCCTCCATCTTCGACTCCGCCACAGTTTTGCTCTTGAATGTCTTCCATAATTCGCGACCATCTGCAGACCCAAGCGTGGAGAGATGTGTGGACGTTTTGAAGGCGTACGAGCGTCGGTACGTCGAGGGCTCTTGCGTGCCACTTCCTGAAGTTCTAAACAGTCGCAGATGGCAGGTAGCTGGCCGGAGCAGGTGATGCTTTCAACTCAGTTCTTGTTTGTTTTCGCTAATTTGGTTCCAGGGACATTCTGGCGGGGATGCTTGCGGGAACCGCGCCGTCCACGATGCCCCCCTCGATGAAGCGCCCACGAAGCCCGGAGGATGTTACGTCAACAATTGCGGTGACCCGTGATATCGAACAACTTCAGGTGCAGGAGATTGAGCGTCTACTTTTTCTACCGCTGCACAGTGAAGCTTTGGGGCGGTTGCCTGTACACGACTTTGATTCGATCTTCCACTCTGATGCATTTCTGGAAACGGAAACTGGAAATCCTGAACCAGATCATCGTTTCTCAACTTCGCTGGAGGCGCCTTTCCCAGACAGTCGTTTGGAGAATGCGGCGCTGTTCGAAAACACGTATGTTGCCCATCAGAGGTCGATTCAGTTGATAATTTCTCCTTCAGCTGGAACGAGTGGAGCACGTACATCGCAAACGGTCCGAATTGATTTACTGATTTATCATGCTCAAGTGTTTTCGTTTTTCGAAAAAACAACCACTGTTCAATAAATTGATCCCTTACTACTTAGAAGTGGACGGATTTTTTTGACTGATCCAGATTCAGATTGTCGCACAGCCATATTAACATTCACCGGCCGTTGGATTCTCTGTGTGACCTTCCCAGGTACAGAATGATGAAACTATAGGTATGATGGCAGAGACTGGCATAGTGTATGCCATACAATCACCGCAGCGATTCCCTCCATCTATTGCCTTTATCTATTCAATGTAACCCTTGCCTTCTACCATAATCCTTCACTGAACTTAAGTCAAAACTACTGGAAACCACATCCACACAATTTCTGTGGAAAGAGTTTCTTGAGTAATTGAGTGCAGCACTTTGGTGTATACAAAGCCTGCAAAGCTCATGTGGAAAGGTTCCCCTCGAAGTAGTCTGTTGTTTACTGCGGGGCTCTGATTGTAGTAAAAAGCTTATTACATAAGTAATTGCGGAGTTTGAAACTCACTCTATTCGCACTATTGACGACGTGTTTTCTCGCTCATCTCTCGAGAAAATCCCTCACCGCTTTCACTTATACGTGCCACAGACCTCTGGGATGCCCCCTGAAACAAATGTGAAGCTGAAAATTGGTGCACTGATTCACCGAAGCTATTGAGAACGTGCATCACTAAAGTGAGCTGCTCAAGTTTGGGATTCAATTATGTATGTCTAATACATGTACGCTATACATGTACAATCGGGCATTGAGGGCATGGAGGTCAACACAGAGGTCATGTGTGGAGGTCATGTGTGGAGATTGTGCGTGGAGATCATGTGAGGAGGTTGAGTGAGGGCAAGGCCCACAGCGGGTGGGCGCAGTGGATATGCGCGGTGGATGGGCACAGTGGATGGGCACAGTAGATGTGCGTGGAGGTTGTGTGCGGAGGTTGTGTGTGGAGATCGTGCAAGGAGGTTGTCCGTGGAGGTTGGGTGCAGAGGTTGGGTGAGGTGGCACACCACCAGCGGCTCCGGGTGGACTTCTTCATCGTCCCTAATGGGTGGGAGCAGCACAAACAGGTGGTGCACCGGTCTTGGTTATGAGTAAGTTGGTCAGGTGTTTGAGACTTTGCACAAGGAGGTTGCACGAGGGCGAGAAAATGTCGGCACTTTTAAAAAAATGTGAGATAAAAATATAAAAGGAGGCTGCACCTCTTCTCCCAGTCCCTGGTACTCCTCCTACAGACCTCTCTCTCCTGTCCCGTGAGTGCTTGAACCGCGGCGAGGGCATACAGGGTTGCGGGAGCTGGAGGGCGGTGGTGGGAGGGAACAACATGGCAACCGGCCCGTGACCGGAGCGTGGAGCCGCGTCGGCCGAATGCAGGGATACCCTTTGGGAAAGCAACACATTAAAAGGATTAAGAGAAGCACCAGAGCAATCAAGCCATGGGGAAGTGTGGAAGGATCAACTGCAGGAAAACATCGGCAAGAAAATGTGCAGGCAACTTTGAAAGAGTACAGAAATTATCCAAAGGTAATGAGTGGGCTGAATGCCTGTGACGATTGTGTGGGCGGTCTCACTGAATATACTGTAGTATTTCATTCAATTTGTATGGTCACATGTCACACGGCCAAAAATCTACGAAAATTTTCGTAAGTCACTCAGTCACAGAGGCGATTTTGGGCTTAGCTGACCTTGCCGAGCTTTGCCGAGCGCTGCCGGCGGATCAAACTCCCTAAAGGGGACCGGTTACGAAAGGTTCAATTTGTATGATGGTGTCACACCCCAAACCGCCTTACGAAACCGGTTACGAATGGTTCAATTTGTATGATGGTGTCACACCCCAAACCGCCTTACGAATTGAACGAAATACCACAGTAATCTCTCCACGTGCGCTCTCTGCCATCAATATGATGGCAGACTATGGCATACTATGGCATACTCTGCCATCATACTTACTATAGTTTCATCGTTCTCCCCAAGTACCCCGAGATGACCGAGAAGTCAAGTTGGCTTTGGTTGAATTCGGGACTTCAATCGGCTGGTTCCGGACGTAGCTCCATATGCGTTCCGAACTACACAAGGTTTCCCAAGACAAAAAGAGAGGCGATGTTGGTGCTGTTATCTCTCAATACAACGCGAGCGCAGCCAAAGCGTTGGGTCAAGATTTATGAATGTTACATTGTAGTACATAGCCAATGTCGCTGATGAGCAGGTATTTGGGAACTCTACCTATCGTAGACAATGTTTACGCTCATTGATACGGCTGTTCATATCCCGCGTGGCTACTCCAATCCTCCCAGCTGGATAATGGCGGTAAACAATAAAAGTGGAACATATAGAGGCACATAACCCACCTGTACGCAGCCGTAGGGATGGTGGGCGGAACGTAACCCGACTCCTCAAAACCTGGAGTAAATATCCGTCATCAAGCTTGAGGTGTCAGAGTTGCGAACGAGAAATCGCACCGTTTACGTACGCCCCATCTAACGGTAAGAACGCAAGCCCAGATGAGCTGTTATTGCTGGACTGCGGAGACGGCGTCTGAAGCGGATCGAAACTGAACTGGAAATCAAAGTCGAACGAGTCGTAAATCGGTCTATTACCGAGCTCTTGAGTATATAACGGGAGAGAGAAAAGATGGTCTGTTTGCTGGATGCTGAGCTCCAGATCCTCGAGCTGCTGGACGGCAGTTGTTGCTGTTGGAAGGTGGGCATGAACATCATCATCATCCCCAGGGTCATCTGGAATTCGTCGTTTCAATGACGCTTGAGGCAAGTTCGCGAGAGGGGTGCTCCCACTGGCCCGATTGAGCATCTCGGTGATCATGTCACTACAGCGAAGTTTGAGTATTCTCCGACATCGAGGCAAATTTGGTTACCATTTCCGACCAGCGGCTGGATAGCTTTGATGTTAAATCAGATTACACGTGGAGGTTATTGAATTCTTGACGACTTACCGACTCTCGTACAAATGCAAAACGTCCACACATTTCTTGATGTCGGCCACGGCGCGGATGATATCGGAAGACGATCTCTGCTGGCGATTGCCCCATACATTCAGCAGTAATATCAGCGCAGAATCGGACAGCGCGGTCTAATATTTCCTGCATGAGTGGTATCCAAAAATGGCGGAGACGAAGCTACTAATGCATGCGGATGGTGTAAAATATCGCCAGTACGCCTTGACTGCACTTCCATCACATGGCCGCACGACCGCGCGGCGTTGGCTACGATGGCGAGTGACGGGAAGGTCCACTAGAATATCCAGATTTTAATGAGTGAAGCTGGGACGAGGGTAAAGTATTGTACGAACATCAGCGGGGGTCTCTCCTGGAGCTGCAATAAACGGGCGATGTATGAGTATCTGAACTGTAGAGAAAATTAGTGTGAACCCTGAACTTGTAAGCGAACCAAAAACCATGATAATACATCATATATCTAGGTGTCGCAGTCAGTACACGGCAACAGAACGATACGCCCTTGGTAGCTTACAAGGAAGCCGATTGGTTGAGCCAAATTCCTTCCCGATTCGAATTCCATCGCACTGGGTTGACTGAGGGTTGAAGTGTGGTGAGGGAAGGAGATGCACCTACAATGGCTAGGAATCGAATCTACCCATTTGTTAAGAGCCGAGCTGCAGTAGATTAGCCCGAACGAGAAAGATGAATACATAATATTGAACATACTCCAACTCAACAACAATGGTGGGCTCGCGTTCTTTCTGTCTCTTGACCCCATACTGCGGATGGTGAGTTAGAAACATATTATGCCCAAAAGAAAATGATCATCTACAATGGAACAGTGAGCGCGATTGAATATCACCATCAACTTGAGATACGAAGTCATGTACGCGGCCAGCGCCGGCTTGTCGGTGGGTTGTTGGAAACAGTAAGGCTCGTTCCACCAATCGTCGTCACACTCTGAAGGCAGATCAACATCGTAGTCCTCAGTCGTTGTGACGGTCGGTCTTCCCAGCACGGAGTTGAGTAGGGTATCCTGAACAAAACGGTTAGCCCGACAATTTTCGGAAATGCGGCGCGAACCATTGCGAATAGAACCCAGAATACGCGCTTCAGCAGCTCTCTATACGTTCTGGAACCCGCGACATAACGACTGCGTCGATGGGCACCCATTTCTTGGGCTATCCGAATCCCGAGACCGGATAAAATCCAGGAGGCTCTGATATCAGAGGTCGAGACAAATAGCACCGATAGCTAAGCGGCACCTGTTAGAGGGTTGGAATTGTCGAAGAAACGAGCCTCACAGAAATTAGTTGCAAGTTATATAGCGTACGGAATTGCGAGTTTGTGGTATGGGGTAAGGCAAGCAATTGAAGAGGCTTCGCCTGCGAAAAGAATTTCCAACCAGCACTGTGCAAAGGGGCATCGGGCGCCATCAATACTCTTGGGTCGTCCGATAGTCTGTCGTTAAGGTGTTAATCCCCGGACGGAAGAGGGGACGAGACCGATAACCTTGACGCAACAGCACAGACCGCCAGAACCAAAGCGCCGAAGTGAGGATCGCACAAATGTTCGCCGTCTGCGACCGAGGCCCGGAAGGTTGGGGAATGCAAAAGAAATAGGATCGGATTAATATGACGGAAGTAGATGTCGATGAGACTTTGAAGAAGATCATTCTCGGGAAAGACTAGCGGACGCGGAGGTTCGGGAGCTGGGTGCCACTGCGAATCAATATATCAGACTTTGCGAAAACAGGGTGAGTTTGAGCCAACCGGCCGAACAACCCAGAACTCGGGCCTTTGGGCGCCGAATGTGTGGGAATCTCCCAGGTTATCGACACCCTGCATAGCTGTCTTAATGAAGTTCATGTTACTCGACTTGCCAAAAAATCGATAATTCTCATCGACTCCAGAACCGGGGGGATGGAGAGCAAGCCGACTCATTGGTTCCATAACGCCTGCCTCGACAAAAACACCGTCGTCGTCGCCGGCGTCGGCGTCAGCGGACAATTGGGCTGCTTGCTGTGAATCCGCCGATTCATCATCTTGGGAATCCCCGAAGGGTGCGGGTAATAAATCCAGCGACGTCGATGAGGACACCGCCAAGAGTTCTTCCAGGTTTCGAGCGTATTTTGCGATGTCGACCAGAATTTGATACAGTACGGTCGGGTGATTGGAAGGGACATAGACTGTCGTTTGAGACAGGATTGCGGCAACATGTTCGCGGGAGTTTTTGTAGTTTAAAGAAGAGCTGTTGCTGTCCTGCATAAAACAATCAAGGAGAGTAGAATGAAGGTGTAAGGGTGTCTTTTTCACCTTTGAGAGGTAGAAATGTGTGCAATTTGTGTTGAACCTTAGGTGTGTCAGTCTGGAGGTAAAACTTGAATGCGGAACGGAATCCACGTTATACAGTTCGTGCATTTGTTGCCTGGCATTTCCGAGCTATCGCCTGGAAGACTGTCAGTGGTTGTATCGACTGCGACGCCGAGAAAACCTGCATCCGGCTAGAAATCTGAGGTCAAAAGGGGATCAGCACCGTGCCTATTCACACACATACTTTTCTTTTTCTTGCAGGCGTCACACGCCCCTTGCAACCTTCTCTTTTTGGGTGGCACTGGGCCACCTGAGGACGCAGTCGAGTCTGGCATGGGAGAAGCTCTGAGTCGTGAAAATCTCAAGGGGGACTCGGGATTCGAAAGAAGTAGAAGTACGAGAACAAGGCCATAAGGTCAGACCGTCTTGTGAATGTGAAAGTCCGAAAGCAGCCGAAAGCCGTGAGGCGTCGGAACAATCGGATATGGAAGGGTCCGGCCATTCCCGACTTTCCTTTTGCCCCCATGCGCTCGCAGATAATCTCCAGCGTCCTTCGCGCCTCAGTGCGGCCCGCCGTCGCCCGCCGCGCTCTCCCCGTTGTCGCCCACCGCGCATATAGCGACCACCCACAGGAGACGTTCGAGTCCTTCACCCAGCGCTACGTGGAATTCTTCAATCAGGCAGAAGACGTCTTTGAGGTCCAGCGCGGGCTCAACAACTGCTTCGCTCACGATCTCGTCCCCGCTCCATCTGGTGCGCGTGCCGTCGAGTCCCTTAGCGAACCCCGCCGTCTAACACACTGTTTCAGTCATTGAAGCCGCCGTACGTGCATCGAGGCGGGTGGACGACTTTGCGACCGCTGTGCGCATCTTCAACGGCGTCAAGGTCAAGGTCGAGAACAAGAAGCAGTACAAGGACTACGTAGAGGAGCTGAAGGGCCTCCGGGAGGAACTTGGTGTGTTTGGCGCTCTCAGAGCTTTGTCGGTTCTGACCCTCGCTGCCTTCAGGCATAACGTTAGAAGAAGAACTCTACCCAGACTGGGAGAAGTAAATCGATATATATACAGTCCGTTCTGTCGTCGTGCCCTTCACCATTCGCCGGCTGATTTATTTTCCAGACCGCCGCCAATTGCGCCGCAGCCAAAACGACGACCACCTCGGTTGTTATTATATCACTTTTTAACACCGTCTAGATATACGGACCCTCGTCCTTGTATTCTTCACAATACATCGCATTGCGGCAGCTATTGGCCAATGTCTCCGTCTAAGGCCGCGCACTACTGATCGAAGTCAGTCTGGGCCTGTCTGGTCCTTGACCCACATTTTGGCCGTGTCCTACTTGAAAGTCGCGATGATTTTCGAGACAATATTATTCTCTCCGGCTTTACAAGAGCCACGCCCCGCGCGTCATCGTGGACGCAGACAATCTCAGCCATGACTAGTCCACTAACCCGACGCTCCTCCACGATTGCGCCCCCGGATCACGTAAACCAGGATACTGCCTCGACAGGTCCACTACCCCCTCACCGTCGATAACCCCGTTAACTCTGAACCAACGCTGCAATGATTAGACAGGCTGCCATCCCGCTGCTCAAGTGAGATGGCTACAAGGTCAAATTATCAAGTTATCCTGTCCGAAAAGCTCGACTCCATGCATGTTCGCTGTCACAGATAACTCCGCGTCACTGACGACACCTGTTGGCTGTTGAAGCCTTGCGCTACGTATGTTCGATGTCCTTGCTGATTTGACACTGCTTGCACGTTTTGTTTAGATGTTTGATTGTAGGCCGGTGAATTTTTGGAACCCGTCGTTCATGCTCTACCTACCTACCTAGAGTGAGACTTGCTGAACAACAATTTTCCACTGGCCTCCGCTGAATCTTCTTGGACGCCTACTTACGGTTTAAATATTGGATCTCGACCATGACCGCGGATGAAGCCATCCGCACGGTTGACTGTACCAACTGTACCCTCGTATATCGTTGGCGTTGAATTCAGGACTCAATCTGAGTAACTCTACGAATTCACGTCGTATGTGGTGAGGTATGATATGAAGGTTACAATGGCTTTCATGTGTGCGAGCCCTGTATCAATACGAGTGACCACGCCAGTCTTCCCAGCTGTAGATCCCGTTGTCAATATTCGACGCCAAAAATATGCGGATAAATAAATACCTACCTGTATGCACCGTTGAACTGCTGGGAATCATCGCCAGACGCAGGTTGCATAAGATCTAATGCATGGTTCAGTATCGACGGGCTTAGCAGAGCAGCAAACCCACCGGTGGCGTAGGCTGGACCGGGCGGGGCGAATACAAAGTCAGAGCCGGAGGTGGAAGCCGGCTCATGATGCGGGTCGAAATTGAACTGGAAATCGCCAAGTTCCACAGTGTACAACGGCAGAGAGAAGAGATGGTCGGTTTCCTTGATGGAGAGCTCCAACTCCTCGAGCTGTTGGGCAGCGCTTGTCGCTGGAAGACGTTTGTTCGAGCTCACACTATCATTATCGACGTCCTCGGGAACGGGACGTTTCAACAGTGGGTTCGCGCTGTGTGGGGTGTTCCCACTGCCTCGGTTGAGTATCTCTGTGATTATATCGCTGCAACAAACCCCCGTCAGCGTTTTCAACCGTGCAGGGGAATTTGCGGTTACCGTTTACGACCAGCCATTGGGTATCTGTTTTTTTTTTTTAAAAAAAAAAGGAAAAAGGAAAGTGAGATCGAAGTTGGCGGCGTCATCCGGCCAGGCTACGTACCGCTTCTCGTACAACTGCAAAACGTCCACGCACTTCTTGATATCGGTGACAGCGCGCGTGGTCTCGGAAGGCAGCAGTCTCGCGCGCCGCCCGCCCCAGACGTTCAGCAACAATATCACTGCAGAGTCAAACAGTGCAGTCTACATATTTCCTACGTCAACAGCTGCGATTGCGATATCTCAGGAAGAACGATGGACGAAAGAAACTTACGACAGTATGCGGCTGATGTAGCACATCACCGACACGCTTGGAATGCATGTCCAAGACGTGTCCCACTGATCGCGCGGAATTGGCGCAGATGGCAAGCGAGGGGAAAGTCGACTGGGTCGTGAAAATCTTCAGCGAGAGTGACCGTACATAGAATGCACTGACTGACACTGAGAGAGGTCTCCCCAGGAGGGGGGATAAACGGCCGATGTATCAGCATCTGAACTGTAGAGGGAATGAGTCTCCCATCGAGGGTGAATAGAAAGAAGGAAACGACCGTAATAGTAAGTAACATATCTGAGTGATGCATTCAGTCAGCGAGAATGAGGCAGAGCATTTTGACTTACAGCGAAGCAGACTGCTCGAGAAAAACGCCTTCGAGATTCGGATCCCATCGAACTGATTTGGGTGAGCGTCCAAACAAGTGGCGGAGCCAGTTTACGTACGATGACTAGGGATTGAATCCACCCAACCATTGAGAGCCGAACTTGGGGACCGGATTAGTAGAAAGAGTGGCAAGTACATAAATGAGTGGCATACTCCAGCTCAGCAACGATGGTCGGTTCGCGTTCTTTCTGTCTCTTGACGCCATACTAAGGGTGCCGCATTAGAATACGACTCGACCTACGGGGAAAATAAAGTTCACGAGAGCACGTTGCATGCGTGAATAAATCGCCATCAGCTTCAAATACGAAATCATGTAGGCAGTTTGCGCTGGGACGCCCGCCGGTTGCTGAAAACAGTAGGGTTCAGTCCAGTAGTCGTCATCGCACTGGGTTGGCAGATCAACATCATAATCCTCGCTCGTAGTGACAGTTGGTCTGCCCAGCAGCGAGTTCAATACGGTGTCCTTGAAACCAGGGTCAGCCGGAGATTTCTTTTCACGGCTGTAAGACGAACCAATGCGGTGAAAGCCCAGAACGAGCGTTTCAACAACTCTCCCTCTGCTCTGGAGCCTGTGTTATACCGACTACGGCGGTGAGCGCCCATTTCTTGAGCGATGCGGAGTCCGAGGCCTGAAAGGGTCCAGCATGAACGCCCATTCATCGTCCCCGCAAGAAAGATGACGGAAAGCTGAGCCCCATTGGATCAGATGTCGGAGCACCCAAGGAAGAGACCTTACACAAATCAGCTGCAGTCTATAAATCCACCGGAAATTCGAGGTTTGCAGGGAGAGTTCGAATGCGAGGGGTTGTATTTGCGAAAAGAACTTCCAACCGGCGGTGTGCAGCGTGGCATCGCTCGTCAACAGGACTCTCGGATCGTTTGAAATCCTGGTTCAAACTTAAAGTCAAAAACGAAGGAGGAGGGGGAGGGAGGAGATGATTACCTTGAAGCAAGCGCGCAGACGACCAAAACAACGGCACCGAAATGAGGGTCACATAAATGCTCCCTATCTGCGACTGAAGCACGGAAAGTTGGGGAATGCAAAAGAAAGAGGAGCGGATTAATTCGTTGAAAGTAAATGTCGATAAGATTTTGCAGAAGGTCATCGTCAGGGAAGGTCTGTGAAGGAATAATTTCCGGCGTGGGGTGTTGCCACTAGAAATATATCAATCTCAAGTGAGTCAACTGAGATAAATTCCGAACTGACGGGATGAGTAACCCAGAACTCGGGTCTTTGTGCGTCGAACGTGTATGCTCCACCTGCGTACTCCAAGGCCTCCTTGATAAAGTTCATAGTGCTGGACTTGCCGAAAAATCGATAATGCTCGTCGGCTCTGGAAATGGGAACACGGAGAGCAAGGCGTCGGAGTGGATCCGTGATATTTGCATGCACAAGAACACCGTCGTTGGAGGCATCTTCCAAGTAGTCTGTGGTTTCATCAGCGTCTGGGGAGGCTGACGGCTCCGACAATAAGTCCAGTGATGTAGATGAGACCGCCAAAAGTTCCTCGAGGTTCCGAGCGTATTTTGCGACGTCGACAAGAATTTGGTATAACACAGCCGGGTCGTTGGAAGGGACATAGGCTGTCGTTTGTGACAGAATCGCGGCGACATGTTCCCGACAATTTTTGTAGTTCAATGAGGAGCTACTGTCCTGTTATAAAATGAATGAAGTAGAGACGAGGATGGTAAACGAGCCCACGCGCCTTTGAAATGTAGAGATTTGTACAGTGACTTTTGAAAAACACACAATTTGAACATTTGTCACCAGGAGCCATTTCTGATCTATCGCCTGCAAAAAGGTCATTTCACAGGATTGATTCCAGCACCGATGAGATCTACATCGTATCTTCTTCTTTCGGCAAATATCGCACGCTCCTTGTAGTCTTTTCCGCTTGTTGGGTGCTTTTTCCGAGAGCGACATGACAATCTGAAGACAAGTGCTGATTCATGATGAGTGCCGTTGATGGCCGCCGGTGACTGCCGGAAAATCATGTCCCAAGCTTGGTTGATTTTCTCTTCGTCAACATTGAACTGCTCCCTGGGTTCAACGTGAAGCAGCCCGAATATTCGAACATATCCTACTTCCAACTTTGGAGCCCAATTTAGAACGTCAATCATCGCTGGCAATCACGGAAGGAAAGTGCTCCCATGTCTTACCCCACATTGCAATGCATGCCAAAGTTGTACCAATTCAAAGTCGGCATTGTACACATTGCTAATAGATTGACACCTCAGCATGACAGGAACCAGATCTCGAGATCTAACAAGATGCACTGATGCACTGGTCGGGACGAAAATCCTTCCGTATGGCCGCACAGCCTCGGACGAAAATCTTTCCGTGGAACACCGCCTCACATTTGGTGAACCTGAGTAAGTACAGCACGGCCCGTAGTTAGCGACGGGTCTCTCACAGGCTCTCACCCGCCTCTCTCGCAGACCCCACCGCCGGACTCCATTCTTCTTGGTTACCGTGAAGCGCCAGCGCTATCCATGTATCCGGCGCGACTTACCCCGGTCATCTATCCAAGATGGATGGGCGATGTCCGCAATGTCTGCGCGGTGAATTTGAAAAAGGTGCGTACGGAATGTATGATTTTTTGTTCGCACGAAATTAAACGATCCTTTGGCATGAATATTGTTGCTTGGACATGTTGTGATCAGGTGCGTCCCTGGCCGCTTGAATCTCCTCCGACCCTTTAAAATTGCGTTCAGCACGTCGTCCATGAACTTCCCTGAGCTTCCGCTGCGATGTTCCGATTTGCCGTGCCCTGCCGTGCCCAACTCGACATTAATCCGTCTGTGTTGTAGGCTGTGTTCTGATGAGATGACGGCACGGAGGACGGACCCGAAAGCTTTCCGTTCATCTGTCCTGTCTCTGTCCCCCGCTCGGTTATCACGGACGAGAACCATTATCGGGCTATGCAGGCTAATTAAGCTTGCCAGGACCAGGATCCACAAGTCCGGCCGCATATGGTCATGAACGCTTATATCCCAATTTAGAAGGTCCTGCTTGACGGCATCAAGGCGACCAGCTAGGCCTTGCAGATCCTCACCAATTGGGTTCCGAGAGAAGAGCCTTGCAGTTGATTTACATATCGCTGATAATCGCGTACATTAATATTTCGACCCTCAGGTTTCATTCGAAAGTTCTGGCGGCTCCCAGTTCCAATTTCCCTCGATCCAGCCATCGTTGTACGAGGATAACACAGGGGCTCCACCCTCAAGTTTTCCGCAAAGAATCGTAGGCTGACAACACCTGGCGACGTAATTCGTTTACGCTTTCGGATGAAAATAATGGAACCGTTACAGATACCATTGTTGTTCTTCCGCGATGCGCTCAAACTAGGTACGACATCTACATATATCCACGACCGATTGGAGCTCGGGCGAATGAGTTGAACGATCATCCGCCCCCGATTTCAAGAACTTGGCTGGTTTCCGACGCTCCACGCTGTGCGCGCTGATGGCATGTACGCCGTACGAGCGCCGGCTCACAACCCCGCCGTTCATTTCCGATCGGTTATTGTCAAGAACCATTGTACGACTATTCTGGCCTTCTTCGCTTGCCCGTGAACGATGCCAGTTAATATTCTCAGGGTATATGTTGGGTGGGCAACGCATCATTACCGCTGAGTCATTTAAATCACTTCTTCCTTTACATGCGCGCACTGAGCGTGGATCTCTGGGCGCTCTTCGCAACCCATCAAACAGGGAACTTGTCCGCGGGCAACCCCCGTCCCCCTCCACACGCCCGGATTTTGAACCGATGGTTAATTTTGATTGTCTCTTCACAGCCGGTGCGATTGTTACGATGAACGTTTGTCTGTCTTGACGATGGCCGCCTCTGCATTGGGTACTCGAATCTTATTCGAGGTGAACTCAATTTCCAGCCTTGGCTTCATCATGTTTGATCAGTTGCCGACGGACTGCTAATTTTGTTAGGGGCCGGGCACCGACTCTATTCTCGGGGTCTATTTTTCGGACGAGGCGCCAGGTGGGTCCATACTTGTCCACACGGAGAAAATTCTCTCCCGTACCCCACGTAAGTTCTGAGAGATTTTAGGAATCCTGTCAGGACGGGATTCGCCTCCGATGTAAATTCATCAATCCTTCGTCCGTTGACAGCGACATTCTAGATTTCGGGATCGCCCATCGAAGGAGGAACTTGAAGGCCGATCCCAATTTTACCGTACCGAAGCGCAAAGCACTGCATCGCCAGCTGGCAGCAGTGCCTCCGCTCGAGTTGATGACATGAAGATTGATGAGATTGATGATCGAAGCGTGGTATGGCCAAATGGGAACTCGTCCTCCCGCCCTCCGCCTGTTGGGCGGGGACCAAGCGGGGACTATTCCACTTGGTTGGAGGCGACATACTAAGTGAAAATCCCAGCTGCAGACTTCTTTGCCTTCGGGTCCACTGTCCGGTGCATGCGGAGGATCATAGCGCTGGCGTCGGTCATTCTAGTTTGCCAGCGCAGACGGTGAACTCAGGGTATTGGTTGCTGCCCGTACTGCCGCTGCCAGCGAAGAGCTCCACATATGGGCATGACGTGAGATAAAGCCGGGCAGTCGGTGTACCGATGGGCACAGCATGCGCCCCAGATCATGATGCTGTGTTCGGCAAGGTACCGCCCCATTCAAAGTATAAAGCACTGACCGACTCATTTGGACATCCATCGCAGTCATTGCATCTCATTCCACAGCTCCGACTCCTCTTCTAGAAGGCCTCCGCAGAAGGTTTCGCTGAACACAATTGACTCACTCCCGAAACACGATCGAAACTTAAACGCCCCGATGTCGAATATGTACACCTACCCACAGCAGCTCGACTATTCTATGCAGGGCGTCAACGCTGGGTACTACCAGCAGTCTGGCCACTACTCTGCCGGGAACTCGCCCTCGTCCCCCTCACACCCCCTGTCGATGGTCGGCCCTGCGCGGACCCACCCCTCCATTGCCATCCGGAAACGGTATCCTGACGGCATGGTCCCCATCTCGGACGCACCCACGCAGCCCCGGACATACTCCACCCCGTCCATGACCTCGAAGAAGGAGATCCCCGCCTTCTTTGCCAGCCGGCGGTCACTATCGCAGCCCTCAGACGAGGAGGAGGACGAGCTCACGGAGGAGCCGTTAGCCCCCAACGCCACCGACCAGGAGAAGATCGAGTACAAGCGGCGGCAGAATACGCTCGCGGCTCGTCGCAGCCGCAAGCGCAAATTAATGCACCAGCAGCAGCTGGAGGAGGCGGTTGATCGGTTAACGCGGGAGAAGGAGATCTGGAAAACACGGGCGCTGACACTCAGCAACCTCCTCCGGAGTCATGGAATCACTTGCCCCGACTTCCACGACTGATCGCTCGACGCCTGCTCCTCCTCGTGCATCCTCCACCGACCTCCCATACACTGTATTGTAGTCACGGACCCCATACGCTGTCCCACCTTTCACCCGTGCGCCGACGTCCGACATGTGCGTTCATCCTGTTCTCTCCTCCGCTCTCGAACTTTATTGACTCTTCCGCTCTTCTTTCCTCAGACTCGACAGCCTTGTGCATATACGATATGTTAAAGCCGAGACCTCGTGCCAACACAGGCTAAAAACACCCCACCATCTTCGAATTTCTCGAGTCGCTCACCGACGAAAATTACGTATATACTTATTGTTGTCTCCATTAGCTACATCTGCATCCCCTCATCTGTATTTACTATCTGCATATCAACTTGGGTTCCATCTGGTTTTATAACTGGCGTGAAGGGAGCGAACTGCAGGTACATTATATTTTCTCAACGAGGCCGTCGGGACCGACGCCTCTAGCTCCGCGGATAAATGAATAATGGGCCACAGCCGTCGGGCGGGACTCGGACTCGAGGCGCGACACCGCACACTGCCGAATTTGTATCTCAAATTAATTAAAAAGGGCCCTGTTCCGTGGGCTATATAAGCACGGACTCGTTCGGGCCTGTCAAGGCCCGCTACACATAGACACGGTGCCAGAAATAGATTAAATAGATGAGGTATGCGCACCAAAACTGGGGAAATCTTACACTCGGAGGCCCTGTCTATGTGAGAGCTTTAACGCGATTTCTGGCTCTTCAAAATTGAATCATCATATGGATCCTAGATACAGAAACATCTGAATAGATCTACTGGTAGAACGACTCGAAGCGGGTTTATGAACAAGATCTTTGGCGACTACTCGGTTCTAAGACCGCCAGATAGACATTACGCGAACCCACGAATCTTTAAAAAAAATGTTTTTGAGCCCTGAACGGATAATCGGGATTCGGCGGCGACCCTTGGGGACTCGAATTCCGGGTATCATGGTCATTGCCTCCCACATTGGTGAAGATATTCCGAAGATGAGATCTCGTGGGCGCGTTTTTAGAATCTGCCGCAGAGGTCGTTTACATTTAGATTTATATGGAAGACGCGTCGAGAAGCGGCAGGCATGATGGCCGCGGCGAAGGTCCGTTGCACGTGATCGCGCCAGCACCCAACTGCCCCAACCTGCCACCAATCCAAAAGCGCCGCAAAGGAACCCAGGAGCAAACAATCTGGTGGATGCTCCAGCGTGCTCTTTCTTCTAGACTTGCTGTCCAAGTTTGCCGCAAAATGGCTACATCCGCGTCCATCCATCCTTTTGACCCCAAATTCCCGACCCAGACCGTCGGCGAGCTCTGGACACCCGCGAAAGAGCCTAAAGTCGGCACTACTCGTGTCTTTTTCTCCGAAAATATCACTGCACTTTCTTCGCTGGGTCCAGACTTGGCCAAAAAGGGTGTGGAAGCCAAACGGGAACTCGTACGCAAGTCGGTGGGAAGCGCAGTCCAGGAAATCAAACGCGTCGCCGATGAAGTGACCGAAGTGGTGGTTGACGCCTCGATAGATCCGCATGCAGCTGGTATGCATCGACGTGTTCTTCTTTTTCCCGTGCTAAAATAACTATCATTGAGCTGTTGCCGCCCATTTGGCGCTCTACAGTTTCACGCTCAAGACAGACCCTCCTTCAGCCTTCAATCCAAATCTCAAGGAACCCATACCGCCGAAGATTGCGCTGAAGCCGCTGAGCGCATCGCCAGAATGGGACCAGGGTGTGGTATACGCCAAAGCGCAAAATCTTGCTCGTACGGTGGGTATTTCCTGCGGTTTTCTTGATATTGAACTCATCCTGGGCACCCTCATCTTCAGTTAATGGAACTGCCGGGGAACATGATGACCCCGACGATCTTCTGCCAGCGTGCCCAGGCTGAATTCGCGGGCATCGAAAATGTTGAGATTTTTGCTCGGGATGAAGGTACGGTGGATCTTTTGTCCCGCCCGTAGCTAATTTCACCCCACTCAGCTTGGGCAGCTGAGAAGGGAATGGTACGTCTTGCCAAAATTCCAGGTTTCCCTCATAGATTCTGTATCAGCGTACCTTCCTCTCTGTCACCCGTGGAAGCGCCGAACCCGCAAAGTTCCTCGAAATGCAAGTCGCATGTCATTGGTTTTTTTTTTATGCTAAGGAATAACGTGTCCTCTCTGGCAGTCACTACAAAGGTGGCGCGCCAGACGCTAAACCGCTTGTTCTCGTCGGAAAAGGTATAACCTAGTCTCCTCTCCAGACGCTCTGTATTGACTCGTACCTCGCTTAGGCATAACCTTCGACACCGGAGGAATCAGCTTGAAACCGGGTGCCGTTAGTCAATTTCTTGCGTCTTCCAAGATCCACTCTACTTACCTGGCTTCTAGGACATGAAACTGATGCGAGGAGACATGGGTGCGTACTCACGGTACAAAATCGCCTGCTACTGGCTAACTTTCCCCAGGTGGCGCAGCCGCAGTCGTAGCGGCCGCATTGGCGATCGCCCAGCTCAAGCTTCCGTACGTCTGCACACCAAATCGCGCGACGCGCCCCGACCCTGACTCACTCTGATAGGATCAACGTCGTGGTGCTGACCCCTCTCGCTGAGAACATGCCGAGCAGCACCGCAACCAAGCCGGGAGACATGTGCGTCGCGATTTCGTCTCCGCTATGTAGCAGCTTCTGATGTGGCGCCAGAATCTACGCGATGAACGGCAAGTCTGTGGAGGTGGACAACACCGACGCGGAGGGTCGCCTTGTGCTTTCTGGTGAGCCCGTTGCAAGCGCTGTATACTCGCAATAAGCTCATTGGCGCTAGACGCGATTTACTACGGGTCGACCGAATTCAATGCACACACACTGATTGACGTTGCTACCCTCACCGGGTACACCATTGCTACCCTCATATCGACGCATTGATGTTAATAATATGCGTAGGGCGATGGACATTGCGCTCGGCGAGGTGTTCACCGGCGTTTTCACTGTGCGCGCGCCCTCCATTCATCCATCCACCCCCGAGTCTCATTTCACCACTGTAGACGTCCGATACACTCTGGGAACGGCTGCACGCCGCGGGCGAGACGGAGTATGACCGCTTCTGGCGCATGCCGATTGACGAGGACTACGGGCCGCAGATATACTCCTCCAACGCAGACCTCCAAAATGTCCGTGCCCCTGTCCAGTCCTCCTGTACACTGATTTACGGACGGTTTGCGATGTGTAGACCGGCGGTAAGCCCGCGGGCAGCTGCACCGCAGCACTCTTCCTCAAGGCGTTCGTGCACGGGCTGGAGCCGACGGATGGCTCAGCGCCGCTTGCGTGGGCGCACGTCGACATTGCGGGGACTATGGAGGTACGCGCCGACGCTCATTCGGGTTCGCTCCTGCTGGCTGACGAAGGAATCGAACAGGCGACGCGCCCGACCCCATATTTGGGCCGCGGCATGACGGGCAGCTCTGTGCGGTGAGCCTCTGCATTCTATCCATTGCGTCGACCGTTGACAGACAATAACTGCAGCGGGCTGGTGGAGTATGCTCGGCGACTCGCAGCTCAGTGAATCGGCTACAGTTGTGTCGTGGGGTTGTGTATACTCGTGGTTCCACGCTCGTCTGTTTTGTCAAATTCGTGCACATGCGACCCAAGGATGCAATTTGGCCGCCATGAATCCATGAATAGCCCACTTACCTCGGTTATCTGTAACCGGCACTCCAGAGGCCACTGCCTTGAGCAAATATAGATGCAAGTACAGCTGAATCGCGTTACCGAAAACAAAATCTGTTCAACTTGTTGTGGCGAAGCCTGAACACAAAGTCGAGACCCGAGGATTCTCACTGAGGCATGATCGTAGAAAATGTGTGGCTACGCACCCTCTTTGTGTGGTTAAATCTTCCTTGAAATGGAAGACCTCCTAAGCATGTACGAACTAGGCTCAAGAATTCTGAGGTAGAGGTAGAGGTATATCGGTGTCTTCGGTATTGGCCAGAACCTTTCTTTCATCAGATTGGATACAAAAATCATGATCTGTTTGCGGCGCAGAAGATTGAAGACCGGAAATGATTGTGATACAAGTTGACGGCAATGTACAGAATAAATACATCAGTTAAGAAGCGTCTAAGATCTAGGAAGTCGGAAATACTGTATCTGCTATACCGATGGTCATGTTGTCCGCCGCGCAGGAGAGAAGCGAGGAGTCTCCAGCGTCCATTCCCGGACGAAAAGGCATGGCTATCAACACGGCTATATGCAGGTGTCGTTCGAAGCTCTCGGCGGGGAACTCTTCGAGAAGCGTGGCGAGTGGCGTGGTATCGATGGAGGTTTCACTCCTGGAAGAGAGCGATGGATGGACGCCAGACCGCTTGATACTAGGCCATCGGTTTTCTCTGTGGCTTTGTAGACACATCGGCTCTGGAAATAGAGCCTGAATTGCCAACGGCTGGCACGAATAGAATTAGCTACGGACCACAACGATGAAGCGGATACGCACCTGGACGCTACACCATATCGGCGCTCCCGTCGCCCCTGGCCCTGCCCACGTTGTTAGATGCACGTCGTGGAGCGATGGCCTGTTCGGAGCCTTAGAGGGCGATAAAGCAAGTGCTATTGCTTGGCGGTGTCGCTGCGTTTGACCTCTCCGGATTGCCACACATATGGAAATCAAAAGGACCAGGAGTGAAAGACCGCTAAATCTAAAGACTGGATTTAGCAAGTGCGGTGGTCATGCAAAGAAAAAGGGCCAAACACGAGGATATTGCTTGTTTTGACGGGGGCTGAGGGCGAGCTCTGCCGGGTGGCGGGCATCGAGTCTGAGCAGAATCAGTATTCCTTCACCGAGCTTAAAAGCAGTGGGCCAGTGTGGGTATCGAAGATCTATAGAAAAACATCGTTTCTTGATGAGATGTGATTCGAGATGACCCCAGTTTGCCAACTTTGTGCGGCCTCAAGTAGTCCACCCGCGGTAGTGGACACCTCGACGGTGCCAAGTAACGACGTGACTAGCTAGATCGCATTGCCGAATCGAATATGAGGATAATACACGTTGGAAGCCTGATAAGGGCAGAAGTAAGCAGAGTCCCCTTCAATCAATGGAAGAACCGATGGGTTGACACTGCCCTCCAAGCTGCCCTCCGAAGAAAGCCTTGGGTTCCTCGATCAAGAATTCAGTGACCCGAGTTCCCCCGTGCGGACAACTACAGGAAAAAGGCCATGGTCCAAGAGTTTGACGTATTGCCATGCCGCAGCGTAGTTGGGATATGGGATGATGAAAACGCCGCCGAGTCGCAAAGTAGCAGTGTAAGAGGTATAGGATGACTGCGCCGGCCGGACGCTGTTTCAAAGCAGCCAGATTCTGTGCATAGACGGGCTTAATGTGTTGGTGAAACTGTTCCAGACCAAGTTCAAGTTCTGGAGAATGTTGGGAGCGAGGTGCAAAACCGGCTAACGGCTTTTGCCGCAGCCGGTTTAGTTGCCGGTTTACCCTTCTATCATTCAGCCCCTATCTAAGTATCATAACTTTCACGATTGGAGGTAGAATCTCTCCTGGCGTCTTTAACACGGATCCGAGACGCTAGATTTCGAGCCCTCAGAGGTTTCGCCAAAACACAAGAGTTAGCGCAATTTGGTATGAAATTGCCTTGGATTCGGATCAACATTACGATCATACAAATATACGCTTCTGCGCTGCTTTAAAATGTCCCTTGGTTCATTCCGTCTACACTTGCTAGGTATGCGTCCCAATCTCGCCAACTGTTTATGTTAGACTATAGCTAGCCGCTCAAGAAAGATACACACCCGTAGCCCAAAGGTATATCGAGCGGATTTGAGGGTAGCTGAATATCTTCATCGCCTGGGAGTCTGACCTGTGGCGGGGAGAAAATCGAGTCTAAATGCAAGATCAGTTCATACCCAGAGCCACAAGCATGTAGAAGGTTCACCTAGTGCGGAATCAACGTTGTAGAGAGGGTCTGGTTCGAATTCGTTCGGCTGAAATGTGGGCTCGTAATCAAATGGATCGTAGACGGGCAGGCGGCCGAGCTCCACGGTCAAGAGCGGCAACGAGAACAGATGATCCGTTTCTTGAATTGGATGCCCTAATGCTGTCATCTGTTCGGGAGTCGAGCCTTCGGGGCGACTAAGAAACTCTTCTAGATCTGGCGGCGTCGACATCTCTTCCACTTCTCGTTCACGCTTCAACGAATGCGCATGAGAAGTATATTTGCCGATATTCAGCATCGCAGATATGATATCACACTTTCTGCCTGCGACTCGCCACCTACACATGTCGAAGCACGCTGATATTACTTGTTTCTGTCGCCGACTCACCTTCGTTCGTACAGGCGAAGAACGCGTACACAATTTTGGGCGTCCGCCGTGGCGCGGGCGAAATCCTCTGGAGTTTGAGGTCCCCGACTACCGACGACTGCCCAAACGTTGACGAGGAGCACGACGGCGCTATCAAACAGCGTAGTCTATATGACCGTGAGCCAAAGGATTCGAATCACTGCTCTTTGATTACCATGAGTGTTGGATAGTGCAAAAGTCCACGACCACGTCGCGCCTGCACATCCAGGACGTGCCCACACGACCGCGCTGCGTTTGCGCAAATGGCGAGCGAGGGGAAATTCATCTTGATTGAAGAGCTACAGGCTAGCCAGGGTGGAGGGAGTAGCCACTTACCTTTACTGATTCCTTGCCAGGAGCCGGAATGAATGGGCGGTGCATAAGAATTTGCGCTGCAAACAATATTAGTTCAAAACCGAGAAACGCGCGGAAAAGTACCATGATAATACGTGGAATATCTGTGAGGTGGACTGAGATGAAATTGACTTGTGAGAACAGACTTCACAACGTACAATGTAGCTGATTGGTCGAGGAAAACCTATGGTTATAGGTCAGAAGAAAGCCGCAGGACACTGATGGTCTTTCACTTGATTTTCTTGATGAGGGTTCCATCTCACTGGACTTGATTAGCACATAAAGAAGGACTCCAGATAAACGCGCACAGTGTTCTGGGATCGTATCCACCCATTCATTGAGGGCAGAGCTAACCACCGAATAAGTACCCTCGAATATCCAGAATAAGGATCTGCCACTTGCTCTAGTTCTACGACGACACTTTCAGAACACATTTGCCCATTCGCAGGGTACTGTTGAGAAGGAAAGTAAGGATTTTACGAGAGAAATAATATACGCACCACCGCTCGTTGGATGCGCCCGAATATGAGCATCAACCGCAGATAAACAGGCAGAGACGCGCAATTGGAGGGTTTGCCTTCCGGTTGCACCGCATCTGATTTTTCCCAGTCGTCGTAGTCAACAGGCAAGTCAATGTCAAAGCTGATCATGAACTCTCTATAAACAGGCAGGAACGGCAAATAAAATAAAAACGACTCCTTACTCGTTGGGATTTGTCATGCTTGGTCGTCCTTGCGTTTGCTAGTAAGCCCGTCCTTCTCCTTATCGCCTTCAAACCGTTCTCACCATTAAAGGTACTCATCGTCGTGT
Organism: Mycena albidolilacea; assembly: GCA_029282495.1. NCBI lineage: Eukaryota > Fungi > Basidiomycota > Agaricomycetes > Agaricales > Mycenaceae > Mycena > Mycena albidolilacea. The sequence goes on along the minus strand of JARIHO010000005.1, from coordinate 997,183 downwards.
CGATGACTACGAGGATCCAGAACACGCGTCTGTATAACTCCGCCGTCAGAGGCTTCATATTGCTGTATGCACTCCTTTGGTGAGCACCGACGCCTTGCGCGCAACGGATTCCGATCCCCGCTAGAATCCAACTTTCCTCGGGAATAGACTGGCCAATGATAAATATTGTGCCCAGCTGAATCCATCCGTCCTGAGTGCACTGGCTTCCAAGGAGAAATGCAATTTTACGTACGCAAATGAGTTGCAGTTCGTACAGTGAGGGTACGTCCGAAAAGGTGGCACGGAGGGGCCGCACCTGCCGGTACCATTTCCAACCGCAGCTGTGCTCAGAGTTTGCCCCTTCAATGAAAACTCGAGGATCGTCTGAATATCTGCTTGCCAGGGCGCAGACCGTCAATACTACCGCGCCAAACTGTGGGTCGCGGAAGTGCAGCCCGTCCAGGATTGACTGGTGAAAGCTGGGGAAATGCAAGATGCCTAAAAGCGGGTTGATTTGCTCGAAATAAATCTTGATGAGGGCTTTCAAGAGGTCATTCTCTGGGAAGACTTGTTGCGGAGGCTCAATTGTAAGTCTCTCCCACTGCTATTAGCCTCAGCTCATTATAAAAATCAGGTAATCCGGACTTACCGGCTGGGTGCGCCAGAATTCGGGTCGTTGCACGTATGGAGCACTCACACGGATGCGTTTAATGGCGGTTTTGGTGAATTGTACGCTGCTAGAGTGTCCGTAAAACCGGTCCGTGCCGGATATCGTCAGTAACCGTAGAGCGTCTTGGATATCCAAGGCATCCTTCGAAACTGTATTTTCAGGATTGCACGCCTCAGTGAGATTTGAGGATGTTGTGATCGGAACAAGCGTTTGTGGTTGAAGAGCGGCCAATTTTTCTTCCAGATTCCGAGCATACTGCGCAACCTGGACCAGTATTCGGTGAGTGGCTTTGGGGTCTTGGGAGGTTGTGTAGACATAAGAGGGCGAAAGAATGGTTGCAACATGCTCTTGCGCGGTGACTACGGTCTTCGTTGGTGCGAAAACCCGCGGGGAAGTCCCCTCTGCTGCCTTCAGTAAAGTATGAATTCAACCGAGAGGAACTCCCGAGTCCGAACCCCATACGCACCTTTAATCGCTCGTGTGTACACTCGATGCGGGTCACAATACAATTCGTACATCGATTCTCCGGCATTTCTGCGCTATCACCTAGCCAAACTCATCACCAAAACGCTAAAACACCCAGGGATCGAGACTCACATCGAACTATAGAATAGTCGGGCCCGGGCCTTGCAATCAGAACATTGATAATGCGCCAGAAACGACGAACGAGGCACCTTTGCGCTTCCTACAGCTGTCGCACGATCCCTGCAGTCTCCTTCTCTTCCCATTTTGACGAGCTGGATCCTGGTACATGCGTGATGGTGGTTAGCAAGGCCAGTTTGTCTCCGGCTTTCAAGAGTGCCCGCAGTCTTGCCGCAGTCGTCTTTGGCCGCGCGCAGTTTGATCCTCGGCAGATACCCGCCTAGTCTGAGTTGATGACTTCTTTCTCCGTGCTCCAAGGCCCAGCGCTAACGCTAGTGCTCAGCGCTTGTGCTATCCCTAGCCCCGTCAAGGACTCCCTTTCCGGTTCAATATATGTACTTCTATGCGAAAATGAAAAATCTTGATGCCACCTGTGTGCCTACAACTCTGTCTGCACAGGTGCTACAGCATCTTGACTTGATGAATTCAGAGCAGCTTAATTTTGTTAAGACGGGCCGACCCGCTCATGCGTCATTCTGATCGACCATCACTAGTGCATCACTGTGCAGTCATCGCAAAAATAATAGTAGATAAGTAGACTTTCACGGTACGGTCCTTTTCAGGAATGCAGCCAGGTCCAGAAAGAATTCGTTTCGTTTCGACTGAAATCAGTACACAGCCAGGCCTAGACTAGGCAAAATACACAGCACTTACGACCACCAACCACCCACCCCCACCCCGCCTCGCTTCCCTCCCAAATTGAGGGCCAAAACGTCGAACCCCACTCTACCCAAACATGCTCTCGTCTTGCCAAGCACTCGACATGGCATACATCTCCTCGTCTGGATTCGGCGCCCACGAACTGTCCTGCGTCTTGATCGCCTGGGTAGTGGGTGCAGCGTCAGTCTTGGTCGTTTTGCGCGATGAAATAGAACAGCGAAAAGGTTTGCGATGGAACACGATGAAGGAGAAAATGAAGAGGTGTGCGGCGTAAACCCATCCCGAAGCTGTACGAGTCCGGGGGACGCGCTCTCCCCCGGCTGCTCCGTGTTCCTCCGCGCCGGTCCTGTCGCAGGTAACGAAGTATCGCAGCTCTACCTGAGCTCCCCCGGCCGCAGGAACCGGTAAATGATCTGGCTCCGCGGCCACGGGCGGGCCGATGAACCAAACGGATTCTTGTGAAGAGAGTAGAAATGCGACTCGTATCGCACGCACCTTGGTAATAAACTCCTTGCTCCGCCCCACCTCCCTATCCAACGCCTCGAGCTGCGCACTCTGCGCCTGCGCGCTGTACAGCACAGTGTCGACCTCATCCTTCGAGAACTGCGGCGGCGGGTCGGAGAACGTCACAGTGCCCGAGGCCGAGATCTGTGCGGAGATGTCGCCCGTCTCGATCTGTGCGCGCACGAACGTGAGGTAAGAAAACCAGGAAGGGCGAGACGCACCATGCTAAGGACCAACGCGCGGACCTCGTCCTCGCTCTGGATACCCACGACGCGCGCGATGTCGCCGAGCCCGAGCGTCACATACGTCGCGGTGAGCTTCTTGAGCGTCCACCGCGGCGCGCGGTCGATGGCTTGCGTCACCAGGCCGAGGTTCCTGTCCTGCAAGTATCAACCGGGTTTTAGCAAATTGATCTGAAGCTGAGGTATGGGAGTACACACCGAGGAAAACGTCTGCTTCTCCTTGTCCAGAAGCGTATATAGCCGCTCGGCGTTCTGCGGGTACGCGTTGATGAGTTCGGTGTAGACGGAGTTCTTGAGGATGCGGGAGAGCGACGAGTGGGCGTATTTGGGGAGGGGGAGGACCTGGATCGGTGTTCAGGTGTTTCGCTGGAAATACACAAAGAAGAAGGGACGCTTACCGTCCCACGGGAGATCAACTGCACGAGGCGGAGCTTCTTCAGCGCCTCGAGCTGCAGGGCGGCGGGGACGGCTCCAGGTGCTGTGACACAGATCTCGAAGTACTCCTCGGCCTCGGCCCACTTCTTGAGCACGGCGAGGACGACGCCGCCGAGGTAGTGGTACATGAGATTGTCATTGTATGTTAGATCGGAGAGCGCCGTGTTGACGTTGGCTATTGGGACCGCGAGGACCGGGATGGCGGCAGCGGGCTGGTTGGCAACTAGACACACCTGCGATTTGTCGTGAGTACAGTGCAAATGAGATCAAAGTGCACCGACTTGGAGGAATACGGCGTGGATGGTAGTTAGATAAGTCAGATCTGGCGGGTAGCGTTGCAGGAGGTTGTATAGAGGCGCAACCGCCCACGTCATCTGTATCGGAGTCAGAATAGTCAAAATTGGATGAACAAAGGCCACGGACGTTGTTGTGCTGCTGCGCAAGACGAAGAATTCCTCGCGCGAGCATGGTTACTGTGAGATGGTGTTATATAAGGAAACATAAAGGTACATGCGAGTTCACCTCGCTCCGGGGCCAGGCGTGCTTGATCGGGCAAGAAATTCCGGCAGAAGGTGGTAACTGCCTGCGGTGGCGCGGGCGCGTTGGTGGTATTCAAACGAGCAGACCTTGTACATTGATTAGTCCCGCATTCCCCAGCGATCTCCGCGTTCCCTCACAGGATATACAGAACACCCAATGTGTTTTGCCGCATGTCCAGTATCGTTAGAGGATCTTGGCCACTTGCTAAAGGGCTTGAAAGAATCGTTTCCCTCGATTCTTTGGGTAGGCCATTTTTGAGCGTGTGGTTTAGCGTTACGAGGTTGCTCGTGGTTGTTATCTCGTTCAGAATGCGGTCGAGTGAAAGAGAGTCGGGCGCCATGATTGCTGTGAAAGAGTGTGAGCTCCGATTCTTTCTCCGGTCATCCCCCAATCGTGCCCATCGATGTATGGCACATTAATGAGCGGTCTCGAGGGTATTTCCACGTGAATTTGGACGGGCTCAACGCGAACTTGGGTGGGCTTCATCCAAACGAGCACGCGCCTATTTGTCCACCGAAAATGACTCACTCACTAAACGACCCAAGAATTAACCACTATAAGATGTTACTGTCAATGTCTGAAGCTCGTCTGGCCTCGAGAATATCTTCTGTTCTCGGGATTCCGGGAAGACCAGGATTGGGAGGAGTCAAGCGTGTTGATGACAAATCTAACGCATTGAGTTGTACTCAACCACCATGCCATTCTTCCCCCAAGAACTTGTGTATGTCATCGGCGATGAAATTGGAGAAGATATTCCCTCGCTGAAAGCATGCGCGCTCGCAGGATCAACCTTTCGCAATGCGAGCCAGCACATCCTACTCCGCTCGTTCACGCTGAATTGCAACATTGACCAAGTCCACACTCTCCCCAAGGAATCGCCTCCTGTCGCGACCTATATCACCCACATCATCATCAGGCCTGAATCGCTCGTCGCCGTGGCCTGAATCCAGAGCAGCTTCCAACAGATCCTTGGCAAGATAGCGAATGTCCGCCAGTGCATGCGCATTATAATCGGAAAGCCCCGATCCCAGCAGCAAATTCCAGCGGTGCTGCTTGATTTCTGGCGCGACAGCCCCTGCGCGAGCTCAATATCCTGTTTGTGGACAGAGTCCCACTGGCTACGACCCTACGTTTACTCGAAACTGCTCCCATCGTTTCTTTCTTGGAGGTCCGCGTCGAAAAGGATTCGATGTTATCATCGAGAACCTTAACCATACGTCGAAGTTGGAATATCTGATCGTGAAAGAAGAGCAGTGTGCGCGCAAATTCTATGAGCTCCTGGCTCAGCCCCAATTCAAACCGTACACTAGCACGCTGCGCCGCTTATCTATTCCTTCCCTTGACAAAAAAACTGGTGCCAAGCTCCTACTTGCAACTGCACCGGTTTTGGAACATGTTCATTTCGGAGGTATGCTCTCTCCATGTACCTCTCTCACTAGACTGATTCGCCTTGCGTAGAGATTTACGAAAGCCCCAATGGACCCATACTCCTGCCTGCACTCCCTCGCTCAGATCCATCGAAGCCTCCCTTCCCTTCTGCAACAGCGCGGGCCTCTGGTTCGCAGACCTTATTTCATCCATAGCCGGCACGAGCCCCTGCTAGCCGACATCGTCATCTAATTCTTACATCTGACCAAACCAGACCGGGCAGAACGCTGTTGATCAGGCTCGGCGCATCCCATGCGCCCACGCCCGGCTATCCGATGGCGGCTCAATTTAGCAGATTATCCCCCCGACGAGAGTGCGCACGTAGCAATCCTCGCCCGCTTCGCGGCCGGTATAGAGGCTGACATGCCGAAGATGCATGAGGAGCGGCGTCTGGTGTTTACCCAGTATGCACATGTTCTAAGATGGGATTGGAAGCAGGCACGAGACTGTCGGAGACGGCTTTCTGCCACTGGGGTTGTTCCTCGAATAGCCTTGAATGGTAAATTGTTGGATACGGCAACATCTGGGGTCGGTCACTCGAATGGAAACTTGACAGCTGTTTGGCGCGTACTCCTTCGTTTTCAGTTCTTCTTGGCGCGGACCGGACCTGGGACACGATTCGAGCGACCAACGGGTGCCGAGAATCCTCAGCGACAACGTAAGTCTACCGCACGCCAAGGCGAGTTCGCAGGCGCTCCATATCTTCATGGCGGTCAACTCGATGAGGGAGAGAAATCACGTAGGTCCTTGATGGAACAGGCAAAATGTCGTCCGCTCCTCGTTGCTCTACGTACCAGATATTAACATTCACGGCAGGTCGTTTGCCTCTCGCGCACTACCCCGCCTCGCGAAATACGTCCTCAGACCGGGTCCACCAAATCAGCCTTAGCGCCGATGCCCGATGATTCCAGAGATCCGCGACTTAAACCCAAAGTCTCCGCGTCCCTAGGTGGAGGGCGACCTTGAGGAGCTGGTCTGAAGGACTACATATCCGCGCGCGCACCTGGAGCGCGATGGGGCGCTGAATTCCGCGCGGTGATGAGGGTACCGCAGGCGGCGGAGCTGGAGATCAGTGGGCAAAGCAGCGGCGACTAGGGCTGACGCGGGCGTCCTTGTCCTCGAGGGCCGCTTTGTGCACCTGCGCCGCTGATCGATCCTGCCGAGCCCAAGGGCGGACGTCGTGGAGCGGCTGCAGCTTGCCTAAAATCGCCATGTACCCGGCGTTTCTGGCTGAGGCATGCCGAAAGCTGGCGGCAGCAATGAGCAGCTGCTCCGCAGCCTCAGCAGAACCGGCACGCGTTTCGGCCAAAATAAGCGTGAACTCGACGAAATCCTGGGTCAGTCTTCCGCCGCAGCGGCCGAGACGGTTGACAGGAATGGCTCGGTGGACTGTATAAGCGGTTTAGAACGTCCGCCGGCGGGCATCTCCTCGGATGCTCTTGTTTCCTGTGGCTTCTGCTATTGGATTGACGTTCTTTGGACCACGTAATGTACTGTCTCTTTGGGCCTCCTCGAGAACCCTGTTGGTTTGCAGCAAAGAACTGTTAAATCCCCGCACCAGTAGCTCATTACTGTCGATTACGCATAGCTCGGACGATGGCGCATGACACCTGGGCTCGTTGATACGTGTGTGGATAAATACTGTAACGGCGACGGTAATCGATTCGCAATATTTACGCACGGCACATTTCTGGGAAAAATCAGATTCCGTCGATAAACTCAATTCTGTAACGACCTAACGCGATCTACGACCAACAAGGAGAATACTACGAAAATCTACGCTTGCGCTTTGACGGCAGGAGAAGCAAAGGCGTAATCCGTGTATCCCTTGGGGTCAGTCCCGGGAGGCCCATAATAGAACGCGCGGTCTCCGACAGTGAGCGGAATGTCCTGAATAAGGCGATACGGCAGGTCGGGCTGCAATCGGGTGTTAGAAGGCTGCGCACTTCTTTCAAGGGTCAACACTCACGTTGGCAATGTAGAGTCGGGCGAACGCGACCAGATCACCTTTGTCCTCAGCAACAGCGATGGCGGTCGCGCGGGTGTACCCTCCGGCGCTAATGAAGGGCCTGTCTCCCCAAATTTCGCGCAGGAAATCGTTCGAGCGGCCCTCTTTCACCACATCCAAGGTTTGGTCACCGTCCACCCGAGGCTCGACGACGTGGAAGTACGCGAGGTCGGGGAAACGGTCGCGGAGCTGGGTGGCAAGATAGGCGAAGGTTGGCCTCGGATCGCCATCGACGAAACTCATCTCTAAAGTCAGAACTCATGAATATCATACACGATGGAGGGAATGCAACTCATACCCATAAAAGTTCCCCATGGGCTGATCCGGAACGCAGCATTCTTCTGGCCTACAGCCTTGACGACGGCGTCGAGGACTTCAAGTGGGAACCTGGCGCGATTCTCGATTGAGCCACCGTAAGCATCGGCGCGGGTGTTGGTTCCGTCGTGGAAGAACTGGTCAAGCAAGTAGCCATTCGCTGCGTGGATCTCGACGCCATCGAACCCTGCTTTGTGGACAGCGTTCGAGGCAGCTTGTGCGTACAGCTCGGTAAACTCCTTGAGATCGTCCACAGTAAGAGGGCGAGGCGTTGCTCCTCCGGTCAGCGGAACGTCAGAAGCGGAGACTAAGGGGATGTTTGCGTCGGCGGGGTCGGGAAAGTTGGAGCCAGCCCGACCCGGGGCCCACAGCTGGAGGTACATGAAAGATCCCTTTGCATGCACTTTATCCGTGATCTTCGTAACAAAAAACAGTTAAGTAACACGTATTGTTGCTGCGACGGAGCAGAGACCTTTTTCCAGGCCGCTATATGCTCGTCAGACCAGATTCCGGGAGCATGTTTAGCGGCACCAGCGCGCTCCGCGATAAGCGTTGCCTCTGAGACAAGGAAGCTTCCAGGAGTACTGGCGCGTTGTTCGTAGTAGTCCTCGACGTGGGGCAACGGTGTGTGGTTTTCGTCTGCACGGAATCTGGTGACGGGCGCAAACACGACCCGATGAGCGAGCTGGGTATTTCCGATTTGAATCGGTTGGAAGAGCTTCGGTGTAGACATTGAGTGCTGAACGGAACGAGTAGACTTCAGTGAAGAATATTGTCGATAGCTCCGTCGGCGCGAAGCTTTTATATTTCTGCTGCTGCGACCGTGTCCGCCGTGGCCGGGGGCGCATCAACTCCGCGTCGGTGGCTTCCTGAGAACATGACTGATTCCAGAGTACGATTAGAGACGAGCTTTGTGAGCAAGTGATAGCCGACTGCTTTCGTTGACACTGTTTTCAAAGGGGGTTTCTTATGCAGATGCCGCCTGGTGCCGCCCGCGCTTGCTATGCAAAGGTGCTGAACCAGCGTGCTTATTAAAACAAAGCACCCTTCGAAGGCCCATTAAGCCCTTGCTAAGCTGCCCGTTTCTCGGCCGACAAGCTGATTCAGCCAACAAATTGCTGAACAGAGGAGATCGGCCAGCGAGAGGACAAAAGCCCACGCCGACAAGTCTGGAGCACGAGGTGTAGCTGCGCCGCATCGCTTCCTTGGCCACCGTAGACAAACGGGACCGGCATGCGCCGCCGTCCACAACATATACATCTATTGAATGCTCCAGGCAGATTTATCTCCAAGTCGAAGCAGCGCGAGTGGGGTCCGGGCTGCACAGGACTTGCATCCACATGCGGAGCGGACCAGGCGTTCGTCGGCGTAGGGGGCGATGTGGAACGACCTCACGGCGCTCGCGAGTCGGCTTCGTTCCATCAGGACTCCCCGAGGGCGGTGGGTAAACAAGGGACACGTAAGCCGAGCCAGGCGGTCGACGTGAATGAGACGCAGAAGAGGACGTCAACGCCGCCCGCCTCAGTGCGCGACAAGGGAGCCGGGACACGGAAAGGGCATGGATGACAGCAGCGTACGTGCTTCGGCCTTCGCTGGATCCCAATCCTGATATCTTGTACACAAAAGGCAATTGCACACGACGGCCACCGAAAAATGGTGCGCTGTGTGCTGATGGTAGGGAATGAGGCCAGGAGCAAGAACAGCGAATACGCTCACGCAGTCCACGGAAGCTTCCCCGTCGACCGTCTCCACTGCTCTGGACCATGCGCATACGTCTCAAGAACAAGGCGCCTCTCCCCGTGCGCTTTCGGCATGCCAATCTCCGCAGCCTCGGCGAACCTGGCGAGGATTTCTGCGCGCACAGTCTCGTTCCGGTAATTTTCCAAATCGAGCCGCCATCGAACACGCGGGCGTCTGGGATGAGCCGCAAGCGCAGTATCGAGGTTGGTCAACAACACTGCGTTTGGGGTGCCGCGGCGAGGCACAAGCTCGAGTGAAATGACGAGGTTGACGAGCAGAGGGCTCGTTCCGAGCATGGACGAAATGAGGACCCAAAACTGGGGATTGGAGGTGTGAAAGGAAAAGGAGAAAGCGAAGGAGCGGAGCAAAGGGAATGGGGGTGGGAGGATTGTTCCGCTGAGATCTAGTTTTGTGTCAGTATTCAAGTTGAAAGCAGTTCATCGCAGGACATACCCCCCAAGTGAAGATGTTCCAGCATAGGCGCAGTTGCAACCAGGAGCTGTACAGCACTCAGGGACGGGACGAACAAGTGGCGCAGAGTGCTGGTGAGCGATTTGAATTGCGGCTGAGCCAAGAGCTCGTAGATCTGGGGCGCAGACCTGTCGATGAACAAGTCTTCAACTTTCGGGGTATGTTGGGAGTTGTCTGATAATGCGGTCAAGTCCTGATTGATGACCACCTGGCGGAAGGAGACCACGGGAGCGATTGTGAGGAAACGCAGAATTGTAACCGCTGAGACTTCAGTCCAGAGGTTGACATTGAGCTCGCGAAGAGGCTGGCACGTAAGAAAATCGAACAGCGCCGAGATAAACGTTGGAGTATGGTGAAATGATCCGCTCAGGATGCACTGGCGCACATTCACCATCTTCCCAAGAATCTGCTGGAGGCTGTCTTGTAAGTTCTGGATACTAGCCTCGCCTACAAACCATTCAAGCCTGATGGTGAGGCGGGTAATATAGTTCGTAATGTGAGGCGACTCCTCGAGAAGAGCATGGGCAGCCAGAGCGCTAGCTTCTCCAGTGATGTTTTGGTTCAGGGTGAACGAGCTGAGCAAGAGGCGCTGGCTCGCGCCGCGAAGCATGGATCCTGCGAGTGCACATGCTTTTAAAGAGGGAGTATCTTCACAGAATTCATTGACGATGGCATGAACAAGTTCCTCCGGAAGGAACACCATGATACGCGCGAAGTATCACCTAGCACGGTGTCCAGAACCGTGACAGGCGACAATTGTCGGAGCCCTAGTAGGACCAGCACCGTCGAAGGGAACGGTTGGGGAACGTCTATAGCGATCGTGGCTCTCCAAGTCACCGTCCTTGCGTCCAAGGTGGTGGTCGTCTAAGGAATCCGAACCGGGAAGTGCCGGCCCTCTAAACGTCACTACATACCCATCTTGACATGTGCCATCTCGCTATCAGATAGCCGGATGACATTATCAGATACTGTAGAGTTTCGTTCAATTCGGACCCGGGTGTGACCTGTGACCCGACCGTCCGAACTTGAGTTTTCATACATTGGCGGACCGGGCCGTGACCGAAAAAAAAGTTTGTACATAGCCCAAAAAGGCCTGAAATCACGACAGAAACCCAAGAGTAGCTCCTCATATGTCTTAGAAACACCTTCAGTCTTCAATGCAAGGCTGAAACGGCAGAGCACCCCAAAGGGAATATATTAAATAATCAATATTACATCTGTCTCTTTTTTCCATCAGCTCACCGCCCTCTCGCAATGAGCGGACTCCCCAACGTCCTCAAGATCCCGGATGGGCCGGAAAAGCTCTCGATACCAGCCGGCGACCTCCCTGTCTCTGCACTCATCAAATTGGAGCTGCCACCGCAGTGTACGTCCAGCATCTTCATGCACCCCACCGACTATCTCTCTGAGCTTGCGCCGACCATTACCACCTTCAATGCGACCGAGATTGTCGCCCTACCATCGCATATTGTCAAGGCCCTCGGGCACGCCATTCTTCTCGACCCCGAGCTCCAGTCAATTGTGCTGGTGCATTCACCGGCGCAGGGTGGAATGGACGTCCGTTACCCATTGTGGTTAGCGACAATCTGGTCGTCAATGGAGCGGGTGCGGGAGGCGAGGACTCTGTGGCGTCCCGCGGTGCAGCAGGTCACCGAAAGGATCAAGAAATCCACAACCAGCGAGAGTGCTGCTCAGCATGTGTGCGCAGCAATCGAGGCCCTCGACATGCTGCCATGGGATGGGTCGGTCAAGGGCTTCCATGCTGGGGGCACTGTAGATGATCTTGCACGTTGGTTCACCAAGGACTGGCTGCGCTCGGACCACGAGGATCAGATGCTCGAAATTCTTGCCTCAGATCTTGGGCTCACAGACTCAAGTACACTCTCCATTCGAAACTCGTTCTTCGTCAAGTCGCTGGCTCAAGGATATGATGCTCCTGACGCCTATCGCACGGGCGAGAAGAATCCATGGCTCTGGAAGATTGGGCAGGCACTTGCGACGAAGGATCGCACCCGTCTCGGGACGATCGCGAACAAGAACGAAAACCACTGGGTGGCCCTCGCCATTGACTGCGAAAAGGAGTCCGTAGGCTACGGGGATGGTTTCGGAGACAAGCCATCAAAGCTCCTGCGCAAACATCTCGACTGGTGGATTCGTGAGCACCTCGGCACGACATTCACATGGGGCGACCTACCGGTGGCCAAACAGAATGACCCTTATTCGTGCGGCATTCTGGGTTATTTCGATCTCGCGCACTGGTGCGATAGCAAGCGCTTCCCCCTTCCGAAATGCACAGCCGCATCCATGGCGGATGAAAGACTAAAGATGTTTCTGCGAATCGTTGAGCGCCACAAGGCAGAGGTGCATTATTTACTCACCTATCCAAACAATTATTCATGTTGGTGCAGACACAGGGTTTTGCGAGCGAGGCACGGGACTACGAGTTCACGTTTGCGCATCCACGTGAAACGGCTGGAAGCCAAGACGAAGGAAGTGACGTCGAGGTGGCACCGACGGGGTCAGAGTACTCGGACTCGGAGCAGGACCAGGGCTTGGAGTCGGACAATGAATCTGAGACACCCTCTGCTCCTCTGTCTCCGTCACCCCAAAAAACACTACCACTCAAGCCCCCAGCTCCCCTCCAACCACCGCCCTCATCCTCCCCATCCTCGGTCCACTCGCATTCATCTGAAGACAAGTACCCACTCCATGTCGCCGTCGAGCACGAGCGCGCCACTACGCCAACTGTACCCAAACGCACACACTCCGAGCGAGTATCCAATACACCGCACGTGAGCCCCGAGAAGAAGAAGCTGAAGGAGAAGCTTAAAAGTGCGACTAGCAAGGCGATGGAGAGGCTCAATAATGGCTCACCATCTAAATTACCGGCGCTTTTCAGAATGCTGGGGTGGGCGAAGCCAAAGATCCTGACGCAGAAGGAGAAGGAAGACATTTTTGTTGCTGAGGCAGAGGAGCGGCGCGAGCTGGCGGAGGTGAGGGCGAAGGAGGCGCGGCTTGAAAAGCAGGCGAAGGATGAGCGTCGGAAGGAGTGGCAGAACGATCGGAAGCGCCGTTCCCACGCCAACAAACGACTGGCTGAAGAGGCTGAAAATCCCGGAGGAAAGAAGCGACGCAAGGTGAGCAACTAGCTATAAAGCAAGTAAGGCCGACAAGCGGCAGGGCCCGCTACCTGGAGTCGACAATGCATATGAGTAACCATTCATTCAAATTCGATTAAACTTGATCATAAACCAGCTCAATTTACTGGGGAGTGTATATGAATGAGTTGGGTGGGTTTGCGTGGGTGCACAGACGATGACTCTCAAACGAGTTAAAAAAATCCGCAATGGATGCTGATGAACAAATTTCTGGGCCTGCGCAGGCAACTGTCTCTGCATGTTTCCGAATTTCAGCACGCAACTTGAACCTTAGATTGTGATCACCAGAAACAATATATTCAGCGCAGCGACTACGTGGGACAGACTTTCGGTTGACATTTGTTTATCGTCTGTGGAGAAGAGAATGTTCAACATGGCTTTTGACATATCTGCCGCAGACTTGAAGTCCTGGGAAAGGGCACGGCAGGCAGAGCAATCCGGTCTTGGAGACACAGAGCTATCCGCACTGTGATCCACACAAGCTCTACTGGTGATGTGATGAAGAAAAATGTATCGACATTGTACTAGATTCAAACGGGCACATGGGATAGCATGAAGTTCAAGAGATTGTTGTATTGTCTGTAGATCAGCATGGAATACAGAAATACGAGTACACATGGCATGGTGTCTAAGTAAAATATCATTCAATAGTTTCAACGAGGTCGCACCGGTCATATCAGTTATAGTCATCGATGAGGCAGAACTGGACGTAGGAGGACAGCGGCAAACCAGAGGTTCATCGCAGATGCATCTACGTCCAACGGCTGATAAAAATATGAGTACTTGAGCACCGGTAATGATAGGCAATACACAACTCACATTGTGCGGGCACGTCGACCATGTCAACCATATCACGGAATGTTTGGGATGGGAAAACAGCGTCTGAAACCTATCTTAGCTCGCGAACTGATTTTGACAGATATGAGCAACCTATTTGACTGTTGTCTCGGGCCAACAACTCCCTAGGAGAGATTAAACGAGACAAGCAGAAGAGTCTCACAACAAAAGAATAACCAGTCACGACCGAGAACAAGGTCATATGGGAGACCGGCAGCAATAGAAAGCTTCATGTGCATTAAGCATAGTGTCGCCACAAGGAAGAGTAAGGACCCAGAAGCCGAGGATTTGGAAGCCAGAACTCCAGAGCTTAAGATCCAGTCAAGAGCCACCCGAGAATGCTCGGACTGAGGGTCGAGGGTCGTCGAGAGAGGCACATTGCAGAAAGTAGCCATAGTGCGTGGGGTGGATGGAAGCAGGTCAGAGAGAGCGAGGTAGCCACGTCACTCCACGTCGACATTTGCCACGTCAGCAGCTTCCGAGTATGGTCATAAAACCGAGATTACGCAAAAAACACTGACGAAAATGTGATGCACGGCCAAAATCCAAAAATCATGCGCCCTATAGAAACCCGTACCTTACGGTAGCGGGAATACGAATCAAGGAGAGATCACTCACAATGTTTAGGTCGAGCTGAAGCACAGGGAGACGGCGTCCCGAAGCACAGTTGCGGAAGACTCCCGCCCAGCTCGCGAGATCACGCGCAAGGTCAAAGCGAAGACACGCGATCCATCGGGCCGCCCGAAAAAGAACGCGGTACGCTCCGCGAAGTATGTCAACTGGACGACGCCCTTCTCGTGGTCAGCTATTCTGGCGGCACGCGAACAGGTTGGATGGGGCCTCACCAACATCATTCGGGAACTCCACTGTCGTAATTACGACTTCTTCCAGTATTTGAAGAAGTCCACCCTCGGGGGATGGATTCAGGAGGTGGGCGGCTTCAGACAGTGGAAGCCCAGCATTCTGGCGCACGCTGTGAAGAATGGTAACACTCCAGGCCACAACAAGGGTGGGCGGTGCGGCATTCTGGTGAGAAATTATGAGAGTCACATCGAGAACTTGTGCTGATGAAAGCATAGTCTGCGCACCCGGAGATCGTGAAGGAGATCATGGCGCAGCTCAAGGACCTGCGCGCAGCTGGCGCACCGTTATCGCTCGCCATGGTACGCTGCGTCATCATTGCGACCATCACCGACGAAGCCCCAGAGCTCTTCGAGCACAAATTCAAGGACGGGTCGCATTTCCGTGTCTCCGACTCCTTTTGCAAGAAATTCCTTGACAAGACGTTAGCGTGGTCGATACGGAAAGGGACGAAAGCAGCACAAAAATTACCTGCCGACGCCGAGGAACAGTGCGAGAACGCGTTCCTCCGCCGCGCCTATACTATCAAGGAGCACAAAATCCCTGCTGAGATGGTCATAAATGCGGACCAGACTGGAGTTGTATACTTACCTGGGTCAAGAATGACGTACGCTCCCCGTGGCTCAAAGCAAGTCGGGCTCATCGGGAACGAGGAGAAGCGTGCCTTCACCGCGTTGCTGGCGGTGTCGGCGGCGGGTGAGCGCATCCCGGTGCAGTGTGTGTACGAGGGGAAGACGACTCGAAGCGTCCCGAGTGAGGACGCAGCAAGTCGCCATGAGTGCGATGCGGCGGGTTTTCGCTTCGTATTTTCTGGGAAGACCGGAAACCACTGGTCTAATCAGAAAACGATGCGCGAGTGGATAGAGGACGTGCTCGTACCGTTCCTGAACGCACAGCGAGAGAAGCTGGGGCTCCATCCGTTGCAGAAGGCACTGCTCATCATCGACGTCTGGTCTGTTCATCGATCAGCCGAGTTCAAGGACTGGATGCGGGAGAATCACCCCGAAATTCTCCTCAACTTCGTCCCTGGTGGCTGCACTGGTGTGGGACAACCGCTGGACATAGGCCTGAATCGTCCGTTCAAGCACGCCGTCAAGGTCGCGTACCACGCGTGGCTCGTTGACACCCTCCTCAAACAACACCGCAATGGAGAGGCACTTGATCTCAATACCGGGCTCCCCGTGCTGCGCAACGCAAGCGTTGGATGGATCTGGGAAGGGTACAAGGCGATTGAGAACAAGGAGTTGATTTTGAAGGTATGTGAAGTACGCACAGTATGCGGACTTGGACTCACACAAAGTTCCAGTCATGGGAGATGTACTTCATTCGCGGCGGCCTCAACTTGTCGTACAGCTGCATGACGTCCTTCGAAACAAATCAGCGTCTCCTCAACCTCGAGGATGAGAAGCCCAAGCTTTGGAAGGACCTACGGACTAAGTCAACACGTGGCCATTGCCCCGGGGACGACGAGGTTGTTGCCGAAGACCTGGAGCAGCACGAAGACGAGGAGATGGGCGACGATGACTCCGAGATTCCCATGCGCGAAGTCGTCGAGCATGTCGTCACAAAAAAGACCTGGAAGAACAGAGTGGTGAAGGGTGCAAAGGGTGGGGCCACTGTTGGTCTTGGCTCGGCTGGAGATGCTGAGGACGCCGAGGCTGAGATCGTTGTAGCCGAGGATGGGGTGGAAACAGGCAAGCGCAAACGCTGTGCTAACCCCAAGTACGCCGACTTCTGGAGACACACTAATGACAGTGGTAACGATGTAGCAGTCCCAGGGATGGATTAGAGGACATACTTGTACTCTCCACCCTCAATTCATACTGAATTTGCTGTGCGCGACGGTGAGAGGAGGAACGTGTCGTGAGAATCCAACAAACGGAAGCAAAAAGGCCGATCACGTCACAAATGCCAGTTTGTGAGAACACCGCGGCTTCCCCGATCAAGCGCGCTTACGCGCGCGCAAAAATTCGATTTTTTGAGCCATTTTCCGCCAAATTTGTGACTTTTCCTGAACATTCGTACATCCTCTCGGTGACCTGTGACCAGGCCGAAAAAGTTCGTACATTTTGGGCCCTGTGACCTGTGACGTCCGAATTGAATGAAACTCTACAGTACCCTTGATGAGGGGGGGGTAAGGCCGCGAGCGGTAGGTGCCGAACCTTGTCCCTTTTTATTTTTTACTGCGGACTGATACATATTGCGTATCAATATATCAAAGGTGTCAATGGCATGAACCTATTGTTTCTGAGCAGCTCACCATCAACATATCGAGGTCAGCGGAACATCCAAAGTGCATCCTTTCTCAGTAGCAAGAATACTCAAAAAAAACAAATAAAAAATAAAAACTGTATGTATCCCACCCGAAAGGAAGAGCAAAAACAAAACAGAGAAAACAACTGGATATGTACGGCAACAATAAATCAAGAACAAGCAGCAGAGAGATTTGGAGCACCTGCACCATCGACAAAAAGTCTCCTGGATTGGCACACATCACAGAAGGGTTGCTTGCGAGCGAGGTTGAAGATCAAAGACCAGTTCTGAGTGGGCAAAGCCACGAACCAGGATGGAAACCACAATCCACGTAGAAGACAAAAGAAGAGTGGGAGGCCTGCCAGGCGTACCGAAGGTGGACACGGCAGGAATTGAAAGGCACCGCAGCAGAAGCAGCATGGAGAGTGCCGGTGAGAGGAGCTAAAGACCTTCCAGGCAGAGTGCCGTATTTGACAGGGATGCCAGTGGTTTGCACGGACAACATCACCACAGAACTGGGGCTTTCAAAGGCAGCATAGGAACTATAGTTTCAATAAGATACCCTGAAAGAGGAGGGAGAGGATACGCAACATCAGCTGAAGTAAATTTCCTGGGGTTCAAGGGTGAGGACGAAGAGCATCCAAACAGGGTTCTGTTAAGCACACACAGCGAATCATTCCTGTTCAAGCTTCTGAATGCAGACACCAAATACATGGCAAGGAGAACATAACTACCTCTGAACCCGGTATTTGTATTCACGTCGCACAACTCGCCAGGGAGAACACTAGAACGAGTGTGCATCGACCTGGTGAGCTGCACAACGATACAAAGCGCATATGTGATGCTGTCTAGAATCAAGTCGCTGAAAGGACTCTGCATTCTGAGGCCATTCAGACTGGAGATGATCCAGAAACATATCTTGGAAGAACTAAGAGATGAGCTGACAGGGACGGAGGAACTGGAAAAGCACACAATCATAGTGAGCGAGCACAAACTTGAATGGTATTACAAAGTGTTTCCATTGAGTATATATCCTGAAAAAGACAAGCAGGGAAAGCGAACGAGGTCACAGGCTAGCGGGAGAGAGAAGAGATGGGACAGCAGCACTAGAGAAGAGACGGGACAAAACGAGAGAAAGCAAAGAAGAATCAGAGGGGGCAGCGCAGAGAGGCTACGAGACAGCAAAGAAGATCACAAGATGGGAGCGAGAGCAGGAGAGAAGGGAGGCTACGAGAAAGCAAAGCAGATCACAAGAAGGGAGTGAGAGCAGAGAGAAGGGAGGAGAGGCCGGCATCACAACCACGCACGCCCAAGCCAGTCGCACCGACGCCAGTCGTTGAGCCCAAGGCTGAGGCCGAGGACAATTGGGAGGCCAAGGGATGGGAGACATTCATTTTACTGCGTGGTCTCGGAGATCTGAATGCTAAATATCTGAAAGGCAGGCATCACATCATATTGTATCGTACATCCATAACCAATTTGTTTCTGTTGCAATGCTATCATACATCTTTTTTGTTTTCATTGGTACAAACAGCATGAAGTATCAGAATGCAACATGGTATTGTATGTACATTTTCCAGTCGTAAGAACAGAGCTGGCGACAGCTTAAGATTCAGCACGCAGAAGCCATTCAAGTCCACCCCCTCGCAGCCCCCTGCCCCCCACCATGCCCCCTTTCCTTCTCAACCACAAACATCGTGTCCCGCAACGTGATGCGCATCTGCGGGTCTGCGCCCGTGTCGGGAGGTACTGGAGGCGGGGTGCCAGAATTGTATGGGTGTGGCTTTGGAGGCGGCAGGGCTGCATCTCCATGGACATGGAAACCACCAGGTTGGTGTTGCTGTTGGGGGTGAGCCCCCACAGCCAGCCATGCGTACTTGCAGCCTGTCCCTGCGGCGTGATTCACCGCCGCATTGGCCGCCATCCTGCACCCCGCCTCGTCCGACACCGCCCTCTTCCTTGGTGGCCGCTCTGGGGGGTCAAGGTCCATATTGTTGTCGTCTCCAGGGATCTGGGGAGGAGGATCCTCACTGTTCAGCACAGCCGTCAACACCGTGCTAGTCGCCTGTTCGCACTGTTCGCGCCTCTCCCGCTCACGCTCCTCCTCCATGCGCTCCACCTTCTCCAGCGCTGCGAGCTGCTTTGCCACATTGCTCCTCACCAAGATACCCCATGCCACACCTAGCCCCGTCCACCCTTCCCCTTCCCCGTCTGCTGGCCCACCTCCCTCATACACCCCTGGCATGCGATCCCACTGCCCCCTGCGCGTCCTATGCCACGCTGCATCAATCATCCCCGTCACCAGGTCCTGCAGCTGCACGCGCAGCACCAGCGCCAGGTACAGTATGTGACGCATTCGTCTGGCACTGTGCCGACTTTATAGTTCCTGCCGATGGTGGGCATGCGCATGCCGGGGAATGCAGGGTCAAAGGCGGGATGGAGGGGCTGCGTGCAGGAGTGGTCTTCAAAGGTGCTGCTGTAGGAGAGTGTCTGGTGCGAGCGCTGGAGGGACTCTTCTTCAGCCTACATGATATCTCAGCTCGAGTACTATATGTTGAGAGCAGAGATACACACCTGCAGATTGACACCCGCACTGCTGATGGCGTCGTTCAGCGTCGCAATGTCCGCCGTGTCGAACGTGCCCACATTCGCCTGCTGCAAGTTGGCAATCGCCTGCCGCGCCATGTTCACGCTCTGCTGGTGTTGTTGTGGGGCTGGTGATGCATACTGCTGATGCTAGTAGGACATCTGGTATGCGGAGGGCTGCTGGTAGTGCGAGTACGTGGCCTGGTACTTCAACATGCCCCCAAGACCCATGGCCACCTTCATGTGGCTCCACCCACCCAGGCGCCAACCTTTGTTTTCCTAAGACGCTGAGTCAGTAAGTACATATACCACAGGAAGGAGCAGACAAACCCTTGCCACCGCGTCCTCAACAATCCACCCCCGCACGTCCTGCACCGCATCCCACGCATCCTTCTCCTTCATCAGGTAGTCAAAAAAACTCAGGCTTGAACAGCTTCTGCCCGCACCGTGGCACGGGGCTGGGCAGCGAGTGTAGCATCCCCATCGTCAGCAGGTGGAAGCGGTGTGGGTTTGCTTGATACCATGGCAGACAATGAAAGTGTGGATCAGTCAAGCAGCTGGGTGAAGGAAAAGACACATACTGCCTCGCCCCCACCTGAATTGACCCAGGTCAGCCACTCCGCAACCCCACCGCACTCCTCTACCTCGGTGCAGAATGGGGTGTAGTTCTGGTGGATGTAGAGCGAGAACAGCGATGGATGTAGATTATCGTCATCAGAAACGCAGTGAGGTTCGCATAAGGGGAGGGGCCCATTTTCGACGAGGGGCTGCATAGAGGAGCGCTGTGGGGGGGATGTGCAGTAGCGAGCAAACCAGAGGTGGGAAGAACCTGCACAAGTGAATGGAGAGTCTCCAGTATAGGATGCATCAACAAGAGCGATTGCGAAACTGAAAGGTCGAGGTCACATTACACTTGTCCTAGGACGAGCGTGATGTGACCGCGCTTGATTTCCAACTTCAATTGTGTTTCTGCTATCAATTCACCGGTATCCTCAGTCCAACGAGTTCTTCAAGCAAATCCCCTATGACGTCCTGGCCATCGGGAAGTGTGCCGCCCTATAAACCAGCTGCTCCATGCGCTCACGCTATTCCACCCACGCACGAACTATACACCTATGCAAAGACCTTCAACATGTTCGTCTCACACACGTCTGTCGATAAAGGCCCTCAACTTTCCAACAGGCACATGAAATTCGGACAGCACTACAGCTGCTATCTCTCCTCCAACGTCAATATCACGGTCTTCAACACCAACAATAACAGTGTTAGCGTACCAGTTGGGAGTATGCTGATCCCCTTTTTCAGCATCCACCGGAGTCGCTGATCCACATTACAGGCAGGTTCCACCAGTTCAAGACGCGCAAGTACGTGTACACTACTGTACTCTTACTGGCACAAGATTAAGACAACGACAGCATGCAGGAATCACAGTGTGACTGTGTTCGGCATCCTCTTCAATTTCACAGGGAGTGGCGTGAATACAACGGTGCAGATAGTGGAGGATATGATTCTCGAGCCTTGGGTAGGCATTGTCTTCCACCATCTCTGTTCTGAGTTCTAAATGAGCTTACACAGTTCATCGACGCCATTGCAGACAAGCCGGATGTGTTTCTCCGGGTAGGGTAAGTTGTCCTGGACACTCCCTCACCTTGACTCTCCACCACAGGCACATGTCTGTCGCCTGTGATCGATGTGTGTGTCACAAAGATAATTCTTCCGGTCTGTGTGTGCTCATTTGTTGCCATCTAGGGCCCATCATTTTCAATGCCATCCAGGACGTGCATCCCACAATGCCGATTCTGATTTTTGGCAGTAAGGTTCCCTGTCCCCGGGTAACTTGATGCCGACTGACTGAGTCGTAGGCCATTTGCATGTACGGGACTGCTGTGAGTCGACTCAGTTTTCACTCTCTCTCTCTGTAAGTGACCTGAGCCCATGGCTCTGTCAGTGCAACTAGACGGGTGTTCGATGTCGCTCGCGAGCGGGAGGTATATGGAGACACTTGGTGGGTGATAATGTACAATTCAATACTGATGAGCTGTGCATATGTGATGCTTTCCAGAGTAAAGTCTCTGAAAGGACTGTGCATACTATGGCCATTCCGTCTTAGCACCATACAGAACCATATATCCAAAGAGCTGAGGAATGAACTTGATAGGACTGAAGAGTTAGAACAACATACCCTGCATCTGTGTCGCACCCGGCTGAACTGGTACTATTCCAGATATCCTTCTAACATATTCACAGGGATAGAATGAGAAGTTTGCGTCAAGCCAAGTTTTGAGAAGCTTGACAAATCTGTGCACAGCCATTCCCAATTAGGGTGTATCAGCTTGTATCGAGACAGTTTCTGAGAAGCTTGAGTACAGATGCAAACATCAATGCACAGCCATTCCCAATTAGGGTGTATCAGCTTGTGTCGAGACAGTTTCTGAGAAGTGTGAGTACAGATGCAAACATCAATGCACAGCCATTCCCAATTAGGGTGTAACATCCAACTTGCATCAAGACAGTTTTTGAGAAGCTGGAGTACAGATGCAAACATCAATGCACAGCCATTCCCAATTAGGGTGTAACATCCAACTTGCATTGAGACAGTTTTCGAGAAGCATCAAAACAGACACAAACATCAAGCACAGCATCCTAATACAGGTGTAACATAGAAATTCATGTAAGGAGCCAAACCTAAAGGTTCGGCAATCAAACAGGTGAAAGTTTGACCTTGCCGGTCATCTCGGCAAGCAAATTCATAACATTATCCTCATGATTGAAGCTTTCATCTTGGTGGTCAGTTGTCTTGGTATGATGTTGGGCTCAATCAGCTGAGTGACAAAAATTGAGCAAATTCATAACACTATCCTCGTGATTGAAGCTTTCATCTTGGTGGTCAGTTGTCTTGGTATGATGTTGGGCTCAATCAGCTGAGTGACAAAAATTGAGCAAATTCATAACACTACCCTCGTGATTGAAGCTTTCATCTTGGTGGTCAGTTGTCTTGGTATGATGTTGGGCTCAATCAGCTGAGTGACAAAAATTATTTTACTGAGGAACGTGTTTATTTTCGAAAGGATATCAAAATGTGGAGGAAGGACTCCAAAAGCTTCACCATCACCGGTGGCACATGCATCACACCTGTCATGCAAGGTCGCGCACCTGCCACAATTGGGTTTGTCCGGGTACTACAGCAAGCGGTTCGGGCTCTTACAGAGATTCATGATATTGAGACAGTGGGCCAATTGGCAGTTGCATATCCTGGAAATTAAGTAAGCAATATTGAAATACTAAGACTAAATGGTTAATCAGGGTACTCAATGCCTTTGTGGTGACCAGCAACTACCGCCAGCTAACACCCCATCCACTGCCCATTACCTCGCTCAGTTCTTTCCATCGGGCTGAGTTCTAGGAATTATTATGATTCGTTGCTTCCAGAGTCAGCCCTAGTCAGTATTTATTGATGTACTATCCCACCTCATCTCGTATCCCAACGCACATCTTTTGGCATCACAGGAACGGACTGGGGGAAAGTGACTACGATCGTTGCCAGTGGAGTGTAGACCTACAACAAAGTTTGAGAGTTCAGAGAGACGAATTTTTTGTGGAAATATTGGTGATTGGTTAGTTGAATTACGGCAGCGACGGGAACACAGAGTCGGTCATATTGAATCTGTGGAAAGGTGAGTACAGATTCGAACCCAGTCATTGGCGGAGCCCGGGATGTTGAATAAATTGCAACCACGTGATGTGTTGACTTTTCTACTTGAACCCAACTAACCTTAATGTGAAATTGAACTATTCACCCTCTGGTGCATATGTCGGAAAAATGGTAAATTGCTTGCAACGGTCTGAGTCTACTTGGGACCTTGAGATGGCTTCAGAGAGCTTCAAAGGCGTGGTGGAGCGACTTGAAAGTAGTCTCAGACCGTTTCGAGGCATGATAGAGCAACTCATAAGGTGTCTCAGACCGCAGCAAGCTTCACGCAAATCCCGGTAACCTTGAGGGCCCTTTAAACTAGTTTGGAAGGGACTCACTCCGAGCAGTGGGGCAGAAAAAAAAAGGATATTATTAACGCATAGATACATATCTCTCGTCAATGCAATCAATTGTAATATAATGTATTCCTGCCTTCCTATCAAAAATTGGGCAGAGTATAAAGTGCCATGGGTGATGTGCTCCAACACAATTAAGGTGGAAGTCGTGAGAATTGTTGTGTATGACGCCAAGCTTCTCCCTCAGGTTTAGAGTCATGCGTTGTATCCGAGTGTGGGGCATACTGGCAGCATCTTGGCAATGAGGTGGAGCGAGTGATGTCACCCACTATATCAACCCGCAGCACGGTGGGGCCGTGACTCCACCTCTCTTGCTTTCGTACCACCACCACCACCTCGTCCCCACCGTCCTCAGTCAACATAGGTATATGATCTTTCAGTTGCGGCGGCCAACTGCTGATCTCATTCAGGGTTGATCCTCATCACCCATGCTGACATAGGTACGAAACTGGTACCAATTTTCGCCACTATTGATTCGAGCTCGTGTGTTTCTCGGGTTGATTCTGGCAGGTATATGTGTCTCCTTTCTTACCACCATTATCTAATGCTACTGTGCTCAGGACTTCGTTTTAATTTTTTGTTACAATGTTTTGTTACAATGTTCGATCTTACAAGGTGTGTATGACGTATTCCCTCCTTGCGTACTACCGCTAACTCAATCCAGGATTCTAGAATTAATTCCTTATACCTTACTGGAGGCTGCCGCCCCAGTACAACTACATCGTAGTTCATAGCTGTGGTAGTATTGATTAATACATTGATTTGAATGATTTTTTTGGTGCCCTGATGCGAATATTCTGACCGGCGCAAGGTATAGGCTGTTGAGAGAGGTACGGGGGGCTTGCGAAACCTTGAGTGTTACTGGGACGTCAGCTGTCACCCAGGTGCCTTGAGAGACCTTGGCAGTCACAGCGTTCCTCGGAAGATGTTACGGATTTCTTACCTGTGTGCTGCAAGCCACTTAAAACCATATGACCTTGCGGCGTCCTAGGACGCGTCCCAAGATGTTTGAAGCTGATCAGGATTTTTCCGACATAATGTTCTCCCGGCTTACGTGTTCTTATACCAAAAAAATCTCCATTGCACAACAGATTCTGCGAATCCTTCTCAAGCATGGAAGTACGTATGACGGTCTAGGCGTCACATTATTCATTTTGGAAAAAAAAAATCTCAAGGCAAAAAAAACCTTGGGCTCAGATCACAGAATGATTCCATATCCCATCTATGTATACTAGGTAAGTGTAGTATGCCCACTCTCAAAGGACTAGGGCTAAATCTGTGCAGAACATGTGTAGAACACATCTGCGAGCCGTCGGCAATGATATTGATGCCATCAATTGAAGCCGAAATTGTGCCGAGATTCCCTATTAACCTCCAGAGTTTTGGGTATCACAAGTTAGACCATAACTGATATACGAGATGTATTTATATCATGTCCCGGGAAAACTGCAGCAAACACTTGGATTCCAGAAGAAAGAAAAAATTGGGGGGCAAAATATATATAATTTACAGATCGGCTAATTCTGGATTTGCCGGCAAGTTCTGAGTTTTTCAAGCCAAGATATGCCTCATAGTCGCCTTGCAGGTCTAAGTTAGTGTAACTGAAGCTCTGGAGGTTAATAGGGAATCTCGGCACAATTTCAGCTTCAATTGATGGTATCAATATCATTGCCAACAGCTCGCAGATGTGTTCTACACAGATTTAGCCCTAGTCCTTTGAGAGTGGGCATATTACACTTACCTAGTATACATAGATGTGATATGGAATCATTCTGTGATCTGAGCCCAAGTTGTTTTTTGCCTTGAGATGTTTTGTTTCCAAAATGAATAATGTGACGCCCAGACCGTCATAAGTATACCAAGTCATTTAATGCCGCCGAACGACTCGGAACATCGATCTAATGGAACAAAAACTATGCCAGAAAAAGCATGGACGGCCGTTTCTACTCGCTGGATTATCCTGGCAGTGGATTATTCCGACGTTGTCAATGGCGACCGAGTGGCGTTGGAGATAGAGCGGCGAAAAGCGGAGCGAAAAGGTCAAGCCAAAGATTTGGTCCGCATAAATAGCTTTTCAATCGGATTCACGCGTATCTGCAACATTCGGTCTTCTGAAAGTGCCGGCACTTCCCGGGTTGGCGTGAGATTTAGGGTGAAGGAGCTGGAAGATTTGGACATACATCCCGAATTGGGGATACGACGGAATCGTATCAATATTGGAGTCGGCTACAGACTCAGATTACAGAAAAAACCTCCGTCATGAACACCTCCAGGCGGTCGTGCATCATAAAGGTCTCATGACCGTCGTCCAAGAGCTTCAGGAAGACGGGGTCGCGAATTGCCTGCAAATTTACGGGAGTGATGAAAATCCTGGAGCACATAGGGAGGACCCGCACCTTCATTAATTCCTCGTTGTCTTCTGCTTCCATCAGAACCACGGAAGAGAATCCGCTATCCGCCTTGTGTTTCAAGGTGTCTTTTAATTCCTGCTCGCCGGCCGAAGTCCTGAATGCCTGACAATGTACCAAGTTCAGAAACTAAAAGGGAGAAATAATCATCCTCACAAACCATCTCGTATTTCAACACGTGGCTTTGCGAGGGCAGGAGCTTGATAGCGTTCAGCAGTTCAATCATCCTAGTGCGGAATTCGTCTTCCGAGATGCCATCTCGAGCTCTGATGAGTCCAAAAAGACGAACGCGGTCTTTGCGGAAAGACATCCAGTATGTGGTGGAGTTTGCGATGTAAAGTATGCAATTGGAAGTAACTTATATATGTGGCGGAGTCAAAGCGGTAATTTCTGGATGGAAGAGGGTGACATGTGGAAAGCTCAAAGGGCGAGCAAATCCAATTTAGGAGTTGGAAAACCATCCATATTACTGGGGGAGCCCGAGAGCTGGGTGAGAAAGGCAAAAAATTATGGCGGCGGTAAGGAGGCCGAGTCGTACACTTAGTGACCCTCGGGAAAACCCGGAATGTTGAATAAGTTTAACCTGCGAACTTCGCTGAATAGAGGAAGCCTGCGTGGGTCATAATCGACGAAAGCACCAGATATCAGAGTTGTGGATCGTAGAACCTCCAGGTAATTCTACCGCGCAGCTAATTCTTCTGTGTCAACCGCCGAAACTTGGACCTTGGGAATCCGAGGGATATATACGCGGCAGAGGTTTACATCCTCCCCTTTCTTCTGTTACGAAATACTAGCATCACCATGGGAAAAGACGCAGAAGGATCGTCGCTGTCCTCAAAGCGGCAGCCAGCAGCTGGAACTGGGGCAGCTACACCGGAATGGCGCGGGAAGGGCAGTTCTGGAGTGTGAAATCTGAATGGTAAGTTGCATGGTCGCATACAATCGGAGTCGGCCATGGAGTTTCGGGAGTAGCGTGTAACCGGTTAGTTAACGCGGAGTCTTTGCACTGGATAGAAGACGGTTGGGCAAGGATGTTGAAGCGATTCCTATATATACAACCGAATCGGCGATCCGAGGGGCAAGGCGCGCGAGGGAAGCACGCAAGGGAAAGGTAAGGAGCGCGCTAAGTATAGCCCATAGATCGAGCGCATAAGGATAGTTCCAAATCCAGTGGAATACACCGACTGGACTGACTGAATGCTTGGATAGATATGGACCCCGAGGTAATATTAATTTAGGCTCGGATGCGCAGCGCAGCCCCATGATGGTGGTGGTGGTTGTACCACATAAGGATAGAGGCGGCCAGTTATTGTCTCCAAGATTGCGACGAACAGATTCTTGCGGCTGTTGCCAGGCGCGCTCGTGGTACTGGTTTGGAAATCGAGCTCTTCAGAAGGTAGCGGTGGACCTTCGCCGACGCCTGTACATAAGGTTGGTTTCTGGAAGCGACTCGGACGGCGGCGCCGGAGGAACTCGAACTTCCTGTGTCGTGGATGACATGGGTGTTGTGTCAGTGATTATAACTCACGACCGAACGCCACTGGATACTATGATTTTGTAAGTGGAGGTAAATGCAATTCACAGCCGCCGTGGAACGTGCAATTCTGGTTGGTGTTAATAAAAACAATATGTAGCTGGTTACCAGTGGCGGAAACGACTGATTCGAGTCGAAACAGAAAATTTAACTTACGTCCAAATCAAGCAATTCCATCCGATATCGTCTTCTTTCTGTGCACCGACGCCCATCATCAGAGGGTATCAGAGGTGCACACGTTGCTGTCCATTCCAACGCTCGGTGAGAAAAGTATCAAGATGAGTGAGCAATCATTGACGTCGGCTGGACGCTCTGGATTCACGAACAATTAATTTGATGTTACAGGTTACAACTTACAACTTACGGGAAGGTCAAGCGATGTACCTAGGTCGATTGGGAAACACCGCCGGTGATTTAAATGACGCTGCGATGAGCGAATTTTTTGAACCTTCCCATTAAATGGGCGTTGTCCCGCGGCTCGGTCCAAGCGGTGTCTCGCATATCTTCGGATTCTGGCTTGTTCATCAGTCTTCTCTTTGTGGTTCGCCGTCGGACGCTTTGGGACGGTGATATTTGTGATAGAGGTCCTTAGGAATCAAAAGTCCGGAGCAAAGCTGACAGGCAGGACTCGACGACGACGAAGGGTGCCTTGAAATCGAATCGACGCGTCAAGGAAGATAAGAATTAGCCCGGATTGCGGCATCGCTACACCAGAATGAGGAGTTGAGCGAACCCAAGCGCCCCGTGTTCAAGATAGTACTGTTCATTTCCACATCGAGCAAGCTGTTGTTCGACCGACTTCCGAAGCTTCGGTGGGCAGTAGATTTAATTTACTAAGCCGTAATACCTTCGAAGCGAGCGAGCTATAAATGCAATACTGATGAGGATGATGCTGTTGATGATGCTTTGAGTCGCGACTTGACTTATCTTTATGTACTTCAGGTACAACAAGCCCTTGTTGTTCGGCCAGAAATTGGCCAGAAGCGGCGTCTGAAGTAAGGTCCTGTAAGGTCGATGCGCCAATGTTCGAGGTCCATCGCCAGACAGTGTGCATTCGTACGTAGATTTGTGGCTCGAAAGACTAGACGGCAGAGGTGAATGAATTGATAGCGCGTACATAGTAAAACCAGTTCAGTTTCGAACCGCGTGCATATATTTCATACTTGCTCGGCTACCTTTGATCTTTCGTTCTTCTTTGGCTTCTTGCTGTGATAAATTCGTTCTCATCGCGTCACGGAATATATGTGCTCGAGACGCGTACCTGCTTCCGTCTCCC
The DNA here is from genome assembly GCA_029282495.1 of Mycena albidolilacea. Lineage (NCBI taxonomy): Eukaryota > Fungi > Basidiomycota > Agaricomycetes > Agaricales > Mycenaceae > Mycena > Mycena albidolilacea. The sequence continues at coordinate 968,589 of JARIHO010000005.1, read as the reverse complement.
GTCTTCCGCCTATCTTGTTGTGGCAAACGCCGTGCCGTATATGGTTGTGGTAATACTGGTATCTTTATGTACGCCCATGTTGATCGCTGCGTTGCGCTCTTGTATTCTTCAAGTTCTTGATCTGATTCTGAACACTGAGTCAGTGACAAATCTTTCTTCAACCCCGAGCAGATGGCATGTCAGCCCGAGGTGTGATAGGCGAAAATCGCGCACGAGCGGCGGCCAGCGTACTTACAGCACAACAGTACTAGGCCGCAAATCCAGGAGTAGTGCGGTATTTGATATCTTTAATTTCGGCTGGGGCTGGATATTATTAAAACTTTGATACCAGGAGCGGTACCGGCATTCCAGAGTCCGTCCAGACGCAATCCAAGAAAAGAACAGAGGAGAGTGGATGTACTTGACAAGACTTGACACGGCTCCACAGCGAGCGGTTGGTATAAACGGCGCAGTCAGGGTAGTCAAGATATTTTGCCGCATGGACACGGAATGCGGACCGACTCCGTGCAGGACACAGCAGCACGTAGAGAAGAACGGCCTGCGGCAACCGTCGGGCAAAACTCCACGAACGTTCGAAGGCGCCGTTCCGCGTCGCAATGACAGCTCTACACAGTCGTACACAGAACGACCCATTTCAGGTGGTTTGACAATGGAGATAACAAGCACGGTGATTGTGACACGGAAGCGCTGGTGAAATGAACGTGTGTGAAGACAGCGGATCGACCGGCGTTGTTATCCTGTCCTACAGTATTGGCGGCGACAAGGCGGCAAACACGAAACGTATGCCATGTGCTCGGAAAGGGAGCGTGGAATCCCGAAATGGGTGACGGATGCCGGCGGAATGAGAACGAGATAAGGGAGTCAAAACGTGGCGAAGCGAATTCGTTTACGCGTGCTTCGAATGGAAGGAAAGACGCCGGGAGTTGGCGGGTTAGGGACGCCGAGAACGCCTGTCGCGCCGCAAGTTCTATCTGTTCTATCTGGCCTCGTAACGGCGTCCGTCGCGGTGTCCGCAGGTGGGAAGAATACGGAACGGGTGCTGTGCAACGGAATTCGAACGAGATAACACGTCCAGAAAGGCGAACACTAACGGAGATGCTTTTTCTTCCTCGTTCTTGTCGGAACGAGAGTCTGAGACTCTGAGAGCCAAGGAGATACCACTGAGACGTGTCGATTTCCCATCAAGTTCTGATGTGTGTGTGAGTTCTCCAAAACTCGGCATTCCCTCGAGCAGAGGTCTGTCAGGGTCCGTCTGTTCAGGTTTCGGGTCGGGTTTGTCGGATTGGAAGTAAATTTGGGTTGCGGCAAGGAAGTGGCGTCAACGTGCCGTAACGATAAGAGGTCATTTCCCGCCGTCAGGCACCGAACTCCGTACAACGTAAGTAACTGGAGTCCACAGATAACTAAGTCTTGAAGACGGGGACTCGGTGTTATAACTAGCCACATTTCTCTGGCACAATTTATCGGTCGAGCCTGGCCAAAATTTCTGCGCAGGCAAATGCAAGCAGAAACCAGCGCGCGAAAAAAAAAAAAAAAAACGACGACGCATCAACTCGGGTACGCGGCCCTGGTCTCAGATCACTCAATCATTGATTCCCGGTAAGTGATCGATCGATCGATCACGGCGTTTTCCGCTTGTGGAGCTGATTGAACATGTTTGATTGCCGGACGGGAGGTCAGGGCAAATAGGGATAGGGGTCGGGGCCGAGAGCTGGCGGAGACTTTAATATTCAGAGTGAGACAACTCGTGGAGGGGCAGCCCACCGCAGAGAGACAGACTGTTATGTATGCAATTAAGGCATCGGCCGACTCCTATCGGGGTGGTTTGGTATTGCAGTTGATTCAATTCTTAGAGTTCAAGGTTGCAAAATACCAGTGGATCCATTGTATTATTGCATGGAATAGATCCGTGGAGCCTCAAACGGACCCCAATTGAGTGTGGGGTAATGGGAAATTAATACAGATTCCAAAGTCTGGTTGCAATGAAGCCTCTTAAGAGTGTATTTCAAATGGATCCGTATCATTCATCTTTCTGCTAGTCTGGCCGATGTCCGTGCGGGTGCTTGGGTCCGGGTCGGGTTAACGCTTCAAAAGTGAGGTACTGGATGTAAGTATGTAAACTCGGTGAAGTATGCCCTTCCTTGGTTGCAATTAATCCCACCGCCACCCTCGCACCCTCATGCGATCCAGCCCCTGGCCGTCATACATACGAAAATTGAAATAAACTGAACCTGAAATTATATTAATTGCATCAACGGACCGACGCACGGAAATTACTTGGTCTCCTGAGGCGGTGAGCGGAGTGCAAGCGGAGCGATCACGTTTGCGGGGAAGCAGTGAACGAAGCGTTGCAATTATGCGGGGAAGCAGTGAGCAAAATTTGCGGGAATGGAGAGAGGGCAGGGGACGGAAAACAATGATCTCCCTGAAGAAAGTATGTTGGAAGTGAGCCTGACTTCTGAGCCTGAACCTGAGGCGGCGTTGACCCACCATGTTGTGTTGTGTTCCGTGAATTCTTAAGGTGCTTCGACGTTGCCGTTACCGCTGAATTCTGAACCTTGTTATTCCGTCTCAGGATGCAACATCATCATGTAAATGGTTAAGTGATTAAGTTGCAAACCATTTGAACCAAACACTGAAGAAATTTAACTCAACCATCACCCCATGGTCCAGGCCATGAATGGCCGCCGACCTCGGGGACAACTGAGTCGAAATTAAAGGTGCAGTGATACCCGCACAGGGATGGCAGATTCGTCGCAGATTTTTTTTTTGGAATACATATGTGTATGCGAGACGGCGGCCTTTGTGGAAGGCGGCCGTTGCGCATTGCGGAAGCCTGGAGGCGGCGACATACGTCCGATCGCAAGTTGCTGAAGGAAGCTGTGAAGTGACAACGGTTGGAGCGTTGGCAACTGTCAACGTGGTCAGACATCCGAAATTAAGTGCGCGTCACCGCGACCTCCAGCGCCGTCGCTTTGGAGCTCACCGTTTGACTCTGCTCGGCTCGAACCATCCGCGGCGTATTTACGCAAAGTGGAGCCAGCGCCAGTTGAACATTAATATTGATTCAACAGCTCCACAGCGGACAAGTTCTTGACGTCAAAGTGTTTGAAGGAAACTTAGAAGAGTTTGTGAACAGCTGTGAGCCAAACGACCTCGCTGTCTCGCCTTGTCTTCCTTAAGTCAAGTTCCTTCCAAAATTCAAATTGCCCGCCAATGTCTCACCCCGGCAACTCCCGGCCTACAACGGTCCCGATATTGATAGGCGTATCGTGGGACTTTTTCTCCTTCCCGCGCCCGGCGATGAGTCCGCATTTGGAAAACGCCTCTATCGATCGCTTCGTATTCTTTTTCGTTGCCTTTTTCGTGCTCAATGTGTCGTGGCTGCTGGAGGCACCTGGATGTCTAGTTTTTTTCCCCGTCTCATGGGACGAGTGTCCATGGGCGCATCTATACGTGCATACTGCGATTGGCTGCTATCTCAACTTGAAGTTCTGCAGCTCGGAATTTTTGACTGACTCGGAACGTCCTATCGATCCCGCGCGCGTCGGCTACCTTCTTCTCTTACACATCTTCATCTGTATGTATAATCATCATCCCCAAAATTCCCAGCCTCCCCAGAAAGACGGACGACGCGACGAACGTGCGTCGCCAGTGCATCGCCCATGCGTGTGAGTCGGTTCCGGCCCCGACTTCTGCGGACGGGGACGACCTGGGGAGGGGCGGGGCGGCCGGGGAGGAGTCGTACCTATGTACCCGCCTGTCTGCGCTGCCTGCGGACGCGGACGGGCAGGGACAGGCGCGGGGAGGGACGGGGCGGGGCGGGGCAGCGCCCGATCGCGATATTCAGCATCAATATTCGAATTCGATCGTGTTCGAATGCATGTGCGTTGATGCTTCGCGTTGTTGTACAATTGTTCGAAAGCACGCCATTTAAAATCCGGATTCCATTCATTCCATTCCATTTTTTAAAAGAAAGTTGAACAACTCCATTCCCTTCCCAGACCCCCGCTTTTTTCTGGCGGCTCCATTCGTAAAATCGCATTGTGGCATAAGGAGGGGAGAAAGTTGTTGCACGCGAATCCGGAGACGATGGGAACGGGAACGCGTGCTGATTTTTCCTGGTTTGTTTAGAACGCCACCGGGGGATCGGGACGAGGTGCACTGCACTTGCGGGAGCCGTCGAGTCGGGAGCTGTCGGGAATATTTGGTTGGGTACGTATTTAATTGGAAGTCGGGAGTCGGGGCGCGACTTATGCAATCCCTTGGGAATTCTCCTTCAAGTATAGTACTACTCGGTGTAAATATATAATTAATGCGCATGCAAATCCAATACAGTATCAGTATACAGTAAGTCGGGAGTCGGGACGAACGCCCACACCTCCATGGACCAGGGACCATGGCCATCTATATATATATATATGTGGGCATCACATCGCGTTCGAGACGCCGGCGCCGAGGCACCCTCGCATCTCGAATCGTCGATGATTGACTTGGACACGATCAGACGTTATCAGACAAGACAAGGAATTCCGTCGCATCACTGCTCGAGATTCGAGAAGAGGATCAGACAAGGCGAGGCGAGATTGGCCTGGGTCGCTCCCCTCCCATGGCCACTCCCTCCCACTCACCAAGACATTTAATTCCGTTACTTGTAGTTATGGGAAAGTTGCAATTGACTCTCAGCCTACTTGAAGGCGAGAGTGACCTGGCCATAGCCATAGACCGACGCCCAGCACGACCGGCCAACTGGCTATCGCGCCGGCCTCTGGCCATGGGAAGCAATGCCATGCCATGCCAGTGACTCTGTGAGAATCGGTGTGAATACAAACTCAAAATAAGATTGATTGGTTGATTCGCGGGGCCGACTTCCGAGACCGAGACGCCGAGGACTGCTTCCAAATGCTTCCTGAACTTGCGTGAATGCTGACAGAACAGAACAGAACAGAGGCTGATCAACAGCGCTAGGGCGACAGATTCCGAATTCCGAGACGCCGACGACAGACTGCTTCCTTCCTGCTTCCAAATGCTTCGTGAATGCTGACAGAACAGACTCGGAGGCTGATCAACAGCGCTACTGAGCGCGACAGATTCCGGATTCCGAGTCCTGTCCGGACAGGAACTTGTGGTGGTGGGAAGAGGAGATTGCAACGACGGTTACGTTACGGAAATTGATATCGGACTCTCGAGTTGTCGATTCGAAGTTGGAATTCAAAGACAGACAGACTGAGAACAGGAACAGCGGGGAGATTGGATTGGGTGATGCTGATTCAAGAAGCACTGAGAGTCTAAGAACAGAACAGAACAGAACGTCAGGTTCGCGAGTGCGCGGGACGATTGGACGGGGTCCAAGTGCGAGGAATGCGCGGAAGAAGGATTCCGAGTCCTGTCCGGACAAGAACTTGTGGCGGTGGGAAGAGGAAGTCTGAGAGGGAAGAGGGAGATTGCATTAATGACGGTTACGGTTGACATTGTTCGAAGTTGGGAAAGACCTGAGAGAACAGCGAGGAGATTGGATTGGGTGATGCGGAGAAGCACTGAGAATCTAAGAACAGAGCGTCAGGTTCGCGAGTGCGCGGGAGGACGAGTCTTCGCCTGATTGGACGGGGTCCAAGTGCGAGGAATGCGCGGAAGAAGAATAAATTTGGAAATTAAAGTTGGAATCCGAAGTGCCGCTGAAAGGGAAGGCGGGAGACGAAGGTGCGGAGACAGCGTACCGTTGATGTGTGAGTGAGTGCCACTACATGCGCAGGGTGGTGGAGGAAGTGATGCTGAGAACAGATCTACAGAACAGAACAGAACAGAACGGGCCATGGACGCGGCGCCGAGGCTGAGACTGGGTAAGCTTGCCGACTCGGAGAGTCAGAGCCCGCGCCCGAGAGGCCGCGAGAATAGAACAAGTTGGATCTGCGCGTCGCGAGAGAAGGGACGGAAGGAAAAAGAACAACAGCGCGAGAACGACACGAGAGCTGCTGCGCGTCGGGGAGGAAGCGTGCGTGCGTGCGGGATTTGTCAGTGTGGATTTGGAGTTGCGGCCCAGGCTGCATGATGGTGGCGCGCGGGATCCAGGCTCGGTCGCCGCTCGGTGGGGGTTTCCCAAGATACTAAGATACCGAGATACCAAGATAATTTGGATTAAGTATTATAGGAATGATTGAGCGGGGTTTGGGTCCAGACAGGGACGGCCAGAAATAGAGGGAAGAGAAAGACATGGAAGAATTGGAGGGAAAAGTTGCGATTGAGTGGCGCAAACGGCAAGCGGTTCAATGAAGATCTAGAAGAGAACGGGGCGCGCGGGCGCCGGGGCGGGGATGCTATGATACGTACGGGGTCGACTCAAACGAGGGGATGTGAGCAGGGCATGAGAGTGTGGTTGCAGGGTGATCGTGATTGTGGCGCGTACTAGGATGAGGATGAGGATTGAGCGGGGTTTGGGTCCTTTCTAGGTAGGAATATATATAGTTGGGGGGAAGATACAGTAATTGAAAAGTTGTGATTGAGCGGGGGAGAGACAACTGATGGCTAGTTTAGGACTAAGTAGAACTAGGGATAGGGATGTGTCCACGGATTTGAATTGGGGAGAGTCGAAGATGGGGAAGAGGTGAAGAAAAGAGAAAAGTTGGGATTGAGCGGGGGAGAAGATACTTCGAGACAACTGATGGCTAGTATAGATAGGACTAAGTAGGACTGTCTACGGATTTGAATTGGGGAGAGTCGAAGAGGTGAAGAAAAGCGAAAAGTTGGGATTGAGCGGGGGAGAAGATACTTGGAGACAGTTGATTGAAGCTTGGTGTGCGACTGAAGGCAGAAGAGGGTCGGAATGTAGTACGCGAGAAGGGGAATGGAATGTAGAGGACAATGGAAGGGCGCCGCCGGAATCGAAGGCTGGGATGGCAGATCAGGGCGGCTAGGAACGGGGGGGACAAAGTTGGAGCCGGGGCGCGAAAGAGTCTGAGAGAAGAGAAGAGAAGATGACAGGGTGGGGCGCGTCGACCCGACTCTCGCGTCGAGTGATTAGGCGGGGGCGGTGGTGTGCGACAGACAGAAAACGTAAACAGACGATGTAGACTCGCTTGGGATGTGGAGGACAACGGAATCATACGTACAGGAACGAGGGTGCAGAATGCAGAACACGGACACCACCCACACAGTAGCCACAATAGGGGGTAGTGTCAGTGTCGGAGTGGAATCGTGGAATTGGGGTGCTCTGTGGACAATAATACAAGAATGCAACGCAAAAAGCGAGTTCGATGGGAGAAGTGGGGTCCACGCGAAGGAGAAGGAAGTCGGGAACAGACAGCCCGGGACACGGTCGCCGCAATTCGAAGGGTTCCGAGTCGCGCGGGGAGAAGTCTTAGCGCCTTACACGGCGGCGCCGGAAAATGCAGAGCGACGGCTTGGTGACCGAAACGCCGAGTGTGCATTATGATTGACCCGCCGGGGAGAGTCGGGACGGCGTGGGAGGCTGGGCGCGGGGGCGGTGTGGCGTGGCACGGCGGCCTAGAACGTGAAAACTTTGGATAAGGCCCAACATACTTGGACCTCGCGCGCCCTCGGAAATGAAATTCAGTTGGAAGCTACGAAGAGAAGGCACGCTACGAGGTGGGCCGAATAGATCAGCGCGCTGCGAAGGCAGATAAGACAGAATGACGCCATATCGGGAACTGATGGAAACTGAATCTCATGGAGATGTGATGGCCCGATTCGCGAGAGACCAGTTGTGGAGCGTCAAAAATGAGTTCACTCACAGCGGATTACGCCTTTTACTTATACCCCCAGCACCGTGCTGGACTGACGCACGCGGTATAGATTGTCGTTGGTATCAGACAAGACACGAAAATGCCCTACTCTCCGCCCGGCGTCGTCGTCTCCCCGCTCCCCGCCCCGCCCACCCCGCCCGCTGGCGCGCACCACCACCACCACGCCCCCCGCCCAGCACACAGGCGCAGCTACACCTTCGCCGCAGACGACCCGCGCGCCGGCCCCGGCGCGTTCGCGTCTTTGGGCATGCTCCCCCGCCGCACGTCGTCCCACGGCCCCTCCTCGTCGCGCAAATTCCACTTCCGCAACGACGACGACAGCTCCAGCTCGTCTGACGAGCCGCCCGTCCCCGCCCACGATGACGACGACGGCCCGCCGCCCCCCCTCAAGCTGCGCCAGCCACCCGCATTCAGACTCACACCCGCGACCGGCGCGCACAGGTCGAGTCCCCCAAGGAGTCCCCAGCGCAGCCCCAACTCGTCGTACACCCACGTCCCCGCCGCCCTGAGCCCCAGCGCGCTCAACGTGCCTGTGCCCTTCCCGCGCTCCCACAAAAGCTCGAATTCGCCGTCGTCTCCTATGTCGCGTACGTGGCTCCCCTCTTCTGCTTGTCCCCTTGCCTTCTCCCCACGCGTCTCTCCCACTTCTCCTACGCGTCGTCCCTCGCACACAATCTAATCTAATCCTCACAGCGAACGGCCCCAACTTCCCCGCCCGCCCCCCAGGCCCCGCCCGCACCTCCTCCCACCCCGTCATCCTCCTCTCCAACGGCAAGCCCCTCAAGTCGTCCCTCAAGAGCAGCAGCAGCGCGCCGCACGTCTGGACCCCCGGCTCCACCAACGCGAACGGGGGCAAGCCGAGCTTCCACCTCCGCGCACGGAGCGCGCCGAGCACGCCGCAGCTCGCGGGCGTGGACCCGACGAGTCCAGGGGGTGCGTGGGATCAGGGTGAGTTTGATTCTCTCTCCGCCGCCGTCTTCTATCCTCTTGCTAATGCTAGTGCACCCAGGCTCCGACCCGCTCTCCCCCGGCACCCCCAAGGCCGTGCACTTCCCCGCCCCCGACGCGGGGCTGGAGGACATCAGACTCTTCAAGCGCTCCGCGCGCCCCGCCTCCGTCAGCTTCCCGCTCGACGACGAGACGGAGACGGAGACCGAGACGGACTCGCAGCAGCCGCGCATATCCGCCTGGGGCACCCAAAACCAGGGCCAGAGCCACTCCCCGCGCCAGGAGGCGGGGTACCCGTTCCCGAAGGTGCCGGCGCCAGTGGGGGGCGGCGCGGGGCGGAGCCCGCTGAATCCTGAACGCCAGCAGGAGGGGAAGGAGTGGCGCTATGCGCTCGACGCGCCGGGGGTGCCGCGCGCTGTCGATGCGGAGCGGGATGGGGCGAGTATGGTGCTGTTGGAGGGGATGTGGCTGGCGGGTGCGGGCGCTGTGAGTCTTTTTCCGCGTTTACTTCCTGGACTCAACTGACTGTCACAATGTAGGACCCGTCCTCGTCGAGTGCAGTAGCAGGCGCCCCCGGGCAAGAGCCAGAACGCCAGGGCGAGCTGACGCTGCACGGCACGCTCCTCGCGCGCAACGCGGCGTTTGAGAAGCAGCTCTATGTGAGGTTTACGCTGGACGGGTGGTGCACGACGAGCGAGGTGGGGGGGCGGTATGTCGGGCCGGCGCAGTCGCCGTTCTCTGCGACGTCGCCGTTCTGCGCGAAATCTGGAGAGAACAAGAATGAGGGTGGGGAGGGGGAGAAGGAGAGGGAGGAGCCGGGCCCGGGGTGGGACCGGTTCGCGTTTAGTATTCGGTTGACGGATTATGCGCATTCTGGTGGGTGTTCCTGCTCCGTGCTCCCTGCTCGAAACTTGGTGATGCTGACGCGCGTTTGCGTTTGTAGCCCCCGCCGGCCGGCAGCATACACACACACACGCACAGGGGCTGCGCGAGCGCGGCGTGGGCGGCGTTGGGCGCGGGCTCGAGGGGAGGGAGCTCGTGCTCGTGGCAAGGTTCTTCGCGCCGTGGGTGCGCGCGGGCGGCGTGGCGCCGTATGCGTGGTGTGGTGAGTCTCCCTCCTTCCCTCCTGTACAACAAGCAAGTTGCTAATGACGACGTCGCGTAGACACGCTCCCGCAGCACACGCCCGCGCAGCAGATGGGCACGGACGTCTCGCCCTCGGGGCGCGCGTGGGTCGGCGCCGGGGGCGGCGGCGCGGGCGAGTGGTGGGATAATAATGGGGGAAGGGATTATCGGGTTGGGTTTCGGTGTGTGGGTGTTGGTGAGTCGGGTTTTCTTTTCGAATCAACGAATGAATGAATACATGCTGACGCACCGTGCAGAACCGACACCCGCGCCCGCGACGAACATCATCCCGTTCCCGAGGGCGTCGTCGCCCGCGCTTGCGCCTCCCCCATCCACCCTCGCTCCTTCGCCCGCACCCTCAGAAGTCAAACCGACGACGATCCCCCCGCCGCCGCCGCCGCGCACGGCGCACGCGCAGGCGCTGGCGGCGAAGCTGGGGCGGCTGAGTTTAAGGAACTATGCGGCGCCGGGGCGGGCGGTGTCGTTGCCGTCGGCGGCGGCGGCGCAGGTGCCTGCGGGTGTCGCTGCTGCTGTGGCGAGCGAGAAGGAGCAGGAGAAGGAGACCGCCAAGGAGGATGAGAAGAAACAGGAGGAGGAGACAGACAAGAAGGAGAAGGAGAAGGAGGGGGAGAAAGAGAAGCCGGGGACGCAGAGTGCGAGCGGGGTGGGGCTGTATTGGCCCTGGGGGCGCGCGGCCGTCGCTGCCCCGCCTGCACCTGCGCCGCCTGTGGCGGTCCCGGCTGCCGCTCCCTCTGCCGCCCCGCCTGTTGCCGCACCCGTCCACGACGACGACTCCGGCTCGTCTTCGTCCGACGACGAGGAGGAGGGGCTGCGCGACGCGGAGGCGGGGCGGGCGCGGCGCGCGAGCGGCGGCTTCAGTGTCCAAGGGGAGGGCGAGGAGACGCCCCCGACGAGCCCGCTCGGCGCGGGCGGGCTGCTGCCTGCCCTCGAGGAGATGGGGCTGTCGGGGGGCGAGGAGGAGAAGGAGAAGGACAAGGGCGGCCCGGAGGACGTGCCGCTGCCCGAGTCGCCTGAGCGGGTGATGTCGCCGTCGCCTGCCCGCCGGGGCGGGAGTGCGAGCCCGCCGACGACGCAGGCGCAGACGCCGACGCCGCCGGTGAGCCCGACGACGCCGCTGACGCCGAGCGCGGCGGACGCGTCGTCGAGTTTGTACAAGGCGTTTGTGCGGCAGTGGTGTTTTGCGGGCAACGGCAGCGGCGGCGGGGCGAGTGGGGGGGTGAGCCCGCCGGTGGGGACGGGGGCCGTGCTTGGGGGGTTGGTGTAGGTGGGGTGCGCTCGTCGTGGCGCGGTGCAAAAGAGAAGAGAAGAGAGGAGGGACGGGACGAGATGACGTGCGGGATGGTCGGCCGGCGTTAGGTCGACGCCGAAGGACGCAGCAGCACGACGCCACGAGCCACGAGCTGGCAGCCGGCCCGACAGGAGGAATGGCGGACGAGGACGAACATTGAACGAATAAATGTACGACGACGACACGACGATACAAGCAAAACAAAACGCGCCGCAGCCGCACCCAAAAAGAAAAACGAAGAACGACACGACACACACCAGACAGACGATGGATCCACGGACACGGTGCTGCCGCAGATACACGCGAGGCTGTTTATGACTATTCGGCGGGCTCTCGACGACCGACCGACCGAGGCGGCGCCCCCGACCGACCGACAAAATAAAAGGCGCGCGGAAGCAGCCGCACGAAGCGCCCCCACCGAGGATCCGAATCCCGACTGGACTCTTTCTTATTTATCCCTCATCATATCTGGCTGGCCGAGCGCCCCGCACCACACTCTTTTCCTTGTTGTACAACACATTCTCTGCGCACGGTCAGCTGCCCGCACATCCCCGCCCACCAACACCAGTGTACGCGTATTCATCTTTTGGTGTCTTTTGGTTTTTTTGGTTTCCTGCCCCTTTATCTTATCTCTATCTCTGCATGCAACATATGTACATCATCCATCTCTCTCATCTCGGCGCGTGTACGATACTTCGATGCGACGATACTTTTTCTCAATTCGATTCAGATACACTTCACACGTACCCACAAACACGGACAGATATAGAAGCGCTCCAGCGGACTTGCCGTGAAGCGCACATAAAATACGATACATGCGATACGATACGATACGAAGCGGACACTCCCGCGCGCCCGCCAAACACGCCTATCTACAAATATAGGGCGGGCGGCGCGGTTGATATATATAGTGGTATTTTTTGCTAACTTATTTGGATTGGGGCCGTGTCGGGCAGGCTATAGATTGGGTTTGCACGATTGTATTTTCGGTTACTTAGTTACAACGGTGTATGTACAATAGATGCATATAGATATGTTGATTCGTTCCGTGGTTTTGTGGGCTCTTGACTGGCGTAGTGTGACGGAGGGAAGACGCGTAAGGAACGCGCGGGGACGAGTAAGTAACATCGGACTTGCGGGCTGGCATTTTTGTGAGCACTTGATTGGCGTGGTTTGACGGGGGGAAGCCGCTTGAGGAACGTGCGCGGACGAAGACAAGATGGGGAGTACTGTAAGACCTGCGGGCTGACATTTAATGTGGCGGCGAACTTGGGCATTGTGGAAGGTGGAGCAGGCCGACAGCGGCTAGCAGGGATAAGAGCATAAAGTCGTCATTTCTGACGCGTAGACAAAGAGTACCATGGACCGCCGGTTCCAGAAGATCTTCTGGTGGTTGCTGAGACGTTGAGACGACGAGACCCGATTGATAGTAGAAAGACTGTGCTCCCCGACGCGGATCGGACGGACGATGGGAAGGGGAAGCAGGTGAACAAGGTGGGATGAGTCAAAGTGTCGTAGTTTGATGTGGGCCGCTGGATGGGATAGGACGATAAACCGGCGACGAAGCCTGAGGATCGCACCGGCGTCGACGAAGGCGAAGGCGGACCCAGTGGGACCGGGTATGAAGAGAGAAGGTAGAGCCGGGTTGCGGTAGGACGCCTCGTTCCGCGGGGAAAGGAGAAAGCAGTAAGCGTGCGGGGACAATTCGCTGTTGCGTGGACGAGGAATGGGGGAAATAGGGAGGAATGGGGAAACGACATATGCGAGGAAGCTGCTGGAGGTATATGTGACCGAGATGTGGAGTGGGAGCGGGAGATAAGCAAAGGAGGCGCGTCATTCATGACGTCGGTGAGAGGCGCGGGCGAATCTGATGAGTTCCAAGATAAAGGCGAGGCCCGCAAGGCCGTTCACGCGGACAGTTGTCATGGTCTTGTGGAAGAAAGATCGTAGTGGAACATAGGGAAATGTGGTCGGCTAAACTGCGAGAAGAGCTTTGCAAAAGGTAGCAAGAAGGAAGCAGACCGTGGAGGACCTCCACCTTGCCATAATATTAATTGTTGCACGCCGGACAGTTGACCGAGGTCGATCGAGCCTTGTATCAGAATCTGGATTGGTGGCGTCGAATTGCGACGGGGCGGGGCGGCATTTGGTACGCAGTGATAAAATCTCGACCACAAAAAGCATGAGATAAAGTGCATTGTTCCAAGCCACTAAAGTCTGGGCAATGCTAATCTTGTCGTCTTCTTGTTGCGGTTAAATGTACTTTGCACAAGAAATCAGAAGAAACCGTCGCTGTTGTATACATGCCCAGGATGGCAGATGCACAGAGATATCGAGGCAGACATGCTCGAAGAGGGAACCAAGTCTCGGTGGATCGATGGACAGCGAGCCACGGCAGTCAAAAAAGCTTCGCGCGCCAGTGCTTCCGGCGGGACCGTCAGTCTGAATATGGCACGGGTGTGAGTGCAAGGTCTTCGAAGAGCGGTGCTACGACGAAGATATGGTAAATGTCGGAATATCCACTGCAGCTGCAAGATCGACCAGAGCTGCCGTGCGGGTGCCTTGTTTGCCGGCGACCAAGTACGGTATAGGTCTGTCCAGGGGAATCAAGAAGTTGCGTATATCGAGCTGCGGCACAAGTGCGAAGACGTTCGGCGGCTGCTGGGTGAGAACAAGAGATATTTTGAATGGTACAACAGAGCGGCTGGCGCGGCCGCAGTGTTCTGGCTCGCATGGTGCCTCGGACATTCCACGCTTCAATAACGCGGCCAGTCGACACCAAGGTTAAAGCGCGGGATTTGAAGAGAGTTGCTGCGATTCTAGAGTGGGAGTCGCACCGAGGTGTTCCTTCGGGGAGCAAGCTTCGCGACCGAACGACCGTGGGTGCAACCTAGTTCAGAATACGGCCCTTTTTTGACTTTGGAATACATTGCAGATCCAACGGCTTGCCCCGACGGGATGAGAACGCTCAGCAAAAATCGTGGCGCAAATACAGAGGTCAGGCGAAGATCTTGAGAAAGCAAGCGACTGCACTGGGCCGAGCGAGAATCCGAAATTGAGCCAAGCACAAGAGTTTGGAAATCGGTAGAGTTGCGGCAGTGTCTGCACAATGCGGACGCAGAGGGATGGAGAGCAGATGCGGACCACGCCGGGGGGAATTAGTGATTGCAGAACAAAGATAACACCACTCCCGCTCAGCTTACTTACCGGATGATTGGCGATTCGACGCAAAAGGTCGCTACCAAGGCCCAAATTCTACTTGGGACGAACCCAATATGTCTTGACTAGTATATCGGTTAGTACACGCGCTTGTCATATTCAAGTGTCTAGCCATCCGCGCGAAAGCTGGGTTCGACTCCCAGGTCGAGAGTTTTTTTCTCCAACCGCAGGCCGCACGCAGGCCCAACCAAAGCCCACAGTAATTCACTTGCACCTGGTCTGTGTTGTCCGCACCTTTCGTTTCGCAATTGCCAGTGCCTTTCTATCAAAGTTAACGCGGTTTACTCCCAGAGGTCTTGCGACAGATGTGTTGCCGATCTAAGGGCAGGGTGGACTTGGACTGACATGTCTTGACTAGTATATCGGTTAGTACACGCGCTTGTCATGCAACGGATCCGCCTAACATGTCCGCGCGAAAGCTGGGTTCGACTCCCAGGTCGAGAGTTTCTTTTTGCCGACTCTCAATTCCTTACTTAATATCATAATGCCAGCAAACCAGCCAACCTTAGACTAAAAAGTCTTCGATGCACACCGGCCCAACTGTCGAACGTCGAGCAATTTGATGTTGAACACCAATCTTGAACAATCCATCGGAGACGGTCCACAGATAAGTCATAATCATCCTTGAAAATCTCATTCTTAATAAATTCAACGGATGGTTTCAACATGTGAGGTACGAGCTCAAAATTGTTGAAGTGTCTGCCTAGGAGAGACTGGGTACTATGTTGAGCAAGAGACGGTATTGGTCAGATGTCCTCAGAGCAGCCCTGGAGGGAAAAGACATAATTGGGACCCACCCAGAGGGCTTTGGTTTTCGCTTGTGTCCTGGTGCGTTCCTGCTGGTTTCCCATATTATTATGAAATTTTGATCATCCTCGTGTTTCGTCGTCCGTCCCGTTCAACTTCTGCGGCACGGTTGCGTAGAGCCATTAATGCCTCGTTCCTCGGCAGAAAATGAAGGAAACACGCGTGTTGGTCATCGAAACTGTTCTAATCGCGCAAGAGAAGGTTCCTTTGGCAGGTTGAACTCTCGGCGCAAGCGGCAATGGATGTTGCGGTTATCTGATAGCGGCGATAACACCAAGATCGAGAGATAAGATCGATAAGATAGAATCCTGCAAAAATAGCGCAGCCCATGCAAGTGGTGAATTGAACCAGAAAAACGGAATTGAAGGTGAAGCGGTCAAAGCGTGCGTTACGAGGACCGATTTGGGCCCGAACTTGAATTCACGAAGGCAACTGATTTTTTTGGAGGTGTCGTATTGGAAAGGCGGGACGCAGAGACGGATTTTTGACGCCGGCTGCCTCATCGCAGTTATCCCGGCTCACGTAAATAGACGTTGCAGGGTTACTCGATTTAAAAGATCTGTCCCACAGACATTAGATAACGGTGGTGGTTAAATAGAGGAGATTGAGATTATCAGATACCAGTCTTCAACCTCGCGAAAGCTCTACATTCATACCTCTCCTGAATATGCCATCCCACACACCTGTTGTTACCCTCGACTACCATGACTTTCTGATCGCCGCACACTGTGAGCAATTTTCCACTGCACATAAACCGACCTTGATATTATCTTTCAAAGCCATTTTGACGTCGGTGGCCGCACTGATCGCTGCCCCAGCCGCCATCCTCATCGGGCGCTACTTTCGGTCGCGAAGCTGGTGGTTCAAAGCGCATGTCACACTCCAGACGTTTACCGCCATCTTCGTTATCACCGGGACCGCCCTGAGCCTCGTCTCTGTGGTCCACAACGGGAACGGGAACCAGCTCACCGGCCGTCTGAAAGACCCGCACCACGACCTCGGCGTCTCCATTCTCGTGCTTTTCCTGCTGCAGTTCGTCTTCGGGGTAGTCGCGCACTACACGCACTCCGAGGGGCACTCCAAGGGCAGCGCCTTCCCGACGTTGACGACACCGAAGAATCCCCTCCGCCATGTGCACGTCGTATTTGGGATCGTCATGACGGCGTTGTTGTATGCGGGGGTCAAGACGGGGATGGACGAGTGGGATAAAGTTTCTGACAGTGGCACGCGGGTTCCCAAGGGCATTCGCACCGCGTACTGGGTTCTTTTTGGCCTCGCGGTGGCGGCGTATCTTTTTGGGTGGATTTTGGAGCCTATCCGGCGCGGAAGTGAGCGGGATTCTGTTGACGCTGCAAGTCTGGAGAAGGTGGAGGAGTGAGAAAATGGAGGAGTGTAGAGGCTGGCGATAGCTTCCGACCCTTTGCAAATTTCTTCGGTACTAGTTTTACTTTTTCGGGCGTGTCGAGTCTCTGCTTTGCAAAAATTCAGTCTCATAGTTTCAAGCCAGCGTCGAGATGTTCGAGAGAGCTTAGAGGAGCGAGGAGGTTAAGTGAAGGGCTGGGAATTCTGAGCATGAATTCGAAGTTGACGTCGCGCGAGTGTGAATGGGCTAGTGTGGTCACAGCCGGCCAATATGTCGGAGTTCCACCGTTTCAGGTCTCGAGTATCGGTTCAGAACCGAGCACGCTGGGTGCGGTACGCAGGCGGCAACTATCGAGAAGCCTTATCTGCCAGCGAGTGCAATCCGGACGCCTTGAAAACCGGGGCTATGAGATCTCGAGACAAGACAACTTCCGTGTATGCACGACCGGATATCGATATTGCGGACAAAAAAAAAAAGCGAGACAAATGCGCACAGTGTGTTCTTCAAGGGGCTAAATACAGGGCTTGAATTGGTTGCATAGGTGAATAAATCCTGAGAAGCAGCACATAAACGCCCTGGTGGAGTCCGCCTTTTTATTTTTTCGTACGTTGAAAAGAGGCACTCCAAGTTACCAGTACCGCAAAGAGAATTTTTCCGCGATGTCCTAGGGCGGGTGGGACGTTAATGGTGCTGGCGTTGAGCAACTAGAGACGGGCCGGCACTTCCCGGTTCGGATTCCTTATATTTGCCGCAGACCACGACGTTCAACAAAGACTGTACAAGGACGGTGCCTTGGAGAGCTACATTCGCTCTAGACGTTCCCCAACCGTTCCCTTCGACGGTGCTGCTACTAGGGCTCCGACAGTTATCGTCTGTCACGGTTCTCGTGCAGGGTGCCACTTCACGCGCGTATCATGGTGTTCCTCCCGGAGGAACTTGTTCATGCCATCGTCAATGAATTCTGTGACGATACTCCCTCTTTAAAAGCATGTGCACTCGCAGGATCCATGCTTTGCGGCGCGAGCCAGCGCCTCTTGCTCAGCTCGTTCACCCTGAACCAAAACATCACTGGAGAAGCTAGCATTCTGGCTGCCCATGCTCTTCTCGAGGAGTCGCCTCACATTGCGAACTATATCACCCGCCTCAGCATCAGGCTTGAATGGTTTGTAGACGAGGCTAGCATCCAGAACTTACAAGGCAGCCTCCAACAGATTCTTGGGAAGATGGTGAATGTGCGCCAGTGCATCCTGAGCGGATCATTTCACCACACTCCAACGTTTATCTCGGCGCTCTTCGATTTTCTTACGCGCCAGCCTCTTCGCGAGCTCAATGTCAACCTCTGGACTGAAATCTCAGCAGTTACAATTCTGCGTTTCCTCACAATCGCTCCCGTGGTCTCCTTCCGCGAGGTGGTCATCAATCAGGACTTAACCGCATTATCAGACCTCTCCCAACATACCCCGAAAGTTGAAGACTTGTTCATCGACAGGTCTGCGCCCCAGATCTACGAGCTCTTGGCTCAGCCGCAATTCAAATCTTTCACCGGCACGCTGCGCCATTTGTTCGTCCCGTCCCTGAGTGCTGTACAGCTCCTGGTTGCAACTGCGCCTATGCTGGAACATCTTCACTTGGAGGGTTTGTCCTGCGATGAACTGCTTTCAACTTGAATACTGACACAAGACTAGATCTCAGCGGAACAATCCTCCCACCCCCATTCCCTTTGCTCCGCTCCTGCGATTTCTCCTTTCCCTTTCACACCTTCAATCCCCAGTTTTGGGTCCTCATTTCGTCCATGCTCGGAACGAGCCCTCTGCTCGTCAACCTCGTCATTTCACTCGAGATTGTGCCTCGACGCTGCACCTCAAACGCAGTGTTGTTGACCAACCTCGATACTGCGCTTGCGGCTCATCCCAGACGCCCGCATGTTCGATGGCGGCTCTATTTGAAAAAATGCCGGAACGAGGCTGTGCGCGCAAAATTCCTCGCCAGGTTCGACAAGGGGGCGTCGTCGACACCGCTAGATGAATAAATGAATAAATGAATGAATGATGTGTGAATGGCGGCCTGCGGCCGCTATAAGGGGACAGAAGGAATAGGAGCATGGACGATAAAGAGACGAGGGTTTGCGGGGGAGGGGGCCGCTCCGCGGCCGGCTCGCTTGAACGTCTACTCACCGTGAGAGGTGGGGGACGAGCGAGGCGGGATGAAATCGGCGGACGGTCCCGACTCCGGTACACAAGGATGAAACGGGCCCCGATGGATGAGGCGACCCGAAACAACCAAGCGTGAGCAACAGGACGTGGGTGGGCGGGACTCGAAAAAAGGTGTTTGAGGGAGAGGATTGAGCGAGAACGCGGAAGGTGAAAGGTGAAAGAGGACGCGACTGGAGCGCGTCAAGATGAGATGATCACGTGTATGTATAGATGCTATCTAATCTCGCTCCTCGCTGCCCTTGTCTTCCACTCAGGGAGACTCGTGCCTCGCCTCTCCTGAGCTCGCAACAAGGGGGCGTCGTCGACACCGCTAGATGAATAAATGAATAAATGAATGAATGATGTGTGAATGGCGGCCTGCGGCCGCTATAAGGGGACAGAAGGAATAGGAGCATGGACGATAAAGAGACGAGGGTTTGCGGGGGAGGGGGCCGCTCCGCGGCCGGCTCGCTTGAACGTCTACTCACCGTGAGAGGTGGGGGACGAGCGAGGCGGGATGAAATCGGCGGACGGCCCCGACTCCGGTACACAAGGATGAAACGGGCCCCGATGGATGAGGCGACCCGAAACAACCCGCACGGAGCAAAGCTCTAAGAGCGAATAGCTCGCGTGAGGGACGGCGACTCAGAGGGCCCGAGGAACCCCAAGGAGCTGTGCTCCGTGTCATGAAAATAATGCGGTGGATTATGCTAAAGAAAATACATGCTAATCGTCAATAACATCGAAGCTGAGGTGGGCGTCGGGCGAGTGTCCATGCGCGGAAGCGAATGCGTGAATGCGGGATTTCCATGCCGTCGTAATCCTGTCTGGGATGATCTGCTCGAGACGCCGCCAGTAAATGAGGAAGCAGAGCGACGTCCAACCTCCCAATTTCATGATAACCTCGGGCTCGACCCCGGCCAGGAGTAGCTCCACCGAACCACCGATGCGGTAGCTGTGGCCGTAAACGGTCTCGAGGCCGGCGGCGATGTAGACCGAGCTTGTGTGCGCGATGAAGTGGGCTTTGGTTGGGGTGTGCCAACGACCGTCCTCCCGAAATGCGAAGAGGGGGGTGTGAACGGGCGGGGAATGGTTGATCTCGAGATGGTTTAGAAGGGCCCGCACGGGGCAGAGGTCCGCGTCTTCGCCTAGAGTTTCGGTGAGTACGCATTCTGCGCCGGCGATGGTCGTTGTCTTTGTCCAAACGATGTGAAAGGCGATAACTCGGTGTCCGTTGACGACGCTGTGCGATATGCGTGTCTCGCGGCATGTGTCATGCTGGAGACTGAACCTTGCGACGCTCACGACGAGGAGTTCGCCTAGACGGCGGCAGCCGGAGAAACAAGAGGTGGCCGTGGACCACGTAGAGGCGCCGCGGCCCGTGCTGAGGTCAAGGGAGCGGCGGAGGGCGCGCATATGCTGCTTCGTTATGGGTCCGCGAGGCGGGCGCTTGAATGAGTCACCTGCGCGGTCGCCGGCCTTCTTCAGCGTGGTCAGCCATCCTTCGTCGCCGTGCCACGCGGCGTCGTTGAGTAAGTGCCATTGGCGCAAGCCGAGGAGCCAGTTCCGGATGGCTTTGCCTCCGATGTTCCCGATCCACGAAGCCACGAAGCCCGCGAGGATGTCGCGGTGCGCTGGCATACGCGACTCTTCTGGGATGGCGCGGCTATCGCAGAAGTCCGTAAAACGGACGAGGCCTGCCCCGTACGACTCCCGTGTCGCCTCGGTCGTCGCGCGCAAGAAGCTCTCGTAAATGCGGGCTTGTAGCTCGATCTCGATGTTGTTCTTGGTGAGTCTGTCTTGTACAGCGAGCGAGTGCGGCGTGGTCCACATCAGGACGCGTCGGTCCGCGGGTACGTGCGGGCGGTAGATGCTGGCCGCGATCCTAGCCTTGCCGCGCGTTCGTTTTGGGCGTAGCGATTCTTCCGCCGTCCGGCGCGGGTTCGCGTGGATGTCCGATGAGGCGATGTGCCGTATGGGAGCAAGACCTGCTGTGAGACTATGCGCGGTCAGCGCATGCGTTAAGCCTCAACGTGTTTGTATGGCGCACGGGAATGCGGGCGTATGGGCGAGGTTATTAATGTTCGTGGTATGTGGTCTAATGTGTGGACCCGACGGTTGAACGTCGGGTACGGTAGTATATGCGCGTTGAGCGAGAGAGAATATGCTTGTGAACGGTGAGATGGTGTCCCGACCACGCGCCGTATATGTACTTACCGTTTCTTGGACTGATCGGGCTGTAAGTTCGTATCGATGCGAGGCGGTGTTTCCGATGAGACTTCGACGTATGAGAGGGATGCGAGGGAGAAGAGTCTAGGCGATGTGAGGGCCAGCGAGAAAATATGTCCGTGCCGACCTACCTGCGTGTGGGAACGGTTACGGCTGTGGATGTCATAATGCGGGGCTACCAATCGCCCGGGACGAATAGCTCGGCGAGGTCCGGCAGTAATGAGAAATTTCGCTTTAGGCGGTTATGAAGATGTAGGGAGGAGGATGTAAGGCCTCGCGAGGGGCGATCGGCGGGATTGAGTCGCGACTCGACATAGATCAATTTTTTAACGATCATATGATCGCTCCCGAGTACCTGCGTGCGTCGTGCGCAGAGATTGAGGTGGACGTTCGGGCTTCGTGATTTCGACAGAGCTCCGATGGCCGCCTTGTTATCGGAGTGGATTAACAGGTGGATGTCGTGATACCGAAGTTGGACGAGAAATTGGAATAGTATCTCGATTGCGATAGCCTCCAGCCAGCAGATGTCTCGCCCCGGCTCTTTCCAGCCTTGGGCGAGCTTCAGGGAGTACCAATTCCGCCCGATGACGATTCCGATACCCCAAGAGGTCGAGGCGTCGACGTAGATTCGATGATCGCGTAAAGGACCTATCGGGTGGAGTTGGCGGAAGGCCGTCGTGTCTCGGAGTCGTCTGATCCACCATCGTAAGGTCTTTGTAGCGGTGCCGGACAACTTCCGTCGGATGAATGTGTTGCCCTTATAATGGGTCATGAGGTTCGAGAAAACAGGAAGGTGCGAGCTCCCGTCTTGGAAAACGAAAACGACGTGGCATAAGGTGCCGTGGAGTTCCTGCAAGTCGTCGAGGGTGAGTCCTTGTCTGTAAACGGGGTCCTCGAGATAATCCGTCATGCGCGCTTCGTACTTGAGGCGTTTAGACTCAGTCAACGAGACTCGGCGACGTTCCAGATCCCAGAGGAATCCCAGAAAGACCATCAGGGCGGAGAAAAATTTGCCGCTTTTGGTCGGATGCCAAGGAACGTTGAGGGCAATGATGAGTGCGAGCAGGGAGTCGCGATCGAAACGGTATTGATGCGCGCCTTCGTGGAAAGGGCCGTCGGCGTTGGGGAATCGGAGAGAGGAAAGATCGTCCTCGTAGCCCTTGATGTCCGCATCCTCCGCCGTCTCTGCGTTCCAAATGTCGACGACCGCGCGGCAAATTTGCCCCGCGTTACTGCTCGCTGGGCGTGCACCGAAAGGGTAGCAGTGGTCGAGGAGGAATTTTCCGTCGAATTGGACGACCAGGAAAGGTTTGTGATCGGGTAAAACAGGGCATGTCCGATGAAATGCCTTGATGTCGAATGCGCACGCTTGGGTCCCCGGCGGAGCATGCGAAATCTGCCTCGAATGTAAGGATGCTGATGCTGTGATGCCACGACGAATGCCACGACGAATGCCACAGCTATGCCACAACGATGCCACGACAATGCCGGGGTGAATGCCACGATGAATGCCACAGCTATGCCGGGGCGAATGCCACGACGAATGCCACGACGAATGCCACAACTATGCCACGACAATGCCACGACAATGCCGGGGCGAATGCCACGACGAATGCCCCGGTGAAGGGATGCCACAAATATGCCACGACGAAATGCCATGACTATGCCGGGTCTGGAATGCCTCGGGACCGCGAAAGGAGAGGGATGGGTAGTGAATGAATCATGAGATACTCACCGAGTGTGCCACGTCCACGGGGAAGTCGAATTTTGTGGGGAAATCCTCCTTGTCGATGAAAGAATTTACCGCCGGCGTGCCCGTCGCTGCGTCACCTTTCGATAGGTGCCTACAGACGCGTTTCTTCGGCGCCTCGTTGGGTCCTTGGTCTTGGGTTACAACGATCATGGGGGAGCAATAAAAATGTCCGCGGCAAATCTCCTCCATCTCCTGGAACGTGAAAGGACCAGACATGCGATTCTTGGCTAGTTCTTCTTCCAAATAAGCGATGACGACATCCCTGTTCTTGTCCACCGAAGAGTCGTTGCGGATGATAATGGTTCGTGTGAGTACGGGCATTCGGCCGAGCGGGAAACCGTTCGTCAGGTTCTCGATGAGTCTGGGGTAATCCTTCAATAAGTTGTGCTTTGTTAGCAGGCGTTGGAACTCGATGATGTTATAAGGGTGAATGATACGGTTAAAAAGCTCGTCGTGCGTTGCGTTGGAAGTGTCGGGCGGGAGGCGACGATGTATGAATGGCGAGAGGTCGGGGTAATTCAGCTTTTGACCGCCTAGTGTTTGTGCTCCAAGAAAGTTGTGTGCGCCGCTTGCGCTAAGGGACGATGGCCCCGCCGGAAACGCGGGCACATCTGGGATTGAGGGAGAGGGCGGGGTGATCGCCGCCGCAAAGGCTGCATATGTGGAGGCGCTCCACGGAATGAGTTGATCCGTCGCAAGGGCGCCCATTGACGTTGTACCCGATGCAGATGAGCTTGCCACCGCGGGCCGTCTTGAGATCGCGTCCTTCGTAGACGGAAAAGCATGGCTTTCGGTCGCGAAAGTCGGTTTGCGTCGATGGGTGTTCCTTGACGGTGTGCGGTCCACCGCATGCGAGGCATGTGTGAGGGCGACGTTCGCGGGACGTGTCTTCGTTACGCTTCCGAAAATCATCCCGCGACTTCCAGCCGTTGTCCGATTCGCGGTAGTGGGCGTAATTGAGATCGCGTTCATGGTGGCGTCTGTCGTCGCGCCTGTTGTCGCGATTGTCCTCGCGCGGTATGTAGCGGTTCTGTCTGTAGGAAGGCACTGAAGGACCCAAATCAGACATTTTGAGCGAGGGGATTATATGGGTACCGCCCGCAAGGGCCTTGGCGGCTTTCCATGCCCTGACGACACCGCCGACTTCAGATATCCAGTGCGCGGTGTCGAACACCGTGTTGTTGAGTATCGCGTTCCGTAACTCCCTCTCGACCGGGTACCAGGTAGCGTAATCCTTCTCGAAATCCTTCAGCGCTCGGAAAAATTCGAAATGCTTCTTCATCTCGAGAGCGTACGAGAACGGGTTCTCGTCGGTCGGCGGGGCGCTGAGTTCCTTGAGGGCGTCGAGGAAGTTGCCGGAGGATTCCACCCATCCCAGGACCGAAACGCCTTCGCAAGTCTCGTCGGAGCCCCAGACTTTTTCCATCGCGGCGCAGTCCAAGAGGCTCTTGTCGTCGCCCGATGCGATAGAGGTGTTCTTCTTGGTTGGAAGTTTGCCTGGATGCTCGGTCGCGTAGCGCAAGCGTTCGTCTGAAAACCAGAAGATGGAAGGATGCATCTTGTACTTCAGTGCGGCTAGGAAAAGGGCGGGGATGGAGACTGGGGGGCGGGTCAGCGCGTTAACGTGAGCGACGTTGGACATTATCATAGTCCCCGCCAATTTCGATGGCTTGTCCTTCGCCTGCTTTTCGGCTTCTCTCCTTGCCTCCTCGGCCTTCGCTTTGACCCTTCGCGCATCGAGGATGTAGGAATACAGCGTCGGCGGGATGGGCGCGAGGACGTGCGTGCAGAGCTCGGGGTCGTCCACCATTCTCTGCATCTCGTCTTGCGCATAGGCGTAGTATGCTCGGAGTTTCGCGCCGATGTCCTTCGCGGTCGTACTGAAGCCTTGTGTCAGGCTCAGCTCGTAGGCTCTGGTGGTGCTAATGCTGGCGCGGTTGTGCATCTCTGCGTCGTAGTTGTATTGGTTACGCTCCTGGAGCATCATGTCGTTGGGGATTTCCATGTCCTTGGGTATTTTTCTCCATGCTACGAAGTCGAAGCTATCGCTGAGAGGTAGGTCCAGACCACAGACGGATTTGAGTGGTGCCATTGGAACTCGAAAAAAGGTGTTTGAGGGAGAGGATTGAGCGAGAACGCGGAAGGTGAAAGAGGACGCGACTGGAGCGCGTCAAGATGAGATGATCACGTGTATGTATAGATGCTATCTAATCTCGCTCCTCGCTGCCCTTGTCTTCCACTCAGGGAGACTCGTGCCTCGCCTCTCCTGAGCTCGCACTAAGGTTGCGGAGATCAGCATGCCGAAAGCGCACGGAGAGAGGCGCCTTGTTCTTGAGACGTATGCGCGTGATCGAGAGCAATGGAGACGGTCGACGGGAAAGTTTCCGTAGACTGCGTGAGCGTATTGAGAACCGGCCGTTTCTCCGATGGCTGCTCTTGCTCCTGGCCTCACTCCCTACCATTAGCACACGGGGGACCATTTTTCGATGGTCGCCCTGTGCAATTGTCTTTTGTGTACAAGATATCAGGATCGGGATCCAGCGAAGGCCGAAGCACGTACGCTGCTGTCATCCATGCGCCTGTCCGTGTCCCGGCTCCCCTGTCGCGCACTGAGGCGGGCGGTGTTGACGCCCTCTTCTGCGTCTCATTCACATCGACCGCCTGGCTCGGCTTGCGTGTCCCTTGTTTCCCCACGGCCCTCGGGGAGTCCTGATGGAACGAAGCCGACTCGCGCGCGCCGTGAGGTCGTTCCACATCGCCCCCCACGCCGACGAACGCCTGGCCCGCTCCGCATGTAGATATAAGTCCTGTGCAGCCCGGACCCTACGCGCGCTGCTTCGACTTGGAGATGAATCTGCCTGGAGCGTTCGATGGATAGATCTGTGGACGGCGGCGCATGCCGGTCCCGTTTGTCTACGGTGGCCAAGGAAGTGATGCGGCGCAGCTACACCTCGCGCTCCAGACTTGTCGGCGTGGGCTTTTGTCCTCTCGCTCCTCTGTTCAGCAATTTGTCGGCTGAATCAGCTTGTCGGCCGAGAATTGGGCCAAGGAAGCGATGCGGCGCAGCTACAGTGCTACACCTCGCGCTCCAGACTTGTCGGCGTGGGCTTTTGTCCCCTCGCTGGCCGATCTCCTCTGTTCAGCAATTTGTGGGCTGAATCAGCTTGTCGGCCGAGAATCGGGCAACTTAGCAAGGACGTTCTGTGTTTTAATCAGCACGCTGGTTCAGCACCATCGCATAGCAAACGCGGGCGGCATCTGCATAAGGAGTCTTCAGGTACCCCCTTTGAAAACGGCGTCAACGAAAGTAGTCTGCTATCACTCGCTCATGAGGCTCGTCTCCAATCGTACTCTGGAATCAGTCATGTCCTCAGGAAGCCATTGACGCGGAGTTGATGCGCCCCTGGCCACCGCGCACACGGTCGCAGCAGTAGAAATATAAAAGCTTCGTGCCGACGGAGCCATCGACAATATTCCTCAATCAAGTCTACTCGCCAGCACCCATTGTCTACACCGAAGCTCTTCCGACCGATTCAAATCGGAAATATCCAGCTCGCTCATCGGGTCGTGTTTGCGCCCGTCACCAGATTCCGTGCAGACGAAAACCACACACCGTTGCCCCACGTCGAGGACTCCTACGAACAACGCGCCAGTACTCCTGGAAGCTTCCTTGTCTCAGAGGCAACGCTATCGCGGAGCGCGCTGGTGCCGCTAAACACGCTCCCGGAATCTGGTCTGACGAACATATAGCGGCCTGGAAAAGGGTATCTGCTCCGTGGCAGCGACAATACGTGTTACTTACCTGTTTTTTGTTATGAAGATCACGGATAAAGTGCATGCAAAGGGATCTTTCATGTACCTCCAGCTGTGGGCGCCGGGTCGGGTTGGCTCCAACTTTCCCGACCCCGCCGACGTAAACATCCCCTTAGTCTCCGCTTCTGACGTTCCGCTGACCGGAGGAACAACGCCGACTAACCTCGATGCTGCACCTGCGGTTCATCCCAGACGCCGATGGCAACTTGATTTTGACAAGCACCAGGACGCGGCTGTGCGCGCAGATATACTCGCCAGGTTTGCCCCCGCCGTAGAGACCGGCATGCCGAATGCGCATGAGGAGAGGCGCCTTGTATTCGAGGAGTATGCACAGATCAAGAGCGATGGAGACGGTCGTCGGGCCCTTGGCAGTGGCCTGTTTTTGGGTGGTTCCTGTGGCTCCTATCACATTCATTTACCACCAGCAAATGCGGGAAACATCTCGTGTACGGTTGCGCCTTCCGTGGACTAGGGGAGGGAACATGATGGAGGGAACACGATCTCGTCATCTTCCGGTCCACCGAACCCGAAGCACAGATCCACCCATCGATGCGTGTGTTCTTGGCCCTCCTGATATCGCGCCTGAGGTCGACGTCGTCAGCCTATCGTCGCGCACTCGTTTACGCCACCGCCTGGCTCAGCCTACCTGCTCCTACCTTCGTCGGGGAATCCTCATCGAACGAAGCTGGAATTGGGCGCGTCGTGAAGATATTCACTGCAGCTTTTGGATTCCGTACCCTCCCGGCTCTCGTCGATTTTCGATTGCCGGCTCTGAGAATCGGCCAACTTAAACAAGAACTCGATAGGCCTTGGAAGCGTTCTTGGTTGGCGGGAGTGTCGATCACATATTACCGTTTTCCCTCTTCTGCCGTCAAAGCCCAAGCGTAGATTTTCTTAGTGTTCTTAGCATAGAATTCCGGTACTTAAGTATTGTAAAATCGAGTTTAAAATTGAGTTTTATCGAAGAAATGTGCTGTGTGTGAAAAGCGAATGACTCAACTATCCTCGTTCCTAGGCTCCTCTTCAGTAGGAGAAAAGTTACGAAGTGGCAATGAGGAACTGAGGCACTCGAGGAAGGGCACACATCAGATTTAAGTAAAACGAAATTTGCGGCTGTGCAGTTCTTGCCCAGTTATTTTCGCATTTTCGGATGTCCACGGGAGCCAGAAAGTAATGCATCAAGAAACATACATGATATCAAAGAAATGCAGTCTGCAAAATACATGCGGGTGTTCAAAGCAACAAGAAAACTCAAAGAATGGAATGGAGTTATTCAATCTTCCGCCAGATACCGGTACTCGAACCGGAAATCGCTCTTCTTCCTCTGACACCACGAGCCCTCCCAGTCGAAGTAGACGTACACGCCCTGCTCGTACTCCTCCGTGATCGCCTGCGGCTCTGAGTGCCGCTGGAACCTGTACATGCATGCTTGTCAGTGTCTTATTGAGGGGAGATGAGACGACACGGGAGAGAACGACACGCACCAGGTCAAATATTTCACATGAAACCGCCACGACTGCCTCTTGAGCTCCTCCGCCGCGAGATACTGCGGGTACGACACCGGCAGGAAGTAGAACACATAGAACAGTGTCTCGACATCCACGCGCGAGTAGGTCGCCGCGTTGTTCAGGAGGGGGTGCGGCGCCTGCGGGTAGTACGGCGCAGTCTGGAAGGGGTTGCGCGGCATGTAGTATTTGGCCCTAAAGTCATACAACTCTGTCAGCAAGCAACGCCAGCGCAATTGAAGGCGGGGCAGAGAGATGCGACGCACTTGACGGTGTCCTGCGGTTGGGGGATACTCCGAAGCCCGCTCTCGAGGTACTTGTTCAGCTGCTCGACATTCGCCATCCGCTGGCCTGCTGCAATGAATCACACAACACCGGTTAACTCTGACTCATATACTATACCATGTAACCTACCTCGCTGCTTCGCGCGCTCATATGGCAGCACCAGATCCGCCACGCCCGGTGCAAACGCGCTGGGCGGAAGCGGCGCGGACACGGGTGGAGTGGCGCCGTGTCCGTTGGGTTGTCGATGTCCGCCGATGGTTTGCGATGCCGCCGGGGAGGGAGCTGCACCAGCTCCCTGCTCGATCTTGACGCCCGGGGGGAATTGCGGGGCGGCCTCTTGTCGTTGCTGGTCGTCGGTCTCCTCCTGCAGTTGTGGTCGCGGAGGCTCCGGTCCTGGTATCGGTCGCTGTTCACGCGTTGAGTGGGGTCCACGTAAGAATGAATTATAATACCCACCGGAATATTTGATAGCGGCGACGACAGGCGCGGAACAGACGAGATCGAATCTGCGAAGATCGCAAGTCGTCAGTAAAGCAGAATAAGTCATACGGCGAAATAAATACCCCACCTTTGCGTGCAGCCAGAACGCGCTGCGGCGACGACGTCGCCACCGGTGCCGCCTCCGAAAGTGCCGGCGACTCGTAGAACGAGCTATCCCGGTCATGCGACACCGACACCGACGCATACGAGGACATCGGGCTGGCAGCCGAGGGGTGCGTCATGCTCGGCGAGGATGGGGCGCCGACAGAGGATGGTGTCTGTGGTACTGCTGCTGGTTGAGGTTGAGGTGGGGGTTGGGGTTGGGATTGTTGGGGCTGGGGCGGCGGTTTTGATTTCGCTGCCGATGGTGGTATAGGCGCGGGTGCGGGAACAGGAGCAGGGGCGGCTTGATGCGGCGGCTGTTGCACGGCGGCAGAGTATTGTATTGCTGGTGGTCGTGGAGGCGCGGACTTGAGTATACTCGCCATCGGCTGGACGATGAAGTTCGGTGTTGGTGGGGATTTTGCTGGAGTGGAAGTGAGTGAATCAGAATTGAATGAAATCAAATCAAACAACGCGCCATCTGACTGTTCTGCGGGAAATCAGGATTATTAGACCAACGAAAAGCAAGAAACATACTTCGTAATTGCAGTGTGGTAGCCTTTTTGAGTATTGGACTTTCAGCGCGCTTGCTATTTTCTTCTGATGCTTTCTTGGCGGGTGTTCGAGGGAGGAGATCCTCCATAGCGACTTCGGATTCGTCGCCGCTGTTGTTATCATCCAATCCGCCTCGGAATTTCTCCTCCTCCTCGTCGAGGTTGAGCTCGTCGTAAATTCCTTCGTATTCAGTAAAGTCTTCTTCCTAGCAGCGGTGATCGATTTTAGAAGGGAAAAATTTCACACAAACGACATACCGCATTGGTTTCGACGAAATAATGCACGTCCTCTTTGAGCGCCAGCACCTTCTCCGTCGCGAGCGACCCATTATTGAGCAGCCGCAATACGATCTCCAGCCGGCTGATATGCCACTTCCGTCGCACATTCAGGTGCTCCAGATCGTCCAGACGCCCCGCAGCACTCGAACCGGCCTTGACCTTCTTCTTCGCCGCGCCATGGAGCGCCTCGATTTCCGCCTCCGCCTGCTCGACCTGAATCTGGAGCTTCTCGAGCTGGGTGTCGAGCCACTCGACCGCCTCGAGCATCTCCTGCTCCTTGGGATCGAGCTTGACGGCCTCGCCAAGTGCCACATTCGAAAACGCCTTCTTCTTGACCTCCTTCTCGCAGGCCTTGAATTTCTCCATTTGCTGTGCGTGGCACGTCCAATGTCAAGTAGTAGACCAGACAAAGTCACTGACCGTCTCAATAAGCTTGCGGTTCTCCAGCAGCTGACTTTTGTCTTTGATGTCGTTGCTCGCCACCCAGCCACGGATTTGGTCCCGGAGGCGCTGAAGTTTCTTTATTTGATTCTTCAGCCCCGACTCGAGTTTCTCTTTCTGCGCAGAAAGACATCCAGTTGTCTAAACTGTACAGGTTCGTGGACAGAACCCCACCTGCGTCTGGTTAGTCGCCGACTGCATCTTGTCATATGTGTTCTCAAAGAGTTCGACGCCCTCGGCGACCTTCTTCAACGCTTGGTCGATCTCGGCTGTCGGACGCGTCGTGAGCTCGAATTCGCGCAGAAATGCAGATAGATACTCTGTAGCTTTCGCGCCGCCATGATTGCAGCGTCCACAGGACAAGCAAGACAAAGGTATTTGCTGCTGTCGAAAGTGAAAGGCGATACGTGGGAAAGGATCTTATCTTATCTGCTTTCTCTCGAACCATCATCTCCCTCTAGCAGGCGACGTGCTGGCCTCTCAATTTTCTAAGAGTGAACAAGGCTGGAATCTCCTGTTGGCCTGGCATTTGCCCCTATACAGAAGTCTCAACGGCAAGCGCAACGGTATCCAGGGAGTCTCATTGGCCGCCCAGGATTCCAAAATTTGAACCCCAGATCCACCACGCCGGCCTAACTTGACCTATTTTGCCGACCTTTATTGCCATGTAAAACTGCTCACGTCTTTCGGAACTCTTCCCGCCCAACGGCGAACAAGGCGGTATAATTAAATCTCCGTCTGAACGTACTACTTACCTCCTGGATACCTGCCGAAAGCAGCTTTTTTTTGCTGCGCTTTACCGAATTCGAATGTTTCTTGGCATGACAGCAGAGACACAAGGAATCCTCGGCGTCCCCGGGCTGCAGCTGTGGAGCCCAATCAACTACACGCCCTTTCGGACTGGGGCAAAAACCAGTCTGCAGTTCATCCGCGTTGCTGTTCTGGTAGCTGAGCAGGTTCTGCCGTGTCCACCTTCAAACGTGCGACGACGCTCAGGAATCTTGTGACTCATGCCCACCTAACCCTAAGCATTTTCTTTCGCTTTGCAGGACCGAAAACGTTCTAAACCGAGGGGTTTTCGAAAACCGCTGTGTTTTCTTCAAACTTCAAATTTGCGCTTCTTTGCGATACGTCTTCTGTGTTTCGGATAAACGCGTCTGGGTTGTGGCGCGCTACTATGGAACATCCGAGATGAACCTTTGTTTTCTTCCCAAGGTTCGGATGTTGTCAAATCACTCTGACTCATCTGCAGTTTCAGAGGTCGCCGCAGTTCATGATCTGCGTGATCGTCGCATGAGAGTACGCGACGCTTCGCCTATATATCTCCAGCTCGTCGAAAGCACGACCCAATTTCATCGCATGCAACACATTCAAGACCCAGCTCCAATGTTTCAAAATGGAAAGCGGAGAAGATTACAAGGGTCGTGCGATAACTGCAGGAAAAAGAAAGGTGAATCTTCACAATTCAGCGATTTGTCGCAGTCCTGATAGGAAAACCAGTTCGATGTCAGTCTCCATTCATGCCCATTTTTCGCGTTTTCGTGACCAGTCTGGCCAGGTGATAGCGCAGAGATGCCGGAGAAGCGATGTACAAACTGTATTGTGGCTCACATCGAGTGCACACACGCGCGGTTGAAGGTGCGTGCGTTTGTCTTCAAGTTCGCGTTAACGTTATTCAATCCATACTGTAATCAAGGCATTTGCTTCACCGTCCGGGCCTAACCACGGCCGGAAGACTGGCCAAGAGCATGTCGCCACTATTCTCTCAACGTCTACGGTCTACGTGCCTCCGCATGACCCCAGCATCTCGCACCAAATACTCGTCGAAGTTGCCCAGTATGCTCGGAGTTTAGAAGAAAAACTGGTCTCTCTACAACCACAGACGCTTGTGCCGATCACTTCATCCCCCGATCCAAATTCTCCGAAGGATGAGTCGCCATCTCCCGCCACCTCTGACAGTGCGACGACCGGTGGGACCACAAACGATTTGCCTATCACAGAGACCTTACGGGATCTGACCTCATTCGCCACCAACACTCCCGATCGATATTTCGGACAGTCCAGCAGCGTAGAATTCATCAAGACCGCTATGAAGCATATAAATGGGAACGTTTCATATGTTGTTGGTGCTCAGCGGCCTGAATTCTGGAGTCCCCAACCTGTGCGTTTGGAAATTGAAATCGTTTTCTACCTTTCCTCTTGAACTTACGGGGATAGTAGTGGGAGAAATTCACAATCGAGCCTCCGCAACAAATCTTCCCAGAGAATGACCTCTTGAAAGCCCTTATCAAGATCTATTTCGAACAAATCAACCCGCTTTTAGGCATCCTGCATTTCCCCAGTTTTCACCACTCAATCTTGGACGGGATGCATTTCCGCGACCCACAATTTGGCGCGATAGTGTTAGCGGTATGCGCGCTGGCCAGTAGATATTCAGACGATCCCCGAGTTTTCATTGAAGGAACGAACTCCGAGCACAGCAGCGGTTGGAAGTGGTACCGGCAGGTGCGGCCCTTCCGTGCTACGTTCTCGCCCTTGCCCTCGTTGTACCAGTTACAACTCATTTGCGTACGTCGAATCCTCGTTTCCAGTTCGTCCGCTCAGGTGCATTTAGCTGAGCGTAATGTATATGGTTGGCACTTCCGATTCGGAGGAGAATTGGATCCTAGGATCTATTGGGCTCCGTTTCGCGCAAGGTGCTGGAGCTCATCATCGCAATTGGTACAGGAATATGGAGCCTCTAAAGGCCGAGCTGTACAAACGCGTCTTCTGGGTCCTCTTTATTGCGGATACAGCCATGAGCTCGTACGTCCCGCTTTGCGTCTAGGGGCAGCACTGTCCTCATCTACTCGAAGATTCAGAGGTCGGCCGTGTATCACACAACCCGCCGAGTGAGCAATTATTTGTGTTGCTGTTGCGTTCAAGGTCTTGATATAATCCAGCCTCGACCTCGATCTGCCTTGTGCCTGCGATGAAGAATACTGGTCAACTACAAACCCGGTGCAACCGATCGGAAAGCCTTCGAGTGCCGCGTTCTTGCCTTGTTTTTTGCGGTTGATGATGTTAGTTGGGCGCATCCAAGGGAATGTAGTACGCTTATACGCTTCCTATGTTTCACGTTTCTCATTTTCTTTTGAACAGCACCCTGTGCGGCAGCCGCGCTCCGAGACCATTGGCACTATCGTACAATTGGAGTTAGTCGTGATTCCAGGCCTCTGTCTAAAATATTGCTGATTCGATACGTAGTTCTGCGCTCAACAAATGGGTGGATACTATCCCAGAACACTGTATGTATTTCCATGTCGGAGGACCCTCATTCCATGTTTATATCCAACAGTGAAATGGGATCCTCATCAACAGAATCCGGTAAGATTAATTACCGTTGTCTGCGCTCCTCTTCTCATCCCAATGCCATAGATTTTCTTGGACCAGTCCGCTACTTTGTACGCCACGATTTCTCGAATTACCTCTCACCTTCTCTAAACTCACGCCCAGGTATTTCACCTATTATCATGGTAGTTTGATCAATTCCTTTTTTGTGGCTCTCAAGCTCACACTGCTGGGGTCTAGCGCAAATATTGCTACACCGTCCCTTCATCTCCGCTCCCGGAAAAGGGGCAATATCAAATGCAGGCATCATTTCTGTCGCTCGTTGCCCCCACTTACACGTCCTCTCAGACACAATCGCATTTCCCCTCGCTCGCCATCTGCGCAAACGCTGCGCGGGCATGTGGTCACGTCTTAGATGTGCAAACGCGGCGCGGTCGTGGACTTTTGTCATACCAATCGCTAATCGTAATTCAGAACACAAACACGAAAGTTATCGGCTGACGGTCAAATAGACAGCCCTATTCGACTCTGCTGTCGTGCTGCTCATTAATGTATGGGCAGTCGTTGGTGGTCGCAAGTGTCGAAGTCCAGATGATTTCGCCCGTGCAACAGCGGATGCTCAAAATTGTGTGCGCGTTCTTCGCTTGTACGAACGACGGTGAGTCGCAGACTAAAATTATCAGCGTATCTATTAAACAAGTGTAGATGGCGACTGGCAGGTAGAAAGTGTGATATCATTTCTACGATGCTTGCTGTTGGCAAACAGTCGTTCAAACGCTCGCGAGAAGTGGAAGAAATTCCAACATCGCCCACCATCGATGACTCCCTTGACATCAAAGGGTCCATGCCTGGTCACTCGGCGCGACGCCTTCAACTGCCAGAATATCGTTCTATTCAGGATACAGATAATTTGTTTTCGTTGCCGATTTTCACTGAGGAGCTCGGCCGCTTGCCCGTTTACGATTCGTTCGATTACGAGCCGAGATTTCAACCAAACGAACTACACTACCCCCCGCGGTCGTATTTGGATTCTGACCCCGACCTAATGGAACCCGAACTCCTGTTCGGCATTGACCCGGCGCTGGGTAATGCTCCTGGTTGCAATATCGGCACTTGCTGATTTCTGGTTCAGATTCGATGTTCTCCCCACAACAAGATGGAATGACCGGCGGCAGGGATAACATGCAACTCGATCCAGTTTCGTTCGATATCCCGTCGAGTGATAAGTGTGTTGATTTTTTTCCTTCTCTTCAATGACTTATCGATGTTTTTTGGCAGTTGGCAAGAGTGGAGCAAATATTTGGCTAGGTTGGATGTCAACCAAAGGTCTTCCTAAATTAAAATTTGAAGGATCATGAATGGTGTATGAACAGTGTCTTTTTACGGATTACAGCTATTGGCAGTACTGAAGGCGTGAGCGGAAATTTTATGTTTTGGGATGTTTTCAGAGAATTCCCGATATCTCAGTGGGTTCTTACCCAATTCACATAAAAAACAGATAGATATACTCAGCTAATTTATGTCGAATTAGTGATAGAAAAAAAGCAGTAAAAATAATACATATTCAGTGACATAGGTTTGCAGGGTGTTTTTGGGTATCAATGCAGTTTACAGGCATCTAGGCACATCCAAATGATGTTGATTTTTGCCTGGCAATGCTATAATATGTTCTGAAAGATGTCATAGAGCCAGAATCCTCAACAATTTGGTCTATCATGCTTGTAAACACATTGGGACAATGGGCAAATACACTGCAATCAGAACATTGTGATATTTGAATCCAGCGCTGAACTCATTGCAAATCAGACTCTATGACATTTTTAGTAATGTGTCAATGCCTTCCTTGACCAAAATCTATGTCGTTTCAACAAGTCTATATGTCTATAGACAGCATTGATTCTCAAAATGCTCCAAACCCATGTCACTGAATATATATTATTTTTGCCACTTTTTTTCTATCACAAATTCGGCATGGATTAGCTGAGTAGATCTATCCAATTTTTATGTGAATCAGGTAAGAACTGACTGAGATATTGGGAACTCTTTGAAAACATCCCAAAACAGAATATTTCTGTTCGCGCCTTCGGTACTGCCAATAGCTGTAATATACTGTATAATATATGAGGTGGAGAGACAGCCTACTTGACTTTCATATTCACCTGGATGCAATCGGAGGAATAGCTGGAGAGCAAGTAAGAACAACATGACAAAAAAAAAGGCACCCACATTCTTTCCATGGTATCCTCGACATTGTGGACCAGATGGACAGTATGTGGTGAGAACATCGGTGGCATTGCACTGTAAAGTCCCAGAGACGCTGTGGAATAAAGTGAAGAGACGAGAGATGAAGTTGAGAAATAGGGGCGCCGGGCCGGCGAAACCCGGGACGACTCGCGTACCGGACGCAGGCCTGCGACAATGCGAAAGGTGAACGAGTAATTCCTTTCTGGAAGTTTTTTCTCCGTTGCTTTGGATACTGGACATATTTTGGCTGAATTCTATAATGACCTGAGTACCACAATCTACGACACAAATCTGTCAACGAGGAGAATACTACGGGAATCTACGCTTGAGCTTTGATGGCAGGAGAGGCAAAAGGGTAGTCTGTATAACCTTTAGGGTCGACGCTCCCGGGTGCATAATACAGCGCGCGGTCTCCGACTGCGAGCGGGATGTCCTGAATAAGGCGATACGGAAGGTCGGGCTTGAATTGGGTGTTATTTGGCCGCGCACTTCTTTTAAGACTAGACACTCACGTTGGCAATATAGGGTCGGGCGAACGCGACCAAATCGCCTTTGTCCTCAGCGACAGCGATGGCGGTCACGCGGGTATAGCCTCCGGCACTGATGAGGGCCTTCTCTCCCCAGATTTCTCGCAGGAAATCATTCGAATGGCCCTCTTTCACCGCCGACAGGGTTGTGGAGCCGTCCACCCGAGGCTCGACGACATGAAGGTACGCGAGATCCGGGAAGCGACTGCGGAGCTGGGTAACAAGGTAGGTGTAGGTAGGCCTCGGGTCGCCACTAGCGAAATACATATCTGGAAGCCAGTTCAGCAATGCGTGATGGAAAGAAAATGGAACCCGTACCCAGAACAGTCCCCCACGGGCTGACTCGGAACGCGGTCTTCTTCTGTCCAACAGCTTTGACGACGGCGTCCACCACTTCGAGGGGGAACCTAGCGCGATTCTCGATGGAACCACCATAAGCGTCGGTGCGGGTGTTGCTTCCGTCGTGCAAGAACTGGTCGAGCAAGTAGCCATTTGCCGCATGGATCTCGACGCCATCGAACCCTGCTTTGTGGACGGCGTTCGACGCAGATTGTGCATACAGCTGGGTGAACTCCTTGAGCTCATCCACGGTGAGAGGGCAGGGCGTCGTTCCTCCGGTGAGCGGAACGTCAGA
This sequence comes from Mycena albidolilacea, assembly GCA_029282495.1. Taxonomy (NCBI): domain Eukaryota; kingdom Fungi; phylum Basidiomycota; class Agaricomycetes; order Agaricales; family Mycenaceae; genus Mycena; species Mycena albidolilacea. Next base: position 931,690 of record JARIHO010000005.1, on the reverse strand, counting down.
CGCGGAGACGTAGGGGATGTTTGCCTCTGCAGGATCTAAATAGTTGTAGAAGGCTCGGCCCAGCACCCACAGCTGGAGGTACATGAAAGATCCCTTTGCGTGCACTTTATCCGTGATCTTCGTAATGGGAAATGAGTAAATGGCATATATTGACGCTGCGACGGAACACGGACCTTTTTCCAGGCGGCTATCTGCTCGTTGGACCAGATGCCAGGAGCGCTTCTAGCAGCACCAGCGCGTTCTGCGATGAGAGTTGCTTCTGAGATGATGAGACTTCCGGGCGTGCTGGCGCGTTGCTCGTAGTACTCTGCGACATGGGGCAAAGGTGTGTGGCTTTCGTCTGCACGGAACCTAGTGGTGGGCGCAAACACGACCCGATGGGCGAGCTGGATGTTTCCGACTTGGATGGGTTGGAAGAGCTTTGGTGTAAACATTGGGTGCTGAACGAGTAGACTTGATTGAGGGATATCGTCGATGGCTTCGTCACGAACCTTTTATAGTTCTGCTGGTACTGCGACCATGTCCTACTTGGCCAGGCGCATCAACTCTAGACCGGCGGACTTGTTCGGACTATGGCTGATTCCAGAAGGCTTGCGAAGTCGACGATTAGAGATGAGCTTGGTGAGCGGGTGCTTGCTGACTGCATTCATTGGCGCTGCTCCTTCAAGATTCCGAATGTTAGCTTATTCAGATGTGTCTCGCGCTCGCTATGCGGAGCCGCTGAACCAGCGTGCTTGGTAAAAACGACGAACGGACCGATCAAGTCCTTCGGTGATTCCGCCCAGAAAGGAAATCGACTCCAGCGACTCGCGAGAGGATCAAAAATTGACGCCGATCAAGTCCTTTGGTGATTCCGTCCAGAAACCAGCGAGAGGACCAAAAATTGACGCCGATAAGTCATTCACCAAGAGGCGGAGAGCATGGAATTCAGGGGATCGAGGTCGAACGTTTTTACCGCGCGCGCGAGACCAGCTTCATTCGACCAGGCCCCGGGAAGCTCCTGCAAAGGATGGTCCAAAAAAATCCTCAAATCTGGCCTCGAAAAGCCACTCGTCCGAGGGATCTGGGCCCAGAAAAGCCACTTTTTGGACAATGATCATCACGTGTCTACTAGAAAAAACTCTCAAAAAGAGCAGCCGAAAATTTGTGAAATCTCCCGCACCAACCGGAAAATAATACAGTACGTTCCCCCGCTGGGTCCCGGGAGTTCATACAGAAATGGTTCTCAGTTGATGCAAGATTGTGATAGTGAGATCAAAACAGGTCGGGCTCGCAAAAAAATTATCAAAATCTTACTAATAGACGAGATAAAGCTCAGCCGGGCACGTCAGAGTGAACGACTTTATTAGAATACCTAATAGACGAGATAAAGCTAATAAAGTACGTGAGTGAGAAGAATAAATAAAGTAAGGAAGAGAACGTACCTCAGCCGGGCACGTCAGAGTGAACGACTGAGGTACGACTCCTAGCGACGAGTCTTATATAGGTAGGTAGGAGCGATCGGTAGTAAGGGATGCGGTAAAACAGTATGAAATAAAATAGGTAGGAGGAATAACGGTGTCAACGAGCGCGGGTGCGCTCCGGCTATATGGCTAGCCGAGCCACTACTTCGACACTCCCCCTGGCGCGGATGGGCATATAGCGAGGATGGGGGACGGATAGAGGGTAATGTCCGATGTAAAGTAAAATAAAATGAAATAGGATAAGTAAAACACACCATTCCATGGGCATCTACGCCCCTCCGTGTGGCACAGCGCGGCTAGTCCGTGAGACCTAGGGCGCGGACGGCTGCGAGGTGCGCGTCGCGGGGCAGGATCTTCGTGAAAATGTCGGCGAGGTTATTAGATGACTCGACACGTAGGACTTCGACATCGTTCGCCTCGACGCGTTCGCGGATGTAGTGTTCGCGTATATCGATGTGTTTGACCCTTGCATGCCCCTTCGCGTCTTTTGCCAGCGCCACCGCTCCCGTGTTGTCGCAGTACAAGGTCGCCGGACGCGCCTGCGGCATGTTAAGCTCCTCGAGGAAGCTGTGCATCCACATTGCCTGCTTGGCTCCGCGAGTGAGTGCAACATACTCGGCCTCGACTGTCGATAGCGACACCGTTGCCTGCTTCTTCGCCGACCAAGAGACTGGACCACCCGACATGAGGAAGACCTCACCGGACGTCGAGCGACGCGTCGCGAGGTCCGACGCGAAGTCAGCGTCTATCCAGCCGACGGGCTTGATCCCCGAGCCGCCACCACGCCGGTAGGTAATCTTGTAATCCAGAGTCCCCTTCACGTACGCGAGCATGTGCTGGACGTGCTTCCAGTGCTGCGGTTGGGGGTTCTGGACACAGGATGCGACACAGCTGGCGCTGTACGCTAGATCTGGGCGTGTCGTGTTGGCGGCATGCTGGAGGGAACCAACTGCCTCGCGATACGGCTTGTCAGCCATGAACGCGCGCTCGGAGTCGGATAGGGGTTCTTTGGAGAGGACGATGGGTACGCCAACAGGCAGTGGTGTCGACTTGGGGTTGCAGTCGCTCATCCCATAGCGCTCAAGGACGCGCTCGAGGTACGGGCGGGACGAGATGGACAAGGTCCCGGCATCCTGGTCGTAGTCGATCGTCATGCCAAGTGAGGTGGCGCTCCGGGGAACGTCAGTTACGTCGTAAGCAGCCTTAATGCCTGCCTGTGCGTCCGTTGCTGCCTCTGATGTCGTCGAGATGCCATCCATGTCGTCCGTATAGACACCAATGATCGAAGTGCCCAGTTCGGTGGTTCGGATACGGATGGCGGGGTCGGCGCGAGAGCGAACCCAGCCCAGCGCTCCTAGAGACGCATTAAGGTGCTCAGCCCAGTTACGGCCGGACTGCATAAACCCGTAGAGCGACTTCTTCATGAGACACACCTTGCTCTCCTGTCCCGGTACGGCGAAGCCTTCTGGCTGACGCATGTATACTGTCTCCTTCATGTCGCTGTTCAGGTATGCACTGACGACGTCCATGGCCCACATGAACCACCCGGGATCCTCAACCGCGATCGCCCACACCATCCTAAGAGACTCGTAACGGACGACGCCCGCATAAGTCTCAAAGAAGTCGAGGCCCGCAATTTGTTGGAAACCCTTGGCGACTAGGCGGGCTTTCCACTTGATGACTTCACCCTCGGTGTTGTATTTGAGCGCGAAGACCCACTTGCAGTCCACGACGTTCGCACCGGGGGGTAGGTCTACAAGAACCCAAGTCTCCCGCCCGACCAGTGTCGCGTACTCCTTCTGCGTTGGTGCCATCCAGACTTCAGGGTGCTTCATAGCCTCCCCGTAGCTCTGTGGGACCACCGCAGTCGAAATGGTGAAGGCGACATTTGCCCGCGACTTGGGTTTAGGTGGGAGACCCACAGCCCATTTCTCGCCCGCAGCCTTAGCATCAGCTTCATTGGCCTGCGATTTGCGCGAGTCCTGGAGCGCCTTCGAGGGGACATGCTCGCGTGCGGAGCGTCGAGGCGCGACCGTCGTCACAGCAGGCGGTTCGGGGTCGGGTACACCAGCGCCAGCATCGGCTTCGCCTGTATCAGAAGGGAGAAGAGCATCAGCGTTGTCCGAGTCGGAGTCAATGGGAACGTGCGCGTCGTCGATAACCCCAGCAATCTCGATTTCTCCCCCTGCTGGGGCACGCGACCAGTGACCGACTCCCTCCTCGAAGACGACGTCGCGCGCTGTAAAGAACCGCCGAGCTTGTGGGTCCCACAAATGATAGCCGGCAGTTCCGTTATAGCCGACCATCACGGCTTTAACGGTACGCGACGTCAACTTGGCGGGAGCGGGGATCACCTTCGCATAAGCCACGGAACCAAACACGCGAAGATGGGAGATGTCCGGCTTCTTCCCCGTGTACAGCTCATGAGGAGTGACTCCGCCGGTGCGTTTCTTTGGGTGGAACCACTGCAGGTAAGCCGCGCATTTGAAAGCATATGGCCAGAACGACTTGGGGAGTCCAGAGTCCGCAAGAAGGCAACGACCAAACTCGACCGTGGTGCGTATGCCGCGCTCGCCGGGACCGTTCTGCGCCGAGGAGTGGGGAGTGGTTGGCTCAAGAATGATGCCCTCGGTCTTCAGGTAAGCCCTCCACTTCTCATTAATCCACTCCCCGCCGTTGTCGACTCGAAGGCGTTTAATCGTGCTTCCAGTCTGCGTCTCGAACTCTGTCTTGTAAGCGGCGAAGACATCCAGCGTTTCGTCGGCTGACTTGTGCGCCAGGAACTCAACGTGCGGTCCTGCGATATGGCCGTCCAGCATATGGTACAGCCAGTTCTTCCCACCGACACCGGTGACTTGCGACGGCCCCCACAAGTCCATGTACTCCCGCTCGCCAGCCTCCACCTCGGCATCATGGACGCCATCAAATGGACGGCGAGTCTGCTTGCCCGCTAAGCAGTCCTCGCAAAACCCCTCGTTGTCAGCGCCTGCCACCACCAATCCATCGACGCGGCCCTCCGCCACCAGCTTGTCCAGACCGGTCATCCCGACATGGCCCAAACGGCGGTGCCACGTGTTACGACTAACGGGTACGTTTCGGGAGCGCGCCGCATATGCGCTCACCTCAGCATCGCCCAGCTCAAGCACGTACATCCCAGCGACAAGCTGAGCCTGCATGATCCCTTTCCCCGTCCCATTGCGCACGGTCGCCTTGCTCCCCCGGAATTCGACAGCGAAACCCTTCTCATCGAGTTTGGAGATGGACAGGAGGTTGGACGTCCCAGGTGTGTGTAACGCCTCGAAGGATACATCGTATCTGATACCCTCGTAGACGTGGGACTTCTTGACTAACCCCGCCCCAGCAATACGGAACCTGGAGCCGTCGACACCAGTCCCCTGCCGATTCTCGAACGTCCGGTAGTCGGCGAAATCGTCGCGACTCGAAAAACAATGGTCTGTGGTGCCAGAGTCCACAAAAACCACGGTACGTCCGGATGTTCCCGAAGCGAAGGCTTTGACCTGAGTCTCTGAGGTGTCAACGGTAAACGCGCGGTCATCGCCACCACCCGTGGGCGCGTCCGAGTCGTTCCCCATATCGTATGAAGACGTATGCGATGTTGAGGTCCAGACCTCGAAGGAGGTATTGGCCGATGTGGATCTCCCAAAAGAGGAAACTCCGAGTTGTGGGTCCAAGTCGGTGGGTATGTTGATCTCCGCCACGGCGTCATTAACCTCGGTCCATTCCATCAGGGCAGCAGGCGACGCAACCAACTCCTCGCCTTCAAAACGGACGCCCTGGATCCCCTCGGTGTCGTATACAGAGATGTCTGCCGCAGGGATGGTCCACGCCGCAAACGCATATGTGTTCGCGAAGTTCGCGTTGGGCACCACGTCGCGCTTCCCTTTCCACCACGAAGGCCACTGACCCTCCTTTCCTCCCCCAGGCCAGAAGCACTCATCGATGGTGTGGCCCTTCTTCCCATCGGCGCCGCAGTTGGTGTTCGTGCACAACAGGGTTTTGCGTGCTGCGCGCCGAGCGTCACGCGCTGCCGCGCTGTTGAACGTGTTCATGGCGAGGGCAGTGGTGGGAATGGGGGGATTGAGGCGTGAGTTCGTCTCTGCTTCCTCGAGTACGAAGTTGATAACCTCGGCGGATGTCAGGAAGGTACGGAGAACCGGTACGACATGTCTCCAGTCTTCGTTCAAGGATGTCATGAAGATCGTGCGGAACTGGGTGTCGTCGATCTTGGCGCCCATATCGTTCGCGGCGACCCACAGGCGGCGCATGGTAGCGATGTGCTCGCCCATAGGGGCGTTTGTTGCAAGGTATGTGGAGTTTAGCTCGCGAACGGCTCGGCTGAGTCCCAGGTCAGTGATGCGGCCATAGACATCCTCCAGCGACTTCCACGCCTCGCGCGCAGACCCATCGGTCTTCAGGCCCACACCGACGGGATCCCTAACGTTGAGCACGAGTAGACTGGTTGCAAGACTGTCGCGGTGCACCCATTCCTCAAGAGACGGGGTCTTTGAGAAGATAGGGGTGCTATCCGGAGGGAGAGGCGTGGTAGCGGGCGTTCCAGTCGTCGCAACCACGGCGGCAGGTTTAGGTATGCTCCCGTCATAATATCCGTATAATCCACGGAGGGTCGACTGAGCGGTCATCTTAGGCTTCCAGGTCGGCCATTTGGTGCCGTCAAACTTCTCAGCATCAGGAAGAATCGGCACGTTGGGCAAGGACGAAGCCATGTCGGGTAGGGTAGCACAGTATATGCAAATCGGTGAGTCGAGCGAATAAATTTTCGTGCGGAGCTGAGTCGTGTAAAATTTAGGCGCGGGCGGGGCCCATAACCTAATAGACGAGATAAAGCTCAGCCGGGCACGTCAGAGTGAACGACTTTATTAGAATACCTAATAGACGAGATAAAGCTAATAAAGTACGTGAGTGAGAAGAATAAATAAAGTAAGGAAGAGAACGTACCTCAGCCGGGCACGTCAGAGTGAACGACTGAGGTACGACTCCTAGCGACGAGTCTTATATAGGTAGGTAGGAGCGATCGGTAGTAAGGGATGCGGTAAAACAGTATGAAATAAAATAGGTAGGAGGAATAACGGTGTCAACGAGCGCGGGTGCGCTCCGGCTATATGGCTAGCCGAGCCACTACTTCGACACTTACTTAAAAAAGCCACTTTCCAGGACAGAGGTTGCCGATTTCTGGCCTCAAAAAGCCACTTTCTGGACAAGGAAAACACAGATTTTCGCCCCGAAAAAGCCACTTTTCCGGACCATCCTTTGCCGGAGCTTCCCGGGGCCTATTCGACCAGGATTCCGTGGGTCGGAAAGGACTACAGTTAAGTAGGCCAAGCAGGGTCGACATAGATGACTGCGCGACCGATACAGCCTGGCGCGGACGTCGCAGACCTCTGCGCGCGATGCAAGGACTCAGAGAGCCGAGATGTCCAGATCGATCGATAGGGACTTCGGGCTTCGTTAGACTGGACCACGACGATATCGTGTTCCCCTCTTAACCCAGAAAAACCCCGGCAGGAGGTAATAAGCCAGAGATGTTCCCGTGTTCGCTGACGCCGGGGAATGCGGCGAGGAGGAGGAACAGCGGGCTAAGGAACAGGCGTCCCAACCAGGCTCACGGAGTCCATGTGGATTTCCCCGTCGACCGTCTCCATCGCTCTGGACCACATGCATACTCCTCGACTACAAGGCGCCTCTCCTCATGCGCATTCGGCATGCCAGTCTCCGCAGCGGCGGCGAACCTGGCAATGATGGCTGCTTCCAACATCTTGTTCCGATAACGTTCCAAATCGAGCCGCAATCGAATAGCCGGGCGTCTGGGATGCACCGCAAGCGCAATATCGAGGTTGGTCAACAACGCTGCGTTTGGGGTGCCGACGTCGCGAGGCATATCCTCAAGCGAGATGATGAGGCTGGTGAGGAGCGGGCTCGTTGTAAGCGTGGACGAAATAAGGTCCCAAAACCAAGGCTTCGCATTGTAAGGAAAATCAAGGGAGAAGTGGATGGAGCGGAGCAAAGGGAGTGTGGGCGGGAGGACGGTTCCGTAGATACCTAGCCTTTTGTAAATATCTGAGTTGAAGGAAGTTGGGAGACATACCTCCTAAGTGAAGATGTTCTAACGTGGGCGTAGTTGCAACTAGGAGCTTTACAGCAGGCGCACTGCTAAGAGAGGGGATGGCCAAGCGGCGCAGCGTGCTGATACCCCATCCGAACCGCGGCTGAGCCAGGAGATCGCAGACTTCGTGCGCAGTCTGGCCGACGAACAAATCTTCTACTTTCGGCTTATGTTGGGGGTTGTCCGACAGTAACCTTGGATTCTCTTTGGCGCGCAACTGGCTGAAGGAGATTATGGGAGCGATGGTGAGGAATCCCTGGATTGTGGCTGCCGGGACTCCGTCCCAAAAGAGGACATTGAGCTCGCGGAGAGGCTGGCGTGCAAGAAAGTCCAACAGCGCCGAGGTGAATATGCCACTCTCGAGGAATGTTCCACGCAGGATGCACTGGCGCACATTCACCATCTTGCCGAGGATCAGGTGGAGGCTAGGGGATATTTTCTCGATGCTAGCCTCGTCTACGAGCCAATCAACCCTGATGACGAGGCGGGCAATAAAGGCCGCAATATGAGGCGACTCCTCGAGAAGAGTGTGGGCTTCCTCGATATTTTGTTTCACGGTGAACGAGCGGAGGAGGATGCGCTGGCTCGAGTCGCGAAACGGGGATCCAGCGAGCGCTAATGCCTTCAGCGAGGGAATATCTTCAATTTCATCGGCGATGGCATAAACAAGTTCTTGCGGAAGGAATACCATGACTTGGATGGTTTTTCAAAGCAGAACCGTGAATTAGAAAAGACAGAAGTAATTGACCCCCACTCTGACGTTGCCTTAAAAGGCATATCTCATCTTATCTGCTCACGTGTGTCTCTACGTGCCGCTCTGGCCGTGCCTAGACACATCGCAAGCCATTGATCCTATCGGTTCCCTGGCGCAGTGGTTATGACGCGTGGTTTATACTTGATATTGATGATATTGATGGCTTAAGGGTTCAAGCCTGAGTGAGCGCGTTTTTGCCCCTATTTTCGTGTTTTTTCTTCTTCTCTACTGTCCAAGCCCACGCAGTGGGCCCCGCGGCGAGGGTGCTCCGCGCAGCAGGCCCAGAGGCAAGCGCTCGGGGGGTCCGGGGGGGTCTCCCCTGCGCTGGATAATCCTCACTCCAAATAAGCATTAAATATCAAAATACACACAAAAAAATACATTTCAAAGCTCCACGCAGTGGGCCCCCGCGGCGAGCCGTTGCACCACACAGTGGGCCAGGCGGCAAGTGCCAGGGGGGTCGGAGGGGGTCTCCCCCGCGCCAGATTCCAAAATATACTGAGAATAAGCTCAAAAACACGGAAAATTAGGAAAATTAAATTATTCCTTCACTTGGATATGCCATCAGGCAAAAGGAGGGAGGTCTGGGGCGAACACAGGTCCCTGTAAGGGCAACCTTAAGCTCGGCGCGAAGCGCGGAAAACCTAGCGGGGGAATCCGAAGTATAAATATATGTACTATAATACAGGAGCGGGAATACTACGCACCTAGCGGGGGAATCTGAAGAGAAGAAAGGATGAGGATTCCCACGCTAGGTGAAACCTTATATACGAATCAGTAACTACCCAGTAGCACGTGTCCGGAGGTATCTACAATGATCACGGGCCTGGTCGCATAGCACGTGCCAATGGGAACGGGCGGGCGAAAAGCCGGAGGAATAGCTGGTGCGGAAGCCGGAAGGATAGCTGGAGATATAGCCGGAGATATAGCCGGAAAGGCCGAAAGAGCGGGGGTTCCCCTGACAGTCCCCCCAGCAATAAATATGTCTCAAAACACCCTCCCACAACCGACTCTGACAGACATGTCGCAGAAACACGTGCTGGGAAAGGAGCACGTGACTGTCAGAGTGGGGGAGGCGAAGGCCTGCTGCATGGAGCACCCTCGCCGCAGGCCCACTGCGTGGGCTTGGACAGTAGAGAAGAAAAAAACACGAAAATAGGGGCAAAAACGCGCTCACTCAGGTTTGAACCCTTGAGCCATCAATATCATCAATATCAAGTATAAACCACGCATCATAACCACTAGGGCACCCCATGACTGGATTGTGATGGGGACAGTTTTGTTGTGAGAGTGGCCGCACGAGAACATTGCGAACCCTATCATTCCAATGCGTTCAGCGAGGTTTGTTATCTACATACAAGTCTGTAATCAATAAACACTGGGGAAAACAAAACTTGTAAGTGCACCTCGAGCATTAACCGGTCCATCGTGCGTCTGGCGTCCACTGCGGGCGACAGGTTGTTAGCGCACGTCTCTCGTGCCTTCTTCTGGCGGTTCTCTAGCACCTGCTTGATCATCTCCTTGGTCTCTGCTTTCGAGAAACCGTCCAGCATGGAGGGATCGGCGGCCACCATGTGCTTGACCTCCGGGATCCGATAGCGCTCACCCACCCCACGTCCTACAAAGCACCCTACCTTCGGCGGGCATGACAAGACACGCAGAGATCAGATGTACCAGCATTCAAACAAGCCATTATGCGCGAGACCTTCACATTATAGAGGCTCGGTTTGTGCTGTGCTCCGTATGTGGATAGGCTAAGCATTCGGCAGTGCACTTCGTGGACCTTCATGCCGTGTTTCTTGGCCAGCTCCTGCATGCGCTCCTCACACTCCTCTTCCCAGACGTTCAAATCTTCAGCAAGCGCCTCCAAGCGCTTGACACCCGTCTCTCTTCGCTGTGCCGCTGAAGCATGCGCGTTAGGGCCAGATAGAGCAGGTCGGCGCTGCTTATGGCACGCATTGGTCGGCAGCTGTGAGTTACGGCTCCGATGCGTGGTCATGAACAGGCCAGGCAGAGTCCTGTTGGGGACATCCTCCCATTCCGGGTCCTCGACCTCAAAGTCTACGACATGTCTTTTTTGAGCCCCGTGCGCGCAGCTGGTGCAGGGTCCTCGTTGTTGTCCGAGTTGCGCCCACCAGTAGCTGAGGATCTAATCTCATCGCCATAGCCCCTGTCGCTGCCTGAGTCGTTGTTTTCAGACATATCGTGTGGGCATGAAGGCTCAGAATCGACGCGTAAAGTCAAAGCACCCAAGAGAAAGGCAGGCGGGACAGAGCGTTGTCCACAGTTTTTTGTTTGCGGGTGATTTGTCATCCATACCACGTGCCGTCTATCCAGAGACACCGTTCGGACGGGAATTCGAGCTGTATACATTGTCCAGAGGAATCCACAAAGCCAGGTAGAGATGGTGAGAACATCGTGGCAGACCGTGGAACCATGGACCCACCAATTACGGTACTTACGGTAGGCTAAACATAGCATGTATTGATTTATGGAGATTGACAAAGATACACCGCTGTGCATGGCAAATACCAGTATTACCATCAATATGAGACCAGAACCTCAGTACCAAATGGTAAAGAGGCAGCCGGTATGGTAAATGTTTTTAAAAAACACAGGCTACCCAGCGTCCCGGGATTTTGCAAATGTCCACACTAACCATATATGGTAAATGTTGCCTAAAAAAATGCCCAAAACAAGAATCAAACACCTGACCTTCGGATACTAAGAGTAGCCTGCATCTAGACCAAGGAGGTTATAGATGTCTGGGTTGCTTACCCAGTTAGGTCAAGCCTAGACTTGACCTAACTGGAACTGCTAATACCCAGACCTAGGGCAGGCAAGCTGCCCTAGGTCTTTGAAAATTGTTTTGCACAGTTTATTCAGTGTTTTGATGGGGTAAAAAACCCTAACCAACCCTAGCCAAGCTAACCAACCCAAACCCCTAACCAAAGAACTCCAATATACCTGGGAGACAAGGCAGCTAACCCCTAACTCTAACCTTCTAACCCTAACCGTAACCTGGTGCTATGCAGGCCGGGGTGGTGCAAGGCTTATTCTGTATTTTTCCACCCATATATGAGCTATGCAAACTCATGAACAGATGTTGCTATAGTAGGGTAGTGGTTAATACCTGGTCTTAATTATGGCTGGTATGCAAAGGTTTTTGGTTCGAATCCCACTGGTGACTGTCTATTTACCTTTCCTTATTTGGATCTCCGGTGGCTGTACGTCAATTGCCGCGGGGCTTTGCAAAACCCCGCATCACTGGGTAGCTGGTCTTTTGTAAAAGACTTACTTGGTCTAGTGACAGAGGTTCTGGTCTCAGACGGAGAGCAGACACATTCACAGAGGCGCGCGGTTCGATCCTGGGCCCTGTGTACCATATGGTACTATTTTTTGACGCATTTTCCTTTGACTCCCATTTACTTTATACTTGTGCGGACTTCCCATTGTGAAGTCCTTAGTTGTACAGTCGTGACAGAACACAATTTTTCTTGTGTAAAAATGTACATACAAGAGCCGCTACACATGCAAGACAGATAACCAAAAAAAAAAACCACCAACAAAGTGCCAAAGACCTCTACTTGCGCAATCTGCTGATCCACTCCACGATGTCTGCCATCTCCACAACCTGCATCAAATTGCCGTGCTGCTTCTCCCTTACAGCCTCCTTGCTACAAAAATCAAATTAATTGATGCTGCTGCACACAAGAATCCAGGCAGACTCACGGATCATTGTACAAAATACGTGTTCTTCTGTTGTAAAGCATTAGCGCGGACGGCGTTGCGACGGGTGCAGTTGGGATGGGCGCGACGACGGGCACAGTAGTGCTCGATCCACTAGATACAGTAACCGTTTTGCAAAATCCCCGTGAGTTAATGTCGGTCGTTTTGCAAAACCCCTTGATAAGTCTTATCTTGCCCCGGATAAGCTGTGATAACACTGTTATCTGCCGCATTTCCTGTATCCGTCACGTAGTGCTGTCCCAATTAGGTGATTCCTTGTGCTGATGGCTATTTTGTGCAGGAATACGCTGCCAGGACATTATTTATTCCCATTTAGTACATTGTGACTAGGTCCGAAAGGTCCGAAATCTCCTCGAAAACAGCCAAAAAAAAGTAGCCAAAAAAAGAAAAACACCTACAGGGGCGAGCGAGGGACGGCCGCACGGGCTACAGATGATCTGGCAAAAGGGCTGGGGACAAAACCGACCCAAATACCCGAAATCCCAACAATCCCACCCAGCGGCTCCGAAACCGCACCGCTAGACGTCGTCGTACTGGCTGACAGATGCGGATTGAATGGCAATGAGCTCGTCCATCGCCGCCTGTCTTGAAGCGATCTCCTCCTGGCTCATGGTCGCGTCCACCCCCTCCCCGTCCAAAGCGAGCTCCTCCTCTGGTTCTTCCTCCTCCTCCGCAATGCCCGAGTCGTCCTCGCTGCCTGAGCCGTTGCCCCCAGCAAACGAGTAGGCGTTGTCGTCAATCCCAGATGACTCGGATGACGCGGCTGTGTACGGGCCCTCAATCTTGTCCGTGAGGCTCCACCACATCCGACGGAAGCGGGTAGCCAGCTTCCGCCGCACTGCCGCTTGTCTGGCAGCGAACGCCATCGCGCCCTGCAAATGCAGGCTGCTGAACACACGGCTCCCGGTGTAGTGCTCCGAGGCCGCTCGCGCATCCCAAATGGACGCCTGCCACTCGAGCGTGCGCAGGCACCGCACCATCTCCTCCTGGAGCAGGAGCACCTCCTCCTGCCACCGCTTCACCCGGGCGTACACCTTACACCATTCCACCCTCACACCCTCATATATCTGCTCCCCCATGGCCCCGCCCATATACCCTGCGCTCTGCCAAATCCAGGAAATGACGTGAGTCTTCTCGCCCATTCCTGGAACACCCCGCACCTCCCCATCCGCGTTCAATTGCGCCGCCTCCTTGCGCTTCCCCTTCATCGCGCGCTGCTTCCGCCTCTTTGCCTCCTCCTCATCCTCCATCATCCGCACGTCCGCTTTGTCGAGCTGGCGCCATTGCGAGCTACCAGCGACGTCCGCGAGCGCGAGGCGCGCAAGTCTAGCCTGCCGATAGGTCGCGGCAGCCAGTTCGACCTTCCTTTGCTGGGTATCGATGAGAGTCCTCGATCGCGTGCTCTGGTGCTGACGGCGCGAGTTGAGCGACTTGTAGGTATGGAGCCGTTTTTTGACGCTGAGGCCGTGACGGATGACATCCAAGGCTTCGCCACATTGCGCGTCGCGAAGACGAGCCTCACCCGCTGCAAGCTCGGGGACAGAGAGCGGGGGGAGGCGCTCGCTAGGCGAGAGGGCAGAGGGGAGCAGGAGCGAGATGCGCTCAGCCTCGCTGGTATCAGGGGCGGCTGTGGCAAGTCGCTGGAGCACGACAGGCGAGTATTTGCGCTGCATCAGGCGCAGTTTCTTGATTTGGCGCGCCATCCGCGTGTGCCGCGTGACAAAGTCGGTCAACTCCTTCGTGGTGGGGGATCGATTTGCTAGTAGGTCTGCGGCGAGCTCCCGTCTAAAGAGCGTTCAGTAAACAAAGAGTACAAATGAGATGTAGGCGCACTGCTGTCCTTCAAGCTCCAAACCCAGCATGAGGTATCCGGTCATGGTATCTTCCGCGGCGTCTTGCGCAACCGAAGACAGGCGCTCTCGCTCTTGCTCCTCACGCGCGAGTTGCAGCTCGATTTCTCGTAGAGTAGGACCTACGAAGAAGAAAACAAGGTTAGCCTCAACGCGGGGTTTCTCAGAGCCAAAAAACACGCTCACCGGAGTTCGGGAGCGCATAAGGATTAACCGCCGATGCTCCAGTCTCAAAATCATCCACCATTTGCTTCCAGGCAGCCACCTGGTCTTGCTGCTCCCCGGAGAACTCCTCGAGAGCGCTTCGTTGCCGCACAAGCTCTTTTGTCACCTTGAGAAGGCGCTTCCGAAGGGTAGCTCCTGCCAGCTCCATCAGCATAAGATACGAGGAGAAAAAGACATTACTCACCCATCCCGGCGACCTTGTTCCAGTTCCAGTAATGCCAGAAGTCGTCTAACGTGTCTTGACGCGACCCCGGCCCCATTTCCCGCGTGCTTGCTCCCATGAGTCCACTGGAGGACCAGATCCGCTTGATGCCCTCCATGTCGGCCTGTGCACAGCCCAAGATGTACAACAAGGAGAAGAAGTCTTGGCACTTCTTCAAGTGGCCGAGGACGTGGAGCTTAGGGATGACGTATTTGACGTAGTACGCCGCGAGCTGGAAGCGCAAGCCTGGTGGCAGTTTCAAGAGGCGTTCTTTCAAATTCTTGTGCCACTGGCACATGATGTCGTAGGATAACAGAAAAAAGAGGAGATCGCAGACGTGGCGCCAGGCGCTCGCAAAGATATAGTCCATGTTGCCATATCTGATAAGCAACGTTGGTCAGACCATAGCCGTAAAAAACAACGCAGAACGATTCTTACTTTTCACCTGCCTGCAGATCACCCACCCCGTTTTTGGCGACAACCTCGTGACGGCCGCAAGTCACCATCCCACAGCCCGTCGCAGCGTAACCTTGCGAGTATTTGGTATTCGCATGGTCCAGCGCTGCCAACCCCGTGCACGTACTCATCTGTCGGAAAATCATCAGCGCTACGACGAGGTATCACAGGTGAGTACACGCCTCTTTCTGGTCCTCCAAGGTTTTGGTGTACGGACCGTACAGCTTCCAAGCCGTAAAATATGCCCAGCCGTCTTGAAGACTCGGGTCTGGGGCCCAGCTCGAGATCTTTTTTCTCTTGAGGCGAAAGCAGGCGTCCATAGCCCAGTATATAGTGTAGAGAAATCTGGGCAACGATCAGCGGCAATTAACAAGCGACGAAGGCCACAAGCACCTCAATTCCAGCGGCGCATTTTCCCAGCCCGGCGGAAGATTAACGCCTACTTTCGGGCAAGCAATGCAGTCGACGGCGAGCTCACCATCGCGCGTCTCTGCAACAGCACGGTCGGGGTCGTTTCCCATTCCCCCGCGCTTCAGCGCGCGCAGGTTCCGCCACTGGCGCACCACTCGAAGGAGGAGCTGGTATCGGCGCTACAGCAGGACGTCAGCACCAGCGATGAAATGAAGAAACGAGATCTCACTTTAAACGCACGACTACCCGTGTTGTCGGTGATTTTGACGAGCGCGTTGAAAAAATGATACACAGTCGTTTTGCCTTGGTGGCTGATAGCGTGGAAGAGCTTGAGAGTTGGAATGGTGATCGCGCTTCGTGGGTTGTCAGGTGTCGAGGGGTAACAGCCGTATGAGAGCAGCTGCTCCCAACGGTGTAGCGAGGTGTTCAGGCGGCATTGACAGAAGTCAATAGCGACGTGGTGGAATCCGTTGGGAGCAACGACCACAAATTTTTCGCGGCCCCGATGTGCGCGAGGGCATGGCTTGTTATCAATGTGGCCCAGTTGCACGCGCAAACCCAGCTGTCGCAGCTCTCGGCGTTCGAAAAAAGAGCCGTTCCATGCCTGTCAAAATCGGATACCAAGAATTAGCAAGGCGTAGCATAGAAGATGTTACGAACACACCTCTATCCGACATAACGGGCGAAGTCGATGACCGTCCACCATACACCCTTTACAAAACATCTCGCTGCCGTGGCATTCCTCGCATCGGTATTTGGCTGCCTCCCCACATGAGCATAGACCTTCGCGGCCCATGGGACCCTCGTGAGTGATCAGCAACTTGAGGTAGTCGTCCCTGAAATTCTGGGCCCAATATCGAAGATGGTCGTCCTAAAAAATGTTTGAAGGTGATCCGGCAGACAAGGCTCGCAAGAACTCACTGTGGCAGGGTACCATCTCCGTTTCCGTGAGCGCGGTATCCTCCCAAGACTGGGATCTGGGGCAGAATGACTGGGATCTGGGGCAGAATCTGGGCCCGGGAGGTCCATCCAGTCATCCTGATTATCGTCGATCGGGGGAGGAAGACTCTCACGCTCGTTCTCGCGCTCGAGCTCGAAGATTTGCACATCAGCGCGTCTTCCGTCCGCCGTCAAGTTCCCCACACGAGCAGCCGAAGATCCAGAAGGTGCTGATTTGCTGAGCGAGTGTCCGAAAGATTGCAGCGAGTGTATAGTCTTGGACCGTTTCTGTGAGCGGATGCCTCCCAGGCCAGTGGATCGCTTCATCTTGAGAATCTTGAGATTAGCCGCGGTGGCTCAAGAAAAAATACATCACGTGGGCGTCAGCGGGCTTCAAGCTTGCAAGAGGTGCCAGTTGATCCAACTTCACACCGTTAACATATTCACTCCGGAGTACAGAAGAAAAATGCAGTACATTATTTTCCATCAAGATGGGTCTATCTACAGGCTTTCGGTATCTGAGATGTCGATCACTTGCAACGCGGACTCCGTGGCGCGTTCAAAGGCGTCTTTCACGCGAGGAGTGACTTCCACCTTGCGGAAGGACCCGTCCGCAAGACCGCGAAGAGCTGCTGAGGAAGCCTCCTTCTGAAGCGGGCATTTATGTAGCTGAAGGAGAGATATAAAGCGATCAAGCTCACTGATTTGCGTAAATCGTAGTGTCGTTGGCCCGGGAATAGACATACAGCATCTTCTTTCTTGATCCAGTAGGCGTGGATGGTGCGGAGGCAGAGACAGTTGGATTCTCGACCCTGCGTTCGACCCCGCGTTTCTTCGTGGGGGAACCGACAGTCGCGTTTCTGATCTGCGACTCGCAACGTGGGGTCTTTGAGTGCGGCGTCGAAGAGGGTGGAGGAGTGGCGGGTGCGGGTGGAGTTTCCGGGCAGCCGCGATCCCAAGCGCTTGTCGCTGCTGACCATCCAAAGTATTTTTTGTGGACGGCGCCTGGGAACTTGTTGACGTGCTGGGAGGCCTCCTCCCTTACAGCAGATGAATGTTTGCGAGCTGTAGCAGTGATATAAAATTGAAAGACTCACCAATCCGTGTAAATTCCGGGCACCCTTCCCCGAGTAACCACGTAGAACCAGCTACTCTCGGAGCCCCGTAGGCCCTCAGATCCTTTGCTTGGATAGAAGAAGGGCTCGCGAGTGATGTCGAGGTTGCGGAGTCCCCGCTGGAGCTTGAGACTCAGGTCGACCATTGTCAGTGAGGTAGATGATAGTGAGAAGCACCATCACACGTCTTAAAGCGGAAGCCCGAGCCCCTGTCAGCTACGCGTAGTGTTCGAAAGCAATAAATAACAGGTAAATGTGTTACTCGTAGCCAATAACAGTCCGAAGCAGTTCATTTATGTCCATAGCTTGTATGTGAGTACGATTGGAACGTGTTTTGGATTTATTCAGCCCCGAATTACCGAAACACCACAACTTCAAGATACGGGCTTGAACTTGCGCCTATGCAATCTGGTCGTATCACGCCTTGGGTAGGCTGAAATTGATGCCATTAAAAGGCTTTATAACAACATGCGCAGGTATCCGTCTTCTTCTATAATGTTGAAATGGGACCAACATTGGAATAATGTTGATGCTATTTCCGGCGTCATATAGACTCAAATTCCTTCGCGCATACAGAGTAGAGGTCGTACGGATGATAAAAACAATATATTATAAACTCAGCTCGACTGGATGTGTTTGAAAAATCAACATTTTTTAACGTATTTGGGGGTTTTCGAGGCGTGCAGGTGGGGCAACGACATATTGGCACTCAGGAACATGGAGGGAGTCTCATAGAGCTGTAATATGTCGTTGGAAGTGGGGTATTTCCACTTCTTAAACCATAGTTATCCCAGGAGACCTGAAAAAACCGTAAGTTGAACCGCGAATGGCGTAAATTAATGCTCAGTACTCAACTCAGTGCTTACATTTCGATACGGACATTGTTCTGCTGATTCCTGAAACCTTGACCTTGACATATATTGTTTGGCCAGTATATAGGCGTTGTGTGGGCATTTTTGTGCATTTTTGAGACCCCCTGTTGTTGCATTAGAAGGGAGATTTTATTTGAAGGTCAAATTTTGGCGTGGGTGAGGCTCAAATGCATTATAAAATAATATGGGTGGCATATTTCCGCACAGATATTGAGTATGAGATGGAAGAAACATAAAACTACCTTGTGGGCAATGATTTCAAGCAGGCGGGCCAGTAGAAAAGGTAGGAGGTTGAAGGCTTGAGCTAGTTCGGCAACCTCCGAGTGCGGTCCGCGAGGCCGTACCAATGAGATCCACCCATCAATGTGGGCGCTAATGGTCGAATTTAAGCGCCAGAGGACAGAAACAAGTCAATTCTTGCATTCAGCGAGTCGGAACGGATACAAAACGTAATTAAAGGCGGCGTGCGCGTTTCTTCGGCGCCTCGGTCTCGTCCTCTGTCAGGTCACTGAAATCCGCAACATCGCCCTCATCCCAAACTTCGACCTGCCCTCTCCCGCTGAAGTTCTTCACCTTCACGTCCTTCCACAGAGCGAATTTTTTCAGAGCCGTGCGCCAGCACGACTTCCTATCCTCCTCCCGACGTGCGAGGCCAGCAGCGCTGGCTGAGGCGGCCCAGGCAAGGTCTGAGCGGAAGCCGTTCGCAATCCAGCGAAAGAGCCCGCCCGCTGAGTACTGAATGAGGGAAAAGCGGTCCTCCCCATCTTGGATAGGCGTGTTTGAGTGAGTAACCACGGCGGAAGGGATGAGTATGCTACAACCGGCAGGAAAACGGACGATCAAGTTGTAGTCCCAACACACAAGGTGTCCTCCCTTGTCGGCGTCGAAATTACCGAGCGCCCCAATAAGGCACATGCCGTCTGCCTTGTTGCCGGCGTCGGTGTGCAGAGGAGACACTGAGACGGGGCCGAGGTTGGCGGTGACGGCAGCGAACGGGCTGCGCGCGAAGATGCGGCGCAGGTGAGGGTTCTTCTGGAGCAGCGTTTGCTTTGCGCAGTGGTAGTCGGAGTAGATGGGGAAACAGACGGCTTGGAACACGGCTGGAGGCATGCGTGGTGAGTTTTGGGCCACGCGAGCTAAGTTCTGCTTACGGATCGGGTAGGTGGCCATGCGCTGGATGCTTTGATCCTCCAGCAGCTTGTCCATCGCGGCTCGGTTGGTTTGGGATGAGGCCTTGATGTTTCCCACCGTCTTGCGTCCCCCGCCGAAACCGAAACCATCCGTGGGAGCGGGGAAATTCCCTCGGCGATGGCTGCACGCGCTGGGAGGAAACAACATCTTGTCGCACGCTGCACGCATAGCCGCGGTGGCTGCTTGGACTACGGCATCCCATGTTTCACCAGGAGCGGGGGGGCAAACCAGCACGCCGATGACATGCCCGCCGCGATCGATGATGACATGACACTTCCTGTGAAACGTGAGCTCGACGGGGCGCAGAAATAAGGTGTTATGCTGCTTACTCGCCCTGCCAATCGACATACTGCATGTGCTGCTTGAGCACCTCTGGCTCATTGGCATGCGCGAGAAGAGGATGGTCCACGGGTTTGGCCAGGCCTGTCCAGCGCTGCTTCGTCGCACGAAAGTCGTCCACAGCGAACACGACCTTGATGGGAACCGACGCGGCAGCCTTCTCAAGATTACGCAGGGGTGGAGGGGGGGGAGTAGTGCTGCTCAGAGCCGCGACGACTGCAGCTTTACGTTTAGTGCGCTGGCGGCGTCTGTTTTGGTCCTTTTTCTTCTCGCCGCCCGTCAGTGGCAGAGAAGGGGCTGGGGTGGCGACAGGGGTGCTGTGGGCGTAGCGAGCGTTTTCTTGAGTGGCTTCCTCAACCTCGTCGTCCTTGTCCTCATCCGACGCAAGGCCAGCGTCTTCGCGTGCCATCCGGGCAGCGTTTTCTTGCCTGAGGGCAGCTTCAAGATCGTAATCGGCGCATACAATGGGCTCGCCAAGGCTTTCTGATGGTATACCGAAACAAGTCAGCAAACGGCGGAAAGACGAGATGGAAGAAAGTCGAGATGATGGAAAGTCGGTAAAGCGCCAGCATCGCAATGCCACCCGGCGGCAGCGAAGCGTAGCAGAGCTGTCCTGAGCACCGCCCTGCTCCGTTGTGAGAGTTGGGCGGCGACCAAGACAACGCCATACTACGCATGAAATGAAGAAAGGTCCGCACCCCTTGACACCCTGCTCCAAGGTGAGAGTGAGGCGCCAAGAGTGGTGGACGCGAAATGTGCGAAGATGAAATGAAATGAAATATAAAGGAAACGAAATAAATAGAACGCAATACGGGGCTTACCTTCGTGTTCAGACATGGGTGGATGAAGCAAGCGTGTTGGCTCAACGATGGTTGGGATCAGGTGGAAGTGACTGCATGCGTAGTCACGGTCACACTTTCCTTTGTTTTCGACATGACGCCTTCTAGGAACAAGACTCGCGGCAACAAGGGTCACTTTCATGGCGATCCTCTAGAATTTCTACTCGAAAACCTCCCCGATTATCTCGCCCTGGCTCCTCATAAAAAGGGGTCTTTCTGGGATACGTTCTTTCCAGCATGGGACGCGAAGTACCCTAAATTGGAATCAGACGAGCTTCGGGAGGAGCTCGAGCGGGAGGAAGCAGCGTACAAAGCCGAATGCGAGGAGTTGAAGGCCGCCAACGAGAACAAGGTCCGGAAGCGAGGCCGCCGCAAGGCAGTGCTACAGGACTTTCCCGCGACCAGTGACCGGTTGAACGAACTGCGCGCCTGCGATGCTGAGCAATCCGTTCGTATTATTATTTTTTATTTCCCTTTTTTGGTGGGGGCGTTCGTGTAGAGGCTGAATCGTGGGCCATGCAGAAACTGAAGAACTGGTTCTCCAACGCCAAAACGAAGGAGAAAACGCGGAAGGTGGAACCCTTCCGCGCCTGGCTATCAAGCCTGACGGCTCTTCGGGGTGCTCCTCAGCACGTCCGTATGCCTTGGGTCTTGTGGCAGCACGAGAAGCACAGCGAGATTCTGCGCGTCCGCTACTGGGATCTGTACGGGAAGAACACTGACGATGAAGAGGAGGACATCAGCTCCGCCGACGCGTTTGAGAAAGAGGACGAGGAAGAGCAGGCGGGCAATGATGATGCAGCCCCAACTCGTGCCGAGACGCTCCACCGCAAAATGCGCTTTGCGCAGGAGTACTTCACTGAGCTTGCGGAGGAGGAGCAGCAGGAGCTGCACGTGCAGAGGGAAAAAAATTATCAGGAGCGACGCAGCGCGTACGAGAAAGCTCTGCAAGGAGACACGGAGTGTAGCGCTGAGGAATTGGAAGAGTAGGCGGCTTAAATCATGGCGGGCTGCGGGAGGGCTCATGCTTTTCTTTTAGGCGTCGAGCCCACGCCGAGGCCATCTCCCAGCGCACTCTCGAAACTCTGTGCGCTCAGCTGCAATGCAAGGGGGTCTTGATTTTAGGGGAGATCGCGGACGTGGAGACTGACGAAATCTTTTTGTCTATGTAAGCATTTCTTCACCATCTCGTAGGGGCTCGCTCACTAATATCCGGCAGGGTGCAGTCAGGGACGATGCCGGGGCACCCCGACATCAATTTCACTAAATGGGCACCGGTGCGCTCCAAGGCTGTCCTGCAGGCCTTCGCAGACTTCCTCGTTGCATGCAAGAAGGCGGAGATGGGTGAGTACCGTGTCGTGTCTCTCTTCTGAGGCCTTAACTCACCTTTGCTCGGCCACGACGCAGGACGTCTTGGGGGCCTTGTTGATCTCGGGCCTGCATCCACCAGCACGCCGAGCCTCTGTGCTCAATGCATGGGGGCGCTCATATCGCTCCAGTGCTCTGCATCCGAGCCTCCTCGTCGTGAAACACCGGCCAAGCCTCCTGCGGCCAGTGCGACCGCGGCGGGCTCTGCAGAGGAGGGGGGGGAGCACAGGGCGCCAAAGGGGAAGAGGAGGTGAGGCACGGAGGAGGCAGAGGCAGAAGAGTCAGGCGCCGAGGAAGACGAGGACGATGACGATTGGCCCGGTGGAGAAGAACGAGACGACGACCTTGATCAGCCCGCGCCCAGCGCACCCCGCACCTCGCCGTCCCCGTCGCCCTCCTTGAGATACCCGCCGAAGTCGCCGCTACAGAGGGCTTTGGACGCGATGGATACACCCCAGCGTAACCACCGCATCCGGGACCTCAATACGCTCAGCGAGTATGAGTTTGACCGTGAGCAGAACATTGCACGCAACAACGAGCTCCTCCGCGCGCTCTTCCTGGTCGACGTGGCTACGGAAGTGGGCCTTCCGCAGGCGCGCAAACCAAAGCCAGCCAAGGCCGCCCGCTCCAGCACCGAGAGCCCCTCTGAGCCAAGGCAGAGCTCGCGGAGGCTCGCTCATTTAGAGTCACCTGCGCCTGCTGATGAGGGTGCACAAGCTCCGCCGGACGTCGAGATGGCTGCCAATGAGCGCGATGAGCGGGCCCTTGAGGACGAGGAGGCGAGCTCAGCGGGGGTAGAAATGAGCAGCATTCCCTCCGATGCGCTGAACGCCGCCAGTATTCCCCCCGTCCTCCCCGATGCCGCCTCAGGCCTGGGCCCGCTTGCCAGCAGCTCCGAGGCCTCCCCTAACAAAGGTGCCGCCATCGAAGATGCCGCCGTCAAAAGTGCTGCCGTCAAAAGTGCTGCCGTCAAAAGTGCCGCTGGCGAAGGTGCCGCCGTCAACAAGGCTGTGTCGTCCCCCGCCCCGCTTCAGTCGGAAAAGCACGGCGTGGTTATGAAGCTGTTCCAGTTGCAGGGGATGCATCCTGCGTGGGCCGCTGTAGTACAGGCGTGGTGGGCGCTTGAGCGTGCCACAGGATTCAAGGAAAAAGCCCTGCCGGCTCTGTCCGCCCGAGGACGTCCTGATGCCGTCGGCTGGTGGGTCCAGCGTGCGCGCAAAGATTGCCGAATCCCTGCAGGCCTCGATGTCGACGATAACTCCAAAGAGGATTTCTACGACAGCGTGGTGGGCTGGTGGAATGCCGTGAACCCCGCGTGGAGGAAAGACGGCTTGGCGGCAGCTGATTTTGAAAAGGTTTTGCTCAAGAAGGAGGGTGGCGGCAGCCTCGATGCCCTTTCTTCAGGGCTGAATGGGCTTACGAGCATCGTTGCATGCCTCTGGTGGTGGTATCGGCTGGTGGGAATTGCGGATGGCGCGCCGAGGTGGAAGAATTTGGCGGATGACGTTACGTGGGTGCTCACGGAGAAGCTGAAGGCTTGTGGAAGCAAGCGCCCTGGGTCGCCGTCGGAGGAAGAGCCCCCTGCTAAGCGCACGCGCCTCGAATAATTGTTTGTTTACAAGTTCCGCAATATTTGTCCCCGTATAGCCCCACGTCAGCAGAAACTGTAAGAATCTGGCCAACAACCCAATTAGGAACAGGATAATGGTAAAAAGCGCGCCGAATACCCCCTTTTTGGGACGCCCAAACCAGCCGGAAGAGCCGAAAGTGAAGGAAGCCCGCTATCAGTACCACAAAGCTTCTTTCCGGGGATATTCGAGAGTTAGTATGATTTTTTGCAAAACCCCGTGACACTATCTCCCATGGTTTTTTGAAAAGTACTTACCATACCAGCTGCTCGATCCCCTGGCAACAGACACGGCGGGACGACGAATGGCACTAGAAATGGACGAGAATGTGGTGGAGGTCGCCGACAGGGACGATGTTGATGTGACGGTCCTTGACATGGCGGCAGACTCGGAAGGGGGCATGGGTACGTCCTCGTCCTCCGTCAAGGGGGATAGCACCACAGACCGGGAGCACGGTTGGGTGCCGGCGACCACCAAGGGAGCCTCTACGCTCGAGTCTGTCGTTGTTGTCGCTCTCCAGCATGGTCTTCTTGTTCTTCGGAGCCTTCCTTGGGGAACCCCGCTTTGGGGCTTTCACGGGCGAAGGCGCGTTCTGCTTGATGTGTACCGAGCGATGCCCATCATCACTGTTGTCTGCAAAGAGGGGGAGCTTCACTGGCACGCACCTGACTGGTGCCGAGGCATTTCGAACCGGGGTGTTTGGACTCAGCATGACTGGCTCCCTCTTGAGGGGTTTGACGGCCTTGCACTTGGCTTTGCGCTTGGCTTCAACGCTTGGGGATTGGGGCGGTGGCCAACCGGGCCTTGGCCATTGAGGGAGTCGAGGGAAGTAAATAGTCAGTCAAAAAGGTAACGGTGTGAGAATATAAAAAATTTGAAACCCTCAACCCTTCCTCCTCACAAACCCAAGTTCCTGCCCACCTCGCCCTCGAAATCCAGCTCGTCAAAGTCGCCGAAATTATCCTCGGGAAGAGCGATGTTGACGGGGTCCATGTACATGTCAATAAGTAGGTCCTCGATGTTGGGGGTGGAATTAACTCCGTTAGAGGTGGAAGAAATGGCAGACGTGGAAGCGACGGCGGAAGAGGTGGGCCCCGTGCCAATGCTCGGGCCTTTCACCTTCCCTTTCCCTGCGGTCCCTTCTGCAGGCATCACGATGGCTGGAGCCGCCGGCATCTCCACATCTTCCTCGACAATAATAGGCTTCTGCTGGGAAGAACTTGCCTGCGGCGCGTGCTGGTTTGCCGCAGGCTTCGATGCCGTCTTGGGAGCAGTCTGCGACAGAGACTTTGCCTTGGCGTCGGCCAAGTCGCACTCAAATCGTGCCTTGTCGTTCTCAGCTACGCACCAAATGTAGAACTCCCTGAGTTCACGATCCAGACGCTCCTGAGAACGTGCAGCGACGCGTTCCATAGAGTGCGAGCTAGGGCGGCGGTAAGGTGAATGCGGCCTGGTGCTGTCATGGGCCATGGTTCGTGAGCAGCTGCGTTCGCAAACAGCGTATTCATCAGTGTCATGACGGGGACAAACAGAGCGCTCTTCAGCAGACGCGGAACGACCATGCTTGGTGCCGGGCACATTAGCTGTGTCCACAGAGCGGGAACGTTGGCGCAAGGTACTGCGCTCGGAAGTGTCCTTGCCATGGCTGCAGGTGTCGTCCATGCTGGTGCCATAGTATGTGTCGATGGCGCGATGGTTCTGGAAATGCTTCAAGTGGTGTCCGCAGCCGCAGCCACATTGAACAGCACGAATTCCAGACTCAAACAGAGCCTCGGATGCGTGATTGTTAATATCCGCCTGCTTATTGGACAACTCGAGTTGGTTAATCGTGAAGCGCAGGAGGAAGCCCTTGCTGTCGGTGGGAGTGTCCTGCGCCGGTAACTTGTTCTTCTTCAATCCCGGGATGGGACCCACATACTCGTCAGAGAACCGGGGCAGTTTGGCATGATTGCCTTATTTCAAGTTATTTGTCCCGGATCTCAAATACCCAGTCATCGTAGTGCACGGGAATGTCCAGAGATCTGTTGGTGTTACCATTGAGCTGTGCAGAATATGCACGGAAGAGTTTGATGTGCCCGAGGCTGAACGAGCCGGAGATGTTCTCGTTGTAGGTAGTTTTCGGGGGCATGGTAGCAACATCTGAAATAAAATTGTTATCAGCCTCGATATTTAACGAAATTGCAGTGACTGCGACTTCGATGTTATCAGGTGGTTTTCCCATGCCCTGGGGGAAATTTCCAATGGTTGATGCGCCCTGGATGTCGAGATAGTCGACGAAAGATTGTAAATAGCTAATTTCCTTATAGGGAAACCAAGCCGTGTCGCCCGTCTTCCAGAGAACATCGAAGAGCGCAGCCTTGCCCTTCCCCAAGTGGGCCAGTATCTTGTCAACTGCCCATTCTTGTGTCCCCTCCGTGGGTCCTGTAATTTGAGGAATTTGTTGGCCCAGGAAGCGGCGGCCATCATTCGGGTTTTGGATCCGCAATAATGAGGCATCAGCAAACCCTGGTTTTTGCCGTATTTGCCGTATTTGCCTGTATTTGCTGTATTTGGAAGGCTTCTTACGTAGAGTTACGTAGAGCTGTGTATTTCCAGGGTGCTTACGTAGTGGACCGTATTTGAGGTCAATCTATGTAGTTGCCCGTATTTCAGCCTCATCTCCGTAGTGGACCGTATTTAAGGTCAATCTATGTAGTTGCCCGTATTTCAGCCTCATCTCCGTAGTTGCCCATATTTGGGCTTTTATATGTACCTCGCTGTATTTGGGGGCCAACTGTGTAGTTCTGTGTAGTTTGAACTTGCTGATTTGACGGCTGCGCAGGTGTTGCTCAGGCAGACAAAATGCATCCTCAATCAGTTCTGCACAGTAGTGCCAAAAAAATTGATTCAATATAATAGTTTGAAACATAACTAGCCATACAGACAATAATGCAATATAAACTCAGGACCCGAGAAAGACGGTGGCGTAGCGGCGCGGGCGAGGGGGACGTCGAGCCCAGCATGGGCATCAACGGCACAGGGGTCACACGTATCGACTGGTAGGGGCGCATGCACATGTGGGCACTGCAGGCGAGGGTGCGGCCACAGACAGCGCTGCAGCTCAGCTCTGTCTCGCCGCACCTCAGCGCCAGCACCACGCCTCTTGGGCACCCACACTTGACGTCGGTGGTGATGCGGCATGGGGGCAGGGGCCAGGGTGGCAGAGGAGCAGGTAGGGATGTGCGTACACCGGGCGGACACGGGCACATGGGGAGGCGCAGGAGTGCGCATGGGCACACGGGGAGGCGCAGGAGTGTGGGGTGGAGATGCGAGGGGGCGCAGGGGAGGGAATGGCATTGCAGAGGCAGTGGTAGGCAGTGGGCGGTGGGGACGGGGACGTGGCGGGCCTGGCAGCCGGGGCAGGGCCACTCGCTGCCTTTGTGGGGTTCGTGCGGGTGAGGGCAGCTCATATGGTCAGAATAACCAGTTAACAGCTGGAGGTTGCCACAGGGCTTAATACATTATTGTGTGGATAGCCTAACATTGCATAACATAGGCATAACATGTTATCTGTGGGTGACTATATAAGGTAATAGATAGTCAGGTGATCTCCGGACCCGGAGGACAAGAGGTCAGGTGATCTCTGAGCTGGCCGAAAAATGTAACAGGTTATAATAGGGAAATAAAAGAAAGGTACTAGCAAGGTTTGAACCCAAGGCCCTTGGCTGATCTTACATAAGAACAGCAGCGGGACACTAACCACTAGACCAAAGTAGCTGTATAAAACTAGAGGCATTGATCTCAATATATCTTGCCTCTCACCTCCCAATATTTATTGTTCTGTCATACCTCATACCTCTAGCTGCCTATATCCCAAGCCTATGGCATGCAAGCTACCCTTTGGTGCTCTGGTTGTGGAGCTATTTACTACTCAGTTGCCAAAAAGTGCCATGTTTGGGAAAGTATTTTGTGTTTTGCAGGCCAATGAAGCCCCTAACCAAAAAACTGCCTTAGACAGGTTTTGTAGAGCTTGATGAGCTCTACAACTCTGGTTTTCAGCCAATTTTTTTTGATTAGGACATGAAAAGGCATTAGATGTCCTTGGAAAGCATCAGAAAGCCAGAAAAATTGTTTGACAATATTCACTACAATTTTCAAGGAGTTCAGCACCAATCAATAAATATTGGGACATGAGAGGCAAGATATATTGAGATCAATGCCTCTAGTTTTATACAGCTACTTTGGTCTAGTGGTTAGTGTCCCGCTGCTGTTCTTATGTAAGATCAGCCAAGGGCCTTGGGTTCAAACCTTGCTAGTGCCTTTCTTTCATTTCCCTATTATAACCTGTTACATTTTTCGGCCAGCTCAGAGATCACCTGACCTCTTGTCCTCCGGGTCCGGAGATCACCTGACTATCTATTACCTTATATAGTCACCCACAGATAACATGTTATGCCTATGTTATGCAATGTTAGGCTATCCACACAATAATGTATTAAGCCCTGTGGCAACCTCCAGCTGTTAACTGGTTATTCTGACCATATGAGCTGCGCTGGCCACCCTTGGCGCAACACTTTGATGGGCGAATACCGAATGTAGCAAATGAAGGTGGACAATGGGGGGTGAAGCTATAAAGCTGGACCAAGGGTGCGTCGCTCTTCACCCTTCTCCTCGGTACACATGTCTCACCAAACCACTTTGCATCGCTTTTTCACCGCTGTCACCTTTGCCCCCTTGCACCTCGGCCGTGCGCCTCATACCGCACCACCCTCCGGCGCACTTCGGCAGATGGTTCTGACCGACTTCTTCCAACGAGCGGCTGCAGTGGCAGGAGCGTGTGCAGGTGAAGGTGTGTACTACATATTGCTCCTACCACTTCTAACTGGCTTGCAGCGAAAATCAAGAACGAGCCTACTGCCACTTCAACTGCTCCTAGTTCACCGGCCGTCCCGACTCCGGGCTTAGAATGTGCGTAATCCGCGCGATATTTATATTCTTTCTGTAACTGATTTTTTTGTTTTTCATTTAGCACGCGTGCGTGGGTTGCTTGCCAAGCGAAAACGCGACATGGCGAACATAGACGAGACGCGCTACTCGGACCCAGACTTCGGGGACGTGAACTGGGAGTTGGATCAGACGTTTGGGGAGGTGTCGGAGTGGTTGGAGTCCTACTTAGATAAACACGAGGAGGCGAAGAAGGCGACGGAGAGGTACCTGCGGGCATATGAGCGAGCGCAGAAGCGGATTCGGATGGAGTAGTCATTGTATTTAATATTGGGTTCAGTCTAACCATTTGTACACAAGCTCTACAGTATTTGATTTTATGCGCAACTGACTTGGCGAAAAAATGGGAGCCGCCGGATAGCCTGGACCGTCGACCTGAGAATCAGCCCCATCAACTATCGCTAGCTCTTTCCTCTTGCTTCTCTACCACCATTTCGCCAACTCGGTTGGGGCGGGGGGGTGGGCGGGGCGGGGTGGGGCGGGATGCAAATAATACAAAGAGATAATCTACGAAGTCAAATAAAGATTGATTCGGGATGGAAACCAGAGAATTGGAAGGACGGGGCGAGCGGGTTGATGAGACGGGGTCTTGGGGGGAAACCCGACTCTAAAAACCAAGTACTCATTGTATTTAATATTGGGTTTGGTCTAACATCGTGTATACAAGCTCTACAATATTTGAGTTCGGGCGTAAATGACTTTGCGCACGCCGGATAGCCCGGACCGCCTATCCGAGAATCAGCCTGATCAAGTGTTGCTATCATTGCGGCACTAGCGGCAGTACGGCTTTTCCTTCTTGCTTCTCTACCACCATGTCGCCAAGTCGATTAGGGAGAGGGTATGGGTGGGATGGGGCGGCTGGGAAAAAAGAGGTGGTTTCATATGAGTTATCAAGGATATCGGCTCCCTCTTGAAACTTTACTGACTGGTGCAGCGCACAGGCGCTGACAAACAGGCCACAACAACCCATATCGTCCCAATATGGGAATTTCTCTGGGAACTGATGCGGATGGGATGGAAAATGAGCATACAGTGAGAGGGGGTGCTGATGTGAAAGGAAACATTAAAATACAGCATGTAGCAGGGTGAATAAACAGTTTAAACGGTGTTAAAAATTCATGTTGCATGCCAAAAATGAGCCCAAGTCCATAAGTTGGGTGGTTGCATCCAAAAGGTTGTTTGGTCACGAATGGATACGTCCACAGTCCTGTGGGTGTATCCATTCTTTTGTTTGGTTCCATCTGGGTGTGTCCAAGTCCAGATGTTGGTTGCGACCAAGTTAGATGGTTGTAACCAGATGTCAAAAAATTGAGGTATGGATGCAACCACATTATCTGGTGCATCCATGGGTGCATCCATCCTTTGTTTGGTTCCATCTGGGTGTATCCATGCTTAGACGTTGGTTGCAACCAACTTATATGGTTGTAACCAGATGTCAAATAAAAAAATGATGTGGATGCACCCACATTATCTGGGTGCATCCATGTGTTTAAAACAAAACATATTGGATACAACCAGGCAGTCTGGTTGCATCCACATGTCCACTGCTTGGATGTGACCAAACCACTTGGTTGCATCCAACGTCTCACGTTTTTGGAGACATGGATGCAACCAACGTGGGTGGTTGCATCCATGGTCACAAAATAAAAAGCAGTGTGGTTGCAACCAACAACCGTGGTTGCATCCACCCTGTTTTTCCAGTGTGCATAATGGATGCGACCACCGTTCTTGGAAGTAAGTGCGTGCAGCTAGACTTGGCTGTACCAGGTGCACAGACTGTGAATCTGACTTATATATTTGGGTGTGAGGTAGAGATGCTGTAAATAGGCACATCTGTATATTAGTTGAGCATAATATATTTATCTTGCAACAAGGGTAAATGAGGGGGAATGTAAGTAAGACAAGTGAATATATGGTGCACCCACGTATAGGAAACGAAACGGGATGTAAATCAGCAGGAAAAGATTTGGTGGATGGCTAGGAGCAGCACGTGGCTGGGGCAAGCACCCAGCCTGAAAATTGGCTTTGGCGGGATGAAAGAAAAACCCCGAACAAAGCTGCAGGCACCCAAAAGGGCGGGGAATGGGGGGGCCCCCCATGCAAAATGGGCCCTGCATGGGTGTAAAAAGCCCCAAAACGGGCTGCGCGAGCGCAGTACCAGGCAACACCATATGCCCCCTGGGCAAGCCAGAGGATAGGGGCTGGATGGGAGGAGCCCAGGGCCCACGAAAAGGGCCCCGTGGGGCGTAAAAAGCCCCAAAACGAGCTGCGCAAGCGCAGCATTGGATGTATCCATTGCAGCCTTGGATGCATCCATGGTAGTCACGTCACAATACCATGGACACATCCATGTAGGGTAAGGTGGTTGCAACCAACTCATGTGGTTGCAACCAAACCCTTGGTTTGAAACCATGGATCTGACCCCTATAAGGGCCAGTATCCCCATGATTAGGCTGACCCTACTGAGGTCTGATTTGACATAGCCTGAAGTGGGGCAAAGGTGCGTGTTCGCAGTCCTGCACGAACATCCTGCAGCGCCTCATCTGCCTGTGCATTCCGTAGCGCGTCCTCTTGTTCAACAAGGTCCGACACGCAAACTGCCTGTCGCACATCAACCGGTAACAAAGATGGCAGATAGATCGGTATCATCTCGGGTATTGCGTTACTGCCGGTTGGCAACGGTGGACTTTGCTGAGCGATCCACGTCCGTAGTCTGGGCATGTAGGTGTCCTGAATGTCGTGGAGAGCTTGAACTTTTCCCAGGAGCAGCGTGCGCGAGCGCTGGAGTGTGGTTGCTTGGATTGTAGTCCGGTTCTTCCACTTAGCCTCCAGTACCAATGCCGCCCTAATTTTCTTCAATAAAATGTTTTATTCCCCTGAATCTGACTCACTGAGACTGTTGAATCTCTATGCCAGTGATCAAGAACGGTCCCGGCTTCACCACAAGTGCCGACGCGCCATCACAAACAAGTGACACATGCTCTTCTGCAGCTAGCCGGGCAAGAACATCTGCCATTGTTGTTGCTTGATTCCAGTCAGCGGCGCAGAAGCCAGAGATAGAATCAGGAACATACCTTCGACCTCCGCACACTCATAAGGGCTCTCGCTGGCCCCACTATCCATCTCCCACTCTCTGACCTTCCTCTTCCACTTTGTCAAATCCTCTTCGTGCCCTTCTCGCAGCCCCGCGGTGAACGAATGGAAAGCACGACTATGGATCATCACTTGCGGAATTGCCAAGACCATCTTCCGGAGTGAGGAATTTCCTGCTGCCAAGTCAGCCAAGATACAGCCGACGACAAAATACGTACCCAAAACCACCGTCTTTTTCCAATTCGAAAACCCACAGAGATCGTCAATTGTGTCCTCCCATGCCCCAGGGTCCATGACCGATACCGATCTCGCTGCCAAATTTAACCAGGACCAGTTGCATTCAACACCCTTACCATCCGTCCTTCCCACTCCCTTCGTATAATTGAAGGAGTACGGACTGTGACATTTCTTGACGTGCAGCGGGAGGTAAAATTTCGGCACCTTGAATATAATCTGTACCCAATCTTGCAGCTGCAAGCTCTCAGGCATCCCCTTCGTGCGTTTCCAGAAATTTCGCCCCCATTGGCAAGCGATATCATAGCTCGCGACGACCGTGAGTAACATTACTCTGATTAAGCTTGAGAAAAATAGATAGTCCATGTTTGAGTAACTGCCAAATGAATGAGCCACAAAAAACTTCGACAATATGAAGAGCACACACCACTCCCCCCTCTGGAGATCACCCGTCCCCAACGGCTGAAACACCTCGTGCCGCGAGCAGCTCACGGAACCAACCCTGGACACCCGCAAGCCCTTGGCGCACTTGTTGTTTGCTGACCACAGCGCTGCAAAGGAGACACAGTGACTAATCTGGAGAATAGTGAATTCGGTATTACAGCGGACTGGAAAAAATTGGCGCACCTCATCCTCATGAATATGTTTTACTAAGTAACTCAAGTATTTGTTGCTTGCGACCATGTATGCCCATCCTGGACCGAGGGTGGGGTCTTTCTCCCGAGAGGAACGATCACGCCCCTTCATCTTGAAGTTGGCGTCCTCAGAGACCATCAGACGATAAATCCACCTATTACAATAACCTTGTCAAAAAATTGTCGGTAGACAGTGAAATAAATATACGTACACAACCTCTGATGGAGCCTTGTCCCAGTCTTCAGGTAGGTTGATATCTGGGTGTAGACATGCACAACACGGAATCACCAATTCACCTGCTGTGGTGGCTGAAATTCCGTCGGGATTGTGACCGTGGCTGGCTCGCTTGCACATCTGCAGGTGGCGATACTCGCGCACCATGTTCATGAACTGTGGTAGGCGATTCTGGTCTTTCTTCAACATCGTTCACCGCCAAATGAAAGAAAATTGTGCACCGGAAGTTTCTGCAATCCCGCTCCATCTGAAAGAATAACCAAAGTGTTGTAGAAATTGTACGCAGGCAATCATGCTTGAAGATTGAGTCGATGAAAGCGCCGGAGCATGCTGAGAGTTGCCGCTGTTGATGGATCTTTGTGCGTCGCTGGAAACCAGCCAATATTGAGCAATTGGGCGACCTGCGACGGCGAGCCCGTACAGCAGCAGAAATCGATGTCCAGAACGTGGATCCCATTGTCGTGCAAAACCACAAAGTCTCCAGACTTCCCTAGATAATTTGTAGAACAGTCCTCGCTGGATGGGTGACCGATTTGATAGCGTATTTTGAGGTCCCGTGTTGTGCGTGGCTTAAAATAATCGTCCTCCCATTCCTGAAAGGACATCAATAGAAAACTGAAATAAGATGCTAAAAACTTGCCTGCAAGAGATGCAGAGGCTCGTCTTGATGTTTTACAACGACACAGCCAGCACAAAGAAGGTGATTGCCAAAGCAGTCCTCGCACCGCCAAGTAGGATTGGGGTGCTGACATACAATGCAGCCATTGGTTCACCATGGGCCCTGCCCTTTCAATTGCAAGAGACCGTCCTGGTAATTGTCGCGCTCGGGAATCCAGCTCTTGACAGGGTGGTCCTATGAACCGTTAATAAATGTGCTCAAACTCCGCAAAGTGACCTACCGAATTGTCGTATCTTTTGGCTTGCTTCTTGACTTTGATCTTCAACGCTGCGGGGCCTTCAGGTAGAACAGGCGCAGGCAATTCCTCGTCCCCAGCAAAACCCATCAAATGGTCAAAATTGTCAAATGCTCGACCTTTCTCGGGAGATCGCGGTGGCGCAGGGTTATGCTGAACGTGTACTCGACGTTTGCTGGCATTGGAGAGACTAGTCTCCTCTGCCGATGTACTGTGCGTGCACACCGTGTGCTTGTGTTTCCTCTTGTCCATGGAGGGAAATTTCTGGCATACAGATTTTCAGAATAACTCCGCAAACTTGCGCATCAGAGCATGATAAAATGAGATTTATTCGGTTGGAGCGAAAACAACAAGATTCTGAGCGAGAACTACTGCTGCAGCCAGCTGAGAAGGCGCCTAAGGCACCGCCAGCAGGAAAACTTCAGCAGAACTTCTGCCCAGTGGGTGACAGTGCTCAAAACACTCTCACCGACGAGAACGCGCAGCGCGCGGGCCCTCGTGTGAACGTCCCATGTGCTCCCCGGCCAACGGCGGGCTGACAGATGGTGCTGATTGGGTCTCGAAGATTGCCGAGTAAGCAGGGGAATCGTCGTCAGTGGGAGAGGCCGAAGCGGGTGACGGGGAGTGTGAGCTGGGCACAGGTAAGGGGTGCGAGAAGGAGAGCGACTATGAATGATATATGTGCGCAACCGCCTTCGAGGCGATGGCGAACGGACGGGCGCAGGCAAACGAATCAGGCCGGGTAATCAGATGGGTGCGAGTGAACAGGGCACACGTGATGGTGTCTGATCATGTGCATCCGCGGGTGCGCACGACAGGGCTGCTGGGTGATTGTGCTCCCCGAGGTCACAGCGACTATGCCACGCCGCCTTGAGTTCGTTGTAGTCCCGATAGCCCTTCACTGTTGCTCCCGGAACGTGCTTGTACTGGGCATCAGCAGAAGCCCTGCCCAATTGATGGCAGTCAGACACAAATACAAACCTGTAAAACCGTACATACCACGATGTATACATGCCAGGCTTCTTGACTCGCCTGCTGCAGACAAGATACAGCTTCCTCCTTGCCAAAAGGGTGTTGGGCTCGCCAGGGTGGGGGTAGTAGGGTGGGTTGCAGCGATATGGCGATGTGGGTGAGGACATGGTGTTGTTGTCATTTGTTGCTATCAACGACTGGTGAGAGTATCCAAGAAGAAACAACATTGTATAGAGACGTAGTACAAACCGTAAAGATACAAAGCTATAATATTACTCTTCATCAGACTCGTTGGGCTCCACGTCCCAGAGCACGCAATCTAGGCAGTTGCGCTGCCGCATCACAAGTAAGATGGCCGCGTCTTCTGCCAGCCAGCGCGCCTCGCGAGTGCGATCATGCGCAATGATCGCTTTGAGAGCAAGAATATTTCGGTTTCTGTGACAATTTTAGTATATGCCACACGCAAAAATCAAAGTTGAAGGTTACTTTTCCCGATACTTTCTGGCAGAAGCCTCCTTGGCAGCCAATCGCGCAGCTTGAACAGTGGGGGGATCAGACTTTTGCTTGGCGCGCAAAGCGGCCATCCTGTCCCTCTTCTTTGCGTTATGGGCTTCCCGGTTGCTATTTGTTGTGAGTGACCTTTGACCGCAAGTTCCAAACCACGTCAGGCACGCACCGTTCATTGTATGCCCGGGAAGCTGCCCATTTTTTGTACCGACAATAAGAATCCGGGTCGCTTTCATCAATCCTCCGAACAATGGGTTTTTTCTTCATCTTGTAGTCTGTAGCAGTCGATAGTGGTGGGTACTGGCTGGTATGAAAAACGGACGATGCCAGGTACCTGAAGTCTTCAACTTGACCATCATGGATTGGTTAGCGTTCTGTTCGGGGAAAAGGCCTGATCCACAAAGTCAGTGGTTTTTCAGTGGGATACTGGATGGTTTGCTCACCTCGATAGCAAAGGAGGAGGAGTGACCTCCGCCATGTCCGGCATGGCGTCCATGTTCAAGGTGGTGGGCGGGATCAAGAGGTCAATCGTATTCACATCACAAACTGTGGCAGTGTGGCAAGTGCGAATGCGGGCTGAGTTCCACACTCTGATTCCGCTTGTCTCTCTCCTCAACATGCCGACAAGTAGCCACCGCTTCTGGTTTGCTGACGCTTGCGCCATGCCAAGAGACTCGAAATAATCAAAATTGAACTTGTTTTCTTTCCCCTGAGCCAACAGTCTCTCCTCAGCAAGCGCCAGACTTTGTCCGTATGGCCTTCGATTTATTCTGCATTTTTGCATGCAGGATTTGTATTTTTTGTATTTTTTCATGCTTTTCCTGGGTGTTCGCTCATTTCATTGGTGAACTGCTCAAATCTAGTATAGGAATTCAACGCACTTCGATGCCCTCAACCAAATTTTATTTGGTCCTGCTGAAAAATATCATCTAACAACTTGGATCTTGCTCTCGGTTGGCTTGCTATTTTCCTAGGCCCTCCGCTGTCAATTTGCGCCCCCAGGAGGTCATTCCCTGTTTGCATTATTCTGCATGTTGAGGACGCCTGTCGACTTCAGAGGCCTCAAGATTATACCGGAACGTTCTCTAATGGTACAAGTACCGTGTACTGCATCGGAATTTGGGTTAACCTGTGTACAAGGAGCCCGCAGGGGGTGAAAGAATGGCCGTGGTGAGTGTGCCATCGCTAATCCATGGTGAGTGCACCACACCTTTCAAATGCCGATAATTCATCCTGCTAACCTCAAGTTTGTACCAGAACGTTCTTAGATGCTCGTGCATCGTTCACTGCATCAGAGTTGGGGCTAAACCGCGTACAAGGAGCTTGAAAGCAGTGGAAAGAATGTCCGTGGTGCCATCACTAATGCGTGGTGAGTGCACCATACCCTTTGAATCAATGCCGACCAGTTTTCATTCAATCTAAGAATCCATCCATCTTCTCCTAGGCGAGCGTGCAATTCCCCTGGGCCTGCCAGCGTCAATTTCCACACAAAGGAGCACGGCTTGCCATAACACCAATCGGCCGACGCACTCATGCATACAAGACGTTGCCAGAAAATCCGGGGCATTGCTTTTATTGCATGGAAATTAATGTATTAATTCTTTTGGCCAGAAATGCCTCTTCGCAAATATCAAAATACAACAGTGAGTTGTGGTCGATCCACCATCACGACGGCTGACCTACATTGTTTTACCACTATACCTCCAAATGCCGGCCTATGAAATTTTACACTCGGGCCAGTACTGGCAAGGCCTCCGCCGCCGCTCCAAGGAAGCCAAGGCCGCCCGTACTGCACGCGAAGCTGGACAGGAGGCTCAGGTGGCGAGCTTTGCACCGACCCTTTGCAGCGGCTCCCATGTCTTCACTTTTGTCCCTGGGCGATCTCAACCGTGCACCAGCCCGCAGCAGTGGAGCGGCAAACTGCTCCCCATTTCGGGACCCTCAAGCACTGGGGCAGAAGAGGAGAAGCGTGTTGCGAGATTCGCAGCAGAATGGAAGGCACACCGGCATACTGAGGAGCAGACTTGCGCGCTCCGGGCCAAGAAATTGCAGCAGGTACTTCAAAGGCAGTATTTCTCTGCCGGCACATGCTCACAACTTTCTCAGAAAGCTGAGGAGGCCAATGCGGATATACTAGCACATTAAATGGCGGGAAGAAAAAACGGCTGCGCGTGGAAGACACTGCCCCAGCCCACACATCGAAGAAGGCCAAGGTGTGTTAGCCCACTTGTAACAAGATAGCCCTTGTATTGAACAGGTGCTTGTCAGCTTGCTGGTAGTGGTCGCTGACGAGTCATCTTGTTGTACATACCTGCTGTGCTGTAGACATGCAAAGATTTTTTTTTTTCTCTCCCGGGAATTGCGACACAAAACCAAATGGATTGGAGGCGGTAAACATAGACAGGCAGTATTCAAGCGGCGGAGGCGGCGACACCGTCAGAGGATTTGGAGGAGGGGGCATTGGTGCCGCCAGCAGTGTCCAGGCCCCAACCGCCAGCAGAAGGATCTACATCTGGGTCTACCACAAAATCAAGACCCCAGCCGCCGAGTCTTGAGTCTTCGACTCGGCCCCAACTGCTCCCATCTACGTCCCCGGAGTCCAAAACACCCGAAGTCCCATCGGTATGGGTACCATCTGCCATTGGGAGACAACGTGGATGGCGATCCCACTGCCAACCCACCCATTATTTCTGCAAACCCCAACGCAAAGGAGAAGGAGCGCCGCGATACTCTTCAGAAACAACTTCACGCTGTGAGTTTTTGGCTTGTCTACGCGCATTTAAATTGGGCTGATATGTTCTGGCCACAGAAGTTATCCAACTATTTTCGCAATAGGATGAAGGGGAAAAAGGTCCACACGGCCACAATCAAGGGCATCCTTGGCACCATGCAGACCATGAGCGGGCCTGGCGCGCGCCCACAACACAAGCCCCCGGTTGCCATGTATTCCAAACTTCACTATGCGACGCGCATGAAACCGGGATTTGACACGCTTTGGGCAGCAGCAAAAGATAACCTCCCGCCTGGCGCACGCGTCGCCATGTCCCAAGACTACTTGCGAAGCTGCTGGGCGAAAGAAACCGATGATTTCGAGGCTGAGGTCGAAAAGCAGGGCGAGGAAATGCATCAGATTGCACTGGAGGAATGGAAGGCATCGCGCAAGGTTCCAGAGGGGAGCACCGAAGAATACCATAAGTAAGTGGCTTGCTTCAACGTGCTGTCGAAATAAGTGACGAGACTGAAAACCAGCGCAATGGAGACTTTGAATGAAGTTGGGATTCCAATGGCGGATGCGCTGGCAGAGCGCCTGGGCAGCCATGTCGTGATCCTCGTGGTGGGCCCAGTTGGGTCTGAAAAGGGAGAAGTTTGCTTGAGGACGTACATATAATATTTTTCCTAACTTGTGCTACAAGGGGTCTTGGCTAACATTGATTTCTAGTGTTTTTTCCAATACCAGCAATCTACAAACGTCGAGAACGTGGGCGCAATTTGATCGCAAGGGATTCACGGCAATGGAGAATTCCATCACGTGCTATGGTCACGCTGCATTCAGTAAGTGAAACAGGAGTAGAAGTTTACCCTAGCACTTACATGTCTACGCAGGCAAAGAACAGTGCCAGGCCCGCGCGTGGCCGCCACCAGAGGCGACCGACATACCGTCTCTTGACGGGCTCCTTCCCATCGACCAGCCCCAGGCACCGCCCACGTCTGCAGCGCCGACGTCGGCACCGCCAACCGTTGCCAATGCGTCGTCCGTACCCCCACCTCCGCCAGGCGCCCTACCTGCACCCGTATCTGCACTGCTCAGTACTTTATCCGCACCTGTACCCATGCCTGCACCCACACCTGTCCTCGCGCTTGCGCCCATACTGGTACCTGCAGCATCCGCACCGGCCCCCGCCTCCGACGGAATTGACCGCTCCGAGTGGTCTGAGAGTCTCGTGGAGGCGCACGCGTACCTCTCAGGCAAGAATTGGGGTCCCCGCTGGACCGCACTCCTTGATGCGCTCGTCAAGCACGAATGGTCGTTCCACCACCCCGAAGAGGATGGCAAGTTACCTAAGCTGTGATCGCGACCGGACGCGTACGAGCAGTGAATGAAGGAGCATCAACTAATGCAAGACTACGGGATCCCTGGCGACTTCGGCGACGCCCTCTTTGACTGGTGGAAGGAGCTTGGGCCACCAACGCGTTGGAAGAACATCGGCGATGGCGAGGGCCAGCAGAAGGAGCCAAGTCGCACACCCAGCGATTTCTGGTCCTTGGACTGGACCAAACTCCACAAAAGGGGCTGCAACGGCCTGTGCTGCTCGTCCTGGGCCTCGCATGGTGGGGCCAGAAGATTTGCAATGCCGCCGCAGGGGATGGTCTGGGAGCAGAGGACGCAGCGCTGGCGGCGAATGTTGTCTGGCAGCTGATGGTGGATGACCTCAAGTGGGCTTTGGCGGACGTCTTGACGCAAGACCGGACTGCAATGGAAGCCTGGGATGCAGAGAAGGAGGAAGAGCGAAGAGAGGAGATGGAGGCCGAGAAGGAAGAAGAGGACCGGGCCGCGGCCGCAAAGAAGACGGCGGCTCAAAACAGCAAGGGGAGGAAGATGCCAGCGAAGGCAAAGAAGTCCGCGCTGACGAAAGAGAAGGCTGTTGCGAAGGAGCCGGCGACAAAGAAGCGGTAAGCACTGGTACAGAATGAACAGACAGGTCTTAATTGTTCTCTCAGGAAACGAGCTGGGGAGGTCAACGATCTTCCTGCTGCAAAAAAGGTTGCCACCCCTGCCGAGCGACCGAGGCCGAAGTCATTAACTCGAGGGTAAGAATCTTTCTTGACACATAAGTGCCGTACTTCAATTTGACATTCAAAACCAGTGCTTGTCACACCGCCGCCGGGAATGCGCCTTCGAAAGATGCCTCAAACATGGATGTAGACTGACATGCAGAGCAAGCGGCGGCCTCGAATGCAGCGAGCACCACCTCGCAAAATCTGGGCATAGGCAGCGCGGTGCAGAATGATGCCGGCAATTCCATGGGGAACGCCACTGTGTCATCTGCCATTCCGACTTTGCCGGCAGCCGACCCCACCTCGTCTGCAAATCAGCCCACATCCGCCCCATCGACAAGTGGAGCACCGGTGATAGCCAACTCTACCGGCGGCGCGATGGAAGTTCAGGTCCCCGCAGCTGTCCCCGCCCTCCCTCTGCGCCAGACTCAGCCCGATCTGGATCTTGACCCTTTTGCTGATAACTCCGGTCTCACAGCGGAAGAGCTCGCCGAGATCAGCATGGATCCTGACATGGAAGACGAGGAAAACAACGACGATCCTGATGCTTGAGACCCGCGCGCGCAAATACTACGAAATTTATGGACTTCATTGTTACACGCTGTATTTATTATTATTCTCTTGTAGGTATATACAC
This sequence comes from Mycena albidolilacea, assembly GCA_029282495.1. Taxonomy (NCBI): domain Eukaryota; kingdom Fungi; phylum Basidiomycota; class Agaricomycetes; order Agaricales; family Mycenaceae; genus Mycena; species Mycena albidolilacea. The sequence continues at coordinate 891,160 of JARIHO010000005.1, read as the reverse complement.
GCTTGAATGCCACTGTTTTCAAGAGATTTTGTGGAGTGACTGATGGTAACTATGGTTTTCTCTTGGCGTTGGCAGTTGCACCCAAGATTTGGATTGAAGTACCTGCTCAAAAGGTCTTTACCACAAGCTGAGTCTGAATAAATGTGGATAAATATGAAGAGAAACATATCAAAGTTTCAGGAAGAGCCAACAAGAAATTATTGTGGTGCTTCCGAATTCGGTGATCTGATTATAACCTGTCAAGCTGTCAAAGCATCGAAAAGCTGTCAAACTTTGCTTAGTTTATGGTGTTTACCTAGGTTCAGAATCAGAGTCCGAATAAATGCGAGGAATAAATAATATGAAGAGAAATATAGAGAAATATATCAAAGTTTCAGGAAGAGGCAACAGGAAATTATTGTTGTGCTTCCGAATTAGGCGATCTGATTATACCCTGTCAAGCTGTCAAAGCGTTGAAAAGCTGTCAAACTTCGCTTAGTTTACGGTGTTTACCAGCTCGGTTCTCAGAATAAGCGACAGGTGAAGATATTTTGGTTCCGCTTGATGGGAACCCAATGCAGAAGGTCCGTAAGCAAGGACAAATAAAGGCAGACCTTGCCGGTGATGCTGAGAGCCAAGCCGCATCCCGAATAGCACAGCGCCAGGTGCATATTACAATGTGCCCCATGCACGCAAGGGCAATGGACACTTTGTAACACGTACCGCTGGCCACACCAGTGCACATTATAAAGGGACTACAGGGAGAGCTCCATCAGGCCTTCGATGTTTTATGCCGAATCTGGTGCAATCCCGCCCCTGCCAACAGGTCTCAACCTGACTTGATTTCGGTCAAGGTGGATGATAACGGACGTACACACACCACTCGAGCATTCAACACTGAAACAGCTGAACAGCTGAATGCGTGGTTGAACGGATACGAAGCTCAACTGCGACAAATGTCTGATGTGAATTATGATTTTTCTGTCCACGTCCTGATGATGCTCTACAAAGAGCTGGTTGACAAAAGGGTAGAGAAGAAAAATGAAGGGTTGGATGAGGAGTTCTGGGACATGGTTGAAAGTACAGACTGACTTATTTCCCTTCATTTGTTTTTGATACAATTACCGTGAATTTCACTGAACACCGCTGTGAATCTCACTGAACAACACTGTACTTTTGGTGGATTTCAGTGAAAGACAGTGGACATCATTGAAAAACCCATGAATTTCTACTGTAATTTGCAACAATTACAGTGATATTCAGTGACTTTCCCGAGGAAATACACTGAAATCTTTGACATTCACAGTGAAATTCAGTGAATTTCCAGGAAAATACACTGAAATCTTCGACATTCACGGTGAAATTCAGTGAATTTCCGGGGAAAATACACTGAAATCTTCGACATTCACAGTGAAATTCAGTGCACTCCCTTGGGAAATACACTGGATCTCACTGAATACACCAGAAAAAGTCACTGAGATTCATTGTACTTCTACTGGCTCTTCACTGATGTACAGTGAATTTCAGCGGGAATTTTGATCAATCTTTAGTGAATTGAATTTGTTGCTCAGATCAGTTCGAATCACTGTGGACCACGGAGATCGCGAAATTCACCCAGATTTTCACAGAGAAACTGACAGAAATTCATGTCCAGATTCCATGAATTTCACGGTCACTATTTCTTTTAATTTGAACCACGGTTTGGCAAAAAGCAAATTTCACACCAAAAACAGCCTAAAGTTTTCACTGTCAATATGCGGCTTTTCGCCCCCATTTTCATGTCCTTCCGCCATGAACTTCGCGGTATTTCAAGGAGAAATTTGGGCAAAAGAGTTCTTCCATGTTCCATCCCTTACGGGTACCCTCACCCATCTCAAGCTTTGTGTTGTGTAAGGTCAATTACTGAATTACTGAAGCATCTTGAACTACATATAAATCAACTATCTAATATCTAATGCTTTAGCAGTCAGTACCATACCCTGTAAATATTGGGTACTGATGAACAGAGTTATGTACCTTGTTCAGTGGACCAGGAAGAGTACGTGAAAGAATACATTCACCTTGTTTTTGGATGAAACAAAATTTTCACGTATTTCTATCTGGCAGCAGGCAATTTCACGATGTTTTCACACCATAGAGTGAATGAAATTTTCACAATCTTTTCCAGTGAAATGTGAATTTCACGGGGTCGTAGGGCAAATTTCACGCATTCTGTTTTCCACAGTGAATATGGTTGTCGGTTGAGAATTTCAGTACACCACTGAATGTAGCAGTTGTGTTCAGTGACTTTCATTGAAGGGCCACTGACCTGATGAATCTCAGTGAACATCAGCATCGTGTTCAGTGAAAATTGCTGAACAGAGGCACTTCGGCCAATGAAATCCGGTGGTGCTGACCGGCTTTGCGGGTCCGTGCATAATACTGTGTAATGGCATGGGAAAAAGGTGTTGCCCGATTGGGCAACACCGCCTCCTGGGTTGGCTCATGAGCCCAAATCCTTCCAGAGTAGCTCCGCGTTTTCTTAAGGAACCTTACATCAGAAACAAACACTGTTATTCAATGCGGCGACTTGACTAACGGCCATGAGAATATTTCTCCAAATTCTCTCTTTCCCCTTTCTTCTCTTTCCTTTTTGGGCGCTTTTTTTCTAATTCTTTTGGGATCCCACAAACACCAACACCGAGCCCCGGCCGGCGCGGTTCTGGTGTTTGTGGGATCAAAATCTCCCCCAACCCCTTTCATTTGACAATGTCCTATACTTGAAAAGACAATTTGACAGATTATCACGTGAAGCACGTGACAAAGTCACGCATATTGCACGTGTTTGTCCCACGACCCCAAGGCGCCGCGCGCTGCGAGCGTTAGCGAGCGGCAGTGCGGCGCCGGAGGGCTCGGAATCCGCCATGTCTGTATGGAACTGGGAATCCGCCGTGTCTGACCGCCCGTGGCGAAGACACGGGTGCCTAAATCTAGTTTCTGTGAAGAAAGACACAGCCATCACGTGATCCGAACCAACTCTGCCCATGACTCTGAGTACACCGTCACTACGTGTGGAGGCTCACTTAATCGCGGCTCTCGAGGATTGCTGGGGCTGGCCGTCAGAAGTGTCCAGTATCTACTCTACCTTGAATCTCCCTCTACCCTCATGGTGTATTACTGGTCCCTATCCTTTCGTATCTGGCCAAGTCCTGCCACTTCTGTCGGAGCTTTCCAGATGGCCAATGTCTCTCTCCGCGGAGTGCCGCGACAGTCACCACACTCTTGCAGGAGTCTTCGATCTCACACTGTCGACCGTCGCAGACATACGGTCTCTTATCGTCCATTATGGTCCTTTGCGCTCGGCGGTACCTTTCGTGTCCGCTTTGATGCGCGTTTTGGCTCAGATATGCGTGAACAATGCAATTGCAATGTGGGCGACTGAATCCTGGCACGGACCCAGCTAACGGCCAACGCAGCACCGATGCGACCTTCGTGCGCCCTCGGACAGTGACTCCCTGCTGCGGCGAGTTTGACGGGATTGCCACCTTTCTTGCATGTCATTCAGTCCAACCGTTCCTGGAGATGCATGACTCAGTCTCTGGAATACTCGAAGACGGCCCACATCCGTCCCCCGGGACGCTCAGTCTCGACCCTGCAAGTGACTCTTCAAATTCTACCTCGGCTGTCCCATGCCTTGACGTTCTTCTGGATGCCCACGTTCTTCCGGGCCATGGCAAGCACCTATCAGCCATTCTTCCATTCCTTTGCCTAGCCGACATCGACAACATCGTCGACCTCATGTCCAGTCTCGCGTGTCAGCGTCACGTATGGGGGCTCCCGGAACCCGTGGTCGGCTTTGCGCTCTCAAAGTCAGGCACCGTTGCAGAGCTCATGCTATCTTGGCTGGATCCTACTACGGTCAGTCTTCTTTGGAGATGTATTGGAAACATCTTCTCACCGTTATTTTAGCGCACTGTTCACATCATGCGCCCTGCCACACAGAGCGCCTCGGAACCGCCCGCTAAAATGGGCATTTTCGACTTCACGAATGTGGTTTCGGCGCTATCATTTGCTAACCTGATCCTGAACCTCTCCAGCGGGTTCACCAGGATCTCCGAGCGCGCGGTGCTCGGATGCGAGAACAATGGGCTTGATTGGCGCTCAGATAGCTTTCCATCAGAGAACCTCGCACACGGGCGAGATTGGATTACCTGGTGGTTAATCGATGTCCAAAGGTGAGCAATGCCGTCGGCACATGTGGTCGATAATAAGAACCGTCTCTCAGATGTTCAGCGGAATCCTCGTCCCTTCCTCCCACCCCCCCTCCGAGTCCGCCAAAGAGTACGGCAACCTTCCCAGCGGCACCAAAGTGATCATCGTGCTCTCTTTGTGGCGTTTTTTTTGCTAAACGAAGGCCAAATAGAAGGGCACCATCGCTGCAAACTCCAACCGATGAGCAGACGCCAGTGCCGGTCAAAATGGCCAAATCTTATATGTCGAGCTCGACGTGCGTCTGGTCTGTTCGCCATCGGAACGGAACTCATCCTGGCTTCCCAGTTTTGCGGCCTCGCCTGTCGGGCCTTTGGACGACGCCAAAGCGCAAATCATCACATGGTTGTTCGAGCGGCGGGCACAAACGATTGGGCGTATACCTTTCCCAGAAGACTCTGGCCCGGAGGAGCAGGAGATCAACGCTATGCTCGATTTGTACGGCAGCATGTGTGCCTTCCGCCGGGCATCTTGGGACCAAGTACGTAGGTATGTTAACCGATTGAAGACTGGGTTCATGTTGGACCGTAGGATCAACCGCCTGCCGTTGACGCAAGTCTGTTGACGACCAGAGATATTCTTATCGCGGATCTCAACCGCGATTCAAATGGAGATGTGCTCCCACCTAACCACGAACAAATGTGCTCCGAGCGTCTTTCCGCTCTTTTGTCGGCTACGGCCGGTGCGTCTCTGTTGGACTCCATGCGTACCGACCTCCGTGTTTATGAGGCCGAGAGCCGCCACGCCTGGGACTCTTTACTATACCATTTTTATGTTGCGGAAGGCGAGGTCATTTCGCCCTGCGTACTGTGAGTGGTCTTCGTTGTCCTAGATCTGGAATTCACCTACTTGCCGCTTTTTGAGGCTGGAACATACGATCCACTTAGCGCGCAATGTTTTAGCAGATCAAACCGGCGCTACGCTTGTCTCGGATCACAAAGAGCAGAGGAAGCGCACCTACGATCTCTGCAATGCAGCGCTTGCGGCATCACTCGAGATGGAGTCATCATCCGTGCAAGATCAGGCTCAAGCTGCTTTCAACCAAGCTGTCGACTTTCGCCGTAGCTTTTCACAGACCTCAGATGACGAACTAAAACGTCTAGTCGATCAACACTCTACCGAAGAGCCCCGGGACGGCAAAACCGATGCCATTCTGTTCACCTCGGTTCCTAAGCCAGCCAACCTGGCAGACGACGCTGGAATCATTCGGTACACAGCTCCCAATACACAGTCGGCCGATCGCTCCACGACCCCCAAGCCGAGTTCCGCCCCTGCACAGACCCGTCCTACCAAGGGCCAGTCGAACCTGCTTCAAAACCCATTCTTGGTGTCCACACCGATAGTTGCAGTCAACAGGGCCTTGCCTGCCCCGTCGTCATTCGAAGGCCTCAAAGACCGTCTCCTTCTGCCGCACGCGACGGTAGAGCACAAGAAGGCTGACCAGACCGTGGGGAAGGCATTAAACCAAGGACGCATGTATCTGGTTTCTGTGATCTCGTTCTACTCCGCCCTTGGTATCACCGACTTTCCACTTTACTGCTTGGTCACTTCGGGTTCATTGGGCGCCGTCATCATGGGATGGTATTCGTCTAAGCAAAAGGTCAGGCTGCTCTATTTACCATCAAATTATGTTGACGCCTTCTTACATAGCAAATATACGTGCTGGACAGAAACGTCCAGACGTTCGATATCGCCTTCTCATTGCAGGCGTTCCATTTCGCAACTGTTCTTTTACGCCTTCGAGAGAATCAAGCCGAGCTCGTACAGCATGTTAAGACAGTATTAGCCGAACGCAAAGGGGTACCTCCGGAGAAGTTTAGCCAGTGGGAGAAATCGGCGCAGGTTGCCGAAAAGGCTGGCCCTAGCAAATAGATGGTATATGTTTTGTAGATACACCAATTTGAATCACAGCCTGCACGGAAACGGGTTATTGTCCGCCTTGGGGCCATGCGCAGTCGATTCCACGGTGAAAAGCGCAGCGGAGTGCATCTTCAGCTCCTGGAGCAAGACTATTTTCAGCCTCGGCCGTTGATTGGCTGCGGCGTCCTCTCCTCATTTTTGTTTCGCCTCTGATATCCGGCTTTTTCACAACGTGCCTTCGCTGCCACGAGGCTCTACCTAGTACCTACTACTGCTATTCGTCATCTGGCCAAGGACCACACCGAAGCAACCCGCTTCCTCATCGCTCTTTCGCGCACGATCCAACTCATACGCACCGAGCCAAAATTCCTCATCTCCGCACATCCAATCATATCTGAAACTCGTCGTCGTTGGCGATCATGCTGTGGGAAAGACGTCTTTGCTGCCAGTGATCTCGCATACAAAGCAAAAATTTCCGGGTTATATTCCGAGCGTGCGTAGCTCAGTATAGTTCTGCTCGCACGCGGACTCGTTCTTCCTGGGCAGGTCTTCGAGTGCTGGGTTGATTCTGCTGTGGTTGGGGGCAAGACCTACCACTTCGGGCTCTTAGACACCGTCGGTCCGTTCGCGTCAACCTTTTCTTTTGATTTATCTCTAAACTACCTCTACGGTTGCCAACAAGTCCACGCTTTGATTTGTTTGGACCAACTTCCGATTTTCATTTTCCGACTTCTCGTCGTTCATACCACAACTATATACAATAGCCTGCTATGCCTGTATCATTGCATTCTAATAGAGCTAGGCCTTGGCCGCCACCCGAACGAGAGTTCGGCATTTGCTCGGCTTCTCCTTTTATTTTCATTTCTGTGGCTTGTTGAAACGTTCACATGATGGCTTAACTTCCTTTCAACAACCATGTCAAAGAGAAAAAAAAGGCAAGGCCCGCCAAGTGGATAATGAACCGCCTGCGCCCGAATCACCTTAAGGCTCGGATACGGATGAAGCCAGACCCGCAAAACGGAAGACGTCCAATGCTCGAAACCCGTCGGGCAGAAATCAATACGCCTCCGTCCGTAAGTTGATTGAGCTAGGTTTATTGACACTGGGTGGTTCATTGTGTTTCCAGCCCCCCTAGAGGAAATCGCCGACCGTTTGCGGGAGTATCATGCGAATAACCCGAGATTCAAGTACAAAGATTACATTGCTGCTTTCATGAGCGATCATGGCATTAGCATTGGGTTTGCCGAGTCTACCATTCTGGAATTTCGTCTATCTAAGCAAATGACACAGACAGCCGGTCAAAATTAGCCGAGTACCTCACTGAGCTTGGACTGTCGACTACGTCCCGTGGCAATCATATGCCAGAGTCTGAGAAGACGCAAATAATTCCCGACGAGCTGGCCAAAGATCCGCATCAAACTCGGGGCCCACGCGTGGTGAAAGAGATCCTAGATTTGGCCGGCAACAAAATTGGACGGTACGTTCAGCAAATACTGATTCATATCGGCTCGCTGTACCATTCACAGAGATGATGTTTCCGCGGTCATGCATGACTTCGAAGGAGACGGATTCAAGAAACGTCACCCGGAGAGAAGAAAGAAAATCATTCGCACCCCGCTTACATCAATAGGTCCCCATGAGGAGTGGTCGATGGATGGCCATGATAAACTCAACAGGGCGGGGTTCGGTACCTACGGAATACGCGACAAATGGGGTGGCAAGTTCCTCCATTATCGTGTTCTTCCACCAAATCGATATGCGGTCGTCGTTGGAGTTGTTTATCTTGAATGTGTCAAAAAGCATGGAGGTAGAGTTCTACTATTTTCCCCAGTTAAAACTTGCGGCCGAATCTGTTATCAAAGGGATCCCGGTACAAGGGTCTAGTGACCGTGGGTCTGAAGTGCGTGACACACATGCATTCCAAACAACTTTCCGGTTGGTCACCATAATTTCCGAGGCAGTTTGGATCGACTGAATTTTTTTCCAGACAGCACTTTGCACCGGACCTTCTTGACACTGTGATTCCTGCTTGGAGGTTCCTTCCAAGCACGCGTAATATAACCGTTGAGTCTGGATGGCGGCCTCTGTTCTATACGTGGGGAGTCAATGTTCTTGAGTTTTTTGAATCTGGTCTGAACAACGGGTTCTTCGAACCGGGCAACATTATTCACGAGTGAGATTGAACACTGCTCTTATTTTTTTTTAAAGAATACTGACACTTCAGACAAACCTCAAATTGGATCTGGTTTCCGGCGATTCAGCGAAGTCTTGATCAATTTTGCGACTCGGATGAACAGAACAACCATCGCATCCGCAAACAAAAAAACAAAATTCTTCCAAGTGGTGGAACACCCAATGAATTTTGTTCTAATCAACTGCCTATGGTGGCAAGGATTGTTTGATTCCGGTTGACGAGGACGTTATAGATCAGCTCTTGGCGCGTGCGGAAGCACATGAGCACATGTGATATTTCGATGACGGTTTGATGTTCTCGCTCAAGAGGCGTACATGGCTTTGGGAGAGCCGGAGATCACATTACAGAATGCTTGGACAGTTTCCCGTGCTATGGTAGATCAACTCGCACAAATGTAATGGATAGAATGACTCCGTTGGTGATGTCAATGGCTCCTCGTCCACCTGTGGCGCCTCCATTGCACGCTGCTTTGCAACCCGCACACAATCGTCATCAAGTGGTGTCTTCCCCAGCGCCCGCAAGATATCATGCGCCATGAACCGCTTGTCGGCCTCCTTTGGTGTGCGGACCGCCGGTGTGTACCCGGTCTCCACAGGCTTTGGCTTTGGCATCGGAACTGGCGGGCTAGGAAAGGTCGTCACCGGCGCGTTCGTCACCGTCATACCTGTGTATGACTTGTACATACGAATTCTCCAGCACCTTCGGCAGCAGGACTTGCAGCAGCTCGTTCAGGCCCTTCGGGTTGACGAAGATGCGTGCTGCGCCCTGGAATCGGAGCTGCTGGAACGCCGCCTCGGGCGATATCCACACCTGCTCGTAGGTCTGCAGGTTGGGGCAGAAAAACCGGATTTCACCCGAGGGATACTTCTTGACTTGTATGTTCGCGTGGGGAATGTCCAGGTAGCTCTGCGGAGGAGATGCCCTTTGCTATATATCGATCAGGCCGAGGAAACACGGGAAGTGTTCCGAATTCTGTGACACTGTCGCTGGAAAGTTGGGTGTTCATGGGAATGATAGCCGTATGAGAAGGAGCTGGGGGTGTTGCGCTCGAGGCGACGGGTTGCTGAGCTGGGGGCGCACCAATATTCGGAGTGGGATTCGGTTGCATCTTGGCGACAGGATTATGTGCAAACGGAGACATGCCATAGCTTGTGGCGGGGTCGGATGGCTACCCAGTAAACATTGATAGTAAAAAATAACCGCGAAACGCGTGCGTACCTTGTGTGCTGCATCTGTGGCCACTTTCTGTGATTCCTGAAATTGTTGAGGGTCTACTGGTCGTGAACCTGACGCGGTTGGCGTCGGTGCCGGCAGTTGGCTCTGAGCCGGTCAAGAAGTTGACTGTGTCGGTTGCGTTGAATGCGCCAACGGCGCCGGTGGACGGTTCTGAGGTTGTGGAGCCTGCCGCACGGATGGCTGGCGCTGAGGCTGAGTAATGGTCGTGCTTGGCGCTACAGTCAAAGGCTGTTGATTGGCCTGAGGTCGTTGTACCTGCGGCGTAGACCTAATGGATGCCAATAAGACCATCAACAAGGCAAGAGAGGTCAACACCTGTACCAAATACGTTAGAAGACAGACATAATTTAAAACCAGGACATATAATCGACTCTCCAATAGTGTGGATGTTCGCATGGAGAGTGGTAGAGGAGAAAGAGCATGACCGATCACCGGATCCGGAAACCAATTTCCGCATAACGGACTCGTTGGTAAAAAAAAATTGGGGGCCATTAAATAATTAGGTGACTGTTGCCCATAATAATTTGGCCCTTAAAACTAAGCCTGAGGATTCTAAACGGCAGGACCCTAGGGATTAACCTGGGTAGCTTGCTAGTTTTCGTCGCGTTAGACATTGGTGGTGAAAGAGCACTGCAAGAAGTATAAGAGAGTATGAGTCAGATGACTGCGACGCGGCGGCCAGCCCGAGGTCGGCTGTTTGAGACAGCTGAGGCTTAGTAGAGGGACGACAAGGAAGGATGTGAGTTATATACACGGCCCAAGACACGAGGGTATGAATAATGAGAAGCCGGGAAACGAAAATGGAAGTTGGTCCAAACAAATCAAAGCGTGGACTTGTTGGCAACCGTATACCTCGACGTAAATTATACTAGGCCAACCAGAATACAACATCTCCCGTCCGCTCACATGCGGTGGTAACTGGAAATTAACCAAGTCCAGCCATCCTCTGGACCGTCTCCTGGTCGTATCTCAGATTGGCCTGCGTTGCGACAAGGATACATGGCACACGGGGACAGAGGTGCTGCAGTTCAGGAAACCACTTCCGCTTGACGCTCTGGAAGGAGGCGGGAGACTGAACGCTGAAGCAGATGAGAAATGCATTGGTGTGGAGGTCACCGCCTACCGCTGCCACCCCTTCGACGTCCTCCGCGGCGGCACCATCAAGGGCGTTACCGGCGAGCTGCCCGGGCGCCAGGTGGACATGTCCCATGGCAAGGGCGGCTCCATGCACATCTTCGCGCCCTCGTTCTTCGGCGGGAACGGCATTGTCGGCTGGCGCGGGCATTGGGTTCGCGCAGAAGTATATCGATAAGGAGACCGCGACGTTTGCGCTGTATGGCGACGGCGCGAGCAACTAGGGGCAGGTGTTTGAGGCATATAGCATGGTGGGCGGCTTCCCCGCTTATTTTCATCGTTTTATTTTATTGATGACGACGACGCGCAGGCTAAGCTGTCGGACTTCCCTGTCGTCTTTGTGTGCGAGAACAACGAATATGGCATGGGCCCGTCCGCGGAGCGCTCCTCGTCGAACACGGAGTACTCCATGCGGGGGGATAAGATTCCTGGGCTGCAGGTGCGTGTTGTCGTGTTCCCTTCTTCCGCCCACTTTTTTTTCTCGACACGCATGGACTCACTTCCTTCGTTCCGCAGGTAAACGGCAGGTAAACAGCATGGACATCATCGCGGCGCAGTACGCGCGCCGCTGGACCGTCGAGCAGAAGAATGGCCCGCTGCTGCTCGAGTTTGTGACCTACCGCTATGGCGGGGATTCGTGAGTCGCGTTGTTCCCTCCTCGTCGTCTTGCTTTTCCCCACACGACTCCCCCTTCCCCTTCGCCTCTTCCTACCCTCCTACCTCTTCCCTTTCCCTCGCCCACTTCATACTAATCTCCCTCCCTCGCCCTACTTTAACTAACCCACCCCCTCACAGCATGTCCGACCCCGGCACGACGCACCGCACGCGCGAGGAGGTGCAGCGCATGCGCAGCACGCAGGCCGATCCGCGGGCTGCAGTGCTACATCGAGGAGTGGGGGCTCGTGTCCGAGCAGGAGCTAGCAGGAGCTGAAGGTGTGTTGTGTTCCCTTGCGTTTTTTATATCACGTCAATTTCGTCCTTTTTGTATCCCGAAATCCGGACCTTTTACTATATCTCCGTTTAATCCCGTCCTTCTTGTCTCCCGAAATGCGGTCCATTACATTGTGTTGCGTTCTTGCTCGCGCTTACGACCAGACGGAGCAGGACGGAGCGGAAAGGCGCTGTTCCCTTTCGCTTCGAGTCCCTCCGCGCTCCGCATCCCTACGCCTTCCCATCCCATCCCTCTCCCTGCTCTGTTGCCCGTCATCTCATCCCCTCCCCGTTTCATTCTCATTTTTTCTCTCTTCTTCTCTTCCCCACCTATTACCCTTCCCTCTCTCCTTCCCACCTCTCTGCACTTGCAAACACAAACGCTAACCCACTCTCCCACCCAGCTCCCACCCCACTCTAGCAACTCGACAAAGACGCCAAGGCCGAGGTCGACGCGGCGGTCGAGGAGGCGAAGGCGTCGCCCGAGCCGCGCGTGGAGGACCTGTGGACGGACATCTACTACAAGGGCACGGCGCCGCCGTACATGCGCGGACGGGAGCGGGACTCACTGATACGGAACCGCCTGTCTGCGCGCAGCTTCGTAATATACTCCTTGATCTACGAAACCTCGTTGATGTTGAAGAACAACGGCTACGCCGCCTCGCGGTCATCCTTGCCCGCAATCGCGTGGAACACAATCGGGAACGCTTTGTTCGGAAGCAGGGGCGAATTGAGGTATGCGTTGATGATGCTGGAATCACCGCAGGGCTGCAACTCGGCCACGAACCTTTCCCAGGACTTCATAGTAACTTCGCTACTGCGACGCGTTAACCAGACGCATTGAAAGACAGCCATCCCTGTGTCCAACATTCTCTAACCTTGCACCATGCTGCGGCACCTGCACCGTCCCCTGAGACGCTTCCCTACCTTGCCACTGCTGCGCAGATATTCTGAGGAACGATCCACTCGGACAAAACGATACCCCTTCGTAGGGGAGTACGTGAAAATCACCGCTTGACTGCTAACTTTCAATCTCATGTCACTTAGCATTCGGTGGCATTTTGCATACTTGCAAGGGAAATACACCTTGGACGCAGTCAGGTCGCGTCTATCCAAGATGAAAGCGCATTCGTTCACCGTGCTCGATGCCCAACCGCTCCGCATAGAAGGCGGCATGTTTGTGGCGTTTGATCTCATCGCGCGTGACGAGGAGGCCACCCTCAGGGCGATCCACGCCGACCTAGAAAGGGAGGCCGAAACACGGGACGGACTGCCGGTTTGGCGCGTCGGGACGCGCTTCCGCCTTTGTCAAGGGCAAACCGTGGATGGAGGTGAATGTCGACTCTTCTGCTGGATTCACGCGCGGCCTCGCTCAAGTGCTCATCAGGACCTGCGCAGGTATCCGTCTAATTTCCTCCGTGTTTCCTTTGACGGGCCGGATATCGGGGAAGAACAGCTCTACGAGCTCATGCGCGTGAGTGAGCAGTGTATGGTGTTTGCTGCGCTATATTTTATGATATTGTACCCAGCTGTATGGCCACATCCATGACATACGGGAGCCATTTCCGGCCCCGGCTGGCTCCCTGCGCTGGGCCAGTGTCGTCTTCGACCGGACGGCTGCTGCCGCCGTGGCGCGTAACCCCATTCATGGTCTCGAGGTGTGGGCGCCCGGCACCGCGGCGCCCACCACACTCCGCATACTTATCATATGGCCAGCACTTGGACGGCCACAAGGTGCGCGGAGTGTTTCTTGTTGCGCCATCTCACCTGAACGACGGATAGATACGAGAATGTATAATCCAACGGAGTCTCTCCTCTCTATTCCAACACCCCAGGATTACGTTCCCGATTGTAATCTTCGTGATTACCGGTATAGCATATACTAGAAACTTGAAAGCGCCGCCCGCGGCGGCACAGCCCTTGCCCCGACGGATGTACAGATGTTCACAAATCATTCGTATTCTCTCCGTATGCTCGCGATATCAGTACATTCAGTATCATCATCATGATCATTTCCACACATTCATCAAGTAGCTTCGCAATATTTTCGTATATGCATTGCGGTGATTCAGCAACATTTCCTAGGATGTAGTTCAGTTGATGAACTGTTAGATCACAGGGCCAAATGATACCATATGTCCTGGTCGACATTGCGTCCCCTCCAAGCGGAACATTAAGTCTTTTCAATTTATATGTCGCTCTTTTGCGGAGCTCTGGCGGCGAAAGCATTTGTTTGTTGAGAGATTTCAATGACGAACTGTTCATGCAAGCCCATGATCCGAGGTTGTTGGAAGAGGACGATAGATTGGAAAGCTTGAACAGTCGGACACAACAACGGTGGAAAGAAATGCAGTAAATTTGAGCACAAGGATACATTTGTAACGATGTAGAGAGCAGATTTGTATCTATTAGTCACATAAATTGTCGGTAGGGCTTGAACCCGTCCCCGTTTTCGACGGGTCGACGGCCGGGACGGACCCGTACGTTTTGGGTCTCAGAGCCTCCCTTCGCCGGGACGGGTTCACCCGTCAACGGGGACCCGTTCCCGGCCGTTCGACGGCTTCGACGGGTGTCCCTCGACAACGCTCGGCAACCTCATAACTAGTGTTGCCGCGACTCCAAAAGTCGAGTCACGACTTGACAAGTCGACTTTAAACCATGTTCGACTCGACCCGACTCGACTTGGTTGCGTGCAAGTCACTCGAAGTCGATCCAAGTCGACTCGAGTCGTTGAAGTCGGCAATTTGATAAATATGCTTCAGGAGATCCGAAATAAATTACAGGATACAGGGTACGCATCTACTATACATATTGGAAGGTAACTAGTGTCCAAGAGGCCGAATAACTGTGCAAAATAACTGTGAACAGGAGAAGAGTCTTGAATGTCTGTGCCGAAATGATTCTCGGAAGTGTCTGTAACACCTCATTCAATGTTCTTGCGCACTTGCAAAACTCTTTGTGCAGAGAAAATGCTTATATCTCACCGCCCGAACCTGTGAATGTCATATTTTCCGAGGATCTCAAGGATTTTACCAATATACTACAAAAATCCAGCACACTGATGATAGCTCAATGACAACTCGACACCCTTCATACTAGCATTATAACCTCGTGAGGACCATTTGAGATTGTCTAGGCGACCAGAAAGTCATGAAAATATGCATCCTACCGAAAAAGACTCAAGTCGACTCGAAGTCGAGACGAGTCGACTTTGTTCGACTCCGGAGTCGGGCCGAGTCACGTCACTGACTCGACTCGGCTTGACCCAAGTCGACTTCATCAAGTCGACTCGGGGGGCCTGAGTCGGGAGTCGCGGCAACACTACTCATAACAGCGGTGCCGGAGCATATAATTTGGGGCTTCGGAGTTTGAAGATACATCTGTGTTCATGAATATCACCGTGCCGGTCTTCTGTTAGTCGCCACATGCACTCCATCATGCGCTTCCGTGGAGTCGGCAACCTTCAGCATCCAGCGCAGACCACTGGGTCCTGTCTGGCGGTGTCTGTGAGCATAAATCACTTTTCTGCTTTGTCCTACAACCTTAATTCATGTACACACCCTCAATTTATGAAGCCCAGAGACATCTTGACTTCAATCAGTTGGTGAGACCATCCGCATACCCGGCACCCGTTGAAACGGGCGGGACAGCCGCGACCCGCATCAGGAAAACCCAGATTCCGCAATTGAAGATATTTCGCGCCAATTGGTGCCAATTAACTGATTGGCGACAATTACCAAATATAGGTTGTCCTTACATTTCCACGCCAAATGGCGCCATTTACCAAACACTTACCGAATATTTGCATGGATTACGGCCAATTGCCAAGGCTTTCGAAGACTATTCCAGGACTGTTGCCACTTTCATTCCGCACATTTACACGAAGCAACTATGGTGCATTATAAAGTAATCTATATACATGGTGTAAGATAAGACTAGGTGGTATTCAGGGACTAAACAAGCGTGTTGTGTAAATAAAACTATATGAGCATTAAAGCTGTTGCGGTAACGATAATCTAGGCAAGGAGCAAAGGAGTAGATCCGACAGAAAAAAGATTACAGTGATGACATTGAGATTAGAGGGACTGGTTAAAGAGATTCATGGCCTCCTGCTCCAGGATGGACAGTTTCTTCGACTTCGCATGCTTCGAAAAAGATGTCCCAGAACTAAAATAGCATCAGCTCCGATCCCGTTGAGTATGGACTAAGAAGAGGAAAATATGCGCACGCTGCCTTCGCAAAAATTGCCTCCATCGTGGCATGATACTGTTCGGGTTTTGTTCCCTTCATTCTCTGCAGCAGACCGACATGAATATCATAGACTTCTTGTACCCGCTTGCCCTCAAAATTGGTCGCCTTGTATTCGCCTGTGGTCCAGTCGTCAAGGGTACTGTAGATCTGTACCGGAACACAATAAATAGACGAAGCCATCAGACAGCAGAAGACTCATGCCAGCACAAGTAAGCGCAACCACGGGAATGGTCGCCTCGATGTTCCCCTTGTCGTTGTGAGAAAGCATGTCGGCACAACATTCCGCGGTCTTCGTCTTCAAGAAGCCTCCTACACCATCTGCGATGGCATTGTGTAAGTATGGAGTATCGGTGTCGGGGCGCCCAAACTGTGAAACCAATAATTTACAGCGCATTGGTAATACTTCAGAAGAACTCACCACAATAATCTGTGATTGTGGATCGAGGGTCTACATACTGCCGGGCAGTAAGCAAGCACTAGAATCATGAAAGAACTGCACTCACATCTGGCTTTTGCTTGTAGATAAATGCTTGACCCTTCATTAAATGCTCCACGCGAGCGACGCAATCATTTTGGACCTTATAATTGCCGTAAAGACCCGCCTTGGCCGTGGATCTTGCGATACCCCGAAACGAGCTGATACGGCCTTGGGGCTGGAAGTAAATTCATCAATAGATGTCTGAGCATGATGGAAGATCACTGACCACGACCGCGAGTGCCTCGCCGTATTTTGAAAGTGCCCGGCCTCCATTGACTTCGACAACAACTGCAGATGCAATGTTGGGGAGGTGGAGATCTTCGGCCGCGCAGACTAAAGATTCGAGTACAAAGTTAGCGCGCACGTGAACGTCCGGATAAAAGTTATCCATCATGTGGTTTCCCATGTAATAGTCAATCGCAAGGCGGAGCACCTTCTGAACGTCGGGATGCTGCTCCTTGAGATTGACGGCGCTGCCAGCGCTCCAGTGAATTTGAATATTATCTGAGTTTTCGAGCGGTAAGACAACGACCCGGGCCTCCTTCTTCACAAGCGGGTGGACGGATGTGGCACGGGATACCGAGGAACCCCGAGTATCGTTCCATGATGGCACCTGCAATATTGATGAGATGACATACAAATGAAAGGAAGGGAAACAGACTTCTATGGCATTGCGATTGTTGGTGCGGGTGCTTGATCAGGATTGAGATCGTGGAGCAGGAGGGACCTTCGATGATATGAGTAGAATAAAATACGAATACAAGCCGCCGAATACCTCCGACAAATCCTGCATGGGATAATCTTGCTTGATCTGACCGGTCTTCCTCTGGTGTTTGTCTGCTGGAGTACTGTACCGAGCCGTCGAGTTCTTGGATGACGGATTGACCTTAGAATGTCAGCCCACAAAAAAAGAGGTAGAGAAATCGAAATTTACCGGGGGAGAACTGACTGCAGGTGCACGTTTATGAGCTACTTGGAGCCCCGAGAGACTAGCCTGCAGGATGGGATCATCATCTTCATGCTCCGACTCGCCGTTATCCGAAATGTCGATGGGTTCCGATGCAGGTACACTCAAGCACCTGGAGCTGTTCGATGCACAGCTTGAGGAGCGGCGGTAGATGGAGAAATCCACCTCGTCTTCGTCGCTGAGATCGTTCGACTTATTAGTCCATTGAGGAATCTGCAGCCACAGATGAGTAGAGCCGGCTTTCCTAAAATGGAAGGACATGTGGCCCGGGTGACATACCGCTTCTGAAAGTTTCTGCTCAAGTGCGTGGCTGTCGAGACCATCCAGGTCGTCGACATCGTCTTCCATCTCAACATCGTCCAAGCCATCTTCCGGCTCTGCATCATCACCCGTGCCATTGTTCTCGTCTTCTGCAAATCTGTGGTCAGGATCCTGGGCTCGGCTTGGTCCTCAGGCTTTGGGTATCTTGGTGCTGCTGGTCGCGGGTAGAGCCTCACAGTCAGAATCAGAACCTAGGACGCTTTGGTTACTCGTGCGCTCTGTGATGTCAGTGAAGTGTCAGTGAAAGCTATACTGAGGACTAGAGTCGACGTACGCAAGCGGGGACGGTGTGGCTGGACTTCTTGCTCATCATCGTCTGTGATTGTCTTGTGGACCTCAGCTGCGATTACAAGTGTTAGTTTATCCTCGATGGAGCCAACACCTCAGGCACCTGGTTTACTGGTCTTAGGAACCTTGGAATGGACCGGCTGCTGTACTGTGGACGCTGCACATTTGCAATTATTGACAACATCAGCAGCCGGTTCTTTTACAGCGGGAGCGGTCTGCTTTGGCGCTGATCCACAGGGAGCAGCTCCCATCCACACTTGGGCAAGTCCGGACGTCAGCAAAGGATTTTGAAATCGAATAAGTATCCATACCAGCTCTCTGATTAGCTTTATCTTTTGCGGAGCGCAATGCTTGTGGGGTGTGAGTAACTTCTTCATCAGGGGTACTCCGGACTGATACATATGTCAATCAGACACGGTTGAAGCTGCAGCTGTCTCCGACTCCGTTGCTATTGCTGCTGGAACTTTTGTAAGTTGTTTTCGCAAACTCGAAGTATCCTCAACTAACAGGTATTTAACGAGCTTCTATTTCTTGCTCGAGGGGTCGGTCGAGTTAGAGATGGCATGGTAAGGAGTGTAATAAGGAGCGTGGGTCCAAGTCGTCGAGGTAAAACTTGGAGCTTGAAGTGGGAAGAGATTAAGAAAATGCTGATGACGTGTCACAAAATCGAATGTTTTTCGTTTCGTTACCCCAAACCCCAAAATCTGTTATCCCCGAAACATCGCTCATTCCCGTTCGTATTCGCCTAACTCTGGCTTTTCGATGCCGACAGAGGCTGATCTTCATTGTGGGGGGTGCAATCGATGGTTCGGGAACCTTCAAAAGCATTACCGTCAGACTCAAAATCCTCGGTGTATTGCTCTTTACCAAAGTCTAATTGCTTCGAGAAATTCTCATGGCATCCCTATCAACTCGGACAAATCTGTTTCTGACAACTCGCAAGCCATCCCGCCGGGCAACAATGGCTTCGATGAGCACGATGCGATGAGTATCGACTCAGATATGGAATCCAATGACGGACCCCCTGCAAACCAGCATTTTGACGATGAAGAGTCTGACCTGGAGGAGCCACTAGAGTACGGCTGGGAACCACCGCCTCAAATTCTTGGCGCGAAGCTTGATGCAGACCCCGAATTAGAGGCAGAACCGCAGCCTCCGATCCAGAATCCAGCCGAAAGTTGCTTCGTCCAACGCCCTCACATCACAAAATTTGGCGGAGCAGCTGGTAAACCCATCCCAGACCGGAATGAGCCGCCATCCTTCGTGAGATACAGAGATTTTTTATCATCCCTTGATCAAAATCCATGGGCACCCTTTAAATCTCGAATCGATTGGGCTGTCGCCCGATGGGCCAAGTTGCGCGGTTCGACTTCGACTGCATTTTCCGATCTATTGGCAATTGAAGGAGTGTGTTTCAATGTTTCAACTAATGAAATTCATCGGACTAATACCGTGGTCTTGGTTTCACAGCTTCCCGAAGCGCTCGGTCTTTCGTACAGAACCTCTTTAGAGTTAAATCAAATCATAGACAACAGTCTTCCCCGCCCACGCCTGCGCTTTCAGCGTGAAGAAATTGTTGTTGCCGGCGAAGCCTTCGATGTTTATTTCCGCGATATAATACAGTGTATTCAGGCACTGTATGGTGATCCTGAGTTTGCCGACTGCCTCATCTTCGCTCCGGAGAGGCATTACACTGATAACAGTAAGACTATCTGTCTTTACCATGATATGCATACCGGCGAATGGTGGTGGGAGACTCAAGTATGCATCATTCTCCTCTCGCACGATTCACTCGCTCATTTATCCTCCAGAAAACATTAGAGAAACGGAAAGCAGGAGCCACAATCATTCCAATCATCATTTCCACCGACAAAACCCAGACGACCATGTTTCAGAACAAGGCTGCGTACCCGGTGTACATGACTATCGGCAACATTCCAAAGGGTGTTCGACGCAAACCCTCCCGTCAGGCGTATATCCTTATCGGTTATCTTCCAACAACGCGCCTCGATCACATCAAGGTAGCAGCTGCTCGTCGTCGCACCCTCTCAAATTTGTATCGTGCCTGCATGCGGAAAATCCTGGCCCCGTTGAAAGATGCAGGCTTGGAGGGGATCGAAATGCCGAGCGGCGACGGAGTTGTGCGCCGTATGTATCCTATTTTGGCAGTCTTCTTGGGAGACTATCCTGAGCAATGTCTCGCCGCCGGTTGCAAGATGGGTGAAGAGCTGACCCTGTAGAACCATTATAATGTGCCCTGGCTTTTCCAGCAGTGCATGTTAGAATGCGCCTCTCAACTTGCCAGGCCTGGTGCACATTATAATGTGCACCCCTGCCCAATCATTCTCGGCATGCTACTGCCGGTTCTGGCATCAATGGCACAAATATTCTTTATTTGTATCTGATTATATGCCTTCTTTATTGAGTGTCATTGATGAACAGCATCTGTCTATCAATCAACACTATAGGCATTTACCCATCAATTGATAGATAATTCCCAGGCATGTAGATCAACTTTGCCATCATTTATCGCCGGCTCTGGGAATTTATTTTGCATTTTGCGCAACAACCAGGGGGTCTTTTGCAAAACTGTAAATACAGCCAAATAGATCTCGACAAGCTCTACAACTTTGATTTTGGCAGTATTTTTAGTCAACTTCCTTTTTTGGCCACTACACTTTCTGCCCAAAAAGGAAGTTTCAGTGTTTTTGACCTCCCTGGCTCAATTCTCAACCGTTTTGGATGATCTAACCACACAGGCATATTGTTTTATGTTTTTTAAAGCCACCTGGGACACAGTTGACTCTATTAGAGAGCAATAATAGGGTGAAAATAGCGAAATTGTTAAATTATATTCTTGTCAAGATATCTTGGGTATATACGCCTGTAAATGACTCATGGATACACCACATTGTTTCTTTTGACTACAAAGACATTCCTCAGATAGGTTTTCAGCTGCTAATAATTTAAAACACCCTGTTTTGGCTGTACAAAGAAAATCTATTTTGGCCTTATTATGCACCCTTCCATCATGTGAGGCCTTCCCAAACACACTATTTGGACCTGTCTCATCTATATGTAACAGAAAAGTAGGCCATGAACACTTGGAACAAGCAACACTTCATGATTTAGGGTGACCTTCTTGGATGTAGTTGTTCACCATGTTCTGGCTGCTATAGGGTCAAGCCTACTGTCAAAACACTTTATACTAGTCTAACTGGGCTTTAAGAACAGTTCTGGGCCAGAAATTGTGACGATATTTGATGCCAAACTTCAACAGTGTCATTTGACACTTTTTGCTTGTTTCATGAATAGTGCATTATTTAGGCCAGATAGCGCAAAATAAACCTCGGAAATGGAATCACACAGGAAGAATACACTAGATTATGCTTTACACCAAGTGATTTGGTTATGTTTTGGTTGAATCCTGGCTCCGAGCATTTAGGTTCAAGAGCCAGTTTTCAGAGTATATGCTCACCATAGCTCAAAACACCATCTGCCCAAAACCTGACCAAAATGCTTCAAATAAAGCATAATCAGGTGTATTTCGACTTTCTGAGTCCATTTCTGGTATTTATTTTGCCCTATCTAGTCTCCATAGTGCCCTATTCATGAAATAAGCAAGAAGTGTCAATAGACAGTCTTGGAGTTTCCCTCACTGTATGGGCGCTATTTTTGACTCAAAATTGGTCATATAGCTCAAGTTTACTGGAAAAAGCTTTCAGAACATTGTCTAAGGCCCTGTGGCACCCAGATCACAGTGAACAAGCACATACAAGAAGATCACACTGAACCATGGAGTGTTCCTTGTTCCAAGTGTGGATTGCTTACTTTTCTGTTACATATACATGAGCCAAGTCCAAATGCTGTGTTTAGGGAGGCCTCATGTGATGGAGGAGTGCATACTAAAGCCAACATAGATTTTCCTTGTATAGCTGAATTCCGATGTTTTCAATCATTAGCATCTGATCACTTATCTGAAAAGTGTTTTTGCAGCCCAACGAAGCAATGTGATGTATTCATGAGTCATTGACAAGGGTACATGCCCAATATATCTTGGCCAGAATGTAATTTAACAATTTTCGCTATTTTCACCCTATTATTGCTCTCTAATAGAGTCCACTGTGTCCCAGGTGGCTTCAAAGAGCATAAAACAATATGCCTGTGTGGTTAGATCATCCAAAACGGTTGAGAATTGAGCCAGGGAGGTCAAAAACACTGAAACTTCCTTTTTGGGCAGAAAGTGTAGTGGCCAAAAAAGGAAGTTGACTAAAAATACTGCCAAAATCAAAGTTGTAGAGCTTGTCGAGATCTATTTGGCTGTATTTACAGTTTTGCAAAAGACCCCCTGGTTGTTGCGCAAAATGCAAAATAAATTCCCAGAGCCGGCGATAAATGATGGCAAAGTTGATCTACATGCCTGGGAATTATCTATCAATTGATGGGTAAATGCCTATAGTGTTGATTGATAGACAGATGCTGTTCATCAATGACACTCAATAAAGAAGGCATATAATCAGATACAAATAAAGAATATTTGTGCCATTGATGCCAGAACCGGCAGTAGCATGCCGAGAATGATTGGGCAGGGGTGCACATTATAATGTGCACCAGGCCTGGCAAGTTGAGAGGCGCATTCTAACATGCACTGCTGGAAAGGCCAGGGCACATTATAATGGTACTACTGGCAGTGTTGGGGTGAATGTCCTACCTGTCCTGCTTCCCCCGACGAGCTAGGCAACTTGGAAGCTCTCTATGAGCCGCGTGATCTCACCGCAGTTCTTGACACTCTTGCCAAATCCGATGGCGACGCGACCGACTTCACGCGTGCCTGTATAGAGGCGGGGATCAAGCCGATCCACCACCCGTTTTGGGAAGACTTACCTTTCGTCAATATATACCTCTCCATCACGCCCGACATCCTTCACCAACTATTCCAAGGCGTAATCAAGCATGTCGTTTCATGGGTGAAGGAGGCGTACGGACCACTGGAGCTCGATGCACGTTGCCGTAGACTGCCCCCCCAATCACAACACCCGACTCTTCCCAAGAGGGATCACCACGCTATCGAGGATTTCAGGAACCGAGCACAGTCAAATCTGCCGGATTCTCCTTGGTCTCATTGTTGACCTTCGTCTCCCAGGTGGTCATTTCCCCGCGTGTTTGATCCGTGTTGTACGGGTGTCGCTCGATTTTCTTTACAAATCCCAGTACCCCATGCACTCCACCGAGACTTTGTGCAGCCTCAGAGATGATCTCGAGCGCTTCCACGCAAACAAGTCAATACTCCTTGATCTCGACATCTGCCAGAATTTCACAGCTGATACAGTACAGACTTCAGTAAAAACCATGATAATTAGCGAAGCGGCGTTTTGCAAAAGCCCAGGGTAGCGGTGGAATATCCCCGAAAGGGTGCTATACAGCGCAGATACCAGGCGGTTGATATTTTCCACCATTGCCGCCGCTTGCAACCAGCTCCGGCCTTCCCCAATAGGTATTTTGCACCTTTTGCCCGCTGCAGCTCTCAGTTTGGGTAAAAATACCTAATGTAATCATGCTTATGCAATCGGCTGCTTCGGGGGACAAAACGACTTTATAGCAAAAAAGCAGTGCATGCCAAACTACTCTAGACGTGCGCGTTTGGACGGGGGCTCCTCTGAGGTTGGATCGGCTACTCGTTTGTGGCTCAGGGCTCTGAGCTTCTCTGTGAGCACCCAGGCCACGTCATCCAGCATTTTCCTCCACAATGTCGCGCCCTCCGCAACTTCAGCCACCCTGTACCACCACCAGAGGCAAGCCAGAATGCTGGTTAAGCCATTCAGACCCGCCATCAGGCATTCCAGGTCGCCGCTGCTCTCTTGTTTGAGCCCCATTTCTTCAAAGCCCCTCAATCCCACCACCCCCTCTTTCCTCCACGGCAGATTGATGTTAACCCACCAATTCACCACCTGCTCATAGTAATCTTCCACCGCATCGTCGCTGTCCAGATTTACCGGGATTCGGCCGTCTTTCCGCGCGCGCGCTGGATCCACCAGCTGACGGCCTTGGGGCGGCCCCGCGGAGGAAGCACCTTGCCCGTCGTCTGGAAGCCGGACGCCTGCTCTAATGCATACCAGGCATCCAGCACGGCCGTCCATGCAGGCAGCTGTACCTCCGACCGGAACAGCTCCTCCGCTGCATGTTTTTCCGATTTCACGGGCAAGGGTGCGGGTGATGCGGGCAAGGGCGCGCGGGCGACACGGGCAAGGGCGCGGGTGGCGCGGGCAAGGGCATGGGTGACGGGGCAGGCGCAGATCGCGTGGTGGTGATAGGAGCAGGCGGCATGCCGGCGTCACCGTCTGCGCTGGCACTGCTCGTGCCGGTAGCGGCCGGAGGGGTCCAGGTGCTGGTGCTGCTGGCGGCGGGCAAGGCGGGGGTCTCGATAGGAGCCGGCGGGGTGCTGGTGCTACTGGCGCCGCCGGTGCTATGCACAATTTCTTCCATGCCGTGCACCGTTTCTTCCCCGTCCCTCGCCTCCTCCGTGTTGTTGCCGCGCGTGGGTCCTCCTGGGAGCTGTGCCTCGAGGGTGGCCGGCACACTCTGTGCCGCAGCTCATATGGTCAGAATAACCAGTTAACAGCTGGAGGTTGCCACAGGGCTTAATACATTATTGTGTGGATAGCCTAACATTGCATAATATAGGCATAACATGTTATCTGTGGGTGACTATATAAGGTAATAGATAGTCAGATGATCTCCGGACCCGGAGGACAAGAGGTCAGGTGATCTCTGAGCTGGCCGAAAAATGTAACAGGTTATAATAGGGAAATAAAAGAAAGGTACTAGCAAGGTTTGAACCCAAGGCCCTTGGCTGATCTTACATAAGAACAGCAGCGGGACACTAACCACTAGACCAAAGTAGCTGTATAAAACTAGAGGCATTGATCTCAATATATCTTGCCTCTCACCTCCCAATATTTATTGTTCTGTCATACCTCATACCTCTAGCTGCCTATATCCCAAGCCTATGGCATGCAAGCTACCCTTTGGTGCTCTGGTTGTGGAGCTATTTACTACTCAGTTGCCAAAAAGTGCCATGTTTGGGAAAGTATTTTGTGTTTTGCAGGCCAATGAAGCCCCTAACCAAAAAACTGCCTTAGACAGGTTTTGTAGAGCTTGATGAGCTCTACAACTCTGGTTTTCAGCCAATTTTTTTTGATTAGGACATGAAAAGGCATTAGATGTCCTTGGAAAGCATCAGAAAGCCAGAAAAATTGTTTGACAATATTCACTACAATTTTCAAGGAGTTCAGCACCAATCAATAAATATTGGGACATGAGAGGCAAGATATATTGAGATCAATGCCTCTAGTTTTATACAGCTACTTTGGTCTAGTGGTTAGTGTCCCGCTGCTGTTCTTATGTAAGATCAGCCAAGGGCCTTGGGTTCAAACCTTGCTAGTACCTTTCTTTGATTTCCCTATTATAACCTGTTACATTTTTCGGCCAGCTCAGAGATCACCTGACCTCTTGTCCTCCGGGTCCGGAGATCACCTGACTATCTATTACCTTATATAGTCACCCACAGATAACATGTTATGCCTATGTTATGCAATGTTAGGCTATCCACACAATAATGTATTAAGCCCTGTGGCAACCTCCAGCTGTTAACTGGTTATTCTGACCATATGAGCTGTGTGCCGCTGTGAGCGACTCGCCCCCTGCTCCATCTGCACCTGTGGTAGCTAGGGCTGTTAGGCGGCCGGAGGATCTTGTGGGCTCGGCGGGGCCCTGGCTCTGCTCGCCCCGCTTGCGCTTGGGGCAGGAAATACCCAGCATGGACACGGGGTCCTCGGTGAAGATGGAGTGGAACAAAGCCTTGTTCCTGGCCACATTTTTCTCCCGCTTGAACTCGTATGTGGTGAAGCTGTTGAGCTCCAGAATGCGCTGCCGGCGTTGAGGTGGATCCATCGCATTCAACACCGCCTGCAGCTCGGAATTCGGCACATACTTCAACAGGACGGGCGGGGGCGGCGAGCCTGCAGGCGTGCGGGGCGAAGAATCCTCTTCGTCTGCAAACGGGTCGTCTGCGAGCTCGTCATCTGTCCCACCACCGCCCGACCACGCGTTGTCTTCGTCGTCATCCCCAGCATCAGACTCCACCGCCTCGGCCTCCACCGCTCGTCGCTTCCCTTTCGCTTTTCGCTTTCCCGCCTTTTGCGCCGCGCCTCCATCTGCCCTGGATGCGGCGACAGTAGGTGGCGGCAAAGTGCGGCCTGCCGCTTTGGTTTGCACGGCAGCTGGCACGGCAGGCGGCGGGGCAGGCGGGCCAGATGCGGGCAGCGGCAGCAGGGAGCCCAGGCACTGTGAGCAAAGCGCGGGCGGGCCAGCGAGCGAAGGCATCGGGTCGCAGAGATTACCGAGCAGGCCTGGGGGGAGTCAATTAATCGGCCCTTTCATAGTACGGAGCAGCTTAACGTACCTTGCTCTTCCTTCTTGCAGGCCACCACAAAATCGGCAAAGGCTTGTACGACCGCCTTGGAATGAGCAGGAGCCCAAGTAGCGAAGTCGATATTTGGATGCTTTGGCATAGAACCGTGCTGAACCCTAGCATCAAATTGTTCAGGGAATGGGATAACCGGGCGCAGAGGAAGGGCTCACATGGAAACAAAGATCTCGCTGTCTCCGCCGTCCGCACCCTCGCTGGTACCCTCCACGATTTCACCCAGGATGAGCACACCCTTGCATTGTAACTGCGCGCACAGGCTTTCAAGCACGCGGTGGGAAATCGCCTCCGCATGGCGTCGGCGGCTGGACAACGTCAGTCGGCGGTGGCACTCAGCAAAAGAACGGCTCACTTTGCTAGTTCCCCTACGCTGGAAGCCGCTTCGCCCTTCAAGAGCCTCTCGTATGCGGCGTGCCGTTCCGCAAACTCAGCCTCCCTCCGCTGGAGGACTTCCGCCTTCTCCTCCTCGCTGAGCTCCGCAAAATACGCGCGCGTGAGCTGGTGCTTCCGGTGCAGCAGCCCCGTGCGGGTGGGCTCATCCATGTCCTCCTGTCCTTCACTGCCGTCCTTGACGAACGCGTCGAGGCCTTCGGCATCCTCCTCCTCATGGTCCTTGTCCACGTCTTTTTTGTACGTCTCCTTGTAGCAAAGTCGAATGCTGTCGCCGTGCGCGGGGTGCTGCCAGATTATCCAAGCAATTTGCAAACGGTGAGGAGCACCGTGGATGCTTTTGAGGCCGGTGAGCCACGCGCGGAAAGGCTCGACTTTGCGCGCGTTGTCTTTGGTCTTTGCGTACGAAAACCAGCTTTTCAATTTCTGTATAGGACAAACTTGTTGGTCGAGTATGCTGTTAATGCGAATAGCACTCACCGCTTTATCCGCTGAGCGAGTGCGGAGTTCATTGAGCCGGTCGCTCATCAATGGCAAAGGCAGTAACACCGCCTTGCGACGGCCGCAGCTGGAAACCGCCAGCTGGTTCAGACGTTTGGTCTCTGCAAAGTCCTCGTCGTAGGCTTTCTGCTCTTGAACCAGTTCTTCGCGCAATTCCTCTGAATCAAGCGCTGGGTATTTTGTGTCCCATGCCGGGAAGAACTTAGACCAGAAGGCTTCTTTGTTGTTGGCAGGGGTGTCTAGATACCCACCGGTATATTCTTTGAGAAAGTCTCGAGGAGCTCCGTGAAAGAATCCTTTGTTGCCGCGAGGAGCCATCGAGATTATTTGTGGAAGCTGTGACAAAGACAATAGTGACAACGTGTCCCGTCACTTGCACCTGACCACCAGCATCTCGTCTCGCTAGACCAACATGACATCTAACCAGCATGGGCTTGAAGGGCTTGAAGGTGAGCTAGCTCCCTTCCATACTTTCAGTTTTTGGTTCTTTCTTTCTTTCTTCTCATTTGCCACCCAACTCCCACATCAGAGCAGGGTGGCATTGCGAGATCTTTCTTTTGGCGCGCCGCCCAACTCCTACATCAGAGCAGGGCGGCATCGCTGCTGCCTATTTCGTTTCCACCCATTCCCTTGGTGCCTCATTTGGTACGATTTGTCTCTAACTGCTTCTCTCGGGGCCAGACTTCGATCTCGGCCAACCTGTCATTTGCGCCGACTACGACCTCGAACATGCGCTTGAGCTTGAAAACCAGGCGCGCATGGCGCGTGAAGACAGCGGTGTCGTCTCTGATAATGATGAAGAGCCTGATATTGACGACGCCACTCCCGAAACCGCACGCCCGGCCGCAGAGCCTCGCCCCACCTCGACAACGGCAGATACTCCGCGCCTCACCGGTACAGCCAAGAAGAACGCCCTCAAGAGGACCCGTGAACGGGCCCAACACAGGGCTGACACTGCCCGTTCGCAGTCCAGCGTCGTGCCACCCGTCCCCACAGCTCGCGTCCTCCAAAAAGCTGCCGCATCCGAACCCATCAGCGTCTCCTTCTCCGCAGAAAACTTTCGCGCGACGAAGCAGCGCTGGATGGGCCTATCCACCCCTCTCGAACACCCTTTGCGCCTGCACGCTGACGCGCCTGATGTTTTGAAACAGCACATGCGCTACATAGATTGGCAGGGCGAGTATGTAGAGTGTTTCCCCATGCCATGCTATCCTACTGACCTTTCTCCTAGCAAATGTCATCTCATCCTCGATTGCAAGGGCCGCATCATCGGCATCTTGGTCCCGCCCCCCGTCACCCCCGACCAATGGGCGCCTGTTGTCGAGGCCACCACCGCTGCCATGCGTGCTGCTCGCGACCAGATGTTGTTCCCTGCCAGTGCTTGCCAGCATCAACACGGGAACTTTCCTGCCGAGACAGATGGCTTCGCGTTCGGCGGGGGAAGGCAGACGGTCGGCAACATCAAGCAGCGGTCTCAGGGGAATCAGTGGGCGATGGATCAGCTGCTTGCTGACCCCAGCATCATCCGGATGGCCACATACCCCGTCCGTGAGTAACAGCCCTCCTTGCTGCGCTGCGCTCACGTTCTTCCAGCCGTCTTTCAGACAGCATGTTTCCAAATTTTCTCTGACTACCACAAGACGAAACAGGTGCTGCTCCGCAAAAACCCCCACCTGCGGAACACCTTTGCATGCAGCCCCTTTACCGCCGTCACCGTCAACCTGGGCCCCGTCTCCGTCTCCCCGCCCCACACCGACGGCGCCAACAAGGCCGATGGTATGTGTCTCATCGGCGCCCTCGGCGACTTTGACCCCGACAAAGGTCGCCACCTCGTGTGCTGGGACTACAACCTGGTGATTCGGTTTCCTCCGGGGTGCAGCATCCTCATCCCCTCTGCGGTGGTCACCTACTCCAACACCCCAATCCAGGAGGGCGAAGAGCGCTACGCTATCGTCCAGTACTCTGCGGGCTCCCTCTTTCGATGGGTTGCCAACGGCCATCAATCCGACCTGCAATGGCGTGCCTCCGCCACGCCCAACGACATCGTGCAGCGGGAGAAAGATCGAAGAGCGCATTGCCAGTCCGCTCTGAAGAAGTTCACGCGGTGGAAGGATCTGAAGGTTAAAAATTTCACCGGGAGGGGGAGGGTCGAGGTCTGGGATGAAGGCGATGTTGCGGACTTCAGTGATTCGACGGAGGACGAGAGTGAGGCAGAGAAAGCGCCCCTGTCTCGGAAGAGAACGAGTCGTGTTTAGTTGTTCTGTAGCTTCCAATTTACGATTTCTTGTCCTGTAGCTGCGCGAAATCTACGGTTTCTTCCCCGCCTCGCCCGTGGCGCCTATTATTAACAGCAAGCGCCCGCGTTCGGAAATCCCCGAACAGACGCAAACCATGAACCTCAGATGCTTTCTCCTCACCATTCGGACTTGTTGGGCGGCCGAGTAGATGAATACCTACCACTAGCGTCTCATATTCAAGTCTTGCCCAAAAGCGCGCAGTGCAGAATATCTTATTCCACTTACAAGTCTCCTGCCCGCCAAATTTTCAACCCGAAACAAAGTTGGGCTCATAGTGCGACACAGAAAGCTCTCAAAAATGGCAAAAAATGCTGGAAGCAAACATTTATCATCCACCAACAACATTTGTCAAAAACAGTTCATATGCGGAAGGTGCGAGTTCCATTTTCGCATTTAAGTCCTGTGAACTCACTTTGAACACACTTTGAATAGTTGCAACTTCGTGTCTTTGGGATCTCTTTCAACACACACAGCCTACAGACTCAAAAGACCCCAGTTCAAACTATATATTCTGGTTCTCTGGTACCCCTTCGACGTTTCTAAGGCCTCAATATGCCCCTACACGTCTCGGAATCCCCAAAATACCTCAGAAAATGTCGATTTTCAAAATGTTTCAAAACTCTATCGTTTTGAAATATGATGTTCGGGACATCCTGAAGACCTTGCTTACCGAAACAATAAGCCGTTTGAGTCCATATTACGCCAGAAACAGTGCGGACAGTCTGAAAATGTCGGCTCGGGTTTCATTTGCTCCTGTACACTGGAGACTCCCGAAAGAGCAGGGAAGCAAGTTCAATATGCTCTGCATTGAACCGGTCCAGCCTTGCGCCAGGTTTCATCCGAGAGGAGGAGGTTAATTGAGTATCACTGAAAATCGTTGTTTGGGTGTTTCCGATGGAAATAAATTCAAACTACGTGTCATACCTGCTCAAGTGGTGTAGAATGGATCAATACATGCATAAGAGGTTATAATTTGTGCAAGGAACGTCTCTCGCACTCATTTTTTACTGCAAAGCTGTCGCGCGAGAGATAGGGGCTCATCTATTTCCGTTTTCAGACACCATCACCTTGCTTCTTCTCTTCCATCACCACCAACAACATGGTCGACCTCGCTCTCGAGAGCGCGCCCAGCAGCCTCCAGCTCTCGGATCAGTCCTCCTTCTACCCAAGGCAGGGTTTTGAACACACCCGGGGCTCTGAAACGGCTCCGTTCTATGTGGTTACGCAAGGACGCATTCCTGGGATTTACACGCACTGGTGAGTCGGCTTCGCCGTTGGCTCTTATTGAGGGACGGTGTTACGTTTCGAAAATCAGGGAGGAAGCTTCTCATCAAGTGAATCGCTTCCCAAGCGCCGTTCACAAGAGATACATTGGGTGGTCTGAAGCCACTGCTGCGTGGGATGCCGCACACCGCCCACCTGCCTTACTGAGCCACCAATCCACTCCCTCGCCTGCTCAAGGTGAGGAAGAGCCGCGTGTGTAGCATACTCCGGCCACGGAAAAACATCGCCGCGATCGCAAGAAGAGCCCACCGACCTCTGCTTCGGCGCCGACCACCCCTAGTGGCTCGAAAAAAGCCCTCTTTGTGTATTCCCGGGGGAAAGATACCAGCATCTATGCAGATCGGTAAGCGACGTCCCCAGATTGGCCGTCCAGCTCATCTGTATTCAGGCGAGAGGCGGCGCCAGCAGTGCGTGCTGGCCTCGGGGATGGCTCTTTCCGCTGCATCGACGTCACAACACCTCTCAGTGATGCCTTGGATCTCGCAGAGGAGTCAGCTCTCGAGGTCATCGACATCTCCGACATAGAGAGCGACTAATGGTGTCTACCTAAGTACCTATGACCCGTACCTTCTTACTACCCTTATCTTCATCTTATGTCTTCGTAGCTGAATCATCTGTGTTCTTGGACTCAAAACAATTTTTTTTTTTGACAAAACTTATGAGTTTGTGTACATCTGATCGAAAAGTTTCGCCCTCAAAGCTCAAGATCTCAAGTCTGCGTCAACAAAGGGCGGCGCCCACGTGACAATATCTTTCGACATTGTCCACTTCGCATGAAGCGCTCTGGTGGTACCGGTAGACAACCGGCCAAGCGCGCTAAGAATGTCTACTTGCTTCAGTCATTTGGGCACAGTCTGTGTGTCTCCCAACCTGCTCCAGCTCCAGCTCCACCGGTCGCTCGTGCAGGCAATCTTTCAAGTGATCGGCGCCGTGCCGATGTCCAGTTGATTCCACTCAGGCAAAATCCCGCCCCTCTGTTCTATCCACCGACAGCAACGACGATGCCTGGGTCGATGTCGCGGACCCGCCTGATAATGACACCGCAACGCTAGGCCATGACGCCGGGCTGCCAGCACGTCGCAAGCGTAAACGCAAGTGGTACGCGACCACCGTAAGCTTTGGGCTGTTTGCTGTGTGTGCCGCTATGCTCATTTTTGGCAGGACAACAGCCTTGGACATTGGGTTGACAACTTCTGCGACGCGTATCTTCGAGTGCTGATGACGCGGGAGGGTACCATGGGCCAGAATCAATGCCCGTGCGGACGGTCGGGCAAATATAGATGCGGGGAGTGTTTTGGCGTCCAGATGTACTGTCAGGTGTGCATAGTGGAGGCTCATCGTCTCTGTCCGCTATGCCGCATTGAGGTATGGTCTTGTTCTCTGGCTCTTCGAACTTACAATTTTCTTCAGGCATGGTCGGGGGCATTTTTCGAGTGACGCGAGCTGAGACAGCTGGGTTTGCGCGTCCAGCTCGGCCATCCTGACAACCAGCCCTGCTCACGTGCGCGGCCGGGTCACCACAAGTTTGTTGTTATCGCAGCAAACGGCTTCCACCATGTCACCGTCGACTTCTGTGAATGTCGGCAAAATGGCTCCCAGTTTCGCTGGGAGCAACTACTCTCGTACGGGTGGTATCCATCGACGCCGGATGCCCCCAAAAGTGCCGTCACAATATCTGCTCTCAAACTGTTCCACACCGTTAGCCTCCAAGGGAAAACAACGGTCTATCATTTTTTCAACGCGTTGGCCAAGATTACCGACAATACCGGGAGCAGGGCGTTTAAAGTATGTCTGGCTTGACTACACTACTGCTTGCCGCGTACTTAATGATGTTTGCAGCGCCGTTACCAGCTAGTCCTTCGCGTAGTTCGCCAGTGGTGGAACCTTCGCGCCCTCAAACGCGGTGGTATGGGAAACGATCCGGAGCGCCTCAGCTCGGAAACGCATCAAGGCGAGCTCACTGTCGACTGCTTGGCCTGCCCCAAGGTGGGCGTGAATCTTCCGGAGGACTGGGAAAAGGCCTCACCTGAGGAAAGGTCGGTTTCTTTTTTTCTTACCTTCCAGCCCGCCGCTGATCAGTAGCAGATTTCTGTACACTGTGTACTGGGCCATGGGCGCCTGCTTTCACCTCAAGGGCAAGAATATCTCGAGCTGGTCGGCGGACCCAAGCATTCAAGACGGATGGGCGTATTTTACAAAATGGGGGGGGAGCGAGGGTTACGGCGAGTTCGACAGGACGCTGGGACAACAGCAGGAGGTGCGTAGCCTTGTTGCAGCACAAGCGGTGCGAGCAGGAGGCTGAGGACGCTTACAGATGAGCACATGCACGGGCCTGGCAGCCCTCGACCATGCCAACACAAAATATTCACAGGGTTACCGCGCGACAGGGTGCGGAATGGTTACCTGCGGCCGCCACAAGATCGTGGCTAAAAACGGGGTGGGCAACTTGCAGGCAGGCGAAAAGTGAGCGCTGCTTTGGCTTAATTTCCAGGCCGCGAGCTGATGTTGTCTGCGCAGATATGGGAATGTGGACTTCATTTTTGCTAGCGCCTGGCAGCACGTCCGAAATCTTCTTTTTTTTTTTACTATCGTACAACATCATGTGTCAATGGTCAAAAAACCTCAAGGAGCACCTCCTCAAACTGCCGCCTGCGGTGCGATTCCACCTTGTGTGATACATCATCAAGTTCGTCATCCCCAAGCTCCACATACTCGGGCATTTGAGGATTTGTCAAGAAATCTTTTCCCTGCTCTTCACACTGGGCGCAGCGCAAGCCGACATGGAAGGGATTGAAAGAATTTGGTCTTCGAGCGGCCTAATGGGTGCGAGCACACGGGAGATGGGGCCAGGGTCGCGCCAGGACACCCTGGACGACTTCTGGCATTTCTAGAACTGGAACAAAGTGGTGGGGATGGGTCGGTGATTTTTTTTGTCAGCGATCAAGCCTGTACTGACCTGAGTCTTAGGTATGACGCTTCGCAACCGGTTTGTGAAAGCCAGCAAAGAACTAGGGCGGCAGCAGGCAGCCCTTCCGGAGTTTATTCAGGAGCAGGAGGAGCAGGTGTCCGTCTGGAGGAAGCTGGTAGACGATTTTGAAAGCGGGGCGTCGGCAGTTAACCCCTACGAGCATCCAAAGATGTGTGAGTCTATACGTCACCTTCCTGTCCACAGCTGACGCGGTGCAGGCCAGACGTTGCGAGAAGTAGAGCTGGAGCTCATGCGAGAGGAGCAAGAGAGAGAGCACGTGTCCGCCGTTGTTCGTGAAGCTTCCAAGGGCACCATGACGGAGTATTTGATGCTAGCGCTGGAAGTCGAGGGCCAACAGTACGCAAGCTTTCCTTTTTCAATCTTCTTTGCTGATTTCTAACGTGCTGGGCGCAGGCGTGAGCTCGCAGCCGACCTCTTAGCCAACAGATCTCCTACCACGAAAGATCTCACGGACTTCGTCATTCGGCACACGCAAATGTCACGGCAGGTCAAGAAAATACGGGCTCTACAGCGTAAATACTCGCCAGGCACTCTCCAGCACCTCGCAACAGCTGGCGACGCTGTCGACGCTGTTGAGCCCGAGCGCATCCCCCTCTTGCTCCCCTCCACCCTCTCGACCGCCGAACGCCTGCCACCCCTTTCTGTGGAGGGGCTTGCCGCGGCTGAAGCGTGCTGCGCGATGTCCAGTGCAGGGAGAGCCTGGACCAGATGCGGCACGACCTTACTGTGAAGAAGAGGCTCCATACGTACAAGGACCTCAACTCACGGCGTCAGCACCAAACCACCCGCTCGAGAGGGCTTCTCGACAACCACCAGCGCAAGATTAACAAGTCCGCAGCAACTTACCGGCAAGCACGCCTCGTGCGCCTTGCACTCATCCCCATTGCAGGGAGTGCAGATTGGCGCCCGCTTCACCTGGGGGACATGCGGATGATGGAGGATGAGGAGGAGGCGAAGAAAAGGAAGCAGCGAGCGATGAAAGGGAAACGGAAGGAGGCGGCACGCGAGAACGAGTACGGGGAGGTGAGGGGCGTTCCAGGTTTGGGGGAGAATACCCGCCTGGTTTCATGGATTTGGCAGGGGGGAGGACAGGTGGGCGGCGTCCTTGGGGAAGAGATTTACGACGGTGTGAAGGTGGAGTGGTGCAAGGCGTATGCACGCGTGAAACGGTGGCGGGAGGAGCTCCTCCTCCTCCAGGAGGAGATGGTGCGCTGTCTGCGCACCCTGGAGTGGCAGGCAGGTGTGTGGGATGCCCGAGCAGCGCCAGGGCACTACCAGGGGAAAATTGCGTACCTCGGGACGCACCTTGAAGGCGCCATGGCATTCGCAGCGAGGCAGGCTGTCCTGCGGCGCATGCTCGCAACGCGCTTTCGCCGGCTGTGGTGGTGCCTGACCGACCGGATATCGGGGCCAGAAGCGGTGGCATCATCTGAGTCGTCGGGGGTGGATGAAGCAGACACTTGGGATGGAGCCGCCAACGAGCAGGGTAACAATGATGATTTGGATGGCGCGGACGAGGAGGACGCAGCACCACGCCAAGACAATCCCGCCCCGGATGAGGCCGCACCGGAAGAAATGCCGGGGGAGATGAGTACGGAGGAGGAGACGTTTCGGAGGGCTAAAATGGACGCACTACTGGCCCTCCAATCCACTTCCATGGGCCAGTACGACGATATTTAGCTGCATTTATTTTATTTCCTTTTTCCCATCTTTTTTGCTGATTCTGATTCTAGCGCTCGGACCTCTTGCCTTCTGCGGATATACCCTTGATTTTGCATGAAGATTTCTGGATGTTTTCGGCTGCTTTTGGGTGCCGGTGCGCTGTATTATATTTTATTTATCAATACAATCAAGGGTTTCGGCTCCGGCTTGTTCGGCATTTTCGTTTGGAGGGGATCAGCACGGCCTACAGCCTAATTTGGACAAAGCCACGGTCAAGGCGGCGGGGGATGATGAGCTACGGTGAAAGATAAAGTATAAGCAGCCCTTTTGGGGAATAGATAAAGTTATCATGGGCTTTTGCAAAACACCGTCTTGTTAATAAGCTGGGATTTTGCAAAACCCCTACTGGATGTAGTGGATCACGGTTCGAAGTTGATTGCCACTAAAACTACCCTCAGGTTTTACGGTGTTCTGTCCCACAAATACAAAATGTAAGGAGGCAAAATTGGAGGGATACAATTTTCATTCATTTTTGCCCCTTCAACCAAAAAATAAGCTTCAAAATTGAGCACAAAATGAGTAAGATTTTTAAAAGGTCACTTGAATTTCAAACTCCGCGACAGCCCTTTTGGCGGCTCCGAGAAGTACCAGCCTGCCTATGGCAACAAGCTCGCCTTGTTAGAACGCCGTAGGCAGGCTGGTTATGAGCCTATCACTCTCTAGTTAATTTCAAGTGTTTCACCAGTCTCAGCATCCGGATTGATCAAGATCTGCAGAGGAACCAAATGAACGAGCGTAGGTTGAACGAACGAAAACACAACCACTTTCTCGATGTGTATGTGGCTGTGCTGATCCCATCAATACCTTCTGGTTGTGAGCTTCTGTCAAGCTTCCGTGTGTTTTGAGATTGTTGCGTGGAATTATGCACCAAAAAACTCAAATGTTGAGTATTCATTCCAAATTCACCATATTTCAGGTCCACAATTGACCGGTCTGATGGATATCCAAATACCCGTAAATACCTCAAATCACATGTATCTGGGGTTCTCGCATCCAAAAGGGTCAGTTACAATCACCAATCACACTTGCTGGACAGCCGAGGCGCAAATCCTAAGCTGTCCAGTCCATGTTGCCATAGAGAATAGATGCGAGCAGATTGCTCTGCGGAGCGAAAGATTCCGCTTTCAATGGGTCTAGAGTGGACTGTCAAATCACGCACATAGCATGGAATATGAGATGCCACCGCAAGTAAGGCCTCAGCCACCAAGACTGGAAAATCTGGGTGGGGAATCCGAATTCCTGGGACCGGTTTAGGTTCCAGGTCTCTGTAAAAAATAATGCATTCAAATGACTATATATAGACCACTTCATCAGTCACCTGACTCCGGCAACCGCCGCATCTTCTGCGCTCCCCAAAACATTAAAATGCATGAAAGGGGTTGGCCGGCAAGCGGCGGGGCACAAATAAAAAGGACAGAGACTTTGGATAGTTCTGCAGACACCTCAATGTTCGCTCGGTCGACGCTTGTGCGCCGACCAGCTCACATTGACCGTGTGAAGTTCAGACTGCCGAAGTGGCCGAAGACTTGTGTGTGCAGGTGCTGAATGATCCAATGATGCCCCAAGTCACATGCTAATTTTGCGACATTTTTGGTTCCCTAGAGCACAAAAAAAAACTAATGTTTTTATTTGTGAATTTCTCGATTGTGGATCACCAATCCGGTAACTACCGTCTCCCCACCCTCGCCAAAAGATTGAAATGCATTTCTTGATCGTGGATTACCAATCCGGTAACTACCGTCTCCCCACCCACGCTAGAACATTAAAATGCATTTCTCAATTGTGTATTACCAACCCAGAACGTGTCGGTATGGCATCCCTGTCTTTCCGGCTTGCCCCTGTTCCTGCTTCTCCCTCCCTCCCGTTGACGCTCTCCAGGCCAGATGTTGTTTTGTCCCAGCATCAAAGAAATCTACGACGAAGAGGGTACATGGATCAGGAACACTCGGTCCCAGGGGTGCGCGGAGCGCCATTTGAATGACCAACGAGCGAAATATCAATTGTTGGCTCGGCGCGACCAACGAGGAGGAAACGAGGGCGCATGCGCGAAGATTCTCCACATCCAGGTCGTCAAATATCAGCTCGATGAGTTCCTGTGGTAGATGAGAGAACATGTCGTTTAACTTAAACCTCGATGGTGGTTGGGAACAAAGAGGTCGGCAACCCCGCCGAGATGATGGCGCAAAGGGTCCGGAAATCGGGAAATCTGCCTTTGTCCTCCTCTTTGTCTTTGTGCTTTCATTCCTGGATTTTCCAGGTTTCCGCTGACCACACTTATCCCAAATTGCACTGCTGAAGTTTCCCGGCTCGGAGTCCTTTGGCCAGAGACTTTGCTCCCTGGTCCCCATCCTCGAGCAAGTTGAGCGCGATGCTCTCTGATCTACCTCAGGAACTCCTCGAGTTGATCTTTACTACCTTATACCAAGAGAGCCTTCGTGCATGCGCCCTCGTTTCCTCACCTCTCGTGGACCGAGCTAGCGAGTCGCGACTGCTATTTCGCTCATTGGTCATTTGGATTCCAGACAAAGATATTCCCAAGGCTCGGGCCCTCTTTTCCCTTGCACCTCATGGGTTATTTGCGTGAGCTGAGGGTCGAGCCGGAAGACGAAGAAGCTCTCTCTTCGCAAAATGGCTTACTTGCATCCATCTTCCCCTCATTCCACCACCTCGAGAGATTGAATATCCATGCACCCATTCGATGGAATGATATCATCACATTGCCCCTGCAGTCTGCGATTGAGGAATTAATGACCTGCTCCAACCTGCGTTCACTGGATCTGGAACAAATTCTCGATATACCACCTTCTTTCATCGTCCTTGCGCTGTCTTCACTACGGAGGCTTGGGCTCGACAGTATCACTGTTCAGTCCAGCGAAACTCATAACCTCAATTGTCCCGCCACTCTGTCGACAGAGCAAATCACCCTAGGGACCGCATATCGCAACATGAAATCGATTGTCGATTTAATTATCCCGGACTTCCCAAGACCGGGATATCTGGACAGAGTCAAGCGGTTGGTGCTGGGAGTGTACGAAGACATACATAGTCATGATCAGTCTCTGCGGCTCATCGTTGCTGTGGCTAGCACCCTACACCATCTGGAGGTACGATGCGGAGCTCAGTTTCTGTCTTTGCTCGCGTCGTCCATCTTTTGACGTGCCTATGAAGTGTTCCAAACTCCTCTCGACCTTCCCCGTCTTCCGGTTCTGCGGGTGCTTAAACTGAAGATTTCCCTCGACTTTGACGCAAGCCTGCCGCCACTCCTGTACTCCGTCATCGCGGCCTTGCCCACAACGGTCCCCGCTATCGAGGTCCTCTGCCTCACGTTTCACGGCGCCGCCCTTCCTGCCGAAGACGATTGGAGGAGCGACCACACCGGGCCGCTCCCCTTGTTCAACGACGCCTGCACCTATCGCGCAAAACTTCCGTCTCTGCGGCGAGTGCACTGCAACGGATGGCCGGATTGGCTCATCTATCAAGAGGACCGCGCCACCTTCAGTGCATATGTCCTCGGAAACTTCCCCGGATTGCGGGGCACTGGAGTCCTCGAGATTTCGACTGGTAGTAAGAGCCCGCCGGGATTTGATTGAGCTGCGTGTGGTCTGCACCACTCATACACTGGCATGGTGCCGTTATCTATACCCTCGCCACCTCTCGACGCCGTGGAACGGGCCGTCCGCTGGGCTGATGTGCACCACAAGCAGTCAATACATCGCCTAACGACGAGCAGTGACCGGACGACGTATGCCCTCGCGCGCAGGACACGTACAAGGGCAAACCACTTCCGCTGGCCCTGCACTGCACGTCGCCTGCCACCCGGGGCTCGCCCTCGTCGTCGTAACCCAGGGCGAAATTCGCCAACCCAGTTTTACCAAATGCACCCCGCCGCTCCCGAAAACGTACCAGAGAAGGAGGCCAGACAGAGGCCACGGGCAGCCAACATCGCGGAGGATCACACGTCGCTGCACTGTGGGCTCACGAGAACTCAGCATCCTATTTTCTCGAGGGCGCCGGACCTCACTCTCAGCACCAGGACCGCGCGTGAGACAGGTCTCAACCCTAATCGTGATCATGTACGACATGGCTGGGATTTGGATGCGTTGGATGTGGACGAGGCGACGCAGGGACCTGGTCGGCGTCATTTAGGTGGTCCTCATCAGCATGGGAAGGCCATTCATGTCCTCCGGGTTTGGGAAAGGAAGAGGATCATAAAAAGGGCTGGGGATTAAGTGGGTGTGTTCTGACACATTGCAATCGCAGGCGTTGTCGGTGTGTTTCCGCCCAGCTTTATCGGTTACGCGGACCGAGTGGATCATATTCTATCTCCCTCGATGGACCTCATGAACAACGAACGATTTTCAGCATAAGTAATCCAATTAGTGATGTGTCCGTATATGTATGTAGCGTGATAATAAATACATAAAACCTATACATTGGGATCCGGAGGCTGGTTCGGGATACAGACGGTGGTCCCAGGCATGAGCCGGTCACAATTGACCTTCGTGTTAAATTTCTTGAAGTCGTCCAGAGAACATCCGTGCGTGTGTGAGATCTCCCAGCAAGAGTCGCCGGGCTCGACCAAATATTTTGTAGCGTGTGGGGGACAGGGATTTTTCGGCGCAGCCAGGCCGGGAGATAAAATGAGGCGCCAGACGAGCAAGAGCACGACACCGACGAGGAGGAAGAAAGGGAAGAGTGTGCGGTAGGCACTGGTATTGAGGCTGCTGGTATACCTTCCGTTCTGTGGAGGCTTAGTGTCAGAAAAATTCAGCAAGTGGCAACTAACAGCGTCTGTTGCGAGGGCCTGGTACCCGTCTGCGCGTCGAGGAGCGGCTTCGATGTCTTCATCTGGTGGGTAGCTGGAGGAAGCACCGTCGGCGCCAGCGCCGTCTGAGACTATGTAATGTTATAGTCAATGTGGAAGTACAGAAAGCAGAAGCCTACCTCTAGTCATCTGGCTGAACTCTGCGCCTTGGGCGCCTTGCCATACCGCCCCGCCCCGATCCTTGAAATAATAGCGTCCGGTGTCGCTGTCATACCCGATGCGTTCCATTCCCTCAGGAAGCCGATATTCATCCTAAAGAGAGGTCAGGAGTGGACGTATAAAATAGAGTGCAGCACAAACACTGTCGTACTGGGTCCATCGGCCCATTGTCGTCGTCAGAAGAGAAATGC
This sequence comes from Mycena albidolilacea, assembly GCA_029282495.1. Classification (NCBI taxonomy): domain Eukaryota; kingdom Fungi; phylum Basidiomycota; class Agaricomycetes; order Agaricales; family Mycenaceae; genus Mycena; species Mycena albidolilacea. The sequence continues at coordinate 850,431 of JARIHO010000005.1, read as the reverse complement.
TGTGCTGGTGTGGCGCCGGAATTCGCCGCGGCTGTGGACGTTCGTGACGTGGTCGTGATTGCAAAGCATGCGTGATACCACTACACGTAATGCTGCCTTTTCCAACTTGAACTTTTGAAGTCAACCAAACGTGTTCATCTGGTCTCCTGACTTCGTTCCAGCATTCGTCCTTCTTCCTCTGGTGTCTGAGTAAAGCTCTCTCAAATTTCACCTGCTACGGGCCTCCGGGGCCCGTTGGCGCCCATCCCATCCATCATCAACCCCAGATCATCTGACTCTGGGGTACGCATGGTAGCGCATGGTTCGACCAGTCTCATCTTCGCCATACCTTTGATCAATGTTGCTAGCCGCTGCCCATATAAAACCTGCCTGAAGATCTCTCGAATGCCGTGGCCTTTTCTCTCTCGCCCCGACTGTTGAAATCATGGCACGCCTCACGTCGCTCTTCATCGGTCTCCTGGCTGCTGTCTCCGCTGGAGCTTCCCCCTCCACGCGCAGCCTTGAACCCGCCAACCTCCTTGGTGAAATCATCGATGCCCTAGGCATCGGTCTCGTCACCCAGATCAACGCCAGCATCACGGTGAGGAACTTGGTCAGGACGACTGTGGGTCGATTTACTGAGACCGGCGTATTCAGCTCGACACATTGACCACCAACCTCCTATCGTGAGCATTCCTTTTCAGCACGAATTCGTACTCCATCTCGTGTCCTCTCCAGGATCAACTTCGAAGGTGCCAACTGCCGGACCTTGGCATAATGTGCTCTCTGTTGACGTCCTGTTTCCTTCACTCAGCTCAGAACCCGCTCATCTTCGAGCTCACGCTCGACAGCGTGTCCAGCACCGCGGGGATCAACGGCACTGTCTACGCCACCTTCAACCACACGTTCGCCACCCCCGTCGTTGTCCCTCCGCTGGGCAAGGCCAACTCCGGCGTTGTCCCCGACGTGCTCCTCACCCAGGGCGCCATTGCGTCGCTTGATATCATCCCGTTGGGCTACTTGGACCTCATCAATGTCGACGTTAACCTGAGGTATGTCGCCACTACCTCGATCTTAGACCGCTGTGGGCCCGTCTCATCATCGCGCTCAGGGCCTTGACCATCGGAGGGAAGCTCGGGATACCCTTGACGATTTCTGGGTTGCACCAGACCAACGTGTCCACGACGTGCGTGCTCTGCATGTTCCGAAATCGTTCTTTTTTGCTAACAGTGTGTCAGGTATAATCTGGACTTGAGCTGAACTCGTACGCAAGACTACGATGCGTTATGATTTTTTGGGGGATACTAGGTTTGCATGTGAAATAAATGAGTGCGGATCAATATTGATTTCAGTACAAACGACTTGATCCGATGGCGATTCTGCTCTTTTCCATCTTCTCGTATGGTCACCGAACGAGTTGAAACGACCGTTCTAGTGGGTCATTCTATCTGCACATGTGAGGTCATGGCTGGCGCATGAGCTCTCTGGCTTGCTCCTGTATCAGAAACAGACGTCGCGCAACTTGGACTCCCTCGAGACTTGCGGCCAACTTGAGTCCAACCTGCGGCCGGACCGGTTTATGCTCTAGTAAGTTTATTCTTGGTCCGACGACCTGAGCGCTGGATCCGTGCGTTGCTGTCTGCCCATGTGTGCGAGCGATAATTCCGCGCACAGATGATCGGAGTGCCGAACTGTGAGCGAGTCAACAGTAAAACCGAGGTTAAAGCTTGCCCAGTGACTTTACAACCGCTCCTGGGCATAGGGGCGGAACGAGAGCTTCTCGAGGATCTCGGAGCTTTCACTTCAGATTCTAGTCACCTGTCCATTCGAACCCAGAACATGTGGCCAAACAGCGACTGACTTCGGCATTACCTTCGCTCGTCCCCATCAGCGAGCCTAAACCACGGCTTCCGCCAGAACGATCATTACCCCCCGATGCCCCCGAATTTGGTCTCAACAACCCGGGGGACGAAGGAATATATGGAATGCCAATTTTTTTCTCAAGTTCCGCCCTCCCAAGCTGGTGGTATGTCTTGTGCCAACGGCGATACAATTTACCAAGTAACGTTGAAGACAATTGATTTCGTGATGCGAGCAAAATAGGTCCGACTACTGGCGCCGCGCCTCAAATGGCATCGCTCCCGACGTTATCCCATAGAATTGAGGGAGAGAATAGGCCATACCGTGATTTATCCAGCCAAGGTATATAAACCTGTCCTGCTGCACGTTCCAACTAACGTTGTTACTCAGGCCTCAAACCAGAACCACAAGCAACTCGTCATGGGCATCCGCGTCGCATCTCTCGTCTTCCTTCTCGGTGCCTCCTTCGCCGCGGCACAGTGCCCCCAGGTCCACATCTTTGGTGCGCGCGAAACTACCGCGCCACCGGGATACGGCACTGCTGGCAGCGTTGTTACGAACATCCAGAACGCGTTTCCCGGCGCGACGGCCGAGGTTATCAACTACCCCGCGTGCGGCGGGCAAGCATCCTGCGGTGGCGCCTCCTATGCCAGCTCGGCCACACAGGGCGTAGCTGCTGTCGCGAGCCAAGTGAACTCGTTCAACTCGCGCTGCCCGAGCACGGTTCTTGTTCTGGTTGGCTACTCTCAGGTGTGTATTCTGATCTAGTCGTCGGCATGTTCTCAATCGCAAATGTGAATGCTAGGGTGGTCAAATCATGGACGACGCCTATTGCGGCGGAGGTGACACCAACGAGGGGATCACCAATACTGCTATTCCGATTTCAACCGCGGCACAGGCGAAGATTGCTGCTGCAATCCTCATGGGTGACCCCCGCCACATCCCTGGCCTCACTTACAATGTAGGGACCTGCCAAGCCTCCGGTGTACGTTACTCCTTCTCAACTCACTCGCTCTCAATTCTGAACGCAAATTGTTTTATAGTTCGCGCCGCGTCCGGCTGGGTTCAAATGCCCCTACGCAGCCAACATCCAGTCGTACTGCGATGCGGCGGACCCGTACTGCTGCAACGGCTCCGACGCCAACACGCACCAGGGCTACGCAGTCGAATATGGCTCCGTCGCGCTTACGTTTGTGAAGAACAAGGTCAACGCCATGCTCAGCGGCGGCGGCGGTGGGGGCGGGGGCACGACGCCCCCGGCCACAACCACGACCACGACCCCTCCCGGCAACACCGGCGGCACAGCGGCTCACTGGGGCCAATGCGGAGGTAAATTTTCTATCGAACCCATGAAATTACGACTAACTTTTGGTTATAGGCCAGGGCTGGACAGGACGTGAGTATTTATATTCTTTGTCTGGATTGATATTTGATCAATGTGTCCACCTTTTCAGCCACGGTCTGTGCTGCGCCTTATACGTGCCAGGCGGCCAACGCATTCGTGAGTTGTTGTTGCCCACTCCGGACCAGGAACTAATAAATTATTTAGTACTCGCAATGCCTGTAGTATTAAAACGACTTGTTATTTTTTGGCTCACAGAATGTTGTGCTGTTGTAATCCAATTGTCAGATACATCTCACACAGCCGTATTGATGAGAGGTTCAACATTATTCCCTTTGGGACATACGTAAAACAATCGATGACGCGGGTGCACGTGCAGGTTGAACTGACATCACAGCCTCATCCTCTGACGCTCGCTCCACTGGCGGCGCGCAGTATAAAGGCCATGGTGCAAAGTCTGTACCCCCCACACATCCCACCCAGCTTCCTCAGCGGCCACTAATACCGTTAGACCTCCACAAAATGACAATGGATACTCACGTCAGGCGGGGCCACCCCAGTGAGTTCAAAATTTGAACTTGATGCATTATTTTCTGACAGTCGAGTAATCAAGTCACCTTCGGACTCATAATCCTTTTTGCGATTATTGAGGTCAGTTCAAAATCAAAGTCAACGGAAGGAAGGAGCTGACACCGTGCACTCTGTAGCTCTCCCTCTCCGCCTGGTTAACGTCGCAGTTCAACCGATTCGGGAACGAACAAACCCTTACTGAGCGCGACCGCGTACATTTCACGCTCTTTGCGTCGACATGGACCATTGTATTTTCCGCACTATTCTTAATACTGTTTGCACACTCGCCGAACGGCTCGATGCTTACTTCCGTTCTCGCCCATCTCGTATTGTCAGCTGTTTCAACTCCGCATATTTTTCCGAGACTCACACTATCACAGCCTGAGTCTTACATGGATAATCTGGACCGCGGCAGCCGCAGCCATAACCGACATGCTCGGCGGTGGCCTGAACTGCAAGCTGCAAGACGCCTTCGTATACTGCAATCACCTCAATGCGTTGGAGGCGTTTGCGTGGATAGAGTGGTGAGTGCTTATTGCAAAGAAATTACTTTGAACTTGATACTGAATGGGTTAACGCAGGCTTCTCGTCACATTCGCGATTATTGTCGTTATCATACGCGGCGTCACTTCATCACGTCGGGGAGATGGCTATCGCGGCCATCTCGTGTAGTTTTCGCTGCCGGAAGTTTTCTTAATCCTGTAAATGTAAACTTATATGTGCAATGCTCTTTGTAATCTCCATCGCGCAATATAACGAATACCCACTGTTGTACTTCCGGTAGACAGGGCTGTAGTGCAGGAGGATTATTGTCTCACAGGCTTTGAGCTATTTCGCCCTTGGAAACGCCGGAAAGCGCGTCAATAGACCTGCCACGTACACGTTGATTCTGACGCGTTAAATCATTTATTTGCTGTCGAATGTGACACACGCGAATGAATCAGCACATGTCGTGACCTGTTGTGGCCGATCTGTCAAAGCGAATACCCGTACGCGTCCGACTCGGACTCGGACTCGTATCTGTACCACCTGTACGTTCTGAGCGCGCCGTTCTGTAACTATTGCCATCCGACACGGCTCCTGTATATTTTAGGTCATGTCGCAAGAGGTACGTTGTCGATTTGCCTCCGTATAAGCGAGTCGCTAATTACAGATCGTAGAGTGATAACAGCTTCGATGGGGTCGAGGATTTTGCAAATGTCGAATGGGACTATGCTGCGCTCGACGAGGTGATATCTCCGACGAAGCAGCGGGAGGACTGGCGGAGTCCGATAAACTGTGAGTCCAGCCTACCCCGAATTGAGATGAGCTGATGGAATTCAATCCTCAGCTCCATACACGCCGTCCAGAGAACGTGCCGGTTTAAGCCTAGTGGACGATGGCTCGCCTGCCACGCCCTCTCGTCCTCCCCGTAATAACGGGAGACATCCGGGATCGACATCGGCGATATCGCGAACCTTCCAGGAGGTAAAGATCGACGACGACGACGATGATTGTACGTTTTGAGCCATGATTCAAAAGCTTAATTTTAACTGAGTATATGCAGTGCCTCTTCTTCCCCAACGCCTATTTGGGCTTGGCCCTAAAAAGCCCTCTCCGGGTCCCGATTTTGGCCGGGACTCTGAAGAACAAGAAGCGGATAGCTGGGAAGATGACGACGCTGAAGGTATGCTTGATTTTACCGTCCTGAATTTTTATCTGATCTTTCCTCCTAGTGGAACAGAGTATGGAATGTTCAACCTTCACTGAAAAATATTGATCCTTCTTCAGTGCTGCGCGGCCGGGATCTGCGCGGCCGACCCCGCCTGCGCCCTGGCCTCTCCGCGATGGATCCTCCCGAAATACCGACTCCCCGCCCCCGGCCCCTCCAGGCATCGTCGACCCAAACGTCCATCAACTCAACGGCATCCAGTTCTAATTCCCTCTTCTCGGCCATGTCTCGCACTTCGTCGATGTCTTCCGTGGAGTCGGGGCCCCGAACCTCCTCCCCTCTTAAACGGGGAGCGGAAGCCCAGCAGGATTCGAGCGCCTCGCCATCGAAATCTCGCAAGCTATGCGGGACCCAGAGCGCCAGTTCGCAATCCCCGATGCTTGAGTGCTCATCGTCGGCCGAGATGTCAAGTCCGCACCCGTCTTCGAGCGACTCGTTCTCCCTTCACGCGTTGTTCGGAGGCATACACGGATCCGCGCTCGAGAAATACGAGATCGCCCACAGCACAGAGGTCCAGAAGCTGTTTGACGCTCGCGGAGTGGCCCTGGGGGTCCAGTGGGAATTAGCGCGCGGTGTTTCCACTGGCAAATGGACCTGGGACCAGATCGCGACGCAGATGGACACGTCGAAGCATATGTTCCTTGGAACCAACTCCAAAATAGCTTGGAAAGTCCCCAATATCATGCGAGGGCGTGAGGTATCTGAGTCTGAATCCTGCGACCTTGCCGTGTGGTATGTGTCTATTTTCTATTTTTTAACCGCGTACTGATAGCTGTTTTCGCTAGGAACGAGGTTGATCGAGAACACAGGGCCATGCAGGAGGGTAAATCTCGCGGCTTGGGGTTGATCGAGGAGCCCTGGGAGCATTGGGACGGCCAATCAACCTATTACGGTGGCCAAATCGAATATCCTCTCCGTCTCACCAAAACCGGTAATCCGGACCAACCATACAAAGTTTGTCTCGAGAAACCGAAAAAAGGGAGATCCCATCGATTTGCTCGCGATCTTGGATCACCGAGTATCCTTCATCTGTCGATTCCTCCCAAACTCGTTCAGGAAGAGGGTGACGATCTTCGAGCATTTTTGGTTAAACGGTTTATCATCAACGGACGCGTTTATGTCCCGATTCCGCCGAAGGACGTGACTTCCGTGTATCTCATCCAGACCAAAGAGAATCATGAACGCAGAACTCTTGCGTATTATGGCGATAAATCCCGCATATCGTTCGATGAATTCGTTCAACGCCACAACCCACTGGATCTTAACTCGCAGCAGGTGAGGCTCGGAATGACGTTGCTGTGCAGGGCTAATGGATTTTCCTAGCCGTTTTCAAAGTGGACGGCCAGATGGGCGCTTGGCTTGTCCACATCCGTTCCCGTGTTGGAATTTGAGAAGGAGAACATATTATCGCTCCCAGACATTTATGCTGAGGGCTGGGATGCCGACATTAAACCACCCGCCGAAAAGAGTAAGTACATGTCCCAAATATATCGAATTATCGACTCAAAAATTGTACAGTTATGACTGACGGAAGTGGTTGGATTAATCGCGCTGGGCTTCTGGCGATCACCAAGCGAGTTGGCTATCCCAGCCTTCCGACAGCAGTACAAGGTCGAATCGGGGGTATGACGTAGTCTCCTTTGACACATGTTTCATCGTCTCTGACTCTCATCGTTCCGTAAAGGTGCGAAAGGTTTATGGAGTTTACATCCAACCGACGAAGATGACGAGCCTAGAATCTGGATCCGCGACTCACAGCTCAAAATTCAACTCTCGGGCGACCACCGCGTCCACAGGATCTTCGACTTGCTGCGAGCGTCACGCCCATCTCAAACCGATGGCCGCGCACGACTTTCCGAACAGAGCATCCTTTGTCTGTCGCACAACGGTATCCCCGACGACGTGTTGGCCTCGTTGCTCGTGGCGGGATTGGAGGCGATAGTGAAGCCTTTACTCAACTGGGCGCCCGGTGCCATGGGCTTGCTTTGGCGTGCGGTTGAAGGCATGGGTAGCGTCGCTGGGACCCGGATGCAGCGTATCGCGGGGAGCAAGAGCCGTGTTATGGGGTTTCGGGACCGAGAGCCAGATGAGGTGATTGGAGACGCTGAACTGGTCGACACGGCGACTTCCAGTCGCTCTGGGCGCGACAGAGGCGGAGGTGGGTTCGTCGTGTGCTTTGATTTATTGAGTGCTGAGCCACCACGTTTAGGACCCCTGGGCTTACACGAGCAGGCGATAGAGCTCATACAGGCCGGGTTTCATCCCGCGAGCTGCGCATATTTGAATGATAAACTGAGATATATCATCGATGTTGAAACCAGGTCGGTTATCGATAAATATCGGATATCGCTTCCGGAATCTACCGCGTCCGAGGCGTTCGTGATTCCCGGTATGTGAGCTCAATGTGGGCAAGGAAATTGAGAAACTGACAAAGTTGAAGACCCTCTTGGTGTCTTGAAGGAAAACGAGATATACTATCGGTCGTCGAACCCGATGAAAAACCCAACTACTCAGACGCTCTTTCAGACACTCAAGGGACCTGTGATCGTAGGTTTTTTATACTTGCGGTTCGAATATCTACTGAGTAGGGCCATCCAATTAGGTGGGAAGGTAAGGAGGAAGAATCCAATGTCTCATTTACTCACCTGCCTGAAGATATCCTATGCGCCTTCCGTGTGATATGCAACTGGTTGATTTCCTTCCTCATGAGTAGTTTTTGAAATTCTGAACTCGTGTTAGGTAACCGCCGTCGATATTCCGGAGCTTCACAATTGGCCGGACGTGGTAATCGCTTCAACCGCTGGGAAACACAGTCTCCTCTCGTTGTTAGGCGGCGGAGGTATGTTATCGTATTGATTACATCTCTTCGATTTTGATCGGGCTTAACCGCAGACTATGACGGAGGTTGGCCATATGTTCATATTATGTACTTCTGCCACTGCTAATCCGCTTTTAGATACCGTCGTTTTCATCTGGCTGGATGAATTTTGCCAGAATTTTGGTCCGAACCAACCGCTCACACCTGCGCCGGAGGGCTTTATGCTCAACTTCAATAAAGAAGTGAAAACTGTCGAACAAGTGGGCGAGGAACTGCGTTGTTCGAGCCCCGAAGAATCCCAGCGGGCCTTCCAAGGATATCTGCTCAACGGCCTCCGCGATTCCCAAGTCGGACTCTACTCCTACTTCCACGACAATGCTATCTATCGTCATGGATATGATCACGCAAACGCAGTCCTAATGGCCTACATGTATGTGTCGTCGTCCTTTCTACAGCTTATTCGTCCAATTTACCCTCCCACAGAGGAAACACTCTCCTCGATGCCGGGAAAACGGGGCTCTGTCTCAAGAACGAAGTGTTCCTGGAACATCAGCGAGCGTTTGGCCATAAACGGCCTAAGAACAATAACTGGATTGGGCCACCGCGTGATAGCTCACAGCCTTTTATTCTCCAGACCCTGTTCGTTTCTACGACTCTTACCTCTCCGGTCATTGTTTAACAGTTTTATCAGGTCAAACGCCGGGAATGTCAAGCGCGACCAACTCCTCCGCGAACACGATCTTGCTTCTGGTAAACTCCCCGAAAGGTTTGAGGAATTCAAGAAAGACGACGACCTCCTCAGCCCGTATCTGCTGGTCAAAGCTAAATCGGAGGCCCCCGCTGCATGGGCCTCATTCTACCTGTTGGAACTCGAAGAGATCAAGCGCCACGTCGATAGCGCTTACAAGTTATACCGGCAGATATATCCCCTGAAGGAGGACAAGGCGCAGCGCGCCACACTCGTGCTTTCCGCGCAGGAGAAGTTTGCGGAAGCCATCCCGAAGATCGAATTCATCTGCGCACAGGAATTGGAGCAGGTGAAGGCGTCGTATGCGTATGGCCTGAAGGAGGAATTCGGGTTTACCGTCGCGTTCAACACGTTGATCACCATCAAGGCACGAGCGAGCCCGGGCGGTATGGCTGCGAATTGCCGGGTGTTCGACGAGTTGAAGACGATCTCGGGCGCTGCCTCGCGTGCGGTGTTGGACGACGATGACGACGTTTGACTAAACTGATCCTCGATTTCAGGGATCTGCGACTTGTGCTGGGTGTGGTCGATCTTATTTTATGTAGTTCTTGGAAGATCCTTTGGTACGATCTGACCACAAGCGTGGCATATAAAAATTCAAGATGGAAGACTCAAGCAGCGGGCAGCAAGATGCAAGAATTCGACGTTCAACTCTCCAACCAGTACTACAAACCAATATTCAGGAACTGGAAGACCCAGCAATTTGTCGGCTTGAAATACAGTAATCCCGTGTTTGAGACAGCCAGACCAAGTATGAACTTCAACACACCGACCACGAACTTATCGACCCATTCAACGACGAATATCCAGCGATTTGTGAATCCGAAATACAATAATCCACCGTGTCCAAGACAACCAGACCAAGTATGAAACGTCAACACACCGACGATGAACGTATCGACCTATAGTAGTATAGTAATCCGGACGAAGACTTGACCGTGCATCCTCACTGGATTGTCTTACAAAAGTCTGAGACCAATTCCCTTGAGGCTTTCGTGCTTCCCTTGGCAGGCAAGTCGGCGTTTTTTGAATCGAGATGATGGAGTTTGAAAGAGCAAGAGACACTCCAACCACCATTGGTCCATGGCGAAAGTTCAAGGAGGCTCTGTTCTATCCGCTCTGCTAGCCGGGAAGCGCACGGACACTTCAAATAATGGTGGAGAGCCCGACTCAGGACGGCGATTGCTGTCTTCTGCGACTGAAGCGGGGATCCCAAAGGGCCAAATTGTTGAGAAACAGGGGCTGCGGGATCCGCCGAGTATTTAGTCATTTGTTTGTTGATTTATACAGGAGTTCTTTCCTTGCTTCCTACCATCCGGGTGCGCGGGAGTGCGACGACCTCAACACAAATTACCACGTCTGCGGCTCCGAGCACTTTCGTGCTACAGCACCACAGTGGAAGTCGCCTGGTGGAGCTCGACGTGGGCGGACCGCGTCCTCTTGTCTACGTTTGCCTCTACTGCCTTGGAAGTTGGAACGCGGGTTTGCGACGCAGGAGAACCGGTACCTGGACGAGATTCTCAGGCTTGGAAATTCTGGGGTGCGCAGCCGGACGCGTGGTTTCCGCTTCTGCATGGTGAAGTCCTTCGCCGCAAGGGCTGAGGTCGTTTTGGGGTTTGTAATACGCGTCCTGAAAAGGTGTGCTTCGAATATGTAATTGACGCGACTTGTCTTTTACCATCACGCACGCCTCAGTCTCGGTCCAAGTACGAATTAGGTCTCCAGTATCACCGTGTGTTTTCGCTGATATCTGAGTTAGAAGCAAGAAGCCCGGATAAATGCTCCAGAAGTTGAAACCGCCAGCCTCGAAAAATAACTAGGGTGCGACGCGTCTCAATCGATGAGTATCACAGACAACATGAAGACGCCGACGTGATTGTGAAGAAACACATCAAACTCCTTCATAAATAAGTATAACGAGTCCAAGGACGCGACTCTGGTGATTAGCCCCCCTCTATTTTGCTGAATTCGTTCCTAAATTGTTCCAGATCCTTATTGGCAAAGTGAGTCTGTGTCGAGCGCGCTTGCCGTCTACTCATGCCCAAACCAGCTTGCGACGCTGAGAGAGACAACCGTTCGGCAGATCCACGACGACATGGACTTATGCGACTGCGATTAACAGGGCCATCCATATAAACTTTGCTGCTGTATTTTGAACGGACTATTGTATTTAATGCTTACTGAACGACAATCCAACTCGTCCCTGAGCCAGCTCAAATTCCGACACGCCCACTCGTAGCTTCCCTCGCCTCTCGAGGCCATATCTTCACCGGAATACTCACATTTTCCGTCGTCCCTACGCCCAAATCCCCGTGTTCATTCCACCCCCAGTCCCAGACCTCCGTTTGGATGAAGGCAAAACTGCGAAAGATGCGAGAACGTGCTCGATCCCACACGCCACTTACAGTCGCTGAACCGTCGCAGATGTGAACAGAAAGTCGACGCGCGCAAAAGCTCGCCACCGTCTCGGCCCAGCTGGCTGCTAGCATTGTTGCCCGCAGTGAGAAGCTCCCAGGCGTCTCCGTCACCGGTGGTGTACGTCCCAGCTGCGTCGATACCATCTAGCTGAGGCTTTTTGTTGGAGCCGAGCCTGGATACAGTTCCTGAGGAATCCAGGAATATGGTGTGCTGGTGGCCCAAAGTGGCAGAGACGGTGTCGGACGGTGCTGGAGAAATCAAGGCAGGAGCGGAAACGAAAGGTTTCTCGGCATCTCCGAGGTAAGAAATTTTCAGTCCGACGACAACATGGTGCTGCTCCGCCGCCAGCGACTCTACGAAAAGCGAACCGCTTGAAACGCCGCTCGGAGAGAGATGGTTGAATCGCACCCAAGTACTTTTGAAGATAAGGACAACTATAGATTGATCAGACCTGAATTGGACACCGGAGCAGCCGTGCTTAGAATAAACGCTAATAAACCCCGATACCGAAAGAAGATAAAAAACTATCCCGGGAATTACTCCTGAGATGAGGCACTTCTTTTTCAATGGTAAGTATCTGTGGTTCTGGGTATCTCACGTGTCGTAATGCACGAACGAGATCTGTACGTTTTGGGCCGTTTTAACTAACGTCTCAATGAATTCACAGCCAAACCCTCGCGCTAGCGCTGCTCCCTCGTCCTTGACACCTCGCGCTCAAGGGCATTGTCCAATTTGTTCCCGACCAGCATGAAGACCCTTTTTAAGTCGCTGCACTGGCTGATGGAAGAATTCAAGCCGGTCGAGCGTTGACCGCGATGCGATTGAGTAGACCAGTACGAATGCCTGGTTGTCTCTGTGAACTTGTGTTAACCGGTGAAACTTGTCCAACCAGGTACGCACCGTATCAATTGTTCTTGCAGTGTCGCGTACTCTCGTGAAACGTCATCGCCGTCGCGTTGGCTCGAATCGGCATCCTTAGCTCTCTCCTCGATGGAACCCAAAGGGACCGTAATCGTCACCGGCGCAAACGGCGGCCTCGGCAATGCGATCGTCGCAAAACTGGCGTCAACGGCGGGCCTCGCAGGATACTACGGCGTCTACACCGTCCGCAGTCCCGCAGCCCCCGCCGTGCGCGCCACCCTCGCGTCCGCGCCCCTGCACGACTACGATATCCTCCCCCTCGACTTGACGCGCCTCACCGACGTGCGCACGTTCGCCGCGGCCCTCAATGCGCGTGTCGCCGCGGGCGAGCTCCCTCGCATCCGCGCGCTCATCCTCAACGCCGCCTTCCAGGAGTACACCACACAAACATGGACGGACGATGGGTTCGACACGAGCTTTGCGGCGAACTACCTGGGGCACTGGCTCTTGACGCTGTTGCTGCTGCAGAGCATGGACCCGCACGAGGGGCGGATCGTCGTTTTAGGGAGCTTATCACACGAGTGCGTGCATCCGCAATACTGTACTTTGCTTTGAGGAGGAGGTCCTCTTTTCTAACACGATTTTTTTCGCATGCAGCCCGTCTGCCCCGTTCAACAAGATGGCATTCAAGGACCCAAAATGGAGGACGTTCTTCCCGGACGGCTCCGGCACCGTGGCCATCGCGAAGGGAACCTGGAGCACGACCCAGGACGACCCAGAATGGTCTGGCGGGCTCCGGCGGTACGCAGCCTCGAAGCTCTGCCAGATAATGATGATGTGCGTTCCCTCTGTGTCCATCTCCAACGCATTCCGCTGACGTCCCATCACCAGCCCCGCCCTCCAACGCCGCCTCTCCTCCTCCCCCCTCCTCAAAAACATATCCATCCTCGGCGTCGACCCAGGCACCCTCTCCAACACAACGCTCCTGCGCCGCGGGCCCTGGTTCATGCACTTCTTCGTATTCCGCTTCTTCATGCACCTCGCGGCGATAATCGGTGACTGGCTGGCGGAGAATAGCCCGCTAAGGACGGCGGGCAAGTCGGCGGGGGATGTAGCCAGGGCTGCGTTTGGTGAGTTTGGCGAGGAGAGGCCGGATGGGTGGTATTTCGATGGGTCGAAGAAGGCGGAGATGAGTGCTGAGGCGCGGGATGAGCAGAAGCAGGAGATGCTTTGGAGGGAGACGGTTGGGTATGTGCGGTTGGAGGAGGGGGAGACGATTCTTGGTGATTGGAAGTGAGGGAGGATTGTTGAAAGTGACAAAGTACCGATCAATTGTACTAATCAATAAATCAATAAACTTTGATACTTGCGTTAAAACTGCACGGAGTTGCAGCTGTCCGAAGAGGTCCGATTACTGAATTTTTTGCAGGCAAAGTCACTGTTGTTACGTTCAAAGGCGGTTGCGAAAGACGTATGTATGTTTATATAAGTGTGAACGACTGTCCACAAAAGTATATAAAGGCTTGTTACGAGACTACATCTCGACCCCAAAAAAGGAAATTCACTTCTTTCTCAGAGAAATTTTGTTGGATGTCCCAAGATATCACTACATGCTTGTACAGTTGTACATGTATAACCACAGAAGAATCGTCAACGAAACATGCCAATGTCCGTTTAATGCACGCTCCACTTCAAGCATAGCCCACAAATCACCCACCCCGGGCCTTTTCGCAACACAGTGTCCCGCAAGACAACAAGCGGATCTTTCTCTCTGAGCGCCCACAACTCCCGACTGTGGAAGCAGACCTCGATTTCGTCCCCCAAGGTCAGAATGCACGTCACGGCCCTCAAGGCTGTTCCGAGCAACAGGCGCCGCAGTGCCGACAAGTGGTAAACCCCAGTTTCGCCAGCCCGGGGAAGCGCATTGATCTCGTGACGCACAGGCCTGCTTCGTCGCAATGCCAGCACGCTTGGAGGACAAATGTAACCGGGTTCCGTCTTCACGCTGGGGCGGAAAACGCTTGAAGACGCTAGCGTATTGGTCCCACTGGTGCCCTATCCGGATTTCACGGACGGTTTCGTGCAAGTTGTGGTAGATGGAGAGGTGCTCCCACACATCGTCGACCAACAGAGCGTACATAGCTTTCGTCTTTCAGACGGCGGATCCGCCCGTCCTCGGTACGCAGCTCTGCCTCCTGCTTATCGAAGAGCTCGAAGACGTGCAGAGGCCCCAAACCGGACAGTAAATGGGGAGTGCGATCGAGGGGTTTGCCTGCCACATAGTCTCCGACTGCGGTCAGCGTATGCAGGGCAGCGTCCGGGAATGCAGCCTCGAGCACACGGCGAAAGTCGGTCCCTAATTCCAGCGTACGCAAGGCCGGAGCGAGTGGCTGTCGACGCGTGAAGACCTCGAAATCGGCGTCTGTGTAAATATTTCCGCTGCGCCGCCGCCAGTCGGTCTGCAACAAGAGGCGCCATACCCGTGGACATCGCGCGAAGATGTCAGCGAGTGTTTCCACATAGTCACCATCGACTTTGTACAGTCTGATATTCTCCAAGCTGGGCGAAAATAATGTTCTTAAGTTCGCCAGTTCGAAGGCCTCGAGATCGAGAGTTCGCAGCTGATGTGCGGCTAGCAGTAGGCGTGGGGAACGGCGGTATCCCGGGTCCGGGCCTCTCAAAAGGAGTGTTTTCAGCGCAGGAAACTCCAAAATTGGAGTTGAGTAGAGCGTCGAAGATTCTGGTGGGCAGGGAAGTGAAAGGCGTACACGTTAAATTTAGGGTTTCGATGCGCACGGCGCATGGTACCAGCGCTTCCACAGTGTCTGCAAACCACTCCCATTGCAACAACCTTTGAGAAAACGAGTCGGATATTCAGCATGGAGCTTCCGGTACGTTCCAGTACAATGGGTAGCCGACAGCGGTCCGCTTGGGAGGGTTTGACGAGAAACGAAGCTCAAAGAGACGAGAGTTGAGGGCGACTTCACGCCAGTGCCGTGCCACCTGGGAAAAAGAGAATTTTTCATCGATATCCGAGCATTATCTCTCGAAGGACGTCCGGAACGAGAATTGACATGGTTGAAGGAGGACTGGGAGTTTGAGGAAATATCAACTTGAAGAGTCGATGAAATTGAATGAACTGACCATCAAACATCCGCTTCAGCACTTCTGAAACTTGCGAATCCCAAAGGCTTGCTTTACCGATGGTTTTGAACGCTAAACGCCAGCTGGACGCGTTGGTGGACCGTGGCAAGAGCCAACCCTCGAATTTCCTTTTCCGTGAAAAGGCGCTTGTTTGGCTGTCCAAACAACGCGTGTGTTAGCCCGCCATGTACACCTCGTCTGCCGCCCAGAAAGCCAAGCGCCGCACCCACCCGCGCCCAGAACTCACCGACGAGCAAAAACAAGAGATAAAGGAGGCGTTCGAGCTCTTCGACACCGACGGCGACGGCGCGGTCGACTACCACGAGCTCAAGGTCGCGATGCGCGCGCTGGGCTTCGACATGAAGAAGGCAGAGGTTCTCAAGATCCTCCGGGACCACGATAGCTCTGGGCGCCAACTCATGAACTTTGAGGACTTTGCGAAAATCAGTGCGTCGCGTCGTCGCGATTCATTGCCGTGTGTGGACGCCGCTGAAATAAACGCGGTTGTGTTCTAGTGAGCGAACGGATACTCGCGCGCGACCCCATGGACGAGATACGACGCGCGTTTCAGCTGTTCGATGACGACAACACGGGCAAGATCTCCCTGCGGAATCTGCGGCGGGTGGCAAAAGAAATCGGGGATCGGTTGGAGGACGATGAACTGTGAGCTTGCTTACGCCACTTTGAAATTCGAACACCGCTCATTCATGGATGAAACCAACCCCAGACAAGCTATGATAGAAGAGTTCGACCTCGACCAGGACGGCGAGATCAACGAGCAGGAGTTCTTCGCCATTATGACCGATGACGCCTGAGTCCCGCCTGTCTGCCTTGGTATGCCCTGGTCTCGAGCATTATTGGCGTTTTACTCACCAGGCTCACAAGTCCCGTCCTTTTCTGATGTATCCCTCCTCGTCGTCGTCGCACTGCTGTCCATTATCATTGCATTGTAATAATACTTCTTACAAAGTCACATTCAGCTTCGACTCCCTTATCATGCAAGCCTCAATCTTCAGTACTACTACTGCCAGGTTTTTCTCTTCGCGCTCCTGACGATTTGGCCTCAAGTTGCTCGTCCTCCCCTGCCCGAATTCCCAAGGACCAAGAACCCCGAGTGTAGATCTGCTCTTGGACCGACGGCTTTACTTCGATGCCTATGATTCGACTTCCTAAAGGCGTCCCCTCGCATCACTCGGATTGAGCGCTCGCACGTAACCCCTTGGCTGTGTATACTACGCGCGGCACATCTGCAAAGCGTTCTTTCTACATGCGACCTCCGTCTCCGGCTGCTAATGGGATAATTATTGACCAGGGTCCAGGTGTATCTTGTGACTGCTGCCGAGATCGAGGTCAGCCTGTGGATGTACGAGCCAGAGACGAAGGTGTGGTCGAGAATCAAGACCGCGCGCGAGCTCGGCATCTCCGTTCTCGTGTACTCGCACCCGTCTTCCGATTTCCACCCACCCCCACTATGACACTGTCTCTGTGTATGCAGTCCCGTCGGACAGGCTTCCTCAGCGGCAAGGTTTCCAGCGCCGCAGAATTGCCTGGTACCTCACAGTTTCAACGCATATCTGTTGTGATGGCTAACGAGCCGACCAGCGGTGCACTACACGCGTTTTCAGAGCCGACACAACCTGCGCCTCGTCCCCGCTTTCCGGAGCTCACCGCCAAGAACGGTGTCACCCCGCGCAACTCGCCATCGAGTACGTCGCAGCGCTCGGCCCGCAAGTCTTCCCGCTCCCTGAATCCACGTGCGTCCCATCCATATACCTACATTCTAAATCTTACTTCTTTTACCTGTGCTAGCATGGCCGAGCGGACACCGAAAACTGCGCAGCGGGCTGGGGTCCTCCACACCATATCCTTAGACAACCAAAGATATCCACTCTCTCAAAATACGTGGTCAATTGCTGTCGGTGTACACTGCATATTTCTCTCTATCTCGCCCTCATTGGCCTACAAACTCCCACCTGGTATCCGTCCCCTCCCCGCCAAGCCGCTTCACCACACCGTCGGCTTCCAGCTTCTCCAAGTGCAGCATCACACCCCTCGCAGCAGGGAGCCACAGGGACTCCGGATACGCCGCGTAAATGGTGGCCACCAGCGTCCACGTCGTCCACGGGTGGCCCCCACCGTCGCTATCCCCCGCTGCCGCAGACGCCACGGGCGGCGGGCTCCGCAGCACCCCTACGATTTGCGCTTCGCGCTCGAGCCGGTGCTTGATGTACGTCGCGATCACCGCCCCGCCGTCCTTTACGACGGGCCCGTGCCCGGGATACAACGTGCGCGCGCCCTCCGCCTCGGCGAACGCGAGCATGCGGCGCAGGCTCGCGATGTACGCCGCGAGGTCCTCGAAGACCGCCGTGCCCTGCCCGAGGACCGTGTCCGCCGTGTAGAGCGCGTCGTCCGCGGGGACGTGCAGGGCAATTGAGTCCACGGTATGTCCCGGCGTGTGTAGGACGCGGAGCTGCGAAGAGGGCGAGGAAGGTGAGAGCACCTGGCCGTCGTGCAGGTCATGGAACGGGCTGCCGTCTGGGCTGGGGGTGTACGACCCGGGCAGGAGGGCACTGAGCAGCGCCGGGAGGGTGTTGTGTGGGTTCGGGGAGAGGGTAGCGGGGGCGGGGAACTTGTGCAGGCGCGGGGGACGGAACGTCGCGGAGACGTTCCGCTCGTCCCATAGGCGCCGGAGGAGAGCCAAGACAGCGGGGAGGCCCCCGACGTGGTCGTGGTGCCAGTGGGAGATCACGATGTCGGAGACGTCGGCGTCGGTATTGGTAGCGTCCAGCGGGCCCCGCGCGTCTTTAAGCGCGGATTCCAGGTGGGGGATATACTCCTCGCGGCCTTCGCCCGTGTCGACCAGCGTGAATGGCCGCCGTTGCCCGATAATGTATGTGTTTGTCCCTAGAGTAGGCGTGGTCTTGATTAATATTCGAACCCGGAACAGCACCTAGGCTCAAGGTACCTTGAAGGGTGAATTTCCCGGGATTCTAGGCATGGAGTCGCACTGAGCACTTTCGCGACATAAGAAGTGCATTGGATGGCGCTTACCTGACCAAGGACGCGGACGACGTTTTCGCTGAGCTGGGCGGTGGTGAGCCATGCACAAACATGTATCGAGGCGTAAGTACTGACCCGCGAAACGGACGCTAGGGCCTCCAGCTTGTCCATGGTGTCGAGGAGGGACTCAGAGACGCGATATTGGCGCAATGCACCGGGCCGGTGAATAAGCGAAGATCTGCGCACGCCCAATCGGGAAGGTGCGTCGGAAGATAGGAGTCGGTGCAGACCGAACTCCTCTTTGGTTGCTCCATCCTCGGGCTCTGCACCCAATCTGGGATCCGTACAAACACACCAGTGGCTTGTTGCAACTCCTTTGACTTCGCGAAATTCGTGTAATTTACGTGTCTTCAGATCTTCAAGCCGCTTGATATGTTCCCAAACTGCAGCTGCATCCATCAGTACTCGGTCAAGCGACATTCCGATTCCCCGAAGAAAACTCCCCGGCGCCCTCGAGGATTTCCATTGGGTGTTTTTAAAACTCGCGAACAATGTCTCGCGTCATGGTTGTGAATGTTAACATTGGTGGGAAAAATACTGAAGGTCGTCTCGCCAAGCTCAAAGGTGCATGCTCGACAGGGCGCTGGCTCTGTTCTGCGTTGAGTCCTTCATGTGCAACTTGGACATTCGGATCTTCTCGAAAAGGAAAACTGTGGGCTGTGGCTGTGTGCAGCTTTCTGCAGTTGCCTCATCTGTAAACCGTTTTTCGCTCAGGGCACCAATATGATTGCCACCCTCCTCATAACTCAACAAGAACTCCAAATTGGATCCTTTCAATTTGGTAGACCACTTGACAACGTAGCGAGGTCACAAGCTCAGACTCGGTATCAACTCAGTATCTGTCTACAGGTCCACCTGGTCAATTTCTACCTCAAATACACCTGGACATGTTGTTTTGAGGCTCGGTTCCTTGTTCGCCGGCTCGGCTTCTTTCTCTCCAATCGCCCTCAAACTCTATCCATATCTATACTATGTTGCTTGCTCACCTTGTACTCGCCTGTTTCCACTGCTGGCGCCGGCTAGCATCAACACAAAGATCAGACTACCGGAATCATGGGACCATCCAGAGAAATTTCCTAGCAATGAGTCCAACTGTAAAAGTACTTCAACAGTGCAACCTTTGTTCACAACAGAATCACAAATTCTATCGACACACCTTTGCTTTTCCGCCAATCTTTATTGGCTGTGCTCAGGAGCCTAATGGCTGTTGTGAAACTCTGCAATGATTTTGGTGTGTCCCCGGATCATCTCCATGGTTATAAGGTCGGATTCTCCAGTTCTTCTGGTCCCGCCAAGAGAATTTTGCTTGCAAGCTCAAGACTTGCCCAAGACACAACCAAGACGGCCAAGATTCTTCCGCACGGTGTCATGAATCGCCCGGGTTCTACTTTTTCGCGTGACGTGTCTGTATGGATACAGACGTGTCTTAGTGGCACAGGACTCTCATGACGCCACCACGTGACCTTCTCACGGTTGAAACCCGGCCTCGGATTCTAAAGCCGCAGACTCGGGGAGTCTGCACCATGGGATACAGAAGACATTAGGGACTAAGAACCCGTAGAGACGGACTCTAGTCCCCGGATGCACCAAGGGCTGACATAGGAGAGTACACAAAGTACAGGAGTGGTTGCAAACCCGATCGGGGTTTGAACCACTGGATACGACAACACTTAGGACTGGGAAACCCGAGCGTCGGGTCTCCTAGGTCCCCCGATGCCACGGAAACCAACACAGAGGAGTCCAGGAGCATCAGCATTAATGCTCCTTAATGCTACGGTACAGGAACTGATCGCGATTGACCGCGATCACTTTAATTTATTAGAAGCCTATATAAGCACGGTAGAATCTCCATGTACAGTAGATTCTACCTCGTCTAATCTCAGGCTTCTACCTTGGCTTGACATGGGCATTGTCTCCACCCTGCCCCGCTTCCCTCACATCGTACTACGGGTTATATCCACGCCCCAGGTTGTATACCTGAGTGGATATCACACTCTCTTTGACTCATTCCGGGTTCTGCCTCGCATCCCGACCTACGACATACGGCCTTCTAGGGAGGACGCCGTACGGCTGGTCCTACTGCTTGGGGAACACACGAGCTACTAGCGTCTATCGGGTTTATCCTGGTTGGAGTTCTCATTGGGTTACTCGCTGTTTAGCTGACCCAGAGGCCGTTGCTGACACACAGGCCGCCAAGGATGTGCTCTTTCTGTCATATCGGAAGCTCAAAGGAGTTCTGGTTCACAATATCCTGTGTCAGCTGTATTATTTCATTCAATTACCAGCAAGTCTCCTCATCCGCACGGTCTGCCCTATGCACTATAAAGAGTGATAGGTTCTTCCCCGCAGGTTCCAGTGGTTCAACTCTCGAAGAAGTTTACAATGCCCTCTCTGACAACTTTCCTGGAGCTCGCTGCGTTGGTAGTCGTCACTATTGCTGTTCCGACTGACAACAGCATGATCTTGGGCTCTAGGACCGAGACCGCTAAACGAGCGACATGTACCGTTAACAGCGTTGCGAGTGCCGCAAATTTATCCAGCTGTACTGCTGTTATAATCACGGCCTTTACCGTTCCCTCTGGAAGTGAGTGTTGTGCGTCTATTCGCTTTGTGTACTCACTGACGGTCGAAAATAGATACTATTACTATTGCCATAGGTTTCACCTACGTTTATAGTACAAGGACTAACATTTCGTTCAAGGCGGCGAGCGGTGCGACAGTGACGATGACGGGCGATATTACCTTTGCCAAGACCACATGTATATTTTTTATCTCCCTTCCCTCCCTCTCATTCTGACGCTGCTTTCAGCTGCCGGCCCACTCATCACCTTTGACACCGACAACATCCAGTTCAATGGTGGGGACTGCAACATCAACGTGGGTCTGCTCTTCTCTTTGAATTAACAGACCGTTGACATCATTCAATCCAGGGAAACGGAGTGTTGTACTGGGATGGTCAAGGCATGAAAACGACTCATCACGGAGACTGTACATGTTACTGACCAGCCTTGAAGGTACCAACAGTGGAGTTGCCAAGCCCCATCCATTCGTCAAGTACGTGAGATCATATTCCCAATACAGGCCTTCTACTGACATTATATCTCAGGCTCAAGGGATTCGGAACTTTCAAGGACGTCACGGTCCTCAACTCACCGGCTCAAGCCATCTCCGTAGGAACCACTGGAGGGGCCGCGATCATTGAGGCCATTACAGTCGACAACTGTACGTCGATTTCTGTGTCTGTTCATTGAAGAATTCTGAGTACTTCTAATCCACAGCCGCGGGTGATGCAGGAGCCCTTGGCCACAACACCGACGGCTTCGACATCAGCGCCTCGTTGGTGACACTTTCTAAGGTCGTGGTCAAAAACCAGGACGACTGTGTCGCCATCAATTCCGGGAGCACCATCGTTATCAAGGACTCTACCTGCACCAGCAGACATGGAATTTCAATTGGCTTGATCGCGACTGGGAAGACCGTGTCTGGTGTTAAGATTGCGTGCAACACTATCACCACCGGACTCTACAGGCTGAGAATCAAGGTTGATGCCGATGCTACTGGCACTAGTATTTTGAATGTCATCTACGAGGCGTATGGAATTCCTTTTCGCGGTGTTCAAATTGTCTGATCTTTTCGTGTAGGAACACGATCTCTGGTATCACTGAATACGGTGCATTGTCGACCAATTTCTTCTAATGCTCTGTGTTGTCTGACCGAAAAAAAGGTGTGCTCATCACCCAATCCTACCCCGACAACGACAGCACCCCCGGCACCGGCACACCCATCAGGTACCCATATCCATATCCATTATGCCTGATACTCGTAGCTGACACTTAAATCTAGCGCTGTTTCATTCACCGGCGGCACAACAAACATCGCCGTCAGCAGCTCCGCGCACACCCTCGTAGTCGACTGTGGTGCCTGCTCCGGCACTTGGGATTTCTCCGATCTGCATGCTACTGGCGGCGTCAGCCACATTATTGCTGCGAACAAGGCTGTGGTGCGTCAGATTTTCTTCTTGAACTTCTGTCTCTGATGATGTGGGATACCTCAGATCTCCGGTGGAACCTACTGAACTGAACCGAGGATGCGGGCATTGTAGTCGTATGTTGTACACAAATAAATAAATAAAATGCACCAGCCGGTTTATCATCATTCCAATGAGACGCCAGAGCCTGTGTTTTCCCGGTACTCGGCATGGATTTCGTCCCTTGTGGATTTCCGATCCACTTACGTTGATTGAATAGGTTCCGAGAATCGAAGCCAGCTTGGGACAAGCTAAATCAGGCTACTGGCATTGAATAGTCTGCACTTGGACCGCCAAGTACTTGGCCGTACTTGGTCTCCTTGGCCCTCCTTGGCCTGTTCTGCGATGGAATAGCCACTGACATCGGCGGCCGGCTTGTGTTTGACTTTCAAAAAAAAATAGAAGATATTCCCACTCCACTGTTCGTTAAGCTTGGACAGAGGACACCTCGTTCGACCGCGCAGGATGCGGCGAGAATCAATTTCAATTTCATCCGAGAACAGAGCAACTACGCAGCCAAGCTACATGTTCATCCTCGCCACAACAAACCCCTCCAACTCACCCCACGCCTCCTCCAGCCCGCCACTGTTATCCAGAACCAAATCCGCAATCCCCTTCACACACTCTGTGCTCCGCTCCCACTTAACCACATCCTTGTCCCTCAGCTCCTGTATCTTCTTCTGCACCTTCTTTTCCTTGCCGTTCTCTTTCTCCTCCTCAGCCCCATCCCCCGGCCCACCTGCTCAACCTGCCTCCTGATCCTCTCAACCTCCACCACATCAATGTATACCACCTGCAACAGCTCACCTGGGATGCGCTTCGCCTCCACGATTGCGCCGAGCCGATGCACCAACTCGAGCGACAGCACCGCCACCCAAAATGTGCCTTGGTATAGTCCTTGATCTGCTGAACTTAAACGTGCGCCTGCATGGCTTCCAGGAGGGAGTAGACGTCAAGCCTGAGCGCCTTCGTGGTGTTGTTGAGCGGCACACGAGCTTCTTGGGCGCCCCGCCCCAAGCCGGTGACAGACCCGGTATTGGGGCACCCGGGCATTTATTCAAATCTGCTCGAGTTGCAACATGCTATAATATACTTCATTACATTACAACATCATCTCACAAGGGCTAATGCTGGCCTGAGCAGTTAGCTAAAAGGGATATAATGTGTCTCGAACCATTAGAGAGACGCTGGACAACAATCCTGGTAAAGGGTTGACGTGGGAATTCGCTAATGGAGCAATCACGGAAAGTGCCTTACCATCCTGGGAATGGATTGGGGCTACTGCACATCCCTGACTAAGGGTGTATTACGAGGGAATATCCTTCTGAACCAGAGGGATCATTGTTGGGCATCATCTGACATCTCCAGAACGGCCAAGAGAAGGCTGGACTTGGTCGATCTACCAATTGACTAAGAAACCATACTCGGGTACTGGGAAGCGGTGGCTATCACAGTTTTCAGACAAATCACTTAAGCAATTCAAGGCAGAACCATTTGAGCAGATGGTTGCCAAGGAGGGTAACAGAGCACTGACGAGGAGGTCGGCTAAAAGTTGACATATCAACAATATCCCATCACGATCGTTCTAAGCGATGAAGATCTTGATTCATTGTTAAGCTCGGCTCGTTGATATTTCTTATAAATCTCTCTCAATTTTACTAATCGTTTGATATCTGACAGGAGTTCATCGGCTAGCGGCCATACCACTAGTCATATACCCTGAACCCTATTGCACGTTTGTATCTGTCTCGTTTATATTTAGAATCCTGTAACATATTTAAGTGGATGGTTATGGGAGGAACACCAGTGAATCTCACCCCACCTGTTGGACGCGAAGTTACTAGATTTCACACTTAACCGGCCGAGTAGGCATTCATTCGGAGACACCCAGAAGCTATACCAAGTTTCATTTGTTTTCCCTGTTTGAATATTATCTGTGTTGGATTTGGATCTTTATAAAACGATGTATGGACATATTGGATACATGGAACAGATGCGTGGAATATAAGGAAACAGATTGGACTTGACAATTGGTTGTAATCTTGCAAGGATTAGCAATCACGGATACTATTTGGGATCAGGATTCATAAAGAATCACTTGCATTACACATTGGAGCACTATCTCCAAACCTAGACCCACATCATACAAAACCATTGAACATAAAATCTCGTCTGTCTATCTGCGATTTCGCCTAGAACAGATTCAAGCAAGTTTTATCTATACGACTTGTAGACCTGTAAAGTCTTGCTTCTCAAAGAGAACTAAAGTTCAAATTGCCACAATCTATACTGGATTGGAACCCCGAACTTGCACAAGGACTATAGTGTTTGAGTTGTTGTAGTTGCATTATCGAACCGTGTATTCATTTACAAGGTGGTTTGTGGTTATTTCATCGCCAGCCCCATAGTCAGTGTTTCACCGGACTAGTGGAAGTGCATATCGACACGCGTGCCCAGTGTGGACTTGGCACACTCGGAGAGCCCGCCGAGCGCGAGGATGAAGTGCAGGCGCTGCTGGTGCAGGTGCGGCGTGAACTGCATGTCAGCCCGTGGGCCTCCGCGTTGACGGGGGGAGGTTGGAGAAGATGAGGGTGTGCAGGGTATTTTGGAGCTGGAGGACAGTTTGGGGGGTAGCGTCGAGGATGAGGTGTAGATGGCCCGGGGGTTTACAGCTATGCCACGAGAGTCGTTTGGGAAGGAATCCCAATCATGATGGGTTATAGCGATGTGGATGTCGGCCGCGGACGCAGTATCCGTGGGCACGTCCAGAGGCGAACGAGGTCAGGGAGAAGGGCAGGATGTCAATGTGGGTGTCCAGAATCTCGTCAGCTTGCATGAGCAAGGGGGCTGCGGTGTAGAGTGATATCGTCGCCATCGGTGGTGGGGCCAGTTTGAGGAGGAAATTGGCACCTGCCAGAGGCAGGTTGCACCCACAGTGAAACAATGGCCGAAGTTGATTGATTATCTGTTCTCCGCCCGAGTGCGTCTCCGTAGAAAGCATACAACGTCCAGAGGATGAACACGGGTGTGCGAACACAGCCTGTGCGGCAAAGAGTTGCGCTAGGCTACGCATGCACCGGTGCAGAGCACCTGCATCCAATTGCGATATAAAACACAGTGGGGATGCCGCCGCCGCCATGCTCAACCTAGGGATGCAAAGCACCCTGCTTAGGGTGCTTGTGTTCGAGCATCGGACAATAAGGTCTTGGGCAGGGTGCGTTAGATGGGAGCTGAATGGCACAGTGTCAGCCTTGTGCACACATTGCTATATGAGAGCCTAAGCTCACAGGTAGATGGCTCGTGCCGATAAGGATGGCTGCCGAGGCAATCCGAAGCATAGGCAGACGGGGACGAAACACGGCGAAAAGGATTGCAAGGCAGAGGGGGACCTAGAGTAATAGGTGAGTCAGAAATGCACTTGTATACTTGAGAGCGGCGAACTTTACCTAGTGGAAGGGCCTGAGCCCTGGTCATGCCGTGCGTGATTTGCATGTATATAACTTTCCGTCGACATGGTGGCTAAATTAAGAGGAGGGTTGGACATAGAACACAGCCCTATTAGAGCAGTCAAGCAGGTCATCGCCAGGAGAAGCTGGAGCGCCGAAATTGTAAAGAAGGACCCAGGTGGCGGAAGACAGATTGCAATATTGTACTTGGTAGCTGCCCCGGGGCCGAGCCGAGAATTGTGGCTGACAGCTGTTTCATGAGGCCTTGAGGGTGCATTAATCAGCAAAGACTAGACCAGAGCAAGAACTTTTCAGTCAATTTGAAGGTTATTGAGTTTCAGGATGTTTGCTAACAATTTTATGGTTGAGGCCATTGATGATTGTGCAAGCAGAAGAAAGGTCCATATGTCTCAGACAAATCTTTGAATTGAACGACGGAGATATAAGGCATAGAAGAGACAATGCAGCAGGCAGCTGACATTTGTGCCGCTCATCGGACATTCGGACCCATTACTCAGTGTTGGTGTTTCGGAATTACTCGCTTGCAGCGAGGTTGAAGGAAGGAAAGGGACAAATAAGCCGAGGCAGTGAACAACATAAGTATCGGTGTTGCAAGCATCCAATTCTAGTGAATCCTTACCCTTTCTTCTCTTCAGATTCCCCTGCTAGGTGCATAGTATTTCCACTCCTGTATTCTAGTACCCATATTCGGATTCCCCCGCTAGTTTCTGCGCCCCATGCCGAGCTTAAGGTTGCCCTTACAGGTTTGTGAAAATCCTTGGTAAGGGATATCCAAAAACTATTGAGGCTAACAACAAGGGACTTCAATCCTCAAGCGACAAGGCAGTCCTTGGGTCACTGACCTATTCCTTAACCAAGAACAGGAACATTTCCACTTTGTATTGGCAATAGACACTAAAAGCGTCCAGCTAGCGACCCAACACACTACAACAGCGCTTCCGTCAATATTGGGGTGAAGGCAAAGGCAAAGTAACTGACAAGTTACAGTTGGTCTAGAGGTGGGGGCACCTAGTCCGTCTTCTTATTGGGCTCGAGTCAACACACAATCACCTAGCAGGCAATCCAACACACTACGACAGCACTTCTGTCAATATTGGGGTGAAGGCAAAGCTGCTAGCTGGTTCTCAAAGAGAACACCCTTGGTTTTATACGTGGAGACTCCTTGAGTCAACAACTAGAACCTCAACTTAAGATCTCGACATGTCCAGAGTCAACAGTATTGATTCCAATAAAGCTCCTACTTGTGACACCAGGGGCAGCCAACAATGCATGTGAACACTGCATGCATTACACACATGTGGTTCTCATATGGAAGAAAGGCTACAAAGCCGCCTTTACCAGACTAAGAGCGGCTTTGTTGCATGCTTTGTTCTCCAGTGCAGGGGAATAAAGCATGCAACAAAGCCCCCCTTTGCTTGTTAAAGGCACCTTTGTGGGCTTTGTTCCAACTGTGAGCCACATGCATGTAATGCACTTGGTGTTCGCATGCCTTGCTGGTTGCCCCCGGTGTGAAGTGTGTTACAATCTCCACTAGCAACCTGAGACCACCTGCACCAACTTTGTACAAAGTCGGGGTGTAATAATCTGAGGTTCTAGTCTGCTCTGTGCTCCCTTTATACTACTGAGGTCCATGATACATGTGATAAACAGAATGAATAATACAAATGAGTGAGAATGATGTGATGGATACAACAGCCAATGAAATGACTGCTTGGTTTTATGATGGCTCTATGCCAAGCAGAACAGCCACACTGATCTGCTAGCGTCCATTTATGGGTATTGTGATTGATTCCTCAGCCTGCTGTCTGCCGCCGGAACCTCAATCCTGATGAAACGGAGTTGAATTCACTGCCTGGAGTTATCTAGCACAGGTTAGAGCACCAGCTAGCAGTCTGTTTATCTGTTACTGCATTGGTGGTGACCCGTACATCCACACCAATAGCCTGCTAGCTATTCCCCTACTGTCTACTTGTCTCTGTTTATGACTCGCAACAGTCACATGCTCGCATCTGTGTTTCAGGTCTCAGGTCAATCACTAGTTGGGCACTGCATACTAATGCCCTTGTTAGAAGGCTGCTAGCACATAATTTATTACCCTTCAGACTCCAGACTTGCCGCTTGCACCGTCTGCTAGTGCTCTCGCAGTACCACTCTCCTGTGTCTCGCTTTCTAGGTGCTAGCACCTTGACTGTTTAGGCTTATAGTTATTTCTCCGTGGTTTGTGCCTCTAGACCGTACTAGCGTGTTGTGAGGTCTCCGAGCGTGCTACGCACTGCTCGCCGCCTCATGGCCCCTGCGAACCATCTGCACGACTGACGGGATGAGCTCAGATGTACGTGACGGATCTTCCTAAACGGGATTCTACGTTACCGGAAGCAGCTTCTGAGCGAGACCAACACTCTCCCCACATCCACATCGTCTCCCCCGCCATTCGAGCTCGCTCCTGCACCATCGTCACATGGATGTGACCCGTACCCCAAGATCCAGGACTCTCAACGCCTTCCTACGACGCGACCCTCCGCATACGCACCTCTAGCAAATGGCGGTCTCCCCATACCACACAGATTGTGTTTGTCACTACTCGGCGTCCAGTAATAGGATACAACCGGTCCCCTCCCATGGTGCATGGACAACCTCCCCTTTTTTCCGTTCCCAGACGATCCCTTGCGCCGGACGAACCTACTGCATGCCTGACGCTGACCCATCGGACGAGGCAGAGGATATCCCAACACAGCCCGTCCCCCACTTCACACGACACATCAACTAGCCGAGGGGAGACCATCTGTCTCTCCCCCTTCCTGAGCACTCGAGCACCCACCGACACAACCACCAGGCTGTTCCTGGAGCTCCAGACGTATTCTGAGGTCGTTTGGCCTCAGATACGACTAGGGTGACACGCTAGTACGGTCTGGAGGCACAAACCACAGGGAAATAACCATAAGCCTACACAGTCAAGGTGCTAGCACCTAGGAAGCGAGACACAGGAGAGAGGTACTGCGAGCGCACTAGCAATGGTGCGAACAGCGAGTCTGGAATCTGAAGGGTGATAAACCACACGCTAGCAGCCTTCTAACAAGGGTGTTAGTATGCTGCACCCAACTAGTGATTGACCCGAGACCTTGAACACAGATGTGAGCACATGACTGTTATGATGTGATCACGAGTCACAAACAGAGACAAGTAGACCAGTAGAGGAATAGCCAGCAGGCTATTGGTGCAGATACACAGGTCACCACTAATGCAGCAACGGATAAACAGACTGCTAGCCGGTGCTCTAACCTGTGCTAGATGACTCCAGGCAGCGGATTCAACTCCGTTTCATCAGGATAGAGGTTCCGACAGCAGACAGTAGGCTGAGGGATCACTCACAATACCCATAAATGGATGCTAGCAGATCAGTGTGGCTGTTCTGCTTGGCATAGACCCATCCTTAAACCAAACAGCAGTCGTTTCATTGGCTGTTGTATTCATCACATCATTCTCACTCATTTATATTATTCATTCTGTTTATCACATGTATCATGGACCTCAGTAGTATAAAGGGAGCACAGAGCAGGCTAGAACTTCAGATTATTACACCCTGACTTTGTACGAAGTTGGCACAGGTGGTCTCAGGCTGCTAGTGGAGATTGTAACACACTTCACAAGTAGTAGTCTTTATTGGGATCAATACTGTTGACTTGGGACATGTTGATAGGGCGTGTACTAAAACACGCATGAAAACACCAGTTTTTATTTCATTTTGAACCTATTAGTGGGCAGAAGTGAGGCATTAGTTTATGAGCGTACACCCTCCCTGGGGTGGTAGGCTACACTATTGATGGCCGAAAGTCAGTGTAACAAACCAATTATGAAGAGTTGAGTAGACTTGACAAGGCAGCCCAAAAAGGCTGTTGCAGCCTGACTATGAGATTCAACACTGGCTATAGACAGCGGTGGTAAACCACTGTTTTACGTGCTGGAGGTGAAACAACAGGGAACTATATGGGATTATTGGCTTACCGCTTCAAGCGGTCTCTGAATGGTCTAACGACTACTGAAGAAGATTAAAGATGAAGTTGGAGTCAGATAGATGAAGTCGGAGTCAGTGTAATGACTTTAGGGCTGGCTTTGTAATGTTGCCTGGTATCGAGCCGCTGGATGTTTTATCGAGCCGCTGGATACTGGATCGAGCTGCCAGATACTTATAGAGTCATTCCATGACTTTGGTGGTTGGTCTTAAAGGCAATAATGCATCGAGCCGCTGGACAATTTATCGGGCCACTGGATATATCGGGCCGCTAGACACATTTATCTAGCCGCTGGATATCTAGTGGCGCCTCAATAGATTAGATTGAGCAGAAGACGTGTTACTGGGTTCAAGCCAGTGTCATAGGATATGACTAGTGCTGCGCCGGGCAGATCTAGCCGCTGGAAAGATGTGATCTTCGCATCAAGGCCAGCTGATATGAATGATGAGGATTAACAGTCCAATATCGGGCCGCCAGATACTGGAACACAATATCGGGCTGCTGGATATTTTATCAAGCCGCTGGATATTCAGTACAGGTTCTACTGGGCTGGTGAAGGGCGGGACTGACACAGAAGTGGAATAGGACTTGACCGAAATGACTAAGGCTGACTCGCTCAGTCAGAAATGACTAAGACTGACTCGCTCAGTCAGAAAGATGGAAACCAAGACAACTAAGCACATCTTATGGCGTGCTAGAGAAATACATGTGGACTAGCCCCGGTAGCAGGTCATAATACCCATGGTTGAGAATGCCTTCTACGCCATTGGCCATTCACTACTCGGGCTCCCACCCTTTACTGTTCCTATTCATTCCGTCTATCTCCTTTACTTCTCCCTGAAATGTATAAAAGCCAGCTGTGTACTCTGTATTAGCCAGTAAACTATCCCCCAGATATACGGGCAATATAGTAGACTCTAGATTTGTGACAAGACATCAGATATATTTGCAGACGCACAGAAAAGATTAAGAGATACGGGACGTCGAAAAGACTACCAATTGCATTGATATAAGAGCCCCGTTCAACCTGCACCAACTTGTCTCCTGTAGCAGCGCTTTAGGCCTCCAGGACTAAAGACTTGTTGTGTAAATCGACACTCTCTTGTCTCCTGTAGCAGCGCTTTAGGCCTCCAGGACTAAAGACTAGTTTGTGCTAGTAGAAGTGAAACCGCCGCCTTCAGTGTAACTGTCCGCGCCTTAGCCCAGTGTCCACCTTCTGTGTAACTGCCCCGTTTCGTTGAAACCGCCGCCATTCGTGCAGTGTTGGTTGATATTGAAGTAGTGTCTGTCTGTTGATAGTCTGCCCTACCTTCTGCTGTTTGGCTAGCTGCCAGTAGTGCTAGGTTCTGCCGCTCACAAAGAAACTGAAAGCTCTGAACAGTCTAAAGTTTACTTGAGTCTTGATATCTTGTCGGTGAAGTCCCTGCTACCCTAGCATAACCGTGCTTAAACCGCATAGTTGCTATTGAAGCAAAGCCTTATCCCAACCTTGCACACCCTTTTGACAGGTGATACGTACCCTACCTCCCCGAACACGCACACACGAGTATTAGGATTAGGATTAGTGATTTGTTTTGGTTTTGGTTGGTTTGAGTAGAGTGACTAGTTCGCTTTTCTCACTAGTCAATCCATTAGATTTCACGGCCGCACCCTAGTGCACCGTTTCAACGTCGAGATCTTATTGACTCTGGACACGTCGAGATCTTAAGTTGAGGTTCTAGTTGTTGACTTGAGGAGGCTTCACGCATAAAACCAAGGGTGTTCTCTTGGAGAACCAGCTAGCAGTTGCGCTAGCAGCTTTGCCTTCACCCCCATATTGACGGAAGTGCTGTTGTAGTGTGTTGGATCACCTGCTAGGTAGTTGTGTGTTGGCTCAAGCCTACTAAGAAGAAGACCAACTAGGTGCTCCCACCTTTAGACCGACTGTAACTTGTCAGTTACTTTGCCTTCACCCCGACATTGACAGAAGTGCTGTCATAGTGTGTTGGGTCACTAACTGGACACTTATAGTGTCTATTGCCAATAAGAAGTGGAAATGTTCCTGTTCTTGGTTAAGGAATAGGTCAGTGGCTTAAGGACTACCTTGTTGCTTAAGGATTGAAGTCCCTTGTTGTTAGCCTCAATAGTCTTTGGGTATCCCTTAGTGAGGATTTTCACAAACCTACCTACAGTTGACTATCTCCAAATGCATGATATGGCAATGCATATGGCCCAAAAAGTCTCACAATGCATAAGAATCTGGGGGGGACAAACCTCCAATTCTCACTGTAAACCCTGCCTCATAATGCATATACCTGGAAATGCATAGCATTTTGGTGACTTTGGCAGGGGAATGGACCATATGCATTGCGAGATAGTCGACTGTACTCTGCCCTGGTGCCCTCGATCTAGCAATCCAGCCACCTTGTATCCAACCCATAAACCCCAGACCATCCCAGGTGCTAGCAGTATTGTTATTGGCAGCTGTGTAGTGCTGGCGTGTTATTGAACGGCTTTGTTGAAGTCTAGCAGTCGAATTGTGTTTGTTCCAAACTCGTTGGTCGTTGTGAGGTCTCTGAGCGTGCTATGCACCACACATTGCCTCATGGCCCCTGTGGACCATCTGCACCACTGACGGAACAAGCTTCGATTGTACACGATGGATCTTCCTAAACAGGATTCTATGTTACTGGAAGCAGCTTCAGAGTGAGACCAACACTCTCCCCACCATCCCCATTGTCTCTCCTGCTATTCGAGCTCAATCCTGCACCATTGTCACCTGGATACGACCGTTCCCCACGGATCCTGGACTCTCAATTCCTTCCTACAACGTGCGGCCAGCAAAACGACCTTCCATATACGTGTTTCTGACGAATGAGACCGGTGCTCCCCTTACCACATGAATCACGCTGTCATTACTTGACGTCCAGTAATTGTCAACAGGATATGACCAGTCCCCTCCTATGGCGCGATGTGTGGACAACCTCCCTTATTCTCTGTTCTCAGACAATCTCTCGCACTGGATGGACCTACCCCGTGCCTGACACCGACCCTGGATGAGGCAGAGGGTATCCCAATGCTACCTGTCCCCCACTTCACACAATGTATCAACTAGCCGAGGGAGACCGTCTGTCTCTTCTCCATCCTGAATGCTCGAGCACCTACCAACACAACCACCAGGCCGTGCCTGAAGCTCCAAACATATTCTGAGGTTGTTTGGCCTCACCGTGCCTCGTGTGCACCCAAAGATGATCGGTCTCCTCAGCAGAGGTGCCTGTTCTCCTGCCGTATATGCACCCTGAAACACTTCATGACATCCCCTGCCCCCTGGAAACACCTGTGACCACATGGCACCTCTGGAAACGTGGGAAGTCATCGAGGAGGTATAAAAGGGAGCACATTTAGTAGGAGTAGTCAGTACCTTCCAGCCTGCAGAAGTAGCTTCCGGGGTGTTTCCCCCACTTACTGTACCACTCTCACTCAATCTAAAGGGGTACTCCCAGCCTTCCCTGACCTTGTACCTCTCGTGCACCCTTCTCCTTGCCCCACAGCTGGAGATAGGCCATACTTCTTACATTCGCTCGTTCATTGGTGTCTCACCTCCCACACCTCCATCAGCAGGGTTCCTCCTCACCGGACCCGGTGTCACATTTCCAGGCTTCCTCGATTAGTATTACCGTTCTTGTGAGCATTGCTCTGTAGAAAACAGGCCTGGAGAGAAGTCATCACATTCAAATTGCTGTCTGTAGCCAATGAGACCGATTGTCTCGCCGTCGACCGAACGACGTCGGTGTCATCGTCTGTGCAACACTCATCACATTTCTAGCGCTGGTTCTAAGGGGAAGAGTGCACTAAGGGAAGCAGACAGGGCAACACATTTAGGGTTCCAGTACACTTGTATGGGGAACCAGGTCTAGTAATTCACATCCCCTTTATTGTTTTCACTAACAGGTCTGCCACACTCGTCCACACCCAGGAGACGAACGGTCTCCACAAATCACCATTCACACACACATACACACACACATACACACCGCTCATACAAGGCCGATTCGTACACTGACCTTCCGCTCTATCATTTGACTGTACTTTCCCCTCTAGAGGACGAATGTAGTCGAATTTGAATCACACACTTTTTGATACCGACACCACAGTCCTTATCACATCGTATACTATGGCCAGAACCTGAACTCACAAAGAGAAGCACTTACATTTTTGGAGGAATAGATTGTTGTAGTGGTAGTTTTGTGGTTGTTTTGTGCAATCCCGAATCTAAGCTATTTCTAGTTGTATATCAAGTGCACTGTTTCACCAGTTCTAAGGGGAAGAGCGCACCAAGGAAGACAGATGGGGCAGCACATTTAGGGTTCTGGTACACTCCAACACTGCCAGTAGTACCATTATAATGTGCCCTGGCCTTTCCAGCAGTGCATGTTAGAATGCGCCTCTCAACTTGCCAGGCCTGGTGCACATTATAATGTGCACCCCTGCCCAATCATTCTCGGCATGCTACTGCCGGTTCTGGCATCAATGGCACAAATATTCTTTATTTGTATCTGATTATATGCCTTCTTTATTGAGTGTCATTGATGAACAGCATCTGTCTATCAATCAACACTATAGGCATTTACCCATCAATTGATAGATAATTCCCAGGCATGTAGATCAACTTTGCCATCATTTATCGCCGGCTCTGGGAATTTATTTTGCATTTTGCGCAACAACCAGGGGGTCTTTTGCAAAACTGTAAATACAGTCAAATAGATCTCGACAAGCTCTACAACTTTGATTTTGGCAGTATTTTTAGTCAACTTCCTTTTTTGGCCACTACACTTTCTGCCCAAAAAGGAAGTTTCAGTGTTTTTGACCTCCCTGGCTCAATTCTCAACCGTTTTGGATGATCTAACCACACAGGCATATTGTTTTATGCTCTTTGAAGCCACCTGGGACACAGTGGACTCTATTAGAGAGCAATAATAGGGTGAAAATAGCGAAAATTGTTAAATTACATTCTGGCCAAGATATATTGGGCATGTACCCTTGTCAATGACTCATGAATACATCACATTGCTTCGTTGGGCTGCAAAAACACTTTTCAGATAAGTGATCAGATGCTAATGATTGAAAACATCGGAATTCAGCTATACAAGGAAAATCTATGTTGGCTTTAGTATGCACTCCTCCATCACATGAGGCCTCCCTAAACACAGCATTTGGACTTGGCTCATGTATATGTAACAGAAAAGTAAGCAATCCACACTTGGAACAAGGAACACTCCATGGTTCAGTGTGATCTTCTTGTATGTGCTTGTTCACTGTGATCTGGGTGCCACAGGGCCTTAGACAATGTTCTGAAAGCTTTTTCCAGTAAACTTGAGCTATATGACCAATTTTGAGTCAAAAATAGCGCCCATACAGTGAGGGAAACTCCAAGACTGTCTATTGACACTTCTTGCTTATTTCATGAATAGGGCACTATGGAGACTAGATAGGGCAAAATAAATACCAGAAATGGACTCAGAAAGTCGAAATACACCTGATTATGCTTTATTTGAAGCATTTTGGTCAGGATTTGGGCAGATGGTGTTTTGAGCTATGGTGAGCATATACTCTGAAAACTGGCTCTTGAACCTAAATGCTCGGAGCCAGGATTCAACCAAAACATAACCAAATCACTTGGTGTAAAGCATAATCTAGTGTATTCTTCCTGTGTGATTCCATTCCGAGGTTTATTTTGCGCTATCTGGCCTAAATAATGCACTATTCATGAAACAAGCAAAAAGTGTCAAATGACACTGTTGAAGTTTGGCATCAAATATCGTCACAATTTCTGGCCCAGAACTGTTCTTAAAGCCCAGTTAGACTAGTATAAAGTGTTTTGACAGTAGGCTTGACCCTATAGCAGCCAGAACATGGTGAACAACTACATCCAAGAAGGTCACCCTAAATCATGAAGTGTTGCTTGTTCCAAGTGCTCATGGCCTACTTTTCTGTTACATATAGATGAGACAGGTCCAAATAGTGTGTTTGGGAAGGCCTCACATGATGGAAGGGTGCATAATAGGGCCAAAATAGATTTTCTTTGTACAGCCAAAACAGGGTGTTTTAAATTATTAGCAGCTGAAAACCTATCTGAGGAATGTCTTTGTAGTCAAAAGAAACAATGTGGTGTATCCATGAGTCATTTACAGGCGTATATACCCAAGATATCTTGACAAGAATATAATTTAACAATTTCGCTATTTTCACCTTATTATTGCTCTCTAATAGAGTCAACTGTGTCCCAGGTGGCTTTAAAAAACATAAAACAATATGCCTGTGTGGTTAGATCATCCAAAACGGTTGAGAATTGAGCCAGGGAGGTCAAAAACACTGAAACTTCCTTTTTGGGCAGAAAGTGTAGTGGCCAAAAAAGGAAGTTGACTAAAAATACTGCCAAAATCAAAGTTGTAGAGCTTGTCGAGATCTATTTGGCTGTATTTACAGTTTTGCAAAAGACCCCCTGGTTGTTGCGCAAAATGCAAAATAAATTCCCAGAGCCGGCGATAAATGATGGCAAAGTTGATCTACATGCCTGGGAATTATCTATCAATTGATGGGTAAATGCCTATAGTGTTGATTGATAGACAGATGCTGTTCATCAATGACACTCAATAAAGAAGGCATATAATCAGGTACAAATAAAGAATATTTGTGCCATTGATGCCAGAACCGGCAGTAGCATGCCGAGAATGATTGGGCAGGGGTGCACATTATAATGTGCACCAGGCCTGGCAAGTTGAGAGGCGCATTCTAACATGCACTGCTGGAAAAGCCAGGGCACATTATAATGGTTCTACAGGGTCAGCTCTACACTCATACAGGGAACCAGGTCTAGTATACTCTCTCTCTCTACCTTATTTTGCTGATAGCAGGTCTGCCACATTCGCTCATACCCAGGAGATGAATAGTCGCCACAAAACACCATTCACACATACACTACCAATACAAAGCAGATTTGTGCACCAACCTTTCCCACTATCATTCAACTGACTATACTTTTCCCTCTAGAGGACAAACTGTCACAAACACAGTTGAATTCAAATCACATACCTTTTGATAGCGACACTGCGGTCCTTATCACAGTACCAGAAGTGATGGAGCAGACAGAAATGCTGGAGCACAGGTTCCCCTGACACCTTCAGCATTCTCTCAGCACTGCCTTGCTAGTGATCCAATATCTGATAGCCAGACATAAGGCATGTCACAAGTCTGGGTAACCCATGAGTCCGTAGGAGTTAACCCATGGGAAACCTGTGAGTAGGCTACTTATAAGTCTGAGCACTCATGGCTGACAGGTCACCACAGATCTGAGTCTGGATTGTATAAAAGGAATTCTCAAACTCATGAGTACTTGACTGGATTTTAACTGATCCGACAGGTTCAAAGTGTCCTTGAAAGCCCTGTGATCAGTCTGGAATTGTTACACACCTCTTAGACGCCATCTGTGGTGACTTGCTATGATAATGATATTTATATTTTATGCATCATAGCCAGAATATGTACAAAACTCACAGGCACTTATGATTTCCACGAAACACATGAGTACTCATACAACTCATGAGTCAAGTCACCATAGATCCAAGTTCAACATTTTTGAATGTGAGTACTCACACACAGATCAGAGTCTACTCATGAGTAGACTCATGACATGCTGTAGCCAGACATGATGTGTTCCAGTTGTGTTCACAACATGTTCATATTCTTGTACTCTGTCTTTCCTTGTTCTCTCTTAGGTACCGTAGTATATCTCATTTAGTATATAAGTAAGTCAGTGTACATGTTCTGTAGAGTTTACTTTTTCTGGAATCCAATACCTCACACAGTCAATTCAGCAATGAATATTCGAATTCTAGTGAGCTCTCACAGGGTCTCTAGATTATTAGTGGACCTTATAGGCCCTGATTCAATGGAATGTGGCTCCACAATCTCAGGTTGTAGAGATAGGTCTTTGTGATGCATGACTTTTGCCCAATTTTTGTTCAACAGTGAGGTAAATGACACACATTTAACAATTTGAACAAAGTCTTATCAAAGTATATAAAAGAACAGTAGCAGTTGATGGGAATGTTGAAGGAAAAAAGAAATATAGCAATTCTTTGTGATCCTACCCCACATTTTGTTCCTCAGGAGGTGAATAACACTTCATCCATTCTAGACTATGCATAAATTTCTCATAGGAGAATCTTGTTTGGTGTTGGCTGATTATGAATTTATTAAGAGGCATCCAGAATCCACTTCGGTGTTGACTTGGGAGCCAGAAGAGTAATCCAGCTTTGGACGACACCCAGCCTTGATTGATGGACCAAAATGGAGAAAACAGTGGTCACATAGATCTACAAGAGATTTACTCAACCTACAGAAAGAAAGATAGGGGAATCAGACTTACTTTGTCCCACTTCTGGACCACAGAGAAATTGTACTCCGGTGATGTGCTTTTTGCGGTGGGAGGGACATCTGAATTCAAAGGCTCTGCATCCAATGAGAGGACATAATGGTGATGAGATGCAGACACATTGTGGTTCCCGTCGTGCAGAATTGTGACAGGGTTGGCTGAGTGGATGTGGCCCTCCAGTGCTTCTTCACCACTTTGAGCTCCAGTCTCTGCATCCCACATGCGGAGAGTGTTGTCATGAGATGTAGAGACAATGTGCCTCCCATCAGGGGAGAAGGCCACAGAAATGACCCCGCCAGTGTGGCCCTCCAGTGCATCACCAATTTGAGCTCTAGTCTCTGTATCCCACAGGCGGAGGGTGTGGTCACGAGATGCAGAGACAATATGCCTCCCATCTGGAGAGAAGGCCACAGAAATGACGGAGTCAGTGTGGCCCTCCAGTGCATCACCAATTTGAGCTCCAGTCTCTGCATCCCACAGGCGGAGGGTGTGGTCATGAGATGCAGAGACAATATGCCTCCCATCAGGGGAGAAGACCACAGAAATGACCTCGCCAGTGTGGCCCTCTAGTGTATCACCAATTGGAGCTCCAGTCTCTGCATCCCACATGCGGAGGGTGTAGTCATAAGATGCAGAGACAATGTGCCTCCCATCAGGGGAGAAGGCCACAGAAATGACCAAGCCAGTATGGCCCTCCAGTGCATCACCAATTTGAGCTCCAGTCTCTGCATCCCACAGGCGGAGGGTGCTGTCATGAGATGCAGAGACAATGTGCCTCCCATCAGGGGAGAAGGCCACAGAAATGACCCAGTCAGTGTGGCCCTCCAGTGCATCACTAATCTGAGCTCCAGTCTCTGCATCCCACAGGCGGAGGGTGTGGTCATGAGATGCAGAGACAATGTGCCTCCCATCTGGAGAGAAGGCCACAGAAATGACCCAGTCAGTGTGGCCCTCCAGTGCATCACCAATTTGAGCTCCAGTCTCTGCATCCCACAGGCGGAGGGTGTGGTCACCAGATGCAGAGACAATGTGCCTCCCATCAGGGGAGAAGGCCATATAAAGGACCTCGCCAGTGTGGCCCTCCAGTGCATCACCAATTTGAGCTCCAGTCTGTGCATCCCACAGGCAGAGGGTGTGGTCATGAGATGCAGAGACAATATGCCTCCCATCAGGGGAGAAGGCCACAGAAATGACCCTGTGAGTGTGGCCCTCCAGTGCATTACCAATTGGAGCTGCAGTCTCTGCATCCCACAGGCAGAGGGTGTGGTCATCAGATGCAGAGACAATGTGCCTCCCATCAGGGGAGAAGGTCACAGAAATAACCCGGCCAGTGTGGCCCTCCAGTGCATCCCCAATTTGAGCTCCAGTCTCTGTGTCCCACATGCGGAGGGTTTTGTCATAAGATGCAGAGACAATGTGCCTCCCATCAGGGGAGAAGGCCACAGACATGACCCAGTCAGCGTGGCCCTTCAGTGCATCACCAATTTGAGCTCCAGTCTCTGCATTCCACATGCGGAGGGTTTTGTCAGAAGATGCAGAAACAATGTGCCTCCCATCAGGGGAGAAGGCCGCAGAAATGACCACGCCAGTGTGGCCCTCCAGTGTATCACCAATTGGAGCTCCAGTCTCTGCATTCCACAGGCGGAGGGTTTTGTCATAAGATGCAGAGACAATGTGCCTCCCATCAGAGGAGAAGGCCACAGAAATGACCTTGCCAGTGTGGCCCTCTAGTGCATTACCAATTTGAGCTCTAGTCTCTGCATCCCACAAGCGAAGGGTGTTGTCACCAGATGCAGAAACAATATGCCTCCCATCAGGGGAGAAGGCCACAGAAATGACCCCGCCAGTGTGGCCCTCCAGTGCATTACCAATTGGAGCTGCAGTCTGTGCATCCCACAGGCAGAGGGTGTGGTCATCAGATGCAGAGACAATGAGCCTCCCATCAGGGGAGAAGGCCGCAGAACTGACCACGCCAGTGTGGCCCTCCAGTGTATCACCAATTGGAGCTCCAGTCTCTGCATCCCACAGGCGGAGGGTTTTGTCATAAGATGCAGAGACAATGTGCCTCCCATCAGGGGAGAAGGCCACAGAAAGGACCTTGCCAGTGTGGCCCTCCAGTGCATCACCAATTTGAGTTCCAGTCTCTGCATCCCACAGGCGGAGGGTGTGGTCATGAGATGCAGAGACAATGTGCCTCCCATCAGGGGAGAAGGCCACAGACTGGACTGGGCCTATGTGGCCCTCTAGCACAGCTAATGTAGCTGGCCATTCTCTCATTCCTCCACACTGGACTAATAGCAGTCCAGGAAAGTGTGGCTGGAATGTTTTTCTGATTTTGGACTGTACTGGGGATAGAGCTAAAGCAGATATATAGAGATGTGGAGTACTTTGTGAAATTGCTGGCTGGAAAAACCTGATAAACCTTTTCACATCCATTGCAAAGTGTTGAATGTCAGGATCCTTGTTATTGTTTAGTTTTTTACATATACCAGACAAAGTAACTCTACCTACCTTTGTCCATGTTATCAATTTTGATAGACTCTCTGTTGCTATCCTTGTCATTTTCAACAGACTTAGCACTTCAAGCCAAAACAACACTTTATGTTGAAAAAAATCCAACACTTTCTTCTCAATTTTTGTACTCTGTGGGAGCACAGATAAATGATCTCCCCAGAAGATGCATGAATATCTAAGCCAGGTTGGAAGATTGTCATCTAACTTTTCCTTCAAGTTTGGCATATCATCATTCCAGAGGCATGATGTCTCCAAACCACAGATGTTGAACCTTAGATTATCCTGCATAATTTGGAGTACATTGCAAGCAATATCATACATCTGCTGCTCTGTACAAAAGACCAAGTCAGAGCGCTTGCTTGATATTCTTGCTATTAGAAACTCCTGGAAGGACAGGTGTATGATCTGGATTTTGCCCTCATTGTCATCTGGGATATAGATGACTGCACTCAGAGGAGATAATATGTTTCGAAGTGCCTTCTCCTCTATACCAAGGAACTCTGCTAAATTCCCTGGGTTCATAGGTTCAAAAAGGAGAATGATTGTGTGAAGCACTTTCAAAGACAGATAATATTCATCTTGAGCACGTGGATCTGACTCTCCTGGTATTTGAATGGCCTCATTCATGACATAGTAGTAGAGGTCATCCAAATGCAAAAGTGGAGCACCCTTGAGAAGGTAGTCAACTGATCTCTGTGGATCAGTCTTGGGCAAGCCTGCAAGAATGTAGCGAACAGCAGTTGCAGCATAGACAAACAGGCCATTGGCATGATTAGTCATGGCCTGAATATCTTGTTTCTGAGCTTTCCAATCAGATTTTGTTTTCCAATTACTGCCATCCAGTGCCTGTGTTACATATTTTTCAATATCTTTCTGGACCTTTGTTTTGTCAATGCTGTCCAGAATAATGCTATGCATCATAGAGCACAGTTTATCATGCTTGAGATAAGATGGAACTTCAGGGCGTCCAGTCAGAAAAAACTGAATCTGTGCAGGTATCCTGTCAATGTAAGCTGATAGCCATTGCAGGACAGTTTGACCATGATCCTGTCCACATTCATCCAATGCATCAAGACAAATGACCCATGGAGTTTGGTAAGCTGGTATTTGAGTAAGAAGCTCGACAACAAGCTTCTGAAATTGCACTTTTGGCTCTGCATCAAGAATACCAGTCTTGTCTTCTTCCAAAAATTTG
This sequence comes from Mycena albidolilacea, assembly GCA_029282495.1. NCBI lineage: Eukaryota > Fungi > Basidiomycota > Agaricomycetes > Agaricales > Mycenaceae > Mycena > Mycena albidolilacea. The sequence goes on along the minus strand of JARIHO010000005.1, from coordinate 808,294 downwards.
ACAAGAAGGTTCCTAAAGTTGATGTTGAAATCTGCTAGCTGATAGGCAAGAGTGAGAGGGAGCCCTCGAATTTCTCGACGTTCTGCATAGTTTCGAGAGAAAAAGAATGAGGCTGCAAGAATACACTTTTCCTCTGCTAGAATAGTTGCAACAGTCTTTGCAATTGTTGATTTGCCAGATCCTGCAGAGCCACTGAGCATGATAATGCGGTGAGCTGGATGAAGTGCTCCAGTCAAGTGTGTCACAATGTCCTGGATAATATCAACTCGTGTACCATCTGCACATGAATCAGGGGTATTTTCAGCATTGTACCGTGCTGAAACATATTTGATTTTGGCAAGGATCTGTTCAGCCCACACTTGATCAACTAATTAAAATTCAGACCATATTTTCTGGGTAGCTGTTTCACTTATATACCTTTGGATCCTATATCTTGGACCAATCTTTCAATTGAAATGTTGCTCTTGAGCTGTATACTATGAGCAGAGAGATTACAGATCAATAGATAGTACCTACAGTAAAGTCCTGAATATATGAGGCTATTGAATCTTTCATGCCTTGAATTTGCTTTGCACATTCTGCAGTTTTCCAGAATTGTGAAATATTCCCTTTATCCATGAGTGATTTGCATGATTTGGCAACTGTAGTCATATTCCTAAGACAACTCAGCATAACATCATAGCCCAGGATTAAAAAACTACCCACAAGAACAGATTTGTGATGCGGTTCTTCAAATCTCCATTGTTAAGATCTCCAGTGTCAATTTTGGTCAAAGCTTGCAACTGTTCATTCAACTCAGAGAGGTCTTCCCGGTTTGCTCTCATATCCTTTTGAAATTGTTAGCAGGATTTATTTACATCTCTAGTACCACACACCAAAGTCTTCTGTGCCAAAAAGTACACACTGTTGACAACACCCTCGACACCTGGGATACCAAGGCCTGTGACAGCTGCTTTTGCACCTTCAAGGATTGGCATAACAGCCTTGATTGTGCTTGCAAACTTGTTTCCAAGCATAGGGGAGTCATCAGGGAGATCAGAGACAGTTGAGCCTAGCATGGCCATAGTTGCTTCAACAGTGGGATTGGCCACCTTGATCATGGCTGTCACACCATCTTCAGGTACAGGGGGGGCATCCACGGCTGTTCTGCTGGGCATGAATTTCCTAAAAGCATTTCCTAAGCGTGTGGTGGGTTTGATACTTTTGGGTGCCGGAGAGGCAGGGCGACTCATTGCAGAAGTGGAACGTGGTCGAGAAACAAGATGTGGGATCAGATAGCATTAATAGCTGGTGTTAATCAAGATGTGAATCACCCAGAAGATCCGATCGCCTGGGAAGTGGACGTCTCCCGAGGTTCGCGTGGAATTGATCTCGGCTAGAGCTTTCCTGCCCGACCCGAGTCTATCCGGAGTCCCGTAGAATCTTATACATTTGCCGTGTCATTCGGCATCAATCCGTACCGTTTGTGGCAGGTTGGACCTTTCGAGTAGGCTCATCTCGGATTGCATGAATATATTGTTTTGATAGACGAGGTATGATCCTGACTCTTGTACTAGCGGCAGCGGAAGGTGAGTTGTATCTGATACTGCCGACCGGCCGTTTCGAATGATCGAATCAACGGCAACAGGAAAGATCGAATCTTGCCGGTAACATTCTTACCGCTGGATCCATTTCTTTCGGCACAAGAAATTAACATGCTCAATTTCCATGGGATAGACCAGAAATTTTTGAAGAATTTAGTAGACTGATTATACCTATCCCGAGAGCGCAATAAATCAATGTGTGTCGATGTCGCACGCTCTGCCGGTCGGTGCCGCATCAATTCTTGAATGTTCATGGATGCGCACTCCCCAATTGGTACATTGACCTGCTCTCCTTCACCTCGCCTTCCCTCACTCACTACCTCTTCCTCTCTATGCAGTTCACCCGTCTCATTCTTTAGCTCGTTCTGACCACACCACAGTCTAGACCTAAGGCTACGTACGTGTTGTGCCAATAGAGGGAGACTGACTGAGACAGGTTTCTCTTAGTGTAAGCTGATGATGATTACGACGGCGACGGCAGTTCATCGAAACAATCAACGTCTTTTTGAGATATGACAACGTCGGCAACGAGGTTCTGGGCGCCGTTCTTGAAGGCAGCAGCGAGGGATGTCAAGACGTATTTGTGCGTCTTCCCTATGCATCCCTTTAATTCATCCCGCCTCTCACTCCCCTCGGCTCGCACTTCTCTAGAATATTTAACAACTCTCCTCAGCCCTCGTCGCCTCGATGTCTGCGTTCCTCCTCCCACGATACCGTCATAAACTATCTCGCGTGCGGCCCTTCCAATACGAATAGCAGCGCGACGAGTGTAGATGTTTTTGGATTGAATACTTAGTGCGTTTTTTTGGTTCATTTTTCCGGTCTAGGCGTTCGGGGGTCTGGATGCGAGGACGGGCACACTTCCCTTTCCCCCCATGCTCGTACTCGGCCCTCCTCCTGTCGTCATCCAGGAGGACAGGAGGGCGGAGTCGCGTTTTTGCGTGGCTCGCTCGTATGACGAGGGAGCAGGAGCGCGTTTACCTCTCTCTGACGAGCCCGCGCGGTGCTTTGCTCGATCGAATGATGAGCGCGGGCGCTCCTCAACCGGCGGCGCGCGTGAGATCGAGGACGACGAGCGCGTTTCCCTGCCTTGAATGACGAACGCTTTTCTTTTCCCGTCGTTTTCTCGCTCGGGTGAGGGCGTATGCTGTTACTTCGCTGGAGTGATAATGGCGGAGTGTGCGGACGCTTGGCTTCGCTCTGATGAGCGACGCGCCCTTGAGAGCGAGGCACCGAGCCTGCAAAGGCGCGCGCCCCTCCTTTTCTTCCCTCTTCTGTCGTCCTCTCCCCCACCTTCCCTTGTCCTGGGCTTGTGACCCACGCATACTGACCTCTGCAACAGCAAATGGCCCCACTAAGATGTACAATGGGATCAACGCCCAGTTCGCGGATCATAACATCGTGGCGTATTTGTGAGTCTCCCTTTCTTTCGTCTTAGTTTCCTGGTTTTCCTTCGCTTGCCCAAGCTGAGCGGAGCTACGCTGGGGCGAGGCGAGGATCTCCTTGGCCTCCGCATTCCATCTCCATGGGCCGCGGAGTGGCGGTGCATGCGAAGGGACGGAAGTGGCAGTGGGAAGAAGGAGGAAAGGAGATGGTGGCCATGGGTGGCGGTCGTGCTGCCGGCGCCCCCCTCGATGAAGGGATGTGCATGGAAGGAAGGGTTGCACTCGCAATATGTGGGCTGTGCCAGCGCGATCCTCCCTCCCTCGACGAGATGAGTTTCGATGCGCTGGCTGGCTGGCTGGCGTGTACCGAGCGCAGGCTGTGCAGGATGTGGCTCGCAGACGCTTAGTGCGGTCCCTGGTGGAACGCATTCGGGGCGCGGGATGCGCTGCGTACACGACCGGCTGGAGCGTGTGTCGAGCGCGATCATGATGGTGGCGGCATGGGCATTCGCACATGCAAGCCCCAAGGCCCCTTGCACGATGAGACGGGATGGGGAATGTCTGAGTTTACTATGGCATCAATTTCACCGGGCCGGGCTGGTTTTCACGAGCCTACTGAACTGAACTGAGGATGCGGGCATCGTAGCGTATGTTGTACACAAATAAATAAATAAAATGCACCAGCCGGTTTATCGTCATTCCAATGAGACACCAGAGCCTGTGTTTTCCCGGTACTCGGCATGGATTTCGTCCCTTGTGGATTTCCGATCCACTTGCGTTGATTGAATAAGTTCCGAGAATCGAAGCCAACTTGGGACAAGCTAAATCAGGCTACTGGAGTTGAATAGTCCGCACTTGGACCGCCAAGTACTTGGCCGTACTTGGCCCTCCTTGGCCCTCCTTGGCCTGTTCTGAGCCACTAACATCGGCGGCCGGTTTGTGTTCGACTGTCGAAAAAAAAATAGAATATATTCCCACCCCACTGTTCGTTAAGCTTGGACAGAGGACACCTCGTTCGACCGCGCAGCCAAACTACGCGTTCATCCTCACCATAACAAACCCCTCCAACTCAACCCATGCCTCCTCCAGCCCGCCACTGTTATCCAGAACCGAATCCCTTCACGCACTCCGCGCCCCGCTCCCGCTTGACCACGTCCTTATCCCTCAGCTCCTGCATCTTCTTCTGCACCTCCTCCTCCTCCTCCGTCCCCTCCACCTCCCCCGGCCCACCCGCTCAACCTGCCTCCTGATCCTCTCAGCCTCCGCCACCTCGACGTACACGACCTGCACCAGGTCACCCAAAACGCGCTCCGCCTCTCGGACGCGCCGAGGCGATGCACCGACTCGAGCGACAGGACCGCCACCCAGAAGTGCGCCTTGGCCTGCTTTTCGATCTGCTGCACCAGCAAGTCCGCTTGCACAGCTTCCGGGAGGGCGTAGACGCCGAGCCCGAGCCCGAGCGCCTCCGTGGCGTTGTTGAGCAGGTACGCGAGCTTCTCGGGCGCCCCGCCCCAAGCCGGACTAGTGGGATTGGGTGGGTGTCGACGCGCGCGCCCAGCGTGGTCTTGGCGCGCTCGGAGAGCCCGCCGAGCGCGAGGACGAAGCGCAGGCGCTGCCGGTGCAGGTGCAGGTACGGCGTGAACGGCATTATCGTCCGACAGGCCCGTCAGCCTCCGCGTCGACGGGGGGAGGTGGGAGAGGCTGAGGGCGCGCAGGGTGTTTTGAAGCTGCAGGACGGTTTGGGAGGTGGCGTCGAGGATAAGGTGTGGGGGGCCGGGAGTGGAGTGCGGAGGGTGAGATGGCTCGGGGACTTGCAGCTGTGCCGCGAGAGTCGTTTGGGAAGGAATCCCAATCGTGATGGGTTATGGCGATGTGGATGTCGGCCGCGGGCGCAGTATCCGCGGGCACGTCCAGAGGGAGGCGAACGAGGTCGGGGGAGAAGGGCAGGATGTTGATGTGCGTGTCCAGAGTCTCGTCGGCTTGCGCGAGCGAGGGGGCTGTAGTGTAGAGCGATATCGTCGCCATCGGTGGTGGGGCCAGTTTGAGGAGGAAATTGGCGCCAGAGGCAGATTGCGCCCGCAGTGAAACGATGGCCGAAGTTGATCGGTTATCTGTCGTCCGCCCGAGTGCGTCTCCGTAGAAAGCATACAATGTCCAGAGGATGAACACGGGCGCGCGAACGCAGCCTACGCGGCAAAGAGTCGCGCTAGGCTACGCATGCTCCGGTGCGGAGCACCCGCGTCCGACTGCGATATAAAACGCAATGGGGATGCCGCTGCCGCCATGCTCAACCTAGGGATGCAAAGTACCCTGCTTCGAGGCCCAGCTTAGGGTGCTTGCGTTGGAGCGACGGAAACGAAACACGGCGAAAAGGATCGCGAGGCAGAGGGGGACCTGGAGTAATAGATGAGTCAGGAATGCACTCGTATACTTGGGAGCGGCGAACTTTACCTAGTCGAAGCCCTTGAGCCCTGGCCATGCCGTGCGTGATTTGCATGTATAACTTTCCGTCGACATGGTGGTTAAATTAAAAGGAGGGTTGGACATAGAACGCAGCCTTATTGGAGCAGTCAAGCAGGTCGTCGCCGGGAGAAGCTGGAGCGCCGAAATAAGGACCCAGGTGGCGGAAGACAGATTGCAATATTGTAGTTGGTGGCTGTCCCGGGGCCAAGCCGAGAATTGTGGCGGACGGCTGTTTCATGAGGCCTTGAGGGTGCATCCATCCACAAAGAGCAGGACCAGACTGGACCAGAGCAAGAATTTTTCAGCCAATTTGAAGGCTATCGAGCTTCAGGATGTTGCTAACGGTGTTATGGTTGAGACCATTGATGATTGTGCAAGCGGAAGAAAGGTCCATGTCTCAGACAAATCTTTGAATTGAACGACGAGATATAAGGGACAGAAGAGACAATGCAGCAGGCGGCTGACGGTCGTGCCACTGGTGCGTCGGTGTTTCGGAATTACTCGCTTGCAGCGAGGTCGAAGGAAAGGGACAAATATGTAAGCCGAGGCAGTGAGCGACATAAGTATCGGCGTTGCAAGCGTCCAATTCTGGTTTTGGTGCGCGCGGTGGGAGAAAGGGGAAGGCGGTAGGGGCGCGTGGCATGGGAAGAGATGCCTGCACGGTCAAGCAGTGAAGCTGTCTTTGTTCCTCAGTGAAGCTTCGTCTCGACTTCTGAGTTTCCTTGTCCTGCGCGGTCCGCGGCATATCTTTCATGGCAGCGTCGATGCCCTTGACGATACATATGCTTGAATCAGCCCAGCCATACGGATCTTGGTATCCTCGCGCGACTGCTTGAGATGAGGGGAGAGAAGCAAGCCGCTTCGGCAGAGTGTCGAATGGAGAAAGCAACGCGTCAACAGCCGCAAACATGGCTTGTCAACAAAAAGCGCGTGCGTGTCGTTTGTTTGAGCCACGCCTCTCTCTTCAACCACCACAACCACCCACCCCTCACCACTTCTCAATAACATGTCTGGACGCGGCAAAGGTGGAAAGGTACGTCCTCGCTTTCTTCATCCCCAACTTGGTCCATGCTCACCGTCGCCGTCCATTCTCTAGGGCCTCGGCAAGGGCGGCGCCAAGCGTCACCGCAAGATTCTTCGCGACAACATCCAGGGTGCGTCCGACTCGCGTGCCACCCTCTGTCAACTCGCCTTGCTCACTAACCTTGTTTTAGGTATCACCAAACCCGCTATCCGCCGCCTCGCCCGTCGTGGAGGCGTGAAGCGTATCTCGGGCCTCATCTACGAAGAGACCCGCGGCGTGCTCAAGATCTTCCTCGAGAACGTCATCCGCGACTCGGTCACCTACACCGAGCACGCTAAGCGGTGTGTCGCCCTTCCCTTTCTCCGTCCCCCGTCTCATTGCCCTGATGCACAGCAAAACCGTCACGGCCCTCGACGTCGTCTACGCCCTCAAGCGCTCCGGCCGCACGCTCTACGGGTTCGGCGCATGATTCTCGCGTCGTGCGTGTCCCTACCTTGTTTCGTCTCGCCGGCCGCATTGCTGATCGCTTCTCTATGCAGCTACATTTTATTGTCCCATTTCTTTCTCTCCCATTGCATCTCAAGCAAAGCCCATTGTACACATTACTCACCCGTCTCGTCTTGTACCGCCGCGCACATGCCTATGATATATGATATTATATTATGTTGAATGAAACCTCTGTCTGCCCGGCCTACTGAGCTACATTCCGTCTGCAACTCGAGCCGTCGTCCGTGCAAGTGCTCCGGGACCTCGGGTGCGCGCGTCTTTTTATCACATCTCCGCTTCCATTGTCCGCCCTCGCGCGCTCTAGCTTCACGCACAGGTGAAGCTGTATGTATGTTTCGACGCCGAGGTAGACGTAGACGTCGGTCTCGGCGTGACACCGTTCCTAGCCCGGCTTGGTTAGCCTTGAGCTCTTTGGGCGGAGGGGCGGAGCTGAGCGCACACGAATGGGAAGGAGTGCAGCTGTATGATATTTTCAGGCCGTCTACAGATCCCACTCATTCCATCCCATCTCATCCAGCTGCAGACGTGGTTAACACCTCAGTGCGCGAATCGCCGCAACATAAGGGTCGGAAAACGCGTACTTGTAAAGGGTCATGACGCAACATCCGGTCATTGTTGCTGGATCGTTCAAGCCGTTGTACGCATTCTGCTCCGAGTGATTGAGGCCGAGCGTCTGTTTAGAGTCGCGGATGCTTACGCAGAGTGGTAGCCGAAAATACGCGATTCTACGCGGCTCTTCATAGAACGGCCATTTCTATCTCTTGTCCCATAAGTAGAGGCCGACTTCGTCGCGGAATATATGCCTACATAGAATGTCCGGCCTTTTCAGATGAAGTGGGGCGATGCAAGACGATGAGATGCGCCACTGGGATGGGATCAAAGTCGTGACGGCATCTTTCCGAGCTTAAGTTCCGCTTGCTTTCTGCCGCGTCCGTCGTTCGCAATATTAATGGTCCTGAATGCAGACTACCAGCTTCCAGTTCCATGCGCCGCAGTTTACATGATGTCTCTGCACGCCGCGGTCTCTTTGGGGTTCCACGAATTCTCGACATTTGAGCAGTGTGCTTTCTGGCTCAGGCTATTAGACCGGTAACCGATCTGTCTACGGGAATACTGTCGTCTACCCGTAGAGTTGAAGGCTTCAATGTACGGTAAGATCGGGAACAAGTGCAAGTAAGCGTTCACCGGTCTACCGACAGTATTCCCGTAGACACATCGGTTACCGGTCTATCAGGCTATGGGTAGTGCCTCGGTCTTGATTGCATACAGCTTTCGCCTGTGGGCGCTCGTTTATTCCCAACGCCCTCTTCCAGACCTTCTCCGAGCGTCTGTAGGATTGCGCAGCAATGCAACAGCTACAGCACATACGCCACATTTCCTCCCACTTCCCACTTCATCCCCCGTCTCACGCTGTTGCACATGCCAGGGCTATCGACGATGCGTCGCTCCCGTTCCACCAGAGTCCTCTCTGACGTCGTTACTGCTACAAGGGTCACGCTCAACGCAATCCGAGTATCTACAGACGCCTTTCCGCCTCTCAAATCCGTCGTGTCGGCCGTTATAGTGCTTTTAGAGATGAGCGAGGTGAGTCTTCCGCTCCCCCACTATTCTGAGTCGTTTCTGACGGACAGTTCTAGAAAATCAAGTCGAACAGGGAGGGTTGCGCGCGCATAGCACAGCGCTCCGCACAATTGGTGCAGGATATTTGGCAACAAATCAAGGATTTTGATATCGTGCTCCCAGCGGAGGTGAAGAGGAGCGTGGTTGAGATCGAGGAGTCTGTGGCCACTCCGTCCACTGCGTCAGTTTCAAGTACTTATCTGGCCTACAGGCTCCTCCAGAGAATTAAAATTTTCTTCGATGGGCTTCAAGAAGAGAACGTTTGGCAACGGTTGGCTCGGCAAGATCGCAACAAATCCCAAATCGACGAGTATGGAAAATCGCTAGACGAGGCAATATCGGATTTCAGTGTACGCAGCTTTTGATTCAGCCTGGAAGTGTGCTAAAGTCCCGATGTCAAGGTCAATTTGCAATTAAGCATACACCGTTTACATGTGGAATCTGCTGCCACCGACGAGAAGAGACATGACGCTGTCCTGGCCGTGTCGCAGATGAGCGAAACGGAGCGCTTGGTGCGTTGTATATCAATTGTGCCTCTTCAACCCATTTACGAGATATCTCCGACAGCAGCTCCTTACACAGATACAAGGTAAGGCGGTGTTTGTTCTGATACAGTGGTTGAGTCTGACCATCTATATGGGGAAAGTCCATGTGCACGGCCTACAGTTTTTTTTTTATTAGATCACGTTCTTCCGGGGTATAAAGTGAAGGTGTGAAGCTATCAGTTGCCCCAGTCCCCGTCCCCGTACTTAATTTAGACTGAGGCTCTTGCTGTAGCTACTTATATGTAATCAGTACTTAGTAATATGCCTGCCTTGGCTGGCTAGCAGCCATCACACCACGCTTTTCAAGCGTCGCCATCGTGCGGCACGGCGCGCTCCAATATCCGGACATCGATCAAAAGCTCTCGACGTCGTCGATGACGAGGAGCAGCAGAAGTTATCCTAAATTTGTGAAAATATCTGCAGTTGCAGGAAAGGTAGCTGGTGTAGTGCAGTCCATGCAAAATCCAGGATACAATGCGATACGATGTGACATTTTGTATTTATGTAACAAATACAAAAATGGCTGCTTCACGTCGTAGACCCCACTGACGGTTCACGCCCCGCCTATCGTCCATGGGCCGCGCGGACCGGCATTGGCGAGCCGTGTGAGGACGCATACGAGGTTGTTTCGATGGATTTCATAACCGAACTACTGCTGTCCGAAGGATTGTGTGCAAATTGTTATTGACGGAATACGGGCTGTTCATTCTGTGTCACTCTAATATTGACGAGATCGATACTCAGCTTGAAGCTGGACTCTTCTCGGTGCGGAACACGCAGGATCGGGAACGAGCGCAAGAGATGCTTTGTATCGTATGAGTATCTTGAATTTATTCCAGATGTTCAGTCGGAGCGCTGATCCCATCCCAGCCCATCCAAACGCGGACGCGGACGGGACGGGACGCGGAACCGGAACAGGAGACGAGAGCGGAGAGCGGAGCGGACCGACCACGTTGAGCTTGACGCTGCCCTGCCGCAGGTTGCTTGGGTGAGATCAGGGGAGATTGATTGACTGCAGGGCGGGACGAGAATGACGCTGGCCAGCAGACCCGGAATCAAGCCAACGCCAACGCCTGCAGAATGACAATGGCAATGGACGAACGGACGGGCCGAATAATTGAATTGCGGGAGAAGGCGAGGCGAGGCGAGGCGAGGAGGCGATGGTGTCCTGTGCAGGGTCTCCGGTAGCTCGAGGGCGTCACGGCTCGCGGCGGCAGACTTGGAAGGATCGGAATGCGACGTGGAAGTTGGTCGTGGATGGCGGTAGCGACGACCGTCAGCAAGTCCAGCGGTGAATTCGGATTCGAGGGGCTACTTCGTTGTCGAGACTCATTACGATTGGGATTGGGATTGAGACCCGTCTGTCTGATGTACGGTCCTGGGGCTGCGAATGAGATCCGGAGCCCGCAGGAAACCGGGATGCTATGCTGGGTTTCTCGTGAGCCTAGCGTGCAACGACGTGCGATCCCCCACGATGTTGGCCGTCTGTACCGGTCTGGCCTCCTTCTCTGGTACGTTCTGGAGAGCGGAGGCGTGCATTTCGTAAAAACTGTGTTTGCAAGGTTTCGGGGTGGGGTACGACGGTGAGGGGCGAGGGAAAGCCCGGGTAGGAGGGTGTCATCAGAAGTGGCTTGCCCTCATACGTGTCCTGCACCCGCGGGGGGATATATGGTCGTGACTGCGTGTCGTGCACATCCAGGACGCACAACCGCGGACGACCCATTCCATGGCATCGCAGGCACGGTAGAGGTGTCAATACCCCCCGGCACCAGTGTACGTGGCGCCGGCCATGTCTTCAATCAAGGTGGGCCCTCGTCGCCACCAGCAGAAATCTCGAGGACTCCAGTGCCCCACAATCCGGGGAATCTTTCGAGGATAAACGCGTGGAAGGCGGCGTAGTCCTCGTGATCGACGGGGCGACCTGGCCACCCGCGGCAATGCACCCGGCGCAGAAACGGAAGTTTTGCGCGATAGGCGCAGGCGTCGTCGAACAAGGAGAGAGGCCCGGCGCGGTCGGGCCCCCAAACCTCTTCGTCAGGAACGGCGCCATAAAACGTGAGGCGGAGGACCTCGAGGGTGGGGATTGTTGTGGGAAAGGCCGTAACGACGGGGTACAGGTGTGGCGGCAGGCCTGGGCTATAGCCGAGGAAAATCTTCAGTTCGAGCACCCGCAGAACAGGAAGACGGGGAAGGTCGAGAAGAATTTGAAACTCTTGAAATGCGCGTTAGGGAATAGCGATCTGACGGAAAACAAAAACCAGCAGACCTCCGCATTGGAGCTCCAGGTGGCGTAGGGTGCTAGCTGTAGCAGCGATGAGCCGTAGAGATTCAGGGTGTATCTCGTGATGCATTCCGAGCACCAAGCATCTGATTTTGTCCAGATATCCAGGTCTGGGGATATCCGGGAGAATTAGATCGACGATCGATTTCACGTTGATATAATGGGTCCGCAGGGTGATTTCCTCTGTCCGTAGAGCGGGAGGGTAGGGAACGTGTGATTCGCTGGGTTTAACGGTGATACTGTGGAGCCCGAGCCTCCGTAGTGAAGACAGCGCAAGGACGATGAAAGAAGATGGTATATCGAGAACTTCTTCCAGATCCAATGAACGAAGGTTGGTGGATGTCATTGAATCTTCAATCGCAGACTGCAGGGGTAGAGTCATGTCATTCCATTCGACGCTGAGTCCGAGCCTGCCCTTGATGCCCAAACACTCGATGTGGGGGAACGAGGGGAGGATGGATGCAAGCACGCCGTTTCGCGAAGAGAGAGCTTCTCTGCCCTCCAGCTCGATCTTCAACTCACGCACATAGCCCGTAACATGAGGCGCAGAAGATAAGAGGGCTTGAGCCTTGGGGAGATCTCCGTCTGGAATCCGAATGGCCAGTGAGCGAAATATTGATCGCTGGCTCGGTGCCACGAGAGATGAGGAAACGAGGGTGCATGCACGAAGGCTCTCTTGGTCCAAGGCAGTAAAAATCAACTCGAGGAGTTCCTGGGGTAGATCAGAGAGCATCGCGCTCAACTTGCTCGAGGAGCAGCAGGGAGCAAAGTGTCTGGCAAAAGGACTCGGGAAACTTCAGTAGCGCAATTTGGGATAAGTGGAGTCAGCGGAGACCTGGAAAATCCAGGAATGAAAGCACAAAGACAAAGAGGAGGACAAGCAGATTTCGGGATTTCGGGATTGTTTCCGGAAGTCTGCGCCCATCATCTCGGCCGGGTTGCCGATTTTGTTCCCAACCACCATCGAGGTTCAAGTTAAGCGACATGCTCTCTCATAGATCTCATCTGCCACAGGAACTCATCGAGCCGATATTTGATGACCTGGACGTGAAGAGCCTTTGCGCATGTACCCTACTCTCCTCCTCGCTGGTCGCGCCGAGCCAACGATTGATATTTCGCTCGTTGGTCATTCGAATTCCTCACCCAGATTTTCCAGTCTCGGTGGCCGAGGCCTTATTCGCGGGGGCCTCTCATATTCTACGCTATGTGCGTGATTTGACGGTCCACCTAAACTCAGAAGCGGAATCTTTCGTTCCACAAAGCAATCTGCTCGCATCTATTCTCCCTTCATTCCACCACCTCGAGTGTTTGAGTATCAAGGGCCCACTCGGAACGTCCGAACTCGAATTTCTCGGGTGGGATGATACGATGCTACCCCTCCAGTCCGCGATTCATAATTTAACGACCTCTACCAACCTTTGGACATTGGATTTGCACGGATTTATCGATGTACCACCTTCTTTGATCATCCTTGCACTGTCTTCCGATACGAAGCTCGGGCTTCGTAATATCAAGGCCGATCCCAGCGCATCACACGTTTGCGACCGTCCTGCCACCCTGCGGACAGAGCAAATCACCCTGCGTAATGTCCAAGGGATTGCCGAGTTAATTCTCCCGGATACCTGCACCCGTGAACATCTGGACAACATCAGATGGCTGGCGATAGGGATGGACCCATACACACATGTGGAGTCTCGACGGTTTATCGCAGCCACGGCTAACACCCTGCGCCATCTGGAGCTCCGATGCAAATATCTGTTTCCGTCTTTACTCGTATCGTTTCCTAACTAACCCTTATCCAAAGGGTTCCAAACCAGTCTCGACCTTCCACGTCTTCCACTTCTGAGGGTGCTTGAACTGCATATTTACCTGAGAGTCAGTGCAGGCCTGCCGCCAAACCTCTACTCCACTGTCGAGGCCTTGCCTGAAACAGTCCCTGCTATTGAGGTCCTCCGACTCATATTTTATGCCCATCTCCCTCGATCAGATAATTTGGCGAACGACCCCGTCGGTCCTCTTCCCTGGTTTAAAGATGCCAGATATCGCGAAAAACTTCCGTGTCTGCGGCGGGTGCATTGCCGTGGGCTACCGCATCGCCCTCCTCAGGATAACGTCAGATTCAGTGCTTATATGCATGACAAGTTCCTTGGATTGAGTAGCACTGGAGTCCTCGAGGTTTTTGTTGGTAGTGATGAGGGATGTCTTATGATCCGCATGCGATGTGCCATACGCGGCCTCGATTCTGGATAGTTTCAAACTAAACTCTTAAACAGTGGAAGAAACATCCTCGGTGCCCACCAGAACTCCGTCTCAAGTCGAAAAATCCATCAAACCGGTAGGGTGGGAGCTCTTTCATATGCGACTTGGATTCATCGACATTTTACCAAACAACCCCGTTTTATTGATTTCATTTCTTTCTTCACCGTATTCCTACAAAAAAAACTCGTCGACATTGTACATCTTGTTTATTTCTTTTCAAAACACGGCATTCACAATTCAAATGTGCATTTCCTTCGCTGGCTGGGCAATCCTCCCCGCGGCTCGCACATGCGGAGAGGCTCGTCATCGGACTCGCTGGCTTTGAAGATTAAGTCGATTGGCCATGGACAGAGTGCAGCACAGGAAGAACAAGACCGTGCGTGAGGCGGCGCGACCATAGTACGCTGAGGGCTGCAAGCGCGTGCGTATCGGTGGCAGGGGGTGGAGAGGGAGAGGGGAGGACGCCAAGAAGCGGAGGAGGAAGAGGAGAAAGAGAGGAAGGTCATCCAGTCCCCAGCCCTGCTTATGATCCTATCCTCTTCCGTTCCCAACCCAGAGGACATCAAGAGCCTCCCGGAATCTGGTCAGCGTATGCAGGGCAACGTCCGGAAATACGGCCTTCAGCACACGGTGAACGTTCTATCACTAATTCCAGCCCACGCAAAGCCGGAACGAGGAAATGTATGCGAAAAACGAGAATGCGAGTGTTCTCCAAAATTTTCAAACCTCGCACCTCAACTGTAAATATGAACAGTCCAATGAACTATGCACTGCCGATGTTCGAGTATGGCCCCGCATAAACAATGTTCTTCAAGTTGTTGCGCAATGTGGATTCCACGTATCGCAGGTGGGCTGCAAACACCACAAACTGTATTAAAGCATTGGATAGCCCTCAGACATTGACGCTGCGTAGCCCTGCTTCGCTGCCAGGTTTCCGAGAGGTATGATCCTTCACTCTGATGGCCAAAAGCTCCAGAACTCCATTGAACGGCCAGAGAATCAGTGTTCCGTATTTGTTGGGATGTCAAAAAGAGCACGAATGAGCCGTTCGGCCATCCATCCCAAAAATTTCTGTCAACAGCAGGGGGCGGTTGAGCACGGGGTGGATGAGCTGAATTGTTTTGTGCTGGAAGCGGAGTATTGGCTTGGGATTGTTTTGAAGTGGTGGCGGTTTCGGCGGGCCTGGGCTGGTCAAGCCTGACCGGAGAAGTGGGTCCCGAAACACGCAGAAGAGGATTGGATTCGAGGTAAATGACACCGATCAGACATCCTGACATGAAATTCCTGGGACCGGTTTAGGTTCCAGGTCTCCGTAAAAAATAACGCATAGCTTTATTTCCTTACATGGAACGAATCACCTGACTCGGCAACTTCCGCGTGTACTGCCCTTCAGAAACCACAAGAATAAGCAACCCGCCTTCGGCGCGAATCCTAGTTCCGCGCAGACACGATGGATTCCGAGCCCTCGGCGCCGCACTGCCGCTCGCTAACGCTCGCAGCGTGCGGCGCCTCGGGGCGTGGCAACATCTCGAGACAGCACGTGAAAATCATGTGACTTCCGCGTGATTTTCCGCGTGACATTGTGTTTTTAAGTATGGTGGTGACCGGCAATCCACGCCAAACAAATGTCTGTTTGTTCTTTGTTTGTCCTGTGTCGGTCCAGCCTACAGCCTTCTGTAGTCACTCTAAAAATCCATACTAAATTGCATATGCTATTTAAGATGAATCTCGAGGGAATGTCCCGAGCCGATTTTTTAATTTACGCCCAGGAGAAGCTGAAAAGAAGAGGTGAAATGGCTGTGAAATGGCTGTTTGAGGGAAAAAATATTATTGGCGGAACAAGGAGGGCAAAAACAAAAAATATGGTCGGGACATTCCCTGTAGAATGTAAAACTGAACAGATCTTGCACTCAAGGTTTGCCCAGAAAGTGGATGGCTGAGGCTGCAGGATGGACCGATTGCGAGGTGACATCAATTCCCTATACCTTGCCGGTCACCAAGTATAGGATTAAAACACATTCCTCGATCATGGATTACCAAGACGCACCTGACTCGGCAACTTCCGCGTGTACTGTCCTCCAGAAACCATTAAAACACATTCCTCAATCATGGATTACCAAGACGGCCCCCCGGTTTCCGCGATCGACCTCGGCAACTTCCGCGTGTACTGTCCTCCAGAAACCATTAAAATGTGTTCCCCGATCATGGATTAATACCGACCCCCGCGACTTCCGCTTGCGACCTCCTCCAAAATCATTATAACGTGTTTCCCATTCGTGGATTACCAACACAAATATTGTGTTCTTTACGACACTTCCCGATCAAGGTACCAATAGGGTCGTTCACACCTCCCCTTTTTCACACCCTTTTTCGCGACCTTTTTCGCCCTTTTTTCCATTCTCCTCGTTTTTTGCCCGGTTTTTTTTCCCCTTTCCCAATTAGAAGTACAAAAAGGGTAGAACACCGAAAAAAAATGGGGTCCTACATGCAATTCTGGGGAAATGCCAAAAAAAAAAGGATATGAAAAGGGCAGGTGTGAATGCCCCGGTCTGGGACGTCCTTTTTCCACCCTTTTTGGCACCCTTTTTACCTCCTTTTCTCCATTTCATGCAGTCTGGGTGCTCCTATCGTTCCTCAGAGGTCACATACCACCTCAAATGTGCAAAAAGGACAGGTGTGATTTTTTCTGGATTTTATAGCTCACTCAGTCACATTATCTATCAAGCATGAAAAAGGGCGCAAAAAAGGGGCGCAGAAAGGGAGCAAAAAAGGAGCAAAAAGGGCATGAAAAAGGGTGGGTGTGAACATGATTACTGTCACAACCCGGGAATGTGGCCGCTACGACCGCCCCTGTTTCTCTTGCTCCCCTCCTTTTCCCACTGTGTTCTTGGTCCATTTCTCCACCAATGTTGTTCTATCCCAGCGTCGAAGAAATGGACGAAGTCGAAGAACCTCGTGGTGCTCCTGCACTCCACTTATCTAGCTATATACTGCAGGACGCTGACGAACCCGACCTACCCACTGCTTTTGACTCTACGGACAAGCCCAATCTTCAACACTCTCCCCTGGGCGCACAGTTGGACTTTCCCTTCTTCTCAGTATATCCAGCTCTCGTTACTTCGGTACTGCTGCCCCTTCTGTTTTAACCTTGTCCCAGGATACCACACTGCCCACTGCCTCCCGGGATCCTCTAGGCGTCCCACAACCTGCGGCCACTCTTGACCATTTGGCCTCAAGAACCCCTTCCGAAAATGCCCCGGACTCGGACAAAATCTCAGGTAAAGCTACCGCAGCTCGTTCAATGCTGCGCTAACCCTAGTCCAGATCCGCCCATCAAAATCGCTGCTAGAGCGCTGCCACGCGCAAACAAATGTCAGCTTCCATGGCGACACCACGCTGTTGCTGAAACTCTTACAGCGCCATATCTTTCTGCTACTGCCCTCGGGAAAAGGCCTATTCAGGAGCATTCGACAGATACTGAGGCTCGAACCGGTACTCAATTTTCTTACACGACGCAACGTACATCTCTCGACACCCCATGCTCCAGAACTGACTCTGATATTCTAGATCCGATCTTTCCTGACCCGCCCGTCGAATCCGCTGCTAGAGCGCCGCCGCCCACAGACATATGTCAGCTTTCATTGCGCCACCTCACTGTTGCTGAAACTTTGACAGCGCCATATTCTTCTGCTACTGCCCTCGGGAAAAGGACGGTCCAGGAGCATTCGACCGAATCTCAGGCTCGAACCGGAACTCAACTTTCATATGGGGCGCAATGTACGTCTTTTGACACTCCATGCTCCAGGACTGACTGCGATATTCTAGTCCCGATCTTTCCAAGTCAGGTGTCTACCTCCAGCAGTAAGTGGTTGTCGCCGTCGACTGTACTCGCTACTCACTACCTGTCCGCTCATTTAGGCGTGCAGTTTCAGCCCGATGAGGGAGGGCCGCATCGTTACAACAGTCACACCTCGTACAACCCACATGTAAATAGTTCAATGTTCAACGCAGCACCTGTTTTGGATCCCACAGCGAGTGTCTATCAGTCACGTAACGTCCACCCAATCGGCAACGATCCAGCGCTCACGTTCCTTCCGGGTTATCAGGCCACCGTATCCCCAACACCTGTGGCTCCCTTGCAATTGAAGCAATGCAAGATGTTCCTGCCGCAGAGCCAGGTGAAGAAACAAGTTTTGTTACTTGCTACACATTGGACAAATGACTGGAATGGTTGTGGTGTCCCTCGGTCCCAGGGATGCGCGGAGCGCCGTTTGAATATTGAGCTCGACCACACAAAGAAAATTTTAGTTTCACTTTACCATGAGTGTTATAATGCGAAACAAGAACCTCCTTTTTCATTTTGACGGGTCCAGAATAACAGTCCCAATTAAATTTCCTGTGCCATAATTGAGACCTCAAGTACTGAAATACCAACAATTACCCCACCCTCATTAGGGCTTTTCACCGTACGTACCGTATACGGTACGGAAAGTGGGACCCTCGCACGGTACGGATACGGCTACGGTACGGCAATTTCGTGAAATTCCGTCCGTAATACGGTACGGCACGGCTCAAGGCGACAGCTGTCAATTTTGTCCAGTTCCCGGCTGTGACATGACAGAAATCACCTCGGCTGACTGCAGGAAGTCTTGCCTTGCCATCAACAAAGCCATCTTGAGGGTGAGGGCTGCCCACGGCACCCAGAAAGTTAGTGTCCCATGCCGATTCGCGGCTTAGATCACCTATTATGGCAATAGTTGACGTGGGAAATCTCGCTTAACCCTACGGCGTATTACGGCCGTAACACCGTATACGGTACGGGAAAATACGGACTATCCAGAGGGCTTACGGCACGTGAAAAATCCGTACCGTACCGTACGTAACCGTATGCCTACGGCTGCGGTGAAGAGCCCTGACCCTCATTGTCGTAATAAGGCAAGTTTGCATTGGAATCGAGTCGGAGGTGCCGGCAGGATTTGACCGATAAGTCTGCCTGGCGAGTCGGCGACAATAATTAGAACCAAAGCTCAGAAATTGAAAAAGACACTCGGAACCTTTATCATCGTAGTATGGAAGTGCGTCAGGATCCTTGCGAGTAAATAACGAGCGCAGCAAACTCTGAAAGCCGAGTGAGACCGTCTTCTGGACCAGTAAATGTACTGAGCCGGCGTAGAGAACGTACAAAAGACATGAAATGTGTTGCACGGCAATGCAGTAGCACCTGCGGATGGTTGATGTGGAGTCCCGCTCAAGCCGTGATGGCGGTGCAAGTACCGCTGCGAGTACTGTACTATTTCGACCGTAGGTTCAGCCTATGTGACCTGTGACCACTTAGGTTCAACTTTTTGATGGTTCAGGTCGGCCAGGACCTACACCGCCAAAGTGCCGGCATGTTGCTGCTACCTGGAGCAGTCGCATGTAAACCACCCGTAATAATACCTGGTTTCAGGTAGAGGTTGGCTAGATTCCAGCCGAATATTCCAGTTGATATGCCAGCTAGTCACCAGCCGGATGTCCATGTTACTGCCATTCTCCCGTACCTCCTGGAAGTGGGCTGCACACAATAAATAAATAAATCTGAATAATCGTCGTCAGACCCATCAGCAAATTGTTTTCGGTGTGGCATGTGTTTTTCGAGGACGTCGAATCCGTTGGGATCAATTCCCCACGTAGACTCGGGCTACGTAGATGTCAATGAAGATGGACGGCCGGGTAGAATGCATGGCAGTTTTGTAGAATTGCTGCCATGGTCCGGCAGAGCGTGCGACGTCGGCACAAATTGATTGCGCTCTCGGGATGGGTTACCAAGGGTGTACTCAGTACAAAAAAATCAAACTTTCTGCCTCTATGTCCAATGGCAAGATATTCATTCAATTGAGGTCAGTGCACACACCTACTCAGAAAGTCAGCCTGCCACGAAACGGCACGGAATGATCATGATGCCGGTGTCGTTCAACAATATGGCAAAGGCATGCGAGATTCTACGGAACCTCGGGTAGAGTCGGGTGAAGCCGGAAAGGGCTAGCCGAGATCAATTTTCTACGCGATTCTCTGGAGACGCCCATGTCCCAACCGATCGGCGATTCGACCTTCTGCGTTTTTCTGACCCGTTCAAAGTGAACTGTTGTTATCCTCAGTCCCTCCTCTATGGATTTGTTGCGCTTTTATTTATTTATTTATTGAATTGCGGTACGATTGCGAATTCATTGCAAGTATGTTCCGGTTACTGCCTCTCGCACTGCCAATGTCTACATAGAACCTTGGACAGTCAAATTTGCTGGTGACGGTTTATATTGCGACAGAATCCCGAACTCCGGGCAAGGCTGCAGGTACATGGTAAAGCTAGTAGGGCAAAATCGTCAAAATTGTCCGAAGTCCCGCATCGATCAGAAAATCCATCAATCACACACGTGATGGATGGTTGGTCGTTGCCATGTCGCACCTGTCGCACCTCTGCCTCTCCCACCATCTTCCTCCCTCTTCCTTCCCTCTTCTCTTTGTTTTTGGACACCATTGCTCTGTCAGTACCGTGCGGGATGTCAAAATTCAAGCCCTCAAGCTCCGAATATTCAAGCCCTCCTTCCTCAATCGCGCAAGCCAGACTGCCGCAAGATGTTTCAAGCCCATCGCAAGCCCTGCCCGAAGTCCCCCCGCAAGCCACCTGGGCATCCTCAAACTAACCGCTGCCCGCTTTCTCTCCTTGATTGCCCTGCAAGCTGCGCCAACCCTCTTGTGTCTCTCGGGCGTGAATCCTCCCGCGGCCCAAGGCTCTCCTCAAGTTCCATCGGCGCCGGCTTCAATTTTGCCTTGGGTCCATACCAAACTGTCCGCATCCGAGCGAGAGGCAGAATACATTTTCCGGGTTGTAGGTACGTACGGTATTCATATTTTTTCATAGCTTGATATCTTCCTGACCTTTTATCCTCGAACACTGCCAGCCAACATCGCCCCCCAGCCGTACACACCCACCGGCGTGTGTGCTTTACGGTGTGCCCCGTTCGGCTAAATCTTATAGGGCCAAGATCAAGCCAAGCACCATACGGTCAACTCGACGCCGGCGCAGCAGTTGTAGCGTTTTAAGTGCAGCTTGATGCCGACGAGTACTGTAGGGTCCTTATCTTGTCGCCTCTATTTTTGTACACACATATATCAAACAATTATTAGTGTTTTATTTAATGGATCATTTTAGAAGCACTGAGCCAGAATTTCTGGAAAGCGGTACGAGCTGAGCTGGCTGCGCTGTTAACCATCTGGGCAGAAAAGCTGGCTGCCAGGTGGAACTGGACCCATACTGGACCCATTTGCGATAGAACCTGGAGTCCAGGAATCTGCCGGCTGGTCGCCAGTCTCTGCCGACGTCTGGGGCGCATGTCAAGTCCAGGTTGTGACCACATGTGTGACCATTGGCGGTGTATGACTCTATCATTTTATAGTTCAATTGTCGAAATATTCATCTCAGATCTTCTTTCAGATGCGATGCATACCGCCAACCCTATTGCGCCTGATGGCGGCTATGTGAACCAATAAGATGGATGGGGACTCACATAACAGATCAATATTTTTTTCGAGTCAATCAATGGTCAAGAAACCTGCGGGTCGGGTACAGGTTGCCGCAGGTTGAGCCTGACTGCAACCTGCAACCTGTACCCAGCCAACCCGACCCATAAACCCGCCGGGTTGACCCGTACCCGCACCCCACACTAGTAGCGAGGGGGTGGAACACAGTTCCTTGCCTCGCACAAATGCGAGGAAGGAAGAAAAAAATTGATTTTCTTCGTCCTGCATGACCCAAATGTGCGCTAGTTCAGACCCTCTAGTGACTAGTGACCAAAATTAAATAGGTTCAGTTCATGGGTGCCTGTGACCTGTGACCTGAACCTACGGTCGAATAGTACAGTAAGGACTTACCGCTCACGAACTGAGTGGTTGTGCTACTACCGCTTGGGTCCCGATTCAGTTACCAGTACCGCCCGAGTCCCGCTTCAGTACCGCCCGAGTCCCGCTTCAGTACCGCCCAAGTCCCGCTTCAGTACCGCCCGAGTCCCGCTTCAGTACCGCCCGAGTCCCGCTTCAGTACCGCTCGGTACCGCTCGACTCCCGCTGGTGTCCCGCTTAAGCACCGCTCAGGTACCGCTCGAGTCTTGCTGGAGTGACGATAGAATGCTGCTTCAGTACTACTCCAAATAGCTGACAGTCACAACTCGCTCCATCCCTACATAAGTAGTCCCGCCGTGGTGTCGTTGATATTTCACACAGTCCGAGCTATTCAGAATTGTTCATGACATGGTGGGTTAGTTCTGGTGAAAGCTCACTGCGAGTTCAAAGTTCAACTTAACTTATTTAATATACTATCATCAGTCCGATATTCGAGATAGTTGGTGGTCACTGATGGGAAAATCCAATATTTTCAACGTACATGTACAATTATAATTGATCAAATTTTGCCCACACGATATTCTCATGGGAGGGTGCGGCGTCGCCCATTAACGTTGCAGTTTTCGCAAAAATTGGCGCGCGATTACCGCATTTAGAAGAAAAGCGGTACTTTCTCCTTGCCCTTCAGCGGCTCCGCATAGCAAGCGCGAGACACACTCGAATAAGCTAACATTCGAAATCTTGACGGAACAGCGCCAATGAACACAGTCAGCAAGCACCCGCTCACTAAGCTCATCTCTAATCGTCGACTTCGCAACTCTGGAATCAGCCACTGCCAGTGGCATAGTCCGCCGGTCTAGAGTTGATGCGCACCTGGCCAAGTAGGACATGGTCGCAGTACCAGCAAAACTATAAAAGGTTCGCGACAAAGCCATGGACGATATCCCTCAATCAAGTCTACTCGTTCAGCACCCAATGTCTACACCAAAGCTCTTCCAACCCATCCAAATCGGAAATATCCAGCTCGCTCATCGGGTCGTGTTTGCGCCTGCCGGCAGATTCCGCGCCGACGACAACCACACACCTTTGCCGCACGTCGCAGAGTACTACGAGCAGCGCTCCAGCACACCTGGAAGTCTCATCATCGCAGAGGGAACTCTCATCGCGGAACGTGCTGGCGCTGCTAGAAGCGCAGCTGGAATCTGGTCTAACGACCAGATAGCCGCCTGGAAAAAGGTTCGTGTTCCGTCGCAGCGTCAATAATTGCCATTTATTCATTTCCCATTACGAAGATCACGGATAAAGTGCACGTGAAGGGATCTTTCATGTACCTCCAGCTGTGGGTGCTGGGCCGAGCCGTCTACTACTATTCAGATCCTGCAGAGGCAAACATCCCCTACGTCTCCGCGTCTGACATTCCGCTCACCGGAGGAGCGACGCCCCGCCCTCTCACCGTGGACGAGCTCGAGGAGTTCACCCAGCTGTATGCACAAGCTGCGTCGAACGCCGTCCAAAAAGCAGGGTTCGATGGCGTCGAGATCCATGCGGCATATGGCTACTTGCTCGACCAGTTCCTGCACGATGGAAGCAACACCCGCACCGACGCTTATGGTGGTTCCATCGAGAATCGCGCTAGGTTCCCCCTCGAAGTGGTGGACGCCGTCGTCAAAGCTGTTGGACAGAAGAAGACTGCGTTCCGAGTCAGCCCGTGGGGAACTGTTCTGGGTACGAGTTCCATTTTCTTTCCATCACGTATTGCTGAACTGGCCCCCAGACATGCATTTCGCTAGTGGCGACCCGAGGCCTACCTACACCTACCTTGTTACCCAACTCCGCAGTCGCTTCCCGGATCTCGCGTACCTTCATGTCGTCGAGCCTCGGGTGGACGGCGCCACAACCCTGTCGGCGGTGAAAGAGGGCCATTCGAATGATTTCCTGCGAGAAATCTGGGGAGAGAAGGCCCTCATCAGTGCCGGAGGCTATACCCGCGCGACCGCCATCGCTGTCGCTGAGGACAAAGGTGATTTGGTCGCGTTCGCCCGACCCTATATTGCCAACGTGAGTGTCTAGTCTTGAAAGAAGTGCGCGGCCAAATAACACCCAATTGAAGCCCGACCTTCCGTATCGCCTTATTCAGGACATCCCGCTCGCAGTCGGAGACCGCGCGCTGTATTATGCGCCCGGGAGCGTCGACCCTAAAGGATATACAGACTACCCTTTTGCCTATCCTGCTGTCAAAGCTCAAGCGTAGATTCCTGTAGTATTCTCCTCGTTGACAGATTTGTGTCGTAGATTGTGGTACTCAGGTCATTATAGAATTCAGTCAAAATATGTGCAGTGTTCAAATCAACGGAGAAAAAACTTCCAGAAAGGAATTACTCGTTCATCTTCGAATCGTCGATCGTCCAGGCCTGCGTCCGGCGAATACCGGTACGCGAGTCGTCCCGGGTTTCGCCGGCCCGGCGCCCCTATTTCTCAACTTCATCTCTCGTCTCTTCACTTTATTCCACAGCGTCTCTGGGACTTTACAGTGCAATGCCGTCGGTGCTCTCTCCACATACTGTCCATCTGGTCGACAATGTCGAGGATACCATGGAAAGAATGTGAGTGCCTTTTTTTTGTCAAGTTGTTCTTAATTGCTCTCCAGCTACTTATTCCTCCGATTGCATCCAGGTGAATACGGAAGTCGGGTAGGCTGGCTCTCTACCTCATATATTATACAGTGTATTAATGACGGGCTGGCAGGTTTCTAGAAAGCCTGAGGCAGGCGCTCCCTGTAGGTGCAATCTCGTCTCTTATCTTAGTATTCTGTTTCACTTTGAACTTAAACATTCTGACGAGTACACGGCCGATGACATCCTCGTTTATCTGCGTTACATCGACGGAACGGATATCTCCACTCTGCTCGATGGGCTCGAGCATCGATGTCTACGATTCGCCGTGTTACCCGCTCTCTTTCAGCGTACAGCCCCATCCCGAATCTTATATGACTGGGAAGTCCGACTTGAAGCCCCTGCATCCTCCCCCATCTAGCGCTCATCACCGGTCCACCCCAACGCGCGCACGAAGTGCCCTTTTCGCTCCTCTTCCTTCCCACTGGCATATGGGAATGGACAAAGGCATGTCACCGTCGATGAGTTGGAACAGATTGGCTTCTTCGCTTCTCCCTCTTCGCATCTCTCAAAATTTTGAACCTTCAAGTTCTGTAGTACTGCCAATACATTTTGTTTTGGTTCGGTTTTTACTAGGATACACCTACCCATGCGCAGGCGGCGACACGTCAAAAGAACCTGACGGAAAGTGTATCGCACGCAACCGCCCCGACTGCCCGACACTCGTCCTCGAGGTCGGTGACTCGCAGTCTCTAACCGGCCTCAAACTTGCCCGCGATTGCTGGTTCACTTTCTCGGTGGTTCAACCTGTGCATCGGGTATGTGTTCTGCTTTTAAATTATATACTGTATTTGAAGAGCCAGCGCGTTCTGTCACGTGCGTGAGGCGGCGCGACCATAGTACGCTGGGGCTGCAAGCGCATGAGTATCGGTGGCAGGGGATGGAGAGGGAGAGGGGAGGAGGCCAAGAAGCGGAGGAGGAGGAAGAGGTGGAGAAGGAGAAGAAGGTCATGATCATCCAGTCCCCAGCCCTGCTTATGATCCTATCCTCTTCCGTTCCCAACCCAGAGGACATCAAGAACCTCCCGGAATCTGGTCAGCGTATGCAGGGCAACGTTTGGAAATACGGCCTTCAGCATACTATGAACGTCCTATCACTAATTCCAGCTCACGCAAAGCCGGAACGAGGGGTGTCGATGTGCGAAGACTCTCGTCTTCCATCAGCGCACGTTCACCGCCACAGCTCAGCCCTTGCGGCAACCACCGCCCACAACCACCGTCCGTGTTCTTCTCCCGCATCATGGCGCCTGGCCTGTATCCGGCGCAGGTGGAAGGCATACGACGCCTTCAGGAAATAAGAATGCTGGGTTTCTCGTGCGCCATATGCAGAGACGCCGTACAGCCACGTGCAATTTTCCGCGATATTGGCTGCCCATGGCCTCTGAACCTCCCCTGCCATGTGTTCCTTTCTCCGTCTGGCATGACCTTCGCCGTGCCTGGGGCGGTGGGTGGGCGCTTCGTAAAACTGTGTTTGCAGGGTTTCGAGCTGGGGTACAACGGCAAGGAAGCCCGGGTAGCAGGCGACGGGTGGCCCAGGGCCACCGGAAGTGACTTGCTCTCATAATCGGCCTAGGTATAGGGGTAGGAGGGAATGCATGGTCCGCATTGTGTGGGTGAATGACGGCGTGTGGTGCACATCCAGGATGCACCCCCGCGGACGACCCGTCCCACGGCATCGCAGGCACGGTATATGTGGCAATAGACCTCGCCACCAGTATATGTGGCGTTGGCCATGTCTTCAATCAAGCACCGGTGGGCCCTCGTCACCACCAGCAGAAATGTCGAGGACTCCAGTGCCCTGCAATCCGGAGAATTTTTCGAGGACAAACACATGGAAGGCGACGTAGTCCTCTTGATCGAGGGGGCGATCTGGGCAATACACCCGCCGCAGATAAGGCAGTTTGTCACGATAGGCGCAGGTATCGTCGAACAAGGGGAGAGGCCCGGCGCGGTCGGCCCCCCAATCCTCTTTGCCAGGAACATCGTAACACGTGAGGCAGAGGACCTCGATGATGGGGACCGTTGTGGGCAAGGCCGCGACGACGGGGTACAGGTGTGGAGGCAGGCCTGGGCCACTGAAGCCGAGAAAAATTCTCAGTTCGAGCACCCGCAGAACCGGAAGACAGGGAAGGTCGAGAGGAAGTTCAAACACTTAAAATGCGCGTTAGGGAATGGCGGTCCGACGAAAGACAGAAGCAGACCTCCGCATCGGAGCTCTAGATGGCGTAGGGTGCTGGCCGTAGCAGCGATGATTCGTAGAGATTCAGTGTGTATCACTTGATGCATTCCAAGCATCAACCGCCTGTTTTTGTCCAGATATCCAGGTCTGGGGATGTTCGGGAGAATTAAATCGACGATCGATTTCACGTCGGGATATTGAGTCCGCAGAGAGATTTCCTCTGTCCGTAGAGTGGCGGGAAGGTTGGGAATGTGTGATTCGCTGGGTTCAACGGTGATACTGTGGAGCCCGAGCCTCCGTAGTGAAGACAGCGCAAGGACGATGAAAGAAGATGGTATATCGAATATTTCTTCCACATCCAGCGAACGAAGGTTGGAGGAGGTCATTAATTCCTCAATCGCGGATTGCAGGGGCAGTGTCGTATCATTCCATCGAATAGGTCCGAACCAGCCCTTGATACTCAAACACTCGAGGTGGGGGAATGAGGGAAGGATGGATGCAAGCACGCCGTTTTGCGAAGAGAGAACTTCTTCGTCCTCGAGCTGGACCTTCAACTCACGCACATAGCCCGTAACATGGGGTGCAGAAGAGAAGAGGGCTTGAGCCTTGGGGAGATCTCCGTCTGGAAACCAAATGACCAATGAGCGAAATATTGATCGCTGGCTCGGTGCCACGAGAGATGAGGAAACGAGGGCGCATGCACGAAGGCTCTCTGGGTCCAAGGCAGTAAAGATCAACTCGAGGAGTTCCTGGGGTAAATCAGAGAGCATCGGGCTCAGCCAGGCCCAACTTGAAACCTCAACGGTGGGTGGTCGCAAGTGAAGAACTTGGAGAGAATTGGCATCTCGACAACGGTGATCATACTGTATCCGGTCCACCGGAAATCCCGATATCTGTCTTTGTCCTTCTCTTCTTTGTACCTTCGACCTATCATCGAGTCTTTTACTCCTGCTCACCGCATTGGCTCTTCCAGATTGAAGCACTGAGGTACTCCGAGTTCCAGAGGCAAGTCAGAGGTGTTTCAAAGTTTTATTCGCAACGCCGCAAACACTCGCCGCTTCAACTGGCTCGTCTTTGATGTCGCGTCGCCGAGTCGCATACTACTACGACCGTATGGGTTACGGTGTTATTATATCTACTGGCTATCTTCTCAACCTACAAGCTAGCCGATGTCGGGGCCTATACTTTTGGGTACAACCAATACCTCAAACCCCACCGCGTCAAAATGGCACACGACCTCATCTCCGCATATGGGATGCTCGATAAGATGCACGTATTGGTATATGTCTTCTCCTTTTTCGCCAAAAACGCTCACATGGGTTCAGAGGCCAGCACGGACGTCTGCAGAAACCATGACCTCGTTCCATACAGATGAATATGTGCAGTTTCTCAGTAAAGTCACTCCAGAGACGGCCGCAAAGTTGAGCTTCAACGGAACTCGATGTGCGAACCCCTTTCTTTGTCAGAGAGGTTTAATTAATTCACTCGCTAGTCTTGGTTGGAGACGACAACCCGCCTTTTGAGGGTGTCTTTGAATTCAGCTCTATATCGGCTGGTGGATCCATCTGTACGTCTATTAAAACCCGGCGACTCCTTTTTTTTCAGTGTCACAAGCTGCCGCGCAGAGAGTAAATTCCGGCGCCGCCGACATCGCTATTAATTGGGCCGGCGGGCTGCACCATGCAAAGAAGAGCGAGGCCTCGGGATTCTGCTACATAAATGACATCGTCCTCTGCATTCTGGAGCTGCTGCGAGACGTTCCCCGCGTGCTCTACATCGACATTGACTGCCATCACGGCGATGGCGTCGAAGAAGCGTTCTACACCACCGACCGCGTCATGACGTGCAGCTTCCACAAGTACGGTGCCTACTTCCCCGGCACGGGCACGCAGGAGGACAAGGGCCGCGGCAAGGGCAAGGGCTACGCCGTGAACGTCCCGCTCAAGGACGGCATCACGGATGAGGCGTACCAAAGCGTGTTCGAGCCCGTGATCGCCAAGATCCTGGAGGTGTACCGCCCGTCGGCGGTCGTGCTGCAGTGCGGCGCCGACTCGCTTGCGGGTGACAAGCTCGGGTGCTTCAACCTCACCATGCAGGGTCACGCGCACTGTGTCCAGTTTTTGCGGCGGCAGAATGTCCCGCTCGTGTTACTTGGCGGGGGCGGGTATACCGTGAAGAATGTCGCAAGGGCGTGGACGTACGAGACGGCGTGTGCGCTGGGGATTGAAGATACAATTGATCCTCTCCTGCCGTACAACGAGTATTTCGATTGGTTTGGGCCGAGGTTCCGGCTTGAGGTTGTGTCCAGTAATATGGATGACCTCAATGTTCAAGATGGATCGCTCGACGCCGTTAGGTAATTTTTGTCTGCCACCTGTTATATATCGTTTGATCTGGAAATATTTTTTTAGATTGCAGGCGTTGAAACAACTATCAGAGTTGAATCCTGCGCCATCTGTCGGCTTGCAAGAAACTCCCAGAGAAACTTTGGATAGACACCTGCGGCGCGGCCGGGATTGCGGAGAGGCTCGGGATGACCTGGACGTGCGACTCGCGCGTAAGTAGACTTCCTGCCCAGAAACTGCACGGCATATTCTGATCTTGAAATCTTGGCGTAGAACATGTCCAATATGTCAACAGATTGCACGACTCAGAAGATGATGAATCGGACATCGAATCCTCCGACAGCGAAGGAGAGGCAAGTTCAACATGGCGTCGGCCGCAAGCCAAGAAACGTGTTATGAGTATCATCACGAACCAGTATCTGGACAGCTCGACCGGTACGGTCCCTTCTGCGAGGCGGCAATTCTTCCACAGCGGTATGGATTTAGACGAATTTTTCCGGTTGGAAATGGACAAGCGAGAGGAGGTATTGAGGTTTGCTTCGCAGGATCAGATGCTACATGTGTAGAGTTGTATGACTATGAGTTGTGTATTATACGCTCAATCCTTTGCCCGGAATCTATGCCGGCCTTCCTTCTCCCTTCACTGACCCACTTGAGGTCGTCAACCAGTCACCGGTGGCCACTCAGCACTGAGCAGTGAGCCCGCGAGCTTGGCAGTAATTCAATTCGGCAAAAGCAATGCTAAGACGGGGCATCGAATTGGGGTACTCAAGCGAAACAAGTCGCGAAAAACGGCGGAAAGAGAGATTCGGTGACTTCCAGTCGGGCCGCCATCAGCCGAGTTGCCGACTTCTCTTAGTTCTCCACCGCCTCGACGGTCAACAGTTAAGCGAGCGACATGCTCTCTCATCTACCACAGGAGCTCATCGAGCTGATATTTTCTGACCTGGACGTGAAGAGTTTTCTTGCATGCGCCCTCCTTTCCTCATCACTGGTCGCACCGAGCCAACGATTGATATTTCGCAAGCTGGTCATTCGGATTCCCTATCCAGATTCTCCAGACTCTGAGACCGAGGCCTCGTTTGCGGCGGCCTCTCATATTCCACGCTATGTGCGTGATTTGAAGATCCACCTAGACTCAGAAGCGGAATCTTTCGCTTTGCAAAACGGTCTGCTCGCGTCTATTCTCCCCTCATTCCACCACCTCCAGGGTTTGAGTATCAAGGGCAGGCTTGGATGGAATGATATGACGCTACCCCTCCAGTCCGGGATTCACAATTTAATGACTTCCACCAACCTTCGTTCGTTGAAATTGAACAGCCGCCAAACTTCTACCTCGCCGTCGCGGCCTTGCCCACAGCAGTCCCCGCTATCGAGGTTCTCCGTCTCACGTTTAACGCTATTTCCCCTCGCTTAAATAGTTTGGCGAACGACGACGCCGGTCCTCTTCCCTGGTTCAACGATGCCGCATACCGCGAAAAACTTCCGTGTCTGCGGCGAGTGCATTGCCGCAGGTGGCCGAACTACACTCCTCGGGGGTGCGTCGACTTCAGCACCTACATCCATAGCAAATTCCTTGGATTGTGTGGCACTGGAGTCTTCAAGGTTTCTGTTCATGGTGATGGGGGAACAAGTGACTTCTGATCCGCATGCGATGCGACCGCACTGTGCGCACGTCTCATTGTTTGAACCTGGATAGTTTCAAACTAAACTCTTAAACAGTAGAAGATGGCGATTACTGGCAACATGATTTTCTGGGAGCTCCGAGTGGTAGTATCATCGGTGCCCACCAGAATTCCGTCTCCGAGTCGAAAAATCCATCGAACCGGTAGGGTGGTAGCACTTTCATATGCGAGTTGGATTCACCGACATTTTACTGAACAACCCCATTCCATTTCAATTATTTCTTCAACGTATTCCTACAAAACATCTCGTCGACATATCGTACATCATATCGTACATCTTGTTTACTTTCTTTCGAAACACGGCATTTACAATTCAGATGTGCACTTCCTTCGCTGGCTGGGCAATCCTCCCCGCGGCTCCGAACCCCTTTCCATTATTCTTCGGAATTCTCGTCGGGCGCGTCATTTCCGCTTTGCGCTGGGCGAGCTCCATGAGTTTCCGTTCGTTCTCGTGCTTCTTGTCCTTCCGCGGGGCCTCATCCTCGTTATGCGGAGGGGGTACATGGGCAACCTCGTCCCCTGCGACGGTAGGAGGAGCAGGACGGGGATAATCGAGTGCTTCCGCCGCACGTGGTGGAGCCGCTGGAGCTGGTTCGCTAAGCCAATGGTGAGCGTGGGAGCGAGAGCAGGGGGTCTTCCGACGGTAGGACGTACGGCGCAGGATGGGGTCGGTGTCTAACGGTCGAGATAGAGTGGCGACGACCGCCGACTTTGACTTCCTAGCAGTTAGCGTTGTTCCAAGTTACACATCTGCGGGGTGTCACTCACTGGCAGGAGGATGGTTGGCGAAGAAATTGGCTACGTCGGTCATTATAGGTGTATGTGGGCGGAGGCTGGGGCGCGGGTATTGTGAGGCTAATGTCCGCTGCCGCACTATATAAATACAGATGCACCACGTGCTGGCCTAAGCCGAGCGGAGCATCTGACTCTGATTGAAGTAAGAGATCAGGTCATGGCCCCACAATTTCTTTTGGTACGCGGACCAGCTCAAAACGGTAAGAGCTCATGAAGAAAGGTTACCTTTGGCAAGGGCCTCCAAGCTCAAAATTCGGGCTGGAATTAGGAGTTTTTATTGGCAGCACAAAAAACAATCGGCATAGACGACGGTTCGTATTTCATCCTGGAACGTCGAGAACGAGACCAGAACGGCTTGTTTGTGATGAACTAGGCCCGACGCGACGCGACGCGACTTGATGGTCTCGATCACGTGATGCGTCCCGTCATCTAGCCTCCTTCCTCTTCCCACCTCCTTCTCCCAGTCTTCTTGCACCCTTTTGCTCTATTTTTCTCGGTTCTGGTACCACTGGCTGCTTAACGGAGGTGCTCATCATCCGTTTGCACAAAGCGAAGAGAATTTCTTACGATAACCGCACGGCCAGTTGCTTGTTTCGACGAAGATAGTCGTCTGGAGAGCGTCTTGAGAGCTTCAGTAATGGACCAGACGCGCAAATCGCGAGGTCGAGAAAAGCCTGCGGATGCACCCGGATCGAGTGTGGACTCGGGTGTCTCCACACACCACGCGCACGGTCTCCCGCCTAAACCACGACGCGAGAAGCGGAAACGCTCGCCAGCACCAGTTGCGCCGGAGGACCAACACGTCCTCACCCCGTGGCTTGCGTCGATGTCGCAGAGCACGCCACCTGTGACCACGGACCAAAGGTAAGGTTCACTTTCGCGCGTTTTTGGACGGATTGGTGAACGCGCGACTGCAGGTTGCACCAAGAAATAGCTGCCTATGTGGCTTACGTGCAGTCGACTCCTCAGGAGACAACTGCGCGCCAGACACTGCTCGAGGTCATACAGAAGACGCTTCGGCGTCGGTTTCCAGACGGAGAGGTGAAGATGTTTGGAAGCCAAGCCACGGGCTTGTGTCTCCCCACCGGGTAAGCTCGCTTCAAAATTTGTTCGCAAGATCCCGACTTACGAACACGGTGAATAGGGACATGGACCTTGTTGTAATGACACGAGAGGAGGTACCGGCGGCGGACAAGAAACGGGCACTGTTCCAGGTGTCCACGATCCTTAAAGCGGCGCGTCTCACATGGGACGTGCAGGTTAACTTCAGGGCCAGGGTGCCGATTCTAACGTTCAAGAGCCTCCCTGAATACGGTAGGCAGTGCCGCTTCCACATTTGGTAGATGTAATTGACCCTGGCAGGCTCATTCAATGTCGACATTGGGATCAATAACACCGATGGCCCGCAGGCGATTGCGGTGGTGAACGAGTATCTGTCGAAGATGCCCGCGCTTCGACCCCTCATCCTCACAGTTAAGGCCTTCCTGTCGCAGAGGAACCTCAACAGCGCTGCCCACAGCGGGCTTGGAAGCTACGCTGTCATATGCATGTGCATCAGCTTCCTGCAGGTGGGGCGAGCGTTTTCTTCGCCCAGATCTTGGCTGACTTTCCGTAGCTCAATCCTAGCAAACGTCCGCCGGACTATATTGACAAGCCGATGGAGACGGAGTCTCTCGGCGCACTGCTAGCCGACTTCATGTTTTATTACGGTATAGAATTTCCCTATACTACTTCGTATATATCTCCGTCCGAGGGCAAGCTCCTTCCCAAGGAGTCGGCGAAGTGGATAACGAACAAGGTCCCCGATGGATTGGCCATCCAGTGCCTTATCAATCCAGGTTAGTGTGCCTCCTTCCAACGCAGAATATTCGACTGAGACGCGGCAGAGAATGATGTGGGTAAATCTGCGGGTCGACTGGAAGCTATCCGGAACGCGTTCAAGGCGGGATACGCGACCATATTGCAACTATCTCTCACGAATGCCAGCTTGCTGGGACCGCTGGTGTCTCTCTCAATCGGTATGCGGAGTAAACTTTCCAGTTCCTCGCCCTTTCTGATTTCGTGTCAGACCCTCGACCACCGCGCGCACATCCAGCACATCATTGACTCAGGCGAGTTCCAAGCGGCTGTAGCGCCCCCGCCCCGCTATCCCAAGCATAAGCCGATGCACAAGGCCGCCCCGCACTTCACGCGCGCGCCCCCGCTGCACCTCCCGCCGCGGCCGTCGTCCTCGTTGCAGCCCGCCCCGCCCCCGGAACACGTCCCGTACGAGATGGCGTTCGGCGCGGGCTCCGCGATGGGACGCAGCACGTACAGCCCGCACAGCGGCCGGCCCATCAACCGCAAGGGCTCGGGCTTCGCGTCGGGGATGCGGTCCGCGGTCGAGCCTGCGTATATGCCCGACCCGTGACCCGTGTCGCACCCGCAGTTCGACTCGGAGTGGCCGCCGCGCGGGGGCGGGTCGAAGACGACGAGGCGGTCGAGGCCGCAGAAAAGGCAGAGAATGGATGGGGGTGGGGGTGAGGGTTGATTGTAGATTGCTTCTGTGACTGTTTCTCTACTCTAGACTTTCTCTCTTGCACGCATACATGTGGCATATTCAAAGCATTGTACTACAACATCAATTACAATAACGCTTATCTGTACTAGTTCGTTCTGTATCTCCTATACTTAGTTGTACTTTCCCGCCTCGAATCGATTTCGTCTTCAGATTCAGAAGGACTAGCGCCGGCGCCCGGGGATAGTTATTTAATTATTTAATTTACGTTTTGCTACCTCACGTAAGTCAGCTGCATAGCTCTGCGTACGATAAGTTCCCACGGCCATCCCTTCAAATTCTGCACCATGTCGACCGACCTTCAATGGCTCCTTGTCCGTGTACGTCGACCACCGAGGCTTTCTTCTATTCATTTGCTCACCTCCGTCTTCGTAGAAAAACAACTCCTTCATTGTGAAGCGGGGCGCGGACGTCGGACAGGTCTTTTCCAAGGAGAATGTGCGCACTTTCGCGGGACTTGCGCGGGTTCTTGCTCACGGATCGATCCTAGGGTAACCTCCGCAACCTCCACTCGCACAAATACTCTGGATTAGCCAACTCCAAGGTATGGCCAATTTTCCGAGGCCAGAATGCGATGAATTGACAAGGCGTCCAGACCGTCCACATCACCGACTCGGGCAACGGCATCCAAATCATTTCTCGCAAGCAAAAGGCGGCCCCGGGCGCCGTTTCGCGCGCAACCTCGACCGGGGCCATCCGCACGCGGACAGGCTCCCGCCGCGCACTCGGTATCGCCGCATCCGTTACCTCCAAGAAGGCCGGCAGACCCGACCTCCGCACCGTCAGTCTGGCTCTATCCTTCTTCTCTTCACCCTCTTCTTTCTGGTTATTTTCTCGTCTCGGAAACGCACTCTCGTTAGAACCCACTGGACATCTGAATGAAAGTTGGGCGTGGACATGTTTGCAATATAAACCCCATCCACTGGGGCCGATCAAACCCCAGTGGATACCGCGCCATGTCGCTATCGGGCCCCGTTCGTTGCTCAACGCGGAGGATCCGACTCTTTGGAGCTCACATTTCGAGCCATTTTTTTTGGTTTTATTTCCTCCTTCATCTGCTTTTTTCTTGTTTCCTCACGTTCGTACGCTAACCCTGCCCTGGTTAATAGGCTGCCCTCGCCCGCGTTTCGGCCCTCCTTGCCGCCCAGAAGGAGCCCAAAGAGCAGCCGGCGAAGAAATCGCGGTCGAAGAAAACGAAAACTGCCCCCACTGCACGGAAGTCCAAGGGCGCCGCAGCGGACGACGATGACCTCCCGGATCTCGTATAGAGATGTAGTCGTTACCTTTCGTATGGCATATGTTTTCATGTATCGTTCCTCGACTATGCAGATGCAGATATGCCAGGATGCTGAAATGATTTTACCGCCGTGATCCTCACTGTCGAAACCAATATCTTTTCGCTCTGACATCTGAAAAGATCAATATGTCATGATTCTGCGCCCCGCCCGCCCGTCCTTGGCTGGGGATTCAAATTCCCCGAAACATGTGGCGCCGGTGAGGACTTGTTCTTCGGCCCCGGCGTTCCTTGAATCCCATTTAGGCTTGATGATTCCTGGAAAGGTTTTCACCTGTACATACGACATTCCAAACGTTGCATACATCAAACGAGACAGTTTTTTTGACTTGAAGTAAGTATGCTTTCTGAACGTTTGGAACGTCATACTAGTACGCGC
Organism: Mycena albidolilacea; assembly: GCA_029282495.1. NCBI lineage: Eukaryota > Fungi > Basidiomycota > Agaricomycetes > Agaricales > Mycenaceae > Mycena > Mycena albidolilacea. Next base: position 772,847 of record JARIHO010000005.1, on the reverse strand, counting down.
AAGGTTCGCGTACGGGTACCTTTTGTCAATGCCTCAAACTAATTAAACACGGTAGCTATTCTCTTTCCTACCACAAGATATAAACCGCGGCGGTCCCCAAGGTACTCTATAGTACCTACATATACGACCTCTATGTGCTAAATACATTCTGACACGCATACCTCTCACACGCGTACGCGCGGAACCGGAACTATCGGGTTCGCTTCACCATCAATATCCACCCCTAAATGTCGTTGCATTGCAAAGGTGCCGGCGCCACGATCACCGCCGTCCGCGCTGGCAATCCCATCTCCCAAGACAGAAATCATTGCAAATGTTCGGCGCCACGAACATCATAAATATCCAGACCTGTCCCCAAGACTGGAGGTTTCGCTTGCTTTTGACGACCCTCCGTCATGTCTACACCGGATATCCCAACAACAATGGGCGCGCTGCTCATCGGCGGTTTCTTCGCCTCCATGTCAGTCGACTCATTCCCCTGCGCGACTCGAAGTTCTCATCACTGCTTAGGCTCTCTGGGGCTGTTAATATTCAGACGCTGCTTTACTTTAGGGCGTACGCAAGTGATCCGATTGAATTTAAACTCCTCGTAAGTTGCTGGATCCATCTTCGGGACCTCTGAAATGACAGACCATTTGCCTTCTCGTACTCAGGTTTTCGCTGTTTGGTAAGCTTCTACTTACTGCATCTCGAGACGCGTCCTCACGCGTCTTTCTACGCAGGGGGTTGGACACTCTTCACACCACGTTCATTTGGGCAGGGATGTGGGACTATTTGATTGCGTCCTACGGAGACACTTCGAAGATAAATTACATCCCGTGGTATGTGGTTGTTCTGGCTCTTCCCCCTCCCATCTAAATCCCATTTCAGGAGCATATCGGTCAGCTCCAGCACACTTCATCCTCAACTTCTATCCTGACATGAAACAACGCAGCTGACTGTCGTTCTGACGGTGAGTAGGCCGCACTTCGTGGATGAACGCGTTTGACCATGCAGGACTAGGCGCTTGTCACATTTCTCGTACATTGGTATGGTCGGAACCTGCTCAAACGCCTTCGTTAAATCTTTCCCGTAGCTTCTTCGCGCACCGCATATGGCGACTCAGCAAGAGGAATTGGCTCATGGTCTCGCCTGTGGTGCGCAGATACACATCCGACAGTGAAAGTTTCCTCACCCGACTCAACTATCAAACAGATTATTCTTGCGTTCCTTCGTCTCTGTAGGTCAAAATATCTGTTCAATTTTCATTCTGACCGTGGCCACCGTTATTCGTAGGCTCAGCATCTGGTGAGTTTCTTTAGAGTGCATCTTTTCTTCGACTGACGCATTCCACAGGAACTACATACCAAATGTAGGTCTGCGTTTCCTCCTCCCGAGCGCGCATAACGGCGGTCATCAGGTTCCACTACAAGGCCTTCGACCTATTCAAGCTGCACGCCCTGGTCAGTCAAAGTGTCAATGATCGTCCCATAAGTGTCTAATGTTGTCCCCCTCAAGTGGATCTTCACCCTCGGCTTGTCAATTTCATCCGCAGTGGACATCATAATCACCGGGCTACTGTTCTACCTGTTCCGGGATACCAGGCCGGAAACTGGCCAGTACGCCTGGCCCCAAACCTTCGCAAGACACCGCTGACCTTTGATCGCTACAGCCTGAAGGATGTGATCGATAGACTGACGCTCTATGCCTTCGAGACGGGTAGTCTCACATGGTGCGTCGACCCGTGGCCCTCAGAAACGCTATCTAACTGCGCTCTCCAGCGTTGGCACCATTATCTCTATGATCTGTGTACGGATCCCTTGTATTTATTTCGTGTGCTGCTGCGCTCATACCCCACCTCCAGTGGATTGCCATGTCGCAGAACCTCATTTTCCTCGGCCTGCACTTCTTCATAGGAAAATGTGAGGTCTCTTCCTCGTTCCACGTGTTATTTGCTCATACTTTCCAGTATACGCAAACTCCCTCCTTGTAACGTACGGCCGCGCTGTGTAGGCCTCCCATCCGCTTAATCCAGCTCGCAGGCTAAATACACGGCAAAACGTCCGCCGGGCCCGCCTGACCTCTTCGGGCGAGCGTGGTCCAGTCTTGTACCTCGAGACGCACCCACGGGCCGGAAAGATACCCTACACACCTTCATTTGTACCTTCGACACCCGGACGAGAGTCCCTCATGAACAACGGTTGTTCTGAGCCATCGGCGAAGGTACATATACCTCCCTCCAATATTCCCAGCCCTAATATTCTCTCAAGGAGCTCCAGGTTAACGTGGAGACGATTACAAGCGTACAGTACGACACAACATAAAAAGGCAGGCGCTGCACTGAAGTAGCAATTGCCGGTCGAATGGACTAGTGTAATTTAATGACGTATATATAGTAGAATAGTAGCTCTCCTTCACGTGGGGTATTCGGTACAATATTTGAAATGGAAGTCTTCGATATTAGCGGATTAATAGATTTTGCAGTTTTCAATCGGTTGTGGACCTTTGACGTTTGAATTTGTGTACATATCGTCGAAGATCTGAAAGTTTGATTACACATTTTGACCGCTGGCAGAGGCGCTGCTTGACGTTTGCACAAGTCTTGAAGTATTTGAGTCTCTTGTCTTGTTGAATCATGGTAGGTGTTGTCTTGCGGCCCTGGAGCTGGCGAAACAGGGTCAATCCAGGGTCAGAGCGTCCAATCATGTCAAATGGTAATACGGCTAATCCACAGCAAAATCCAAGAAAAACATACAAAACCGACAGCACCAAACTCATCCTTGATCCCCCATGTGTTTGAATAGTCTCCGTGCCGACCCCCCCATGTTTTTTGCGTCATCGATGACCGCGACCTTATTGAACGGTCCCCGCTTCAACTCTGCTCTCCGTTTAATTTCGCAAATGTCCTGAAAGGCCATCGAGAAGCCAAACTTATGACCAAGCGCAAATGCCCAGCTCGCTTTGATTTCATCGATATTTCCCACCAGATGGAGAAATTTGAGGTCCGCGACGGGTCGTCGGAAGTCGTGCATGAGAGGGAGCATGCAATTATCGGTCTCCTTCGCCGGCCCCTTCTTGCGAGTTTTGTTGGACTCCCACGGAGCCTTTGGCTCGTTCCTCGATTTCGCAAGCTGGCGATTCAAGTTCTCGTACTTTGCACGCAGCTCGATAACGTGAGATCTGAGAGCTTCCAGGTCTGCAGCGATAGCTTTGGCAAAGGGAGTGTCTCCGACAGCCGCGACCGTGGCGCTATGGTAGGGCTCCCCGATATCCAAGTCTGGTGGATTCTCGTCCGTGAGATGTGTGGCCACACTCTTCTCGAATTTCGCCTGAAGCTGGTCCCTGGTTACCGTTCCGGCCGCGAGAAGGGCGTCCAGCACAAACGGCCCCAGTTTCGACGAGCGCTTCCTTGGAAGACCGTTTACTGGGTCGAAGCACATTGCGCGCGGTATACGTCCCACAACACGCTGATCAGCTTCGTCGACTTTCTTCTTCAGACGGAGACCGGTCTTGCTCGCGTCAAGTAAAGTCGTGGTCCTGCATTCCGTTAGGAATACAACAGGCTGGCGGACGAAGGATAGCATACATGTGAGCTATCCGCCGCGTCCTTGGATCGTCCAATCCCCACTCATATGTCGCAGCATCGTGGTACAAAGAATATACACCGATTTTGTCGTCCCTGAGCCCAAGCAACACTTCCTCCTGGAAGGCTTGCTGAGCTGCGGCAACTCCCATCGTCTCGAGCTTTTTGCCAAAGTCGATCACAGTTTGCACCTGTCGCTCGAAGTTGGTGGGTAGAAAGTCGGTTGATAGAGGGACAACCGGTTGGTTCTGAAATGGATTGACGATGGTCGGGTCTCGAATGATGATGGCTTCATCTAGGAGAGAGTCAGTAAATGCAAGGTTAATTCAAGCGAAGAGGCCTACCGCCATCGGTATCTGTCAATACCCAAGTCAGTTATCGGCCACGAATTAGAAGTAGGAGAACGTACCCCCACCCGCCAAAAGAGACGCCAAGCTCCTAGATCCATGGATAGGGATGACCAACACGTCGACATACTGGGCCAGGGCAGGAATATCGACCGCGGTGACCTATGGAAGATGAACAGGATCAATACGTACCAACATCTGACCAAACCTTTTGCATATCGGAGGATTCTCGCATCGGATATCTACATGGGCTGTCATATCACGACAGCAACCATATACAATAACGCTCACCTCCCCACCTACAGGAAGGATGAGAAAAAAACGACGTGGCTTTCCAGATAAAACGCACCACAACTTGCTCTTTGAGCGGTCCGTCAGGATCTCTGGAGGACTTGTAGAAGATCTGTCCCTCCTTGAGTTCTCCGCTCGGATCTACCGACAACGTCAGTAGCGACACGAGCCAAGCAGACAGGTTACTTACCAGGAATAATGTACGCCTCCAAAGACGTAACCAACGGGATCCGGTATCTCGCCAAGAACGACTCCATCGTTGACTTGATCAAGTTGTGTATCTTGAACGAAAGGAATGGCAGATGCAGAGGATCAAACCCCGCCTGGAGGAGGTCCATGGCCGCCTCTGGAACTGCCAGCGGCTCTGGAGGGGTGTGCGTGCTTTAGCACAGATACTGGTGAAGGGTTCCGACGCTCACCGCCGCTGTAAGAGTTTCGACCGGTGTGTGGAGGCTCCTGCGGGTCAACACTAATGTCATTGGAGTCGTCCGCCGTATCGTAGCCGCGCTTTTCGAAGCCTAAAGCACGGCTGGCACCCGCGGCCAGCCGTTGGAGTTTAGAACGGGTGACGCTAGAGACCTCGTTGATGGCATTCCACAGGTACGCTGTCGCGCTGGGTCGGCTCCAGTCCATCAGAGGGGTGATCAGATCTCGGAGACCCTGCTCTTGGAGAGTGCAGAAAACCTTCGCGGGCACTCCGTTGTTCGCGAGAATGACTATGGACTGCGCCGATAAGTGCACCGACGAAGATGGCTTCGATACCGCGAGGAGGTCGAAGATCCTATGCGCACGAAGCAGGCGGCTCAGAGTGATCTTCTTCTGGGAGTCTCTGATCCATATCCGTGGTTCCAGAGAATCATCGGTGGGATGTAACACCCACAAGCCTTGGAGAAGGTGTTATTGCAGAGGCCCATACCAGGAACGAGTACTGTACCTTTCGATCCTGCAATGCGTCCTGTGACCAGAGTAAGCCAACAAGTCGGTAAATTGAATAAATGCACGACGAACCTTGATAAGCAACGGGGAGACGCTCGTATTTCAGCTTTGCGCTAATTTTCGCAGCAGCCGCGCGATTGAGGAATCCGCAGCCGTCCGTCATAATGGTCTCTGTTGGCGGGCGCTGATCCTTGGACCATCCGTCGGCATCTCAACAACGATACTTGTCAGGGCGAGGAAACTTCTGAAGGACGGTGGTATCTCACACTGGTCATCGAAGAACACGATGTTCTCAGCGGTGAATTCCAAAACAGGAATAGACGTCGAGAGATACAGGTTCAGCCGAGTCAAATATTTCGCAAAAGGCTGCGGAGACATGAGTACCAGTGCACAGAGAAAAGAAACGACGCGCCTGCTTCTCGTTGAGAGCCATGGGGTTGTTTTTATGAATATACTCATCGTATGAAATCCGGTACCGATCGCCGCACCAGTCCTGAGCGGCGCGACCGTAGTTCTCGCTCGTCTCGATCAAATATACCTTGCTGCTTTTAGGCGGCAAAGCAATATACGTACGGCCGCACAAGATGAACTTGCGCCGGGCCCACTGCTTGACGAGGTCGCCGTTTTTGTTGTCCCGTAGCGCTATCACGCTGACGGAGCCAAGCTCACGAGCGAGATGATGGGACCGCGTCATCTGCAGCGGCTCCAGTCGGACGTTGAGCTCCTTGCCGTCAGCCGTGTGCAGCAGCCGGAGGGTGCACTGGACGTTTCCCCCGTAGTAGTCAGGTACGCCTTCGAACTCGCCCATGAGCCCGAGCCCACGAGACCGGTTTTCGACGGTCGCCTTGGCTTCCCGATCCAGTTCTTGCCTAGTAAGTATTATTCAGAAGGGACGGCAGGAATATACCGGACGTTAAATACCACAGAGACCGTTCATGATCAGTAGAAGCCCGGCGCGCAGTCCCAAGCATGATGCTTCGGACCGCCGGCGCAACAGACTCGTTGTTACCCTTGAGCTGATCGATCTTGAGGTCCACGTCGTCCCATGTCCAATCGCCCGATGTGACCCCTCGGACGAGCTCCCACTGAACACCCCGGGCAATCTGCAAGCCGTCTAACGAAGGTTGCACCTCCGCGGAATGGGAGACGACATAGGGCTCCAAGTGCAGACCGTGCTGACCGCCAAACAGGAACTTGAGCGTGAAGGTGTCTGCGGTCGAGCTCCTTGACAGCGGCTTAATCTCCGCTGGGATATCTGTGGCTGGCACCGGTAGACTCTTGGTGCGGGCAGCGGTACACTCGGAACGCCTCGGGACCTTTGCGGGCGGTAGTCCCATTCCAGAAGAATGGCGCTTGAGTCCAGTCCCGGAGGGCACAGTCGAATTTTCTGGAGAACTGTGAGGGTACTGTTACAGTACGAGGACATTAACACATACCTGAACACCTGGACAGCAATCCCGTCCCGGTCACCGATGGTTCGGACAAGTTACCTGAACGAGCGTGAGCGTAGCGTTGTCACGACGAGAAGGACATACAGGAGGAAGCAGAAGCCATTGTGACTCTTGGCGGGGCTATCGAGGGCTGCCATATCATTAGCGGGCTGATTCAAGGATAGCATCCACTACCGACCTTTGGTGGAGACCGTGAATGGGGCTGCTGTATTTGAAGGTGGTTGTTCAGCGGTCTGGAGACCTCTTCTGCGGTTTGCTTGGTCGTCGTAGGACCTAGGTCGGCAGCTGATCGTAATCCGAATATGGACCGGCAGAAAGAAATATTGAGCTCTACTCACCTGAGCCACCCACGCCCACAATATCAGCAAGGGAAGTTGCGGCCGAGTCTATGGCAGTCTCCGACCCAGAGGAACTCTGCGTCAACGTCAACGGGCCTGTGCGACGCGTCAATATATGAGATGCAGGCAAGATGTGATGAAACTCGCGATCCATTTGCGAAACCGCGTTCCAAAATTCGGGAGGGTAAGATTCGTCGAGCGCATGGTATGCCACTTGCGACATCGTCATCTGCGGTGGATAATCGAGTCAAATCCAAGCCAAGCAGAATAGGTATGGATATTGGATATAGACCGCGAACTGACCTCGATGTCACCCATGATAATATAGACGAAGTTCAGATATATAGTATATCTGACGACAGCGACGTTCGCTGCTCGGAGACCTCGATATATACGCAAACGACAATTCAGAGATATGGATTTGGGGGAGGATGGCTGTGACGTGACCGACCACGTGCGCGCGATTGGCTACGGTCACATCCGCGAAGGCGTGAAAAAAAAACGGAATGAAAATAAACAAGCAAGTAGGTACGGATAGGGACATTTGCATCGATCCAGTGGTCGAGGCAATAATGCTATAATCCAAAAAATGAAATTACCAGTGAGGCTCCTCCTGCAGCCTGCTCCAGTCGAGATTCGTCATCCGTAGCAAGCACGGCAGCTGCAGAGGCGACTCAGCAGCCGAAAGAGGTATATGAATGTGCACCCATCCAAGCTCAGAGGATTTTTCGACTTGGAGACAGAGTTCTGGTGATGTCTGGTAATGCAGTAACATTCTATGTACTGTTTGGGAGTTGAGTTAAAACCATCCAGAATAGAAATAAAACGAAACGGGCACCTTGGGGTTCCATTACATCTCAATCAGATGGCATTTAGCTCTCGTCGCTACCAGCAGAAATCACAAGAAGTCCAGTGCCCCACAACCCGGGAAGTTTTTCATAAACATGCACTGAAGTCGCTCAACGTTCGATGGTCGATGAGCTGATTTGGCCACCCGCGGCAATGCACACACCATAGACGCAGAAGCCCCCGACGATAGGTGCAAGTATCATCGAACAAGGGGAGAAGACCGGCGTAGCCGTGCGCCGAATCCTCATCGGGAAGGTGCCGTAAAACGTGAGGCAGAGGACCTCGATAGCGGGGAGTGTTGCGGGCAAGGCCTCGATGGCGGAGTGGAGGTTTCGCGGCAGGTGTGCGCTAAATGCAAGGTGAATATTCAGTCCAAACACCCACAGAACTGGAAGACATCGGAGGCCAAGAATTTGGAAGACTGGAAAGGCACTTCAAAAGATGAACGACGCGAGCAAAGACGAAAACCGACCTCAGCATCGACAGCGTCTGGTCAGCGCTCGTTATTCGAAGGCGGTGCAGTGTCCACCTCGCGGACGGCCCCCGTTCCACACCGTCGCAGGCACGGTAGAGGTGGCGATAGACTTCGGAACCAGCATACGTGGCACCGACCATACATAAGCCATGCCATCAAGTCCCGGTGGGCCCTCACAGGCCCTCACCACTAGCAGATATCTCGAAAACTCCAGTGCCCCACAATCCGGGAAATTTTCCGAGTATAAACGCATGGAAGGTGGCATAGTTCTCTGGATCGAGGGGCCGATCTGGACACCCGCGGCAATACACCCGCCGCAGACACGGCAGTTTGTCACGATAGGCGCAGGCATCATCGAACAAGGGAAGAGGGCCGGCGTGATCGTGAGCCGAATCCTCTTCATCGGGAAGGGTGCCGTAAAATGTGAGACGGAGGACCTCGACAGAGGGCACCGTTGTGGGCAAGGCCGCGACGGCGGGATAGAGGTGCGGCGGCAGGCCTGTGCTAAAGCCGAGAAACATCTTTAGTTCAAGCACCCGCAGCACTGGAAGACTTGGAAGGTCGAGAGCAGTTTGAAACACTTTAGGTGCGAGTTATGGGATGGACGATCCGAGAAAAGACGGAAACAGACCTCCGCACCGGAGCTCCAGCTGCTGCAGGCTGCCGGCCGTAGCACCGATAAGACGCAGAGACTGAGCCTTTATGTCTTGGCGCATTCCAAGCGCCAACGACTTGATACTGTCCAGATATCCGGGTGTCGGGATATCCTGAAGAATTAGATCGACGATAGGTTCCAGGCCTGAATGTGGGGCTTGTAAGGTAATTCGCTCTGTCCGCAGAGTGGTGGGACGATTTGAAATGCGAGACTCGCTGGGCTGAACGGTGATACTGCGGAGCCCGAGCCTCCGGAGTGAAGACAGCACCAGGACGATGAAAGAAGGTGGTATATCGAGAATTTCTTCCAGATCCAGTGAACGAATGTTGCCAGAGGAGGTCATTAATTCTTCAATCGCAGACTGTAGGGGCAGTGTCATATCATTCCATTGAATCGGTCCGGACCTCCCCTTGATACTCAGACTCTCGAGGCGCTGGAATGAGGGAAGGATGGATGCAAGTAGGCCGTTTTGCGAAGAGAGAGCTTCTTCGTCTTCCAGCTCGACCTTCAACTCGTGCACATAGCCCATAACATGAGGTGCAGAAGAAAAGAGGGCCTGAGCCTTGGGAATGTCTCCGTCGGGAATCCGAATGGCCAGCGAGCGAAATATTGACCGCTGGCTCGGTGCGATGAGAGCTGAAGAAACGAGAGCACATGCATGAAGGCTCTTTACGTCCAGGTAGGCAAGTATCAGCTCGAGGAGTTCCTGGGGCAGACCAGAGAGCATCGCGCTCAACTTGAACGGAGATGGAGAGAAGAGAAGTCGGCACCTCGGCAACAAATCATCAACACTGTCCTCCTCCTTATGCCTTTATCCTTCATCCTCGATTTTAGATCCGCTGACTCCGGTTACTCCAATTCAGACTCTCCAGCAGTTTTTTCAAGCTTTTACACTGGCTAGATGGTCTTCGACTCCAGTCTTTGCGCCTCTCGTACACCGACAATTCCAATACTCGGACTCGGCGAGGCCGAATATAATCGAACCAAACTGGTCTTCCGGTTCAACCGCCTCGTATATACTGCTGGGTGTCCTCTGCGCCTTTGTCGACCAGGACTTTTCTTACATCTCTCCCTTGTTCTCACGCAAGAAAAAATGGTAAATATCTTCTCAATTTACGGCCTTGGCTATTGGCTATTCAAGTCGTCTTCATGCTCGTTTTTCCTGCGATTGTGCTCCTCTCTGGGCGTCACCGCCTTCCCATCGTCGCAGAGTACTCGTCATCGCAGCAAGAGACGATAGGCAACGACGAGGAGAAAACGCGTGCAGAGGAAAGAGCCAACTGTCACTATATACCTGGTACGGCTGATTGGAGACTTGCATAAAGCCCGGCTGTCCACCGGCCTAGGCACTCGGAGCGCTCCGACAGATGTTTCAAAGGGACCAGCCTACATCTTTCTTGTCACGTATGTACTACACATTCTTGGTTTTACGGCTATTTAAAACTTTTTACACAGGTTTTTCCATCTATATGTGTGCTATGCTAGGTGGTCCATGATCCACGCCAGAAAGAATGAAAAAAAAAAAGAGAAATAGTCCTTGTGAAAGCCACCAAGCAAATGTCCGAAACAAACAAGCAACACCACCTTCAAGCGAATCGGAAAAAATTGAAAAGGTGTCTTCAGAAAGGGCTGGCTCCCCTTCCCGTACATCAACCGTCCCCGGACTCCCTCCTTCAAAGCGCTCTCCCTTCTGCGTCGCTCATCGCCGCTGCGATGCCCAGCACCGCCCCATCGAGGGACTTGAAACTCGGCGCACCAGACCCGCCTGCAGGGCTCTCGAGGACGCATACTGCGACGCCAGCGCCGTTATGGTTAAGACATTCTGCGTGCCGCGGAGTGGCTCGCTCGCGCAGCGAGGAGCGCCAAGCCTGAAAGTGGGGGTGGCGGAGGCGACGCATCTGCTGGTTCTCGACGGTGTTATACGTCCTGCGCGCGTAGCCTGTGCGTACGAGCGTTTGCGGGCCCCTACGACCGGCCGCGAGACGGTGGCGTTACGCTAGCTAGTGGTGGTGACGGGTCGAGGGAAGCACCTACTATAGGGCCTAACCATGGAGGAGCTAGTGCTAGGACAAGTCTCCTCCGACTCGAGGGGCGCGCAGCGCCGCTTGGAAGTCGAGGGATGACCGAGCCCGGTGGTGGCGCGGCCGTGGGACTGCCGGACGTTTGTGGACGCGACCTGCGAGAGACAAGCAGCAGTCCTCGATCCGAGGGGCGCACAGCGCCGCTTAGAATTCGAGGGATGCCCGAGCCCGATGGCACCGCGGCTGAGTGACTGGTCCGTGAAGACAGGCGTGTTTAGCTCGGAGAGGAGTTGATGCTTCAAAAACGGCAGCACTGTTGTTGCCGTGGTAGATGTCGGCGTTATGGGTGGGAAACGGCCGAGGGGCGATGGGCGCAGAGGTGCTCCCCATCTCTGGGTCTGAATATTTGAAGTGCGCCCGCGCGTGATAGGAGAATTGGTTTTAGCGTCGCTCGCGAAGCTCTGGAATGGTACGGGTTAGTGCATGTCGGATGGACGCTTGAAGTTTGGCTCACCAAAGTGAAAAGATCGCTATTGGGCATGGAGGGGCACCAGGCCTCCCCGTCTGCCGTCGAGGTGGTGATGTTCAGAGGCATGGCGAGTTAACGAGTCAAGGATGTGCGACGGGTAAATGGAGAGCAGCGAAAGGCAGAGAGCAGAGAAAGGCAGAGAAAGAAATGAATCGATTTGGAAAATAGAGCGTGTTCTGCACCAGGCAGGTTATGGGAGGAGGAAAAAGGAGGAATTGCTTCCCCGATCGTCTCGCGGATTCAAATACGAATCGGAAGATAGGGGAGCGGCCAGGGGTTTATTGACAATAATTTATATCGCTTCTCACAATTTGGCGGATTACAGCAAATCACTCGTACCTCTCCGTAGCCCGTGTTTGAGAAAAATGCCTAACCGTCCTTTGCCTGCCGAGGCCCAATGATTGTCGTGTCGCCCAATTGGGATGCGTGGGTTGATGTCAGATGTCATCGATTGATCACCTTCTTTCGAATACTCAGCGCGTCGACTGGTGCCAAAGCCCCAAAGCCAAGGAAGCTACAACTCATGTAAAACGAGTTTTGCGTGCATTTGACTTCGGCTCCAGATCTGATTTTTTTTTTCCAGAGGCACGAACGACGTCGACGATACCGCATTCGCCATACGAGGCTGCCAATTATATGCGCCTAGTTACTAGTACCTTCGAAGATGGCACCATCTTGTTGACAGTCCGGAGCTCTGCCAAAACCGATCGCCTTCCCAGAGTCACCACCGTTGCTTGATTTCATCTACCACTTGCGGACAAGTAACGATGTTCCTCTCGACTCCCAGACCCCATTCGTCCGCGATATCATTTCGGACGGGCAGAATCAAATACAGGCGTTAAACTCCCAGATCAGCTATCTTGAGGCAGCTGTTCCACAGCTTACTCAACGACGCGACGGGATTGCGGAAGATGTTCGCCAGCATCGCACTATATTGTCCCCGGTTCGCAGGGTGCCCTGGAGTTGGTTTGCGAAATCCTGGAGTTGTCACTGTACAGAGACGATAGATACACAGCGAATAGACCTCCCCGGCATCTTGGCCATATGTGCCGATTCTGGCGACACCGTGTGTTGGCGTATCCTGGTCTTTGGAGCTCCATCACTATTCCCACTTCCTCTCCTTCAGATCCTCACCCTCAGTTCCCCATGATCGAAACATAGCTTATCCGTTCCAGCAATGTGCCACTGAGTATTTGCTGGTCAGCCTTCAAGGACGGAGACACGACCGACCCTCGCTCAAGGGATTTAATCCTCACCCACTGCACTCGCTGGGGGGAATTGCTCTTGGACATGCTCTACAACGATGCACAGCTTGATCGGCTGTACGCTGCTAAGGGTCGTCTCGTTGCATTGGAGACGTTGGACGTATTCAGAGGTGGTTTCGGCGAGTCGGACCTCGACCTCGGAGACATTTTTTCGACGGCCCCAAGTTTACGCAAAGTGTTCCTCACCGATTGGCTTTTGAACTCTCTCCTCCAGCGCCCGCACTTCCATGAGCGCAAATCATTCACTACAGTGGGACGTTCACAGTGGATTCACAGGTGGGGATCCTCGAAGCAACCCCCAATCTGCTGTCCTGTGCCATTGGCTTCCCAAGGGAGAGCAACTTTAACCAGGCTGGCATACCCATCGTACTTCGGCGTCTGTGTATCGAAATGGCAGGATTCCTTCACCGCCTCGACCCACCTCTCCTTCAGGAGCTATTCTGCTGCCACAGTAGAAGCTTCGATGGCAGGGCCGAAATTTTGCCCTTTGTTCAGAAGTCGTCCTGCTCGCTGAAAACACTGGTTCTGACGAACTGCTCCATCGATGCCGACCTGCTTACGGTCCTACGTGGGCTCCCAAGCCTCACGCATCTCCTTCTAGAAGACAGTCAAGCCAGTCAACAAACGTATTCGCCAGGACAGATCACCCTCTTCGATGCGATGGCGGACGATCTTTGCCCCAATCTCACCTTCCTAATGTACGGATTTGGATCGCAATTCGACGAACACCACTTTTTCGCCATGGCACAAACACGGTTCCGGCTAGATCCCCCCCGGCCCCGCTCGATACAGCTGCGTCTTTTTGGCGGTTATTATACCCGCGACCAGTCTTGCCCGCCCGATGCTGTTGTTGCGATTCAGATGATGCGTGGCGAAGGGTTTGATGTTGCCTTCGTCGACCCCCATGAAGCGGACCTTTTAAAAGGGACAGGTACTTTCTTCTTGACTTTCAGTTGATTCTTCGTTAACCGTATCACATTTTCTTACTGGTGTTATACTGTAATCCGAATTTGATATGTGCATGCTGAACAAGACTTTATTGCCTCCGGGTCTCGGATCTCGTGCAGGATCGTTTTGTAGCTTTGAAGCTCATCGCCAAGGTTAGAATAAATACAAAAAAAAGGAGTAGCGACAGGCGCCAAGGTCAGTCGTAGTAGAAGGGTCCGAGAGCAGTGATACATAGTGTCTGAGATCATAAATGGCCGCATCAGCAGCAGGCATCTTCCTTCACTAACTCCGCTACAGGAACCCAAACACACCCCACGTCCCCACCAGCGCACCCACGGCGCCGACGACCGTCGCAGCCCACACCCCCGCGGGCAGCGCAAAGCCTTGGCCATTGAATGGGACGTAGGCATTCGTCGGGCTCGCGCTTGCGTCGGGGGAGCCGCCCGTCCCGCCACCGGTCAGATTCGCGCCGTTTGGCTGCATACAACCATCGTTAGTACGCGAGTCAAGCCCGGAAGAGAAGATAGAGATAGAGTGGAGTGAGTGGACGTACGCCAATAGACCTCGAGTTATCCGTGAAGGCGCAGTCGGAGGCCGTGCAGAGGCATTTGCCAGCGACGGGATCCCAGAAGGGCGTTGAGCAGTTCGTGGGCACTGTGAGCGCAAGGGTTAGTAGGGTTTGTAGAATGAAGAGGAGATACGCACGTCGGAAACGCGCCTGCTGCCCGTCGGGCACCTGCTGCGCTGGATTGGGGTTGCCCACCGTTGGCTCCGTCTCGGGGCAGCCGTACTATTGGTCCATTCATTCGTCAGCAACCGCAGAGAGGATGGTGGGGAGGCGTACACAGGTGAAGAACGGAAAGTCAGAAAATGCGCAGTGCGAGAGCAAGCCGTTTTCGTTCGCGGGGATGCCGTTGCAGATCTTTTGCGAGGCGTCGACTTGGGGCGTGGAGCACTTCAGGGCGGCGACCGAGTCGAGCTGCGAGGTGGGCACGGGGTTCTGCACCCACGCGAGGAGCTGCTCGTTTGATACGATCCACACTATCAGGCAAGGGAATGAGCGGTGTTTTTTTTTTCGTTGGATCCAGGAAGACGAGCTTACCATCCTGCTGCACCTGCGCCCAGTCGAGGAACGTGTTGATCATGTTGATGGTCGAGTTGCTCGGGTTGACGCCGGGGTACGTCGTGCTCAAATGGATCGGGTGCGTGTACAGCCCAATCGGCTGCCGGTTCCCGTTATAATGCGCCGTGAACGTCGCCTTCATGTACTCCAGCGTCGCCGTGTCGTTGACCTTGGTCGCCCCGTTCGCCCCGTCGAGCCACGGGTCCATGAGGTGCGCGCCAGCGGGCCCGCGCTCGTCGAAGTACGCGTACATTGGGATCTCCCAGAAGCCCGGCAGAACGGGCTGCCCCTTGCACGAGCCGGCCACCGCTAGGCAGTCGTTCGCCATCCCGTTGTCGAGGGTGTACGGCCAAAACGCGTCTGTGCCCGGGTCCGTCACGGGGATGGCCGCGGGCGCGGAGGAGTCGTAGGTGAAGCCGGCGGCGGCGAGGAGCTTGAGAGTGTTCACGGAGAAGTTGAGGAACGGCGCGCGGAACCCAATGATGGACTTCAACGGGATCCCAGCCAGGGCGTTCAGCGCGATGAGGTTACCGTCGATCTCGTCTTGCGGGGGGTCACCGACGTGCGTCATCGTGTGGTCCGCGATCTCGTTCCCAGCGACGTACCAATCTGAGCGCGTGTGAGTGTCTCTGGCGCAGAAGGCGGCGTAAATACATACCCGTCACCAAGGTGTAGTTCGTGAAGTTCAGTGATGTAAAGTAGGTCATCTTCGGCGCGCAGCCATTGGGATTCTGCCTGTGCGCGAGGAACTGGTTCACAGCGTCGATAGTGTACGATTGAACGGCGTCATCGGCCGTGAATACCACGAACATGGGGACTTGAGACTATAAGTAGTGAACCAAAAAAACATCAGTGCGAGCAGGAAGGAAAGGATGGGAGACGCACGGCATTTAAGCCCCCAGGCGGGCTCGTGCTCGCGCAATTACAGCTGGGAAGCTTGCACTTGACAGCGTCGCACGAGTATCCTGCGGCATCCGAGCTCGACGTCGGCCCGCTGATGGACCCGTCCTGCGCCCACGCAAGCAGCGGCGGCAGAAGAGAAAGAAATATGTGTTTTGTATTCCGGTTCCCGGATACGTAAGGGGGAGCTCGCTAATACAGAGTTCCAGTTATGATTTGCGTGTGGTGCGAATCAACTCGTGACTTAGTAAACAAAGCCAAACCGCGGTTTTTCCACGTGACACGCAAATCGGATCCCCTTGATAGATCGGGGTCGCAAGCTCCCCCAATAAGTGAGCTGGGGACCATTCCGCACTAAAACCCCTTCCTCGGTGTCGTTAGAAGCAGAAAGAGAAGGGCAGCACCCAGGCTCCAAGGTTGGATTGGCTGGCTTCGACAGTGGGGAAAAGTATTTATAGGGTGGGACATTCGAACTGGGTTCTCATCTTCGACTTGGGGACTGTGGAGTTTGGTTGCATGGGGCCGAGCTCTTGGCGCGATCCAGGAGCAATCAAATGCTGGTCTACTTCTTCCTGCGACCTAGAGGAGGGGAGGTTAGTTTACGGGGATAGAATCCAAAATTAAACGCACTGCGCCGACATTCTGGTCGTAAGCTTCGCCCTGGGAAACGAGGTCCAATTTCGGTGGTGTTTGACGATGAGAAGCTCATGGTGCGTGCATTTCCCACAGCACAAACCAGAACAGCCTGAACGCGAGCCTCATACGAACATTGCGGAGCCAAGGAAACAACAAAGATGTTTGCAGGACGGCCCTCCGAGTCTTCAGTTGCACAAGGGCCATTCGTTGAAGTCCTCGGCAAGTGTGTGAAGCTGGGAGGTATTTTGGGTGCCTGACACAAGGCTTCTCGGGGGCGAGCCGTTCTTTTCTCGAGTAAAAAAGCGAGTATCTTGCCACAAAATGGGCCGGCACTGAAGCACACAGATGTCGCCTGATTTCGCGTCGTTTTGCGCATCCTGATCTCCCTGAACTTCTGTGAAAGGCCGAATGTTTCATGGTAATTGAGTGGTCAATGTCGAGCTTGCCCATGACGGCGTGCACTTTGTCGACGCTGGTAATGGTCAGAAAAGAATCGCTACTGATGCCGGCACGGTGTTTTGGCAAGTGTGAGAAACACTGGCTGGGAAAAAAAAAAGAATAGACAAAGTTGCTGCGACATACAAATGTATAAATGTGAACAACACGATATATACGTCCGAGAGATCGAGACATATTTCACGTCGTCTCAGCCAGGGATGTGAGAGATTTTGTGATTTACGCCGAGAAATAGAAGCTCGAGGGCGCATGCGCGGGGCGCCGGACGACCAGACGTATTTTCCAAAAACGTGGTGAAGAAAACGACGATAAAAAGCGCCTACTCAAGAAACAAAGCCACCGATCATATCGATCTCGGGCCCAGAAGCCGTCTCATCCGCTCTCGATTATCTTGAGACTTCTCGACCACAAGCCGTCTCTCCTCATGCGCTTTCGGCATGGCGGTCTGTACGCCGGCAGTGAACTGAGCCAAGATTTCTGCGGAGGATCCCTCGTCAAAACCTTTGAAATCGTGCCGCCATCGAATCGCCGGGCGCCTAGGATGCGCCGCAAGCGCGACATCGAGCGTGGGTGACAGTACGCGGTCGAGGATGGAGGCGAGGGCCGCGCGCTGTCCGCTCGGCATGGGCATGAACGAGACAATGATATCAGCGAGCAGGGGGCTTGGGCTGAGTGTAGAGGAGATTAGGTCCGAAAACCAGGCGGTCATAATTTGGGGGAGAATAAGGGAGAATTCAACTGAGCGGAGCAGGGAGTGCGGGTGGGTTCATGAGGCTGCCGAGGCCTAGCTTGATTGAGTATCTAAGCCGAATCAGTTGGCTGTCACATACCTTCCAAGTGAAGATGTTCTAACTGGGGTGCAGTTGCGAGCAGGAGCTTCACGCCGGTATTGGTATCGGGGAAGAACGAGATGAACAACCGACGCAGCGTGCTCGTGTACGATTTGAATTGCGGCTGAGCCAGAAGTCGTAGAGCTCGCCCATATAGCTTCCCATTCCACTGGTATGATAGATCTTCCACTCTCGGCGGCTGAGGCCCGGTATTTTCGTCCGATAACATGATTGGATCCTTTCGCAAGGACGCCAGGGCGAAGGTGATGATGGGAGCGGCTGTGATCAAGTGCAGGATTATAGCCGGTGGGACAGCGTCCCCAGAGATGACAGTTAACTCGCGTAGAGGTTCGCGCGCAAGAAAATCAAGCAATGTAGAGGTAAACGTTGGATTCTGTTGCGAGGCGAATGTTCCCATCATAATGCAGTAGCGCACATTCGTCAGCTTGCTGAGAACCTGCTCGACGCTCCTGTATTGGCTCTTGATGCTGGTCGCGTCTCGTTCGATGACGAGGCGCGTGATGTAGGATGCAAAATGGGGCGATTCCTCCAGAAGGATGTGGGTTTCCTTGACATTTGTTTTCAGGGTGAGCGAGCGGAGTAGGATACGCTGGCTTGCATCGCGAAACATGGTTCCTGCGAGCGAGCATGCCTTCAAGGAGGGAATGTCGCCGATTCCTTCGACGATGGTGTCAACTAGTCTCGTACCCGCCGTTATAGGGCGTGCTCAGAGAGAGCAGTCGAAATTCCATATGGAGTTCTTGATGTTGGGTTGTTCAAATGGCGGCGAGGCAGAAATTGATGAAAATGTGATAGGGGAGCACTGCCCTATAACGGTGTCAACAAGTTCTTGCGGGAGGTATACCATGATAGTCGAAGGATAGCTGGCATCAGCTCCATCAGTCCTACAAGATAAAGGCTGCTGGTAACCAGGCTTCCTCACTGGTACTAGAATTTGGTAGATGTTTCTGCTTGATTTTCGAGTGGCGCCAGACCGCCACGAGCAATGGCTCTGCGACGGAACCGACTCCGAGGAGGACGTTTGAAGGAACTCTGACACCAATCTGCCACTCCGCTTGTTTCTTGTTGAGCAAAATAATGAACGATGAAGGTCAAGACAAGGGTCAATGCGAAGCGCCTGGCAGGTCAGCTTTCGGCCGATTGTCGACCGAAGGTCCAATTCCCACCCATTTATTAGTACGATCCTTGTAGTACAGCTTACTTCAAACTTACTTGCCATCTTCTCCGCCCTTTTTTCACATTTTTCACCACAATTTCTGAGATCAAATCACTGTAAATGAACCTTCAAAGTTTTGCACCTGAGCCGGGCATGGGTTCGATTCGAATTCTGAATCCGTACCAACGTGCACCCCACGCCCGCGCCCGAACAGCTGCATCCTCCCACGAGTCCCAGGTAGTGTTCATCCCACAGACCAACACAGTCCGGTGCCGCAATGTTGGCAACGTCTCGCTTGACATCTGGAAACGCGTTTCTGACAGGTAGACGGCTGGCATGCTTCACAAAAGGCATACACAGCATATTCAACCGTTTATGGCATTTTTTGAGGACCCGTCGACCCGTCGACGGCCGTTTTCGACGGGAACGACCGTCAAAAATGCAGCAAAAAAGCCCACGGAACGGGACGGTATGCCCGTCGCCGGACCCCGTAGAACCGGCGCGACGTGCACGGCGTGCAGCCCTAGTCTCGCCGCCGTTCAACTTAGGAGTCCGCATCGCTGGAACGATCACCTCTGGTTATATCGTCTCGCCCATGTCACTTACGAGAGCTGGACCTATCTCAGGAATCCGGTGGAATCAATGTACGAACGTCGTACCCAATAATAGTAGATGGACGCGGCGGAACGCCGCCTTTGCTGACTGAGAGCTTCATTACCAATAACCTCCTCCGATACAGTGTAAAAAGCCTAGCCCCTTCTAGCTTTCCCTATCTGAGCTCATTTCAACAGTAATATCCGTCTCGCGAGAGCCAATTCTCGAACACTCAACACCGTTCCACACAAGCGGTTTATTAGCATGTCCACGGCCAAACCGATACCCGTCCTCGTCACCGGCAGGGCGGAGCAGGTGGGCGCCCTCGTGATCTCCGGTTTGCAGCCAGAGTACGAAGGTTAGCTCAAATAGTGCGGGTGTCCACTTTTTGTAACGCATCGCAGTAATCCATTTCACCCTCGCCGCAACAGCCACCACAGAGGTCCCGCTCCTCCTCAAAGGCGAGGTGCCCAGCCCCAGCAGCAGCAGTCTTGGCTCCGGGAACTGGAGCGCGTTCCCCAAGGCAATCGTGTTTGGTGGGGCGTACGAGGACAGCCAGATCGAGGAGGTGCGGCGGGCGGTGGCGGAGACGGCCGGAACGAAGCGTATCCCGTGGCTGCGTGTCGACCGCAGCCTGCCACACCCTCCGACGGGGAGTCCCGAGTATGCTGCGAGTGTTGTTGAGCGGATGAAGGCGTTGCTGGGAAAGTTGTATGCCGAGGGAAAACTGGATGTTGAGGATGATTCCATACATCTGTTCTGAAATCCATCCGAAATGAGCAGGGGCGACATGTACAATACTAATGGCAAGAAAAACATTTCAGAACTGAAGTTGGGGACTTCGGCCACCGACGTGAACTGAATACTAAATTAAAAGGTTAAAGCCCATGCGTAGGGATTGAGTAGCGATGGGCGCAATAGTCGTGGTCGTTCGTAAATATGTAAAGAGTCCGATAGCAAGCATAGCGAAGAGAAAGTCTGTAACGTGTCCACAAAGCGCAAGAACGTCTTTCCTCCGTTACAGGAGCCCAAACACACCCCACATCCCCACCACTGCACCCACGGCGCCGACGGTCGTCGCAGCCCATACCCCCGCGGGCAGCGCAAAGCCCCGTCCATTGAAGGGCACGTACGCATTCGTCGGGCTCGCGCTCGCATCAGCGGAACCACCCGTCCCGCCGCCAGTCAGGTTCGCGCCGTTCGGCTACAGTCGTCAGTACACGAGTCAAGCCAGGCAAAGAAGGCGGAATGGACGTACGCCGATCGGCCGCGAGTTGTCCGCGAAGGCACAGTCGGAAGCCGTGCAGAGACACTTCCCGGCGACGGGGTCCCAGAAGGGCGTCGAGCAGTTCGTGGGCACTGTCAGCGTACTCAACTCAGCTAAGGCCATCGGAGATGAATGAAGAGGAGATACGCACGTCTGAAACGCGCCTGCTGCCCGTCGGGAACCTGTTGTGCCGGATTGGGGTTGCCCACCGTCGGCTCTGTCTCGGGACATCCATACTAGTTGTCCATTCGTCAGCACTGAAAGAGGGAACGGGAAATGGGGAGATGCGTACACAGGTGTAGAACGGAAAGTCTGAAAACGCGCAGTGCGAGAGTAGGCCGTTTTCGTTCGCGGGGATGCCGTTGCAGATCTTTTGCGAGGCGTCGACTTGGGGCGTGGAGCACTTCAGGGCGGCGACCGAGTCGAGCTGCGAGGTGGGCACGGGGTTCTGCACCCACGCGAGGAGCTGCTCGTTTGATACGATCCAGACTATCAGGCAAGGGAATGAGCGGTGTTTTTTTTTGGTTGGATCAAGGAAGACGAGCTCACCATCCTGCTGCACCTGCGCCCAGTCGAGGAACGTGTTGATCATGTTGATAGTCGAGTTGCTCGGGTTCACGCCGGGGTAGGTCGTGCTCAAATGGATCGGGTGCGTGTACAGCCCAATCGGCTGCCGGTTCCCGTTGTAATGCGCCGTGAACGTCGCCTTCATGTACTCGAGCGTCGCCGTGTCGTTGACCTTGGTCGCCCCGTTCGCCGCGTCGAGCCACGGATCCATGAGGTGCGCGCCAGCGGGCCCGCGCTCGTCAAAGTACGCGTACATCGGGATCTCCCAGAAGCCCGGCAGGACGGGCTGTCCCTTGCACGAGTCTGCGACGTCTAGGCAGTCGTTCGCCATCCCGTTGTCGAGGGTGTATGGCCAGAACGCGTCGGTGCCCGGGTCCGTCACAGGGATAGCGGCGGCAGCGGAAGAGTCGTATGTGAAGCCTGCGGCGGCGAGGAGCTTGAGGGTGTTGACGGAGTAGTTGAGGAAGGGCGCGCGGAACCCGATGATGGACTTGAGCGGAATGCCGGCGAGAGCGTTGAGCGCGATGAGGTTGCCGTCGATCTCGTCTTGCGGGGGGTCGCCGACGTGCGTCATCGTGTGGTCCGCGATCTCGTTCCCGGCGACATACCAATCTAGGCGCGTGTGAGTACCTTAGGTAGAGGGCGGCATAAATACATACCCGTCACTAAGGTGTAGTTCGTGTAGTTCAGTGATGTGAAGTAGGTCATCTTCGGTGTGCAGCCATTGGGATTCTGCCTGTGCGCGAGGAACTGGTTCACCGCGTCGATGGTGTACGATTGGACGGCGTCATCGGCCGTGAATACCACGAACATGGGGACTTGAGACTACAAGAAAAATCCATTAGCGCCTGGAGCATAAAAGGGACTGGAAGAAAAGAGCCGCACGGCATTCAATCCCCCAGGCGGACTCGTACTGGCGCAATTGCAGCTCGGGAGCTTGCACTTGGATGCGTCGCACGAGTACCCTGCCGCAGCCGAACTCGACGTCGCGCCGCTAATAGACCCGTCGTCCTGCGCCGCCACGAGCAGTGCCGATAAGAGAGAGAAAATAAGCGTGCGGCTGAGCATCTTGCAGTGCCCTGTTTTTTCGGTGTCGTTTACCACAAGAAGGGGAGCGGAGAAAACGAGGCTCCAAGGTTGCAGGGAGTTAAGGGTGGGGAGGTGCTGAAACGGCGGGGAGATTATTTATAGACTCGTTTGTGTCATCCGACGTTCTAAACTTAGACACCCGTCGGTGAAAGTGTTTCTGCACTGTCGATGGGTTCCTGGAAAAGGGCAGGCAGGGGGAAACCAGCGGGCGACGACGGGCATACATTTATTCCCAGACCCTACAAGAAAAGAGAGAGCAAGGGGATGTAAATTTTGGAATTTGGTCCGAAATCCAAAATTAAACGCACCATGATATGTATCTGCACGGTATGATTTGTCCGTAGGAGCGGAGTATTTTTGTTCCAGAACGGCTGCGGGATGGGCTTGCACGAGCTCTTTTGCTCTTGAACTCCAACGACTAGACATCTAGGTAGGGACACGACGAGAGGATCTTCGTGGACGCGTCTTGCCTTATGCCGCGTAAGTCCATGCGTTTTGGTTCTGAAGCGAATATTGCCGCGACATTCATCGGGGGCTCGAGGGAGTGCCGACATCGGCTCAGAGAGTGCGAGCAGTTCCTTCGACGCGGTAAGAAAGAATAACGTCCATAATCGTCGGCGTTGAGATAATAATAGTATGGTCGCCCAGGAAGTGCTGTCTTGCGGAGGGGCCGTTCACCACAGTTCGGCCAGAAAGTACCCAAGTCGTGGCCTCCCGATGATATTTGACCAATAATCCAAGTACCTTGAGTTCGAAACCTTTTGAAACCCTGTCGATATCGCAGCAGAAGAAGCCTACAAGTGCTCAGATTCGCCGGCTCTACCGACTCTTGAAGGACGGGGATTTTGCAACGAGATACGAGCAAGGCACGAGGGTCTGCCCCTTGATTTTGTCCCGGCTTTTCCTGTTCCATTCGACGCGGATAAAATAGAAACCGGCTTGTTCTTTTGAGCTCAAGGTACGTGGAAAAGAGCGCATTAAAGACCTTGACCAAGCCTTTTTGCCATAGAAGAATATGAGGACGGGCCAACGCCAGAGTACCATCTAGTATCACTGCCAGAATACCTCCAGAATCGACGGATGAGACGCAGATCTCCTTCCAAGCCTGTTGATGCCGAGGCGTTCCCCGTTGTTACCGGAATCGATGTCGGAAGCAGCCCACAAGTCCATGAATTCGCCTAGGATATTCTTGGTTTCGGCATACGACAAGACATAAGGAAAAAGTCGAGGCTCAGAGTCGAAGTCCTTTGGCTTGATTTTCTACGCCGGTTTCTCCTGCGGAGGAGGTGGAAACCTTTTTTTTTTTGGGGGGGTTTGGTTTGGTTTGGTTTTTGAACCTAAAAGGGCGGGAGAAGGTCGAAAAGAGCACATCGAGGACCTTGACCCAGTCTTTTTGCCATAGAAGAACGCGAAGATGGGCCAACGCCGGAGTACATACCCAGAATAGCTCCAGAAGACGCGGATCTTCTGTCAAGGCTATTCGACACGGAGGTCGTTTTCCGTTGTTGCCGAAACCCACGCAGTTTGTTTATACTCCGAGACGCTACGTGGCAGCACTAGAGCTATGTCTGGCCCGTGCGCCAAATATTATTGGCTGGAATTCTCGTGAGTTGAGGTTGAAAATGTTTAACTGATTGAAAACTCACCGAAAAAATGCGTAGATGGCTGGCGAGACCTCTGGAATGGGATCCTGTTGAACTAAAAGGCGCGGGATGGATGAGGGGAGGAAGGAAGGACCGAAACGCTCGCCACGGACTTGGCAAAACTTGGCATCACAAACTGCACGTGCTTCCGGCCCTATAGTACTCCACTCGGTATTTGTGCGTCAGTATCCTTCTCTTCCTCTCCCACTCAAGACAGTTTCTGGGTGTTCCCAAAGCTATTTCCGCGAGTCTCCCAAGAAAGGACAGGGAATCTCAAGAGAAAACAAAATCCAAAAAAAACACCACACCTTTTGCGATGCTGCCGCAAGTCCTCCTGTCGCTCATCGCGCCGCTGCTCGTTCTCGCCGGGGACGATGGCGGTTTAACTGGGGCCACCTCTAGTGCAGACGCTGCTGGCTATTCTTGCGATGCTACGAAGTGCAAGCTGCCAAATTGCGCCTGTGCAAGCACGAGCCCACCTGGGGGGCTGAGTCCAGTGAGTGGCCTGCTTCTTTCTGTTCTACCCTTTATATGTTGGGCTTTATTTTCGGCTCGCCAATGGCTGGGCTGCTTCTGTGGCCCTCGATGTGCGTGGGGCTTTATTTGCGGCGACCAGTGAACGGTCTGCTTCTATGACCGGGGTTTATTCTAGGCTCGTCCGCCTGTTCCTCAATTGGCCCTTTGTATATTTGCATCGACTAGGTTTCATCCTGGGCACTGTGCATACCCTTTATCACGGCGGGGGCTTGTTTATGGGCCCACCAACGATGTCGGCCTCGAATGCCCGCGAGCGGGCATCTCACGCTTATTTTGGTCCCGGGCATGGTTTACACGAACCAACTCCGGGTTGGCCGTTGTGGCCGGCAGCTCGGCTGGTGGCTTCCGCTCCACTACCGGCCGTTTCCATTTGCCTGTTCATTCTAGCCCTGCATACCTTTTATCTTTCTGTCGGGCTTTTGTTAGGGCTCGCCCATGGATGACAGTCTCGAATGTCCGAGGTCTACCTCGGGCTTATTTTCGTCGGGGGCATGGTTTCCACGCATCGACTTCACGTACTCCGCGTGGCCATCGAGCACAGTTGGTTTTTTCCACCGATGCGGCCAAGGCAGTCGGTGGATTAGTCTGCCTCGGGAGTCTGTCATGGCTTAGGCGGTGAAGGGGTCTGAGATGGCGATGACTGGGGACGGGTGAACGTCGTTTTACCTTGAGCTCGGGATCTCGAGGATTAACTGGACCGAGGAGAGCAATGTTGGCCAGAGACCGCACGCGGCTCGACTCCGTTGATTGACTTTTCCATCTCCATGGCCCGCCGCTTCCTTGCTGTGGGCTCGCATTGGTGTGCTCGTCTGACCGTTACATTCAATCTTTTTACTCTGTTCATATCATCTTGATTCTTGTTACTCACATTTCTTTCACGATTCCAGTCTGACACCCCGATGTTCGTGGTCTTCACCGCCGACGACGCGGTCCAGTCATACACCCTCGACTCAGTCAACCAGTTTCTTGCGCACCGTCAAAACCCCAACGGATGCGCACCGAAGATGACGTATTTCACTTCCCTCAACTACACAAATTATACGCTTGTTACCGGTAGGTGATTTGGCAAATCCAGAAACCCCCGCTGAGTCGCCCACGCCAGATTGGTACGTGGCCGGGAACGAAATCGCGGACCACACCATGACGCACGTCGGCGACCCTTCAAAGGACGAGATCAACGGCAACCTCATCGCCCTCAACGCGCTCGCCGGTATCCCGCTCGCTGACATCAAAGGCTTCCGCGCGCCCTTCCTCAACTACTCCGTCAACACCCTCAAGCTCCTCGCCGCCGCAGGCTTCACATACGACTCCTCCGCCGCCGCCTCCATCCCGGTCACTGACCCCGGTACCGACGCGTTCTGGCCGTACACCCTCGACAACGGTATGGCAAACGACTGTTTGGAGGTCGAGGGCAGCTGCAAGGGGCAGCCCGTCCTACCTGGATTCTGGGAGATCCCGATGTACGCGTTCTTTGACAGTCTCGGCGCCGCGGGACCGCATCTCATGGATCCTTGGCTGTGAGTTTCTTCCCTTCGCCTTCTTCCCCCCCGCTGATTGCGTCACCAGCGACAACCCCGCCGGGTCCTCCAAGACGAACGACTCTGCGACCCTGGAGTACATGAAGAACACGTTCACCGCGCACTATAACGGGAACCGCCAGCCGATTGGGCTGTACACGCACCCCATCCACTTGTCGACGACCTACCCCGGCGTGAACCCGAGCAACTCGACCATCAACATGATCAACACGTTCCTCGACTGGGCGCAGGGGCAGCAGAATGGTGGGTCGTCGCTCACAGCAAGATGACACGATGCTAACGAATGCACAGTGTGGATTGTCTCGAACGAGCAGCTGCTCGCGTGGGTGCGCGACCCCAAGCCCGTCTCGCAGCTCGACCAGGTCGATGCGCTCAAGTGCTCCACGCCGCAGGTCGATGCGTCGCAGAAGATCTGCAACGGCATGCCCGGGAACGAGGCCGGCTTGCTCTCGCACTGCGCGTTTTCGGATTTCCCCTTCTACACCTGCGTGCGTCGTATCGCCTTTTTCTTCATCCTCGAGTCCTGTCCCTGACGTGCATACTGAATGCAGTACGGCTGCCCCGAGACGGAGCCGACGGTGGGCAACCCGAACCCCGCGCAGCAGATTCCCGACGGGCAGCAGGCGCGCATCCGACGTAAGTGGCTTTGTGTCTCATTATTTTGCGATGACTGACCCCGCGCCCAGTGCCCACTAACTGCTCGACGCCCTTCTGGGACCCCATCGGCGGAAAGTGCCTCTGCACGTCGAGCCAGTGTGCGTTCAACGACGCGTCGCGGCCGATCGGGGTGCGTGCTCTCTGCTCCTCCCCTTCTCGCTTGATGCTGACTGACATGCTTTCCTTTACAGCCCAACGGCGCGAATCTCACCGGCGGCGGCACGGGCGGCTCAGCGGGCGCCGCGTCCTCTACACCGTCCGCGTACGTGCCCTTCAACGGCGACGCCTTCGCGGTGCCGCCGAGCGTGTGGGCTGCGACGCTCGTGGGGCTGTTTGGCGCGGTCGCGGGCGCGATGGCTGTTGTTTGATTCGAGTGCTCCTTTGTGGAGGGACAGTGATGACGAGCTCTTTATGATTGAATTGGACCTTACGCACGGACTTGACTTAGCACAAATTACCTACCGCATCTAATACGGACAGACCCATTGCATCTTCGCTCGTTTTGCTACACACTCGTTATGCTATGGTACCTTACAACAATGTGGACTTTTGACACTATAATCTGTGGATGTGAAGAGGCCGGATTTGGCAGATCACACAATATTTGCAAGTCTGAACAAACCTCTTGTCTTTTGCTTCACCCTGCTCCTTTTTGCTCGTCGGCTTTAAATCTCCTGTTGACCTCCAAGGCGGACTGACCCGGGGGTACTCGTTCGAGTCCGTCGTGGGTTCATGCAATCCGACTTATAGCGGGACGAGCGACGTGAATTCTGGATACTCGCAGTTTCGTCTTGCTTTTGTCTGTGATGCAGCCCAAGATCTTGAGCCTCGTCTTCTGCGTTGAACCGGCACTGACCCAACCCAAAATTTGCGCCAAGACTTAATGCGGTTGTTACGACAACTTGAATATTCAAATACCTGAAAGACCTGGAATCATAGCCCGAGTTTCTCTCTATACGGGGTCGTCCTCATATGGCGGCCGCATCTACGTACAGCGCCGGCGCCACCTTGGCTCCCGTACTACCGCCTTCTCCTCTCGCTTGCTTTAACCGCGTTCATGTGTAACTGTGACTGTATTTTTCCAAGGGTTTGACCCTCTTTCAATACATTTGGATCTACCGCCCATCCGAAAGCGACAGCGCTTTGGGTAGGGCTGGTAGCGATCTCGTCTTGGTAGTCATCTGTTTTTCTCGACGCCAAGATGAGTCGCGCACTATAAAAACCGAGCGTTTCGTTTTCATTCAGCAGCCTCTTATATTATATTCTATGTAAGCCCGTCCACATTCTCTATGATCTAAATAACTGAGATACCAGTAGCGCGATGCTTTATCTCCCGGCATTCTTGGTTGCCGTCGCCCTACCGTCTGTTGTGGCGAGCGCACCTTTCGATGAGTTCCCTGGGGACATGATTCCTGTTCCTGGGAGAGGCTGGCGTCCCAAGTCGGAGGTCCGGCTCATCCCTCACGGAGGACGAGTAGTTGCCGCTGGGGACGAATTCCATCTTCTCGATGCTGACGACAACATCATCCACGTCGCACATAACGGCCGCAACGTTTCCTTGAACAAGCGGGATGGCGTCACGTCGCCAGGGTGGATAACCATGGCTGTGCGGGATGGTTCCACTTCCCAGGACATTACTTCCTCCACAGCCACTTGGACCGTCCCGGCCGCACCACTTACCCACCACACCCAACTCTTGTACTATTTCAATGCCCTCGCGAGTCCAAACCTTCTCCTGCAGCCGGTCCTCCGCTTTTCGTTTGACGGCTGGAGCGTCAACTCGTGGTTTCTCACCCCGACTATGAATTATGTGACCACCACTGTGCCCGTTCAAGTCGGCCAGGTCCTCACAGGCGTAATGACCCAAACCAAGCACAGCGCGACATCGTACAGCGTCACGTCCAAGTTCACAGGCCTTGCAAATAGTTCCTTCTCTGGAACCGCCACGGAGCCAGTTTACGACGCCTATGCCTGCGCGCTGGAAACATACTCCATTACGCCGTATTCCCTGGATTATCCGGCGGGCACGCTGACGTTCTCCGATGTCAGTTTGACATTCGCTGGAACCGCCCCGACGGTCACCTACGGCACCTACTCATGGCACACCGACATCGGGACCACCGACATCATCACCAACGGCATCAAAGGCGCCAAGATGGTCATCCACCACCCCACGCCGTTTCAGCTGATGACGTTTTGCACTGGCGCGAATTTTACGGGCTCGTGCGATACGGTGGCCTATCCCTCTGCGGCGAGCGTGCCACTCGCCAGTGCGGGGGTCCAATGTGCTTCGAATCTCACCTCGCCATTTTTGGCCAGCATATCCAGTGTGAAGATCCTGCCGACGGCTGGTTATGCCTGTCACCTCTATACGTATGTCTTCCCCCTTTTCTTTTGTTTTCTCTATGTTTATTCAATAATAATAGGAACGCAAGTTGCGCGGGTACTCAACACCTGGTCAACAACGTCCAAAATGTCTTGGCTTCAGATTTCAACGATTTGGCGCGTTCTTGGAGCTGCAATAAAGTTTAGGGTTGGAGTGCACCATAGCCGTTCGATGGAATGGACTTGATTACGGTGGCAACCCGTCTAGTAATAATCGAGACTCGGAGTACTGATACTCGGTCTCTCATTATGCTTCCATTGGATTCTACATATTTACTTACCTTACAGCCTTTTGGACATGAACGATTTCTCACTGAATTTCATTCGAAAACAAGTAGGAGTCAGTTCTTAAATGTTTTTCTTGCCATTGATTTTGTCGTCGGAACTAAATAGCCCTGCTGATTTCGGATTTTAGAACAGACAGCTGGTTTCAGAACAGATGTATAGAATCGTCCTCAACATCCAGTTTTCCCTCGCCCTCCAACTTTCCCAGCAACGCCTTCATCCGGTCAACAATCACCGCAGCATACTCGGGCCCAATCGGCGGGTGTGGCAGGCTGCGGTCGACACGCAGCCACGGGATACGCTTCGTTCCATCCGTCTCCGCCACCGCCCGGCGCACATCCTCGATCTGACTGTCCTCGTACGCCCCACCAAACACGATTGCCTTGGGGAACGCGCTCCAGTTCCCAGAGCCGAGGTTGCTGCTGCTGGGGCTGGGCACCTCGCCTTTGAGGAGGATAGGGACCTCTGTGGTGGCTGTTGCGGCGAGAGTGAAGTGGATTACTGGGATACGTTACAAAAAAGTAGACACTTGGCTGTTTTGAGCTTACCTTCATACTCTGGCTGCAAACGAGAGATCACGATGGTCCCCACCTTCTCCGTCCCGCCAGTGACGAGGATGGGTATTGGTTTAGCTGTCGACATGCCAATAAACCGCTTCTGTGGTATTCCACGTCCGATGTTGAATGTTTGCGATGGGGCTCTTGCGAGATGAATAGTACTGTTGAAATGAACTCAGCGAGGGAAAGTTGAAAGGGGCGGCTTTTTACACTGTATCGGAGGCGATTATTGGTAATTAAATGTAAGCCCCTCAGTCAGCAACGGCGGCGTCCCGCCGCATACGCAGATCATCAATAGTATCGAGATACGTACATTGGTTCCACCGGACTGAGATGGGTCTGGCTCTCGTGAGTAACATCTGACCAGAGGCGATCGACTGAAAAAGGTCCAGACCGGGTCCTTGTTAACAGTTGTTAACAAACCGCTGAGTTGAACGGCGGCGAGACGCGTCACTCACTTGCCGACATCAGCATCAATATTCTCACGGTTCAACTTCAACCTGACCACAGAAACGTCTTCCGCTTAGATTGTCAACTGCATTCGTTGAGGTAAGACTTGGTAACAGTGAAATGTTGTTCTCGGACTACCGGCCCGCATTCGGGACGATTTCAGTTGAAACCACTTTTGTACTTGCATCTAACGTCTCGCAACTAAATTGATGAGAACACATCCATCAAGAATAAATTGAGTAGCCAATCCAAAGTATCCCAAGCTTGACTGCTCCAGACTGATATAAACCGGAGACACAACTCGAAGTAGGAAGTGTGGAACATCCTTGGAGCCACCATCTTGAAACAATCTAGACAGCCAGCTGCAGAGATTGCGGCGTATCCTGTGGAGACGCCAGCGGTAACTATCCGGTCCACACCTACATAACTCTGCGCCACGTAAGTACGGGGCTGCCGCCCCGTTATCATCAGGCGGGCATATGGACGCAATGTGGACGTCCGTCCTCATATGCATACGAAGTCCAGGCGGCCAGAGCCGAGCCCATGAATTCTGAACTCGGGGGCCAAGCTGTCAAGACAAAGTCTTTCCCGAGGCAAACCCCAAATCTTGTCACCTGAGGGACCTGTGTTTCGCTTACGTAAAGGGCCTCGTAGGCCATTTCTTTTGTATGACAGCATATGGCCTAAGAGGCCCGGCTTCGGGTCGAAGGCGCGCGCTTCTATCACGTGCGTGCCCCTTTTGGGAAGTTGCTGGCTCGGGTGTCGGGCGCTCCCCGGCGTCTCGGGAGCCCCCAGCCGTCGTCTAGCGATTTTGGATTGTACCTTACCGCAACGAACACTTCACATTTACGGCGGATGGTTACGGCGGATGGTTTTATAACCAATCCCTTGCACACCCATAGTTCTTTCTCCTCTCTAAATGTCGACGGCTCCGGCTATACACAAGAAATTGTAACATTAGCAAGAATATCTACGACGGTAGGCTGTAACATACAGCTATAGTTATGCTACACAAGATGGTGATATACAGTGGAAGATATAGCAAGATGTACGAGATATACAAGGGTAGGAAATATGCAGGATGCGGGTATAGCAAGATGTGGGTAGATGAGCAGCAAGATACACAGCAAGAGACACAACAAGATACGATAGCGAGCGAGATGAATATATAGAGGTCCGTAAAGGTCCGAGATGGCGACGATGGGGATATACAGATGGGGCGATGGAGCCTCCGACAGAAACATTTTGAGCACACAACGACGGCGGGGGAATACAGCAAAAGGAACAAGAGGAATGCCTACTGAGGGGCAGCCTGGGATGCCTGCGCCATCATCCCCAGCATGGCCTGCATCTGCTGGGGGGTCATTGAACCGAGGAGGCGCATCATCTCTGAAGTTGGGTCCGGCGCTTCAGCAGACTGCGCTTCAGCCTCCGCCGGCCCCGGCGAAGACGACCGCTGCATTGGGACCTCATCATTGATGGTCGCGATTCCCGGGAGGGAGGGCCGGGGCCCCCTATCGGGAATCTCAGCATGTGCGGAAGGCGGGGCGGTGGCCTGCGAACGCCTCGAGTGGGGAACGGGCTTCTTCGACGAGGAGCCGTCGAGCTGCGCGCGCGTCGATGCCGAGGAGGCTCCGGGCGGTGGGCGAGTCGAAGAGGAGGCTCCGGGCGGCGGGCGAGTCGACGAAGAGGAGGCGGCGGGCGGCGGGCGAGTCGGCCGCGACGAGGATGCAACGGAGGGGGGCTCCATCGACGAGGGAGCAGCCAGCAGCGGGCCTCTCGAGGCGACGGGCGGCGGGCGAGTCGGGGCGGCGGGCGGCGGGCGAGTCGAGGCGGCGGGCGGCGGGCGAGTTGAGGCGACGGGCGGCGGGCGAGTTGAGGCGCCGGGCGGCGGGCGAGTTGGCCGCGACGAGGATGCAAGGGGGGGCGGCTCCATCGACGAGGAAGCAGCCAGCAGCGGGCCTCTCGAGGAGCCTCCGTGCGTCAGGCGCGTTGACGATGAAGAGGCGACTGGCGGTGGGCGCATCGATGCGGAGGCAGCGGGGGGCGGTGGGCGCATGGACGATGAGGACGCAGCGGGGTGCCGCGATGACGACGCAACGGGGGGCACTGTCCACTGAATCTCGTAGCGGCCTCGCTCCTCGGTCTCGTACGCCATACCCAACGGCTGTCCTGCGTTGTCGTAAACATGCCTGTCGTCGCGCACCGCGTCGCAGTGGCGTGTCGTGGGCGCATCGCGGACCGGCGAAGGCGGGATGGAGACATGGTCGAAGACTTGACGACGGCGGACTGCTGGCCTCTCCGACTCCGATTCCGATGAGTCCACGGTCCTGGGACGCACTCTTGAGGACCTCGAGGTCTTGGACATGGCAATGGGATGGTCGTCGTCGCTCATGTCCTCGTCCTCGCCGATGACCTTGTTGGCAGCGATGGCGGCACGGCGCTGGGAACGAACGCGCGCGGGAGGGGCACCCCCACCCTCCTGGACTGGCGCGCGGCTCTGCGCACGAGTTATGGGTGGTGCAGGTTCGGGCGGCGGCTCCAGGTGGGGCACAAACTCGGAAGACGGGTTGGGGCGCTGCTTTTTCTTGAGATGGGGGGATGTTGGCTCCTCCTCCTCGGGTTCGTACTGCTCGCTCTCATCGTCGTCCTCCGAAACCGCCTTCCGTTTGCCCTTCCCGCCTTTGGACTTGGATTTTTTTGCCTTCGCTTTCGCCTTCGGAGGCGCCGGCGGCGCATAGCGTGTCGAAGTTGACTTGGTGACCAATTCCCCCGTCGAGATGATCTGGCGGGGGAGGGGATTCCTGAGGTCATAGTGGACCTCGTACGCAACATTCTCGCCGTTTGAGCACGGGAGAATGGCGCCGCTGGAGGACCTCCAGTGCTTGACGGATGCTGGCGCCGACGAGGGCCCAGGTGGGGTATAATTGCGGTAATCGTGCGTGAAGATGGTATAGCCGCCTTAAACCGGTCAATAACTTAGTCTCGCATTAGAGAAATGATTGTTACCTGTGGTGTACGGCTCCTTCATGAGCTCGAAGCGCAGACCCTGGCCTGCCGTCTCCCGAGCATCCATCGCCTCGTTCAAGGAACGTATTTCCGGGAGGCGCAGGGCACTCAACGCCTTGTTCTTTGGATAGAGGTGAGGGAGGCGGACGTCCGCGGGCCAGTTGGTGAGGATCGAGTTGTTGGCTGCGAGCTCCCCGGCGGCTTTGTGCAAACCGAAGTCGCCGTTATCTTTCTCGAAGACATTGACGCCGAGGTCTGCGATGCAGATCTCGCCCAAGCGGGTGCGTAATGCACGGACTGCATCCCGGTGGGCCGTGCTTGCCACCTTCTGCGCCTGCGTTGCCTTGCCTTGGCCTTTCTTGTCGGAAGGCGCGTCGGGAGCCGGCGACTCCGGAGGATCCGGCGACGCAGGTGGCTCCCGAGCCGTCGCCGCCATGGCGGCGGCAGATGCTGAAGAACTGGGGATATTGACAAGTTGCAACCCCTTCATATTGCTGGTGCTAAATCAATGTAAGTAACGGATTGCTGGAAAATGAGCTGAGCTGCACGTACTATGCCGTCAGTTTCGCGGCGGCGAGCAGATCTCCCTCCGTTGAGGCAATGTCCTCCACAAACTGCACCTGGGTCAGGCTACGTGGTCAGGCGCAGTGACAATTACTCACAGTCTTGAGACCCTTTGTCGAGATGATGCCCCCCAGTTCAGCATCTTCGTTCACATTGGGGCCGATAAAAATCAGGAGCGCCTCAAATGAGTCTTGAGTGCAGATTTTCTCGAGCTATCGTCATGTTAGTACGGGCCGCATGGTTGAACGAGAAACAAAACTCACCAGCGTCTTCAGCTTATTGAAATGGTGGGCGTACCTCGCCTGGCGCTGCCGGAGGGTCTGGTCTTGCTCCGCCTCGTTCTTCGCCAACTCCGCCGCCGTCATGAGCACGGCGTCCATCTGCTCCTTGGAGAACTTCCCCTTGAACACCGAATACCCGTCCAGGACTTGTTGGGCGGTGAGGAGTGGAGTCTCCTCACCCTTGGGCGGCTTGTACGCCGGGTCGACGCGGCGTCTTTCAAGGAGACGCTGCTGCGGGGTGCTCTGCGCAAACGTCTGGTATAGATTCCAGCCGTTGTTGGTGCGCGTGTTTGCCCCTTCGCGCTGGCGGGTGTATGCATTGACAACGCGGGACGCCGGGAGGTTGGCGGAAAGGGCGCAGGTGGCGACTGCCTCCTCGATGCTGGCAAAGCAGTCGGTGAGAGCCTTTTTTTGAGCGGCACTGAACCGCCCACGCTGCGGGGGAGGGCACTGGGGATCATCCCCACAAGCACCTGTGTTGGCGTCCGCGTCGCTACCAGCGTCGACGTCACCACCGGCATCCGCGTCGCTACCAGCGTCGACGTCACCACCGGCATCAGCGTCAGCGTCATTGCTGACTTCCGGCGCGCGATATCCGACAGGCGGAGGGGGGAGAGGCTGTTCCTCGAAGTTGTTGGCATCGAGGAAGTCGTTAAGAACCCCTCGGAACTGGGCTGGAGAGGAGATGTTGAACGCGGGGCTGGGCGCGAATTCAACACGCTTGCCCTTGCCTTTGGCGGTGGGAAGATCACCTCCGCTTTCCAAGGCGGCTCCGGGTTCTGAAGCGCCTCCGGATTTAGAGCCTTCGCCTCCGGATTTAGAGCCTCCGGCGAAAAGTGATGAGTTTGGATCCGGCACAAACTTGCGGGCAGCGGGCTTGGCCACAGGCCTGGGCCTCGGCACCTTTGGCGCTGGTTTGGATCGAGCCGCAGGCGCGATGGCAGGCTTTGGAGCGGTTTTGGATTTGGCCGCGGGCACGGGGGCGGGCAGGGGCTGCACAGGGGCGGGCGGGGGCTGCACAGGGGCGGGCGGGGGCTGCACAGGGGCGGCCGAGGGCTGCACAGCGGCCGGATACGCGATGGGATCAACGGCGCCTGGGGGAGCTCGTCGATTTGCCGCCGATACGTAGGCACATGGGCTCGCCTTCTCTGAGGGGCGAGGGTTCTGCCGAAAGCGAGTTGCGGGCAGAACCTCCGGTGGTGTTGCCGACCGCGAGCGCCTTCTGCCACCGCCAACCTGCGAATCCATGGGACTCGCGTCAGGCATTGGAGAGTCGCCGGCGTCGGGGGTGCGCAAAGGGTCAAATAATGGCTGTTTTTGGGGGAGGGCCGGCTGCACACGAGTAGCCCACGCCACGGGGTTATTGGGCGTGACCGGGAAGGAGTTGGGGGTTGCGGGCTGAGAGGCGGAAAGCTCGTCGATGTCCTCGTCGTCGTCTTCATAGTCGAGGCCGCTAAGCATAGCGCTCATTTCAGCCGTGTTGGCCCCGTCCATAGCAAAGGGGTCGGGATACTCAAGAGACGAGGGGTTGGGGTAGACGTAGTCAAGATCCCCAGCAAAACTGAGGCCCTCGAAGACTCCGGGATTGTCGGCGAGATCGGAGTCCATTTGCACGGAGTCGACCGGGCTGGGTTTCGGGGGCGAATCGGCGTCAAAGAGGGCAGCGGCGTGCGCCGCTGTGGTGGTGTGCGCCTCGGGGGTGTCAAAGGCTGCATAGGGATCGCCCCCTCCGGGTGTTGCAGGCACCTCCATTCCTGTAAATGGATTGCAGTCGTTAGCACTGAATCCTGAAGCGCCGCTGAGTTCTTACAAATGGTGTTTTGTTTTTCTTTGGAGAAAGGTGGCTCCGGTGCAAGGGCCCCCAAAGAAACCAATCTTGGGGAAAAGAAAAAACGTCAGCGCATGGTAGCAGACAACACAGCTGGAATGTCTTACAGAGGACACGTCAAACGCGCTTAGGATGGGACGCGTCAAACGCGTCGGACGCGCCTTGAAACTCGTATACGCGGCACGTCAAACGCGTCAAACGCGCCTTGAAACTCGTATACGCGCCGTGGACCTACGAAAGACAGCCCGGGGAGGACGGAGAAAGCTCGGGTCAACGAGGTGGGAACAAGAGGAAGAGGGAAAAAAGGATGGGAGGCGGTGCCCATCACGTGTGGAAATATACAGTGGCTCTTTTGCCACTCCACAGGCGCCGCCGTTTCTCCTTTACACGTCTTGTCGGTGCCACTGGCGGCGTCTTACACGTCTTACACGTCAGCCATGCCTTCCTTGACTCATTTCACCAGCCAATAGGAAGACGAATAAAGCTCGGGGAACTGGTTTTATTTTGTCCTGAGCTCTGTCCCTGAGCTGGACTCTCGTTCAAGGTGCGCAACACATTTATGGGTGCTGCCCGCTGTCTCCTATGTTTTTTTCTGATTTTTTTGGCCACTTTTTAGTCTTGTACACGAACCGACCAAGATGATTCACCGCGGTGCTATTGTAACTCTGGCCAAACTCTGTCCTTTACACCCACCACCACCATTTCCATGGGCCGCCGTGCTAAACACCTCACACAAACCGATCTAGCTCTCGCAGATCAACAGAGTCGTCGCAAATACGAGGCTACCGAGCGGTATGTCGACAGGTTTCCTTGTGCTGCGATGGTGCTAATTTCTATGTAGTGCAAAGCAGCTTCGTGCTGCCCAAGATGCGGCAACTTATCGTCCACAAGCTCGTCGAAAGGAGGCCGCACCCTCCGTGTTGAATCTACCCCCGCTCAGTTCGTTTCTCAAAGCGCGGGTTAGGGAACCACTGCCGACAAAATCTCCCCTCTACCTCGAAGCTCTCAGCGGGTTTATACGTCCGGATCTGGCAGCAGAACTCGAGCGCTGGAGGAAGGAGCCCCCATTTGCTCTTGACACCTCATCGGCTGTCTCGTCCGCCGCCTACTGGTTCCGCACCCAAGACCTTGAGGCCGTCCTCCACGGAGTCAGAATGCGCGAGCAGGAGGAGAAGATTTTGGAGCGTCAGACTCAGTTGGAGAGCAGTGGGTATGAGGCAGGCATGGAGGCGCTACGAGCGAAGGTGGTGCAGCTGCTGGCGGACTTCGAGCGGGTGAGCAAACTGGAATACCATCCCTACGTCTACTCCCGGGAATATGCTATGTGGAAACACTATATTACCTGGCAGGCGCGTACTATTCACCATTTGTATTATCTTGAATTTGTAGTCTCGGTTTGAAATCACAAGTGTTCGTTGGGTTCGAAGCATCTATTGGAGTGAAATCAATCCGTGTCGACGGTATTAGAGTTCGAAGCATCTATTGGAGTGAAATCAATACGTGTCGACGGTATTAGAGCCTCCGAGATATTTGAAGGACGAAATCACAACTGTTTGTCGGGTTTAAAGCATATATTGAAGTGAAATATATTACAGCCTTGTAGTTCTGGCAGTTGTAAACGGCAGTCCAAGGATATGGTCCGTG
Source organism: Mycena albidolilacea (assembly GCA_029282495.1). NCBI lineage: Eukaryota > Fungi > Basidiomycota > Agaricomycetes > Agaricales > Mycenaceae > Mycena > Mycena albidolilacea. The sequence goes on along the minus strand of JARIHO010000005.1, from coordinate 735,163 downwards.
AGTAACCGCCGCATCGACGGTATCAGAGCCTCCGAGATATTTGAAGTATGGAATCCACGCAGTACAGAGAGGATGGCGGAGAGGACCCAAACCCCGCAGTCGTAATCATTCGTTTGGAGCGGCCGGCGCTGGGTGAAAGGGCCTTAGTATTGAGATAATTAAAAGAGCCAACGGAATACCATACCTCGTCAAAAAGCGGAGTCGCCAGCCAATCCTCGTCCTGCATTGAGATATGGAGTTCATGGCCGTGTCTGTTAGCAACAAGCACCATGCGGGTGATTAGCACTAAAACATCCTAACAAAACGAGGGGCTCAGACTACCAGTTACAGAGACACAGAGACAACGGGCGCATACCTGAATATCGTGGCGCCATCCCCTTCTCTCGCCGAGGCTGTCAAACAAGAACAGTCGCCGCTCATGTACAGCAGCGACCACAAATACCCAGTGGAGCTCCTTGGGTCGGTGAATTGGTATTAACCAGAGCCGCTTATTCCAATAAGTCGTATGGCTCAAATGCTGCCAGAGCACTTCATCGCGGGCCTTGTATCATATGCGATGAAGGTCGAAGGTATTCAGAAGTGCACAGTCGCCGGCACTGGAGGAATAAGAAGATGTCGGGTGGTCGCAAAAGTTCAGCAGCGCAGCCGCTGTTCCGTTGAGTGCAACATCGTTCAGGCGTCCATTTGCGGAGTGGAGGCGCTGGAGATCGGAGCTTTCGATCTGGATGCTGGGGCGACCATTTAGACCTACGACTACGCGGGAGACGGGTAGTGATGAGGATGTTATGGATTTGTTGTACGTCTCAAGATCTTGCAAGATGGAGAGGTCGACTGTGACACCGGACTTAATTGAGGTAAGCGGATGATCAGATAATGCAGAGGACTGGGCGCACCGGAGGTTTCCAGGCCATTTGAAATCGGACCGAAGAAGCATCAATCCTAGAAGTGTCGTCGTTGTCTTCCGATGGCGCTGGCTGGACCACATCTTGAACAAGTAGCGACTCATCAACATCGGAGAGACTGTCGGGATCAAGCTCTTCCAGTGCAACGATCAAGCCAGAAGTTGTTTCCTCAAACAGTCCGTCTTCCGGCTCCAGGGACTCGGAGGCTCCGGAATCGGAGGCGCCAGCGCCGGTGTTTGGTCGATGGGCAGTGGTGGTAGCAGGGGATGCGTGGTGGGCGGGTGGAGCAGAACGATGTAAAAAGCGTGCAGGCGCGGATGTGGGGGCGGCAGGAGTGGGGGGGACCGGGGCACGGGGGGCAGCGGCTAGAAACTGAGCCCATCGGGTTTGTTGTGGAAGGCGCCACGAAAGCTTGAGATCTTGAAGGTGCTGCCGGCGTAACCGAAGTGGAAGTTCCAGGCATTCGTCTACAGGAAGAGTGTTATAGATATTCAAGACAATGAAGAATTTCGAGGAATATAAACGTACCTGTGTTGTCAGCTGTAGCGCGCTCGACAACAGCGAGCTCCTTGTCCAGCCATCCCGCAAGATTCTGGCGCTCCCTATCAAGTCGGCGGGCCTCCTCCTTGCACCTGTCGAGGACATGGAGGCTCCGGATGCCGTCGCGAACGTCTTCGTCATCCATCCAACGCGGAATTTCCCCGTCCTGCGGTGTAACCCAGACGTCTTCATGGAGGGATTGACTATTGCGGAGAGGACCCAGCTGTGTGGGTAGAGCAGATGGTATCGGAATATTGGTGCCAGCGGGCCGGAGCCTCTCGAGCGTGGCACAGTGATCATTGAATCTGTGGATTGCTTTGAGCAGAGCGGGGGCACGTTTGGAAATCGCTTTCTGGGTGGCCTGATAGAGCTTGGTGCCTGCAAGATAATGATGACGAAGCGGGGGAAAAAATGAATCGGCTACGTACCCAGAGGCTCCCGTTTCCCAGCGACGGCGCGATCCAAAGTCTCCCATTCATAGAATGACTCGATGGCGCGGTCACGAATATTGATTTTGAGGTCCCTCATTATGAGGAGGGTGCGGACAAAGTCGAGGGGGAGGCCCTGTAACTCGGGGAAAGATCTGTGGATATTGAGAGAGGCGTAGAGGGCTTCGGCTTGGGAGCTGAGAGTTGCGCGGGTGGATTCCAGTTTACGAACATGGACGAGGGAGTCAGCGGAGGCGTTTCCGCCACTGGTGATGGATTGCTTGGCATCCAAAATGGATTTCTCGATAGCATCGATCTGATCCTGAAGTTTCAGGACCTTGTCGAGTTCGCGGCGGAGGCGTGCAGGTGCATCTGGTGTCACCGGTATTACATTCACAGCAAAATATATGATGCGAGGGACTTACGTGACCGAGCGGACGTCTGTGCCGCCCTTTGCGCTGCCCACTGCACCCGGAGTTCGGCTTCGGGAACGCCACACTCAGCGAGCGTCTTCTCGGCAGCACGACGCTTCTTGGTGAGGTTCTTGGTTTGTTGTCGGTGAAGCCAAGCCCCGAGACTGCTGAGACCCTCTTGATTGACAAAGGAGGTATACTGGTCAATTGTCCAGACTCGTCGCGAGTTCTGTATCCAGTCAGACATGACAGTCAGAATACAGACTGTGTGATGGCTTACCCATTGCGCCCGGGTAAGCGGAATTAGCTTCCGTATTCGCGACCAGAATCGCTCGACACCCTCCATGTCGCTGAGTCCCACACCTTCACGAAATCGAGGGCTATAGACAATTTGACAAACCCATCGGTGCCCGAACGCGTGCATGGCATTGATAATGAAAGAAACACATTGACGGAATCCTTCACGGAGGATGGGAAACTAAAAAAAAGTAAGCCGGAGCCTCCGACTCCGGATGGGTGTGAAAAAAACATACAAGGTTAAAGCTATGATCAGTGACACATCCAACATCATAGGACTGGAGGATGGTGGCCTGCGGTGGAAGATGATCGTTCATCTCCTCCATAAGGGCAACAATGTATTTCTGTTGCTCGCCGGGGGTGTCAATGTCGCACAGAAACAAGACCTGTGAGTGGCGGCAGGTCATTACAAAAACCCCATTGGCGTCATAGTGCTTGGGGTCGGCCTTCTGCTTCTTTTCACCGGCAGCCTTCCACGACTCCTGGCAGGCATCGAGGGCTTCTTGTGGGATTGCAGGTTTGCAGTTGGCGGGTTTCCTCTTCCTCGCTTCGTTAATTCGGGCGTCGACCTGGGCGACCTTCTCTTTGGAGACAAAATAGGAGGCATCGTAGGCGATGGGACCATCGCCCGCGGATCGAAGGTGGCGATAGCTGAAGCAGCCATCGGCCCCTAGTTGGACGTCGCCGCCGCTGTGAAGGTTTTAGTAAATTCAGATGCACGCGGAGGGAAGTAAAGCTGCATACTCCTTCAGACTCCTTCCCCATTCCTCCAGGCCAAAGCACGCTGGGCACCGCTCGCGTAGAACACGAGAAGCCCGCCCTGGGGTAAGAGGAGGTGGTGGTGGTGGTGGCGATGGTCGTGGTGACGATTGAGGGACGCCCGTAGGTGGTAGCGATGGTCCTGGGGTAAGAGGTGGTGGTGGTGGTGGGGAACTACGGGAGGCGTCCATGTCTTCGTCAGAAGCCGGAGAGGAACCGCGGGAGGCGCCCTCCGGCCATATGTCAGTGTCAGGCAAAGGAGAGGAATCGCGGGAAGCGTCAGACGATGATGTAGTTCCTGCTTCTGCATCCAGCGGAGCCTCCGGAGGCGCTGATGTCTCGAGTGGCTCCATCGGTGGGTCGCTAGGAGGCGGGAGGGGTGGCTCTGCGGCTGTTAATGCTGCATCGACCTTGGCTCGCACCCGCTCCTTGATGTTGCTGTACCAAAGCACGGCCTGCCCGAGCAATTTTCGGAAAGGGTCCTTAGCGCGTTGGTCTGGATCCTAAGCGCCAATTAGTTGCAGTTGTGATTTAAAAAATCACTGGCTTACCCTCTGAGCCGATACTCGAAAGCCACGGCGGTCGTATATGGTTTGGAGGGCTGCAGCGAGAGCAGTGATGGCATCGCACGAACGCTCAAAGAGCGCGCGGTAGACCTCCAAAAGGTCGATAGACACGCCTGTTTGAACCTTGGTGGGCGACGCCGGAAATACACCGTTTTCTACAAGCAATAGGGCAACTGGCTTGCAGGGGCAGGTGACGATCTGCACTTCTTCCAGGTCTGTACAGGTTTGAGCGGGAATATAGACGTAGGGCTGTAATACACACGGGAAATGTAGAGGCATTGCACCTTAGCCGTAACTGGGACCCCGCAGCCAGCTAGGCATTGATGTCGAACCAGTGACGGGATGATCGAAGGGCGCTGCCTGTAGCTAGCGTTGCAGTACTGTGCGTACGGAACATCCAGAGTGGGCAGCAAGATGCTCCACGCTGTCGCCTGTCGTGCAGCAGCAGTCACGCTGGGCCGGGGGGCGGAAATCGGGGCCGGAGCCGGGGTGGGAGGCTCCATATCTATCCAGTCCTCCATTTGAGTGTCTCCAGAGGAGTCCACGAGGTCTACCGGCAAGTCCGGCGTGGTGCTGGGGCCTGCCTCGCCGTCAAGGAGCGCGTGGAGCCGGGACCGGAGCGCAGTGATGGTTTGGGCGCGTCCCACCCCGGTTACAGTTCGTTTTTTACGTGTATCGCGTGCCTTTAAAGGACTCAAGAAGTGTATACCAGGCCCTGAACGTGCTGCAGGCTGAGATGCGCGTACGGAACGCTTGCGACCGGTGCGACCGGTGGGTGCGTCGCCTCCAAAGGTAGACATCGGTGGTGCCGAGGAACCACGAGAGAGTGAGAGTTGGGTCGATTACGCGCTGATATTACGCGCTGATAGGCGCAAAGAAGGGCACAGCGACGATTGCGCGACGATTGCGCGACGTAGACGCGACGTAGACGCGACGTAGACGCGACGTAGACCCACGACCGACGAGGGAGAGGCGGGGAAGGCAGAGGCGTGTGGCAGTAGCCCAAAGGGGAATAGAACGTAATCGAAGCATGTGCCTTCGACCCGAAGCCGGGCCTCTTAGGCCATATGCTGTCATACAAAAGAAATAGCCTATGAGGCCCTTGACTAAGCAAAACGTAGGTACCTGAGGTGAATCTTGTTCGGCATGTTGTACGCAGGCATTGTACGAGGAATCCTAAAAACGTCGAAGAATCAACCGGCAGAAAAAGAACACATAACACCAGCGTGCCGAGCGCAGAATTGTGCTAGCAATCTCAGGGTCGCGATTCGGGAATTTGGTTGGAGACAATGGATGGAACCCGTGGAGTCCGACTAGCTCAACAAACTTAAACATAAGACATAAATACCAGTGCCGCCTGGCTCAAACAGCATTAGCGAGAAAACACGAGGAGGATTCGAAGTTGACGGAATTTGCGAGATCGCCGGGTAAGTTACGTGCGCTCAGCGCGAAAGAACCAAAAGAAAAGCAAGATGGTGAGAGGCGAGAGACGGCGGATCAACCGGGGCTGTGGCACCTCAATGATCACTGCTTTGCTTCCGCTCGCTCTCACCGCGACGATGCTCTCTCAGGCGACACGGTATCTTCACATTGTGTCTCCGGAGCTCTGGCTCGCCTGCTGGGCTCTATGCTCCCTTCAGCAACTAAGGAGACTCTCGCTGGTTTGCAAGCTCTTTCGATCCCTGGTCATCCCCCATTTGTCTGAGGAGCAAACTTTGGACGTGGCAGCACTTGCACAGGGACTGGACAGGGACTGGACAGGGACTGGACAGGACAACTGGATGGATCGCGTTCGCTATCTTCACCGCACAGCTGTCCGGCTGGACAAACGCCAGGGCTCTTTTGCCCCGCTGGTTCATACCTGGAAAGCCACTTTTCACCAAGGGATGACGCTGAGTCACCACCATTCTGAGATCGAAAACATCCACCTGTTCGACACTCTAGGCGGCAGGGTAGTCGCGACATTCTTCGCCACGCTCAGACATTATTGCAACCTATCGTCGTTGCATTTTGGATTCGCTACCATCGATCTAGGGGCCTGTGAGGCCCTGAGATGTCTACCAGCGCTGAAGGAACTCCATTTTCGCAATTGCGACATACGAGTAGCCGCTGCGGAGGCCCTTCTCCGCATAGACGCTCTAAAGATGATCGACTGTTTCCCTATCGCTTCCGACTCCATCCGGCTAGCATCGCCAGAGATTCTTCGCACCCTGGACGTCGCTTCAGACATCTCATGTAATCTCCGGATTTAGATCGGAAACGCTATCCACTCTCGTGAAACTATCTCTCCAGGATGTGGACGACACTCAACAACTGTTCCAGTTCCTCGCTCAGTGCCCTCAGCTCCAGTTGCTGGCCATCGGCTTCCTCGAGCTGCCCCTTCCCCCGGTTCCACCCAGCATCATTCCTCGTCTTCAAAATCTTACTGCACCGCCGGACGCTGTCCGCGTGCTCGCTCCCCATCGTCCTATTCACAGTGTAACAATATCTCAGGGCAGGCTCCGCAAACCCGACATCATGCCTCTGTGCATGATTATTTCACGCGCTACTGTACCCCTGCAGTCGCTCAACTTACCCCGCGCGGAACCGTCGCTCGGGATTCTCGCAGAAATCTCCTCGTTATTCCCCGAACTGAAGCAGTTGTCTTTGAAATTCCGGGGGATCCCTATATTCCGTTGCGAAGCCGCCTCTGACTCCGAATCGTCCGGATCGCCCATTACTGTTGACAGGCGGACCCTCGAGCTAAATGACGACGAGGCATTCACTCGTATCCTGCCCTCCGACGATATCTCGGATGCGGAAGAAGGCACTCCGCCCCCATCAAGGTCGCCGAGCGCACGGAAAGACTGTCGCAGCAGCTCAGTCGGTTCGGGCCCAAGATCAGCGTGCGGGTAGGCGTTCCTTGTAGCATCCTCTCACTGGTTGCTGAAAGACTATATATTGCGTTCAGATTCTCTTGGGGTGGCTAAAGGACGGTCTACTTTTCCTGCCTCCCACCATCGAATCTTTCCTTGTTGAAGAGGTCGACCTTTATCTGCCATCTGAAGATCAACACCAACTCATTGTAGTTCTCACTCGCCTGTACCCGCGCCTCCGGCGGCTCCAATTTGACGGGCTCGAGAGCGGTTGGATACGAACTGGAGATTTGTGGGCGAGAGCAGTGGGGGGCCGCCGCGAGGTGGTTAAGATCGTAGCGCTGGTGCTCGACGTCTGAAGGAGCCACGGAAGTTGCTTCGCATAAAGTGCAGAGCGTTTGTGACATACCTTTATTTCTTTGTTTAGGGACTGCAGTGTACAACTGATAACGAATTATCATGATGTAGTCATCTGGAGCGGCTATGATTTTGCAAGTCTCCTACCAATAAATTAACTTGGCTTCCCACAACACATTCGTGAGACGGGGCGTCGTGGATCGGATCCATCGCCGGACCTTTTCCCGTTCTTTCTTTCTTTCCATTCAGGAAAGTCAGGGTTATGAGCAAAATGAACTGCGTGTTAGATTACGAGACACAAGTACTTATTTGCCCGCGCTACCCCGAAAAGGGCAGGGAGACGATGAGGGAGGCGTGAATGCACCTTTAAGAACTAATTACCTACCAAACCAAGGAATGTCGATGCTTTATGCGAGTGGCCGAAGGCAGTCAACGTCGGAGAAGGGATCGTCTAAAATCTCCTGCGAACTCTTTCAAGCGCTCACACAAAATCGAGATGCGAATGGGATCGCGAGCGGTGTGCGGAGTCGAAATTTTCTTGAAAATTCAATAAAAATGATGTTCAGGCTTGAAGAAATGAAGAGCAACTTCGGTCTGCGACTGCGATCTGAATTCTGGAGCTGTATTGCAGCATTGGCATCCAGGATTCGTGCGCATCGCCGACGCTTGGACGAAGACGCGAGCAGGCAGGTTGAAGGCAATTTAAGTTCAGATGGAGAGGACGGGTGTTCTGCTGCGTAGACGCCCAAGTCGACGAAGAACGAGATGACAGTGGTTTAAAGAAAAGTGTCGTTACGTATCGGAACCCGGTCCGGCTGTTCCGATTGCTTCCGGCATCTCCTGCCTTTCTTTTGACGGCCATTCACTCGCGAGCTGCTTCGGTCCATCCTCTCCAGCGTATCCGCTGCACGGCTTCCTTTCTGCGTCATACGTGGAGTCGGTATCTCTATTGGCATTACTTCAATCTCTGTCAATGGTTATTTTAGGTTCTTGGGCTTTCTTGGATTTTCAAGGCTGGCGTTTACATGCTGTCGCTGACGCCCCGCCGCCGTGTGTGATTGCGCCACCTGCTACCGCGCCGCCAGCTGCGCGTGTGCAGATGACATCCACGATGCCGCCCGCGACGGCGCCTCCAGCACCCCGTCCCCGTGCATGACAATTAGTACCTTTGTATACGTCTTGTAGCTTTATATTCTTATTTGTATAACTTCCGTGGCTTTGTATCCGAGCTGCAAAAAACTCGGATTGTCGGGAGCTCCCCCCCTCCGCAGTCGGGAACCGACATACAAACTCATATTTATCTCCAATGGCTGATTCGCTGGTTCTTGGAGATTCGGAACTGGCCAGAGCGTTTGCTATCGTGCTTTCTTTGGCTTGCAGTAGGGCTTTGCGTTAACCAACCATGATTTGGGTTTGGTCGGCGTCCCAAAGCCGAGAAAATTCCTCTCGTTGGATCTTGTGCTCCTCAAGCTGAGCCGCGTCTGAGTTACTGGATATTTTCAGTTTAAACACAAAGAAACAAACACTATTCAACCATTATTGAAGTATAAAGGCGGTCGTTTCCTGTTCCGGGAGAGGAATTTCTCCAAAAGAAAAGTCCGGCGACGGAAGCGGTATAAAGGGAAAAATTCCGGCGACGGAAGTGGGCCTTCAAGCTCAAGTGGCGGTATAAAGGGAGACAGTGAGCGCGACCGCGGAGCACTACCCTCTATCATGTGTTTGACTACGGCGTCAGTAGCGGGGCGATGTGCAGACCACTGTGCCCAGCACTCGTTTACGAGCTCCCACAGTGCATTGGACAACATCGTCCCCCACGGCCGCCCAGGGCGGTCGCCGTTGATAACCCGAAGCAAAGTCGCAGTTTCTGATAGAGTTGCAAATGGCCGTTGCCTCGTATACAACTAACAAGGATAAGAAGCCGTTGAAAAATGCCACGAAAAAAGCTCACTTCCAAGTAGACACATCCAAAGGCGTATACGTCGGTCGCGGGTGTTCGCACAAACTTGAGTCCAAAGTGACCGGGGTCGATCAGCTCCGGTGCCATCCAGCGGATTCTTCCCGCTCGGTGGGCAGTGGTGGTATTACTCGCCGCAGTTGCGTCGGACAAGGAGGTCAGGCCAAAATCTGCCAGGCACGCGTTCCATTCGCGGTTGATGAGAAGAATGTTTGCCTGGATAAATGGTGGTCAGTGAGTTAGATATGGCGTGAGCTCAAGTCTGACACCGCGCAGATCTCCGTGGACGACGTTTCGTGAGTGGAGATATTGCAGACCCTGGGCTATTTGCAAGAGCTGACGCAAAAGTAAATGAAATTATTATAGTATATGAACAAGGAACCGACCAGTTTGTCCACGTTGGCCCGACCATGGTCGTTTAGGTATTTAATGATGGTACCATTCTCCATCCAGGGAGAAACTATACAGAGGGAAGAGGGGAAAGTCTCGCGGTCGATCCCGAGAAGCGGAACTATGTAAGGATGCTGCAGATGCTGCTAGACAAGCGCCTCTCGGCAGAATTGCTGTACGATTATTCAGGTCAAGGAGATATTTCGACAGAAGGGAGGCTCCCCAGCCGAATACGCCGTTGTTCGGCGTCTCTTTGGAAAGTCCGTATATGCTTTATGCAACCGTTCTTCCGTTATAGGAAGCCTGATAGATGTCGCCGAACCCGCCACCGAATGCAGCGTGCTCGCTGCGTCCACTGACACCGGTAATGAACAAGGAGGAGGGAAGTTTATCGCATGCCCCGGAAAGTTTGAGGATTAACCGCCGAGCCTTGGAATTATGTTGCGGGTGCATTAAAAACCCTCTGTCGAGGGTCTGTTCACAACATCAGTAGATAGCGAGCAATGGCGGGTGAACCGACATTTTGAACGACATCAAGAAAGCTTTGAGCAAAGTCGCCTTCGAGCCGTAACACAGCTGCCCGTTCAGAGCCGGAGTTCATGATTGTCAAGATGATCGCTGCTATTTGCTGCTCGTCCTCCCGGAGTGCATCTCGCAATCGTGGATCGTCGTAAATACCCAGGTTTGAGGCTATCTGGAAAACAGTCAACATATACCGCGTTGTAAAACCGCAGAGAACCTGCAACAAAGCTTTGCGCGAGTCGAGACTTTTGACGATAGCCAGGATAGGATCTTGGGCGGACATGACACCGTGCTGATCAACAAGATTGTCATACATTCTGGAAGTTACCAAGAATTATCAAGAACAGAAAGGATCAGAAGCCAAACAACCATACTGGAAGTTCCTGGTGCGAGAAATTTCTTGGAGCAGAGAAAACACGCTCTCCAAGTGGCTCGTTCAACTTAAATCTTCAGAGTTCTAAAATACATACCTGGTATACGAGCGAACGTGGTTCGGTCTCGGGCCGATCCACGAGCGCTACCTTGAGCTCTTCAAGATCCTTCCGGAGTTCTTGGCCGTTCTAAGTAGCAGCAGGAGTCACACGAGCACCAGTGCATTAATCGTGACACCCACCGCGGCCAAATTATCCTTCTGCCTTCTGGTCAACACACCGTCGCCCTGATATTCCACAAGCGCGGGGATCGTCTCCAAGATCAGCTTCGTGGCCCTCGCAAACTCGATGAACGCGCGCTCCCTTTCGAGCCACACAACTTCGGGACCAGCGTTTCTGGCGTCCGCCATGTATGCCCTGCCTGCATTGCACTGCTGTTCTGCCAGCCGCAGATAGTGTCTGAGAGAGCGGCTGGGCGGCGGCACGAATTCGACGGCGGCGGTAGCGAGCTCAGCGAGGGAGCGGGGGCGAGACATCACTGTCCAGAGATTAGTACTCCTCAGCTGGGCCGAGCAGCAAAGCTATGTGGTGGGAAGAAGGCGCTCCAGTGACACTTTCTTATGGAAGCATTCATTGGCAGTGCCTGCCACAGACCGATTGTTGCTGTCACTTGCTGAGGATCTGTCCGTGTTGTATATGCAATATACGCAGGTCAAAAACTTCAGAAGTTGCTAGCGTATCAAGCTCGAGTGAGTCGAGAGTCGATTACTCGCAGACAGAACTTAGGGCTACCGAGTTTTCAAAAGAAATTGGACAAAGGTGGCGTAGATCCAGAAATCATGGTAAGATAGCAATCCAGAGAGAACTTTTTAAGATAACGGCCAAGGTGACTGGGACTAAGCAGTGGGAGGAGGAGGCCGCCATTTCCTTTTTTGGACTCGTCGATATCGCCTTCAACTTGACCACAACCTTGCCACAAGTTGCCCACAACCGTCATCTTGCGCAGGTTCTCGTGATCTCCTTTGAAAGTTTTCCTCAAGTTCATCTTGATCTCGCGGGACTTGCGACGTACGTCCCATTCGCGCGATTTGAACGATAAATTCTGTTGCTGGCATTTCTGTCAAAAAAAAAAAGGCAGTGAGCACCGAGCGGACACCTTCATCAGCTTTCATCTCGTTGGATTCACAGTCCTATTTCTAGCTTCATCATGCACACTCCCGCAAGAACTGCTCGATACCATCGTCGATGAAATTGGCGACATTCCCTCCTTGAAAGCACGCGCGCTCGCAGGATCCATGTTCCGCGATGCAAGCCAGCGCATCCTGCTCCGCTCGCTTACTTTAACAGAAAATGTTTGAAAAGCCCACACTTTTCTCGACGAATCGCCTCACGTCGTGACCTAGATCACCCACCTCAGCATCAGCCTTGGTCCGTTTGTAGACGCGACTAGCATCGAGAGCCAACACAAGAGCTTTGAGCAGGTCCTCGGCAAGCTGACGAATGTGCGTCACTGCACCATGACGAGAGTATCTCACTCCCAGATTCCGACCTTTACCTCAGCATTGCTTGATTTTCTTGGGCGCCAACCTCTCCGCGAGCTGAGGGTCCTCTCCTCCATCGTGGTTCCGGAAACTACCATCTTGCGTCTGCTTACAATGGCTCCCATCACCACCTTCGCCCAGGTGCATGTCCAAACGGATCCAATATTGTTATCGGCCGAAAGTCGGCAGCCCAGAGTAGAAGAGTTGTACGTGGGACTGGAAATGCGCGCGCGAGCTCTACGAGTTTCTGGCTCGGCCACAATTCAAATCGTACACGAGCACGCTGCATCGGTTGTTCATCCCGTCTCTATTAAAAACCGGCACTGGGGCAAAGCTCTTACTCGTAACTTAGAACATCTTCACTTGGGAGGTATGTTTCCACACGGAACTACCGCTTCAGCTTAAATATTGACAAAAGGCTAAACCTTAGCGGACCCGTGTTCACACCCGCCCTTCCCTTACTGCGCTCCGTCGAATTCTCCCTTGCCTTCCATCAGATTGCGACCCCCTGGTTCTTGGACCTGGTCTCGTCCACACTTAGCATTAGCCCCGTACTCAACGACGTCATCATCTCCATACTGGACAACAGAGTTGTAACTTGAAGTGTGCAGTGACTCGGATCGGGCGGTTATCAGATCTTTTCTACCGCGCCGCATGTCTGACAGAAGCAAGCCGTAAGTAATGCCGTGCTCACGGCCGTAACGGCTCCATGGACACGGTCAACACGGCTGACTCCCGTGTCGTGTCCATGTCGTGCAAAAAGAACCTCACGGACACGGAACCGTGACCGGATTACGGTGTCCAGCCCTAGTTCGGCGGCAGAGGGTTATATGAGAGAATGTGGAGGCCATGAGGGCATGTGGCAGGGATTCGACAGCGAGTATCGTTGCAACGGAGGACAGTTGTCGATAGTACGCCGAACCGGTCTATGCGTCGTTTGTCGTTTGCTTGTTGGACCCGATGGATGTGGCGGCATCGCGTCCTGGATTTGCGCTAGCTGACCGGTCGCCCGTAATTCATCCAGAATCTCAACCACCACACTCAGCTGGTGTGCCCGTCCACGGAGGCAGCAAATTGCGGGGGTTAAGGACGGAACTTAGCCAAAGTGGTTCAACAAATATACAGGGATTAAATGCACCAGCATCCAGTGAGCTTCCATTTCGGACAGATAACATTCCCCCTGTCCTGACTCCATTTCCACCATTGATGGCACTCCACCTTTACCGCATTATACAGATTCATGAGAACATCCAAGACTTTTACATTTCTATTCCGGTCCTGAGTACCGATATCCAACCCTCTGGTCGCTATTGATATCCTGAATATCATGATCTCGAGGCCATCCTCCATACAGATTGAATATTCATCCTGTTGCCACCCGTTAATACACCGCTCATCAAATACCGCTCCACATGATCTAATCCAAAAAATGAATTCAACTCAGCTTCCGCTCCGTTCACTTGAATTCACCTAGCACCACATTAAAGACGCAAGGAAATCAAGACATTGATCTCGACGACGCCGTGAGGCCATTTCTTCCTCGCGTCGATTGCTTCCTATTGATTCATCTTCCAGGTTACCAAGTATACCCTCTGTAGTCATCTGGGATTTCCAGCAACATAAAGTCCTCGGAATGACAAGTCCTGCTTCTCTCGATGTCGCCCCACATGTCACCTACCTGTCTTAAATTACTACATAAAGGTCCAAGATCCACCGCGATATACATCATTCGTCTCCTCTCCATGCAATAAACCGTAAGTGCCGTGGTAGTGACGCAATGAATATAACTGACTTGGGGATGGCAGTAAAATATATAATCACAGACTTTAATGACGTCGTTGCCGTGCATCTCTCGTCCTTTCGTCCTTCAGTACTCATGGCAGAGCTCATTGCCATTGCCGGTGTTGGTATAACAGTGCCAATGGTTCTCAAAGCGGCGGGGATGGCTCTCAAGGCGGGCTATGACATTTACAACGCCTACGACGACGCCTGTGAACGCCGGGAGCAAGTAGGGGTCTGTTTGGCGAGATGCAAAGACATCCTTCAACTTGCATCGCAAGACGAACGTCTGTCCCAAAGCCCACGGCAGGATAAACCCGACGGAGGCCACGATCCGTATATATCACGGCGCTTTTATAGTAACACGACCTATAGCAACCTTGCCGGCGACCAGTAGTATTTCTCTTCTTCAGCACAGCCGTAGCTAACTGACCTTCTTGTAGATCTGCTTCGCAAAAGCTTGCCTCCGCCACTACGGAGCTCGAAAAGTATGTGCTCGCTGGCAACTTCGATTATTACCTCAATAGTAGGTTATGTCTGACCTTTATCGCAGTGCCTGCAAATTATCCAAAGAGCTGGCTACAGAACTTGAGAAAAGGCGCTTGGGATGGTACATTCTCTTCAGCGGTAGGACGGACAAGAAGATCGAGCGAATAACAAAGAGTCTCAATATGGCAGTGGAGAAATTCGAGGTATGGAAACGATTCATAAATGATTCACTGCTCCATGTCAACTGCTTCCGATAGATCACAGCTCTGTTGGCGAATTTTGACTTGCAAAAAGAAATCGCCGTAGCACAAGCCGAAGACAATAATAGACTTGAATTAAAGATGGAATCGATAGCTGACATAGATGCAGAGATTCTCCGCACTCTGAGAGAAATCGGGCAGAACGTGGGGGGTATACAGCAGGTTATGTCAGAAGTTCTGGAGGTAAGTCTATCATCATCATCTCTCGATATGGGATGAGCCAAGGCAACTGATAAAATATAAATTCACAGTGTAAAAAACTTCTTGAAGGACTCTGTCTACCTCAGCGACAAGCGGAATTCATCCACAAAACTACTGTAGCTGTTACAATTGCGACGAAGGGGCGTACATCCGTCAACAAGATCACCATCGACATGATTGCAGCAGCCGAGTTCGCCATAGAAATTCAATCGATCAGATATAATGAAGAGGAAGATTGCATCGGACAAGGCGGCTTCGGCACCGTGTTCAAGGCAAAATGGGATGGGGCGGTGAGTATTTCAAGTTATTACCAGTATGGATTTGCTCGAGCCTCTACGCCTTGGAGCCTGTTGCTGTCAAGAGAATACATAAGGAAGAGGCAGCCCTTTCGAACCGAGAGGGTCATATGGTAAGCTTTAGTTGATGCCATGAAGAGATGGACTTATGGTTGTGCTATCTAGTCTATTCTCCAAGAAGTTGGAATATGGCAAGTCATACACCCGAAAACATGGGACGGAACCTTTCACTAATGTCTACCAGGAACAAGCTGCGACATCCTAACGTTCTAATGTTTTATGGTGTCTGTGTCGACTCGCCATTGGTAAGTTTCTGAACTTGGATCTGTCTGGCCCTGAAGGCAACCGACCGCCGGTTATAGCCTATCGTGGTTATGGAATACTGCAAGTACGGAAATGTCATATCCTACTTGCGAAACCCTACAATCCAGACATTGAACCCCAATCGTATCAAGCTAGTAAGTTGATTTTACTGCTGATGGAGCTATTCATTTCTGAGGGCTGAACTCTTCAAAGGCACACAACATAGCCTGCGGTATTAAATACCTGCATGATCAAAAGATTGTTCATAGCGATCTAAAGGCGGTACTGTCGTGGATCTTTTAATTTACGTTCATCTCTTATTCTTCTTTTCATAGGTTAATATATTAGTCAATAGCACACGCCAAGCGGTGTTGGCAGATTTTGGAATATCATCACTCCTGCAAGATATCAGAACACGATCTCGTACCATCGGAGGCAGAATCAAACACGTCGGCACACATTATTGGACAGCACCAGAAATATACGATGGAAAGAGGATGACCGAGAAGTCAGATATTTACAGCATGGGTTTGACGATTTGGGAGGTGAGATGAGTCGTTCATAATTAAGACCTTGACTGTACTCAAACAGTCATGGCTATGCAGTTGTTTTCGGAAGAACCTCCTTATCAGAGTTTCCCGGACATAGACTCACTTGTCAACTTCGTGTTGGTTCGCAAGGGGAGGCCGGAACGACCATCCAACCTAGAAGAAGAAGATGAGATATGGAAAATAATTCAAAAGTGTTGGGATGGCTCTCCTGCTCTTAGACCGTCTGCCAAGGAAGTACAAGCTGATATCGGCTGTTTATGTTCGGATTCGATCGGAGGTAATAGTGGATAGTAACGCGTTGTGATGCCTGTTTTTAACGCACCAAATTGCTATTTGCAGTGGGTGACCACCCGTAGTGAGTGAAATCGACCATCTTTGCAAACTTTGAAAGAAACTGAATGGAGCAATTCAGTAGCATCTCATTAGAACAGAAATGGCGTACGGCAATTCTTTCATCGCCGCCCAGATGGACGCGGGGTAATCCAAAAAGCTACATTAACAGCCTCACGATTCCAAAGCCACCTACCGACAAACCGTATAGCTATCGTGTCATGAAAGGAGATGAAGATCTTGGTATCCGGCCAACATACGAACGAGATCCAGACGGCTCCCAGCGAGTTAATCTTCTGGAGTACCATCGGGGATACGGTATTCCAGACAGAATAAGGATCCAGGTATATGCTGTGGATGAAGTGGGATCAACAGAGATGATCGCGGAATGGCCAGGAAATAATTGAGTACTGATAAATCAAATTTAGCTTACAGAATGGTTCGTGTCTTACATGTTATTGATGCATCTATGTGAATCGTTCAGTTGATGACGCAATAGTATTGCCAATGGGCATCAATACATTACTTATCAATAATGCCAACGGTGCAGACACAGAGTCGACGTGAAAGTTAGCCGGGAAAAGGGTGGCTGGACATTAATATGGTTATCAGCAGAACGACAAGTGGCTTTTGGCCGCTTCCCGCGCCTTTTCTTCACGGCTTTCGTCTGATGTCGGCATGCCTAGGTTTTTCCCGTAGAAATTCACTACTTTAAGGGGACCCACAAAGTTTGAGTCGCACGAAAGAGACAAGCGCAAGACGACCCAATGACCAAAGCGAAAGTGTGAGTTAGCCGTTGGGCGCTGTTTTCCGCGGACGATGCAGTGCTTCAGCAAAAAAAAAAAATGGTTTAAAAACCTCGAGAAAGACAGAAATAGGATTTGTTCCCCGGAGCCGAGACAAGATGCTTTCGAAGAACGAATGCATTCGGAAATCCCGCAGAGATACGGCCATATCGCAAATTTGCGTTGGAGAGTTCGGTTCAGCCGCCGGAGGGTATCACCCGGATTGGGAGAGTTTCTGCGAAGTCCAAGTGAAGCCGAAATATGGGACATACCGCAGAGCACGCACAAAGTCACTGAGCGATAAGTAGTCGAGTAGAGAAAGATAAATGTGCGTTAGGGTTAGGGTCCATCCGAGGGGCGAGCTGTCAAGCGCCATTGAACCCCCTGCAGTATGTTCGTGTTTGTCACTCCCATTGATCCCACTGACAGAGCATGTGAGAGAGAGGATGTGGGCGTTGTAGGGCCACTCAATGCTTTTATTACTTCCTCAGGCCGCATAAACACCTTAATTAACATTCTCCCGTACTCGTGTTGCTGTCGATATTGTCCTGTATACGTGTTGTTGGAGATAAGAAGTATGGGTCACTCACCGCTTTCATGGCCTCCTCAGACCACCTAAACACCTTAATTAACATTCTCCCGTACTCATGTTGTTGTAGATACGATCCCGCGTCCATCGATTATGTTGCGGCGCCTCGCGCGGTGGGATCAATGGGAGTGACAAACACGAACATACTGCAGGGGGTTCATCTTTGATGGCGCTTGACAGCTCGCCCTTCGGGTCCATCTGATCTCATTGCACACTGCCACACCTCGCCCTTTCTTCGTCTCGTGAATGAATCTGTTTTGAGTGTCCTACGAGCGCCAGGCCTCCAAATTTTTAGCATGATCGATCCCGAGCATCCTGCTCTCTTCACCGACTCTCGGACGGACCACCCCAGATTGAGTCGCGAAATTATTAGCTGGGCTGCCTAAGGAGCATCAGCCTGAGACGCATTCCAACTTTTTCTTCCAAGTTCCTCGGGTGCTCGATTCGGATCTCCATTACTCTATGTACCGGGACGTCGTTGCATTTGTGCATAAACCTCGCCCAAAGACAAAGATATGGTACGTGCCTCGATCTTCGCGTCCTAGTCCCTTTTTCTCATGTCGAACCAAGCTCCTAGCACCGTGGCCTGCCGCCAGCCTCAAGACGTGGACGACTGTGCCACACATTAGACCATGACCACCACCACCACCTTGTCGTCGTCTCTGCGCTCCTGTGCGCACTGGTCTTCACGTCCTCCTCCCCTTGCTCATTAAATGCTGTAGGTAGCCTCTTCGCCCGAGGCTTGAAGCTTAACACTCGTGGGAATGTGCCTCGTACGTCCCCAACCTGGGAAGAGATACTGCTGCATTATATGTCTCCACCATCTGCCCGACTTGTCTCGTCTTTGGCCCCATGTCTCACGTGGGTTAGGATTCTTTACTTCGTCCAATCGAGCCTTCAACGTGAAGGACGCCATCCCCCGCCGCGATCCTTAGCGCGGCGCATCCTACACGCACTCCCCTCGCCATACACATGAGACTTCGACACACGCGCTTCGGACAACATTCATCTACTAATCGGATGCAGCCTACCTCCGAGCCATGGCTTCAGCTCGTGCGCATGTGACCGGCTCGGATGGAGAATTGAGAGGTGGCCGGGAATACGCTTGCAGTCGGTATGGTGCGTGCTCATAACTTATTCCCGTCTTTCCCGCTCACGTTTCTTAATATATCCGTAACCATAGATGTCCGAGGGGAAGCAACGAGATTCCGCCCCATCTCTCCTTCCGATCTGGGCATTGACATCTTCCTCTGCGATGGAAACGATGTTGAGCTCCTTTCCCTTACGGTACGTACTGTATTCCTTCGTTCCCCACCATCCCGCTCGCACTCATTGATATTATAGGTGCTGGAATCTAGTACTCCTACTCTAACGGTTCATCGGCGAGCGTCCCAACATCGGTCCTTGGCATGTCCCTCGCCGATCTCTGCGGCGCTCATATTCGTTCTTATGCGCCTTTTCGTGATCTATAGGTAGAGTTTCGGCTTCGTCTTGGACTTGGGAAGGGGGGCTGGGGTATCTCCAGCGTTGGCGACACTGCAGCGGTGTGACTCTGGGGCGCGGCGCCGACTTCTCGGAGAGGGCTGGCGGGAGGATTATCCATATCCCCTGGCATTCGGCGCCGAAAACGTGTCCTTGTACTTGGGACCTCGGCCACTGGTACAGACGCTGCAGTCCACGATCCCCGATGCTCATGTGTACGCCCCCGTCCCTGCTTCACCCTCACCTTCCCGGTTTCGATGCTGCCGTCTGTTGGGACAATCCCAGCGAGTCCATCCTCTTCTTCGCCTTCCGTCGCAGTAAGTGCGGGGTGTTGATGGACGTCAAGTGAAGATGAAGACCCCTCTCCGATCTGACCCGCGCGGCGCTGCGCCTGTCTTGGCTCTGCCCCCACGCACCCCCTCCTGCAGTCTGGAATTCGGGACGCACACATGTCGTTTCCTGCCTCCACGGCTCCGTTTGCGCGCGCGAACTAGGCGGCATGCAGCGCTTTGTGATCATCAGCCGCGCCTGCCTGCACCTTCTTTTCGTGGGGTCCACTCCCTGCGCCCCTGGATCGTAGACTCGCGCGTGCGGGTGAATTCCACATGCTCGCCAAATCTAGGGGAACGAAGGAGGGGGGGAGGATGATGAGCCGCGCCATCCTTCTCTGGCCAGGCTGATTGGAGCGGTGTGGGGTCGCTCTCGGCATCTCTTGTCGCCTTTACTTTCTTTCGAGCGCAGGGAAAGGTTCTTCCATTCGCCTGTCCTCACTGTGCTACATGTCCCGTTTCCGGTGCAGCGTGATACCTCCGCCGGCAGCATGCCTACATCACCGGGGGAGGAGACGTGGGTGCGTGGCGTGGGGTCCCTGCGCATGCGCCTCGAAGGATGGATGGATGGATTGATGTGGAAGGCTGCGGAACGTATCGATGCCTCGCTGGGACTGGGCTGCTACTGGCGTCGCAGTCGATGGTCGCTGGGCCTGCGCATCTCCCGGCGAGGAGTGGAAGTGCTAGTAGCTGGCGCTTTCGCATCCGTCGAGGGCCTGGTGCTGATGCGGACGGCGGAGGATGGATGGATCGGTGGACCATGTCAGTGGATTGGAAGCCTCAAGCCGTTACTGTCCTTTTTGCATCCGTCGCTCCTATTGTCCTTCCCGCCGCCTGCGTTCTGGACTTCGGCCAAGACTACGATACCTCCTCTGCCGTCCCCATCGCATTCATTCCGCCTTCTTCCTCGTCGTGCAGGTATATAGTATGAGGAGACCCGTGAGGTTGTGGCGCGGGCGAAGGATGGATGGACAGATGGGTTAATGGAAGTGGGAGGCGTCCATCGAGCAGGCGTCGAGATATTGCGGGATCGTACCTTGCTACTAAGTCGTCAAGTGGGCGGGACAACGAACCGATATTCCGAGGGCCATTCAAGGGGCGTGTGGACTTCCGCAGCTTCCTTCCACTGCGCGCGCGCGCTGCCACGGGCTTGCGACTCGATCGCGTCCCCTCCCCTCCCCTCGTCTCTTACCGCACGCAAAGCGGTCGCAAGACCGGCGACGTACTGTTCTCTTCAATCTCGATTCCCGCGGGCCACGTCCAATCGTTTGGCTTGTTCCAATCGGCTTCATGCTTCCGACGTGGCGCGCTCCGCGGCTGGAGACGGCGGGAGCGGATCGGTGGTGGGTGCGGGGAGCAAGGCATAGATGGATTGATATCGGATGCCGCCGCGCTTGCGCCCACGGACGATGGGCTACTCCACCGCGGCGTCTTGTTGGTGTCTCAATTTTCCGAAGAAGGATCGGGTGCTTGTGCTTTGAGTGGGCCTGTTGCGTGCACTCATTTGTGCTGGTGCTAGTGGTGGCGGGCGCATGCTAGGGAGTCCATGGGTGCGAGAGTCGTTCGCCAACGTCTCGTATTCTTTCCTCCACTTACCTTGCCTCGATCGCTACCGTACTCCTGCCCTCTTTGATCCACTACTATGCCTTTCGTTCTCCCTCCCATAGGCATATATCTCATTGCTGCCTTTGCTTCCATGCATTCCTTTGGTATTGCCAATGCCAGTTGCCGCTTGGAAGTAAGCTCACGTTGGCTGATGATCAGCCTAAAAAGGCAATTTGTGGCTGTGTACTCATACAACGTGTTCGCCGGCGTCCTTCCACCGAATAATTGGTACTCAAACCTGCCGCAATTCCATCCAGGTTTCCGATCCACCTCAAACAATTTTTGTGCGACCACCCTATCCTCCACCTAGTTAAGTATTCCGGATATAATCAGGGCACTCCCTATGCGATTTTCAAACTTTTGCAAGAACGGAAGCTCAGGCTTCCAACTAACGGTGGTTTTGTGAAACTCTCCCGAAAGTGGATTTCTCGACAAATGGAGAACGCACACCGGAATAGCGGGCAGCAAATGAGGATCGAAAGCAAATCGAAAGTTTGGCCAAATTGTGTGCCGTCATTGTCACACCCTGTTCATTTCTGGTTCATCCCGAATGGGCGTACCCGAGGATTTATGAAGCCAAGAATTCAGGGATTTCGGGCGTTAGCGGTGTGTTTCACCTTATTGGTTTCTTTCTTTGATTTTTTGGCAGTGGGGTTTATGTTGGCCGGAGCGGGCTCCGAGCTGGCGGTAAACTCGACGTCTGATCCTGGGCTCATGTTCTCCGTTTTCTGGAGCATGGAGCAGGACTTGTCGTCAATTTTCACATTCTCTGTCGGTCAAGTACTACTTCCAGAAGGAGTAAGAGGGTCGGTCGGTCGCTTTACCCTGAGCCGCAGCCGAGCTATACCATCGACAGCACTTCATCAGTGGTCCATTTTTTCGACGCCCTGCTTTCACGGGCACATAAGCAACTCATCACCGAGCTAACGCATCGATACCATGCCCGTCCCCCAGACAGTGATGCAGACCTGCATCCTTGGCGCATGGGTAAGCGCGCGACGTTCGCGGTTCATTGCGATAATGCATAGCTTACATTCTGCTCTTAGGATTTCTCAGTTTGCTCGTGTATATTCCTTCAGGGTGTGCTGTGCGCACAGTTTGCAAACTACATGACGCTGAACAAGCGCGACTCGGTCTGGATGAAGCTTTTTGTGGCGGGCCTTGCGCTCCTGACGACGCTGAAGACCCTCCAATCTTTGTGAGCATCTTCTATTGTTTGTAAACTTGCGTTGACCTGCATAGAATGATAATGTGGGTACAAAATGTCGCCATGTTCGGAGATCTGGAAGCGGGAGTCAACATATGGATGACGCATTGGGTCTGGAAGGGCACCGTGATACTCGAAGCGGCCACCGCATTTTGTGTCCAGATGTTTTTTGGCCGCCGTCTCTGGGTGAGAGCTTAGACACCCGTCACAATTTATGGACAGTTCATCCGCTGGCACAGGCAATATCTCGGAACGCATATCTTGTCATCACCTGCGTTGTTTTATTTTTGGGCGGGCTTGTTTCCAGCATCGTTGGGGTACGCCCCCTCCGGATTTATTCTATTGGCACTGAGTTCCGCAACAAAGATCATCCCCATACTCACCAATCCGCGGGGCGACTCGGCGACCGGTTGGGGTATAGTTAATCATCTCAGAACCAGCAGCACTAGGTTCTCACTTCGCTTTATCACATGTAGTTGGAGCACACCTTGGAGTTGTGCTGTGCGGAGACCTGCTTTTGACCGGAAGCACAATATTCTATTTACTTGTACGCGTTCATTTCTTCAATTCTACGTGTTTTAATCGGATTGACATGTGCGCAGCGACACTCACATCAGTGCGTCCTACGCGGACCAACTGCAACCATCCTCCGCTCCTTACGTCGGGTGACACTGCAGGCAAGTAGAATGAATCTCTTTCCCGAAGAAATTGTGCCCTTATATCGACCGTCAGTCCGCAGCGCCAGCCGCATTGTGCGCGTTGATCAATTTTATTGCCGTCATGAAAATGGCCACGGCGACTTGGACGCCTGCACCGGTGGTGCTAGAATTCATTGCAAATATGGTGCTCCCTCAGTTGTACGCGTGGTCTGCGATGTGGACTCTCAACTCGCGCGAGGAGATCTGGATGGACGCCGGAAATTCCGCATGCACAATTCATTTACTAGAAACGTCGGCCGACTCTTCCAATTCGGAAACTTCTCGCCATCAATACCAGGATCATCCAGACCCTCTGGCCAAGGTTCAGAGACATCAGTTGGACGGCCCACCCCGGTCAATGGCTTAAGGCTCGCTGTACCTCTTATTTGTGTCTCAATCTCTCGACTTCAGCCCTATCCTACAATCGTGTCTACAATCTATCATACAAATTGCTTATACAAATCTCCGTAGTCCTAGATAAATTATACAAATTGAATTATACTATGTATCACACGAGCTTTCTTGGCAAAGTCGGTGCAAAATGCGAGATGGGCGGGCGTGGGTGCTCGTGGATGCGGCAAAAAACAGCGGACTGGGCACTTGTTTGGCACGCGCCAGCTCGGCTTCAGGTTTGGAGCTCCGCTGGGAAGCCGTCGGCAGGGGGCGGTGCCCTTCCCAAAAAGGGTCAGGGGCGGAGGCTGTTTGTTACTTTCCGCCTCTGCCCCTTTAGATGAGCACCGCCTTTGCCGACGGCACGTCGTACCTCAGCAACGAACTCAAGCCGAAGCCCCAAGCCTTGCCCAAGCCTCTCTCTTCCCCAACCTCCGCGACACCACCCTCCCGCCCGCCTGCCATGCCCCTCTTCACGAACCACGCCACCATGAACGTCAACGCTCGCCGCGTCCGCTGTCCCGAGGCGGGCTGCGAGCTGTATCTACACACCCCAAGAAAATGCCTCAACGGCCACAATAATACCAATATTATACCGCTGTGAGTCGTCCTCTTCCTGTTCCCTCCACCTTGTTGTGTACTAAACTCCATTTCTAGTGCTACAACCCGTCACATGGCCATAGATTCAAGTTTACGTGAGATGATAGTAAGAGGCCGGCGAGCGGCAGGTCACAAACAGTTACATTGCCATAGTTATGAGTTGTAGGTTTACATCGGCAACCAAACAAAATTCTAAACCCTCATCTAGAAACTGTAATGGACCCATATCCATTCACATGAAACTGTTGTAGACTTGGTGACATTTTTGAGGATGCACAGGAACAGTAATGAAGTTGTCTGTCCAATGTTTACGCAACTCGGAGCCTGAGGTGGACGCTGTCAACATTGAAAACCCCTGTGCAATGGTTGGGGTTTTTATTTCATTCACTGGTTGGAAAATTCAAAATTTTCTGCTGAATTCTTGGTGAAAAATCTTGTTTGTTTTCCATCAATTCTCAGCTGGAAACTAGGTGGAAAACCCAAAACATTTTCACTACTTTTCCAGTTTGAGGTGAAAAACTCAAAAGAAAGTTGAAAAGGGGTGAAAAAGCTTTGAAAATTTCCTCATTTTTTTCAGTGAAAAATCTCTGAAAAAGAAATTACATTTTTCGCTGTAAACTGTGCTGGAAAAATTGAATCTGCCAACCAGTGATTGTTACCTTGCTTGTCAAGCTCTCTCCACCTTCTTCATTAGCCAAGCATGCACTTCAGATGTAACCCAATGATCCTAATTTTCCCGAGGTTAGCCAACCATAATATGTACTTCAAGTTTTTGCATAAACACAACTTGAAAGTTAAAGTTCCTCAGTTGGACTCAGTTTCTTATCAGAAACAGTGCTCAATAGTTATATACTGAACCTCGGGACCCGTGCCATGGAGATTGACAAGCACCGAAAAGTATTTTGAACCTTGCTTGAACCTTCATGTTCGACTACCAGCCTTTCCAGCCAGCTGTGGTGTGGGTTCTCTAGAAAAAGGTATTTATGAAGACATTTTCATTCCCTCCAATTTTCAAACCCTTGTGCCCGACTTGAAATCCTATTTTCTCAAGCCCCAAATCTTCGCACTTGTGCCTATTTGGGATGGTTGGCAGCTATTCCCAAAGGCCATGGGTAGGAGGTGGTCAAAAAATGATTTCATTGTCTGGTATAGCTTCGAGTTTGCCGGAAAGTTGGATATAATTTGGAAGTGTGTTTCTGGTTGGTTTCTGGGATTTACTAGAACAATCTTGAGGTCCTCAGTGTCTTGAGTACCGCTCTGCCCTTTGTGGATCATACCCAGCTACAATCAAATTTTTTCTTGGTGCTTTTTTCACAAGCAAGGTCTTCGCCGATGCAGGTGGAGCTTTCTAGTACTGGGTCTTGTGTTGAGAAAATGCAAAAAAAAAAAAAATTAAATTAAAAAGGAAAGAGAATGAAGGGATTCAAGAGAACCTGGTGAGACTTCAAGTCTCAGTTGAAGTTTTGCACAGAAATTGATTCGACCAATTTTGATTGGATTTGGAATAGATTAGAGTACACCAGCAGCTAAAATATGCACAAGGAGAAGACAATGGTGGGAGGTCATGAACATGAAATCCTACCCTTGCGACACCCCGGAATCAACCCAGATGGAATGTACGATGTCGTGGAACACTACAATCACAACATGAAAGCTTGAGCAATGATTTGGTGATGCATGTGGGGGTGTCACCTGGTGATCCAGATATTGAGGTGTTGGAGCAGGTGAATGCGGGTGCAAAAAAGCTTGCCATCGTTCTGAAGATCACTGGAACATGTTGTAAGTGTAGGCGTAAAGCTGTTGAGGCGAGCAGCCCAAATCTGAGGTCATGTCATGTTGCCCATATGTTGATGTACAGTATACTCATAGAAAAATGGGATCACTACGTGTATGGTGCTGTTGCACTGGCCATCAATATTTGACCCACTGTTGCATCTATGGATGTTAATGTTCAGTTCCAGGACCCATTGACACAAGTTACAGAGAGATTGTTGAAGGAAGATGACAAATATGGCCAAGTTAGCTACCTGAGTCACATAAAAGATGACACATGCACTTAGCAAACCAAGCAATATTTCCAGCCTTGCTCCAGCTCACACAGTTGCACATCACCACTGCAGCTAGCGGCTGAGTCAAGAACCAGAGAAAAAGCGGAGAAATTGCTATAGTGAGAATGGGCAGTTTTGCATAGATAACAATGGAATCCAAAGAAGGTAGTTGACAGTGCACATTTGAGCCCAATTTTGGTCTGCCCACAGTGATTTTGGGCTGAGGGTTCCCAATCGGTCTGCTGGTCATTTCAGCATAGTTTCCCCTGAATTTCATGACTGAAAGCACAGTCTGCAGTCAATAATTGCCTAAGTACTAGAGCCCCTACAAATGATTAATCCTTCAAGTCTAGGGAGCACTGAATTCAGCCAGATTCTCAGCTCAACCCTACAGTCTAGGCCAATAATAATATTTTTATGAGCCACAAATAATATTATAGCACCAGGTATCTAGGAGCTAGCTTATGGCACATTTGTGAGGGAAGGAAATGGCCAATTCTGAAAAATCAATTACCAGAATGGTTCAGAGCAGCTTGGTAAAATATTTTGTGCCCATATAGTAGGGTCTGGCTCCTCATGCCTATAAGTAATATTAGGCCGAAAGCACAAAAGAAAAGAGGGAGAGATGCCTTGAGTACTCCAGGAATCCAAACCCAGAAGGTGAGGAGCTGGAGCACTGTAGATGAGCTCAATGGTGCTGACTTGGTGGTGAATGGGAGATAACATTGGTGTACAAAAATGTGCCATGCCATGTTATCTGTCATTGCTGAGGCCTGAGAAGCACAAAACTTTTAAAAAAATTCTGACTACATAGAAAGCTTCCGTATTCTTTCTTACATCCCCTATATTATTTTTCTGATTTTAGAGGGTGTGGATATGAAGTTTGAAGCAGCCGAACCACGGTGAAACTGAAGCAGTGTTACTTTGCTGTATCTTATTTGGTGTATAGCTCCAAATGGTAATAAATGCAAGTCACGTGACGAAAACAGACATTCTCGGTCCTCCCCCCTTTGAAACCCCCCAAATAGGCACATACAGGATAAATCCTGTTTGTGAATAATTCAAACAGCGCTCCGCACATCCCTGGGACCGAGTGACACCACAACCATTCCAGTTAAATAATCATCACTGGTACGTAGAGAAAACACGACCCGGATGCAAGTCAGTATCAAACGACCGACCCCCTCCCACCTGACCCAAACTCCACACCAGTCCAACCATAAGTGTTTTCCATTACCCTCTCAGTGTCGGCCTGTCAAACACCACCTCAAAGAAGTGTGAGCTCGACACTAGGTTGTGTTTGACCGTCTGCGGCCGTTTCAAACGGTGAAAGATGAAAATGTTGTTGTAGCCTGGGCAAGTGGGGGCACACTGGTGTTCGGCAATGATAGATACCAGGGACGACAGTCTGGTAGACGTCTGCAGGCGATGGTGGGCTACAATGTCCAACAAAGCAGGGACCGTGAAATATTGGTAGAGTTGAACAAGCTTCGGGATATCGGTGCACGTCAGTGCAACGGAGCCGCCAGAGACTGCAGCGTGAACAGACTGAGTCCTAGAGAACCTGTACTGTTTTTTCAATGTGTAGGCAGTAATAAAGTTTGTTCCTTCACCGGGCTCTGCGCCAGGAACATCTTGCAGCTTCGATTGCAAGGGAGCCACAGGTGTTGGGGATACAGTGGCCCGATAACCCAGAAGGTATGTGAGCGCAGGATTGTTACTGGTTGTGTGGACGTTATGTGACTGATAAACATTCACTGTGGGATCCAAAACAGGTGCTGCATTGAACGTTGAACTATTTACAGGTGGGTTGTACAAGGTGTGACCGTTGTAACAATGCAGCCCTCCCTCATCAGGCTGAATCTGCATGGCTAAATCGGGGGACAAGTAGTGAATAGCAAGTACGGTCGACGGTGACAACCACTTACTGCTGGAGGTAGACACTTGGCTTGGAAAGATTGGGACTAGAGTATCACAGTCAGTCCTGAAGCATGGAGTGTCGAAAGACTACGTTGCGCCACATGAGAAAGCTGAGTACCGGTTTGAGCCTGAGTATCTGTTGAATGCTCCTGGACCAGCCTTTTCCCGAGGGCAGTAGCAGAAGGATATGGCACTGTAGCCTGTAAGAGTTTCAGCAACAGCGAGGTGGCACAATGAATTCTGACATATGTTTGCACGTGGCAGCGCTCTAGCAGCAAATTCGACCGGCGGATCTGGACTAGGGTTAGCATAGCATTGGACGAGCTGTGGGAGCTTTACCTGTGATTTTGCCCAAGTCTGGGGTGTTTTCCGAAGGGGTTCTTGCGGCCAAACGGTCAAGAGTGGCTGCAGGTTGGGAGACACCTAGATACTCTCTGCGGTCGGCTGAAACGACGGGATCCCGGGAGGCAGTGGGGAATGTATTGTCCTGGGACGAGGTTAAACAGGAGGGGCAGCGGTACTGAAGTAACGGGAGCTGGACATACTGAGAAAGAGGGAAAGTCCAACTGCATGCCCAGGGGAGAGTGTCGAAGATTGGGCTTGTCCACAGAGTCAAAGCAGGGGTTAGGTCGGGTTCATCAGCATCCTGCAGTATATAGCTGGATAAGTGGAGTGCAGGAGCACCACGAGGTTCTTTGACTTCATCCACTTCTTTGATGCTAGGATGGAACGACAATGGACATTGGTGGAGTAATGGACCGAGAATGCAGTGGGAAATGGAGCCGCACAAGAGAAACAGGGGCGGTCGTAGCGGCCGCATTCCCGGGTTGTGACAGTGATTGATATTGGTAATCCATGATTGGGAAATGTGTTTTATCGAATATTGGAGAACACGATATCTGTGTTGGTAATCCACGATCGGGAAACACGTTATAATGGTTTTTAGAGGAGGTCGCACGCGGAAGTTGCCGGGGGGGAATGTGTTTTAGTGGTTTGTGGAGGACAGTACACGCGGAAGTTGCCGAGTCAGGTGATTCGGTCCATGTAAGGAAATAAAGCTATGCGTTATTTTTTACGGAGACCTGGAACCTAAACCGGTCCCAGGAATTCTGTTCTGGGCTGAGGATCACCAAATGCCGATCTGATCCCATTTTTTTTGCTGCTTCCTTCCTTCCGAGCTCCACCAGCCACCATGGACGACATCCAGCTAGTTGCCAGCGTGTCCGGGACTCTGCGAATGTGCGACTCTCTTTTTACTCGACTGACCATTTCTACACCGGTGAAGAGGTACTTACGTTGAAAAACCTGGTTCATACCGATGCTTATTCTGTACAGATTGGTGGATACATAAACTCCCGTGGATTCTACCCTCGCTGATAAAGTCTTGCTCCCAAATTGACCCTGCGAACTGGGATATCACCGACACATCGACAAATCTCAACGAAGGCCAGCACCATTGGGCCAATCCACAAACCGGTGTTAAATTGACCATTCTCGAAGCAATCGAAATGTATGTCCTCCTTCATTTATTCTCAATTGCGTATTTAATCGTTCGCAGTGCTCGTAAAGTTGATTTCAAAATGGCACGCGAGGTAAAGGACAGCCTCGAGACCGGTTTACTCAATAACAATTCCAACAACATGCTCCACATGGTCCAGCGAAAATCCAATAGTCACAAAACATCGTGCAACCACTGAAAAGACTGCGGAAGCGGACGAGCTTCAGGCCTGGGTCGACGCCACAAAGGCGGCGAAGAAGGTAACGGACCAGGCGGTCAAGGATGTGCAAACCGCGTTGTCTGCAGCGAAGGGAACATCCACGAGGCGGAAGTCCGGTAAGGGTAAGACGACGGCACGGGGGACATCCCTCGATTCCAGGCTTTGTCCTCGGGACGTGTGCTCTGTCCTCGGCGTTGCACCTCACAGATGCTTCTACCTTGTCTGAAGCTCTGCCATTCCTGATGGGATCTCATCCTCGTCGCAGCTACGATTCCGGCGCTGCCATTTATCGATCCTTCGCCCGCACCCGCACCTGTGGATTTCGCGCTGCCATTCGACTTCGGCGACGACCTGGCATGGCTAGACAACCTCGGGTTCTTGTCCGAGACACCACAACCCCTCGATGCGTCTCTTAACAACGTTTCACTCATAAATACCGTCCCGAACGATAATCCTGGAGGCACGGAGTTTCAGTTCGATGCTAATGGCAAATTAGATTGGTTCTTTGCGAGCGTGTTTCAGGGCGGTGGTGATTTCAACGCTCCCTCGAGTCAGCTCGACCGGAACGCCAGGGGGCCCGATTCTCTCGACCCATCTTCTTCGACCGGCACCGGGGATATCGATTTCGAAGGGTGGGATACGGACATTGTTTCCACCGAGTCTGAGGTTCCAATTTTACTCCCACCCCCGCGTCGTCCCCATACTCGTCTCCCGCTGCTCTGCAAGTAATCTCATCTCCTCCCATCGAAGTCTTGAATGCCGACGTTGATGAACGCAACATTGTTCATTTTTCACGCACTCGGAATCCGACCGAACGTGCGTTGGAAACTGTTGGAACTGCCGTTCAAAGCAAGGCAAAAAAAAACCGAAGAGTAAACAGGTGAGTTTCTGTGTTGTGTTTATCTATTATTACCTTCTTACTTATTCCTCTTCCGCAGTGATCTAGGGTTGTGGTTCCGCGTCCATGTCAATCATCAAATGGATTACTTACATACATGTATTTTCTTCATAGTACAATACATGGAGTCTTTGAATCGACATTGAAATAATGAGAATGCGAAAGGCCTCGTGACACCGAACCGACAGTGGCGCAAGTGGCATGCAGATGCGCCACAGTGGCGCGACATCGCCGAGAGTGGCGCAACTCGTCTACGCTAGCCGACGAGTCTGAGTCTGAGTGTGGCGTAGTTGGTTGATCCCCGAAGGTGAAGGTGCATGAGAGAGGCGCATAGCGGTCGAGAATTATTCACATGATCGAGAGACAGCTATACGGTATACGGGATATGCCTCTTTTTTTTACTGAGTAAGTAAGTCACCACAATGGTTGTCCTCTCAGATTTATACATAGTTAGGAGACGTTAGAAAACCCTCGATGACTACAACAAGTTCTTGGCAGACCTCGGTGCCGAACTAATTATGATCTTCTACTCGGGACGTGGTCAGGTCACCCTCCTCGCATTTATCCTCCGTTCAATTCAATTGTACATTTTTTGTACATGTAGTTTCAAAGTTTGATATTTGTAAACTCAGAAAGAAAAAATGTTTACCATATCCAGACACGCAAGGTCTTGGACCAGTCCATCCAGGTAGTGAAATTTGTGAATTGGCTTGTGGCCGTCCGACAGGGTGTATTTTCTGAGCTTCAGACTCTGGCGACACTTTGATGGCTGACTGGGAGCATTTCAGAAGAAAAAATAGAAATCTGCCGAAAATTGGTTAAAAATCAGCAGCCGGAACGTGGGCCGGAGCGGGCCGGGGATGGCACTTTGAGAGATGTTCAGACCCGCCAGGTGCCAGGACGTCCGGACATTCAAGCCCGAAATTTGGGGACTTTTGGGATCAAAGCTCCAACCATACTTTCAGGGGTCCTGAGTAGGAGTTATCAAATTCTGACATTCTCTGTCTCGCTGCTTTGGATCTGTCGTGCGGGGAACTCAATTAATTCCAGAAGGAGTAAGAACACGCAATCCAGGAAGAGAATGAGGAAGGTGGTCGCTTTACCCTGAGCCGGAGGTTGCCGAGCTATGAGATCGACCACACTCCCAAATCCCTCATTTTTTCGACGTGCGCCGGTTCCACCACCGGCGAGCTAACGTATCGACATCGTGCCCTTCCTCCGGTCAGAGGCGCAGGCCTCCATCCTTGGTGGATTAGTAAGCGCTCAAGATTCCCGGTTCATTGCGATAATGCCTGAGGCAGGATTCAAGATGTTCAAAGTAATGTAGAACTTGGCATTTTGCACCGACTTTGCCAAAAAGCTTTTCAAGCCGTTCCACGGTTTGGAGTCGCAGATGGGTCACGACACGTGTACGCGTCGAGTTGTAAGGATAGGAGGCACTGTGTGTTCTGTCAGTTGGGCAACGCGTTCTCGGTGCAGTTGTAATGCCGGCGTGAGAGGTATTGCACGATAATGAACAGCAGCATCGAACGGCGGCAGAGGCATGCGCCAACCTGACGAGCGCGCTCCGAGCGGGCCACTGGAATGCATGTATCAACCCGTGTTGGAGGAATCGTATACCCCGCACTGCGTGGGGTGCTCTGCATCCTTGACAACGGAATGCGCCACAGTGTTATGAGCGATCTAACGTCAAACCTATCACCGCTCTGGTCAGATACCCGGGAGTACGAAAGAAGAGGAAATATTTACCCAGGAGAACACAACATCTCGGTGCCAGCGCTTTGCAGGATGGTGGAGCCTGAGTCAATCGTGCCACCGTGTGGGAATCAAGCACGTGCTGCGATGAATTGTAGGGAACAGGCTCGAGCAAGCCTCGGGACCTCAGGACCTGGAAAGCGACAAGAGCAGTAGGTGCACGTGGTCGTGATGGGCACATGATCGGGAGATGCTGTACTGGCCGAGATGCCGAAGCATGCATCATTTTCTCATGTTTTCAATCCCAGACTTACCTAGGCAGGCTGCACACGATTTTCAAATTTTTGCAAGAACGGAAGCTCAGGCTTCCAACTAACGGTGGCTTTGTGAAACTCTCCCGAAAGTGGATTTCTCGACAAATGGAGAACGCACACCGGAATAGCGGGCAGCAAATGAGGATCGAAAGCAATTCGAAAGTTTGGCCAAATTGTGTGCCGTCATTGTCACCCTCATTTCTGGTTCATCCCGAATGGGCGTACCCAAGGATTTATGAAGCCAAGAATGCGGGGATTTCGGGCGTTACCGGTATGTTTCACCTTATTGGTTTCTTTCTTTGATTTTTTGGCAGTGAGGTTTATGTTGGCTGGAGCGGGCTCCGAGCTGGCGGTAAACTCGACGTCTGATCTTGGGCTCATGTTCTCCGTTTTCTGGAGCATGGAGCAGGACTTATCGTCAATTTTTACATTCTCTGTCGGTCTTAAGTGCTACTTCTAGAAGGAGTAAGCGGGTCGGTCGCTCTTCCCTGAGTCGGAGGTCGCCGAGTTAGGACATCAACTGCACTTGAAGTATGATCAGCGGTCCATTTTTTCGACTCTCTGCTTTCATGGGCACATAAGCAACTCATCACCGACGAGCTAACGCATCGACACCATGCCCGTCCCCCAGACAGTGATGCAGACCTGCATCCTTGGTGCATGGGTAAGCGCGTGACGTTCCGTTCCCGGTTCATTGTGATAATGCATGGCTTACATTCTGCTCTTAGGATCTCTCAGTTTGCTTGTGCCTATTCCTTCAGGGTGTGCTGTGCGCACAGTTTGCAAACTACATGACGCTGAACAAGCGCGACTCGGTCTGGATGAAGCTTTTTGTGGCGGGCCTTGCGCTCCTGACGACGCTGAAGACCCTCCAATCTTTGTGAGCATCGTCTATTGTTTGAAAACTTGCGTTGACCTGCATAGAATAATAATGTGGGTACAAAACGTCACCATGTTCGGAGATCTGGAAGCGGGAGTCAACATATGGACGACGCATTGGGTCTGGAAGGGCGCCGTGATACTCGAAGCCACCACCGCATTTTGTGTCCAGATGTTTTTTGGCCACCGTCTCTGGGTGAGAGTTTAGACACCCGTCACAATTTATGGACAGTTCATCCGCTGGCACAGGCAATATCTCGGAACGCATATCTTGTCATCACCTGCGTCGCTTTATTTTTGGGCGGGCTTGTTTCTGGCGTCGTTGGGGTACGCTCCCTCCGGGTTTATTCTATTGGCACTGAGTTCCGCAACAAAGATCATCGCCATACTCACCGATCCGCTGGGCGACTCGGCGACCGGTTGGGGACCTTGGGGTATATTTAATCATCTCAGAACCAGCAGCACTGGGTTCTCACTTCGTTTTATCACATGTAGTTGGAGCACACCTTGGAGTTGTGCTATGCGGAGACCTGCTTTTGACCGGAAGCACAATATTCTGTTTACTTGTACGCACTCGTTTCTTCGGTTCTGCGCTTTAGTCGGATTGACATGTGTACAGCGGCACTCGCATAAATGCCTCGGACGCGGCCCAACTACAACCATCCTCCGCTCCTTACGTCGGGTGACACTGCAGGCAAGCAGAATCAATCTCTTTCCCGAAGAAACTGTGCCCTTATATCAACCGTCAGTCCGCAGCGCCAGCCGCACTGTGCGCTTTGATCAATTTTATTGCCGTCATGAAACTGACGGCGACTTGGACGCCTGCACCGGTGTTACTGGACTTCACTGCAAATATGGTGCTCCCTCAGTTGTACGCGTGGTCTGCGATGTGGACTCTCAACTCGCGCGAGGAGATCTGCATGGACGCCGGAAATTCCGCATGCACAATTCATTTAATGGGAACGTCGACCGGCTCTTCCAATTCAGAAACTTCTCGCCATCAACATCAGGATCATCCAGACCCTCTGGCCAAGGTCCAGAGAGATCAGCTGGACGGCCCACCCGGGTCGATGGCTTAAGGCTCGCTGTACCTCTTATTTATATCTCAATCTCTCGACTTCAGCCCTATCCTACAATCGTGTCTACAATCAATCTATCATACAAATTATTTATACAAATCTCCGTAGTCCGATATAAATTATAAAAATTGAATTGTGCAATGTATTACACGAGCTTTCTTACTTCTTGTGGCAAAGTCGGTGCAAAATATGAAGTTCTACATTACCTCGAAGGT
This sequence comes from Mycena albidolilacea, assembly GCA_029282495.1. NCBI lineage: Eukaryota > Fungi > Basidiomycota > Agaricomycetes > Agaricales > Mycenaceae > Mycena > Mycena albidolilacea. Next base: position 700,608 of record JARIHO010000005.1, on the reverse strand, counting down.
CTCGAATACCGCCTCACAAACACGTCCATCGTGGGTCGAGTCGCTGCAAGGGAAAGGCGCGTATGGGACCTGGAAACTTGGAATGGTGTCCGAGTCGACAAGCTGCCAATCCACGACTAGGTTGAAATGAGCTGCTAGCAACACCGAACGGTGATACACTGTCAGAAAAGGAAAGAAAAGGGATTAGCGCCAAGTTCAGTTCAAAGTCTGCCGAAAGCGAAAGCGCAAAGCGCGGCCAGCACACAGTAACGGCTCCTGCGCAGAGTTTGTTTATTACTATAAGTAAGAAAGGGGAACACGTCGCGTGAAAGAGACCCTCCTTCCTCCTAAGTTCTTCCTTGTTGCAGGTACGGACGCACGAGCACCCCGAAGAGGGTGGGCATGAGTCGTCGATCGATCAGCAGCCCCCCTTGAGCGACGACGCCGACGACGACGACGCGCGCTTCTGCGTACCGGTCTTCGATCTAGGTCGAGAGTTGTACGAGACGAGAGAGCGAGAAAGGCGGAAACCAGAGATGAAAGGGTTTGACGGTCCTTGTGTTCGACGTCCAGGAGGGTAGACTCAGAAAGAAAAAACGTTTTTCTTCTTTTTTTCTTTGTCGCTCTACCATCTGCCACAAGTAACCGACTTGCCGTTTCCTTCTTGCTCGTTACCTCCATACTCCGCGTATAGGGACGGCGATGGCCTCGTCGGACCCTTCTCCGCGGATCGGAGCACTCTCCGTATTCGTTTGAAAAGGAGCAGAATTCTTAGCTTCAAATAATCAGGCGGTCTTGTGTCACCTGGTAGGGTTCTCGAATCGAAGACCACTTTGGCTTTATCCTCGACTCGATGGCTCTTCAAAAGCATCTCTTGAACGACGCTGACACGCTTGTTGTCGACTCTCTGGCTGGACTATGCGCGGTGAACAACCAGCTGGCGTTTGACCCGCCGAACAAAGGTTTGGGAAGCTTGTCTCGTGCGGCATTGGTGTCTGACGGGTCCAAGTGGTATTCAAGTCCAAGTTGGACCGCTCCAAGGTCGCACTCATCTGTGGAGGTGGCTCGGGCCATGAGCCGTCGCATGCGGGCTTCGTTGGTGAGTGCCTTGAACGAGTTTTGGATCGTTTCGCTGACTAGACCTAAAGGCGAGGGAATGCTCAGTGGTGCGTCCATTTGTGCACTGTGCTATTCAATCATTCAATAGGTGTGCAGCTGCTGTGTGCGGGAGCGTCTTCGCTTCGCCAAATTCAAGTCAAGTCCGCCGGGGAATTGACCTTGTCGAGAACGATGCCGGGTGCGTCCTTCCGTCCTTCCTGCTTTCTTCTGCTGAATCCAGGGCCACAGGACTTTGATTTTAGTCAAGTATGTGTGCACCGATGTCCCAAGAACTAATCCTGAGATGGTACAGGAACTACACTGGCGACATCCTCAACTTTGGTCTAGCAGCGGAGCAATACGCCGCGGAGCACGCTGAAAAATCCGACAAGGTCAAGTTTCTCGTGGTCGGCGATGACGTTGCTGTAGGCAAGACTCAGGGCGGGATCGTCGGTCGCAGGTACGCTCAATCGCACACGGCTCTCGTGCTGGGCTTACCCCTCACACGCGTAGAGGGCTTGCGGGTGTCGTTCTGGTCTACAAAATCGCAGGTGCCCTCGCCGCTGAGGGCGCCACGTTGGACGAGGTCCATTCCGTCGCGCAGTGGGTCGCCGGCCGCATCGGCACCATTGGCGTCGGACTCGAGCACTGTCATGTACGTTCCTCTCTCTTCTTGCTATTCCTCCTCATCTCCTGCAGGTCCCCGGCACGGCCCCGCCTTCGTCTTCCCTCTCGCCCACCGAAATTGAGATCGGGCTCGGCATCCACAACGAGGCCGGGAACAAACGCCTCTCCCCCGTGCCTCCGCTCACGGAGCTCGTCCCGCTGCTCATTGATTACATTGCCTCCACCACCGACGCCGAGCGTGGCTTCTTGCCGTTCAAGAACGACGGGACGGACGAGGTAGTCCTCCTCGTGAACAACCTCGGCGGCATGAGCGAACTCGAGATCGGCGGCGTCGTCCGCGCCGTGCGGGAGGAGCTGCATAAGCGCCAAATCGGCGTGAGCAGGGTCCTCGCGGGGACGTTCATGGTATGCAGCATTCGTTTCCGCATCAGCAGCCCAGCTTACTCACAACGCACAATGTACAGACGAGTCTCAACATGCCCGGCTTCTCCCTCTCGCTGCTCCTCCTCCCGCGCGCGGACGACCCCGCCCCCAAGCCGAGCGCCCAGCAGATCCTCTCCCTACTCGACGCGCCGGCGCAGACGCCCGGGTGGAAGTGGGCCTCGGGCGCACCGCCCGTGACGCCCACGCCGCTCGCCCCGCCGGCCACTGCCGCCAAGAAGGCGGGCTCCGCCTCCGGCATCGGCGCCCCGCAGCCTGCAGACTTCCTCGCGGCCCTCCAGCGCGTGTGCGCGGCGGTCGTGGCTGCTGAGCCGGAGATCACGCGCATGGACACGATCGCGGGCGACGGCGACTGCGGGCTCACCCTCAAGGCCGGGGCGCAAGGTTCGTTATTCTCTTTTCTCGTCGTGTGTGCGCTGACGCGGATGCGCATTGCGTACTACAGGCGTGGAGAAGGCGATCAAAGTGGGCAGTATCACTGGCACGGACCTCGTCGCGGACGTTGTCGCCATCGCCAAGGTCGCGGAGACCGAGATGGGCGGGACGAGCGGCGCTTTGTACTCGTGCGTTCATCTTCCGCGTCGACGTTATGTACTGATATATGAACTCCGTCGCGCCGCTAGAATCTTTTTCTCCGCGCTCGCACAGGGCATCCAGTCCGCCGCGGCCGGCGCTGGCGCCTCCACCGCGACGCCGGAGCTGTGGAGCACCGCGCTCTCTGCAGCGCTCAAGAAGCTGTACACGTACACGCGCGCGCGACCGCCGTCGCGCACGCTCGTCGACCCGCTCGCGGCATTCGTCGACGCCTTCAGCGACGCAGCGGCCTTTGACGGAGCGGTGAAGGCGGCGGGCGCGGCGGCGGAGCACACAAAGGACGTGGACGCGAAGGCGGGGCGGAGCGCGTATGTGGACAAGGGGGTGCTGAGCCGCGAGAAGGTGCCGGACCCAGGAGCATGGGGTGTGAAGACGATTCTGGAGGCGCTTTGAGGGATGAGGGAAGTGAGGAAGGAGTAATTGCATCTGTATGACTAGTCGTTGTCGCGCTGTACTACCAGTAATGTCTCACTTGGAATCAATTTTTGAGGAAAGGTGTCTGCACAAAGTATCAATACAAGAGATGCATACACAATAGGGCTGGGGCTCTCAATACGAGTACAAGATAAATGCTGCGATATCAGCCAGCCTACATCGTAACCTACTCGGTATCAGCCGGGACGTCCCAAATAGAAAACCACTTTGCAATCTGAATCCAATGCTCCGCCGCCTCGGTCTCAGTTTGCACCTCCCGCCTGACACGTTGGCTGTCAATAGTACTCTCCGTGAACCCAGAATCGCCCGACATGGTACGCACGCGCTCTCGGCCCTTTCCTTTCCCCATCGAGCCGGTGCGGCGCAAAGTGGTTGCTGTGTTGTAGTCGGGGTATCGTGCATCGTGGGGCGCCCACAAGATGCTCCTGCGCTGGATTGGTGTGGAGAGCGCACGGACGTGAGATCCGGGCGCAGTGTAGCGTCTGCGTTTGGGATTCGACTTCTGCACGACCTCGAAATCATCGCGGAAGGTGAGCGCGTGGAACTCGGGGGAGCTCAGCACTTCCTCTGTGAGGGAAAGCGAGGGGAAGTGGATTGGAGGGAGCTGCATTTCCGCTCGCGCAGGAAGCTCTGGGGAGGGCTGTAGCCGTTCGTCGTCCGATTGGCCGTCTGTGGAAGCTGCCCCGTCGTTTTCGTCGCTTGCATCGGCCACTGCGCCATCCTCCAGATTCGTGGACACGCTGATCTGAGGTGGCTCGGGGACTACGGCGGATGAGCGGCCGTCGTCGTTGCTTACGATGTCCGCTGTGCCATTCCCCTGATCCGTTGACTGAGGCTCTGCGACAGGTCCAGAGACGCCGTCAGATGAGGTTCCGTTTCCGTCGCCTGCGATGTTTGTAATGTTCTCCCCCAGGCCCATAGGCGCTGCCGCGGGCTCGGAGACGCTGTTGGATGGACCTCCGCTTTCGTCGCATGCAATGCTCGCTGTGTCCTCCTCGAGATCCATAGATTTGCCTAGCTTTACCCCAGGCTCAAAGATGGACTGCTCTTCTGGAGCCGCTGCCACTAAATCATGCCCGCTTGCAGAGGTCGGTGGTTGTTGGTCTATGAGCTGCGCTACAGGCTGCCAGAATAAAACCCCGGGTTGCGAGGTCGGATGCGGGACGACCCCCCACCCGCTCGGCATCCCAAAGCTGCTGTCGAGCGAAAGCGACAGCGACATCTCCTCGAGACCGGAGAGCCTCAAAGGCGTCATCATCATTGTCGGAGGTTCAGATTCGTCAAGATATTCGAGCTCGGCGTCGTCAGAACCCTCTCTCCGAGCCTCCGACTCCGACTTCAAGTCATCCGATCCACCGTCCGAAAGAATCGAAGCTGTGGCGGGGCGGATGAAGGTGGAGGGTGGGCTCTCGGTATCGTGGTGGTCCGCGACGACTGCAGTGTCCGCCTGGATAGATGGCGTCTGCATGAGCTGGTCATCGGCGATCTGTTGCAGTTGGGGAGAATCGGAGTCGTCGTCGTCATCGTCGTCCGAATCTCCGAAGTTGCTGGAGGGAGGAGACGAGACGTTGGACCTCGGAGGGCTGGGTGAAGGGCGGGCGGTAGACGGGATACTGATCGATGTGACCGCCGCGGAATGGGAAGAATGGATTGTAGTGCGATCATCGTCGAAACTTGATTCTTCTTCTGGAAGAGGCGAGTTGCTGGCGGTAGACTCGGTTTCCGCTCGAGCGGAGTCCTCCACCGAAGACGAATATGGGAAGTCTGTGCCGAGTCCAGGGTCGAGGATCGACATGCTTCGGGGATGCGGTATTCCGTGCAAGCTAGCGTCGTTGCTTTCGCCGGTGGTGCTAGCATCAGAAGGAGCTGCCGCATTTCTATCGCATTGGGGGGGATCCCGCTCCGTGTCCAGCATCGGTACTCCGTGCAAGCTAGCATCGTTGCCTTCGCCTGTGGTGCTAGCATCGGAGGGAGCAGCTGCATTCCCATCGTATGGGGGGAAATCCCACTCCATGTCCAACATCGGTATTCCGTGCAAGCTAGCATCGGAGGGAGCTGCAGCATTTCCATCGCACTGGGGGAAATCCCACTCCATGTCCAGGAGTGGGGACACAGAACGATTGTCGGTCGAGCCAGGAGAGGCAAAGTAGAGATCGTTCGTGATTTCTGGGAATATATTGTGGAGGAAACGCGATCGCCGCTGTTCAGGGCTGTCGCGGAGGTGTCGAGGCATTGCCTCGCTCCTGGCCTGCTGCTGCTCTGGCGGGAGGCTAGATTCGAAGGCCATTATTTTCGTTTGGTAGATGAAGCTGCGGTCGACCTACACTTCAATGTCGTATTCGGGAGACACCCGAACTCTCCAGGTGTCTCTCGAAGCGCTGCTAGTGGGCGAGGCAAGCAGTCGAACTTCTTCAGAAAGGTTGGCAGGGTCCAGCAGAACGATCTACCAGCCGCATTTATAATAGGTAAATGGTGTGTGCAAAGATAGTTTACCTCGGAATTTCCGGTGTACGGCTCTGGAATTGGGGCAGGACTTTGCTGAAATGTAGAGTGAAGATCGTCCTCGATTTCTTGGAATATATTGCGGAGGAAACGCGATCGCCGCCGATCAGGGCTGTCGCGGAGGTGTCGAGGCATTGTCTCGCTTCTATCTTGCTGCTGCTCCGGTGGGAGGCTAGATTCGAAGGTCATTATTTTCGTTTGGTAGATGAAGCTGCGGTCGACCTACACTTCAATGTCGTATTCGGGAGACATCCGAACTCTCCAGGTGTCTCTCGAAGCGCTTCTAGCGGGCGAAATAAGCAGTCGAACTTCTTCAGAAAAGTTGGCAGGGTCCAGCAGAATGATCTACCGGCCGCATTTATAATCGGTAAATGGCCTGTGCAAAGATAGTTTACCTCGGAATTCACAGTGTACGGCTCTTGAATTTGGGCAGGACTTTGCTGAGATGATTCTTCCCTGAGAGAGGAGCTCTGCGGCGCGGAATATCTTATCGTCGATTCCTCCTCTTCGATTGGCCAGGAGCCACCCGGCATTCCAAGAGACGGAGAGGCGAATACTGGCATTGAGAGTCCGCAATTCGTAGAGCCGCGTTCCGGAGGGTCTAAAACACCGAGTTCTTCGAGGTGGGGATTGCGATACCGCCAGCAAAGCAATGAGCTGCGAGAGACCGCGCGCCCACGAACCGTCACAGTACAATAAGCTGTGAGAGACCGCGCGCCCACAAACCGTCACACCAGACGTTTCGGTGCCCCTGTGGCACTGAGCGCCGAAAGCTTGTACACATCCCGGCCGCACTGAAAAAGATCACCCGAGAAGCTTTCCTTGAGGCCAATTCAATAGCAAGAACAGAAATGCGCGGCCAACTCCGGGATTTAGTACATCAGATCACCTATCCCGGGTGGTCGACGGTCAGGCGCAGGGGCGCAGTAATTTCCCAGTGAGGCCATTCTGAATTTTGGGAGAGGAAATTGCAATGGAAACGAGCTAGTCGTGGTTGGCGCCAACAAATGCTTGCCGAGGATCAGAGTGTCTCTGTTTGTCTCCGGCTAGTTCCCTCTCGTCAGGCTCGCCAGCTACTTGACATCTATGGAAAGCCTAACTCATTAGCACCTCATCTAGCCACGGGGGCATCTTCTCCGGCTCCTACCACTTCACGGTCTCGGGCGGAACGTTTACCACGAACAGCTATGCTTCTGCTCCTGCCGTGCATCCCAGTGAATGGTTTCAACTGGCTTTGCGAAAATGGCGGGATCTCTGGGGCGGCCAGCCGAGACAAGCGAGGTTTCTGAAGCTTGAAACAACAATGAAAACACTATACGTTCAAGTCCACCCTCCTGCACGATTGGCGGTCAGTCTCAGACAGGTCCATATACCGCTGGCCTTGCATTCCGCACAACGGACGCCGATGATCCCAAAATACGGGCGAAACTGCTTGAAAACTACGGGAAGATGGCGACGTATACGACATTGTGATAGAATACGCAAGCGCACAAGACATAGAGCACGACTTTCAGTTCCAGCAGCTCAGACCTTCTCCTCATCCGTATACGGCTTTTCTCTCTCTGGCATAACCGCAACACTTTCCGTTTTCGTTGCCTTGGCTGCCCTCTCTTTCGCCGCCTGACCCGTCATTGCGCGCTCAACGCAGGCGAGGAACGCCATCAGCATCGCTGGGCCGAAGATGACCTTGAAGCCCCCAACGGTGTGTTGTACCGCGACGCGGATGTTGTCGAGCAGCGGGCGCTGGAGCGAGAACACCCCGGCCTCGGTGACGCTCCATATGAACACGCTTACGTCGAGGACGATCCGCACGACCCCCAGGATGAAGAGGCCCGCGTTGGGGACGGGTGTGGGTGCGGTAGGCAATGCCACTTGTGCCTCGAGGGCAGTGGGGTGGGTGTCTGACCCGCTCGCAGGCGCGGTGCCGTCTGGTGAAGCACGAGTGGTCCTCCTTGCCACGTACACCCCGCGCGCGAACAGGCATAGGAAGAAGACGATGCGGAGGAAACTGTAGGAGGTCAGGCCCCGCAAGAGGTTGTTCCTCTCGCCCATCCAAGCGTAGTAGTTCGCCAGGGCGTCGCCAAAGGCCGCTGTGGGAGGGTAGGACTGCAGGAAGGTAGGTGCATAGCAGACACCGTAGATGACGATGAAATAGAAGAGGAAGCAGAGGAGGTAAATGAGGACGGTTTTGTCAAAGAGCGGAAGGCGTCCCATGGTGTTGGGCTGAGGGGTGGAAGGGATGAGTACGAAGAGACTGAGATGGGGGAGCGAGTCTGGGCCTTTGCCTGCCGTTATCTGTGGTGACAGTCTTTAGATGATCACTTGTTCCCATTCATTCTGTGGGATTCGGAACAGTCTGGATTTTGAAGTGGGGGGACGCATTTAATTGGACTCGGAACGCGATCCTGGAGCTGTGGAGCACCGCGCTCTCTGCGGCCGCGTCGCTCAAGAAGCTGTACACCCACGCACGCGCGCGCCCGCCATCGCGCACGCTCGTCGACCCGCTCGCGGCATTCGTCGACGCCTTCAGCGACGCAGCGGCCTTTGACGGAGCGGTGAAGGCGGCGGGCGCGGTGGCGGAGCACACAAAGGACGTGAACGCGAAGGCAGGGCGGAGCACGTATGTGGGTGGACACGAGAGTGATGAGCCGCGAGAAGGTGCCGGACCCGCGTGGGGCGTGAAGACGATCCTGGAGGTGCTTTGAGGGATGAGGGAGGAGTATCTGCAAGACTAGTCGTTGTCGCGCTGTACTACCAGTAATGTCTCGCTTGGAATCAATTTTTGAGGAATGGTGTCGGGTGTCTACACAAAGTATCAAGAAATACATACACAATAAGGGCCAAGGGCCGTCAATACAAGCACACAAGATATTAGCGATAAATGCTGCGATATCAGCCAGCCTACATCGTAACCTGCTCGATATCGGCCGGAACGCCCCAAATAGAAAACCACTTTGCAATCCAGTGTTCCGCCGCCGCCTCCCTTCGCACCAGTCCCTCGACCTTCGCCCGCTCGACCCTCAGCTCCTTCTTGAGGCGCACACATTTCGCTTTGAGTTTGTCCGTCTCGGTCTCAGTCTGCACCTTCCGCCCGAGACGTTGGCTTCCAGCAGCACTCTCCGCGAACCCAGAATCGCCCGAAATGGTGCGCGCGCGCTCTCGGCTCTTTCCTTTCCCCCTCCCCTTCGAATCGGCACGGCGCAAAGCGGCTGCAGTATCGTCGTCGGGGTATCGCGTGTCGTGCGGCGCCCACAAAATGCTCCTGCGCTCAACCGGGGATGAGAACGCACGGACGTGGCTCGCGGGTCCGGGCGCAGTGTCGCGTCTGCGCCTGGGATTCGACTGCTGCTGCCGTACGACCTCGAAGTCGTCGCGAAAGACGAGCGCGTGGAACTCGGGGGAGCTCAGCACCTCCTCGGTGAGGGAAGGCGAGGGGAAATGCATCGGCGGGAGCTGCTGCAATTCCGCGCGCGCAGGGAGCTCTGGGGTGGGCTGTAGCCATCCGCCGTCCGATTGGCGGTCCGTCGAGGCTGCGCCCTGGTGTTCGTCGCTTGCAATAGGCGCTGCGCCATTCTCCAGACCCGTGGGTTCGCCGATCCGAGGTGGCTCTGGGACAGAGGCAGACGGGTGGCTGTTCTTGTCGCCTAGGATGTCCGCTGTACCATTCCCCAGATCCGGTGACTGAGGCCGTGCGACAAGCGCAGAGACGCTGTCGGATGAGGATCCGTTCCCGTCGCCTGTGATGTCTTTGTTTTTCTCCCCAAGACCGATGGGCGAGGCTGCTGCGGACTCAGAGACGTCGTCAGAGGGACCTTCATTTTCGTCACCTGCAATGCCCACGGTTTCCTCCCCGAAATCCGTAGATTCGCCTAGCCTCACCCTACGCTGAGAGATGGATTGCTCTTCTAAATCATGGCCGTCTGCAAAAGTCGGTAGTTGTCGGTCCACGAACTGCGCTATCGGCTGCCCGAAGAAAACCCCGGGTGGCGAGGTCGGATGCGGGACGATCTCCCACCCGCTCGGCATCCCAAAGCTGCTGTCCAGCGAGAGCGACAGCGACATCTCCTCGAGGCCGGAGAGCCTCAAGGGCGTCATCGTCATCGTCGGAGATTCAGATTCGTCAAGGTATTCCAGCTCGGCGTCGTCAGAACCCGCTCCCTGCGCCTCCGACTTCGAGTCATTTTCTGATCCACCGTCCGAAAAGATCGAGGCTGTAGCGGGGCGAATGAAGATGGAGGGTAGGCTCTCGGTGTCGTGTTGGTCCACGACTGCAGAGTCCGCCTGGATAGATGGCGTCTGCATGAGCTCGTCGTCGGTGATCTGTTGGAGTTGGGGAGAATCGAAGTCGTTGTCATCGTCGTCCAAGTCCCCGAAAGCGCTGGAAGGGGAAAGAGAAGAGACATTGGACCTCGGATGGCTGGGTGAAGGGCGGGTGGTAGACGGGATACTGATCGATGTGACTGCCACGGAATGGGAAGAATGGATTGTACTGCGATCATCGTCGAAACTTGATTCTTCTTCTGGAAAAGGCGAGTTGCTGGCGGTAGACTCGGTTTCCGCTCGAGCGGGGTCCTCCACCGAAGATAAATATGGGAAGTCTATGTCTATGCGGAGTCCAAGGCCGAGGGTCGACACACTTCGGGGATACGGTATTCCGTGCAAGCTAGCATCGTCGCCTTCGCCTGTGGTACTGGTATCCAGCACGGAGGGGAAATCATCGCCTTGGGGAAAATCCCACTCTATGTCTAGGAGTGAGGGCACAGAACGATTGCTGCTCAAGGCACGAGAAGCAGAGTGAAGATCGTCCTTGATTTCTGGGAATATATTGTGCAGGCAACGCGATCGCCGCTGCTCAGGACTATCGCGGATGTGTCGAGGCATTGCCTCGCTCCTGGCCTGCTGCTGCTCTGGCGGGAGGCTACGTTCGAAGGTCATTATTTTCGCTTGGTAGATGAAGCTGCGATTGACCTACACTTCAATGTCGTATTCGGGAGAAATGCGAACCCTCCAGGTGTCCCTCGAAGCGCTGCTAGTGGGCGAAGCAAGCAATCGAACTTCTTCAGAAAGGTTGGCAGGGTCCAGCAGAACGATCTACCGGCCGCATTCATAATAGGTAAATGGTGTGTGCAAAGATAGTTTACCTCGGAATTTACAGTGTACGGTTCTTGGATCGAGGCAGGAATTTGTTGAGATGATTCTTCCCTAAGAGAGGAGCTCTGCGGTGCGGGATATCTTATCGTCGATTCCTCTTCGATTGTCCAGGAGCCACCCGGCATTCCAAGAGACGGAGAGGAGGGTACTGGCATTGAGAGTACGCGTAGAGTCGCGTTCCAGAGGGTTTGAAACACTGAGTTCGAGGTGGGGATTGCGATACTGCCAGCAAAGCACAGAGCTGTGAGAGACCACGCCTACAAACGCTTCTGTGCCTTTGTGGCACTGGGCGCCTAAAGTTTGTACACTCCCGGCCGCGGTGACAAGGATCACACCAGAAGCTTTCCCCGAGGCCAGATCCACCGCAAGAACAGAAATGCGCGCACGGCTCCGGGATTTAGTACATCTTCGAATCAATAGCACGGGCCCGGATGGTCGACGGTCAGGTGCAGGGGCGCGGTAATTTCCAAGTCCGAGCCCAAGCCACCCCGAAGCTCGGAAAAGGAAATAGCAACGGATTCTGCCAGTGGAACTGAGCCGCCGGGGACTCGTTTGCAGCAAGGAATGTCTTGCCGAATGCGGCCGGGCAAAGCCGAGGATTTTCTCGTGTCTCTATTTGTCTGCAGCCTGTTCCCTCTTGTCACCATCTTCATCCTTTCGCCCAAGGTGACGCTGTATTGAATGCCCGAGACGTTTTGTTTGAATTCTCACTCCGGCCTCAAGCTCAAGCTCAAGCGCTCAAGTCCAATCCAATTTGAAAAATTCCCTTCTTATCAGTGAGTCGACGTTTCCTTTTGTCCTCATCGATAAGATGTTATAAAAGCGTGTTCGAGTGTCGCGTCTACCTAGACTGGCGACACGTTGAGAGCCTCTACTAGTCATAGTTACACTGATCGGTTCCATTACTACCTCGTTTATTTTCTTATGCTGATACTTACGCCAGTTCTGCCAGGTACAACCATCGCGCGTGGATTATCCTCAAAATTGCGTGGTGTGATTTATCTTAATGTCTTCTCTCAATTTGCGGGGAATGAATGGCCTGGTTATGACTCCGCGTCATTCTCGTCACTTCGTCAGATCGGCTATTGCTGCGAAAGTTCTTGAATCCTCGCATCCAGCATTTCTGTAAAAAAAAATCGTCCGACCACAATGCAAGCGACAGAGGAATCAGCCGGGTATCTTGTTAAGCGAACCCCGAGGTGACGAATCGGTCCAAAACTGTGGCCCGAACACTTGGACTGGCGAATTTCGCAGAAAAAAAACGCAAGAATCAAAACTGACGAAGTTTCCCATTTTAGACGAAGGTGGGTTAGACTTCTTTTCTCTCACTCCGTCTGCCAGGATTTCCAAGAAATTAACACAAAATAAGAAGTACAACAATGTATCCCTGTATCTAATGACCTACTCCATGCATTTCGTGTACGTAGCGAATTCGTGAATATAAATTACAAAGGAGCTGGCCTGTAGTTGTAAACGGTACAATTATAAGAATACATTACATAAAGAGAGGGCGATGGGTGCGGAACATGGGCCTGACAAGTTTACCACGTCTCGTCCGTCCATCTACCAACGCGGCTCATTTTGAGAGATACGACGCTTTTAGACGGCGAATCCAGCTCATATGCATCTTCGTCCTCGTCATCTGGGTCCCGCCCAAACCGGTCTACAATGATCTCGCCTTCGGTGGCGCCTTGTCTCCACGGCACCCGGCTGAGCTCGATGTTATTCAGGAGCCAGGCCGAGTCGGAGCCCAACTTGGCTGCGAGAGAATGGATGCTGAGCATCACCCGTGATGCTGCGATAGACGTCGTCGCTACACTGAAGCTGTACCTGGAGCATGAGAAGATGATTAACACGGACAGCTCTTCCACGCACTTTGAAAATATCGCCGGGGTGTTGACCTACTCACACACGTTGAATGAGTAAACGCTCGATTGAAAATTAAACTGATGCCTACTGATGGGTATTGTCGCAGAAACGAGCCGATTGCGGTGAATAATATAGATACTGGTTCTGGAGTTAGCTGATGACCGAAAAACGGAAGGCGAACTCGTACTGAATACCACAAAATAGAAGAAGCCACCACTGCAAACAACCATCAGCAGTTGGACAAGAACATATCGGCATGACGCACTCCCGAAGAAGCCGCTTTAATATCGGCGCCTCCTTGAATATCCGTCGATTTTTCAGAGCCCTGAACGCAGTCAGGCAGTATAGCAGCGTCTGTGGAAGCGATGAGTGGAATGCGGCCGATTTACAAGGACGCTAACGTGTAGGACCAAAGACGGCAGCCATAATCTCCAAAAGTTTGCTGGTCGGTTGGCGCGGCAGCCGTGGAACTCGTGTAGATTCTCAGTGACTTCCAGTTGCATCCCGGCGAGAACAGCGAAATAGAGCGACAAAACGTTGGTTGACACGAAGGACACGATCATGGTAATGCGCGCTGATCGGCTTTGGCCAAAGAGGTACCACACGCGGACGACTAGCATCGCTGGAAAATGAGTAACGTAAGAGCTACCTGAATGAATGAATGTGGCTCGGATCACCCACCTTGAACTACACCAAGGGCCACGATACTTGTAACGAACAGGGTTTGAATACCACGTTTGCAGCTAGAAAGATACCATTCGTTCAAAATGAACAATAAACCCGAGGGAGCGAATAGAATTCACAACTGAAACGAATCAGACGTTAGGACAGGCGGCGAGGCAGAAACGGTCACTGTGCACCCACTTCAAAGCCCGGGTTTGGTAACGACACGCCTGGAGCTCGATGAGGATACAGAGGGCTTCATGATATTTAATACTTGCAGAATAGAGCTAGGACGCTGATTGCTGGGGATAGATACCGATTCTGCGCCAGGTAAATTACACTTCGCGCGTCAAGGAGAAGAATGGGGCGTACCACAAGAAACAGTATTCGTGACATTCCCCAGGGTCCAGTCCAGAAATATTTTATCTGGGATGCGTATCAGGGACAGGTACCGTAATACCTGACAAGAGTCTTGCCTCATCATCGAGGGTTATCATCCACTGCTCGGGAGTTCAGGTATAGTCCAGTCGAGGATGGGGAAACGAACCTCGTAGACTGGCCCAAGGATTAAAAGACGAGAGTAATTCGTTCGGGGATAGTCTCACCTGACAAGCAAAACAATGTGATGAGGATGACTCGTGCGTTTTCCGCGCCTTGAATAGACCCAATCTCGTCTGCCGTCAGAAGCGGAGCCATGCCAGAGACCAATGTAATGGGGAGCAAGATCTACGAGGACCGGCGGGGGGGTATAAAGAGTGTTCGCCGAAAAGCCAAGACGTGAGAGCGAGGGAGGAGCGGCCAAGCCACAAACTCAAATGGCACTTGATGTAGTCCCAGTCGTGATCGGTCCTTGTCAATTGGATGGTTCTCCATCATGTTCCAATTTCGGGACACCCAGTGTCTGGTGCCAGCGGGTACGTAACACGGGTTTTGAAGAATTCTCACCAGGTCACTTGAAGGCAGGAAGGCTAGATCATCGACCATATTGAAATGTGTGCTGCATTTGCTGTAATTCGCTCTTGCGGGGCGCACGAGAGCGGGATCTGGGGTGCATATCGAACAGCAACCATCATAAGGGGACGTCGGTTCGCCGTCCAGCGAGCTGGGGAATGGGTGGACCTAAAGCGGGCGGGCCGAACAGAAGCCTGTCGACGCCCGCGGCAGAGCTGTGGGAACTCGCCTCCGCATCCTCGCCTATAGAGCGATTTCACGGGAGGGCATTCTCGATAATTGGGAAACCCGTGGACCAGCCGAACGGCTAACAACAGTGGACACTGCCAGAAAGTGACAGGCACTATGCACTGATAGTACGTTTCGTGGCAGTGGAGGTTTGATGCGGTGCTAGATTTAAATGACCGGAGGTTCCATAGAAAATCTGATCATCGAGGATAGAATTGAGAACTTGATTAGTCGAAGCTTGAACCAAACGGGAAATATCGCACTGTTACGAAAATGCTGTCTTGAAGTTAGGTGAGATCCACGAAGTCATATCATCGTTGCTAAAATCAGTTAGTTACTTGCCTCGCGACTGTATCCATTCTGGTCGACACAACGCCAACAAAAAATGAAAATACCCTCCGAGGATCAAGCCCCGGATCCTTGTGTTCGATGCAATTTTGAGACTCGGAGAGTCCCGATTAGCTGATAGCAATCGTCAGAGATTCGGATGCCACTGGAAGTGGCCGAACGTACTCACATTTGGTCGTTCCGATACGGTTTCCCGTGTGTTCCCGCGCGGGTCCGCAGAGGCGAAGTTTTCAAGTTAATCGCGCGGATGGGCTCGTTCAGAGCGCCGCTTCATTTCTGATTTCTAAAATCTTCGCCAACATCTATTCGGGAGGTTCAGGTACGTCCACGACTTTCGGGAGTAACCGTGCTGGGCATGCCTTCAACTTCAAGTTATGAACCTGAATAACATTTTACAACTTGAGTATCCGGGAAACTGATAAGTTGTACAATACCTTTCCAAACGACTGCGTTAACAAACAATCACCGAGTTTTCGCCAACAAATCCTTCGGCCTCTCTAATTTGCATATCCGATTGAAGAGGATCGAGCGCCGGTTCTTCGTGCTCCGAGTCTACGTCGGGTCCAGAACAACGCAAGATAAAATTGTAGTCGAGCTACCCCCACGGCCCACGTGGCCTTTCTTGCGGCACGGCAAGGCACCCAGCCGCAAATCCTTCGGCCTCTCCAAATTTCAGATCGAATTTGCACGTCCGATTGAATAGGATCGGGAGCCGGTCCTTTGTGCTCCGAGTCTGCGTCGGGTCCAGAACAAGGCCCAACGATAACTTGGAGTCAAGCTGCCGACACAGGGTCTGTACTGCGGCACGGCAAGGCACCAAGAACAGTACCCTTGCAAACATAGAAACGTCCAAGTGAAAACCCAGCGTCGTGGCTTGCCACGCGTAAGTTCTGGTTGTGGTTAGAGGCAAGGTCCAAAAAAGGAAACACATGGCGGTGTTGGTGCGAGAGCAACGGTGAAGGAATAGACGCAGTTCAATTCTGCATGTCTATTCGGATGCAAAAAATACAGTCAGGAAAAAAGCCAAGATCGTAATACGGGTCGGCAGATGTTGTCAGGAAAAATCAAGGTCATAATATCGGTCGGGAAATGACAGATGTACTCAGAGGGGTCGGGAGATGTACCCAGGTCTATGAGTAGTCACAACGGTCATTTCGATTTGTTGGTGGACCGTGGTAGCCACAAAGGTTAAGTGGACAACTCCGGGGAAGATGCTGGTCCTGGTCCCCACGATGATGAGACAAACTCCGGGGGAAGATGAAATCTTGGAAGGGAAACGGGACACTGGCAGGAGGGTGCAACAGAAATAAGTGCATGCCAGAGAGACGAATGAGACTTAAGTTCAAGGAGGGAATGTCGACAATTTCATCGACAATGGCATCGATGAATTCTTGCATAATGCTGGTCGGATGATAGCTGCAGTAGCAAGATGGTAACTCCCACGAGGCAACGGCCGAGGAGGGCGGCTCACTGGTATTGCACTGATATCGATAAAATATTTGCCAAGCAAGGTCTGTGTTTGATTTAGTGCTGTCCATTAATATAATACGAAATAATATATTAATAATATATTATGAATAATACAGATACGATACGGAGCAGCCCATATTATGCATATTAATATCATATTATGAGGCCATGGTAGTGGGTGTAATCCAGTCACTCTGTGTCTTGGGCCTTTTTTTGAGCTCTACGGTGCTTCCAAGCATCTCATCAACATCACCTTCTAACTTAAGCCCCTGTTTTCCGCACCGAAACGCTCCCATCGTTTTCGGCAGTGGGATCAAGCCGCCATCAAAAGCAGTGCCGAGGTTGAAAATATACAGATTTCAGCCAGATTACATTGTCAGAGTGTTGAGATAGTTCAGAACCTCATATAGTAATAATTCCCTTGAGTTGTGATGCAAAGATTGCCAAAGGAGCGAAGTAACCCATATTATTTTGATATTATTCAATATATTATTAATACTTAATATGATATTGATATAATATGATATGACAAAAGTCGTATTGATATCATATTATGGACAGCACTAGTTTGATTACAATCGGTCAGAAGCTGCTCAAGTACTCGCTATTCTCTTGCGCTTACTCTAGGGTAAGAGGTAGAGGTGATCTTGCGGTTATGACCCCAATACTTGTTGAAGCGCGAAGAAAGACTCGGAGTCTGAAACTTGGAGACCGTAAGGTCAGCGTTTGATGACGTTCCGGAAGTGCCGGGCCGCTCTCGGCTTCATCCTGCTTCATCGAAGCTTCATCATGATCGAAGCTTCATCGCCCACTGAAGTCACTCGAAGCAGTCTCATAACCCGACACAATCGAGGCTGTATCGAGTGAGGTTGTTTTTGATTAGTAGAATTGTCCGCCGCTCCAGCTCTAGCCTGAGCCGCTGAGGACTATTTCCGTGTAGCTCGATGTCCCCAGGGCTGGCATTCGGGCAGGGAGAGCGCAACGTCGATGACCCGTCGGGTCTGACTTCCCAATCACGTTCGCTCGTATACCAGGTAGGCATTTCGTGGTGCTCACACCATTCCGAATTCAAACTGAGCGTCCAACTTGGAGAACGTGTTTTCTCTGCTGCAGCGGATTTCTTACGAGAGGAACTCCAAGTACGGTTTTCATAGCATCTGATCCATTATCCTCTTGATATTTCGTAGTATCTATGACGACCTGGGTGCTCAGTATGAGACGATGTCGGCCGATGATCCTGTCCTGGCCGTTGTCAAAAGCCTCGACTCGCGCAAAGCTTTACTACAGGTTTTCTTTTATCGCTCCCCATCTCGAAATATATATTGACGCGTCGTTCAGATAGCCACAGCTCTTGATATTCACGACGATCCAAGGCTGCGAGATGCGCTCCGGGAAGACGAGGAGCGAGTTGCAATGAGGATTTTGGCTATTCTCAACTCTGGCCCCGAACGTGCAGCCGCTTTACGGCTTGAAGACGAGTTTGCGCAAAGTTTTCTCGATGTCGTCCAAAATGTACGTTCACCCGTCATTAGTGGACATTGTGCCAACTGATGCCGTGAACAGACGCTCGACAGAGGATTTTTTCTGGAACCAGAACAGAATTCCAAAGCTCGCCGATTAATCCTCAAACTTTGCGAGGCATGTGACAAGCTTCCCTCCTCCTTGTTCATCACCGGAGTCACTGGGCGCAACGAGCACGCCATGTTTTGTGGCGGGTTCGGCGACATTTATCAAGCCTCGTATAACGGAAAGACGGTTGCGTTAAAGCATATACGGACTTTTCATAGAGATGCCGACCAACGGCGTATTCGTCTGGTCGGTCCATTTCTCTGCGAGTATCGGCTTGACATGAAAAATCGAGCAGCAATTCTGTCGGGAGGCGCTCGTCTGGCAGCATCTGCAACATCCCTGCATACTCCCGTTTATTGGGATAGATCGTCAGACTTTCCCATCTTCCCTGTGCATGGTTTCTCCCTGGATGGAGAATGGCACTGTCCTTAAATATTTACACGACTATGGACGAGCCAATGTGGACAGATTGGTCGGTTCTCTGAATCTCGTTCATCGTTCATAATCCCATTTATTTTCGCGTCAGCTGTTGGAAATAGTCCAGGGTCTACAATATCTTCACTCACGAAACATCGTCCACGGAGACCTGCGTGGTGTAAGATTCAGTTGGTCGACGGGCGTATCTGTTGATCAGCATTTATTCAGGCAAATATTCTCATAACGCAGGAATGGAACGCGTGCTTGGCGGACTTTGGCCTAACCTCTTTGTCCGACGCAACTATAGCGACTAATACTTCCCACAGAGCGGGAAGTATTCGTTGGATGGCCCCAGAGCTGATCGACCCCGATCGCTTTGGGCAGAAGTTTCTTCGAACGCCTGCGACTGATGTATACGCTTTCGGATGTGTCTGCTTGGAAGTGAGCTTTTTCGCGAGCATTTTTATCAATCTTATCACACCCAGCTATACACTGGGCGACCACCATTTGCAACGTTGTCGGAAACTGCCAGCTTGCTGCGGGTTATCGACGGAGACCGTCCCGAACGGCCGTCTGATGAACTGGCGTTTTCAGACCTACTCTGGGAACATGTCAACGAATTCTGGGCACAGGATTCTGTGAGGCGTCCCCCCACCGGCGCCGTTGTGCAGCGCATGGGACCGAATTATGTTTCTACGCATGAAACTAATCTTCAGTCCAATTCTCACGACGTCACGAACAGACAACCCGAAACTAAACCATGGAGAAATTTCTACAAGGTTGCTCCATCTTCGACAGATGTGGCATCGGACACAGACATCATGGAGCAGATGAAGTGGCTTGTCTCGCGCGAAGATCCGAAGGTGATTTATCGTGTAATCAAGAAACTCGGGCAGGGGTGCGTGGTTCATTTTTTTTATAATACTGTTTGACATTTGGAATACAGCTGGTCGGGCCCGGTATATCAGGCCACAGAATCAAGGACTGGGAGAAGCGTCGCAATCGCGAAAAATGACATGTCGAACCAGCAGAAACAACTCTTCCTCGATCAAATATCGATAATGAGAGAATTGGAGCACCCGAATGTCATCAGATGGGTCGCAAGCTATCTCGTCGAGCCCGACGAGCTCTGGATCGTCACAGACTATTCAGAGGGTTGCGAGTTGTCGGAAATTATCCGAAATAACAACATGACGGAGGATCAGATGAGCAACATTTGCTGGCAGGTGCGCAATTTCAAGTCCAATAATGCTTCTACTGAACCCGATGTTGTTTCTGTAAGACATGCAAAGGCTTGGCTTACTTGCACAGTCAAAGCATCATCCACAGGGATATCCGCTCGGATAATCTACTCGTCGATTTGATCGGCCGAGTGAGAATCAGTGCGTGGACCATCGTCCAACTAATTATGTACGACAGCCTTGACTGTTTCGCAGAGGGATTCGGATACTGCGCAAAACTAACTCAGCGGCGACCACGGCGTGCTTCGATGGCGGGAACACCACACTGGATGGCGCCAGAGGTCGTAAAGCAACAGAATTATGGCGCCAAAATCGATGTCTGGTCGCTCGGGATCCTGATAATTGAGCTGACTGGGGTTGAGAACGGACCGCCGTACATGGACGAGGAGCCGCTCACAGTCCTCTACAAAATTGCAGCGAACGGCACCCCGACGCTCAAACAGCCCGGGGCACTGAGTCCTGAGTTGAAGAATTTTCTGGCAGTATGTCTTTGTGTGGATGTGCGTAGTCGAGGAACTTCGGCTGAGCTTCTTAATGTAAGTGCCATGAATGCTGTATTGG
Organism: Mycena albidolilacea; assembly: GCA_029282495.1. NCBI lineage: Eukaryota > Fungi > Basidiomycota > Agaricomycetes > Agaricales > Mycenaceae > Mycena > Mycena albidolilacea. The sequence goes on along the minus strand of JARIHO010000005.1, from coordinate 680,464 downwards.
GGGCGAGGCTTATTTTCATGCAGCACCCTTTCTTGCAAAAGGCATGTGATTTGGCGGGTCTTGCACCATTACTGTGGTTCAGGAACAAGTGACAAAGCTGAAAAGTTGCTGGAACGGCAAGTAAAATTGAACAGAGTGGGATAATGGATTGTTTGTTGCGCAGATGGATTCTGTATCTTTACTGTTGAAAGACGCGGGTGGGCTGAAGCAAGTTGGAAGTGACAGTTTCGATTTTCGGATGGATTCTGAGCTCATGCGAATCCAAGAGACGAACGGTCTGTAGAAAAATAAACATGCATCAAGTTGCGAGATCAGTTTGGTCTTGTTGAACTCGACCACAGCCTCATCGACCTTCCTTGATCCAGACGGTCACCGTGACCAGACAGCCTTTCCGTTTCCCGACCCCTTATGGCTTCAGACTTGGAATCTTGCCTGAACTGTGGCTTCATCAAGTCCACTGCCACGCTTCACCTTCCTTCCTTTCCCCGCCATCTTCTCACGACAAATGATCCTCCGACTGACGTTGAGGTCGCCGAAATACGAGATATCATAGATTATTTGCAAGCTCGCATTTCGAACCTTGACGCGTCAATTAACAATGTCGAAGACCTTCTTGCGAAACTTCGAAGCAGGCGTAAATTTGTCGTCGAGGATATCCATCGTGGGAGCACAATACTATCTATAATTCGACGACTTCCGGCCGACGTATGGGGTCAAATCTTCTCGTATACCATACCTGACGTACCCCGTCGTCGGGCTACCGACAGAAGTCCTTGGGTTCTTGGTCGCGTCTGTGGTCGGTGGAGAGAGATCACTATTTCCCTGTCGACTCTCTGGTCCCATCTTGACACCAATATCCCCGTGCCCTTGCTCACAGAGCAGCTTAAGCGATCGAAGGGATGCGGGCTGACTGTGCGCCTCGTCTACTCCGAGACTGCAGCGCTCAATCCATTGGTTGCCTGCTCTAGTCGCTGGGAAACCGTGGACATTCAGATGGGAGTTAACATGGTGGCCATCCTCGAGCATATTCATGGGAAGGTGCCTATGCTGCGCCGCCTGAAGTGTAGTGATAGCACAGGCATCGGTCCCTGTACAGCGTTCCAAATCGCACCCAACCTCTCGAGCGTTCTCCTTAATGGGAAGCCCTCATTGCGGCTTCCATGGACGCAACTGAAGAGGCTCCGCCAACGAATTTCTCAAATCGCTGATTTCAGCCAACTGGGATCCGCCCGCAATCTGGTCGAACTATCTCTGACCAACTCCGTTCCACTCACACTTTCCTTGGCTCAGGCTCGCGGACTGCCAGAGTCGATACTGGAGTTTCCTGTCCTTCGCCTGCTCTATGTCGAGGACGGGGATTTTCTCAATTTTTTAGTTTTGCCCGCATTAGAAGATATCTATATTTCCAGGTGCCCACCACCCCTCACCTCGCTTATCGACAGATCGCTGTGTCGGTTACGAAAAATCACCAGCATCGATCCAAACGTGGAAATTGTGCCTGTTTTGGATCGCGCTCCAACCCTCCTCGAGATTCGGGTCAGGCTCACCGTCGATGAGCTTGAACATCTCGTATCCTATCTTACCATTCCTTTGGATTCAGAAATCGCATCTCGACCACCTTGCCCAGAACTGCGTGCCATCTCTTTTTGCAACGCCTTGAATGAAGATCAATCTATGCTGCTGGTACAGATGGTTGAATCGCGGCGACATAGTGCTGCCTGTTCCGGCCTGTCTACCTGCCGAATCTTCGACGTGGTGCAGTCGAAAATTGCCGGCCACGCCGGAAAGATGCTCGACGCGCTGCGAGACCGAGGAACAGATGCCGAATGGCTGCCAGAGAAGTCCGCACGGCGCAAACTGATCGAGTGGGTTGATGAATATCCCTAGGCCAGAGCGGGGGTGAGTGAGATTTATATCTCCTCAGCTGCAGACACTTATTGCGGACCTGGTTCCATAGGTTCTGTGTTTCGACTGCATTCATAATGAATACGCTCGACTGGCGATGTACCAGGATCCCGATGTCAGAGAATGTGTTCAGTCTTCGTATGGCTGAAAAAATAAAAAATTTCATGTAGTCGGATCCATATCAAAAACTACTTCAGATGGTTCAGCAACTCATCTTTTCCCTCCGAATGTTGCATGAACTCCGCATCTTTCTCTTGCGTCGTCTCGGCCAGCCCGGGGCATGTTCAAAGTTCAAAAGGCTTCGTCAGGCGGCCCACTTGGGCGTAGCCATTTGAAAAAACCCTTGAACACGACAACCATTTCACTTGGTTTGCCTGCGGAAAGCTGAAGGCGAATCGAGCGAATCCGAGAATTCCTGGGACCGACTTAGGTTCCAGGTCTCCGTAAAAAATAATGCATTTGAATGACCATATATAGACAACCTCGTCAATCACCTGACTCCGGCAACTACCGTCTCAGATTTCAAACTCCGCTGGGAAGCCGTCGGCAGGGGGCGGTGCCCTTCCCAAAAAGGTTCAGGGGCGGAAGTGGTTTATATTAGCCTGTTTGCGCAACAGCCATATGAGCCATCTGATGGCTTTTTTACTGTGCGCACCATATGGCTTTCAGACGGCATGACTTTTGAACGAGTTCACTTATTGAGCTTACTTTGTATGTATTCTGGTTGTATACGGTGTATAACACTGTTGTCACAACATTCGTGGTTGGAGAGCCCCAATTCTCGCTGGAAATTTCAATATCCTGATGATATTCACTGTAGTAGATGAGTGCAATGGCTCAGCAATTTGTTTTTGAGAGAGAACTTGATACTTGTAACAATGACGAACATTTCTGAGGAGAATCAGGGTAGTATATCCCCAGCCATATAAGCCATTAGCTATATGGTGCGCACTACACAAAAGCCATCTGATGGCTCATATGGCTGTTGCGCAAACTCTCTATTGAGTGCTGCTGATGGCTTCCCAGTGGAGCTTGAAACCTAAAGCTGAGCTGAGGTGCATGCCAAGCAAGCATCCTCCCTCTCTCTTCCTCCTTCCACTGACTGCAACCCCCCCCCCCCCCCCCCCCCCCCTGCAATACCCTCTGCAATGCCCCTCATGCTGTTGTGCCCAGTCTGTTGTTTTCTGCTGCATCCATGAGCGCCCGCACCTCCCCATCCTTGCCAGCTCCCCAGCCTCGAAGAAGCAGTGCCTCGCCGCCGCTGTGAGTGCCTCGCCGCCGCTGTGAGTGCATCGCCTTTCCAGTGTCTCGACCCCGCGAGAGGGAGCTTCCGCACAAACACCTCACCAGACAGCAAGAAGCTGCCACACGTCTCGCTGCACTGATCCCGCTGCCCCATTGCCAACACTCTTGCAAGAAATGCGCGATGAGGTGCTCAATGCCTGGGATCAAGGTCAAAGGGGTAAAACAGCATAAACCCATGGGCACATTTCTTGCAAGAGTGTTGGCCAGGTGTGTATTTGAGTGTAGCCTTCGTGCACCTCCCTGACTATCCACAACCCCAAAGCTCTGCTTCGTGTGCAGCCACCATCTACTACTGTGCCTCCCGCCACATGTGCCCCCCCTTCTGTGGATGCCCCACCGCTGCCCATGACTGTGCTGCCAGCTGCCCACACAACATCAATGACACCACCTGCACTGCCATTTGCTACCACAACCCCTACTGCACATACTCCTCCTGTGGATACCCCACCACTACCCATGACTATGCTGCCACCTGCCCACACAACATTAGACAGGTTGTGCACAAGCCGCACACGGCTTTTGGGCATTGTGCAAAGCCGCGGAGATTTTCCGAGTTCATCTAGGATGGGCCGAACTTTTAGTGAACCTGCTGAGTGGAGGGAAGTATTTTAGACTATGGGATGGCTGTTCCATTTGTCATTCAGTTTGTAGGTGCTGCGGAATCAACGCGGAAACTCAAGGACAAATCATTATATTCGCTGGATCTGATTGGATAGCCGCATGGACAGAACATTCGAAATGATATTTGTATGAGTCATTTCCGGTGGGTTTATGGGTTCGGGATATTGAATCCTCCCCGCGGCTTTGCACAATGCCAAAAAGCCGCATGAAGCCGCATGCGGCTTGTGCGGCTTTTGCACAACCTGTCTATTGACAACACTGCCCTTGACGGCACCGCCATTGGCCTGCCCCAATGCCCACTGAGCCACCACACAGCCTAGATAACACAAATATACCTCAGTGCCATCCTCTGGCACCGAAGTACAGGCCACGTGTTGTGCTCCTGTGAATGGGACACAATTTCTCTTTTACATACCACCTGAGTACAAGTAGTAGCTTTATATTCATCCTATAAGTAGCTTTGTATCAATCATACAGTTTTGTATCCATCCTATAGCCTTGTATTCTATCATTTTGTAGCTTTGTACTTTATACTGGGTGACTTTCCGTAAGGATAGAAATATGTTTTTGAGTAGATGTATAAAATTTGTTACCATATGAAGGCAGCTGTCAGGACCCCATCGTCCTCAGATCTCATTACAGCATGGCTCAGAGGCTTTCCAGAATATAATTTATCTCCAGTCTGGAGAGGGGTCCCTCCCCCCTCTCCAGATTTCATTAACCTCAAATAAACAGTTTCAACCCTCTTTCGTCAGTGCTGACTACGGTCCAACTCGTTCCGCAGCCGGATCAGATTCAGATTCTCCCACACCACTCATTACAATATCCATGATGTGAGGGTTCAGCGCGTTGGTAGGAAGAGTGTCTGACCAATGTTGTTTTCTGTATGAGCTGAATTCAGCTTGGCCCTTGATACAGCCCATCTCATATAATTTGATTCAAAGAAAGCTTTGCTTCATATTTTTTCCCTAATTCCTCAAAGTAGCCCTCTGCCTGGGTGGGCTTAAGCCAGGACGGTTGTGTTTAAGTTGTGTTTGGATCAGCCTGCACCCGGCATGTGTGCCGCTTGCCAGCTTCCATCAGTTCATTGAGATACCCAATACCCAACAAATACTCATAGATACTCTTGCGGGAACACAGAATAGATGCTGAGAATAAATCTTGTACGGCAGTCAAATATGCTGCAAATATTTTCTATTCTTACGGAAAGTCACCCACTGTTAGGATTCATGGACTTGTCCAGTCTCCTACCCAACCGCGGTTTTGAGGCTCATAAGACACAGTAGTGCTTTTCAATTCTAATACAGAGAAAATTGCCGCACAGGAAAATTCGGACCGGATTTGATGTGACCATGATGTGACTGAAGTTAGGATGAGCCCCCCAACTTAGGTCACATATTGTCACACAATTTTTTTCCGTTTTATTTTTCTTGATCATTCTTCGGAGATCTAGCTTGTAAAACTACTCTATCTGTGTGCCTCGAAACCGCGGTTGGGTAGGAGACTGGGACTTGTCGCTTTCAGCCTCGTTCGGCATATCACGGCAGATTTTGCCTTGCCGAAACCTTGCCGACCACCGCTTTCCCAATTTGGAAAGCCGGCGGAGGCGGTTTGTAATAAAATTGTAACCAGCTGCTGAAACGAGAATTGTCCGTAAAAGGAAATAACACGGTCATGCTTCTTACATTTATACTTGAATTTCTAACGACCTCATGGCCAGATGGCAACACCAATTCACTCAAACACATGCTACGTTTACCTAAGCCCGCGCTCAGCTCTCCTCATACCCGCATTCACTAACAACATCCCAGGGTAGGAGAAAGCATTCAGGAAGTAGAACTTAACTTCAACTTGTGTCGTATAGCAACCAGGCTCTCTTTCAAGCTCCTCAAGTTGGTTTGTCCTTTGATCTAAAGATCCCAGATCAGAAACAATAAATGCGAAAACTGCATGGTCGCACCAGCCACCCATCAAGAGCCGCGGGCCCCAGCAAAGCTTCTCTCCGTATATATTCCTGGGTGCATAAATCAATTACCAACGAGACAGGGCCGATAATGAACATACATCTGAGAGGCCCAGGCCAGTGATTGCAACAACTGCCACTAATCTCAGCTCTAATTTGCGGAAATGACGCACGCCGCGACTTACTGTGGGCGGGAGTCAATCCCTCCGCCTGTTCTATTTTCCGCATCTCCTTGGCGGCAGCCTGAGGGCACAATCAGTTTCAGGATTACGGCGAAGAGAGATGCTGAAGCCCACTGACCACTCCGTCCATTCTGTGCGTTGGATGAGGGGTGTCTTGTGTTATTTTTTTACTTGCGGACTAACCGTGGCATAGATATATCGCTATGGCGTGAACCAGAGAGTCAATAAACCAATAAATGAATGTAAAAAAATTACGCACGTCCATACAACATGCGGATGTATCTCCTGAAAGAGCTCCAAGGCACATACTCCATCCTCCGCTTCATATGTTGAAACGTTGGAATTCTTCAACATACGAATCAGGATCTTTCTGCTAATGGCATCTGTACGTTGCGATTCAGCCCGGATATAGGAGGCGCGGGGGGATACCAACTGTCATCAACAACTAGGATCGTCAGGTGTGGGGAATCATCCTCCGGTTTCTCCTTTCTTTCGGTGATATTATCACTGGATAGAGCGAGGGGACGAGGAGGGGACGAGACAGTAGGTCGAGGGAGTGAGGCCGCAGATAGTCGCGGGTTCAGCTTCGGTGTCGGGGTCGCTTCAGCAGAAACCATAGTCCGGCGCATCGTCTGTACTGAGCCTGCGGGGTGGAGTTCAATATCCTCCACGGGTAACTCAACTGTGAAGATCGAGCCACCACCCAGGCGTGATTCAACGCTGATCCTGCCGTGCATTCGCTCGACGACCGATTTGCATATATGCAGGCCTAAGGCCGTCGATGTTAGCAAAAGGAAACTGTGACCTAGAGATGCATTTATACCTAAGCCGGCGCCGGGCGAGAACGAATCGGCTTGTGTGAATGGGTCGAACAGTTTTGATAAAAATTCTGGGGCGATGCCGCGGCCGGTATCTTCCACTCGCAGGATGATGTGTCGGTCTTCGTCCCATTCTTTGTCGTCTGATGGACTTGCGGATGTGAGGGAGACGGTGATCAGACCTGCAGAGAATCAGTCTCGTTCTGTCGTTTGTCAGATATGAACTCGAACCCTCGGCGGTGTATTTCAGACTGTTCGTGACCAAGCTATTTAATATCCTGCATAACGTTCAGACTCAGTCCAAAGTAAGTTGCGAAATTCGAGCTCACCGCATGTAGCCCGAAAGATCCAAACTAATCCACCAATTCTTCAACATCGAGCGATCCTCGTACTCGACCAGCAGTTTCACGGGCGGCGGTGAGCTTGAGTCAGCAGTGACCGACTGCCATTGAACGCGTCTCAACCAGCAAGAGCGCGTCGTTTCCACAGTCACCTGCACGAGGTCCACTAAGACATGGCGCGGTCGCCCGCCGGTATCCGCGCCATCGTGCGAAGCTTGCGCCGTCTTCCCGAAGTCGAGTCTTTTGGGGCAAATTAAATACCCTAACGGTCGAAGTTAGGCGCGAGACCTACATGTCGTCGACTATATCGCGCAGCGCGGCACCGCAGAATTCGGCGGAGCTAGAGGATCATAAGATTCACGACAACGGTAACGTGAGCGAAATTACGCACTCCAGAAGGCTCGGCAAAACAGAAAGCTCTCCCGCTACAAGAGTATCGCGAACGAGGTCGAGTTGCTGAAGGTACGTACACCACGTAAGTAGAGTCGTTAACACGCAATAGGATAAGACGCCCTACGCCTAGAAGACCGTGCAGCGGCGTCCTGAGTTCATGAGTACCGACGACAAATCATGCGTGAGCTTTGAACACACCACGACAATACTTAGGTAGAGAGAATAACGCATCTAATCTGGGAGACGAAAGCTATAAGAGTCGTAGTTAGGTGCTGATGTGCCTGTGGCCGAGGATGATAATGCGCACCTGTCTTCGCCGCATCCGCCTCGACGATCGCGTTCTGCGCGAGGCGCGCAACAAGCACGACGCCAAAGTTACTCGCAAACGTCACATCGGCGGCTTTGAAAGAGAAGAAGGGGGCAGCGGATGCAACGACGATAATTATGTTCGGCCGGTGGCTGCTATAAAACGGAAGCACGAGGTGCGGGACGGCGCCAGTCAGCTTGGAGACCGGGGAGCCAGGTACAGAGGAGGAACGCGCTAAGAGTGTTTCCAGGCCGGAGAAGCTTCCTGAGCCGGAGAACACTGAACGTGCAGTCTGGTCTCCACGTAAGTTGAGGAGTCAGGGAAGAAGGGGAGAGAGACGTACTGCGACATATCTATCCAAGAAGCCAGCAATCGCAGTCATCGCTTCTGGCGTATGGAATCTCTCCGCTTGACCGCTGTACACTGCAGAGCAAGAGCTGCCCAAGATGCCTCTGGATAGGCGTACTTTCGCCTCCGAATCTTGACCATCTCTGACCCAGCTATGGGATCTTGATCGACGGGAGGTTAACTAAAAAAAAGTATCCTGAATACACAAGTATAATGAGGGGCAAATTGTGCATACCTCGGTCGCATGGAAAGAGGTGAGGTCGATGATTATTGCGAAATCAGCTTCCAGCAGCTCCTGGAGTGATTTCGCCGCGTTTGCGAAGAGACCTCGAGTCAACGCTGCCACGTCAACTCCCCTTCGGGTCGCAGCGGATTCGGAGCCCTGCACAGGCGGCTCGGCCTTGGCAGCATCCATCAACGCCTGCTGGCTCTGCTCCACCAACGCCTTCTCCAGGAACAGGCTAACAGCATTTCTCAGCCGCGTCTCCTTGAGCCTTTGCCAGCTTTCCCAAGTGGAGCGCAGCTGCACCGACAGCAAAGTGGATAGATCGTCAAGCACCTTGAGTTGGGTGTCCGACATCTTTAGAAAAGGTCGGTTTGACATGAGCGCTACGACGCCGACAGTGACGCGCTCGAAGTCGTGCGGATTGGAGGGGTCGACCTCGAGCGTGATAGGCACGCCAACGTATCCTTTCACTAGTGAGGCATGGGAAATGAGCGATAACATGCACGCAACCCAGTGCTTACCGCCATTAGAGTCCGCTGCACACCACGGATTGCCAGTGAACCGCCTAGTTAGACATTCAGCGTTTCTCCGGGGAAACATATAAATTATCCAACTCACCAATCGCCGCCCAACTCATTGAGCTCCACGGTTTGTCCCTTCTTTTTCAAAACAACGTGGGCGCATATGCTAGTTTCCACAACGAGCACCTCCCCTTCCACTTCAGTTCCAACGGTGGTGGCGTCCAATGCAAGACCCATTGGAACCGGAAATTCGCCCGCTTTGCTGACAACGACCTGAACGTCGTTGTGGAACAAGCTAACTGTGCATACAGGTGCAAAGTGGAAGAAACTGTTCACGAGCGAGGAGCAGCGGTGGAAGTTTTCCAGCTGATCTTGACGGAACAAACTGCAGGGGATAGTGAATTAAGGAAGAGATGAAGGAGAAAACGTCGCGCACTTGTATTCCTGTATTGTCTGTTGTCGAACAGTCTCTTCATCGGCACGCGGTGGGGGTAGGAAACCATACTGATCATAAAAATCTGCGATCGTTCGTGCTGTTTCCGGGGATATCTATAAGTTGTTAGTCAAACGGGGCGGCAGCGAGGATCTGCATACTTGTCCTGGTGGATACAGAGGGACGAAAGTAGGCAGCTCGGGTACTTCAGCTTTGAATGGCTTTGGGCTACGAGTAGATCGAAGTGGGGGAGGCGGGGCCCCCTCATTTCCCTTGGCGTACTCTTGGAGGAATAAAGTCCATTGTGCCAACGCGTCGACATCTTCGTCGGGGCTCGTCTCGAGTGTTTTGCCGACCATTTGGGAATCGTGTATGTTGTGGTCGCTGCTAAGTACTCTGCAATCAGTCACCTCGTCACACTGCCAATTCGGCGTTCGCGCATGAGAATCATCACGGTGGCTGAGCTGATTGCAATGGGTTGAACCGTGTCTGTTTGGGCATTCAGGCCAGCGTGAGACGAAATCGATTCCCGCCTGGGGGTTGTGTGAACATCAGCGTGATACGCGAGCCAGCGCTGTTCTGCAGCCTCCCGACGTCGGCGGCGCCTCTCGTAGCTCCTCACGCGGCGCATGGTCTTTCGCTCGCCATGGGATTGAGGAGGTCGCGAAGATCTATGAGCCGACGGATCCCGGACGTCTCGACCCCTGTGGAGAGGACGGCAGCACGGTGGGCCGCGATAGCGATGTGTCCGGTTCTGGCGAGTAAATGCGCGGGGGTCACAGGAGCCGAACTCAGAAATCCGAAATCCTTATGGTGCGTAGCGCAAGCGGGAAGAAGGCCGGAGTGGTGCACTCGCCTCGGCCGGCTCTGCTTCACACCGCGATGGAGTAAAGGTTCCGTTCGCCCATTACATGCAGTGTACTCAACTTTCACAGGGCAGCGAGTCTGAAAATGAATGTTACTCGCTTGCATAACCTACCTGCGCTCGCGGGCCTCCTCATGGGCTCGTCACTGACCGCCGCGTTGCTGAAGCCCACGCTGAGTGAAGATTCCACCGGCCTTGCGTTGCCATCGCGTATGCTGGGACATGATTTCCAAGATCGCGACACAAAGCACCTGAAGTCCTGACTCTCGCCAGACGCCCCTTGTCGCCGCGGGCGTGACTGAAGAGCGCGGATGTCTGATCTCGGTGAGCACCCACCTCTCCTTCCTTGTGTTCTCTCTTTCGTCTGCATGATGAAACGCACTGGGCTCTGAGGAATACCTCGATGTAATGCAATACGCTCAATTGAGCGGCGGCCTAGAAAACCGTTAACTGATCTTCGTTTCTCTTTATCCTCCTTTTTTCGCAAGATTATTGACTTTGTCCTTTTGGCGTCTCCCAGCCCTCACTGGGGTTCCGATACAGAAGACAGCTTAAAATGCCTCGGGAGTCAGCACAAGCACCTCTCATCCAGCCGTCGTCAGCCATCCCTCCCTTGCACCGCCGCCGACTAGAGGTAGAAGCAGAGAGACAGAGGAGGAGCGTACACGGCTCGAGGCGAAACATATCGCGGCTGAGGCAGCTGAGCGGGCCAGCCTGGAGCGCGAACGTCTGGAAGAGAGCGGCGGAACTCGCGCGGCGCGGGACTGTACATATCGCTGCCGAAGCAACTGAGCAAGTTCACCGACCGGGACGCATTGCGGCTGAGGAAGCTGAGGGGCCCGCCTCAAGCGCGAACGTCTAGAGGAAGAGGACCGCTTCCGCACATCCTCCAAGCATTCTTGATCCCCTACCCGGCGGTCCCTTGCGCTACTTCATCTGCGCAAGCGTCTCGGCAGGGCTGGCTTTGACCGCCCGGCTCGCGTCAGTCTTATCTCTATCTACCCTCCGCCGCCGCTGCGCACGTCCACCGCAATCCACCCAGTTCGTCCACCTCCTCCTGAACATCCGCTTTCGGCTTCTTGAGCTTCCCTCTTTGGTCTGAGCATGCTCGTCCATCTTCGAGGAGCTCCGAATGCCCGTCTCAACGGCGAAAAAGAGATTACTTGAGGAGGGGATTCCTAACGAACGGGAGGCCGAGGTGCGAAGAGTGGACCCATGCAGAATCTTCCGCACATTGAGGAGCTTTCCGTGTTTTGCACCCTCACTCCGCACGGCACTGCGACTTCGCCCGCAGTCTTCCGGTGGCTCTTTCGTCGTGGATTCCGCATAGGCGCGGATAAGCCTTGACAGCCGTCAGTAGTCCCTCCATACGGATCTGGGGGGCAAGACCCGCGCACGACCGCTCTCGCATGCTAGGTTGCTGCTCTTCAAAGTCCCAGTCTTTCGTGTGCGCTTCGCCCCCATCCTTGACGTCATTCGCTTCCAGGAGAGATACGCCCATTTCCTACGGAGCCGACATAATTCCACTCATTCGCGCAGAGTGCCGTATCTACGCAAGGAGTTACACGTTCGGACAATGCTCCGGATTCCGGTGCAGATCTACGGTTCATGCTCGAGCTCCCGGTCCGGCATGGATGAGTCGGAGGCAGTCGCGTCGGAGGCGCGCGATTTCTGCAGCCATGTAATTTGTGTATCTCTCATCCACAGGAGAGGATAATTATGAACAATACTTATTCATTGCAGTACTCGTGAGCATATACGAAGTACGTTGCTTGAAGCTTTGAGTTTCTGGCATAATTGAGACGATTCACAAGCCGCTTTCTAAAAGAAGAATATCCGAAAATGGTGCGATGGGTGGCGGTGCCATGGACTTGATCTTCCAATCGAACCCCTCCCAATAATTATATCTTGGATCACTTATCCCATTCACGCGTTCACGGCCAACCATCCAAAACGCATCTCCTCTTCTGACCGCTGGGGTCAAGACCTTTTCAAAGATCAAAAATAGCACCATGCCGCCATGCCGCGACCTTCGGTCGCGGCTCTCATCAAGAAAGAAGAACCAAACTACCAACTGGAATGACAGAATCCACGGTCATGCCCTCGGCTTTCGTGTTGTCCATTGTGTAACGGATGCCGATTGCGACTCGCACGGGTACTGGAAGCCGCTTCCAATGACCTACAGCTGCCATTCTTGTTCCCAAGACTGATCTGGTGGCTCGGGCACGACGTCTTCGCCCGAGCGTGCCTCGGTCAACGCCTTAATCGTTGCTGGTTGGCCGAGGAGGAGGAGCCGAGCATGGTATTTAAACCGAGCGCATATCGTGAAATGGCATCATTCAGAACTCAGAACTACATACAATGTCTACCTTCCTCCCTCCTCTCGACTGTACTCTCAACCTCGGCCAGATAGTCGACCACCACATCGCTCATGAAAATCGCAGCGCTGCGTATTCATTTGCGGACCAAGATGGCCACATAACAGAAATCAACCACTTCGAGTTCGCTCGAGCGGCACACCGGGTCGCGCACCTTCTTAGACCTCAACGTCGCGGTCCAGATGGGCAGGTGGTTGCCATAGTCGCGCTCACGGACGTCTTGATATACCAGACGATTGTCGCCGGGTGCATCATAGCTGGCCTCGTTGTACGTAACATTTCACCTTGACCCAAACATCCCGCTCAGATTATTACTAGCCGTTCCCAATTTCGCATCGAAACTCTGCAGCTGCAATAATACATTTACTCAGCAACACTAATTCTCACCGTTTGTTGACGACCAAAGGCTCTTTAGGTCGTCTGGTGGAAACCTTATCAACGGATGTGCCCGATGGGGAGCTCTTTATCGAGGAGATTCCCCTGCTTGGCCAGATTTACCCACATCTTGGCCAGGAAACTACCGAAGATACATTTGTACCTTACCCGAACCCTCCTATAAAGATTGCACTAGACGACGTTGCCCTTTATCTTCATTCCAGTGGTCGGTTCACATTCTCCCTCCATCTCTTTTCAAAAATTGAATATTTGTCCTGCAGGCAGCACCGGCTTCCCTAAACACATCCCCGAAACTCACCGGAACCTCATCCACTGGGCAGCCATGGGTGAGTAATTGTCTTTTTGTGTATTCGATATTCTAATGTCTCGAAGAGTGTTTTCCTCAAGTGGCAGAGTTGTCTCCACGCTTAGCGGTTGGGGCGTTGCCTGCATTCCATACAATGGGGATAATGTGCCAATTTTTGATCCCTATTTTAAACGGAGGGACGGCTTGTATCTATCCTCTTACCTCGACGGCCACGCAATACGGCATACCTATTAGCCCGACCGCAGAAAACGTGATCGAGAACGCCAAAAGGACGAACGCAACAGGGATCATGACTGTCCCGGCGTTCATCCTTGAATGGCAGTCACCAGAAGATATCGCGTATCTCAAGACACTCAATCTATTGGTAGGTATTTTCGAACCCGAGCGTTTGTGGATGTTCAGAGTTTTATCAGATGTATGCCGGAGGACCACTCGCACCTCGAGTTGGCGATTCTTTGTTCAGCCAAGGAATTAATATCGTCTCGGTTTACGGTGGAACCGAGTGTGCGTATTGTCCAGTATGACGCTCCGGACGTTTGATTTCTTAATTATCACTAGTTGGCGCACCAACCATTGTTAAGCGACGCCAAGCTGAGGCGGACGCCGGCGAATGGGCCTGGTTCCAATTCAGTAGCCGTACAAATATCCGGTGGGAACGGCAAGGCGACGGAACGCTCGAGTGTCAGTTTTTGGTACGTTGTATACTGCTTCCGATCGGCTCGAATCTCACTGTGTGTTTTTATTAGACTGTACCTGAGACGCACCAGGTTTCTGTCGAAAATTTGGCCGGTCGCAAGGGATATTCAACCAAGGATCTATTCGAGAGGCATCCGACGAAACCCGACCTGTACAGAATGTGAGTGTGCTCTTCAGCTTCTTCAACAGAGTCGTTAATGGTTAATTATCTGAAGTGTGGGTCGACTCGACGACGTTCTCATCATGGCCAACGGAGAGAAAACCGTTCCTGGTCCAATGGAAGACGCGATGATGGCGAGCCCTTTCATCAGGGGTGCGATCATGTTCGGGCGGGAACGCAACCAGGTTGGGGTTCTCATCGAACCGAACCCGCAGTATAAGTTGGATCCCAGCGACGAGCAGCAGGTCGCCAGGTTTCGGAATACGATTTGGTGAGAGGATTGCCTCAGCGGCAATGCATTATCTCTGACCGCCACTCCAGGCCTGTTATCGAAGAGGCTAACGAGGTGAGCTTGAATTTACGCGGATTGTAATATCTCCTGACTTGATCTCAATTAGAACGCTCCTGCTTTTGCTCGAATTTACAAGGAGATGATTTTGGTTACTCAATCCGAGCGGCCGATGCTTCGTGCTCCCAAAGGCACCGTGATCAAGAAGTCGACGCTGGCATTGTATAAGCAAGAAGTCGAGGAACTGTGAGTATTTTAATCGATCCATTTTCGTTTCTCATGGGCTAATTTATCAATAGTTATGACACGATCGAGGCCAGCGGCAACGCTGGGAGCGATATTGAGCCGCCGGCTTCATGGTCCTCTCAAGATCTCGAGCCATGGTTGGAAACCCACGCCAGCTTGGTTGCAGACAGAGAGATACGCAGTGGCCATGACCTCTTCGACCAAGGCTTCGATAGCCTTAACAGTACCTTCCTGCGGCACCGAATCGTCGGCGCATTGAAGAACTCGGGTGCGACAGCGGCGGCGCAGAATATCCCGCAGAATTTCGTCTACGCCCATCCATCTATCGAGCAGTTGGCCACTGCGATCGCAGCCTTGGTGCGTGGCGGGACAGATGAATCTGCCGATGGACCAGCGGCTCTCGTCAAGAAAATGATTGAAAAATACACCGAGGGCTTCGAATCGGTGGTCGCCCATTCCCACAAGAGCGCCGCTTCATCGAATGGGACAGTCGTCTTCTTGACTGGCTCAACCGGTGGCTTGGGATCACACATTTTGGAGATTTTGCTCTCCCTGCCTTCCACTGAGCGTGTCTACGCATTCAACCGAAAGGGCAGAACTCCGGCTTCTGAACGGCAGCGCGCAGCCTTCATCGACCGTGGCCTTGATGTTGCGTTATTGTCTTCTGAGAAGTTGGTATATCTCGAAGGCGACACAGCGAAGGAGAGATTGGGATTATCTCTCGACGTCTGGACTACGGTAAATCAAACCTTGACCTCGCGGACCTCGTACTAATTCTTTTATTCGCCACAGCTTCGCAATACATTAACGGTCATTATTCACAATGCCTGGACGTTGGATTTCAACAAGGCACTGTCTTCGTTTGAGCTACATGTGAAAGGGACGCGCAACCTCATCGATTTGGCCCGCCAATCCCCGAATCAATTTGGGGTTCGATTCTTATTCACGTCGTCCATCGCCTCTGCCCAGAGTTGGGACCAAACACTCGGTCCTTTCCCCGAGAAGGTTCAGTACGACGCCAGCGTCGCTCTTGGGAACGGTTACGGAGAAAGCAAGTATGTCTCGGAACGGGTATGCAGTCCTATTTTCTCGCTACGCACTTGCGCTAATCAACTGTTAGATTTTGGCAGCGTCCGGCCTTGAGGCAACGTCTTTTAGGATTGGTCAGGTCACTGGCTCTTCGAGCAACGGAGCTTGGTCCACCACCGACTGGGTGCCCGCTATCGTAAAATCCAGCATCGCTTTGGGAAACTTCCCTTCGGATCCCTCCAATGTTGTGGCCTGGATCACTCCTGAGGCTGTTTCCCACACCATCGTCGACGCAGCGCTGAGCACAGAGGAGCTTCCATTTGCGGTCAACCTGGTTCACCCACGGCCGGTTCCGTGGGACTTCGTCATGTCCACCCTGGCAAGTACAGTACAACTCCCTTTGACGCCTTTCGCGGACTGGGTCCAGCAACTCCAGGCCCGCTCTGCTCGGGCAACAGCGGAGGATATTGAAAGAATTGTGAGTAAACTCGTCGTATTCGAATCGGTGAATCTGATGGCAATGTTCCACAGCCTGGTATCAAGTTGCTCGACTTTTTCAAGGCCGCTGTCGCCGGGGCGGGGAATACGGCTTTCTCCACGTTGAAAGCGCAAGCGATTAGTCAGTCCATGAAGACGTTGGAGCCCTTGGACGAAGATGATGTGAAACATTGGATGCACTATTGGAAGAAGGAGTTCCTTGCTTAATAAATGCCTTGGTCCTAGAATACGCGTACGGTACACCGGTACAATAATACAAAGTATAATTATCTCCGCTCCTGCAATTCGATCACAGCTATCTTCCGACCACGTTCAAGTAATTGCACACAACCATTTTTTGAGTTGCTGGAGAGTTGAAGGTAAATTCATGATATTTCAGAAACTTCAACTTGCAATCTGTTTGCTCTTGTAAAATCAGTGATCTTATCAGTAATCCAAGTGATCCAATGTACAGCCTCGTCGATCATTTACCACAACACGAAGTTCCCGCGATGGCTTCAGGATCGGGAGGCTGCAGCCGCCTGGACGAAACACCTCACCTTCCCCCAGCCTTTCCTCGCCATCTTCTGGCTGCAAATGATCCTCCGACCGACGTCGAGGCTGCTGAAATACGGGACATTGTTGATCATCTACACACCCGCGTTTCAGACATCGACGCCTCAATAAAAAATGCTGAAGACCTCCTCGCGGCACTTCGAAGCAGGCGTAAATCTGCAATCGAAGATATTCGTCGTGGACAGGGGATGTTATCGATCATTCGACGCCTTCCAGCCGACGTATGGGGCGAAATCTTCTCCCATACCGTGCCTGACGTATACCGTCGTCAGGCTGTCGACACAAGTCCATGGGTCCTTGGTCACGTCTGTAGTCGATGGAGAGCGATTTCTGTCTCACTATCCACCCTCTGGTCCCATCTTGACTGCAACACCCCCTTGCCCATGCTTATCGAGCAGATTAAGCGCTCGAAGGGATCCAGCTTAACTGCGTTTCTCTTCGAAAGCAAAACCCTCCTTACATTGATGAATTTCTCCAGCCGCTGGGAAACCGTGGACATTCAGATGGCAAATCCCAGGGTGGGGGACGACATGTTAACCGTCCTGGACGGCAGTCTGGTTCATGGGAAGGTGCCTATGTTGCGTCGGCTCACGTGCTGGAATAGCTCAAGCGCTACTTCCTGCACGGCGTTCCAAGTCGCACCTAACCTCTCTACTGTTCTCATCCATGGAAAACATGGAAAGAGATTGCAGCTCCCATGGGCACAGCTGACGAGGCTTCGTCAACAAATCCCCAAAATTAAGAATCTCAGCCTACTCGGATCTGCCCGCAATCTGGTCGCATTATCTCTCACCAATAACGACGCTCGACTCCCATTTTCAGTGCCACCGCCAGAGCTAATAGTGGAGCTCCCCCTCCTTCGCTCGCTGTATATTGAGAAAGGGGAGTTCCTGAATTTCCTGGTTCTACCTGCATTGGAAAATATTTACATTCAGAAATGCACATATCCCATCGTCTCTCTCATCGACAGATCGCGATGCCGTTTGCGGACAATTAGCAACACCTTTGATCCAACCTTTGAAATCGTTCCCGTTTTGATTCGCTCCCCGACGCTCCGCGAAATCCGGCTTAGGCTCGCCCCCGAGCATCTCGAGACCCTCATATCCTATCTCACTATCCGTTCAACTGATTCCAACAATACCGGTTTTCGACCACCTTGTCCCGAACTGGATGCCATCACGCTATGCGACGGATTAAACGAGCACGCATGTAGCCTGCTTGTACAGATGGTTGAATCGCGGCTACATAGTACCGCCTGTTCCAGCTTGTCCATTTGCAGAGTCTTAGACACGCATTCCTCGAAACTCGTCCGCCATGCCAGCAAGACGCTCGAAGAGCTCCGCGCTCGAGGAGCGGCTGCTGAATGGCTTCTGGAGAACGCCGCCAGGCTGAAAGTGCGCCAATGGGTCGAGGAATATCCTTATCAGTAGATCACAGCAGGCGAGTTATCTTCACTCGTCACAAAAGTACTTGTTCTCAACCCATCTTCGTAGGTTCCATGTTTTCAGTTATGCAGTGTTGAATAAATATGCTTTCATGTCGAAAGTCGAGCACAGTGTATGTACACTGCACAGTGCGTGGCATGATTAGATGAAGAGGAAAGGCCAAGGCGAAAGAAATATCCGGGCCGAACCCAGACTGACCCGTCCAGACCTCAAGGCCTTCCATGGAAGGGAAATTGTTGTCAAGCATTGAATCCATGGCTCAAGGCCACACCGCGGCGGATACATAATACTGAGCGGGGAAGAATCGAATTCGTCCAAAAATGTGAGGCTGTGATCTCCATAGACACAGAACTTGAGTGAGCAGTCGATAAAAAACCGCGGGACGTACGACTAGGCATTAGTCAAGTATGTTCCTTGCTCCAACGCTCTCGCTGATGTGTACCCGCATCCCATCCGCCACCAGTCCTTTGAATGCCGCGATGATGTCCGGTGTAGGCACCTCCAAGTCAGTCAAGTTGGGTATCGTGAGACGGAGGAATCGGAGTTGGGTGCGACGTGCGAC
The DNA here is from genome assembly GCA_029282495.1 of Mycena albidolilacea. Taxonomy (NCBI): domain Eukaryota; kingdom Fungi; phylum Basidiomycota; class Agaricomycetes; order Agaricales; family Mycenaceae; genus Mycena; species Mycena albidolilacea. The sequence continues at coordinate 661,675 of JARIHO010000005.1, read as the reverse complement.
GAGCGCACCGAGTGCTGCGTTCCAAAAGGAATCGGAAATCTCAGGGATTTCATTGTCGGTGATGTTGATGATCAGAATACTGAGCTGTGGGAGCAGGGATGCGGACTCGGTCAATGCCCCAAATAATTCTTCCGCCAGAGAGCAGTAGGTCTCCCATAGCTCGAACTGCTTCAGATCGGGTGCGAAACGGAGGCATTCGGCCAATGGAAGAAATTCGGACTCGTATCCCAAGACCAGCTCTCGGAGGGCTGGTGACGACCGCTTCAGGAAGGAAAGTAAGTGACCGCTAGCCACAGTGATGCTGAGGGCTTCAAGCCCGGGGAGTGAAAGACTCTTGAGGATGTTATGATCGAATGAAGGACATCTGCCTTGTTCTCCAAACATAAGGCGACGGAGATTGGGAAGAACTAGTTTCTGATCGGCGCCAACAGCGAAAACGATATCCGTTTCGCAAAAGAGACACTCCATAAGGTTGGGAGCGAGACGTAGGAGTTCGAAGATGTGAAATGGGGAGATTCTGGAGAATTCCGAAGCACGGTCCATGGAATCACGAATCGTCAGCGTTACAAGCGACAGCAGAGGCCCCGGGCTTGTGGTGGCGCCCCAAAGTTCCATAAGGTCATTGGCGGCGTTTTGGTCGGTGTCTTCTCCCCCCTTCTCTGCTTCGCATATTTCAAGGTGTCTTAACTGCTGTCCGTGTCTCCAAATGACAGAGACGACATCCCGGTCGAACTTTCCTTCAAGCAACACAGACAGAGGACGATTACGGGAGCGTTCAAGCCAAATTGGCAAGACGTCCTTTACGCCCGAAGCGCAGGGGAAGATGATGTGGATTGTGGTCCACAGAGCCGGTGTAGCTATTGCAATGTCGCTCCAGGCATGGCAGATATTAAGGAGCAGCATGGGTGGGTGAGGAGCTCCAGGCTCCAGTGGTAAGGGAGCGAGAGTTCGGAGAAAGATATCCGACGAAATTTCAAGTGGCAGGCGAGCCACGGGGTCGACAACAGCGTTAAGCTGGCGCTGAGCAAGACTTTTATCGCGCTGCAGTTGCTTCAGAAGCTCTCGCTGCAGACCAATCTCGGTGTCCAGCTTCATAATGCGCGCGCGGAGCTCTTGGATAACCATTTTGGACTCGTTTCTGCCAGAAACGACCCACTTGGACACCATGAGAGGAGGCAGGCTTTTCGAATAAGTTACGACTTACCAGTGTGAATTCAGCCTTTCAGAGCAAGATTAACTTCGACCCACAGTGGTTTTAGGTCAAGGTTTCAGAACGAGGTTGCGAGTTGCAAGAGACTAGGTCAAGGTTACTTCAATTCGGCTGTAAATAAACGGATTGATCGGCCGAACTTGGCAGGGCGAATTCTCTTGATCCACCAATGCATTCCGAATTATCTGCTATAATCGCTCTCTGTTGTCGTCTCAGCCTGTGTGTATGACAGGTACTTATTCAGAGCCAAGCTAACGTCGCGCTGTCCGTCCGCTCTCACTTTCCCGGGCCGTCCACATGCAAATCCCGAGGCTCATGTCGCGCCTGCTGGGCAGGAGAACACAGCTCGAGTCCGTACTCACAGACGCTTGATTTCTCACACAATACGATTGATCTGGGAGTTCGCCACTCTCTACTGGTGCGGAGGTATTACAGGTACATATATTCATCCCCTTGTGCTTCATTGTATCTAACGACGCTCACTGCAGGTCCGACGCCGAAGCACGCCCATTCCCTGTTGGGCTCGGAGGCTCGGAGAAGCGCCCGGGGCCGTCCGATGCTTGTCGACTGAGGGCTGCTCGTCTGCGATATTCCTTCGGGCGATGAAGCTGTGATAGGGTCGACGCCGAAGCCAGAGTCCTCGCTAGTCGGCGGGCGCTTTGTATCTTCAGGCGATGAATATGACTCCATACTACGGGGCGAACACCTAAATGTCCTACGCTACTTCCTCCTGCTGCGTGCCGCGGAGGAGACGACGAATGGCTGGAAGGTCGATCTCCGCGATACCACAGCGCGGTCTTGGACAACGTACCCCTCTTTTAGGTGACGTCGACAAGCGGGTGCACCATCGCGAGTTAGAATCGCAGCAGTGCGATCTGGAAGGGGCGCAGGCGTCTGGGCGTGGTAACTGAGCGGGGCAAGTGGCGATGGCGCGGTCCTTCGTTTGCTCTCTGCAGCCTGCGAGAGGGGAAGGGGGAGGCGGTAGTTCTTCCCGGGAGAGCGCGCGCGCTCCCCTGGTGGGATGAAATCGCTATGGGCGTACGACTAAGTGGTACTTCACGGATATAATATCGGAAACATCCGCCGCAGACGAAGGCCGACCGAAAATCATGCGGAAGGTGGACATGGAGATTCCTCAGCGACGTGCACAGGAGCAGGCCGGCGCCGCGCCGCGTTGCAGAGTACAAACTCGCGATGCGGAGAGCGAAGCGTCCGGCGGTTCTCCCTCAGCCCGCGACTGGGTTTCACGACATAGGGATCTTTAAGTAAGTCCCCTCCGCGCCCATACGCATGCTCTGTACTCAATATTCGTAGATGGCTGACGGGCGCATCCACGCCCTGATTGTGGGCAGAGCGATACTCTGAAATCGGAGACGTTGTGCAGTGTACGTGTCTTGGCTTCGGAGAAGGGACTGCGAGTAGGCTGGCTGACGATCGTGCGGGATCATGGGGATGGTGCTTTTCTGCGTGGCCATCACCAGCGAATCGATGGATCGCGGACATCGTGCACTTGCGCATGGGCTTGTCACCACCATTCCTGAGCGACTATTCCGCCGGCCCCCGTCTTTTCTGGGACACGATTCCGCCCTTCCCCAAGATCGCAACAGAAAACAACTGAGGCCTCGACGCTTAATTCACCCCCTTCGTCGCTATGTCGACCCCACTGGAGAACGCGGGTGTCTGATCTTGGTGAGCACCCTTCCTTCCTTCTGTTCTCTCTTTCGTTTGTATGATGAAACGCACTGCGCTCTGAGGAATACCTCGATGTAATGCAATACGCTCACAGAGCAACGACCTAGAAAACCGTTAACTGAATTCTTTTTCTTTTCATCCTCCCTTTTTTCGCAAGATTATTGACTGGGATGTTATTCCGTAGACACCGTCTCTCCCTTGCTCCTGCTAGAGGCCGAGGGGGAGGAATATGCAGAGGAGGAATCTATTGTGGCCGAGGCAACTAAGCGGAAGAAGGCGGCTTGCCGAGCCACAGGCAGAGGAGGAGGGGGGGCTCACACCGTTCGAGGCCGAGCCTAACGCCGTCGAAGAAGCTGAGCGCACCCGGCTCGAATACGAACGTCTGAGGAAGAAATACGGCTTACTCACCCCTGTGCGCTTTATCTTCCATATATCCTTGGTCCCCTGTGCCCCGCGGCTCCTTGGTCCCCTGTGCCCCGCGGCTGTGTACATCTCCTGCCCTACCTTCTCCGCGCGCGCGCGCTGGTTAGTCTCGGCAGCCAAGTTGTCTCGGTGTTGGCTCCACCGCGCAGTCTGCGGATGCAGCCACCCCACACGCCCCGCACGACCCCGCCTCGACCCGTCGATCTCTTCCTCATCGTCCGCTTTCGGCTCCTTGGCCTTTTTCTGCGGTCTAAGCGATGTCGGATGCCCGTGTATCTTCGCGAAGCTGGAGCTCCGAATGCTCGTCTCCCTCGCTGCGAGCCGCCGTTGCTCGACGAGGGATTATGAGGCACTTGCCTGCCGAGGACGGGATCCCAAACGAACAGGAGGGCACCGCGCACCTGCCCAGAACGGAACGAAGAGCGGACTCGATGCAGTATCTTCACACAAGGAGCTGGCTGTCCGTGTTCCGAACCCTCACCGCGCGCGCGGCACCTTCGCCCGCAGTCTGCCAGTGACTCTTTTGTTGTGGATTCCGCCGAGGCGCGGATGAGCCACGGAAACCGGCAACGGATGGGGGTTCTCCGTATTCGGGCGGCAAGACTAGCGCACGGCGGCGGCGGCGGCGTCGCACACTAGGATGTCCCGTTGTCTGTCTCGTGGACTTAGCATCTGTCCTTGACGTCGTTCGCTTCCAGGAGAGATACGCCTATTTCCTACGGAACATAATTCCACTCATTCGCGCAGAGAGTGCGGTATCTACGCAAGGAGTTGCACGTTCGGACTATGCTCCGGACTCCCGTGCAGATCTACGGTTCATGCTCGGGCTCCCAGTCCGGCATGGATGAGTCGGAGGCAGTCGCGTCGGAGGCGCGCGATTCCTGTAGCATGTAATTTGTGTATCTCATCCACAGCAGAGGATAATTAGGAACAATACTTATTCATTTGCAATACTCGTGAGCATGTACGAAGTACGTTGCTTTAAGCTTTGAGTTTCGGGCACAACTGGAACGACTCACAAGCCGCTTTCCACAAAAAAGGCGCGATAGGTGGCGGTGCCATGGACTTGATCCCGCAACCGATCCCCTCCGAATAATTCTATCTTCGGCCACTCATCGCAGGGGTTCAATCTTCCAAAATTCACCGACCCCTCTGTTGACCACTGGGGTCAAGACCTTCTCACGACGAAACAAAAGAAGATAAAAATAGCACCATGCCGCGACCTTCGGTCGCGGCTCTCACATCAAGAAAGAAGAACCAAACTGCCAACTGGAATGACGCACTTATTCAGATATCGCACAGAATCCACGGCCATACCCTCTGCTTTCGTGTTGTCCGTTGCGTAATGGATGCCGATTGCGACTCGCACGGGTGCTGGAAGCTGCTTCCAATCAACTACAGGTGCCGTTCTTGTTCCCAGGACTGGTTCGGGCACGACGTTTCCGCGCCCGGGCGTGCCTCGGTTAACGACTTGACTGCTTTTGGCTGACCGAGGAGGAGTTTAATATGGTATATAAACCCAGCGCATATCTTGGAATGGCATCATTCAGAACTCAGAACATACAATGTCTACCTTCCTCCCTCCTCTCGACTGCACTCTTAACCTCGGCCAGATAATCGACCACCACATCGCTCATGAAAATCCCAGTGCTGCGTATTCATTTACGGACCAAGACGGCCACATAACAGAAATCAGCCACTTTGAGTTCGCTCGAGCGGCACACCGGGTCGCACACCTTCTCAGACCTCAACGTCGCGGTCCAGATGGGCAGGTGGTCGCCATAGTCGCGCTCACGGATGTCTTGATATATCAGACGATTGTCGCCGGGTGCATCATAGCTGGCCTCGTTGTGCGTCACATTTCACCTTGACCCAAACACCCCACTCAGATTATTACTAGCCATTCCCAATTTCGCATCGAAACTCTGCAGCTGCAATAATACATTTACTCAGCAACACTAATTCCCACCGTTTGTTGACGACCAAAGGCTCTTTGGGTCGTCTGGTGGAAACCCTGTCGGCCGACTTGACCAATGGAAATGTTCCATATGAGCTCTCTACCGAGGAGGTTCCTCTTCTTGGCCAGATCTACCCACATCTTGGCCAGGAAACCTCCGAAGATACATTTATATCTTACCCGAACCCGATTACAAAGATTGCACTAGACGATGTTGCCCTATATCTTCATTCCAGTGGTTGGTTCACATTCTCCCTCCATCTCTTTTCAAAAATTGAATATTTGTCCTGCAGGCAGCACCGGCTTCCCCAAATACATCCCCGAAACTCACCGGAACCTCATCCACTGGGCAGCCATGGGTCAGTAATTGTCTTTTCGTGTATTCGATATTCTAATGTCTCGAAGAATGTCTTCCTCAAATCGCCGAATTGTCTCCGCGCCTAGCCGTCGGGCCGTTGCCTGCATTCCATACAATGGGGATTATGAGCCAATTTTTGATACCTATTTTAATCGGAGAGACGGCTTGTATCTATCCTCTTACCTCGACGGCCACGCAACACGGCATACCTATTAGCCCGACTGCAGAAAACGCGATCGAGAACGCCAAAAGGACGAACGCAACAGGAATCATGACTGTCCCGGCGTTCATCCTTGAATGGCAGTCACCAGAAGATATCGCATATCTCAAGACACTCAATCTATTGGTAGGTATTTTCGAACCCGAGCGTTTGCGGATGTTCAGAGTTTTGTCAGATATATGCGGGAGGACCACTCGCACCTCGAGTTGGCGATTCTTTGTTCAGCCAAGGAATCAATATCGTCTCGGTTTACGGTGGAACCGAGTGTGCGTATTATCCAGTATGACGTTCCGGACGTTCGATTTCTTAATTATCACCAGTTGGCGCACCAACCATTGTTAAGCGACGCCAAGCTGAGGAGGACGCCGGTGAATGGGCCTGGTTCCGATTCAGTAGCCGTACAAATATCCGGTGGGAACGGCAAGGCGACGGAACGCTCGAGTGTCAGTTTTTGGTACGTTGTATACTGCTTCCGATTGGCTCGAATCTCATAGTGTGTTTTTATTAGACTGTACCAGAGACGCACCAGGTTTCTGTCGAAAATTTGGCTGATCGCAAGGGATATTCAACCAAGGATCTATTCGAGAGGCATCCGACGAAATCCGATCTGTACAGAATGTGAGTGTGTTCTCCAACTTCCTCCGCAGAGTTGATAATCATATTTGCAGTGTGGGTCGACTCGACGACGTTCTCATCATGGCCAACGGAGAGAAAACCGTGCCTGGTCCGATGGAAGACGCAATGATGGCGAGCCATTTCATCATGGGTGCGGTCATGTTCGGGCGGGAACGCAACCAGGTCGGGGTCCTTATCGAACCGAACCCACAATATAAGTTGGATCCCAGCAATGAGCAGCAGGTTGCCAGATTTCGGAATACGATTTGGTGAGAGAAAATTGTCTCGACCGCAATGAATATTGTGTCTTACCTCCAATCCAGGCCTGTTATTGAAGAGGCCAATGAGGTAAGCTTGAATTTATGTGGATTATAATATCTGCTGACTTGATGTGCTCGATAGAACGCTCCTGCCTTTTCTCGGATTTACAAGGAGATGATTTTGGTGACCCAGCCCGAACGGCCGATGCTTCGTGCTCCCAAAGGCACTGTGATCAAGAAGCCAACCCTGGCGTTGTATAAGCAAGAAGTCGAGGAACTGTGAGTGTTTTAATCGACCGGTTTTCGATTCTTATGGGCTAAATTATCAATAGTTATAACACGATCGAGGCGAGCGGCAACGCAGCCAGTGACATTGAGCCGCCGGCTTCATGGTCCTCTCAAGATCTCGAGCCATGGTTGAAAACCCACGCCAGCTTGGTTGCGGACAGAGAGATACGCAGTGGCTATGACCTCTTCGACCAAGGCTTCGATAGCCTTAACACTACCTTCCTGCGACACCGAATCGTCGGCGCATTGAAGAACTCGGGTGCGACAGCGGCGGCGCAGAATATCTCACAGAACTTCGTCTACGCCCATCCATCCATTGAGCAGTTGGCCACTGCGATCGCAGCTTTGGTGCGTGGCGGGGCAGAGGACTCGACCGATGGACCAGCGGCTCTCGTGGAGAAAATGATCGCAAAATATAGCGAGGGATTCGAGGCGGCGGTCGACCATCCCCACAAGAGGGTCGCTTCATCGAATGGGACGGTCGTCCTCTTGACTGGCTCAACCGGTGGCTTGGGATCACACATTTTGGAGATTTTACTCTCCCTGCCTTCCACCGAGCGTGTCTACGCATTCAACCGAAGGGGCAGGACTTCAGCTTCTGAACGGCAGCGCGCAGCCTTCATCGATCGTAGTCTTGATGTCGCATTATTGTCTTCTGAAAAGTTGGTGTATCTCGAAGGCGACACAGCGAAGGAGGATCTGGGTTTACCTCTCGATGTCTGGACTAAGGTAATTTGAACCTTGATTTGTTCAATCTCCTGCTGATTTTCTTCTTTGCCACAGATTCGCGATACATTAACTGTCATTATTCACAATGCCTGGACGCTGGATTTCAACAAGACACTGTCGTCGTTCGAGTCTCACGTCAAAGGGACGCGCAACCTCATCGATTTGGCCCGCCAATCTCCGAATCAATCTGGAGTTCGATTCTTGTTCACGTCGTCCATTGCCTCTGCCCAGAGTTGGGACCAAACGCTCGGTCCCTTCCCCGAGGAGGTTCAGTATGACGCCAGCGTCACTCTTGGAAACGGGTACGGAGAAAGCAAATATGTCTCGGAACGGGTGCGCATTCCTGCATTCTCAGCACGCATTTTCACTAATGGAATGTAGATTCTGGCGGCGTCTGGCCTTGAGGCAACATCTTTCAGGATCGGCCAGGTCACTGGCTCTTCGAGTAACGGCGCTTGGTCCACCACCGACTGGGTTCCCGCCATTGTGAAATCCAGCATCGCCTTGGGAAATTTCCCTTCGGATCCCTCCAATGTCGTGGCCTGGATCACTCCTGAGGCTGTTTCCCACACCATCGTCGACGCAGCGCTGAGCACAGAGGAGCTTCCATTTGCGGTCAACCTGGTTCACCCACGGCCGGTTCCGTGGGACTTCGTCATGTCCACCCTGGCGAGTACAGTACAACTCCCTTTGACGCCTTTCGCGGACTGGGTCCAGCAACTCCAGTCCCGCTCTGCTCGGGCAACAGCAGAGGATATTGAAAGAATTGTGAGTAAACTCGTCGTATTCGAATCGGTGAATCTGATGGCAATGTTCCACAGCCTGGTATCAAGTTGCTCGACTTTTTCAAGGCCGCTGTCGCCGGGGCGGGGAATACGGCTTTCTCCACATTGAAAGCGCAAGCGATTAGCCAGTCCATGAAGATGTTGGAGCCATTGGGCGAAGATGATGTGAAACATTGGATGCACTATTGGAAGAAGGAGTTTCTTGCTTAATAAATGGTCTCGTCCTATAATACCTGTACCGTACAGTAGTACAATAATGTAAAAATTGATCATAGTAATTGCTGCTGCCGAAATTCGATTACACCTATCTTCCGACCACGTCCGAGTAATTGCTCACGGTCACTCCTTGAGTTGCTACAAGGTAAATTCATGACGAATCAGATTTCAACTTGAACTTCAAATTGCGATCTGTTTGCTCTTGTAAATGATGAGCCTTGTTGATCATTTTACTCTTGCCACCTGCCACAACACGTTTCCCGCGATGACTTCAGCATCGGGGCCTTGCCTGGATTATGGCTTGAACAACACACCTCACTTTTCTCCCGCCTTCCCTCGCCATCTTGACTGACGTTGAAGCCGTCGAAATATGAGATATCGTTGGTCATCTACACACTTTGTACACACTCGCGTTTTAGACATCGACGTCTCAGTAAAAAACGCTAAAGCCTTCCTCGTGACACTTCGAAGCAGGCGTAAATCTGTAATCGAGGATATTCGCCGTGGAAAAACGTTGTTATCGTTCATTCGACGCCTTCCAGCCGACGTATGGAGTGAAATCTTCTCCCACGCCGTACCTGATATATATCGTCATCGGGCTACCGACAGAAGTCCATGGGTTCTTGGTCACGTCTGTAGTCGACGGAGGGCAATCTCAAGCGCTCGAAGGGATGCAGCTTAACTGTGGATCTCTTCGAAAGCAAAACCCTCCTTACGCTGATGAATTTCTCCAGCCGCTGGGAGACCGTAGACATTCAGATGAGAAATCTCATGGTGGGGGACGACATGTTGATCGGCCTGGACGGTGGCCTGGTTCATGGGAAGGTGCCTATATTGCGTCGGCTCACGTGCTGGGATACCTCAAGCGCTACTTCAAGTTCCTGCGCGGCGTTCCAAGTCACACCTAACCTCTCTACTGTTCTCCTCTATGAAAAACATGGAGAAGGATTGCAGCTCCCATGGGCGCAGCTGACGAGGCTCCGCCAAAAAACCCCCCGAATTAATGATCTAAACCTGTTCGGATCCGCCCGCAATCTGGTCGCATTATCTCTCACCGAACCCGACATTCCACTCCCACTTTCGGTGGGACAGCCAGAACTAATAGTCGAGTTCCCGCTCCTTCGCTCGCTATACATTGAGAACGGGGAGTTCTTGAATTTCCCGGTCCTGCCTGCGTTGGAAAATATCTACATTCCTAAATGCACATCATCCCTCGCCTCTCTCATCGACAGATCGCGGTGTCATTTGCGGACAATTAGTAGCATTGATCCAAACTTTGAAATCATTCCTGTTTTGATTCGCTCCTCGACACTTCTCGAAATCCGGCTTAGGCTCGCCCCCGAGAATCTCGAGCCCCTCATATCGTATCTCACTATTCCTTCTGATTCCGACAGTGCCGATTTTCAGCCACCTTGTCCCGAACTGGACGCCATCATGCTATGCAACGGATTAAACGAACACGCATGCAGCCTGCTGATACAGGTGGTTGAATCGCGGCTACACAGTGCCGCCTGTTCAAGCTTGTCTATCTGCCGAGTCTTCGAACCAGACCTGCACCCCTCGAAACTTGTTCGCTACGCCCGCGAGACGCTCGACGCGCTCCGCGTTCGCGGCTGCCGAATGGTTGTCGGCGGGGGCCGCGAATGTCCAATTGTTCAATTGGGCCAAGGAATATCCTTAGGTTAAACGTGGGTGAGATATCTTCACTCATCAATAGTAGAAAAGTCCTTATTTCTGACCTAGCTTTCTCGCTTCCATAATTTCGAATGTGCGGTGCTGAATAGACCTATCTTCGAACCGAATCACCGAATGCCCTGATGTCGAGATGAACACGACCAAAAAAGCAACTGACGGGTAGTGACAGGTCCGCTTCTTCATCGTCCCGTTGGCAAATAAGCGACACCCAGCATAGCACCCCATGGACCTCGGCAAAGGAACATTCCAGACATCACTCTGGGGCGGAACAGCGCGACACTGTTTTTCTTTCACCAGTGGCACTTTCGTAAACGGCAGATCTAGAAAGGGCAGAAATCCGGCCCAAGTTGAAGGTACGAATGTTCCCATCCTTTCCAGGTTTCACCGGGAACCCAACAAACGTATGTATCCAAATACAGTTCTTATCCGTCGCTGACCGTCGGGCTTCCAATACAAATGTATGCGAAAATACCGAAGCCACCCAGATCCCACGGAAGCAAACATTGAGACTTGTTGGACTTTTCGATTTTCAACTGACCCGTTCCTACTCTATGCGCGCCACCGCCACCATCGACGTTTTCCGTCGACTTGCGTCAGCGCTTCAACACCAACACGATCTGCCTGTCACCGTTGCCTGGTGTCCCTGCGTCTACGCAGATCCTGCATTCACGCCACCCGCGTGCGATGTTCGGCGCCACAAAACTCTTCCCGTGATAGTATGATGTTTCACTCTCGGCATTACTCTTTTTCTTGACTGCTCCCGCCCCGCTGTAGAAACGAATCCAAATGCAGTAGTAGAAAAACCTGCCTCGTATCTCGCCGCCACTTCCGACTCTGTCGCGTGAAGCGAACATTTACGACCCTGCGTTTCGGTTCCAACTGAGAACTCACGAACGCTATCAGAATTAATTCGCCCGACGGGGCCCCAATGCCGACCGGTGTGCACGATGGCGACACTGGTAAATATCTCCATTAATGGCGGGGTTCAAAAATGCCAGCGGCAAGGCGCGAAGTAAGTAATTAATCTAAGCACTAGGACATACGACCGGGCGTGGAGGATCTGCTGTTCCGACAGTTGCCGCATGGGTCCTCGATTTGCGACTCGTCAAACCTGGAAAATCGCAACTGGTTTGGTTTGACCTTTCTTCTGCAAAGAGTTCTGACTATCTTTTGGGACAGAGAATCCAAGTCTGCTTCTCGCACCCCAATTTTTTCTCCGAAAATGGCCGAGGGATTCTTGAACTGATTTTCCGACATTCAACTGCTAAATCCCTACCCGATGTCATAGTTCTTCATACTCACAACGAATTGATAAATCTCCTCCAAACCGGGGTTCATCTCCTTCAAGTATACGTACCTCGGGCAACCAATTTGGATGGCGTGCCAGTGATATCCACATGCTGTGCGTCATTAAAAGTGCTCGAAAATCGGATGAATGTTTGAGAACAATTTCTGCAGGGCCGGGAGTGCGCGAGCTACATCAGCTAGAAGCGCGACCTGCGCCACTGATGGATTGTCGAAGGACCCCCGCAAGACGTTCCACACGGCTGATGTAGATCAAGAGAAGCTAGCTGGTTCATTGAGCGCTTGCTGCCAGCAGTCACGCGTGTGCCATTGTCCACATGTGAGCTTACTTTTGGTCATGACGCGTCGCGGCGTATGTAAGTAAGCCGACTCTGCAAATCCATACTGTATTTAGATGCCGAAATCAAATTCACGCGGACGTCGGTTATCTTCCCCGCTGCCAAACCGCGAAGGAATCCTGCCGCAAATCCAGGTACTGATGCCACGACTAAATTAACATTTTTTCAACATCCACGGCTGAAACTGCGCATAATCTCTCCGCCGTACACTGAGACTTGCAAACTTCTTCCCCCGAAAAAGAGCCGCGCGCCTCACCCCGCCGGTTGTGAGGCGGTTTTATCCATCAAGCTGTAAATGAAAATGTGAAATTCAACCCAAGCGATAACAGTAACACGACTAACCCCCATCCATCATGATTGACATGTCGTGTCGTTCGAGCCGCTGATTTGCAGTCCGATGATGAGACATCGCTGTAGCGGAATGCTAGCGGAATCGTGTGGCCGTGAGTATGGCAGGAAGATTGATTAATCGACTAATATTCTTCTTCTTCAGTGCAACGTGCCAGAGCTTCGCACAAAGCTGCTTGCACAGATTCATTGTTCGAGTTGCAATATCATGATTAGATTATGCCAAAAGAAGATTACATCCGCTAAGATCTCGAGGCATTTATTCCAGCATCACTCGCTTGCCCTCTTCAATAAAGTTAATACCGCTTATGAGGATCAGAACAGAACCGACCCACCAGCTTTCTCGTTATTATAAATGCACATGCTGACTAGGGCGCGGAGTCGAAGTCGAAGTTTCCGCTCGACCGTTGGAATGGAACACGCCCCAAAAAACCGCTTCGAAGGAGGTGTATGTACGCGCGGATCCGTTGAATGCAAAACGTCTTCCCACCGGCCTCGCGACCTGCGTGTGTGTGATGCTCGTGCGACTGGGAGATCTGGCACGGAACTGAGATATACGAGTCCGACCGCGTTTCGACGTCCAACGCGAACAATGTTCGAATATTACTAGCACGCTGAGACCGCCACGGCGCCAGGTTCGGGCAAGGGTGAAATGAGAATTGGATGGTTTCACACCAGCTGGTCTCCGAAAGGTATTTCCCGCCCGAACGTTTCACGATAAATGCGGCTGTTGGGCTCCCGAGTCCCGTTCAAACGCCACACTTGAATGACGCAGAGCGGAACAACTTATTATTGTCCCGATTGACACTTCGGTCAGGCATTATGAATAGACCGGTTGAAAATCCGGAGTGCAGCACCCATAACAGTGCCGCGGCCGTCGTGCGAACTAAGTCCAAAATTAAAACCTGACCCTTCAGTTGTCAGCGAAAGTGGCTTCTGAGACGCGTTAAAAATTCTAGTGGAAGGAAGGAAGGCAGGTTGTAGTCGGCTCCAAGTCGTTGGTAGCGATATGATAGACCATCTCATGGTGCGATTCCACCTCGATTTTGTGCCTCGGGGACGGAGTCTTCTTTCTGCTTTCACTCACCCAACTTCAAATCCCGCACTGCGGCACAGAATCACTATCTATCACTCCAACTTGAATCCAATGCATCCATCCATTTAACCAAAAAAAAAAACCTAAGCTATTTATCGGTCCCGTCTTCAGGAGGACAGGCGGTCCCGGCGTATGTATGTATGTATCGTAGTTATCCGAGTTGTATCATATGTCTATATGAGATATCGATGTGATGTATCCATGCGTGCGTCGTGCGGGGGTGTGTACAGTGTAACGGTATGTGGCAAGTGAAGATGGTACAGTGTGGTGTGGTAGATATGTGCAAGGGTGGGAAAAATGGGGGATAAGGATGAAGGTGGCGCCGTCCCGAGTGGAAGAAACGGAGAAGTTTTGGATAAAGAAAAATGGGGAAGGAAAATGTAAACAAGAAAGAGGGAGGAATCCGAATCTGTCCGTCCGAAATCCAGTGTATCAATGTATGCATCCAATCCGATCCAATCCACGACAAGAATAAAATAGAATAGAGAAATCGAGAGACGAGAGAACCAAGACCCAGAGTTGTTGTGGAAGTGGTATACCGTACGATGTACGGGTGGGTTTTTTTTTTGTGCGTGCGTGCGATGCGGCGCGGGTGGGGTGGGGTCGGCGTTGAGCGACGCGGGACGGAGGCAGGCGGAGTCGGCGAAGAGAACGGAGTCGAGAGGCATACGTCGGCGGAATATTAAACCCTCCCTACGAAATCCTTGTGCACCCGCATGTGCTGCCCCAGATTATCGTGGCGCGAGAAATCCTTGCCACATCCCGGGTACGGGCACTTGTGGGCTGCAAAGACGCGTTGCCGAGGTTAGCGTGCGTTCTCGTATCGTTCAAGGAGAAGAGAAGGAAGGAGGACGGACGGCGCACTCACGTTTCTCATACGTATGTATACTCCGCACATGCCTCTTCAGATGCTCCCCCCTTGCAAAACACTTCCCGCACCCGAGCACCTTGCACGTGTACAGCCGTGCCTGCGCCTTCGAGCCCGTGCTACCTGCGCGTCCTCTGCCGCCTACAAAAAAAATGCAGCACGTCAGAAGGGAAAACGGGAGGGAGGAGAGAAGTGAAAACGCGTCTCACCAAACTCCTGCGCCCCATACAAACTCTGCACAGTCGGCACCCTCCTTCCCCGACTTTTCTTCGTCAAATTCGGCACAGGCACAGGCACCGGCAGCGCCGCCGTCGGCCGCGTCCGCGTCCTTCTCCCCCCTCCCCCGCCTCCTCCCCCTCCGGCGTCCCCAAGAAACTCCGCGTCGAGGTACCCCTGCCCGTGAGAGGGCACCATCCCTTCATACGCATACCCGTCGTAACCGTAGCTCCCGCTCGTGCCCGTGCTGGTGCTCGGGCTCGGGCTGTACGCATACGGCGCGTACCGTGAGCTCCGGCCTTGGGGCGCGCGGCGCCGGGCGCCGGGCGGGAGGAAGTCCCCGTCCGAGTCGCTCGCGCCCGCGTCGTCGTGGTACTCTGAGTCGCTCCCGTCGGCGTCGGCGTCGACGTCGTCCCCGTCGGCAGAAGGCGAGCCCGCATCGGGCGACTGGGAGTAGTGCGAGTTGACATTGCTGGCGTTGTTGCCGTTGGCGGCGGCAGGATAACGCGAAAAGTCCGCCTGGAACGCCCCGTCGCGGGTGCCGTCCTCGCCGAGCGCGAGGACGTGCTGCAGCGGCGAGTGCGCGGGGCTGCTGCGCACGCTCCCGAGGGAGTGCGCGCTGAGGGCGGGCGAGTGGGCGGGCGAGTGCCCGTACGACGCGGGGGAGTGCGGCCGGGTGGAGGAGGTGGTGTGGTGCGTGGGGGAGAAGAGCACGTAGCGCGGGTCGACGGCCTGGGCCTGTTGCTGGGCCTGGGTGTTGAGCGCGGACGAGTGCGACTGCGAGTGGGCGAGCGGGTGGGCGTGCGTGTGGGGCGAGTGCGAGTGCTGCTGAGAGTGTGAGTGCGAGTGCATGCTGGACATGGAGGTGGAGTGCGAGAGCGCGGGCGCCGGGGTGTGCGCCGCGTGCGAGAATGACGAGGCGGCGGAGGCGTTCGAGGCCGTGTCCCAAGTGCCCTGCGTCTGCGTCGGGGAGGGCGTGTGCTCATACTGTAAAGTAAATCAGGGATGGATGAGACACGGATGGCGGAGGGCGCCCACCTGCTGCGGCTGCTGGTACGCATACGCGGCGTTGGCGCTGTAGCTGCGCTGCACACCGCCGCCGCCGCCGCCGCTGTAGAGCTGGTTGTGCACATGACTCTGATGGGCACTGGTAGCGGGGTAGTCGGACTTTGGTGCTGGCCGGTACGCCTGCTGGGCGCGCCAGTCGTCTGCGGCGGCTGCCAGGTCGTGCGACGGCAGCGGTGCGTGGATCTGCTGCTGCTGCTGCTGCTGTTGTTGCTGCTGTGAAGTGAGTGGGTGAATGTGACATAGTGGAGACGCTCACCTGCGGGACGTAGACACTCACGGCCGGTGCATAGTAACCCTGGGTCGAGTACAAGGCCTTCTTTGGCTCGACAGGACTGCTCCAGGGAAGATGGTGGTAGGCAAAGAACTCTTCGCGGGGGTAGTTCTGGCGAAAGTCAAAGGCATCGTCGAGCGGGGAGCGGATAGAGTCTGCGGTGAACTCTGAGCTGCTTGCGCTGAAGTCTGTGTAGGTGGGGGAGACCGGAGACGAGGTAGACATGGTGTGTTGGTGTTGATGGAGGACGGAGGTCGATGGTGCAGGCATTTGAGGGGGGCACGGGTAAACAGTGCGGTTTAATAACCGCCTCAAATACCTAGTGCGGCTGCGATCGGTGGGTGTGATTGTCTGCGATCACTGGCAGGAATGCGATCGTCTGTCTTGAATGCAGAGTAGAGACTTGGAGCCAGCGAGACCTAGTAGCAAGTAGCAAGCAAGAGTAATCCCAGAAGTTCTTGGTAGTTGTAGTTGCTTTTGAATGAACCAGCCCGACCCAGTGCGCCATAGCTCGACTCATCGAAAAGTGCGTTCCAAATCCGGATGTCCCAATCCGGCTGTGTCTGTTGCGCCTGTGACCGCATCCGCATGGGGATATTTGACCACTGCCTTACGGGGCTACCCAATCCAGTCGAGATCCCGTCACAGATCTCCATCGCAATCACTTCCTCGGTCCATATCGGGAACCGCACACATCAAATTTCATCACAGCGATTCGAGCGGTTGTTTCCCTCCAGCAACAATTTATTCCCGGATGTAGCAGCTAGCAGCTAATTGCTGTGAAATACACGATACAGTGGAATATTCTACTCGACGTGAAATACATTGAAAGACCAACTCTGAGGGCAGAGGATGTAGTGGTTGTCATCCGGCGGCAACGATCACCGCCCTGACCAAGACCGAGCACAAGCGAGTCGAGGTCGAGGCGGAGCCCTAGTCGCAGTAGTCGCCGTTCGCGCCAAAATACGCAGCGGGTCGCCGTTTGGTCATCGTCCTCTTCGTGCTCCTGCCTGCAGTCCGCTGGTGCCAGTGCCGGTTGGAGCGCAATCCAGGTGTGATATTCGCCCATATGTGCATTCGTCCAATTCGTTGCATTCATTCCCTGTCGCTCTTCATTCGCTCGAGCTAATTAGCTCGTCCTGGTCCTTTTCATTCCTCGTCAGTGCCGACGCCCAACAACACGGGCCTGTGGCGCGCCGGACAGGACCCTGGTCGGGTCGATAACGACGACGGAAAAGAACGAGAACGAGAAATGAAATTGATACGCGCAACGGACGCGACGCGACGACGTGATGCTGATGGCCGGCGTGCCGCGGTAAGCTGTTCTTACTTCAGGGTCCTGGAACGCAGACGGCGCAGCTCCGAGCTAGCTAAATTGTCGGGAGCTGTTTGGTTGGTTGGAATTTTGCCCAGCCGTGTTCGGCCATATCGGGCACTCCACTTCGACTTGTCTCTCAAGAAGTATCTTCCTTCAAATAAAATTGCAATGCACCTCGTTGTGTTGTCTAGTCCAATAAATCCGTCTTCTGGACAGCTACACCACAATCTATCCTCTGCACCCAGTACCCAGGGAGGATCCACTTCAACTGAACCACTCTGGCAGTAAGTTATTGAACCCGAGATCCAAGTTCGTTATGTCGCCGATTGTATCTGACGTCGACTCGGGGGCCGAGACTAGATTTATCTGCACCACAGCACACCAGATCGTCCGAGTCCGTGATTCTGCACCCAGAATTCTGGTGAGAAAAAGATGCTGTCATTGCGAGACGAGACGAGAGAGAGCCTGCTGACCTCCGGTAAGTACGTATATGTCATCGGGCCCATCCTAAGCTAACGAACGGGCATATCTAGAAGAAGAAGAGCATTGGCAACCGCGCCCGTCAATTTAAATGACACAACACGCGAAGCATAGATTTCCGACTGCGTCGGCATTTTTGTTGGACGATCATCTCAAGTTCCAGCTCTCAATCCTCTTTTTATCTAAGAAAGAAAGAAGTAAAGAAAGAAATAACTTACTGCGGTGCATCGTGGCTCTCGGTGGGTGTTGAAGCTTCTGGCAGTGAGACAGCCACGGGACCGCTTCAACTGCATTGAATCTCATCGATTCTAAAACTTCCAATTCCAAAGACAGACTAGTACTGTGTTTGACGGTGGTGCGAGATTAACTGCTTGCCGCGGCGCAGACCGCAGAATGCTTGTGAATGTATGAATGTGTGCCCATCAACTCATGGTCCTAGGCACATCATCTCATATCATATCGATATCACAAAAACGCACGTACAGATAGCTAGAAATATAAATAATATAAATCAGAATGAGACCAGGGAGAGGCGGACCGAACGTACAAATACCTGCCTCGAGGGCGAGGGCGCCCACCTCCGCGGGACCGAATACGCAAATCAGATGCTGTAATCGCGGGGTGAGAGAGAGGCTAAATGGACGCGCGATGCATGTCGGGCTTTCTTCAAATAAAATTGTACCGGTATCTGTACCTACCGAACCTCGTTGTGTACTGAATTATTTCTCTTCTGCCAGTAGAAGTCACAGTGGAGCCCACCCACATCCCCACGAACCGCCAAGTTTCCGCATAGTATCCACTTGAACGAGATTGAGCCCCAAAGTTAGTAGGCGTTAGTTATCTGACGTCGGGGCCGAGATTATTCCGCAAGAACAAGAACGAACGCACACCACATTGACACTCTCCGTATATTATAGCTTTGCACCCATGAAGCCACGCTCGTGGGGGTGAATCAAGTCGGCGAGTCAAACGGTTGCCAAATGATGTCAGTGCGAGGTCTAGACATGCCATCGAGTCTCGGCAAGGGCCTACAAACTAACCACGGGATGCAAAGAAGTGTGGCAGCAGCCGCAAACTTGCAGGAAGGACATAGGAAGGAAGAACATATAGCGGAATTAAAACCGCGCACCCACTTCAATCATATGATTCCGAGATTTATTTCGCTGTCGTTGCGCACCGCACACTCACACCAAGTGGGTTGTGTGTGTGTCTACTCGTTCATCCATTTAACCCATGCCCACCTCCGCGGGGTCGAATCTCTAGATGCTGTAATTGCGAGAACGAGACAGTCAGGTTGGCTGCATACGCGACGTCCTAGATGCCATAGGGGTTCGTCACGGACCTGATTACAGGCTGGGGCGAATGGATTAACAGTCGCGAGTTTACTTGGAGGTAGAAAAATAAAACCGCACAGCGGCGGACACCCACCTCATTGACAACTATTTTGATTCCGGAATTTATTCTTTGTCATTGGGCCCCGAACCGCAAAGCATGCACTCACACCAAGTGGGTTGGGTGTGTATCTACTCTTTCATTCATTAAACTCGTGCCCGCTTCCGCGGGGTCAAATCTCTAGATGCTGTAATTGCGGGAGAGTAGCTGACCAAACGCGCGACGCATACGTATATGCCATCGTGACTCGGCATGAGCCTCCAAGCGAGCAAATAGACCGATAGACCGGACGGACAGTCGACGAGCTTGGATAGGAAAGTAAAGATGACATTAAGTGCCGGACAGAACCTTTCAAGACCCAATCGTCTACTGTAGTTGGAATGGTCGTTCACTTGGCCTGCGCAGTAGACGTAGTTATGGATATGGATGGATCACCGGACGAATGCAACGAAACGACAGACCGGTTGCAAACGTGAAGTGTGCATGGCAGAAATGAAAACAAAATAAAATGCAAGTGCAATATGAATGAATTACTTTCGATTGACAATACCAGAATGGAACGAATGCACTTGGCCTGCGCAAAGTCATAGCTATGTCCACGGCCGTGGATATGGCTGAATGGATGCATGTAACCAAATGGCATCGGGACTCGGGACGGCGTTACGCGCAATCGTTAACCGCGAGGCGAAGGCGAGTTGAACTCGTCTTCTTATCTCCTTTCCGCATTATTGCATTCCCCCACGCCAGCGTACAAAAACAGTCCTGTGTGTATAACAAGTCGGTTGTCAAGTCGCTGAGAGGCAGAACTTGAAGGACGTCAGATATCCTCCAAAGCAGTTGGAACGTGGCCCAGCCTGAGGAAAGCAGGTTAGATTTAGGCACGCACGACATGCTGGCTGTCGCCCAAACTTCAAAGTGTGATTGAATTCAGGTCCGTGGATGACTACTGCAAGTCGACTTGGGTTAGGTTGGCCAGCCAGCTCAGAGCTGCAGTGTGTTATCTCCGTGGACGTAAGGAAGGATGATTGCAATGAAGAGACTCGAGGCGGCAACCGCTTTGATTTGACTTTTACTTTTGAGCTTCGCGAATGACAAAAGCTGAAGGGACATATACATATACCTAACTTGGGCTGGAAACCTGGATTTAAGTATAAATTTATGCGGGTGGGCGCGGCAGGCGTATCCCCGTCGACGGGAAGTATGCCAGCAGGTAAGTGTGGGCAGCCAGACAGACAGACAGACATGCTGACCAGGCAGGCCGGCAGAGTACCTGACCTGGACCCGGCCAAAAGGTCTGGCTCTGTGACTCGAATGAAAGTTCTAAATGTGCAACAGCTATCTCCGTGAGAGAGGCGAGGGAGGCAGGCCAGGAAGGACAGATAACCAGAGGGCAGAGAGGAACCCGTCGGTCAATCCAGGCAGAGGTGGGTTGTGTGATTGAGCCTGCCAGCGACGGCCGGCATAGAGCTCGGATAAATATAGTCGCATTCGCCGACAGGCCACCCCTAACTCCGCGACCGAGATTGTGCACCATCGAGCCTGGAGCAGTCCTGAGGCGAAAAAAAGAGAGAATCGTGAGGCGGGCGGAAAAAATGGAAGGAAGAGTGGGCATGGTTACGTGTCCTGCACGACCGATGCACCGTAAAGCAAAGTTGAACCAGCCATCAGACATCACGGGAGATGCCGGACGCGTATCAACTCAACCTTCAACTCTACATCCAGGCCAGCTCTTTGTTCCTCGTGGTAGCATAAACATGGATGGAAGGTGGATCGGGTGATTCAATGGAACGGGGACCCAAGCCCGGGATTTATACGCGCCGAAAAGCCTCCGCGCAGTTAGGGTCGGCCGGGGCATGGGTTTCGGTTTCGGGGGGGGGGCGGCGGCTCCTTATCCTCCCTCGTGGATGGGGAATGAGGAGACGGAGCCTCTTCATGGACTGCGCAATCTAATTAATGCCAGAAAGCGTCCGCTCCGTCCTCCTGTGAGGATAGATTCCGCGGTTAGATTCTGTCCTCTTCCCATGCCGTGTTACCGCTGCTTGCCGCGTGATTGCCGCGTATTCGGCACATTGCTCACTACAACTTTCGTATATATTAGGTGAGAGTGGTCCCGACACACACTTTATTTTTATGCTCGTCTTCTTGGCTGCCATAGTTTCCTTCGCGGGTCCTATTCATTTGCTCATTCGCCCCGGCTCCCGCCGTTGACGGTCGCAAAGCAATCTCCTGGATCAGCACTCGCTTTTCAAGAAGGTACCATGTCTAGATTGGGAATATTTCCTCTCTGGGTTTAATGGTGCTATGGGTGAGAGTTGTCCCCAGTCGCGGACCCGACAAGGAGTGAATTTTGCGTTGCGTTGACATGTCGACATTTCAGGCAATGCGGTGAGTGTGAATCATTAATATTTTGTCAGTGTGCACATTTGATGTCTTCTTACATGACCACAGTAAGTCTCGAAACACTCTCTTCGACTTGCTCCACGATTTGAACATGTACATCATAACATCATAAACTTGTCTTGAAAGAAGCCTACCATTTCCAGGAGATCGAAAATATTGCGATCGAGTGAAACAAGCGGATAGGAGTGTCGGGCGCAGGTGGGTCTCTTTCACTCCGCGCTAACAAGGGCTTCACTCACTGGCACGCTCCCAAACTTGACGGCCAACGGAATTGTGAATTGCTGGTGTTCAAACCTGGTTGCGGAGGTCCAAGCAGGTCCAAGGCCCAGAAAGAACGAATGTTCTGACTATCGCCCCGATCATGATCGAACGCTAGCCAATCTCCGCGTCATGATTTAATTTTCGCGGGCGCATGATCCGTAAGTCCTCGAGCAAGCGCGTGTTTTCGGGGGACAGGGGGCGGGGGTCAAAGTGGAGCCGAAGCGCCCCAGAGAAGAATACAAGACTTGTATTGAACTGTTGAGTATTCGAGGGGAGGAGCGACCTGAGTGCCACACGCGCGAAGCACCTGGCACCCTCGATACAATATAATTGAACGATGAATAGGGTTGAACAATATTGCACCGCACTGGAACGTTTGTGGATCTCAGAAATTGTGATGTATGTATGGCCTCGGAGATACGGCATTGGAGATCGGCGCTGTGGACATGGCGCGCGAGTGCTTGTGTTGCATCACACTGCAAGCCTACAGCATTACATGTGCTATCAACTTCTCGAACTCAGATGCAATACAAGCGTCAGATTGAGCACGCTTCAATTGCATGCTCTCAATTTTCTCTCTCGCGCTCGTTCGTTGTTGGATATTCAGAGTCAGCAAATTTTAATTATACCTTGCGATGGGTGATAGAGTTCGATCGGTTTTGAAGTGAATGTTGTCGGTCTAATTTTTTCCGACTGGGCATCGAATCGGAAAGCAATATCGACGTGTGATATTTCAAATTTCTTGACAATGCCATTGGGATCGCGATGTCGGTGGCATTTAAATTCCCGTATATAGTGCCCAAGGAACCAAATCACTGAGCTGGCTATGGAATCACAGGCCGGAGGATAGACACAAGATTCCGAGTCGGAACGGCCGGTGCCCGTACTACATACACAAGGCGTAATAATGTATGCTACGGATGTACGTACCTGTTTTCCACGGTTGTGAACTAGCCCACCTCCCATCTATCACTTCCCCGGCTCATGGGACGAATGAGTGGCGCTAGGTCAAGGCTCTGATTGACTCAAATTCTCGGGCCAAACGGAGGAGGGTTAGGGGCTCGGTTGCGTTCGTCCGTTCCGTTCCGTCGCCAAATAGGACGGATTTTCCCTCCTCCGTTAAGTCCGTCTAACAATTGGATTATTGCACCTTGCAATGATATTCATAGTGAATCCAGAGGGAATTCACTTGAAATGACAATCAGACTTGCTTTAATTCCGGGAACTTCAAAAGCAATAATGTGAAGCGCAGCTCCACCTACATAAAGGGACGTGAAACGCCTACTAGATATGAGTGGGGCCGCTTCACCAGAAAACATGAACAGGGTCGGCGGACAGCGCAAAGACATTAATTGAACCAACACCAAGCTTCGCTTGTAAATCATACCACATTCCACATTACGGTACCAGGCCCAGGAACGCCAGGGACGGTACAGGCGTACTCAGGGGTGCGGACTGTATTTCCGTTTTCGCATTCTTGAACCAAGCTGATGGCTTGATGCGATCGTGTGTCATTCAGACCAAGGCGGTTTTTGCGGGCAGCATCCAGCGGTAAAGCTTCAAAGCAGTGCGGGATAATTAAATTCGGCATGTGAAAGTTGGCGGGATAACCCGAATGTACATTAGCGAATATTGGCAATGTTCGTGACGTTCGAAAGGATTTGAAATGTACAGGATCCGACAGGCGCGGGCGACTGGGGAAAAAGGCGCAGGCGCATAAGCCGATGTGTCAACTGGGTGATGATTAATTAGCGTTCACAAGCCCGAAGGGCGGACAGTCTCTGCATTAATCTTGTAACGACACCACCTGACGCAAACGCTCAGAGTGAGCGAGTAGATAAATTGCTGCATACGTACCTAGCTGGGATCCGCGGTGTCACAGGATGCGAACAGAAGGCACGAAGCAGCTTTAGGCAGATTCCATCGGACGAAGGACGTCTGTCCTGCAGCATCGGAGCCTCGTCCCCGCTGCGGCGCGTTGCGTCGAGGCTCCCACCTCGAACGCCGTTGACGTTGGAGGAAGGGATATTTATAAAGCGAACCGTGCGCACACGCGCAATATTCTTCTCGCCAGAATGAACGTTAACGCTTTAAGAAAAAAAATTGAGAACGACAAAGATTTCAACGTTCCTGGCGTCAAATTGAGTTGACAGTAGGATTGTCGGTCCGACGTCGCAGGAGGATATCCAGGGCAATTCGCCTGCTCTCGACATGTTCTGGCAGGATCAATCATCGCGCCACGATTGCGACGCACACTGAGGCTCGCGGGAAGACGTACCAGCGTGGCAGTGGCTAGCCCAGCAGGTCGGAGTGGCGCGTCGGGGATTCACAATTCGGTCCAGCAACGACGATGCAGCGAGCATAACCAAGAGTGGAGCATTCAAGTTCGCAATTCGGGTTAATGGCCTTTTGTTCATTCGCGATGGTGAATATGCGTTCAGAAGAAACAAAATGGGGTTCGATGGTGCCGCTTTCGTCCGGTAATTGAAGGTTGGTGAGCAATGGAGGAAAGGTTTGGTCTGTATTAGGATTAAATTCAGCGAACGATCCGCGGGAGAGAGGCGCGATCGGGCACTGGAATGAAGTTATCGGCTCGGACAGCAGCTAGAATATTCCGCAATACTGATCCATCTGAGCGGGAGCGGACTTATCGACCGTGGTGGAAGTACCCACGTCGCGGGCTCCCACCACGAGCGGATATCCGTTTCACTCACGCAGATGACTCCGAGTCGTGTATTTGCCTTCCACATCTCTGGTTCATGAGACGATTGACCCGACGGACGACGAACGTTCATCTTCAAGGGAAATAAGTGCCAGAGGAATAGAAGGCCGTCCCCGACCCGATTAGAAGACACACCAAATATGTTAACCATCTCATCTAGGCCATTATCAAACTTCACCGCCTTCTCCTCCAAACATAGGCCGCCGCCAACGCCCGGGATACAGCTGCCATGCCGGAGAAGTCTATCCAAAGATCAGCTGGACACCGGTGAGCCTAAAATGACGCTCTCTATTACTGATATTTGTTCACATACCCACGGCAAGTGTATCGCTGCACATCGGGAGAATCACTGATCACCGCGACGACATTTGAATGAATGAACGGATCATAGACAATGCCGTACCTGCAATTAACGCCACCCAGCTGACGCAGAGGGCCGACCTTTCGTCGAGGGTTGAGCTGGGATTGGGTCGTCGCTTTCGCAATGCCGGAGGGCTTTGAATTGGACGAATCAGTTGACGAGGAGGCACGAGGCTACGAAGAAGCGAATGCGGGAAGAAGCGCTTTCGTTGACTCGGTGGTTTGGTAATACATCAAGCTGCAGCGATGTCCTGGGGATGGCCGCTTAACCGAGAAATGGAAGGTCAGCTTTTACGTGCATGAAGTGTCGATGAATGTGCGCAACCATGATTTACCTTTTGCGCTACAATAATAATATCAGAAATGTAGAGCATCAAGGGTTCCAACTTGTCCTCGGTGTTGGGGATGGAGAGGATAAGAGATGGAAGTGGTGATAATCTCTGAAAGGCTGTGTGCAGTCAGAATTTCGGCATATGGATAGAACAAAGGCTGTTAAATCGCACGTATTTCTCCGGATGTCAAAGGTTTAACACACCGGAATTAAGGACTGCGGAAACAACGATCGACATCCGCCACTTGGCGCTGACTCGGATGATCTTCAAGCCTGGTGTGTCTGCATCAGTGGGCGGCAAATGCTGGCGGTAAATACACCATTGTCCTTCGTTAAGCATCTCGGGCGCCTCAATGGTGCTGTTCATTAGGTTGTACGCCGCTGAACACCTGCGGAGAGACCTTCAGCATTGCGTTAAAACGAGAACAATGAAGGCGATGCCGCCGGAGAACGAAGAAAGCCGAAGATCAAGGTCATATCCCCGGAATGCCATAATGACAGCAGTTGCGCTCTGTGAAATGGTGTTAACTCAATGGGCAGTATGAAAGAGGATTAACGTACCCAGGATGGCGTCTATCCAACAGCCGCGAAAACTCTGTGCTAATCCTGGTTCTGCCAGACGGAACAAAGATCTCGAGGTCCACTTCACTGGCACTCTGGACCCGAGACGAACCAGCTCATCTGCGCAGTGGCCGACTGTCCCAATTCAGTGCATATCAAGCTTCCGAGTCGATACTGGAGAGAGAAGGTCTGGACCGTCGGAGCACCAAGATAAGCAAGCAATAGCGAATAGAGAATTCAGTAGAGATTGTCTAGTGGCGCATACCAGTCTGGTATGTCTGTGGAGAGAGGATGACACATTTGGAAAATGGCACGATTCCGAGAAGAAAGCTCGATGAGGCATGTCATACAAGGATCCGCGTCGGATCGCGCCGCGCAGTCGTGCCAGACATTCCATTCGCACTGGGCTTTGTCGTTGACGCGGTTACTAGTCGCTTAATTGCAGTTTATTGCGTTGCTCCGTGAACTCCAGGCTCCCTAGTGACACCACCACTGGCTGCTTGGCGAGTCGCGCCGTTGTGGTGGATGAACGCCACGGAATTCAATGGCTTCCGCTTCCTCGGAGTCGGAAGCACTTTGCGATCCGCGCGCGAATGAGAACTTGCTATGGGAGCATGATCCGTGCATCTGAAGGTGAAGGATACCCGAAGAACGGTGGAGGCTCTCAGAGCAAGTGATCAGACAGCGACATGGGCTAATTGGAGCACGATCATGGGAAACGACGGCGGTCTACGCCGCGAAGGAGCACCAGGCCCCAGGAGGCCCAATAAGTCAATTGCGCAGTGAAGTTGCGGAGAGGCCCGGAACGAGGCGAGATAAGACAAGACCAGAGTAGCTTCACTATTGGTCGGCCGTGTCAAGAAGCAAGCCACGTTCGGAAAGTAAATCACAAGAAGTGAGCCAGTCGACCCATCGGCGTCGCATGAGTGGGGGAAAACGTTGGTCCAATGCTGTGATGCGTGGAACCGCATCGAGGACACGGAGATGAACCAGCGAGTCGTAGAAATAGGCTCGCTCGGGAGTCAGAACTCGGCAGAATTGGCAGATCGAGCAATCGAGCGGGAGCTTGTGCGAGGCGATGGTAGTTGGCTTTCATGTTTTGTCGATCCACGTGACATGATACTTGCGATTGTTCTTTCATTTGGCTGCCGATTTAATGTTTTGAAGATAAGACGGAGTTTGCAAAGAACAAGCTGCCTGCCGTGGACGATGTTACTTGAATCATTACGCGTCTCGGAACCCATCAAATTGAGAACGGAGTCCGATAATTTATTCGGTTCAGGATGGTCTTCCAAGGTGCCAATACGCCTGCTAGACTGGTCGAGTCGGCCGTCTCGAAGGCCGTTGTATTAGGGAGGCAATAAGTGTTCATTTTATGAGCAAGAATGATGCTTCGGGCTGAGCAGTTCGATCGGACAGAAGACCACACTTGAAGGCAACTTGAAGGCGGTCCCACTCGGCGGATTCTAGAAGTGTCGAACCACAGCGGGAGCCTGAAGCAGCCTGATACATCCGCGGGGCAAAGGTTTGGCCTGAGGACTCGACACTGTAGCGTGCGATGGCCCACGTCACGACCAGCTTCGGTTGCGGGAAAGGCTACGGCTTTGCGGGGCATTTGAGAAAGTATGATCTGAGACCACCGGCAGCGGGACTTTCCAGGTACATAATGCGGCCTTGATACAGGGAAGTCGAGGTGTGAACCAGCGTTTTCAAGTAGGCGGCACCAGAGAAATCAGCAAGTCCCAGGTTTCGACCGCGGACGATACGAAGTGCGGGTCTATGTTGTCGGCCAGGTAGATATTCGTTCTTTCGCCTTTGAGGTGACTATAGTGCGTTGGACACTACGAGGACAGCTTGAAAACTAATAGCGGGGGGGACTGGGCCGTTTCTCTCTGTCCTGATTCCTTGAGAGTAAATCCAGCCACGGACAATACCAAGTGCATTATTTTTCTTCATGACGGTATTGACGAGGCCAAATTCACTTTGTCGTGCTTTCAGGAAAAATATTGAGTCCAGCGTGATGGTCGGCAGAAACTTGGACGGCTGGGAGCAGCGAGGAATGGATCTATTCTTGGGCCTGGTTCTTTGACACGTATCTAGTTGGACCTCTCGTTGTGATTTAGCCGTAATCTCCAACTGCCTGGAGGATGTCTTCAATTTTCTGCCGTATGTTTTGGTGAAGAGAAAATTCGCCAGAAAGTTGCGCTGAGCCAGTTGAAATATGAAGAATCTACTGCCGTGGCCGTGCGCCCCCGCCGCCCCAGTAAGAATATCACTTTTTTTGGTCGACGCACAATGAAGAAGACGGAAGCAAAAACGTGCCCGCGGTGGCTGTGTGCGAAAATTCAGCTTCCGAATCTTTGCGTCCCCACTACTCAGGGGTCAAAATCGCCCTCTCTTCCTCCTCGCCCTCGGACGCTCTTGCTCTCTCCCTCCATATTCCCTCACATCCATCCTCTTGTATACTCCAGGTTTGGCTGTTTTCCCGCCGCGAGGCGCTCACAAACGGACCACTGACAAAGCACCCCTGTGTCATCTCAGTTTCGAGCTCGCAATGTCTGAGGCCCGCGAACTGAGACAAATGGACAACCTGGATATCGAAAAGACCCGCGACGACGAGCAGCCCGAAGAACCGAGCGGGGAGGCGCAGGAGCCGCAGGTGTGTCGATGGCGTCGTCAGCGGGCTTGGCTAACCCCCCTCCGTCCTAGGAGACCGCAACTGCGCCCTCCAACGGCAATGTGGCTGCTATGGAGAACACCTCCGTCCCGCCTCTGCGACCGCTCACACGTTCGCTGACCGGGCGCGCGTCGAAGCCGCGCCCCCGCGACGATAGCTGGTACCAAGCGCCCAAGAAGAGCACCGCAGGCCGCAAAAAGGCCGCAGCAGCGGGCAAGTCGGCGCGCAAGCGCACCATCGACGAGGTGGACAATGCGGACACGGACAAGGCCGAGTCTGAGGAGCCGCAGCCGCGCCCCCCGCCGCCGGCCCCTGTCTCTGAGCAGCAGCGCCAACAACAGCAGCAGTCCTCGCAGCCGCAACCTTTGGTCCCTCCACTCACGCAAACCACCTTCGTCGACTCTGCCCCACACTACTCGGCTCTCGGTCTCGACACCATCCGCGCGCGCGCACGCACTAACCTCCCCGTGCCCGTGCCCAACCTTATCAAAAAGAGCCGCGGGCGGCGCGTGCCCGTCGTCGCCGCCCTCGCTTCCCCTTCCTCTTCCACCTCTGCGTCTGCTACTTCTCCCTCTGGTGCTGCTCCTGTGTCTGCCAATGGTGCTGGCCCTGGGACAGCAACCGCAAATGCAGACGACGCCAATGCGACCCCCAACCTGAGCAAGCGGCTGCACATCTGCAAAGTCGAGGGGTGCGGCAAGTGTTTCCACCGCGGGGAGCATCTCAAGCGGCATATACGCTCGATTCATACGCATGAGAAACGTAAGTGTTTTTTTTTGTTCTTTTTTCTTTGCTTTATTTGTTTCGTTTGTTTTCGACGGTCCCTCGTTTCTTGTGTCTGTTTTTGGGCGCGACGGCTGGAATGGCAGTCGTTGTTCGCCTGTTTTTGGTGACTATGGGGACAAGCGACCCTATCCCGACTAGAAAACGGAATGCGTCGTTTTCTTTTCAAGTTCTCTCTTTCCCCTTCTCTCTTTTGTTTCATTTGTCCTTTTTGGGAGCGGGTGGGCGTTTGACAGCTAGCGGTGAGGTTGGCGGCTGAGGGGTGCATGGGCGGCATCGGTGCAGCAGGACGCGAAGGACGTTGGGGTTGGGGCACAACAAAACGACTGTCTCGTCGTTTGCTGTTTCCTCTCCCTGCATCGAAACTCTCTGGATCCTCAGTGGTCGGGCGCTCGTCTTGCTCTCTTTTTCTTGTTGGTCTCTTTCCTTAAGCTTGTTCTCTTGATTGTTCGTTCTCCTGCGGAGGGACTTCTGTTATCGTGGGGCTGGAGCGGGCGTGCTAGCCCAAGTGCATGAGCGGCAGTTTGGCTGTTGTTGGTGTGGCGACGCGGGAGGCGGATGCCGGCTCTCTTTCTCCGTTCTTCGTTCTTTGTGGCCACGCACCGCTCAACAAAAACGGAATGCACCTCACTCTGTACTTCGCGCGCCCTTCCATTCTTCGTTTCGTCTTTTTTTTCTTGTTCTTTTCTCGGCGTCGTGTCGTATCGGGGCGGGGATCGGCGGGGTGCGGGCGTACAGTTACTGCTGGCGCCAGTGTGCGCGGGCGTACGGCGTGTAGTTCTCTCGGGGTGCGGCGGGAAGGGTGAACAGAACAAGACGACGCGGCGGGTTGAAATTGCTGTTGCTCTCGTTCTTCGTCCTGTCGTCTCGGCCCTGGCCTTTGTCTGTGACCGTATGCATGGGCTCGGAAGCCCCAGCTTCATTGGAAAGGAGAATACGTCTACCACACAGCACCGCTCCTCCCTGCTATTCTGTTTCTCTATTTCCTCCTTGTCTCTTTTCTTCCTCGCCGTCTTTCTTGGCTAGCTGTTTCGTCGTACTGACGATCATTCATACAGCCTTCCCATGCACATTCCCGTCCTGCCACAAGTTCTTCAACCGCCACGACAACCTCCTGCAGCACGTCAAGGTCCACCGCAACGGGGACGACGAAGGAGACGTCGACGCGGAAGGGTCGCCTGCGCCGGAGGAGGAGTCGCCCCCACCCTCGCCCGCGCGCGTGCGTAATTCTTCCAAGTCCAATTCTTCCTTCCGTCATGACTCCTCCAACGACAACAACACCTCATCGCGACTCGGCGCACTCGTCCTTCAGCAGCAGCAGCAGCAGCAGCAGCAGCAGCAGCACAGCACGGCGATCACGTACCCCAGCCTCGGCGCGCCGATGGGGATGGGGTACGCCGGCGCGTTCCGCCCGGCGGGGCTGGGGCAGGCGAGCGGGGGTTATGCGGCGGTGTCGTCGGTGAGGACGGAGGTTTCGTCCTTGAGGACGGAGTTGCCGGAGTCGCCGGTTAAGGGCGGGGCGTGGGTGCGCGATGGGGAACACGATGCGGACGGGGAGGGGGAGCGGGATGCAGACGCGGACGGGGACGGGGACGGGGACGGGGATGGGGAGCACGAGGAGGGGGAGGGGCAGGGAGGAGGCCAGCAGCAGCAGCAGGTGCCCAAGGAGTATGTGTTCGTGGCACACCCGCAGCAGGGCGGGGACGTGCCTATGCCCGTACCGCTGCCGCTGCCGATGCTGGCGCAGGGCGACCACGGCCACCACCCGCAGCAGCAGCAGGCGCAGCCCATGCCAACGGAGCTCGACACGCCGATGCCGGTGTCGCAGCTCCCCCAGCACCAGTCGTACTACCCCCCCGCCCCCGCCCCCGTTGTGCCTCAACAGCAGCACCAGTCGTACTACCGCCTGCGCACCCCGCCGGCGGCGCTGCCCCCGCTCCCGCAGCCGCAGCAGGAGTGGACAGCGCAGGCGACGTTCTGAAGTGCCTCCCTCCGACCTGCCTTGCCTTGTACCCGGAAACGCCGCTGCATACACGCATGCATGTACGTATATTACACCTGCCCCTGGGGTATCAAATAATTCGCTCTCGCTTTCTTACATTGGTTGTGGTGATGCTTTGGTTGTTTGTTTGTGGTGATACATGATAATAGTGATACAGATCCTTTCCTCTCGTTTTTTGTACCTACCTTAGCCAACAGGTTCCTTTTTCTTGTACCTCCTTTTTGGTTTTCGGTTTCGGCTTTAGACAGTGGAAGTGGATCCGCGCGTTGTGTAGTATGATAAGTATAATACTTCTCGTTGTCTTTGTAGTCGAGTTGGTTGTGTGGGTAAATATTAAATAAATCAAGTCCTGTGCCTTGTGGGTTTCGCGCTAAATGTTCAGAGATATAGTCTTACACGAGATGTTACTTACCGAGACTAAATTTGAGATTTTGTGGTTTCGCGCTACACGAATACGCACAGGTCCGCCGTTTTCCGTTCACAAACGAGCTCGCAATTGCGTGACTCGGGCTCGTACGTCAAACCCGGAGCTGCGGCGTACCATGGCTCGGCGCCGCCCGCACGCTGGTATTACTTCCTCTTCAGCAGTCTTCAGCAGTCGTCATGTCTGTTCCGGTGGACTTCGACTTCGAAGGTGGGAAGAAGTCCACCCTTCACGCGTGGAATATAAATATAAAGATAAAGTCGCGGGTCAGTTTCATAAAATTACTTCGTGCATCGGTATAATCATACAACTGCTATCTATCCTATCCTATCCTATCCTATTTACAACAGCCATCTACAGCACCCTATGGCTTACTTCCCACCCCCCGGATAATTCGTCCTCCACCCCTCGAACCTTTCCACCGCGCGTTTGCCCACCACCCATTCCACGTTTGCCTTTAAATCTTTGTATGCCTCTGGGAAGGGGTAGAGGGACGGGGGCTCCGTGTGTTCCTGTGTCGGTGTCGGTGTGGCTGATACTGATGCTGATGCTGATTCCAACGCCAGGAGCGAATTGACGTTCCAAGTGAGGCCGGAGTTCTCCGGGTTCAACGCAAAGATGGTTAACGAGAGTGAGGGGCGCTCCACCGATCGCTTGCGCGCGTCGAGCAGCCCCAGTAGGATGCGGAACTCGTCCTCGTCCACGTCGCACAGCGCTACGCGCCGCAACTCGGGGCATACCATGCCCACGGGACCGTCCGGCTCGGGGACGGCGAGACACTCGGCGAGGATCCCTACGCCGAACAGGCGGTTCAGGCGCAGCTCGCGCAGAGCGGGCGTGCACGCTAGCACGGGCCCCGCGTCGAGCATCGGCTCGAGCACCGTCAGCCGGCGCAGCGCGCACTCCGAGCGCTCGATGAAATTGGGGAGGAACTGCGCGTTCGCCTGCACGCACACGTCCTCGAGCGCGGGGAGCAGCAGGCTCTCGAGGTAGCGCCCGTCTGCGACGAAGAGCGCGCGCACACGCGGGAGGCGCACGGGGGTGGGGTACGACGGCGGTGGGAGGGACGCGCTGGCCTTGCCGAGAGTGAGGTGTGTGAGCGCGGTGGCGGTGCCGAGGCGGTCGGGCGTGCGGGGCATCTGCACCCGCAGGCGCTTGAGCTGTGGGTAGGGCACGAGGAGGCGGCGGTGCGAGCCGTCGATGCGGACGTCGGTGAGGAGGGGCGCGGCGGCGAAGGCGGTACAGGTTTCAGAGTCGTCGCTGCGCTTGAAGGTGAGCGTGCGGAGCATTACGGGAAGGCGCCCCGACGGGGAGGTGAGGGTGTTGAACCGGAGGATCGTGGTCTTTGGGGGGCGGAGCAGCCAGATGGTTTCCCAGCGGCCGGAGGTGGCGAGTAGGAGGCCCAAGGTTTTCATGTTGGGGTTTATACCCTCGAAGGAGAAGTGGATGCTCAGGGGACGGGGCCGTGAACGCTCCAGCTGGGCGAGGAGGGCATCACTGGGGAAATGTCGAGTGGACTGGATACTAATATGTGACCACAAGTGCGGTGAAGCGAGGCAGATGGCCCGCCATCGACCGCAAACGCGACTGATGTTCCAAGGGCTCTGAGTCACGAAGGCTGGGCGTGCGTTGGGAAGAGGCAAAGTCCACTGGAATATTGCGCTGAGAATTTCGGGGGGGAAACGCCGCATTGGCGATAGGATGGCTGCATGGCGGTCAACTTTGCTCTGGATGTCCCAGCGCTCCATGTAAACTGCGTCCATTGCTTTCTGGAGTCGGTTGATTTCATCTTGCAGGTCAACGAGGTAGATACGGCCGCGGTCGAGTGAGCGGCGGAGTTGTGAAGTTTCGGAGTCGGAAGGAGGGTTGTTAGTGGAGGAAAGGTGCACAGGGGGATCATCTATGTGTGAAAGAAAGATTCGGTGCCCTTCCGAGGTCATGTTTCTCCGCAAGATGCGCCAATCAATGTGGGGCTGCGCCGTAACGCCGTTTCCATATTCGGTAGGGCACACACCGGCAATTGCCGAATATCGGGATCGACGTGATTTCGAGACCTCAAGTTGAGACCCAAGATAACTTGGGATGTGATTCTACTCATTTCAGCATTTGTTCAACATTAAATTTTGGCCAACCTGAAATGGAAAGAGATACTTAGCATCTCAAAATCAACATCAAATCACCCTAGCATAATTCACCAACCCCCGGTGTCTCATAAGGCTCCTCACAATGAATTTGAGTTCATCGAAGAGCTAGGGGTCGTTTATTCTGAGCTGTTCAGGTCAACTGTCCCTTGGTTGATTTTGTACTGCCAAAATAGAAACAGGGGTTGAAGTTGAGCTTTCTTGGACCGAGTTCAACTGGACAGTTTAGGTTCAGAATAGGGTCGCAGTAATCACATTCCAAACAGTGTGCAGAGCCCACTGGTTAGCCAACCGACATGTAGAAAAGACTGCCCAGATTCATATTGGTTTTGTGGTCTTTCCTGTCGGGTAAACATCTTGTTGTGAATAGATAAATTAGCAACTTGTCCACCAATTAGTAACTTATACAGTTCCCTCTCCCAGCCTGTCGATAATAGGGTGTTTCATAATTAAGAAATTCGAGCCCCAACTCGTGCCGCAGCTCAGCCTCCAACTTTCACACAAGGCACAAGTTTGGGCACAAAATCGGAGTTGGATGTCAAATTGAGCATACACTACCGACATGACATCCAATTAGCCCAACTTGATCCCCAACTTGATCCCCAATCTAGGATTTCGGGTCTCGGGCTGAATCAAATCACAACACACCAACTTGACCCCAACTTTGCAGAAAACACCAGTCAGGTGTTTTGTGAACAAGGTCCCAACCTGTGTATTGACTTTTCTCAAGTTGAGGCCAAGTTGGGGCAGAAGTTGAGGCATAAGTTGGCCTCGAAATCTTAATTCTGAAACACCCTGTGAAGTCTTCTCATAGGATTTTCAGAATGACTTGCTTGCACTGGTTGGGTCGAGTTTGTCAGGGAAACTTCTTCCAGTCTTCCAGACCTCCAGCACCTCCAGTCACTTCTGTCACCCTTCTGTCTACACTATGTTGGCCCACTGTAAACCTGCTCTGTGACTGGTACTCACATCACATGTTTACTCACATGTTACGTTACGGATGCTAGCTAGTCTCTTCCTTCACTCCACAATCCTCTCTCTCCATATCCTCTCTTTACTGCTTCTTGGAATCTATATTTGGGTCTTATTGTCTGTCTGTCCCCCTTCTTGAAGATCTTGTGGAAACTTGGTGAGCAAACTTCCACTTTTTTCACAATATCCGCCTACTGTGGCTTGGATACTGTTATTAGAGGGGAATCAATGAGCACTGTCTCAGATTCCAAGCCACTGAGCACCTCGCCAGACGTACCACCATCTTACTGTTAGCTGAAGCTCCTACCCAGAGCCCAGCAATATTGCCAAGTGCACTGTTGCTCCTCACCTGT
This sequence comes from Mycena albidolilacea, assembly GCA_029282495.1. Classification (NCBI taxonomy): domain Eukaryota; kingdom Fungi; phylum Basidiomycota; class Agaricomycetes; order Agaricales; family Mycenaceae; genus Mycena; species Mycena albidolilacea. The sequence goes on along the minus strand of JARIHO010000005.1, from coordinate 626,540 downwards.
GCCACGTCACCACCCTGGTCTTGAAAAAACTGTCTGTTTTCCCACTCGCTAGTTATGCGATGAAATGGTGCACTAGGGTGTGGCCGTGAAATCTAATGGATTGACTAGAGAGAAAAGTGAACTAGTCACTCAACTCAAACCAACCATAACTAAAACCAAAACAAATCACTAATCCTAATCCTAATACTTGTGTATGTGTGTGTGTTCAGGGAAGTAGGGTACATATCACCCATCAAGGTACATATCACCCGTCAAGAGGGTGTGCAAGGTTGGAATAAGGCTTTGTTTCAATAGCAACTATATGATTTAAGCATAGTTATGCTGAGATAGCACGGACTTCACACCAACAGAATATCAAGACTCAAGTAAGGCTGGTGTTGCTGTGACTTGAAAAGTCGAGTCATGACTTGATAAGTCAACTTCAAGTGGCAATCGACTCGACTCGACTCAACTTGTGATGAGTTGAGTCACTTGAAGTCGACTCAAGTCAACTTGAGTCGGTGAAGTCGGGAATTCTTTGGCACATTTCTTAATTAATGACAATAAAATGACGAGCTCTTCATATCGGGTATAACTAGTTAATGGGAGCGTAGGTTTACTCAATATAATTAGATTTGGAATAACTACATGCTTGTTTCATCCTCCGGCATCCGAATGGTGAAGGAATCGGTCATTTCAAAGTTTTCTGTGAGTGCCTGCATCGCTTCCTGTTGGTCAGGCTCACCCACCAATGCTAGTTAGTGAAGCCAATCCTCGTCATCAACTGTGATCGGGACTGACTGCCAATCTGCCATAAAGTTCCCCAACGTGCATAAGCCCCTCGCACCTTCACCTTGGACCCCAACTCCCCTACTTGACGAGCTATTCGTTATCAGAACGTCTATCAAAAGTAGACTCTGAAGTGGTAAGTGAAATACACTGATTGTTATGACACGGTAGTGTCAACCTGAGCGGGGTAAGAGCGAATGAACAAGGGAGGCCCCTCTATTGCAATAGAGTGAGTGACTTTGTATGCAAATCTCTTGACCAGGAGGACACAGTCAATCAAATTTTAACCCAACCTAATGGGCTACACAGTGACTCAATTCCAGCAGCAGAGCGATCAAATTCCGAGACTTGGGCGTTGGAATTTGGGGTTGCTGAAATAGGTATTGTTTTCCTCTGTTCTGCTCTTCTTCGCAGGAGATACAATCTGGACGCATCAAAATTTTCGATGAACCGTATGTGGTGCACTCAAATCAAAGTTCTATTGCCGGCATGACGCGCCTAAAACACAGTGATATTAAACGAGTTTTGGTGCACACAGGTGCAATTGTTGCTGATTCTCAATGTCTGATAGAGTCGTAGTACTTGATCTGTACATCTTTGAGCCACTTTCAAGGATCCAGGTCCGCTTTTGGGATGTTTGAATCCATCGTGCCATGTCCATTTCACGCCACACAAGGGCAACATGCCAGGTTTTGACCACAGGCCAAGCAACATCTTTGCAGTTTCCCATGTTTTTCTTGCCTTTATCCCAGCCCCCAAAAAGGACCGTGCGTAGTTCAATTAACTCCCACATATTTTGCCGTCCCTGCAATTCTCGTGTAACTACTTCGCACACGAGGAGCTGGCCCGGGAATTTGGAGGTAGGGCATTGGATGATCGTAACCTTCCCAGGTCAGTACCCTTTGCGTGGTGAAGTGAATTGTGTTGTCAGTTTACTCTAGGCTCGTGAGTATTCTCATGGGCAGCATGACTCTGAGCTCAAGGTCCGGTGATCATACTGTAGCAATCTGTATGACTGAAACGTAACACATAACGGACACGTCGTTTCGTTTCAGTTTTTCGGGCACGTAACGCATAACGGAGGGTCCGTTTCAAGCTCCGGAACCGTTACTTTGATCTAAAATCCTTTCAAAAACATCTCATCGCACTGCTGAGTGCATTACTTTGGAAATTGCGTGCTCTGGCTCGTTCCGGGATCAATGTGCCCCCAGTTCATCTTCTTTCAGCCCGAAAAATAGGCTCAGTGCTCGGCACCATTTCAATATTTTCAGCGTGTAACGCATAACGGTCCAGGTGTTTCTCGTTTCACGGCGGTTGTTTCAGTAACGGTTCAAAAACTGTTTCAGTCATACAGATTGCTACAGTATTTTTATAGGATCGGCGACATCACAGTGCAAAGGCCAGAATCACGGGTAATCACCTGCGTCGCATCAACAACTAGTGGTTGCTCAGGTTTGCGAAGACATTGAAGGTTTACAAGCAAGTGGGCTTCACCGAATGGCGCTACCCCGGTGGCAAGGCAGATGGCGAGAGTGCCGAGGCGCGCATCATGAGTATTCGGACTGCCCTGAAATACAGATAATGCGTTAAACATTTCGGGTGGTTAAATTGATGCTTACTGTTGAGAGTGGACGGAGCATATCTTGTTGAGAGGTGCACCAGTTAGCCTGTGCATGATGTTGTCGTGGGGAGCGTAGGACGGCTCTAGGGGTCCCCACCGTAACTGTAACGATGCTTTCGAGGGCCCTTACGGTTATGGTACGGTGCATTTACAGGTGTACGACTGTATACGGCAGAAAGAATGAAATAAAATTAAACAAAGTAGAGAACATATATCTACACCTCCGAGTCCACAGCAGCCTGGAGAAGATCTTCGAGGCCCTTGCATTTCGAACAAAGATGATGTTTCAACAACATCAAAGTCTGGATAGTTTCTGGCTTCAAAGTAGCGCACCGCAAAGAAATGGTATCTCTTCCTGAAACTGAGCTCTTCCTGGAATTGAGGACCCGACAGCCATGGATGTAGTTTCAGCCAATACACCATGAGTCTCACGGCCATTATGAGCTGATGAAAAAACTGAACTCAAACTCAATCAGTGAACTGAGCCTCACCTTATTCAATATGCTCGCGGACGAAAGCAGACATGAGAATGATACGCCTATGGCGTGGCCGGAAGTTGATCTAGAACAAACGAACTATCTGGATTATATAGAAAGTTGTGGGTACATAAAAGAAACGAAAAAATGGCCAGAGTGTGTAAGAAGTAACCAAATGGGCAGCTTTTGAATGGGGCAAGTGAGCGATGAGAGGCACGATGAAAGAGAGAACAGAGAATTTGGGTAGTGCTGTTCAGACCTGGTGGCAAGGTTGAATTCCAATGCTTTGGTTCAATAATGTTCGGATATGTCTGGGTGGTCTTGCATTTGGGAAAGAACAAAAGTGAATGGTCTACAGAGGAATTATCAGTGAAAGATACGGATGGAATGAATTAAGAACAGATAATTTAGGTAGCAGTGCTCAGGCCTGGCAATGAGTTGAATTCCAATGCTTTGGTTCGAATAACGTATGAATATGTCTGGGCGATCTTGCATGTTCAGAGAAAACGAACAAAAGCCTTCCCATCGCTCAATTCATTTGGATCTTCGCCTCTTGGAGATTGCCGTGCGACTGCCAAGTCGGTTGGTTGCGAGCCAAATTTGGGATGTGTGGCAACGACGCAGGAGCCGGGAGCGCACCAGGATTACCATGACTCACAGGATCCTTTCTTTTGACCGCTCGAATGAGCTCACATTTGACATGCCGGGTGTTGAGTGCTAGTGAGGATGGTTCTGCTAAGCACAGGTCAATTGTCAAATGTGTCTGCTCTGATCTTGATGTGTCTTCCTCTGAAATAAATAAATCTTCCGGGTTTCATACATCCTCGTCAAGGAGCTCATGAGATTCACAGTGCCTGTTGTCCTTACCTATATACCAATGTCGACTCAAGTGACTCAAGTCGACTCAAGTCGACTTGGGTTCGACTCAGAAGTCGGTCGGAGTCATGTGCGTGACTCGACTCAACTCGACTCAAGTCGACTTCGCCAAGTCGACTTGGCAGGGCGGAGTCGGAAGTCGCGGCAACACTAAGTAAGGCCTTAGACTGTTCAAGTCTTCAGTTTCTTTGTGAGCGGCAGAACCTAACACTAATGGCAACTAGCCAAGAAGCAGAAGGTATGACAGACTACAGCCGTTTTGGAAAGTTTAGACGGGTTTTTGTAAAATGTTTACACTCAATTTTTGCTTACCTCTGTTTGCTGTCGCATCATCAGCTCCATACCTCCGAACACTGCTGAACTGTGTTTATCATCTGGTGGAACCCCAGCTGAACTGCGCAAGGTTACAATTATGCGTATTCTGACAAGATTCGAAGAACACAATGGTCTATAATACCGTCTATCCATATTGAATGACCCACATTGCAGCCAAATGTAAGCCATGACAGGGTATGGCCATGACGGCAGTGTGGAGCTGCTCTTAGCTGACGACATTTGGGCAAACAGAGGTAAGCAAAAATCGAGCATCAACATTTTACGAAACCCGTCTAAACTTTCCAAAACGGCTGGATCAACAGACAGACACTACTTCAATATCAACCAAACTTGCACAAATGGAGGCAGTATCAACAAAACGGGGGCAGTTACACAGAAGGTGGGGGCTGGGCTAATCATGCGGACAGTTACACTGAAGGCAGTGGTCTCATTTTTACTCAACAAGTCTTTAATCCTGGAGGCCTAAAGCACTGCTACAGGAGACAAGTTAAAGTAGGTTGAATGGGGGGGGCTCTTATATCAATGCAGTGGTAGTCTTTTTGACGTCCCATATCTTTTAATCTTTTTTGTGTGTCTTCAAATCAATCTGATTGCTTTTCACAAATCTAGAGTCTACTATATTGCCCGTATATCTGGGGGATAATTTACTGGCTAATACAGAGTACACAACTGGCTTTTATACATTTGAGAGAGAAGTAAAGGGGATAGACAGAATGAATAGGAACAGTAAAGGGTGGGAGCCCTAGTAGTGAATGGCCAATGGTGTAGAAGGCATTCTCAACCATGGGTATTATGACCTGCTATTGGAGGTATTCCACACGTATTTCTCTGGCATGCCATAAGTCATGCTTAGTTGTCTTGGTTTCCATCTTTCTGAATGATCAAGTCAGTTTCAGTCAAGTCCTATTCAACTTCTGAATCAGTCCTGCACTTCACAAGCCCAGTGGAACTCGTAGTAAATATCCAGCGGCTTGATTAAATATCTAGCAGCACAACAGTGTCTGACTAGTATAGTGGCCAGTGAAATATCTAGCAGTGCTATTCTGTAGTGTCGATCCTCATCATTCATATCAATCAGCCTTGATGCGAGGATCACATCTTTCTAATGGCCAGATCTGCCCAAGTAACAATAGTGATGGTTAACTCAGTAACATGTCTTCAATGCAATCTAATCAGTTGGCCTCCCACTCAGTATCTGGCAGTGCTATATTCTAACTGGTATCCAGCAGCACAATTCATAAAGCCGGCCCTAAAGTGGTTGTACCAATCCTGACTTCATATATCTTTCTTTAATAGTTGTCAGACTATTTAGAGGCTGTTGAAGTGGCAAGTCAATAATTCTGAGTAGTTCCCTGATGTTTCACCTCCAGCACATAAGACAATGGTTTACCACCACCATCTATAGCTCAGTGTTGAATATTATAGTCAGGCCACAACAGCCTTTTGGGCTGCCTTGTCAATCCTTCTTAGTTGGTTTGTTACACTGTTTTTGGCCATCAATAGTGTAGCCTACCACCCCAGGGAGGGTGTACACTCATAATCTAATGCCTCACTTCTGCCCACTAATCATTGTGTTCCCACCCCATGTAGACAGAGGGTGTGTCTACCCCCGTAGAAGAAGGGTAGATGAGCCAGGGTTTATACCTTTGTCTATGCCATATAGATACACTTCGTCTACATTGGTCCACACATCTCTGCATTGTTCTATGATGGTTCATCCACGTAGACACACGTAGACGGACATAGACACACATAAATGCATGTAGGTGAACATAGACACAGCCTCAGGTGTATGTACCTGAGCCCATTAACCGAGGTATAAAATGTGAGAACGGGAGTGATAATTGTGGCTGACAAGACGAGAGGTTGGGTTGGGAATATGGTTGATTGCTGCAGCTTGATGACAGCTGTGTGTCTGGCAGCGATGTTTGATCCCGACCGGTCTGGGCCAGCGGCAACATTACCGGAGGATGTATAAACACAGATGGTGTGGTGCACTGTCTTAATTGATAGAACGAAGAAAGGGCAGCCAAAATCATATCTTGAGGTTGAGCGAGGTGGGTCTACGTGTGTCGACGGTGAAGACACATATAGATTCTGGTAGCTGATGGCTCGATGCGGTGCATCTACGCCACGTAAACTCACTTAAACACACATCAGATAAGGTCGCCAAAAGGCGGCGTAGATAATGCCGTTGACAAAGGTAGCCAAAGATCGCTGCGCAGCGACACACATCAGATAAGCTCGACAGATGTGTGTCTACAGAGGGTGGGAACACAGTGAATAGGTTCAAAATGAAATAAAAATGGGTGTTTTCATGTGTGGTTTTGTACACACCCTATCAGCAACCCTAATTGTTTCAATGAACACTTGAAGTTGATTTGCCTCTCACACCTCTCCCTCCATTGCCACAAGGAGAAACACATTGATCTCCAAGATCGTCAGCATCATTGTTGGCTAAAATACCTCTGTTGCCAAGACCATCCCCAATGCAGATCCCTCCCCCATGCTCCCCTCCTCCTTCCCCCGACTCTTCTGACTTGTCCTCATTGTTGATCTTGCCTTTCTCCATCCCTCCACACTCATCATCAATAGCTGCCATCCATGAAGCTGTGTCCTCAAAGCCACCCATCCTCCATGCTGGAGAATATACCCCTGCCATCATCTGTGAATTCAAGCTCGCTTTTGCCCACTACTGCACCATCAAGGAGATTGCAGAGGAGAAACAGACAAAGACCCTTATCAGGTGTTTCCATGACCATCGCATCACCAACATCATCAGCGATCTCGAGGAATGCAAGACACTGCTCGTGGGCACTGTCTCTAAGTTTATGAAACAGATCTGCAGCATCGATCTGTAGCCCAGCTGGGAGGATGACCACTGCATTACCATGATGGCGCTGGAACAGTGCACTTGATATACGACTAGAAATAGCTTAGATTTGGGATTGCACAAAACAACCACAAAACGACCACTACAACAATCTATTCCTCCAAAGATGTAAGTGCTTCTCTTTGTGAGTTTGGGTCCGGGCCGTAGTATGTGACCAATGGGTTTGGAACAAACACAATTTGACTGCTAGACTTCAACAAAGCTGTTCAACAACACGCTAGCACTACACAGCTGCCAACAACAATACCGCTAGCACCTGGGATGGTCTGGGGTTTATGGGTTGGATACAAGGTGGCTGGACTGCTAGATCAAGAGCACCAGGGCAGAGTATGTGGGTTTGTGAAAATCCTCGCTAAGGGATACCCAAAGACTATTGAGGCTGACAACAAGGGACTTTAATCCTCAGGTGACAAGGCAGTCCTTAAGCCGCTGACCTATTCCTTAACCAAGAACAGGAACATTTCCACTTCTTATTGGCAATAGACACTATAAACGTCCAGCTAATGACCCAACACACTACGACAGCACTTCCGTCAATATCGGGGTGAAGGCAAAGTAACTGACAAGTTACAGTCGGTCTAAAGGTGGGGGCACCTAGTCTGTTTTCTTCTTAGTAGACTCAAGACAACACACAACTACCTAGCAGGCGATCCAACACACTATGATAGCACTTCTGTCAATATTGGGGTGAAGGCAAAGCTGCTAGCGGAACTGCTAGCTGGTTCTCAAAGAGAACACTCTTTATTTTATATGTGAAGACTCCTCGAGTCAACAACTAGAACCTCAACTCAAGATCTCGACGTGTCCAGAGTCAACAGTATTGATTCCAATAAAGCTACTACTTGTGAAGTGCATTACAATCTCCACTAGCAACCTGAGACCACCTGCACCAACTTTGTACAAAGTTGGGGTGTAATAATCTGAAGTTCTAGCCTGCTCTGTGCTCCCTTTTGTACTACTGAGGTCCATGATACATATGATAAACAGAATGAATTATAGAAATGAGTGAAAATGATGTGATGGATACAACAGCCAATGAAATGACTGCCGTTTGGTTTTATGATAGGTCTATGCCAAGTAGAACAGCCACGCTGATCTGCTAGCATCCATTTATGGGTATCATAAGTGATTCCTCAGCCTGCTGCCTGCTGCCGGAACCTCTATCCTGACAAAACAGAGTTGAATCTGCTGTCTGGAGTCATCTAGCACAGGTCGGAGCACGAGCTAGCAGTCTGTTTATCCATTACTGCAATAGTGGTGACCTGCACATCTGCACCAATAGCCTGCTAGCTATTCCCTTACTGTCTACTTGTCTCTGTTTGTGACTCACAACCGTGTCATGACAGTCATGTCCTCGCATCTGTGTTTCAGGTCTCGGGCCGATCACTAGTTGAGTACTACATACTAACACCCTTGTTAGAAGGCTGCTAGCACATAGTTTATTATCCTTCAGATTCCAGACTCGCCACTTGCACTATCTGCTAGTGCTCTCACAGTACCGCTTTTCTGTGTTTCGCTTCCTAGGTGCTAGCACCTTGACTGTTTAGGCTTATGGTTATTTCCCTGTGGTTTGTGCCTTCAGACTGTACTAGTATGTCACACTAGTTGTATCTGGTGCTACAACTGGCAGCTTGGGCCTACTCCATTTCTCCTTTATATCACCTAGCCAGAGTCCTGAGTGCTATTAATAGCACATCAGAAGTGCTAGTGCTTTCCTGTTGTATAAATACTGGTCTTAGGAAATTGTAAATAGCACTAGATGCCGCGTGCTCTTGTTACAACATTTTAGTGCATCACCATGTCCTGTCTGAATCCTTCTTCACTTTTGCTAATACTGCCCACTCCATGAACTCCCTCCTTGTAAGCACCGACTCCTACCTCACCGACAAACAGCTCTGCAACCACCTTGAGTCTGCCATGTGTCACAACCTTTTGGACAACTACAGGGCCAACCCCATCACCAAAGCAGTTGACACCACCAAGCTTTCACTTTGGCTCCATGAGGTGAAACACATCGACAATGCATGCTTATGTGGCTACAACCAGATGAAGGCCGCTGTCAAGGAGGTCGAGCACAAGCTCAACAAGCACCTCGCCCCCACCAGTGAGAACAATAGGGGCTTGGTGAAACATCCCCACTTGGATGGCCCCTCCAACTCCTCCTCCACCAGCAACAACAGTGTCAAGTGCTGCCCACCACTGACAGAGGAGGAGAAGATTTTTGACACCAACCAGGGCTGCTGCTGCTGTCATTTCCCATTCCAAATGACTCACTGTAGCTCTGGCAAGACCTGCCCCTTCCCCTCAGCCAACCCATATGTTCGCGTTACACAGAAGTTTGTTGATGCCTTCTGCAAGGGAAAAGGCAAGGAGAATGCCCCTGCTGCCCCTGCCCCTGCCACCCCCACTGTGTTACAATGACAAATGCCTGAGCATCCACAAGTCGGTATGATAACAAGGGATTGGGTGGTGCAAGGTATTAACTGTCATCAATGAAGTTGAATAAAACACTAGGAGAGGTACAGAATAAACTACAACTAGGCTATAACTATATACTGTTTGTTGTGTCTAATTGAACCATATAAACTACCTTCCTGATAAGTAACAGCTATGATCTAAGTGTAAGGCTTCAGCATGGTAAATGTTCATAAGTAATGCTATGCTACTATCTCCCTCTTTATAAAATTAGGCCTGTCCGTCTGTCTGAAGCTTTTTAAACTCCGCCGAATCTCCGCTGATGCCGTACACCGCAGCAGCTCTCTGCCATTGATCGTCAGGCTTCCGAGCTATCTTTCTCGCCGGCCCAAAGGCAATCATCATCTGGCATTCTCGGCACTTGACATCACCCTTCTAACAAACTTTGACAGACACTGCCCTGGCACTAACATTGACAGATGGCTCCCACCACCTTGAAACAAAGGTGACTGTGGCGAACATGTAAGCAGGCGAAATTTTCCCGAGTGCGCTCAGGCGGAATCTTCTGAAGAGTTTTTTATTCAGTGGAATTTAAAAGGGCTTCAATTAAAGGGTTAATTTTAGAGAAGAGGGGGATACAACCTTCTCTACCGATGAAATTGAATGGTAGGCTCAAAAGGTGAACAAAAACAGAGTAAAATATTTTATAGTGGAATGAAAGGGAATCAATTAATCAAGGGTTGTGCTTCTGTGTCATTTGTTAGCCAAGTTTTGCTAATTTATCTTGCTCCCCCACTGCCAGCGCCGAACTGAATATCAAACACAGTTCAATTCAACCAAGTACACTGTAACATTTTGAATGGTATGTTGCTGCCAATCTGCCCCCTATGACTTTGTTAAACACACATAAGGGGATGGGAGGCCGCAAAGCGGCCGACCAGTCCCTTGTATATAACTAAAATGAAATGTCTATGTGTTGCTTCCTTCTGTTGCAAGCATGTTCTTACCAAGAACATGCTGTAGTCCACAAGGCTATTAGTAAACAACTAATGTTGAAACAGTGCACTTCTTATATGACCAGGAATATTTAATTGATAGGTATTGCGAACTACACCGCCGTTTGATAGAAGGGTTTTGTGAATGTTTGGCAGTTGATGTTTCTGGATGTCGGCTTGGTCATCCTCAGATGTCGCCAGAAACATCGCCACAATAAAAAGAGTCACTTCCTCAAGGCTTCGGTGACATGATGTTTCCGCAACATTGAGACCAATATTGCTGGCAGGCTGTATGCAACATTTGATCAATCAAAGTACAGAACATTGCCGGTATTTCCAGCTTGATGTCCCAGCGACACACAATCATTATCCAAGAAATGATTAATTGAGTGTTGGAATGTACATGAAATAGGTAGTGCTATATATATACATTAGGAATATCTACTCGCATCCTGGCGCGATGAGCTTTCGACAATCAATGGAATCACATGTTGCTATCATCATCGTCGTCGTCGTGCGAGGCAGTAGGCAGCGTCGATGGGCCAGCTACAGGCACGGCAGGAACAACAGGACCACTTGTGAGGTCCTTCAAGTCGACATGCTTGTACTGCACCAGGTCCAGATCGAGAATACATACTTTGATCCACCTGTCGCACGATTAGGCATATCAAATCCGGTGAGGAAATGAACTCACTTGGATTGTTTAGCAGGATCCGGGTGTGTGGCCCGCACGTTGGCGAGCTTCGTATCAACGGCGCCCCAATACTTGGCGTCAGTGGTCTCCGTGATGAGCTTACGCTGTAAAAAGTCCATAAGTCAATCGGAACTTATACAATAGATGAAGGACAGACCAAAACGGCCACATGCCTGCACAGACGAAGATCAACCTTAACTCGGACTTTCAGTTTCGATATAATGAGGTTCAAGAGCTCGATGATGTCGAGCGAGCCCGGCCATGAAGTCTGCCCTGCAAGCGGAGGGGGACCTAGCGAGGTTCAAATCTAGAACAGTGTCAATAATGGGGCGAGCAGCAATGAAATCAACTCACTGTGGCCTTGACAAGGTTCCTTTTACCAGTCAAGACCCTGGATATCTCAGAAGACAGTGTATTCATGGCATCTTTTTCGAGTTTCATATGCGCGCTAAATCCCCAGCCAGGGTTTGCCAGAACAATATCCTGTCAAGGCAAGAAGAGGGTTAACCCAGTATCGACGATAGGGAGGAGGGAGACAGACCATCAAGAGCTTACTGGGGCCAATTTTGTCGTTACGATAGGCCGGAATGGAAGCATCGGCGATGAGGACGGCAGCATGCTCATCAATCTTGGTCTGGTGCCAGGTGAGGGTCACAAAGGTAATTCATAGTTTAAACATACATGGAGCCTCTTGGGGACAACCCAGGCAACCTCAGCAGGCTGTATAAGGCTCTGCTGGTGTTTGAGTGCCAAGATGTGGCCCATCATAGTGATAGCCTGCTCTGCACGCCCTAGCTGCTCATCTTATATCAGCATACTGTATGTAGAGTGTAGGAAAATAAGAATCCACACACATTCGAAAAGCTGGTAAGCTCATCGTGGTCGACCTTGACCAACTTGTGGACCCGAGTGACGTCTCCAGCATATTGAGTCATATCCTCAACAGGGCGCTTGCGCCTAACGACAAGAGTGCTCGTTGGCAGCGGGGTGGGAGATTCTCTGAGGGGAGAAATCGAGACCGTTCTGGGAAGCGGAGAATCAATGACCGAGGGTGCCTTCAAAGGCGACAAATCCAGTGGCAAATGCATCATGTCATCAAATGACAAGTCGGTGGCCGACATTGGAGGGTGAGGAGGAGATAAACGAACGGAGAAGGAAAGAATGGCAATAATGAGTGGCAATGGGGTGGCATTTTGGGACAAAGAAAGACAACAGAATTGTGTGAGTCCATATCAGAAATAGATTTTGTGCACGGACCATCAACGGGAAGTCACCACTGCAAGCCACAAGCCTCGAGGACTCACCTCTTCGCAAATGCCAGTTGTGCGCAGGGATGCAGGTCAGTTCTGAGATTCAATAATAAATTCAGAAACTCACAGATCTTGGAAAGCTGACTACGAGTCAATTCCCGATTCAAGCCCGCCCAAAGCCAAATGTCTTCCATGCTCCTCAGCACATCAATCCACTGAATTTCTGGTCACCTCGCTGGCAAAGCATCGCAAATCACCGAAGCACATAGCAGCACTTCTAGCTCGTGCGGAATTAGACAATTCTACCTCTGGTGCGGCCACACTTCCGGAAATTCTGCTGGCAGAAATGTCATTATCGGAGCGTTGGTCTGGCTGACTCAGAAAATTCTGACGGCGAGCCCCCTGCGAGATTTGATGGCACACCAAACCCTTTTGACAACACTATTGCATATGGCGGCAAGATCTTGGATGCCCATGGTAATACTATCATGTTCTCTGCAGGCGAAGTTCCTGTCGACGAATCAGCAAACAATATCTGGAAAGAGTTGGATAACTTGGAGTATTGTGACCACACTCTTTTCGCTGACATGACCCCCATGATGGGAGACTTGTTTGACAAGACAGATGACTGTACTGTTTCTGATGCTGTGCGAGCAATGGCTGACATGGGTAGGTCCAGTTTCTAATCCAGAAAGAACATGCAAGTGAAATAACTCCAGGGCTTGACGATTCAGATGAGGAAGAAGATGCTGAAACGAGGCAGTCAAGTGAATTTGACAGCGATTGGGCACCACACGGATCAAAATCGGTACGCAGTAACTGGAGACACGGATTGCAATTCAATTGATACTAAATTCCCCCAGATGTTCATGTTGGACCTTCTTGATAATTTGCCCCGCTTGCGGCTGTCAGATGATCATATGAAAGCTATTATTTGGGTGATGAAGGAATTTGGCACGCCCAATGTGCCATCATTTTACGCACTGCGCAAGTTGCAACAGAAATTGACCCAAGATGTTGGCTTGAAACCTCGCCACCATACTTCCTCACTTGATAACCAGTTCTATATGAACCATCCAAATGATCTAATCCGACTTGTATGCTTGTCTTATCTCTGGATATAATTAATTGACAACTTTGCAGGATTTTTCAAATCCACTTGTCCGCACACACTTGAATTTTTATCCAGAAGTCACAACAACGGTAACAGAATCTTGGCAAGCCACAAAATGGGTGTCCGAGCTTGAAGCGGAGGACTTGACCCCAATGTGGGCAAATTGGACTGGAGCATCGCACCGGCACCTCTACATCAAAGAACTTACACAGTGTAGCAACGGGGCTTATGTTGTCCCTTTAAAATGGGTTGTATATGACAAGAAAGTACATGCTGAAGCCTATTTGGTGTCACGAGAAGCAGTATGTACAGAAATTCGGTTTCACTTATGGCGCTGACACCACCTCCAGTCCAGAATTTTTACAGTTGAGGAGCATGAAATCATTCAAGTTCCTGCAACAGATATGCAATACAATTTTCTGGACCTTCGCAAACAGGGAGGTTGTCTTTTCGGGTCAATTTAATCAATTATAAATATGTTTGGTTCACGCTGATGCCGACATTCATAATAGGTGTTCAAGATGCATTCAAACCTTACATGCCTCACCCGACACGGGTCATTGCACAGGGGAGGCCCGTCTTCGTGCTCCGCATTATGCCATGGGCAGACGATGTTTCCGGAAATCGGAGTAAACAATACAATGCCCACATGAATATGTACCTTGCAAACCTCAACATTCCTCACAAGCAGCTTGCACAGGAATATTTTGTGCGGTTTTGTTCAACGTCCCAGCATTCCGGATCGTTGGAGCAGTTTGATGCATTGAGCGAAGATTGGTCAGTTCAAACTGTGTTTTTTCTTCTTCTTCTTCTTCAACTTGTAATGAATTCAAATTTTTTCAAGTAAACAAGATGACTGGAGTTCGGCGTATGATTGCGAATTGCGGCAGGAAATTATTTTCCGCCTCGGCATACATCTGCTGCCAGCAGATAATCCTCAACAAGCAGAAACCACCTCAATGGCAGGTTCTAGTGCAACATATTGGTGTCGGGAAGACAAGAGTGGTGGGTCGGCAACTCACCGTGAAACCAATGAAGGATACCACGCACTATTTTCAGTGAGTGTTACTAAATATCCAAGATCTTTTGAGCTGATAAAGTATTGGATAAGCCCGGCACACCACAGAAACCCGAAGAAACAGTAGCAAAGATTAAAGAGCAGATCAGAGCTGCCTGCCGTGGTGTCGCTACTGCAGTTGAAGCACTGCAGACAGAGAGTGGAGTCAAGGATAAGATTGCGACGCACTGGATTGAACAACTCATTGAAAAAGCATGCAGAATAAGTCAAGAGCGGGTGTTTAATCATGATACCAGAGACCCGAGGCTCAACGACAACAGAATCAAAGGGCCTGCTCAGGAAAAGATCAAACAGGAGATTCTTGACAAGATCCAAGAAGAACTGTTTGCTTGGGTAATTATTCAACCTCCCGACCGATGATAAGCCGTGAAACGGACCATGGGTGAAATAGCAAGGAATTTGCCGATTTCTGCCTTAATCACGAAGCACGCTGCTCCAAAGGATTAGCATAAGTCCTATATGGCTAATCAGGGCTTGATCCTGCATGAGGACCTTAATCAAGTCCGCCTGGGATGCATCAACTGGAAAGTTCATACTGGTTGACATCCATGATTAAGGGTTTAATTGCTAAGATTAAGCATCGCTGCTTAATCAAGGCATCGCAGGGCCCACAAATAACATGGGCAATATTAATCATCCTCTCTGATGATCTGGGGCACCACTGTGGGGTCTTGATTAGGCGTTCAAGTGCTTTGTTGTGCTTGATTTACAAACGGAACCTTGCGCGACGGGTCAGGTGACTCGGGGTTAGCAGTAGCCGGTTATTCCGACTGCGGCTGGACTTCGCTTATCAACTATCCGATCATTGTTGCCATCCTGATTTGGTTACTTGAACCGGGCCAGGACGGTAACTCGCATATCTCTACAACCACTTGGCGGTTTGGGCTGATTAAGGTACTGGCTTGAAGCCAGCACCTTCCTCTACCTAATACTGAAGGTCCTGAATGGGGGACACGAGGATAGAAGATGGGACTGTCAACACGATCGAACAAGAAACAGTCACACCGGACACACTCAAGCATAAGGGGGTCGATACACGAGGATCCTATATATTTACCTACACGTGATTAACTACGGACACCTTACTCATATACCAGCGAGTAGAATAATCATCGTATTGTAAGCATAATTGTACAGTATATAAGGAGGAGGTTTTGGCATGGATAGGCACTGAACTTTCTGTCCCTAAGAGCAGTAGCCTTTACCAGGTATTGCTTGATAAACGACGGAGATTCAGGACTTGTCATCCAGGACTGACTTCGTTAAGAAGTTTTGTTTTGTTTGCACAAGTAACTAAATATCAATTGTTGGATCGGGATTTTGGGATTGGAAACGGTTAAGAAGCTAGAGAGAGCTTGTTAGGAACTGAGAACACGGCACCGCACTACAGTAGCCTCGGAAGGCTTATTATTTGGGATTTGAGAACACGGCACCTTGATTAGGATTTGGGATTGTTGGCTCAGCTTGTAAAGCTTTAAAACTCGATTTGTTGGCTTAGGTGCTCGTTTGGCACTGCTCAAAGAGGTCTAATACTCTAAATCAACCTTGCACTTCGGACTCGACCCTTAAACAGGTGTGTTCCTCGCAACCTTTGTTGGACTATCTGTGCTCCTTGAACCTTCTTAAAGTGTTCAAAAGACCCGTACTCGGCGGCACAGTCTAAACCATTCAAGGGGAAAGTAGTTAGGATTTGGTTAGTGGTTGTGTTTTTGCCTTAATCAAGCAAACTCGCATTCTGCTCGTTGGATCTTGATTAAACTAGTACTGCTGTTGTAGACACCGAGCAAGCATTTCACCGATATGCAGAATTGGATGATCTTACAAGTATGGATTTGTGTTCTTATTTCATTGAAACCATGCTGATTCTTTCCCAGAAGAGACACCTGAACTACGCCCTGGAGATCATTACAATGTTCTCCTTCGTGTCCGTGGTCTTGACCCACATTGCGACAGCCCCTGTGAGATCCTACACACAATTCTTCTTGGGGAGGATAAGTATGTTTGGCACGAGACAAGCAAAGTCTAGAATGATGAACAGGGTACACTCTTTGCAGCACGGCTTCAGTCCTCCTCTATTGATGGGTTGAGTCTTCCGCCACTTCGATCTCACTACATGGTTCAGTACAAGAAGTCGTTGATTGGTAAACATTACAAGGCCCTTCAACAGCTCGCTGTTTTTCAGCTTGACAAGATGCTGTGCTCACCTGCTCTGTTCGAACTCTGGAAGGTAAATGGTGTTCTTGGTGCACTGCTGTGGTACCCTGAAATCAAGGATATGGATCAGTATCTTGTGAGTGTGCTGTATTGCATCTGTCCTATCATTTCTCACTGCTCGAAGGCTGATCTCTCTATTGCAATTGGCAATGTTCTTGACCACTGGGCAATAGTGGATCTGACACGGATCACACAGAAGTATAAATTGCATGTCCTGCCTCACATTCCAGAGGCCGTGCATTGTTTTGGGCCAGCAATCCTCTTCCAGACGGAAATCTTTGAGTGTTGGAACTCTGTGTTTTGGCTTTGTAGTGTTCTTTCGAACCATCAAGCACCGAGCCTTGATATTGCAACTACTTTGGCTGACATGGAGCGATTCAAGCACCAGGTTAGCGGCGGCTGGTGGAAACCCGACAGCGGTGATTGGACTCAGGCAGGGCACAAAATACGAGGTTTTTTGATTGGCAATAAGCAATTGCAGCGCCGCCTAGGTTGGACTGCTCAAAATGTCTTTAAACCAGGTGAATTGAAATCTATTCACATGTACTTACACCCTACTGATTGATGCACTTAAGGAACGGTCAAGGCTCTATCAAAAACCAAGCACCGCATCGGAACGTGGAAGACTGTGCTTGATTTGCACTGGAATAATTGTCAGATCGAACCTGGAACCCCTGGCACAGTTTGGAATGACTGTAAATATGTTGTGGCTCTCTCTGAAGATCTCTGCCTACCTGGTTCTTGGGTATTTTTTGCTAATTCCACAGGTGAGGTATGTGCATCTGACATTGTTGAATTTCCTCATTTTTAAGATGGTTTGCCAACACAGGTAATGGCAGGTCGCATTGCCAAGATCCTGGTACCTGATGCATCCAGTTCCACCGCCGATGCAGTGGTAGTTGTGTACAGATATCTAGTTTTGGATATCAGAGATGACCGGCTGGACATGCCAGTGCTTATGGCCATGAACCAAGCAGTTCTCATCAAACCAGAGGTATGTACCTTTGCCGCACCAAATTTCAATGCTTCTTATTCTCATGTTTCATACACCAGGACCTCTTGTTCAAATTCAATGCCCAGCATGATTGTCAACGTTTTTCGTGTCGTCTCATAGAATCTGCAGGACCACGACAAGAACGTTCTCAATCGAAATTAACACAGAAAATCATCTCTCACTCCGACACATCCCGTTTCCTGATCAACATGCATGCACTTCATAATGCTCATCTCATCCAAGAGACACTACCCCGCCACCTCACAGCACCAAGACAACTTTTTTTGGACCACTGCGCTAAGCACTTCGAGTTTGTGGCCGCCTTACGAGAAGTTGGGCCAGAAAAGTGAGCACTCACTGCTGCCAGAGGTCAGGCAACAAAGGCTAGGAATAAGCAGGACAAGGTCGATAGGGCTGCGGGTGTCGCCCAGTGTGCAAGTTGACCAGTCAAGTAATTTGAAGTTGCAAGTAGATATTTGACAGATATCTAGATACATATATTTCCAGGCCGCAGACAGCCTTCGCACAATATTGGGGCTGCATCGTCTAAACATTCTATTAGAAACATTGTTTGAACATTGGACTGACAGATTTCATACATTTGCGATTATGTTCAAAAAATGTCTGCGGAATTTGTTTCAAAAATGTTTCACCCGAATGGCGGTGTAACACCCAAAACAACCAACCACAACCAATCTACCTCCAAAGATCCAAGTGCTTCTCTTTGTGAGTTTGGGTCCGGGCCGTATATGCAACCAGCAGGTTTGAACAAACACAAGCTTGATTTATAGGCTTCTAACAACACACTCTACAATGTACTAGCAATATGCAACCGCCAATAACAGCACTGCTAGTAACCTAGGGATGGTCCAGGGGTGTGTTTATATGGGGTGGATACAAGATGGCTGGACCATTAGGTTGAGAACACCAGGGCAGAGGTTTGTAGGTTTGTGAAAATCCTCGCCTTAGGCAACCTAAGGACTACTGAGGCTAACTCCAAATGACTCCAAGTCTCAAACAGCAAGACTCTCCTTGACCGCCAACCTATTCCTTAACCAAGAACAGGAAACTTTCTACTTTTATCAGCACTAGCTCACTACAACCATCCAGCTAGCGGCCCAACACACTACGACAGAGCTTCTGTCTATATTGGGGTGAAGGCGAAGTAACTGACAAGTTATAGCCAAACTAGAGGTGGGGGCACCTATTCCGTCTTCTTCTTAGTGGGCTCAAGTCAACACACAATCCACTTAGCAAGCAGTCCAACACACTATGACAGAGCTTCTGTCTTGTTGGGGTGAAGGCAAAGTCACTAGCACAAAATGCAGCTGGGTCTCAAAGAGAACACCCTTATTTTATATGTGGAGGTCTAGGACCAACAACATGAAATCCTCAACTTAATTACTTGATGTTCCAGAGTCAACAGTCTACTGATTCCAATATAAATACTACTACAAGTGAAGTTCGGTATCAACCTCCACTAGTAGCCTGAGATCACCAGCACCAGCTTCATCCAAAATCTGGGGCGTAATGTTCTTTGACCCTAGTCTGTCCTGCAGTCCCCTTTATACTACTAGGTTCAAGGTACATGTGAAAAGAGCACTGAATAATACAATAAGCAATATTAGATGATGAGAAATACGGTCAGCCAATGAGACGACTGCCGTTTGGTTTTGGGACTGGTTTGGTATATGCCAGGTCAACCTTGCTGACCAGCTAGTGTTCAACCATGGGTATATCACTTGATCCTCAGCCCTCCATCTATGCCAAGCACCACTTCCGGACCAACCAGCAATGTAGCTGGTGGTCTAGGTCATCTCTACTCTGCCAGAACAACGATCTATCATTCCTAGACAACGCAATGTTGCAGCTGACATCATATTGTCATAGCTTGTTGGTCAGAACATTGATCAGGCCTCTGGTCATCGGTACAGTCTGTTTGATCGTCCCTGGCTCCGTTCCAGTAGCCTGCTTGCTATTCCATTCGTCCTAGCGGCCCAGATTGTGTGCTAGCCTCGTGTTGCTTCATTTCTTATGTCATGTTATGTCTTTTTCAAAGCCCGAGCCAGTCGCTAGTTGGTTTGTTCCGCCTTTCGCCACCTAGCCACTTATCTAGAGATTAAATAGTACCACCAGATCTCACACTGAGCTTCCTAGCTCAAGGCACTGGCCCCTAGTTGCACTTCCATCATAGATATCTGTTTGCTAGACCATCACTAGCTCCTTTGCAAGCCGTCTCTGGACTACTAGAGTCTCCTAGGTCATGTCTCATGAATGTATAGGCAGTGGTTTAATCCCTGGTTGTTTGTATACTCAACTAGCAGCTAGTGTGTCACACTAGTGTAGCCTCGTGCTACAGTCAGCAGTTAGGGCTCGCTCTGACTCTCCTTTATATCACCTAACAAGTGGTCTGCATACTAGCTAGGATGCTAGTAACAACAGAAGTGCTAGTTGCTTCCTGTTGTATAAATACTGGTCATAGGAAATCGCAAAATTAGCCCTAGATGCTGTACATTTATGTTACGCCATTTCAGCTGATGAAACTGCAAACTAGCCTGGGCAATTTTCGGAGATCTAGTGTGGGCCTTTGAGCCGTTGATAAGGTGTGCACCAAAACATGCATGAAAACACCAGTTTTTATTTCATTTTGAACCTATTAGTGGGCAGAAGTGAGGTGTTAGATTATGAGCGTACACCCTCCCTGGGGTGGTAGGCTACACTATTGATGGCTGAAAGTCAATGTAACAAATCAACTACGAAGGATTGAGTAGACTTGACAAGGCAGCCCAAAAGGCTGTTACGTCCTGACTATGATATTCTACACTGAGCTATAGACGGTGGCGGTAAACCATTATCTTATGCACTGGAGGTGAAACATCAGGGAACTACTCGGAATTATTGACTTGCTGCTTCAACGGCCTCTGAATAGTCTGATGACTATTAAAACAAGATATACAAAGTCAGGATTGGTACAACCACATTAGGGCTGGCAGAAATATAGTGCCACTTGATTTTGTGTACAAGTCCAACTGATTAGATTGGGATGAAGACATGTTACTGAGTTAACCATCACTGTGGTTACTTGGGCAGATCTGACCATTAGAAAGATGCAGGCCTCGCATCAAGGATTGACTGATATGATTGACGAGGATTGGCACTACAGAATAGCACTGCGCTATATTTCACTGGTCACTATACTGGTCCACCAGTATAGCACCGTGCTATATTGTCAATCCACTTGATATGTACTATGAGTTCCACTGAGCTTGTGAAGTACGGGACTGATACAGAAGTTGAATAGGAATTGACTAAGACAGACTTGACCAGTCAGCAATGACTAAAGACTGACTTGCTCAGTCAGAAAGATGGAAACCAAGACAACTAAGCATGCCTTATGGTGTGCTAGAGAAATACATGTGGACTAGCCCTGGTAGCAGGTCATAATACCCATGGTTAAGAATGCCTTCTACACCCTTGGCCATTCACTACTCAGGCTCCTGAATGGCAACAGGTGTTGTTACAACCATGCACTTTCTGGTTCCTTTCCGGCTGTTTACAGCCTATTCAAGTTATGTCTTAACCAACATCCTGTTGTGTCCGGCTAGTTCTGTTGACGCACAACCTTTGGGGCTTTCACAATGAAGGTCTTCTGAGTGTTCCCCAAATCAATCATATGACTTATGTAACTATGCTTCTCTCTTATTGTTCTTATTGTACTTATTGTCTTTTACATACTTCTTTCCGCATTAGACTTATCTCCGTATTTAGTATAAATACATTTTATGTTCTACTGTATCTTTAGTTGAAAATCAACGTGCTTTGCCTCTGCATAGCTCTGTGGTCTGACTTCCATTCTTCCATCCTCGAGCCAAGTTAGTTGGTGTACCCGCTCACCTACGTGGTATCACTTACGGCCATATCCAACTTCTGTAAGGGCAACCTTAAGCTCGGCGCGAAGCGCGGAAACTAGCGGGGGAATCCGAAGTATAAATATATGTACTATAATACAGGAGCGGGAATACTACGCACCTAGCGGGGGAATCCGAAGAGAAGAAAGGATGAGGATTCCCACGCTAGGTGAAACTTTATATACGAATCAGTAACTACCCAGTAGCACGTGTCCGGAGGTATCTACAATGATCACGGGCCTGGTTGCATAGCACGTGCCAACGGGAACGGGCGAGCGGAAAGCCGGAGGCATTAGCCGGAGGAATAGCCGGTGCGGAAGCCGGAGCGGAAACTGGAAGGATAGCCGGAGATATAGCCGGAGATATAGCCGGAAAGGCCGAAAGAGCGGGGGTTCCCCTGACATCACCCCCCCCTTGGAATACGGCGTCCCGACGTATGAAGCGGATGGTCCTATCGCGCCGCTGGAAGGACAACGAGTTGAAGGCGGCCGAGGCGATCCGGCAGGGGGCATTGGGGTAGCGGCGGTAGTAGGTGTCAATGGCATCTTTGGCGAAGACGTCAGAGTGCTTTACCCACTTGTCGTGCTCCGGACCGTAACCCTTCCAGCGCACCATGTACCAGAGGCTGCCATATCGGACTCGCGCTTCCAGGATCTCGTCGACCTCCCACCTCTCGTCTCCGTCCGGCTGGAGGACGGGCGGTGGTTCATCGTGCCGGGGGCGTCCGGGGAACGGGTCTGGCTTTGCAAGCTCGAGCTTCACGACCGGGAAAACCGGGTGAAGCTGGGAGTAACGCAGTGGAAGCTCGAGCTTGTACGCTCCGTTGCCCACAACCTTTATGACCTTGAAGGGTCCGAGCCGTTTATCCGAGAACTTGGGCGACGGACGTGTCGTTTTGATGTCGGAGGCATCCACCCAGACCCGGTCGCCTACCTTGATCTCCGGTGCGGGTATGCGCCGGCGATCGCAGTACAGCTTGAACTTGTCCTTGGCTTTAACGAGGGCAGCTTTGGCTTCGGAGACTCCGGTGGCGATTCGGTCGCGGAACTCGTTGACGAACTCGTCGGCAGAGCGCCTACCGTTCGGCTCAAAACCCATCCGAGGAAGGCGGCCGGTGTCCGTCATGAACGGTACCTGCTGCGTCGAGGAGTGGACGTGGTTGTTGTAGGCGAACTTAGCTGCCGGCAGGAGCTCATCCCAGTCGTCCTGTTTGTAGCTCGTGAAGATACGGATGAACTGTTCAAGCTCCTGGTTGACGCGTTCGGTCTGACCAGTCGGTCTGCGGATGGTAAGCGGTGGAGGTGGCAGGTTCAATACCAATGAGGCGCCACAGTTCGCGAGTGAATTCAGCGATGAACTGCGGACCACGATCGGAAATGTACTTCCGGGGAGTTCCGTGGTGCCTCCAGATGTTCCGGTAATACAACCGGGCAGCTCCGACAGCACCGAGGCCAGTGTGGCACTCGTTGAAGTGGGCCCGCTTACCGAGGACGTCCACCACAACCATGATCGCATCGAACCCGTGGGCCTCCGGGAGCTCGACAACAAAGTCCACCGAGACGGTGTCCCAGCGCTCGTCCGGAATCTCGGTCGGATGAAGCTCACCGTGGGGAAGTCGCTGGAGCGCCTTTATTCGGTTGCACGCATCGCAGGCTCTGACGTACTGGCCGACGTGTCGGGACAACTGGGGCCACCAGTAGTTCCGGGAGATCAACTCCAACATCTTGAAGCGGCCAGCATGTCCGGCGATGCGCGTGTCGTGGTGCTGCTTCCATAATCCGGCGACAGGAGGTCCTTATTCCACGGCACAACGATCTTGCCGCGGAACAGGAGGAGTCCATCCGAGATGTGCCACTCGGCCGAGCGGGGGGAGGGAGCCTTCCGGTTCTTGAGGAGCTGCCGGGCGACAAGCGCCACAGGGTCCTCAAGCTCCGGCTCGGTCGCGAACGCCTTCCGGACATCGCGCAGGAGAGGAATTTCGGGTCCGTCAACCGCAATCCCCTCCATGGCACGAATCTGGAAGAGCTCCGGCCGAAGGAGCGTAACGTCCGAGTTCTCCGAGCCGGCTCCGTGGTCCGGACGACGTGAGAGCGTATCCGGACGTCCCATAAGGCGTCCGGGCTGATGGAACAGGGAAAAGTCGAACCGGGACAGGTACAGGGACCACCTGGCCTGCCGCCGGTTCAGCTTCTGCGACTTCTGGAAGTACTCCAAGTTCTTGTGGTCTGTCCAGATCTCGACTGGGTGCTGCGCGCCTTCGAGGAAGTGTCGCCACTCCTCTAGGGCTCGGACGATCGCAAGCATCTCCTTGTCGTGGATCACATAGTTCCGTTGGACGTCATTCAAGCTCTTGGAGTAAAAGGCAACAGGGCGCCACTTTCCATCGGTCCCCTGCTGAGACAGAACCGCTCCGGTCGCTCGGTCGGAGCTGTCCGCCTCGAGCCGGTACGGCCGGGACTCATCCGGAAGGACTAAGACGGGCTCCGCAGTCACCGCGTCCTTGAGGGCTTGGAAAGCGGCGGCCGAGGCAGCGGTCCAGGTCCAGGCTACACCCTTCTTTGTCAGGTCGAAAAGCGGCCGGGCGATGTCCGAGAACGCCCGGATAAACCTCCGGTAGAAGTTCGTGAAGCCGAGGAACTGCTGCACGTCCTTCTTGTTCTCGGGCTCGGGCCACGAGGCAACGCCGGCGACCTTGACGGGGTCCATCTCTACGTGGTTGTGCGAGATGATGACGCCGAGGTACTCAATCGTCGACTTCTCGAACTCGCACTTCTCCGGTCGGAGGAAAAGACGGTGCTCGCGAAGCCGCCGGAGCACCTCCCGGACGATCTCACGGTGACGGGCGAGGTCGGAGTGCGCAATGAGGATGTCGTCCAGGTAGACCATAACATCTCCGGAAAGGATGAGGTCCTGGAAGATGTCGTTCATCATCGTCTGGAACGTAGCCGGGGAGTTGGTAAGGCCGAAGTACATCACCAGCGGCTCAAAGAGCCCCCGGTTTGTACGGAACGCAGCCTTCCATTCGTCACCTTCCCGGATCCGGACGTTGTTGAAGCCCCACCAGACGTCGAGTTTCGTGAAGAACCGGGCTCCCTTCAAACGGTTAATAAGATCGTTGATCAAAGGGAGCGGGTACCGGTTTTTCACGGTCATCGCATTGAGTGCCCGGTAGTCCTGGACAAACCGGAGGGCCCCGTCCTTCTTCTTAATGAAGAAGACCGGAGACGCCATCGGCAACTTGGATGGACGGATGCGGCCGGTGCTCAACCCCTCCGCAATGAAGGCATCGAGCTCCTTCTGTTCGAGTGGGGAGATCGGGTAGACCTTGCAACTGGCCGGCTTTGCGTCTGGGACGAGTTCGATGGCGTGGTCCCATGCTCGCTTCTCCGGCAAGGAGTCGAAGGACTCCTTGTCGAAGACGTCCGAGAAATCCGCAGCCCAGGATGGAACATCAGTTCCGGCGGGCGCGGAGTTCCGGGCATAGGCCTCTGCAAGGCGCTGCGAGACGGTGCTGCCGGCGCAAATCTCCTCGACGGGGGCGAACACAGTGTACAGAATGCGATCACCCTCTTCGAGGTTGTCCTCTTCGCCATCATCGTCCTCCGAGTCCGGACACAGTTCCGGTAAGTCATCGTCGGCCGGATCGTACCCATCATCTCCATGCCACTCCTCGGAGTCGATGGCACAGATAGACGGAGTTGGTCCTTCGCGCAGCTGCCGGAGGATCGAGGCGGCGAGCTTCTCGTTCCTCCGGACGGCCCGCAACTCGTCCCGGCAGGTGCGGCATCCAGTCGGGCAGCGCGTCATTCGAACCTCCTTGGTTTCCCAGTCGATCTCCGGATTGTGTTTCTGGAGCCAGGAGTAACCGAGGATGACATGCTGCTTCCCGAGTCGGGTTACGGCGAGCTGGATACGCTCGGAGTGCCCCTTGTAATCGACCACCATATCGACTACACCAGTGATGCCGCCTGCTTGGTTCGGGCTGCCGTCCACGTTGAGAACCGGGATAGGCTGTGAGAGAGGCCAGGACCGGAAGGTTGCGGGAGATGACGTACTCCGAGTCGATGAAGTCTCCGGTCGCTCCGCAGTCGACCAGAGCCTTCACCGACATCCGGGCGGCGGTCTCTACAGACTGCAGATCCAACGGGATGTGCAGGAGTTTCGGCCTTCAACAGAGTCGATGACGTATTGCCAGGGAAGTCGCCGTTCCCACTTCGGGCGATGAACACGCCGAAGCGAGCCTGTCCTCGTTCCTGGCTCGGGGACAGGGGCCTCCGTTACTGCCCTCGTTCCCGGCTCGGGGGCAGTGCGGGCTTCCGTCTCCGGGACGGAAGGAAGAGCCTCCGTCACTCGGACGGAAACTGGGACGGGGGTGCGCCTCTCGCTACTTCCTCTGAATCAAATAAATTGTCACTATCTGAATACAGGAGGGCGTAGCGATTAGGGGACGCGACCGAGGGCGCACCGCTCACTCGGCCGAATGAGGAAAACCCGCTGGGTCCGTCTCTTCTCCGTCCTTCGACTCGGCCGGAAGCGAGGCGGAGGTGGAAAGACGGGCGAACAGCTCGTCGAGGAGGTCATCTCCTAGTTGACGAACGACCTCGTCGAGAACATCCGTATGCCGAACGTCGGAGGTGACGGGGCATTCACGGGCGAGGTGTCCGGCGGCGCCGCACCGGAAACAGGTGCGTGGGAATACGCGCGTCCGGGCCCGGTCGACGTCCATTGGAACAACGGCTGGAAGAACAGGCGCTGGGAGCGGAGCGAACGAGACCGGAGCGCGCGCGGAAACCGGAGCTGGAGCCGGAGCCGGAAACACGCCCGCAGTGCGCGGCCGTGGGAAAGCAGCCGGAAGCCGCGCCGGAGGATTTCCGGTCGGAGCGCGGGCAAAGGCCTCGTATTGGCGGAAAGCACGCACACGCCAGCCATCGTAGTCGGTGAGGTCGGGGGCTGTTCCAGGACGTAGTAATCGCGACGTTGATCTTCGGATTGAGGCCAGAGCGGTACTTGGTGACCCGGACGAGGGCGTCCGAGTAACCAGCCGTCACGGTCAGTTCCTCAAAGTCGTCCGTGTACCGGTAGATGTCGCGGGGGCCTTGGAAGTACGAGCGGGACTCGAGCTTGGTGAGGGCTTGGTCCTGCTCGTTCTCCTCTACGAACCGGAGGCGGAACTCGGCCTCGAACTTGGTCCAGGTGGGAAACAGAAATGGGTCAGCCGATGCGTGTCGTTCCACCCATCGAGCAGCCGCACCCTTCGACATAAAGGACATGGCGAACCGGACAAGTTTTTCCTGCGAGACGAACCCGTCCGCCATGAAGGCTTCTGGGACCAGCCGGTAATAAGTGAGGACGGAGTAGAGGAATGTCCGTCCTTGTGTCCGGTCACCATCAAAAACGGCCGGAGGGTTCGGTCGGAGGACCGTTTTCGGAGCTGGGTGGGGGGCCGAGAAATCTGGACCCGACGCCGGAGTCGGAACGGCAGGGGCGGGGGCAGGCAGCGGATTTTGGCTGCTCAGCAATAGCTGGCTGAGCATGTTTTGGATGCTCTCGAGGGAGTTTTCGACAGCAGTGAGCCGGTCCATGGCTCCGGAAGCCGGATGCGGAGTGTGAACACTCGGGATCTCGGGTTGCGCGGAGGCAGGGGCAGGCAGTTGGTCCATCGGTATGGAGGAGGGGTCGAGATTTGAAGTGGGGGAGGATGGAGCACTGGAGTAGTGGTCCGAATCCGTACCTGCACCAAACTTCCCAATCTTGACCGGTTGATCCCTTAGATCCTTTCTTCTGCTGTAAGGGCAACCTTAAGCTCGGCGCGAAGCGCGGAAACTAGCGGGGGAATCCGAAGTATAAATATATGTACTATAATACAGGAGCGGGAATACTACGCACCTAGCGGGGGAATCCGAAGAGAAGAAAGGATGAGGATTCCCATGCTAGGTGAAACTTTATATACGAATCAGTAACTACCCAGTAGCACGTGTCCGGAGGTATCTACAATGATCACGGGCCTGGTCGCATAGCACGTGCCAATGGGAACGGGCGGGCGGAAAGCCGGAGGCATTAGCCAGAGGAATAGCCGGTGCGGAAGCCGGAGCGGAAACCGGAAGGATAGCCGGAGATATAGCCGGAGATATAGCCGGAAAGGCCGAAAGAGCGGGGGTTCCCCTGACAACTTCCGGCTTTACGTTGAAACGGTGCACTTGATATACGACTAGAAATAGCTTAGATTCGGGATTGCACTAAACAACCACAAAACCACCACTACAACAATCTATTCCTTCAAAGATGTAAGTGCTTCTCTTTGTGAGTTTGGGTCCAGGCCATAGTATGCGACCAACAGGTTTGGAACAAACACAATTCGACTGCTAGACTTCAACAAAGCCGTTCAACAACACGCTAGCACTACGCAGCTGCCAACAACAATACCGCTAGCACCTGGGATGGGCAGGGGTTTATGGGTTGGATACAAGGTGGCTGGATCGCTAGATCGAGGGCACCAGGGCAGAGTATGTAGGTTTGTGAAAATCCTCGCAATGGGGTACCCAAAGACTATTGAGGCTAACAACAAGGACTTCAATCCTCAAGCGACAAGGCAGTCCTTAAGCCGCTGACCTATTCCTTAACCAAGAACAGGAATATTTCCACTTTGTATTGGCAATAGACACTATAAGTGTCCAGCTAGCGACACAACACACTGCGACAGCGCTTCCGTCAATATCAGGGTGAAGGCAAAGTAACTGACAAGTTACAGTCGGTCTAGAGGTGGGGGCACCTAGTCCGTCTTCTTCTTAGTGGGCTTGAGGCAACACACAACTACCTAGCAGGTGATCCAACACACTACGACAGCGCTTCCGTCAATATCAGGGTGAAGGCAAAGCTGCTAGCGCAACTGCTAGCTGGGTCTCAAAGAGAACACCCTTGGTTTTATACATGAAGACTCCTCGAGTCAACAACTAGAACCTCAACTTAAGATCTCGGCGTGTCCAGAGTCAACAGTATTGATTCCAATAAAGCTACTACTTGTGAAGTGTGTTACAATCTCCACTAGCAACCTGAGACCGCCTGGAGTCATCTAGCACAGGTCAGAACACCGGCCAGCAGTCCGTTTATCCGTTACTGCATTTGTGGTGACCCACACATCCGCACCAATAGCCTGCTAGCTATTCCTCTTGCTGTCTACTTGTCTCTGTTTGTGACTCGCGACCATCACGTGCTCGCATCTGCGTTTCAGGTCCCGGTTCGATCACTAGCTGGGTACCGCGTACTAGCGCCTCTGTTAGAAGGCTGCTAGCGCATAGTTTACTACCCTTCAGATTCCAGACTCGTCGCTCGCACCGTCTGTTAGTGCCCTCGCAGTATCACCCTCCTGTGTCTCGCTTCCTAGGTGCTAGCACCTTGACTGTTTGGGCTTATGGTTATTTCCCTGTGGTTTGTGCCTCCAGACCGTGCTAGCGTGTCACACTAGTCGTATCTGGTGCTACAACTGGTAGCTTGGGCTCACTCCAGTTCTCCTTTATATCACCTAGCTAGAGTCCTGAGTGTAATAACACTTCAGAAGTGCTAGCACTTTCCCATTGTATAAGTACTGATCTTAGGAAATCGCAAAATTGCACTAGATGCCACGCGCTCTTGTTACGGTGTTTCAACGTCTTCCAGCCTTCCATCCTTCCGTCCCTTTTCCAACACAGATATAACAGGTGTTCCCCTGGCTCCACCTGTTGGCTCCTTTATGCTCATGACTCCTTGGTGACCCCTAGGTGCTATGGTGATAACACATAGGGACTAGGAGCATCAGCATTAATGTCCCTTAATGTTGGATACAGTAACCGATCGTGATCGTATTTGATTTAGGTAGAAAGGTATATAAACTCGGTAGAATCTCCCCTGTACAGTAGATTCTACCTCGTCTATTCACAGGCCTTACTTTGGCTGGATTGCTTGGTTCTTGGACTTGAGCCTGGAATGCTCTTGTCCCCATCTCATTGTTCTGGTCTTGCCTTTGCTCCTCTCTCACTTGACAACACCAGAACCCCTACTCTCTGTCCCGTGCCGTGGGATCTCAACCTAGTAGTGCTGGATCTGGCCCGTTAGGTAGCGGCAAGGAGAGACACTTACCTACCGAGGGGAAGAGATCACCACACTAGTTCCCAGGCAGGGTTGTACAGAGACTGGTTTGCCTGAGCTCCCCTCAGGCACCCTTTAGTCTTGGATCCAGTTGGAACCCCTGTTTGAAATACCCCTGGGTCGGGTTCTTCCTCTCGGGTTCTTGGGACGCAACCCCAACCCCCTGTCCTAGAACCCGAAGCCCCTATTCAAGCAACCTAGAGCAGGTTCCTCTCACTAGGGTCTGGTGCATCATTGCAATACTCTCTGCAATATCTTCGGGTTCTTCAGCATGGGTTGCTCACCACCTATGGATGTCGGCCTGGTTGGCCACATCCTCCTCTTGGATCCTCAACACCTGGTCATGCGCTATTCAAGCGGTGACGGATTCTCTCTCAACACCTAGGGATGGCTGCTGTCGTGTCTGGCATGGACATGGTCCAGCTGACCTAAGGGCCGTTGCTGACATCTTCACTGTTATTCTAGGAGTCTATTCGCTATCTCTGCCTACTCATGTATGCCTTAACCTCAAATGTTGCTGTCCTCTCCACTTGGATGCTTCCATCTTGAGAGACAGGGAACTGGGTGAACCAAAGGATCATCATATCACAGTATTCACTCTGGAACTGGGTGCCATGCCCGGCTATTCTACATCACTTTACTGTTGAAGTAAGTCTACCTTATTTCACGCTGTGTCTGCTGACCTGATCACACTACTATCAGACTGCAGTACACATTATTATCCAAATTACTATGTCCATGAACAAGCAACAACTCACACGTACTATTTACTAGCCCATGTTCCTGAATTCATTCAGTCTGCCGAGCACTTTTACACTGGTGCTGATCTGTGTGAGCTTTTTACCAATATGATGGTTACAGCCTGGTAAGTTAAGGTAGCGGACAGACAAGTGCAGTTACCCCACGTGATGTGTTAGTCTTATTGGGAAGATTGCTAAAGATTCACTGTAATCAGCCTGTTCTCATATTGAATTGAAAATTCTGGCTCAACAGCTCTGTATGAATGTATCAGAAGACTGCTCCTAAATATTTTGACAAATTTTGGTTAAGAAATGGGAGACGAGTTCCTAAATTGATGTAGCTGGAAAGTGCCATTGATGTGGGCGGAGAATACCATCAATGTCTGATCATTTGGGAACTTGTCCCCCATTTCTCAACCGAAATTCCTCAAAAGATTTGGGAGCAGTCTTCTGATACATTCACACAGAACTGTTGAGCCAGAATTTTTAATTCAATCTGAGAACAGGTCGATTACAGTGAATCTTTAACAATCTTCCCAATAAGGCTAATGCATCACATGGGGCAACTGCACTTGTCTGTCTGCTACCTTACACTATAATCAGATTGTTACAAGTCTGACATTTACCAGGACATTGGCAACCAACTATGCGCACATCTACAATACCAGTATCTCTAAAGAGGCTCTCCAGCCCTACTTGCCAAGTGACTGGCTCAGCTTTGAGATGGATGTTGACAATGTCTTCAATTGTTTTTTCTTAAACACCCTGCCTTTGGATCATCACAAGCATCAGCAGCTTCTTGAGCTATGCCATGACATTCCATCGCAGGCTGAGTGGCTTCAGCTTGCACTTGAGACCCAGAACATTTGTATGGCTGGTCCCAGGCAGGAAGAATGGAACCATGTTTGCAGCCTCTGCTGTTACATGTACGAAGATTTGGATGACCATTGGTGTAATTATTGTCTTTAATATTTCAGTCATTGCATATCTGATTATGACTGCAGTATACCTTCGTTCTATGGTTACAGATGGCCTCACCATGGGACATTATTGTTGCCTGGTTTTAGATTGCCAGAACTGGCTTCACTCAGTCAAGGACCTGTTCTGCTTTGAACACCAAATACTCAAGAACCAGTGTTGTGTGACAACATGCAGCACTCCCATTCAACCTGGGTTTCGAACATGCTGACTTGCTGAGAACCATGACATGGAGTTATACCATTATCAGCGGGGCAAGGCCATGTTTCAGCTTTGTGATCATCTGCAGCAAGCCAAAGGATTTGCCCCTTCCATTTCTTTTCCTGCTCCCCCACCCAATACTGCAGGCACAATGTCTTCCCAACTTCCAGCATTACAGCTGGAAACTGAAGCGACTGGGGCTGATCTCCTCCCCATCATGCCTGATAGTCAGGCTGCTTCCACTGCTCGTCTGGCTGACAACAGCAATGATGATGAAGAGATTCAATATGTTTGCAATGGGAAATCTATGCAAAGCAATGGAGTACTGCAGGCCCGTTTCGGACACAGGTGGATGCACAATGAACAGTTATGTGTTTTCTCTTGCAGAGTTGTGGCTGGTCGTGCCACTTTCTTTGGCCCAGAAGCGCCAAACAGTGTTCAGGTATGGACTTTATCTGAACTATAGTTTTGGTCATGAAGTTAATTGGTATTTGACAGGAGTTCTGGATGAAGCTTTTCCCGACAAAAGCATCCCTTCCTGGAGTCCTTTGGCATGACAACAATTGCAGTATAGTTGTGACACAGATGAATATCTTCGAACCTATTTCGACAATGTGGCACTCCCAGTCAACATGTTCCATTTTAAATCCAAGCACAAAGAGGGCAACATTGACTGTGGTGCCAACTGCAATCTGTATATCTGGCTGAAACTTCGCACCGAAGACAGCAAATGGCACTTCAACCCATCTGCAGCAGAGCAGACAAATGCATGGTTCAGTGGGTTTCTAGTGATTATGTGTGAGATGCCTGTGGAGTGGTTCAACTTCTTTCTAGACGAGATGATCAAATACAGGAATTGTATTCTTGTATGTGATCTTCGCAAGAGAGGGAAGGCTCCAGGAAATATTCCACAAGACATTTTATTGAAGGGCGATGAGGACTCGGAAATGGATTCCACATAATGTGTAATGTCATACATATAGCTTATGCTTCACAAAGATTTTTGTGTTTCTGTGCCCCTTGACAAGGGTTACCCTGCTGATTCATGCAGCCGAATGCCGGGCATGAGAAGGGACCACTGTTTGCAGGTTTTTCGGGAGGCTTGGGAGTAAAACAGAGAGGTGCATGGGCTGAATCTTCGGGGATGGGGTTGCCAAATTGTTGACAATTAAGCCGCACAAGGAGATGGCACACTGTGAGGTCTCCGAGCATGCTACACATCACTCGTCGCCTCATGGCCCCTGCGAACCATTTGCACGAGTAACAGGACAAGCTCGGACGTATGCAACAGATCTTCCATAACAGGGTTCTACGTTACCGGAAGCAGCTTCCGAGCGAGACCAACGCTCTCCCCACCATCCAAAACACCTTCTTGCCTCTCGAACTTGCTCCCACACCATCTCAGCAGGATATGATGGTTCCCCAGGTCTAGACTCTCAGCAGATCCCTACGACGTGACGGCGAGCGACCTTCCATATACACATCTCAGACAAATGAGACCGACACTCCCAACGCAGACGACGTGTTTCACTTATACTCATTGACACAATGTGACCGGTCCCCTCCTGTGGCAGAACACGTGTACGACCTCTCCTGTTGCCGTTTCCAGACGACCTCTCGCGCCGGGCGGACCTTGCCCGTGCCTGACACCAATCCAGTAGATGAGGCAGAACTTATCCCGACACTGCCTTCTCCCCCACTTCACACAATGCATCGACTAGCCGAGGGAGACCACTTGTCTCTCCTCTATTCTGAACGCTTGAGCACCTTCCGACGCGACCACCTGGCTGTGCCTGAAGCTCTGAACGTGTCCTGAGGTTCCTTGGCCTCGCTGTGCCTCACACGCCCCCAAAGACGATCGGTCTCCTTAGCAGAGGCACCGAGTCTCCTGCCGTATATGCACCCCGAAACACCTCATGTCGTCCCCTGCCCTCTGGAAACACCTGCGACACACATGATGCCTCTGGAAACATGGGAAGTCATCGAGGAGGTATAAAAGGGACCGCATTTAGTAGGAGTAGTCAGTACCTTCCAGCCTGCAGAAGTAGCCTCCAGGGTGTTTCCCTACTTACTGTACCACTCGCACTCAATCTAAAGGGGTACTCCCAGCCTTCCCCGACCTTGTACCTCTTGTGCACCCTCCTCTTTGCCCCCACGGCTGGAGACAGGCCACATCCCCTACATTTGCTCGTTCATCGGTGTCTTACCTCCCATACCTCTATCAGCAGGGTCCCTCCTCACCAGACCCGGTGTCATATATTCAGGCTTCCTTGATTAGGATCACTGTTCTCACAAGCATTGCTCTGTAGAAAACAGGCCCAGAGAGAAGCCATCACATTCAAATTGCCGTCCGAACCCTTTGAGACCAATTGTCTCGTCCACCGTCCGAACGATGTTGGTGTCATTGTCTGTGCGATATCCATTGTACCTCCAGCGCTGGTTCTAAGGGGAAGAGCGCACCAAGGAAAGCAGGCAGGGCAACACATTTAGGGTTCCAGTACTCTCGTACAGGGAACCAGGTCTAGTATATTCTCTTCTCCTACCACATTTCGGCTGATAGCAGGTCTGCCACGCTCGCTCGTACTTAGGAGACGAACGGTCTCCACGAATTACCGTTCACACACACACCGGATTCGTGCACCAACCTTCCTCACTATCATTTGACTATACTTTCCCCTCTAGAGGACAAACGCAGTCAAATTCAAATCATATACATTTCAATACCGACACTGCGGTCCTTATCACAACGCATCACCGTGTACATAGGCTTTCATGTGGTGGTGCGACTTGTGGCAGGCAATACACTGTAAAAAGTTTAAGATATCGACATTGAGTTAATTAAGAGAAACTCACAAGCTGAAAATTTTTGCCACAAGACACTGGAGTTGTTGTCCCCTCATGAACACGAAGATCTGTGAGACACCCTCCGCATTTCAAACACTGATGAAGAGGGACAATGACTGGATCCAGAGCAGGGGGGGCTTGTTGGAGAGGGTTATCCATGGGACAGGTGAAAGGGTGGAAAATTATGCATTGCTATGAGTTATCTACATGCACAAGTATCAAAGTACACTTGCCAAAGCAGCATACAGGCCAATGCTTTGGCAAAGTCAAGGCAGAAACTGTGAAGAAAGAGCAAGCTTTGGCAGAAGATCAACCAGAAGGTAACTGGCAGCGGACAGAGACTCAAAAACGGTGAGATAGACTAGACAAGAAGGTTGATAGACTTGCAATAGACCAAGACATAGACAATCAGCGGAGCACAGGGAGTAGCTAGAAAGGTCACAAGGTATCGGGGCCGCAAAGGACAGAGTGCTTTATGCGTGGGCTTGGCTGTGGACACACAGGGACTGAGGAAACATAGGAGGAAGTAATGAGTGGTGCCAAGCAGCTTCCGCCGGCCCGCGCTTTGATGTCACGTGCACACACACAGCCTCTGAGTCGGGTCGGTCGGGTCGGGTCGAGACCTGACCCGACCCTTCCATGAAACAAAGCCGGAGCAGATCAGCCGGAGAGTAATTCCGGTGCGCATGCCCTGTCAAGCCTGTGACGAGGACACAGCAAGTGCCATTAGGTTGCCGTTATGACAGATGCTCACTCTTTTGCCCCCTGTGTCATGACTTGCGTATTAACACTGCGGGAAACATATTTCGGGGACCCTGGTATGTGAGTCTGCCATGGCCCTTTGGGAGCGCTAGATTTACTTTGATGCGGACTCGAGTCGACTCGGCAGGGGCCGGATCAGGAACAAATCGCGATCGTGCACCGCCACCTGAAAACCCATATTGAAATGTTGGATTTTTTGTGTCGGACCAAGTCGGACATAAAAACAGCGGGTACGGGGAAAACTGTGTGTAGAGCAAACATAATCTCAGTCGGGCACTTCAGGGTGAACGACTCTGTATTAAAGCACCTGTGAAACAAAAGGAGAGTTATAAGTATAAGAGTGAAAGAAAGTAGGTAAATACACCTCAGTCGGGCACTTCAGGGTGAACGATTGAGGTACGATACACGGTGTAAAGTATTTACAGGCAATCAGTAGATAAGGGGCAACTGAGTCAAAGACGCAAACGAAATAGGTAAGGGGAATACGGTGTTGAAAGGTGACGAATGTCGCCGAGCTATGTATCATTTGATAGCAGCGATGGGAACGACGCTTAGGCCATCGACCCAGGTGGGTCGTCCAGTTGATCTTTGGCCAGAGGTCCTGGATTATCATGATGTTGGTGGCGAGTATTTTCCGAATCTGAAGAGCCGCCGGCTGATGTTTTTAAATCAACTGTGTATGAGCAATTTCCGGCGGCAATGCCGATCTCCTCGCGCGAGTTGAGAGTCCACATCGCAGACCATGCGTGCAACTGAGGGAGCACCGTGTTTCCGATGAAGTCAAACGGTACCGGTCCAGGCGTCCAAGTCGTCGCGTTCAGTCTCATGTCAGCAACAAAATTTATTAACGCGCAGAGGGCGGCTGGCGCTGCAGACTAGTGTTTGATAGTTCAAGATCACAGTTTCGTCGAGAGAAAGCTTCTACTTGCCTGCAGTGTTACCCGACATAAACGGCTGAGGATGGTTGCGGTTGGGCCGCGGGATTGGGCGCATTCATGTGAGTGTCGCTGCACACATGTCAATCCAACTGAAACACGTAGAAGTAAAGAATTGAGCACGTACAAGCAAACAGAATATTGTACTTCCCGTCAAAAGCAGGTCTCCGCACAGCACAACACCAAGATGTGTTCCAACTACACGCGATCAAAATGAAGTGAGAACGCAGCGCCAGTGATCCCGGAATAGCTACAACGTACTCGAACGGGTCGTCGACCACAGCGAATTTGTGAATATGTCGACGGTCTGGATTGCAGAACTTAGTACCAAGAGAATAAACCTGGAGGCGGTGTATACCCCATAAACGCCCGAAACAAGCCCGCCCAAAAATAAGGTGCCGCAGATGATGGCAAGAGATGTGTTCCGAGATGATATTGTCTACACAATGAATGAGCTGTGCAGAGCTACAGGTTGGAAACACTCACCCAAAGACGGCGGCAAAAAAACATCTGGACATAGAATGCGGTGGTGGCTTCGAGTATCAGGGTGATCCTCCAGACCCAATGTGTGACCCATATGTTGGATCCGGCTTCCGCATCTCCGAACAGGATGACATTTTGGATCCACATTATCGCTCTACGAAATTCAACGCAAAATCTGGAAAGAACGGAAGACGCTTACAAGGATTGCAGGCTCTTCAGTGTTGTCAGGAGCGCAAGTCCCGCCACAAAAAGCTTCATCCGTATCGTGTCGCGCTTATTCAGGGTCATGTAGTTTGCAAACTGTGTGCACAGCACACCCTGAAGAAATAAGCACGAGCAAACTGCGAGATCCTAAGAGCAGAATGCAGTCACGGTGAGCCATGCATTACTAATCGCAATGAACCGGGAATCTTGCGCGCTTACCCATCCACCAAGAATGGAGGCCTGCATCTCTGGTTGGAGGAAGGGCATGATGTCGATGTGTTAGCTCATCGGTGGAGCACTTATATACGCGCGGAACCAGCGCAGATCGAAAAATGAGGGATTTAGGAATGTGGTCGATTTCATAACTCGGCAACCTCTAGCTCAGGGTAAAGCGACTACCTTACTCCTTCTGGAATTAATCGCACGACAGATGCAAGACAGCGACAGAGAATGTCAGAATTTGATAACTCCTACTCAGGACCCCTGAAAGTGGTTGGACTTGGATCCCCAAAATATCAAATTTCGGGCTTGGATGTCCGGACGTCCTGGCGCCTGGCGGGTCTTAAATGTCTGAACATCCTTCAAAGTGCCATCCCCGACCCGCTCCGGCCCGCGTTCCGGCTGCTTTTTTAGCCAATTTTCGGCGGATTTTAATTTTTTCTTCTGAAATGCCCCCAATTAGCTATCAAAGTGACCTTGCGTGTCTGGACACGGTATCAAGGTGTTTCAAAATTTTCGTCTTGCGTGTCCGGACACCCCTCAAAGTGAAGGTCAAGTTTGCGGACTTAAATGTCCGGACCAGCCATCACTTTCAGGGGTCCTTCTTACTCTCCTCCCCAAAACGCAGAATGCGAGCCTAGGATCAGACGCTGAGTTCGCCGTCAATTCGGAGACTGTTCCGGCCAACATGAACCGCACCTTTACCCCACCACTTGCGCACCACCGCCAAAAAGTTAGCAAAACTACCTGAGATTCAAAGGGAACCGAAATGTTCCCCGCATTCTTGACTTGACAAAACCTTGGGTACGTCCCACTCGGGATGACGACAATGACGGCACACAATTAGGCCTTTCGGAAACATTCAATTCGACATTTACTGCCTGCCATAATACCCCCGTGTCCGTCGCCGACGGGTCGACGGACGGGAACGGGCGGGTTTTTCGACGAGACCGGTTTTGGCTTACAAATGGGTTTTATGCCAGATTTTGGTGTATTTTGACTGAATTTTGAACCATGTGGGCGAATGAACTTTGGCCGGAATGAACCGAGCCTAAACCCACCTTAGAAAAGCAAATATACACCGGAAATCATTGTTGGTTGAATTTTTTATAGAGTCCTCGGCAAAGCCCGGCAAGTACCGAACTCTCTCATGTGTCTAGTTCGAGTCCATGTACAAGATACTCCGGTTCTAATTTCAGCTATCATGCATCATAGGACGAACAACCCGGCACCAAAAAGCCAAATTTATGTTGCAGCAGCCCGAGGATTCCCCCTACTTAAGTATCCTCCCTTGGCATACATTCAGGCTCCTGATCGGTAGAGGCTGCCGAGCATTGCCGCCATCTGTCTACCCCACGTGACCCTACGCGACCGGGGCTGCCGAGGTCCGGTCGCGTAGGGTAGACAGATGGCGGCAATGCTCGGCAGCCTCTGCCGGTCAGGGGCCTGAATGCAGTGATTGTCATGCAGGAGTGTGTGATTGGAACTTGTGCTCAATCTCTCACTGCGAAAGGACCTGAGATTGAGGGGATGTTTGGAGATGCTACCAAAACCATTGCTGATTTGGGGAAACATCGATTTTTCCGCTCAACGGCGTGGAGGTGTACTTAGTCGCGAGAGGTTGTGTCCGAAAGCTTGAATTGAGACAAGATTAAAATTTCAATAAGAGAACCAGACGAGGGTGGACACACGAGAAAAACAATGCGAGAATACGAAAGTCTGGCGCGCCAAAACGCGTAAATCAAAACGCCGTCGACGTTCGAGACCGGGCGAGCACGTGATGGCGAATGCTCTGAATCAAAAGTTCGGCCTCCGGAGTCCCACGAACCGCCGCAGTCTTTTAAGCCAACCACCACCTCATCTTCAATTTTCTTTCAAGCCAAAATGTGTATCCCAATCTTCTGTGCGCGAACACCCAATCTCAAACCTACCTGCTAAAATTCGGGGGGATTGCACTCAGTTGGCTGCCAGGACAAACTCAAAGCTGAGGGTGACTCCACAGCTCGCGTCTGTCCAAAGTGCAATAACGGTGCGTAAACTCGCCCCATTTCTTATGATTTAGACTAATAGCTATGCTCGTATACAGCTTCGGTGCACTCTGCCAAAGCTACAACGTGGTTCGAGCTCTTCTGGGTGCCGCTCATCCCATTCTCGACCAAACACATCTGGCTCTGCCAGATATGCCAGTGGATGGCTCCGCATGTTGATGGGTGGGTCCTTTCCCTTTTGTCTCTCGCATACTGATTCATTTCATTTGCCCCACAGCCAATTCGAGCCCGCGCTCGCAGGTGGCGCCCCACCAGGCCCCCAACACACGCCCAGCTACCAACCCACATATATGAACGCACCCCCCGCGAGCCCGCCGAATAGCTACCAGCCGCAGTATAATACAGGCGGCGCGGGTGCGGGGAAGTAGTAGGGTAGGGGACGCGTTTCCCCATCTCGGACACGGACATCATGTTTTTTTTACAGTAATTCTATCGTTTGCATTTGCACTTGAAAACGATTTGGTCAGTCGGGAAATACGCTGGAGATTCGAGAACGGCCACACAGCGTTTCTTCTCTCAATACGACACCTTTCTTGATTCAGGCTTTTCAAGTCGTACTGCGCATGCCTGCTGGTAGTATCGACACATGTATCCCTTGGTCCTTCGGGCTCTCCAACGCGGCGCAAGCTCCCACTCGCTCCGCACGTTCGCACTCCGGCACTATCACCCTCTGCCTGCCGTTGACCGGCGCTCTCTGTTTCGGGCCTTCGGCACCCCCTTCGAATCGATCACCCTCTCGGCCTGCACTCGCCTATGAACCGGCTCCTCGCTCAATGTCAATGCCACGCGAGCTATTCTCGATCCCTGCCGGCTCTAAAGTACCAAGCTCTTCCCACCAACAGTCGACGCAACGCCAATGTGGTCTAGACGCAATGCGGAACTGGACCGACGCCACTCAACGCGAACTTCGACCACCGCAGACTTAGACGGACGCAGATGTCGACTCCGGGTTCTGCTCAGCACGACGCCAATCTCGACGCGGAATCGGAATCGGAATTGGACCTCGGCGGCACCACTTCGCACTCAAAAGTACACCGAGTCTCCCGGCCGTGGGGGCAGTACAACGCACTCCCTCTGGCGCTCGTGAACTCGGTTTCCTGCCAGTCCTGCCCCTCACTCAGTCCTGCCTTGCCCGCCCGCGCTCCGTCTGCCCTCAGCGCGCGCACCGCAGTCCTGCCAGCGCACGTCCCCTCGCCCTCGACGACACCAACCCCACTTCGCTTCACACTGCGTCGCCGGCGCCTCCAGATCTCGGTCCTCTATCCCTCCCTCGACGCCGCTACGCACACCCGCTCGTGAGCCGCGTCGGACACCAGTACCGCATATCATCCGAGACGGACCTCTTGCGCTGCCGATTACTCGCCACTTCGCCAACGACACCTCCACGCCGGCCTGCTCCCAGTCCAAGTCTGCGGTGTGTCTACATCTCCATCTAATACATTTGTTTGCGGAGAACTCGCGGAGCGGAAGGTTACCCGGCTGCCAGTGCGGCGCAGTTCCTGGTGCTCTGCGCACCAACGGCTACTTCCACTCGAGTCCACGGCGGGCTCTCCCAAGCACATCTCGACGATTTGGACCGACACGCGGACGCGGAGACGCTGAAGAGAATCCCGGCACCGACTTGGACCGTAACGCCGACGGCACCGCTCACTGCCCACTTGTACCCGCACCACATACTCCCAGTACTCCGCCGCGTCTCCCAGCATGAGCACCGGCACGCTGGGCGCTCTCCGCTCTCGATGGGGGGCCATGACGCGGAAGCAGGCTCCGACGCCTATGTAAACACTGAATCGGACCGCGATGGTGTCGGTGCGGACGCCGCCTTGGCCGCGAGCGGCTCCGAACGGCTCCGACTCACTCCTCCGCACACCGGGACGCCCACACCTGCGCCCACACCTGCGCCCACACCCACTCATGGAGAATGGCGATTCGATATGTGTAGTCTCAGTCCAGCACGAGCACCAGCACCCAGCCTCAGCGCGGAGTGGATGGGACGGGAGCTATGAGTGGGACGGGAGCTATGAGTGACTCCCTCGTGGTACCATGACACGGGTACGCGGATGAAAAGTATTAAGGGCGCGAGCGGCGCATTCGGACGGAGCACCCGAACATTTTGGACCCTGTCAACTCGGAGCCTCCCTCCGAGTCGGCGGTCTTGCATTTGGCGGATGTATCCGAATACCTTCACAGACGGACGACAATCACTCACCAAGAAATCATTGCTTGGCAAGCCCAAGAACAAGCCGGCGCTGCTTGCGTACGTCGCCGCGACGGGCGGCTTCCCTCGGTACGCCCCCGCGC
The DNA here is from genome assembly GCA_029282495.1 of Mycena albidolilacea. Classification (NCBI taxonomy): domain Eukaryota; kingdom Fungi; phylum Basidiomycota; class Agaricomycetes; order Agaricales; family Mycenaceae; genus Mycena; species Mycena albidolilacea. The sequence continues at coordinate 585,072 of JARIHO010000005.1, read as the reverse complement.
TCTCATGGATCCACCACCGTCCCTCCCCGGCGTCCTACCCGGAGCACGCCGCCCCCACAATCTTAATACGACACTACCGCATACGACACCTTCCAAGTCCCCCATTCACACTGCTACCTTACCTGTATCTCACTGCCTTGGCTGCGGGGGAGTCTGACGCGCCACGGGCAACTGTGGCGTAGCGTACGCGGAAGTCCCCTATGGGTTTTACCCCGCGGCCTCCCTTAGATGGGCGGAGGCTTACCGTAGTCACTTGACCCACACGTAGTGTAGATACCGTAGCAAACTAGCTACATAGGCCGTAAACGGCCTGAAAAGCTAGGATAAATACATTGATTTCATCCGAATACGGATGGGGGGGAAAAAAAGCCAAAGAACTTCATAACAGTCTCGAACGATTAGACTTCAATAGTTATAGCAGCTGAATCCGGAAGGGAGTGGTAGTCGAAGTACTTCACAAGAGACCTGAAAGACAAGTTCGGCCGATCAATCCGTTTGCTCAGCTTACGGCCGAAGTCACAACCTTTGAGCAGACACCACATCTAGAAGTTCAGTTGTCGGTGGTTTATAGCTGCTCTGAAAGGCTGAATTCACATTGGTAAGTCGTAACTCGTTCGAAAAGCCTGCCTCCTCTCATGGTGTCCTGGTGGGTCGTTTCTGGCAGAAACGAGTCCAAAATGGTCATCTAAAAGCTTTGCGCACATTATAAAACTGGACACCGAGATTGGTCTGCAGCGAGAGCTTCTGAAGAAACTGCAGCGCGATAAAAGTCTTGCTCAGCGCCAGCTTAACGCTGTTGTCGACCCCGTGGCTCGCCTGCCACTTGAAATTTCGTCGGATATCTTTCTCCGAACTCTCGCTCCCTTGCCACTGGAGCCTGGAGCTCCCCACCCACCCATGCTGCTCCTTAATATCTGCCATGCCTGGAGCGACATTGCAATAGCTACGCCGGCTCTGTGGACCGCAATCCATATCATCTTCCCCTGCGCTTCGGGCGTAAAGGACGTCTTGCCAATTTGGCTTGAACGCTCGCGTAATCGTCCTCTGTCTGTGCTGCTTGAAGGAAAGTTCGACCAAGATGTTGTTTCCGTCATTTGGAGACACGGACAGCAGTTAAGACACCTTGAAATATGCGAAGCAGAGAAGGGGGGAGAAGACACCGACCAAAACGCCGCCAATGGCCTCATGGAACTTTGGGGCGCCACCACAAGCCCGGGGCCTCTGCCATGGGTTGTAACGCTGACGATTCGTGATTCCATGCACCGTGCTTCGGAATTCTCTAGAATCTCCCCATTTCACATCTTCGAGCTCCTACGTCTCGCTCCCAACCTTGTGGAGTGTCTCTCTTGCGAAACGGATACCGTTTTCGCTGTTGGCGCCGATCAAAAACTAGTTCTTCCCAATCTCCGTCGCCTTATGTTTGGAGAACAAGGCAGATGTCCTTCATCCGATCATAACATCCTCGACGGTCTTTCACTCCCCGGGCTTGAAGCCCTCAGAACCACTGTGAATAGCGGTCACTTGTTTTCCTTCCTGAAGCGGTCCTCCGAGAGCTGGTCTTGGGACACGAGTCCGACTTTCTTCCATTGGCCGAATGCCTCCGTTTAGCACCCGATCTGAAGCAGTTCGAGCTATGGGAGACCTACGGCTCTCTGGCGGAAGAACTATTTGGGGCATTGACCGAGTCCGCATCCCTGCTCCCACAGCTCAGTATTCTGATCATCAACCTCACCGACGATGAAGACCCTGAGATTTCCGATTCTTTTTGGAACGCAGCACTCGCTGCGCTCGTCGCACGTCGTCGCCTCACGGTACCCATCGTGACTGACTCGGAGATGCCCACACCGGATATCATTGCGGCATTCAGAGAACTGGTGACGGATGGGATGCAAGTACACATCAGCAATAGCGTTGGAGCAAGGATCATACTCGACTGATGCCTAGTCATACGGTCCCGCGGTTTTATGTACTGCTCACTCAAACTCCGTGTTTATTTACGGAGATCACAGTCACATTTTTGGACAAAGTCAATGCTTCCCCGCTCAGTACTATGTATCCGCCGCGGTGTGGCCTTTCGCCACGGATTAAACGCCTGACGACGATTCCCCTTGCGTAGAAGGCCTTAGGTTCTAGACGGGTCGGTCTGAGTTCGGCCCGGATATTTCTTTCGCCTCTCTTCATCTGATCATGTCACCACGTACTGCGCAGTGTACCTACACTGTTTTCAACGCCCGACATGAAAGGATATTTATTCAACGCTACACAATTGAACTTAACATGGAACATACGAAGATGGGCTGAGAACACGTAATTTTTGTGGCAGCTGCCGAGTGAACATATCTCGCCCCGCTGTGATCTAAGGATATTCCTTGACCCATTGGCGCACTTTCTGCTTGGCGGCCTTCTCCGGAAGCCATTCAGCAGCCACTCCTCGAGCCCGGAGTTCATCGAGCGTCTTGCCAGCGTGGCGGACGAGTCTCGAGGAAAGCATGTCGAAGACTCTGCAAATAGACAGGCTGGAACAGGCGGTACTATGTAGCCGCGATTCAACCATCTGTACAAGCAGGCTGCATGCGTGTTCGTTTAATCCGTTGTACAGCGTGAGGGCATCCAGTTCGGGACAAGGTGGTCGAAAACCGGTATTGTTGAAATCAGAATGGATAGTGAGATAGGATATGAGGGGCTCGAGATTCTCGGGGGCGATCTCAAGCCGGAGTTCGCGGAGCGTCGGGGAGCGAATCAAAACGGCAATGATTTCAAGGTTTGGGTCATTGTTGCTAATTGTCCGCAAACGGCACCGCGATCTGTCGACGAGGGAGGCGAGGGATGATGTGCCTTTACGAATGAAGATATTTTCCAACGCAGGCAGGACCAGGAAATTCAGGACCTTCCCGTCCTTAATGTATAGCGAGCGAAGGAGCGGGAGCTCGACTATTAGCTCTGGCCGTTCCACCGAAAGTGGGAGTGGAATGTCGGACTCGGTGAGCGATAATGCGACCAGATTACGGGCGGATCCGAGTAGGCTGAGATCATTAATTTGGGGAATTTGTTGGCGAAGGCTCTTCAGCTGCGCCCATGGGAGCTGCAATCCCTTTCTATGTTTTCCATGAATAACAACACTAGAGAGGTTAGGTGCGACCTGGAACGCCGTGCAAGAAGTAGCGTTTGAACTATCCCAGCACGTGAGTCTGCGCAACATGGGCACCTTCCCATGAACACCGTCCAGAACGGTCAACATGTCATCTCCCACCATGGGATTTCCCATCTCAATGTCCACGGTTTTCCAGCGGTTGGAGCAATCCATCATCGGAAGGATGGTTTCGCTTTCGAAGAGGTCAACAGTTAGACCGCATCCCTTCGAGCGCTCAATCTGTTTGATAAGCATGGGCAAGGGGATGTTGCTGTCGAGATGGGACCAGAGGGTGGATAATGACACAGAGATTGCCCTCCATCGACTACAAACGTGACCAAGGACCCATGGACTTCTGTCGATAGCGCGCCGACGATGTACATCAGGTACGGTGTGGGAGAAGATTTCACCCCATACGTCGGCTGGAAGGCGTCGAATGACCGATAACAACGTTTTTCCACGGCGAATATCCTCGATTGCAGATTTACGCCTGCTTCGAAGTGTCAGGAGGAGGGCTTCAGCGTTTTTTATTGAGGCGTCGATGTCTGAAACGCGGGTGTGTAGATGATCAACGATATCTCGTATTTCGACGGCCTCAACGTCGGTCGGAGGATCGTTGGTAGCTGGAAGATGGCGAGGGAACGCGGGAGGAAGGTGAGGTGTTTCGTTCGGGCGGCCACAATTCAGGCAAGGTCCCCGTACTGCGGTCATTACGGGAAGCAGGTGGCGGGAGTGAAGTGATCGACGGGGCTGTGGATCACTGATTTACAAGAGCAAACAGATCGCAAGTTGATTCATCGTGAATTTACCTTCAGCTCTTCAACTCAAGAAGCGATTATGTGCACTTATTCGGACGTGGTCGGGGAAGATAGTTGTACTTAATCAAATTTTACATTATTGTACTACTGTACGGTACGGGTATTGTAGGACGAGACCATTTATCAAGCAAGAAACTCCTTCTTCCAATAGTGCATCCAATGTTTCACATCATCTTCGCCCAAGGGCTCCAACATCTTCATGGACTGGCTGATCGCTTGCGCTTTCAAGGTGGAGAAAGCCGTATTCCCCGCCCCAGCGACAGCTGCCTTGAAAAAGTCGAGCAGCTTAAGACCAGGCTATAGAATATTGCTATTAGATTCACCGATTTGAATACGACGAGTTAACTCACAATTCTTTCAATATCCTCCGCTGTTGCCCGCGAAGACCGGGCCTGGAGTTGCTGGACCCAGTCTGCGAAAGGTGTCAGAGGGAGTTGCGCTGTGTTTGCCATAGTGGAAATGACGAAGTCCCACGGAACCGGCCGTGGATGAACCAGGTTGACCGCAAATGGAAGCTCCTCTGCGCTCAGCGCCGCATCGACGATGGTGTGGGAAACAGCCTCAGGAGTTATCCAGGCCACGACATTGGAGGGATCCGAAGGGAAATTTCCCAAGGCGATGCTGGATTTCACGATGGCGGGCACCCAGTCGGTGGTGGACCAAGCGCCGTTAATCGAAGAGCCAGTGACCTGGCCGATCCTGAAAGATGTTGCCTCAAGGCCGGACGCCGCCAGAATCTACACTCCATTAGTGAAAATGCGTGCTGAGAATGCAGGAATGCGCACCCGTTCCGAGACATACTTGCTTTCTCCGTACCCGTTTCCAAGAGTGACGCTGGCGTCATACTGAACCTCCTCGGGGAAGGGACCGAGCGTTTGGTCCCAACTCTGGGCAGAGGCAATGGACGACGTGAACAAGAATCGAACTCCAGATTGATTCGGAGATTGGCGGGCCAAATCGATTAGGTTCCGCGTCCCTTTTACGTGCGACTCGAACGACGACAGTGCCTTATTGAAATCCAGCGTCCAGGCATTGTGAATAATGACAGTTAATGTATCGCGAATCTGTGGCAAAGGAGAAAATCAGCAGGAGGTCGAACAAATCAAGGCTCAAATTACCTCAGTCCAGACATTGAGAGGTAAACCCAGATCCTCTTTCGCTGTATCTCCTTCGAGATACACCAACTTCTCAGAAGATAATAATGCGACATTAAGGCCACGGTCGATGAAGGCTGCGCGCTGCCGTTCAGAAGCTGAAGTCCTGCCCCTTCGGTTGAATGCGTAGACACGCTCGGTGGAAGGCAGGGAGAGCAAAATCTCCAAAATGTGTGATCCCAAGCCACCGGTTGAGCCAGTCAAGAGGACGACCATCCCATTCGATGAAGCGGCGCTCTTGTGGGGATGGTCGACCGCCGCCTCGAATCCCTCGCTATATTTTGCGATCATTTTCTCCACGAGAGCCGCTGGTCCATCGGTCGAGTCCTCTGCCCCCCCACGTACCAAAGCTGCGATCGCAGTGGCCAGCTGCTCGATAGATGGATGGGCGTAGACGAAGTTCTGCGGGATATTCTGCGCCGCCGCTGTCGCACCCGAGTTCTTCAATGCGCCGACGATTCGGTGTCGTAGGAAGGTAGTATTAAGACTGTCGAAACCTTGGTCGAAGAGGTCGTGACCGCTGCGTATCTCTCTGTCCGCAACCAAGCTGGCGTGGGTTTTCAACCATGACTCGAGATCTTGAGAGGACCATGAAGCCGGCAGCTCAATGTCACTGGCTGCGTTGCCGCTCGCCTCGATCGTGTTATAACTATTGATAATTTAGCCCATAAGAATCGAAAACCGGTCGATTAAACACTCACAGTTCCTCGACTTCTTGCTTATACAACGCCAGGGTTGGCTTCTTGATCACCGTGCCTTTGGGAGCACGAAGCATCGGCCGTTCGGGTTGGGTCACCAAAATCATCTCCTTGTAAATCCGAGAAAAGGCAGGAGCGTTCTATCGAGCACATCAAGTCAGCAGATATTCCAATCCACGTGAATTCAAGCTTACCTCGTTGGCCTCTTCAATAACAGGCCTGGATTGGAGGTAAGACACAACATTCAATGGGGCCGAGACAATTTTCTCTCACCAAATCGTATTCCGAAATCTGGCAACCTGCTGCTCGTTGCTGGGATCCAACTTATATTGTGGGTTCGGTTCGATGAGGACCCCGACCTGATTGCGTTCCCGCCCGAACATGACCGCACCCATGATGAAAGGGCTCGCCATCATTGCGTCTTCCATCGGACCAGGCACGGTTTTCTCTCCGTTGGCCATGATGAGAACGTCGTCGAGTCGACCCACACTGCAGATATGATTATCAACTCTGCGGAGGAAGTTGGAGAACACACTCACATTCTGTATAGATCGGGTTTCGTCGGATGCCTCTCGAATAGATCCTTGGTTGAATATCCCTTGCGATCGGCCAAATTTTCGACAGAAACCTGGTGCGTCTCTGGTACAGTCTAATAAAAACACACTATGAGATTCGAGCCAATCGAAAGCAGTATACAACGTACCAAAAACTGACACTCGAGCGTTCCGTCGCCTTGCCGTTCCCACCGGATATTTGTACGACTACTGAATCGGAACCAGGCCCATTCACCGGTGTCCGCCTCAGTTTGGCGTCGCTTAACAATGGTTGGTGCGCCAACTGGTGATAATTAAAAAATCAAACATCCGGAGCGTCATACTGAACAATACGCACACTCGGTTCCACCGTAAACCGAGACGATATTAATTCCTTGGCTGAACAGAGAATCGCCAACTCGAGGTGCGAGTGGTCCTCCGGCATATATCTGACAAAACTCTGAACATCTGCAAACGCTCGGGTTCGAAAATACCTACCAATAGATTGAGTGTCTTGAGATATGCGATATCTTCTGGTGACTGCCATTCAAGGATGAACGCCGGGACAGTCATGATCCCTGTTGCGTTCGTCCTTTTGGCGTTCTCGATCGCGTTTTCTGCGGTCGGGCTAATAGGTATGCCGTGTTGCGTGGCCGTCGAGGTAAGAGGATAGATACAAGCCGTCCCTCCGATTAAAATAGGGATAAAAAATTGGCCCATCATCCCCATTGTATGGAATGCAGGCAACGGCCCGACGGCTAGGCGTGGAGACAATTCGGCGATTTGAGGAAAACACTCTTCGAGACATTAGAATATCGAATACACGAAAAGACAATTACTGACCCATGGCTGCCCAGTGGATGAGGTTCCGGTGAGTTTCGGGGATGTGTTTAGGGAAGCCGGTGCTGCCTGCAGGACAAATATTTAATTTTTTAAAAGAGATGGAGGGTGAATGTGAACCAACCACTGGAATGAAGATATAGGGCAACATCGTCTAGTGCAATCTTTGTAATCGGGTTCGGGTAAGATATAAATGTATCTTCGGAGGTTTCCTGGCCAAGATGTGGGTAGATCTGGCCGAGAAGAGGAATCTCCTCGGTAGAGAGCTCATATGGAGCATTTCCATTGGTCAAATCGGTCGACAGGGTTTCCACCAGACGACCCAAAGAGCCTTTGGTCGTTAACAAACGATGGGAATTAGTGTTGCTGAGTAAATGTATTATCGCCGCTGCAGAGTTTCGATGTGAAATTGGGAACGGCTAGTAATAATCTGAGCGGGGACGTTTAGTCAAGGCGAAATGTGACGTACAACGAGGCCAGCTATGATGCACGCGGCAACAATCGTCTGATATATCAAGACATCCGTGAGCGCGACTATGGCGACCACCTGCCCATCTGGACCGCGACGTTGAGGTCTGAGAAGGTGTGCGACCCGGTGTGCCGCTCGAGCGAACTCGAAGTGGCTGATTTCTGTTATGTGGCCGTCTTGGTCCGCAAATGAATACGCAGCACTACGATTGTCATGAGCGATGTGGTGGTCGATTATCTGGCCGAGGTTGAGAGTGCAGTCGAGAGGAGGGAGGAAGGTAGACATTGTATGTTCTGAGTTCTGAATGATGCCATTCCATGATATGCGCTGGGTTTATATACCATCTAAATTCCTCCTCGGTCAGCCGAAAGCAATCAAGTTGTTAACCGAGGCACGCTCGGGCGCGGACCCAAACCAGTCCTGGGAACAAGAACGGCACCTGTAGTTGATTGGAAGCAGCTTCCAGTACCCGTGCGAGTCGCAATCGGCATCCGTTACACAATGGACAACACGAAAGCCGGGGTATGACCGCGGATTCTGTGCGATGTCTGAATAACTTGAAGTGCGTCATTCCAGTTGGCAGTTTGGTTCTTCTTTCTTCCTGTGAGAGCCGCGACCGAAGGTCGCGGCATGGTGCTATTTTTATCGTCTTTCGTTCCGTCGTGAAAAAGTCTTGACCCCAGCGGATAACAGAGGAGCCGATGCATTTTGGATGAGTGTCCGTGAACCCTGCAATAAGTAACCTAAGATGGAATTATTGGGATGTAATTGATTGGAAGACCAAATGCATCACCACCATGCCCGGGTCGTTTCCGGACTTTTATGGAACGCGACTTGTGAATCTCAGTCCTGGGAACAAACAAGAACGGCAATAGGAACCAGTTTCCAGTACCCGTGCGAGTCGTAATCGGCGTCCATTATGCAATGGACAACACGAAAGTAGAAGGTATGGCCGTGGATTCTGTACGATATCTGAATAAGTGCATCATTCCAGTTGGCAGTTTGTTTTTGATGTGAGAGCGCGACCGAAGGTCGCGGGATGGTGCTATTTTAATCGTCTTTCGTGTAAAAAGGTCTTGATGAGTCCTTGACCCCAGTAGTCAGAACGTACGAGAGACTGCCGCACTTCAGCCTGCCAGTTAGACTTCAAGTCGGAATGCGAAGCTGAAGCCGTTGGCATTAAGTCTGCCTTAATTGAATAAGCACCGTTTATTATCCTCTCCAATAGATGACAGATACAAGAGCTGAACTACACGTCACACAAGGTGCACCTTAGTCGCGACTGGAGATGATTCGGTTCCACTGGACTGACAACATGACGACAGACCTGCAGCGGGACGACTGTACATTGCTCGAGCGACTATGCATGTGTCTCCATTCACGAATGCGCGGTGTCATGTTGGTTCGTTCTTCTCCTGGAGGCTGGGAGCGAACGACGTCAAGGACGGAGGCCAAGCCCACGAGATAGCAGGACATCGCTGGCAGTAGCCGAGCATGCGAGACGCGGTCGCGCCCGTGCGCCGGTAGTGACCTGTCTGCATTCAAGGCTTAACCGCGATTCTACGACTGCGATGCGAAGGTGTATGTAGAAGCACGACAGCCAACAGCATATGAGAAGAGTGGACGCTCGCGTTGCATGCGTTCTTCGCGGTGCTCTCATAATATCCTCGTCGGGTAACGGCGACTCGTAGCAAGAGCGACGAGTTCTGGGCTTTTCATTGAGGAAGGCTTGTACGCCCTGGGCACAAACACGCCGAAGAAGGGCAAAGGGGACGAGAGGGCGGAGATCGAGCGAGCTCGTGGATTGCAGTAGGCGAGCGGAGTAACGGAACGTGCGTGATTGGCGGCTGTCTGAGGCTTATCCGTGCCTAGGCGGAATCCACAACGAAAGCAGCAGATTGCGGGCGAAGGCTCAGTGCGGTGCGGTGCGGGATGAGGGTGCAGAAGCACGAAGAGCCAGCTCCTTGTGTGAAGATTCTGCATGGGGTCCATTCTTCGGTCCATTCTTCACAGTGCGCGGCGCCCTCTCGTTCGCTGGGGGTCTTCTCGCCGGTGGGCACTGGCGCCTCATAATCTCCTTGTCGTCGTTGAGATGAGCATTCGGAGTTCCTCGAAGATGGACGGGCATGCTCAGACCAAAGAGGGAAGGTTAAGAAGCCGAAAGCGGATGTTCAGGAGGAGATAGACGAGTTGGGTGGATTGCGGCGGATGCGTGGTGCGGGACGCAGAGTGCGTCGTGGAGCCGACAGGAGCGGACGGTCCGACAGTGGCCACCGCGGTCCAAGGCAGCCCTGCCGAGATCCACCATGTGCGCGATGTAGTAGCGCAAGGGACCGTCCCCCGCCCCCACGAGTGCGTGGATGACGTGCGGAAGCGATCCTCTTCCTCCAGACGTTCGCGCTTTGGGCAGACCCTCAGCTTCCTCGACCGCAATGCGTCCCGGTCGGCGGGCGTGCTCTGGTTCGTCGGCGGGGACACGTCCAGTCTCCGAGTTCCGCCTCCCTCTTCGGGACGTTCGAGCTCCAGGCCGGCCCGCCCAGCTCCCTCAGGCGCGATATTTTTCACCTCGAGCCGTGTACGTTTCTGCTCTGTCTCCCCGTCTCTGCCTCTAGTCGGTGCAAGGGAGGGATGGCTGACGGCTGAATGAGATGGGAAGCTCGTACTGCCTCCCGAGGCGTTTAAGCCGTCTTCTGTGGCGAAACTCCAGTGACGGCTGCGAGACGCGGGAAGGAGCGGAACGTCTACGTAATAACATCCAGTCAATAATCTTGCGAAAAAAAGGTAGGATCAAGAGGAAAAAGGTCAGTTAACGGTTTTCTAGGCCGCCGCTCTGTGAGCGTATTGCATTACATCGAGGTATTCCTCAGAGCCCAGTGCGTTTCATCATACAAACGAAAGAGAGAACAGAAGGAAGGAAGGGTGCTCACCGAGATCAGACATCCGCGTTCTCCAGTGGGGTCGACACAGTGACGAAGGGGACGAAGCGAGCGTTGGAGCCACAGTTGTTTTGTGCCGTGGTCCCGGGGAAGGGTGGGATCGTGTCCCAGCATGCGCGATAGCGACGCAAGGGCCGGTGGAATCTTCGCTCAGCGTAGGCTTCAGCAACGCGACGGTCAGTGACGAGCCCTTGATGCGTCACGAGGAGGTCCACGTGCGGGGTAGGTTATGCAGGCGAGTGAAATCCGTTTCAGAAGCATGAATCAGCCCCGGCACTTGCACGACCTGCCACCGTCAGTCAGTCTAGTCTCATAGCCTTTCAATTGAAGAAACGTACCCAGGCACTTCACTTCGCATTACGAGATCTTCGTGCCGTGAAACCCCATCGCGGACTGATGATGGAGAACCAGGCATTCTTTGCCACCTTCCTCTCTGTACGGAACCTGGAGGGCGAATTTCAATCTCCACCTTGCGCAAGAGCTGGCGGAATCTTCGATCGGCCTCCAGCTGCGAGGCGACGGCACAGAAGGAGTATGCAGACCCAGGTCGAAGTGTCTGCTCGATCTAAGGATTCCCTTGCTGCAGGACGTCCGCCCAGGTCCCGATATCCGTGAGGTACCCCTTGGTTGGTCACCCTTGACGAACTCATCCCACCAGGGGAGCGCGCGCTCTCCGGCGAGGAACGACTGCCTCCTCCCCCTTCCCTCTCGCAGGCCCGGGAAAAGAGAGCAAACCAAGGACCGCGCCATCGCCACTTGCCCCGTTCAATCATCACACCCGGACGATCGCCCTCCTTCCAAATCGCAGTGTAACCCCATGTCGACGTCACCGAAAAGAGGGGTACAGCTGTGGGTGTCGGGGAGATTGACCCTCCAGCTATCCGTCGTCTCGTCCTCCTCGGCTACCTGCAGCAGCAGGAGTCGTGTAGGCCATTTAGGTATTCGCCCGCTATGGAGCCAGCACGTCCGGATATTCATCGTCCGAAGAACAAGGCGCGCGCCGACTAGCGAGGACTCTGCATGAAGATACAGTGGTGGAGACGCGTGCTGATCCTGCGCGCGCGCTACAGCGTCATGGGGGCTTCAGCGTCGAGGTTAACACCAGTTTCATCGCCTTGTCGGACACCCGGGGGGCGTAGTACGAGCGGTCCGCTGTCGAGACGCATCGTAGGACGCGCACTGTGGGAGGCGCTGCTTCGAGCCTCCGGGCAACAGAAGCATTGCATATACATGCGCGCGTCGGCATGATCGAACCTGAGGGAGCGGCTTTAGACACGGTGAAAACCGGAAAGGATAAGATGGATATACATGCCTGGAGCGCAAGAGCTTCAAAGTGCATCACACTGCAGAAATCAATCGTATCGTGCGTGAAATCGAAGCGATTGAATGTAAGAAATCGAGTGGTTTACGAGCATAACCACCAACATGACCGGCGTCAGGATCCACATATGGACGGAGTCTGGGAGATGGATGTTAGCCTGGGTCCGACTAAAACCCATAGAGCACGCACATGCCCAAACGGCGATAATGAGCGAGGTCAATGACACCTCTGCTCATTAGCGGTATCGCCTCAGAAAGGCCAAGTCGCGGACGCGAACTTGCAAAAAGTTCCCGAGCAAGATGGGCCAAGTTTCGGCGGCTCGAAGGCAAGCAAGGCAATTCATCTGGAAACTGCGCTGAGTTCCCGAAAAAAAGAAAACGAGAAAGGTGATACGCACATCTACTTATACTCCCCAATCTTGTCCTAAGGACTGCGGCAAGTGTGAAGCAAGCTCAGAGGCCAAGTGCAATACCATACGGTCTCGGGGGAGACAAGATTTCTAGGTGGTTTCAGTTTTCATCGCCGCATGTTGAGGGAACTTGAGATCATGAAGCCATAGGGTGTCGTCATTGGACATAGCCTGGCTTGGGAGGACGAGGTACATGTACTTAGATACGCTGGGAGTGATAGCCTGAGGGACGGCCCGGACGGGGTCTGGGCCGAAGTTTGGCCGACGTGATACCATCATTTCGCATCAGCAAACCTGATTTCGCCGCATGCAGTTGAATTTTGTTGAAATTTTGACCTCCGATTTTTTGCGATCCGGGATTTTGGGCACTTCGCTCAGTTCCAGAATAACAGCACGAATGCTCTCCCCTCATTAAGAACTCAAAAAACGGTACCCTCATCACAAACCGACGTTGAAACCGTTTCATCGGGAGACTCAACTTGCGTGCGGAAATACAGGTGCGTCACACCTCGTGAAGTGAGCTTGGATAGCACAAAAAGAGGCACGTCAGCTCGAGGGAGAATTTCATTGGAAAAAGAGTACGCGAGGCCGCAAAGTGATTTTGGAGGGTAAAAAGACCGGCGCATCAGCTCGACGGCGCATCCGAGTCAGTTCAACAATTCAAATTATTGTAGTACGCGTATTATAGGACGAGGTCAGTCAATAAGCCAGGAATTCCTTCTTCCAGTACTGCAATCAACGTTTCACTTCCTCTTCGCTCAAAGGCTCCAACATCTTCATGGACTGACTGATCGCTTGCGCTTTCAACGTCGAAAAGGCCGTAGTGCCTGCTCCGGCTACAGCGCCCTTGAAAAAGTCGAGCAACTTGATACCGGGGTGTAGAACATTGCTGTTAGAGTCACAGATTGGAACGCGACAAATGAACTCACAATTCTTTCAATATCCTCGGCTGTTGCCCGAGCAGGCCTGGAGTTGCTGGACCCAGTCCGCGAAGGGTCTGAGAGGAAGTTGTACTGTGCTGGCCATAGTAGACATGATAAAATCCCACGGGACCGGTCGAGGATGGACGAGATTCACGGCGAACGGAAGCCTCTTTACGCTTAGCGCCGCATCGACGATGGTGTGGAAAACAGCCTCGGGAGTGATCCAAGCCACGACATTGGAGGGATCGGAAGGGAAGTTTCCCAAGGCGGTGCTGGATTTCACGATGGCGGGCACCCAGTCGGTGGTGGACCAAGCTCCGTTGCTCGAAGAGCCAGTGACCTGGCCGATCCTGAAAGATGTTGCCTCAAGGCCGGACGCCGCGAGAATCTAACGGTGGATTAGCGCAAGTGCGCAGCGAGAAAATAGCAATGCATACCCGCTCCGAGACTCGGGGAATGGACCAAGCGTTTGGACCCAACTCTGGGCAGAGGCGATGGAGACGACGTGAACAAGAATCGAACTCCAGATGAATTCGGAGATTGGCGGGCCAAATCGATGAGGTTGCGTGTCCCTTTCACATGTAGCTCAAACGAGGACAGTCCCTTGTTGAAATCCAACGTCCAGGCATTGTGAATAATGGCCGTCAATGTATCGCAAAGCTGTGGTGAATAAAAAAATTAGTATGAGGTCCACAAGGTCAAGGTTTGATTTACCGTGGTCCAGACGTCGAGAGGTAAACCCAGATACTCCTTCGCTGTATCGCCTTCGAGATATACCAATTTCTCTGAAGACAATAATGCGACATCGAGGCCACGGTTGATGAAGTCTGCGCACTGCCGTTCAGAAGCTGAAGTTTTACCCCTTCGGTTGAATGCGTAAACACGCTCAGTGAGAGCAAAATCTCCAAAACGTGGGATCCCAGGCCACCGGTTGAGCCAGTCAAGAAGACGACCGTCCCATTCGATGAAGCGGCGCTCTTGGAGTCATGGCTGACCGCCGCCTCAAAGCCCTCGCTGTATTTTGCAATCATCTTCTCCACGAGAGCAGCTGGTCCATCGGCCGAGTCATCTGCCCCACCGCGCACCAAAGTTGCGATCGCAGTAGCCAATTGCTCGATGGATAGGTGCGCATACACAAAATTCTGCGGAATCTTCTGGGCCGCCACCGTCGCACCCGAATTTTTCAATGCGCCGACGATTCGGTGGCGCAAGAAAGTGGTGTTGAGGCTATCGAAGCTTTGGTCGAAGAGGTCATGGCCACCGCGTATGTCTATGTCCGCAACCAAGCTGGCATGGGTCTTGAGCCATGGCTCAAGATCTTGGGAGGACCATGAAGCCAGCGGCTCATGTCGGAAAAATAAAAATCGTCTCATAAGAGCTTGACGTCATAATGTGTCATAAGAGCCTTGTAAGACAAGCATAAGTAAACAACCGCTCTTGCAAGACGCAAATCGTCTTGCAAGGCCTTATCGGCCTTCGCTAACCTGGCTTCTATGGACTCGGCGAGATGGCGCCGACCTTCCTCTACCCCCTCTCGCTGCTTTTGACGGTGGAAAGCTCTATTTTCAACGAAATCTACGATATATCACAGCTCTATTCTACCAGTGCGGACCTGGCAAAGGCATGTAATCCAGCTTCCAGAACATGGACGGAACCTCGGCCGGTTTAACGTTCCGCGTCCATCGACCGTGCCGTCACCCCGCTCTGGTTTCTCTCGTCAAAGCCTGACGACCCCAAGAGCTTCGCTATCCAAGCCTGCCTGATGCAACCACCGTGGGCACCACCGGCGCCGTGTCGCCATCGAGTACGTCGCTGCGGCTGATTCTGGTTCCAGCCTTCTGCTGGTGGAAGCGCCGCCGGAACCGCTGTCAGATGTATGTGTCTACCCCTTCATCGTCGCCGCCCCATACCAAATTGGACGACGAACTCCTCCTAGCTCTATTATGTTGGGAGTCATCTGTTCCTTGCCGCGAGCTCAGCCGTCGACACTACGCACTTGTCATATAGCTACCACATGAATATATCTTTCTTTTACTTATTCAACACGATCATCGTTGTCTGCGTCTCCAATCAACCATGCAAGAGGCCGAAAAAATCTATTCGCGGTCACCATACATCGCCTTTATCCTGAGATACATGTCCGCGTCCACAATATCGACAACAAGATGGTCCCCTTCAATTTCAAAGTCGGGGATAAGGAGGGCACCACGAATGATTGAGTGGACTGATATGAATTCGCACTTCTCCCTCTCGCGCTGGCGGACACGATACAGGCTCAAAACTCGGTCCTTGGTTTACCGTTGGGGGATCCCAACATCCAGGGCTTGCACCAGTGCGACGGGGTGGCGTCGTCCATCAATCTCGAAGGTGAAAACATAAACAAGGCGTACAAAAATGTTGCCTTGCATTGTCTTCACCAGCGCCGCATCATATCGTGCCAGACCGTGGAAACATGGGTTGCAGCGAAGGAAATCAACGTCGTCCAGCCAATTCTCGAGGGATTTAAAGAAGACTTTCAAAAACTGATAAGGGATTATCTGGCGGCAGATGTTGAATGGTCAATAACAGGTGCAGCAAAAAAAACTTACTTCTTCACCAGCTACAAGCACTACTCGCTTTCCATGAGGAAGTGGGTATCCATAGGCGGGAAGGAACACGTTTAAAAATTCCGCGAAACGGATGCGGAATTTTGTAAACGCGGCGTCATTCTTCATCTCGGCTTCCAACGCCGAGAAAGATATTGCTGGCAGTTTGGACCCGACTACGACGTTTCCCACCACCTCAAGGTCCGCCGGTGGAAGATTTTCAGGGAGCTCATCGTCATCCAGGAACTGGTCGAGATCACCGAGCTGCTCTCGGATATATTTACCGACCATGCGCCGGTGTACAGACCGAAGGATCTGGAATTTGCGACTACATCAGATGCTACCTCTGGCAAAATGTGAGGGACGCACCTGCGGCTGAACATTTTTGAAATTAGTCTGATTGTGGTATGCATCCCGCAACGGCCGGTGCAGAGGTTCAGAGATTTTTGTGTTGAAATTTCTGGTGACACCTTTGCGCTCAATGTCGTCGAATAGATGTTGATGGAGATGGGCCTTTGGAAAGTTCCAGTTCTTGTCCGCAAAGTCTGTACCTTTACAGGCATGGCGGTATTTCTGAAATGTGTGTTCAGTGGTGTAGTGGATGATCAGGAATGCATGCCCACTTTCAATGACTGGTCAAACTTCTGAAGCTGGCGCCGTCCATCGGCGATTGTATCTGCAGTGTGAAGCTCCAAACCAGCATACATGTCGAGTTCCAGGTAGCTGCGAATACACGCCAGTAATAGGACACCTATTTTATCCGTTTCAGCGGTCAGGATGTTGTGTGCGGCAAAAACCATCATTTTCGCGATATCTTCATGCTTTGAGCCATCATTGAACGATATATTCGTAACGGCCTTGAAGTGATTAAGACCGCGCCACCGAGGAAGAGCATCAAACCTATTCAAACGGCGTCAGTCACTCAGCAGCATGTACAAAATTGACTTACTGCTGATCAAGTTTGGCAGATTGACGGTCGCCAAGTTCCTTCAAGTGAATCTTGAGTTGACTAAAGAGATGGTCACCCCAGAGACCACTGTGATGGGAATGCAGGCGGTCGAAAGATATTGCGCGGTGGGGATCTGAATTTGCTACGATCCAGAATACGTTCTGAAGTGCTGGTAAAACAAGGAACACTCAAGTAGAAAAACACTCACATCTATTTTGCGCAACCCTAAATCCTTCAACAAATCCTCACCCGCTTCAACGGTGCCCGCTCGGGCTTTTTTGACGGCCTTCTGGGATTCTGCTGCAGTCCTTAAGTCCCTTACGATGTTGATATCCGATTGTTCGTCTCTTTTGATCAAGCAAACCGGGCACGGATTATTGCCCATCACCCCGCGGATTAGAGTCATGATGGCGCTGTAAGTGGTCAGGAACTGGTGATGGATCAGGTATTGAACTTACGCCTCCTCGTAATCCGCTGAGAGTATTACTATGCACGGGAACAGCCACCTTTTCTCTCCATCACCACATGTGGTCCATGCCCCAGTTTTTGAAATCAAAGCGATAGATTCCAGCAGTTTATAGAAGGCGGCATGCCACATTGCGTGCTTGAAATTTACGTAGCCGGTTTTGCCGCTTTCTGCAGTATCGTCGTCAATCTGTAATGTAAAATTCTGAGATAAGGGCCAGAAATAAATGGAAGACGTACAATGGGAAGTTCCCCGACGACTTGACCCCCGCCCCATTCACTACTATTTCGGATCCCAGTAATGATGTTCAGGACCCGGACTATGATGGGATGTGCCTTCTGAGTGCCAAAGGACGACAGCTTTGACTTGTCGGCGTAAATGTAAAATGGGAACAATTTGGCTGAAATGTCCTTCGGTAGCCTGGACTGTTTGACGCGCTAAGAGAGCCGCACGACTCGGAAAGGCGGCACCACGTACCTGGAGCTCCCAAAATGCATCTGCTGTCCAGGGCTCGTTCCAAAACCGTACGAAGGACTTGCCGTTGTGTCGGTTCATCTTCACAGCATCCCAGACAAAACATTTAGCCAAACAGGGGTCTCGTATGAGGTCCATGGCCCAATTCCACAGAGGGCGTGCATGCATTTTAAAGGGTACTAGCGTATTTTTGTATGGAACTTCGACTTTGTACATTTCGAACTAGAAATTGTCAGTGCGGCTAGACGGCAGATTAACACATAAACTTACATCAGTGCACTTTTTGGAAGCTGCATCCCACTGTTTGTTCATGTCCTGCCAGTTCCGGATCGTAAACTCCTCGAGGTTCGCTCCACAACGGCGTATCAAGGATAGTAATTTGTTGGTGGCGGCACGGTTCAGCATGTTTTCCTGAGCAAACTCAGAGACCTCGAAGTCTAGGCGAGTGCGAAATGGAAGCCAAGGTTGTTCATCGGTCGAAGGAAGTCGTTGGCGGGAACTCTCCAGTCTCAAGTAGTCCTCGAGGCTGTGGTGTTCTGGATCAAGGCCGCTGTGGGGATGGAATTCGTATCGGATGTCCAGTTCCTCACTCTCAGCATCATGGGGTCCCAGTTCGGGCTCAGGTTCAGGGAAGTCGTTGAAATCTAATAGCTACATCAAAATAAGAGCGTCAAGGGCGAGTGGTAAAACAAACCAAAGTGGTTAAATGTAAAACGGGGGTCAGGGCCAGTTTCTAAGATTGGTGCAGCTTCTATGAGAAGACCCGTTAACTCAAAACATACCAGAAATAATAATAATTTACCTGGAGTAACGGCCTGAGCCGCAGCTATCCAGATCGAATTAAGACTAAATAGAGAGGAAGATCACAAGCATCTTACCTTCCTGGCGGCGGGCAAATAAAGCCTGCGCTTGAGCCGCCTCGGCTTGTTTCCGTGCGCAGGCTTTTTCGTGTTGCCCAATGCCCTTGGCCCCCTTATTCGCACCGCAATACTTGCATGCGCGTTCCGACATGGTAGGTTGAAGACTGGGAGGTGTTGGATGGCGGCAGCTTGAGATGAGGTCGAGGTTGACACGAGTTAGCGGGAGTTTGTCAATGATCGGTCATGTGATGGCATTACCCTCTTCCACCAACACGCGCCATTGCGCTCCTTGTCGCTGCAATTCCCTGCGCATCGTAAGCCCGGCGCGTCATGGAGAACCTGCTTCAAGTCTGATTCACAACACCCACCGTCTCTTGCAGACCCAGTGTCGATGCCTTTCTCCGCTCCCCGCAGGTCTGCAAGCAGCGCGTCAACCGTGCCATATACATCCACGATCCCAAGCACCGCCCCCCTCGCCGACGCGACACCTGTGTGGCCGGCTATCTCCCAGCGGACCGACATATCAGCATGAACATTGCGTCGCCCTTCCCCCTGGCCCCGCCCAAATCCCTGCGCACGCACCCTCGATTTTTTCCGAGTGTGCAATCCAATCAAAGGACAGATAACATCGATAGTGTGTTTAAATTCTCGTAGCCCTGCTGTGTTTGGTCCTAACGACATCCACAGAGCCTCCAAACTGGGTAACAAAAATTTATCGACATTAGCGGCGAAAGATGTGTTATGGTATGATCTTGTTCTTAAACCGTGTCGTACCGACCTGACCCCTGTCAATGCGCCTGCAGCCCAGTCTTCTACGACAAGAAAATCACACAGGAAGTCCCCACCGACGCCCTCGGGTCGGAATGGGCGGGCTAGGGATGGAATGGAAAGGTTACAAGCTACAAGGTCTCTGAGGCCGACCATCGTGCCTACCAGCAAATAGCCTGACGCGCCGCCGCAGATCCAGGAGTCCGGACAGCGGCAACGGTGTGCGTCTGCGGCATCCAACCACACCCGCCCCTCTACGGAGCGCCCCCAACCTTCCACGGAGTCGCACCACGCGCCCCCGCTTCCCAGCCCCTCTGCGCCCACGACACATGCCGCAGCAGACCCCCGTGCCCGCCCCTGCGTCCCCTCCACAGCGTCGAATCGCGTCGCACCACCGCCTAGGCCTGTGGAGCCGTATGCGCATGCTCTCAAAACACTGGTACTGAACGTAACGCTCCCGGGCTCGGACGATGCCACAGAGTAACAGCTTCACTGGTGCAATCCGCGATTTGAGCACGCTCCAGGTGCTCAGCGTGCGCAAGGGTGCAGGAACATACCTCTCCCAGCCCGCCCCCCGCGCGATGCTTGACGCGCTCGCCGACGCCGTAGGCTACTGACAGTCCTCACCTTGTGAGTTTTCATCCCCTCCTTTAAATTCGTGGCCTAATAAAATTTTGCACACAGCAACCCTCTCCTTCCCCCTCCGCCGACCCTGCGCTTTGCTCGTTGACCACCGCCCTCGCAGCCGCACTGGTGCTGCACACCCTCCGCACACCTCTCCCCATCTTTTGGACACCCACGTATGTCGAGGTGGCGGCGAATGCGGTGCTGGAACGTGTGTCTCGGTGGGGAGGCTGAGATGCGCCTTCTCCGTCAGCGTACTCTCCTCCATCGGCCTTGGGGTGCGCGAATGGGGCTGCTGCACCCGCCCCAGCCCCCGAGCGCCGTGCGGCCTCCTTCTCCCACCACCCCGCCTCCGCCGCATCGTACATCCTCCACATCACCGGTGGCAATGACGAGCAGGGCTTCCCAATGAAGCAGGGTGTCCTCCTGTGGCATCAAGCTGCTGCTCTCGGACAGCCACTTGTGACAGTAACCTGTGCTACCGCCCCTGCTGCACCGGCGAGCGCAAGCCCAAGACCGTGCGGGTGCATTGTCGGGCCCAACATCGCAGTGCTGAGCGTCGTGCTGGTCAAGCAAGGGCGAGCTCCCCAAGCGGGTGAATAAGAACCTGACCAAGGAGGACATCGGGGAGTATATCGTGCGGCGGGCGATCACCGGGAAGGAGGGCGCGAGGCCCTGTACCAAGGCGTGCGTGCTGTTTTCTTTTCTTTGCCATTAGACTACGTGCACTGAGTTCTTTTACGAAAGCAGCCCCAAGATCCAGCGCTCGGTCACCCCCATCCGCCTCCAGCACTCTCATCACCTCAAGTCACTCATCCGCCGGAGAAGCGAGCACCAGAAGGAGCAGAAGGCCGACTTCGATTCAGAGTAGGTCTCCATCTCGATTTGCATTGTCGCTTGGCCCTGGGCTGACACGTTGGTTCTGCAGTGCCAAGCCTTATGATCCATGTTTTCCTCTAAAGCAATCATTTTCGTATTGGCGCTATGTTCGAAGCTCAAGTGGGTGAGTGTGAGTTTTGTATCACAATATTTCAAGATGTGAAAATTCTGTATTAGCTGCTTTCGACGCGTCCAGTCGCGTCCAGTCACGACTTTGTCACACCGTGTTTGTTATCTCCATTGGTTAGCTATATCCCGGTCCTGCGCCGATTCCAGACGTCCTTTCCATTCTAAATTAGCTATGCCCCGGCTAATTTAAACATCAAATGATATGTGTCGCAGGGTGAATCAGGCCCTTGGAAACGTCTTCCTCTCTCCCACCATGTGGACCGACGAAATTTTCATCGGCGCCCTCTCTGACGCTCTCGTTCAACGCACACGCCCTGCTCTGTACGACCAGCTTGACGTGGTGAGCACGGTAACCGACCAGCGGCTCAAAGCCGAAACCACCGCCGCCATCCGCGAGTGGGCAGCCAGCGCCATAAGTTGTACGTGTACTTTGCCTGTCATTGGTGCTCATTCAAATTGGATTGTCAGGATCTTGCTGACAATTTGGATTCGGAAGACGAATCCAAAGATTCCACTGTAAGTAATTTTCTTGTCTGCATCCTCCCCATTTTGAGGCTCAGTAGTCTGACGCAACCACCTCCAGCAGGGTGACGCACCCTCGTCGTCGTATGCAGAGCTTCGTGCCATGTGCACGCAAGTTATGGCAGAGACCGCTTTAGTCTGTGAACAGCGCAACACTCTCGTCGCAGAAAACAACTCCCTCAAGGCCGAGAACTCGAAGATGAAGATTCAGAAGGCTCTATATGAAAGAGCCAGGTAAGCTGTTTCAAATATCTCATCTTCCTACCGAGATACTCAATTTGCTCCGTCCACAAAAGGGACAAAAAGCGTACCAAAGAGGGCGAAGAAAGTAGCCCGGATCGCAAGCCAGTGCAGGACTTCGAGGCGTACATATTCCCTGTGTTAACTCAACTCGTCGCCGACGACGCACAGCCTATTCTCTGCCACGCTGGGACCCTGTGCACTGACGACGGACCCTGCAAAACATGCACTAGAGATTCAGAGAGCGTAGTCTGATTCAGAATCAATTTTGTGGGCTATTGATGCAGCACCTGCGGACCGTCGTGGTTGTCACAATAATATTAGCTGCCCTATTTACCCCATGTTCTTTCAATGCCCTATTTCGTACTTGCTATTCTGTGTTCCCTTCATAAGTAGCCGCACAAGTTTGCAGTTTGTCGAATCGATCTAAAAATACCAGAAACAATTCAAAGTTTCGCATCATTTGTAAAGTTTGTACCACTCGACCTTGTCTTGCTCTTCCACGTTCACCACATTCACGCTCACCAGTCTATTCTCGCTCGTATGTCTAACCTCTCAAAGGAGGAGCTACAGAAGGTAAGGATTATTTAATTCACGGCCGTCTCTTACAGTCTGATATTGACGACAATTTAAATGTCCACAGGCCCTAAAGGACGCCCAACTGAAGCTCGAACAAGCTGTAGCTGAAGGAAAAACCAAAGATATCCTGATTGCTCAGCTCCAACAAAATGGCGGCCGGAAAGGCAAGCCCAAGTCTAGCAGCGGCCTGGAGTACGATCAAGGCATCGTTGGGTGGGGTAAAAAATTCACAGTCCTGTGCGAGCCTTGGATTACCGTATCGGTGTTTGGTCCTTACCCAGCGGATGGGCCACCCGAACTCAAGACGATCCCGGAAATTGAAAACATCTTTAAAGACGCAAGGCTGTATCTTCGGTACACAACAGTGACCCTGTACAAAAACATTCCAGCGAAATTCCACGAGCTTGTCGACCAGTCGGTGTTTGGCGCTTTTGCGAGCGATGTGAGTGTTTTCTTCATTTGCCATGACCGAATTGACATCTGTTTCCTAGTTTATGAAGCAAATGAGCTCCGGTCGCTCCAGTGCTTTGTTCGCGTTCCGAGCCAACTTCGACAAGATGCTGAGGATACAAGGTATCGAAAGGAACCGCGACAAGTTACTGTACCACAGAGCCAACAACAAGTCGGCCCCACCTACCACGTACCTGCCAATCTTCTATGATGGGCTGAAAGACACCCTGCCAAATTTGTTCTTGAATCCAGTAGGCCCACTGGTGCGTGGTCATTGACCAGTTATTTCCCGCTATTTAATAGATTAGTAGAGCCTGCACGTCATACTCTTTGGACAGGGCAGCCTCGGTGAAAGGGGAAAGGCAAAGCCGTCGCGCAACACCATAGGGTTTCAGTGGAAGGTCCCAGAGAACGGTTTGACGGTGGGGAGTATCTGTTTCACCTTAATTCTGGTAAGCGCTCAGCTCATTCTGACGGACTTGATGTTGACACACCCAGCTGATCTTTGTCATTGCAGACCACGATGAGAACTTCACGGAAACCAGCAGCATTTCGAAAATCCCGTACCAGAAGTACTATCGCCAGTACAAAATGCGGTTCATGAAGTATGCAAAAACCGCCGGAATTCAAAGAATCATCAAGTTCTGGTCTGGTATAGTGTTCCATGGCATTGACACCGCCAGCATCATAAACGAGCAGACTGCGGACGACATGAACGACGGAGAGGAAGCCGAATTTGCACTGGCGATGGAGAGACTGGCGGTGGATACGGGGGATACGGATGAGGAGGAAGATTTTGATTTCGAGATGGGTCACCGTGAGTGATCCGTGGACTTCTGATCGATATTCTGACCCTCATTATCAGATGCTGTTTGGACGCCAAGCCAACTTGAATCATTCGATTCAGACGAGCCTGCTCAGCAGGAGCCGCCAGCCAGTCCCGCCGTCATCAGTTCGGCTGCACCAGTCAACCCAGCCAATACCAATGCCGCTCAAGTTGATGCTGCAGCATTCGGCGCTCTTCAAGGCGGAGGCGCAGGCGGGATTCCCGCGGGTGGAAGCGTGGGCGGAATCGCGAGCGAAACTCGAGGCAGAGGCCAGAGTAAAAGAAAGGGAAGGGCCGGCCGTGGGCGTGGGCGTGGGCGTGGGCAGGTGATTGTGAGCGACGATTCAGACGAGCCCATGCCTGCACTGCAGCGGGGAGCGCGTTGTGCATAATCATGGACATTGTTTAGCTGTAATTGTTTTTTTTAAATCCAAAGAGCTCTCAGACTGCACCGAGTGTTATCAAGAGACTCAAATTGGGAAGAGCCAAGAACAAGTTCCTTTTCGAGACATGACATTGTGGCTGTGCATGTCCATCACCAACCACCACCATTGCACCTTTTCTGTTACCAAGAAGTGAATCGTTGACTGAGAAATAAGAAGGCTATGTGCTTCCACTTTTCACACTAGAGGCTAGATTTGAAGACTGTCTCTAATTGCGCCCTCCAGGAAACTGCTTCTGATGTCTACAAATTGTCTGAATCCTATGGGCTCTGTATTCCGACCAATCACTTGGACAGCTGCTCATACCTTACCAACTCATCCGCAAGGTTGACAACTTGCTCAGGTAAATGGGCTCGGAATCATCACACTGGTCAATTCCTCGCAATCCATATCAGCAAGTCTTTAGTTCCTTGCCTTATTTTTCTTCCTAATATTTGAGAGACAGATGGTGTATCAAGATTTCTGACCAAACGGGCTCAAGTTATTTGTATCACCATATGCCATGCCAAGATAATCGAAATTTTGTTTCCATTACTGGTCTGGGAAAGTGAAGTCGAGAAACTCAAACAGAAATTAATAGCAGCACTCCAACCTTCCTATCTTGTTCAAAGGCGACACTCCAGACCATGACCCCACGTATTGTTGGATAAAAATGTAAGCGTGCAAACATTAAATATTAGGTTCAATGCCTAACTTGTCGCTTTTTTTCCATCTAAAAAGGTGCGAGAGAACTCCAGCTTGGTGGTTACACGACCTTCAGCGGAGGAAGCCACACAATTGATGGTACACATTTCCTGCCGCTTTATAAGTATTACACGAGTTCTGATATTCGGCAAGACAGATAGAAAACATTCAGAGCAGGAAAACAACTGCACAACACAAGAAACTATTATACAAACATAGACGCGTTGGAACGGTAGACATGTTGGAATGTTCAACGCTTTTGTGGATGAAATAGCAACCTGAGAAGATTCAATCACAAACAGGAGAAGATAATAAGGTAAAGCAACTCACTGCGGCGCATCTCCCTCACCGATCTTTTTCAAACAGCGCCGAATAATCCGCTCGATGTCATCCAAAGAGCCATTAGGTCTGACCCTGACAAACTCGTAGTGCCAGCAACCGCACGAGCAGCGCTTTGCAAACTGTGCGTGCCGGTAGCCCGCGGCACGAAGCGCGAGGTGTACCATCCTTTCTACAAGGCAGAGGAACGTGAAGCGCAGTGGGACAAGATGCAAAATACTAACCTGTGAACTGGTGTCTTCGGACGTAGAACACCCAAAGCCAAATGTGGGTCCGCCCCTCCTTCTCACACCTCTTGTATTCACCGCAGCGGCCGTCCAACCTACAGGTCTTCCCGACTTTGGCGATAACCTCGCCGTGCATCTGCCCCCGTTCGACGACCTCAACACAGTGGTACACCCACCCATCCCCTTCTCGAACGTATGGGACCTCAATTTTGCGCAGGGCGCGCATTTGGGGCTTTGGGGGAAGGCGACGGCTGACAGAAGGGTCAGAAAATGGGGGGGGGATTGCAAACTACGCACATTTTTGCAAGGAGGCGCGTTTCTGCTGGGCTTTGTTTGAGAGGAGGAGGGCGCAGAGGGTGCCAGCGAGCCATGGCACTTGTTGAGGTGGAATACAACGTCTAAAGTTGTCCTGGCGTGTGTGTTTGACACTATTGGATGCCGAGGCGGACTGGGTAATGTGATCCACCACCCTTCCCATTTCGACTTCCCCTTACAACCACCATCTACCTCGTCCTCGTCCTCGGTCTCCCCACCTGCACTACTCGCCCTCACACTCAAAGCACACGCCCCATGCGTACGCCCACCTCCCGGTCAGGCCCAGGCGCGCCAGCACTCCAGTCACACCTGCTCTACCAATCTACATTATTACAAGGCCTACCAGCGCTGCACACTCGCCACTCGTGCAATTCCTCATGTTCAGGGAGCACACGGTGTTCCGGGCTTCTCCCATGTCCGCGTACGCAGGCAGCTGCACAGGCACCACCGTCCGCGCGCACCCCGCTGCTACCCCATCCGCGAACACAACTTTTCCCGCCACATCCTTCTTCTTCGCATACTCCTCACCTTTCTTCGCAACAATCACCGCCCGCCGCGCCTCATACTCGCCCACCATCCACGCCAGGCGCTTCTTCATCTCCGAATCCTCCTCGTGCGCACAGCGCGCGGCGTCCCGGCGCGCGCCCTGCACCGCGGCGAACGCCTCGCGGTCGGCGGCCTGCTGCTGCGCGTAGTCCTATGCGAGCAGCGGGCGCTCCTCTTTGCGGTTCGCGCGCTCAATGTGGTCGACGCGCTTGGCCACAATGCGCAGGCGCTCCGCGACCTCCTTCTTCTTCTCGAGCTGCGTGACCTGCAGCCCGATGATGCTCTCCGTGTCCAGCGCGCCCATGCTCTGTGCATCTCATCTTCAGTGCTGTCCCCCTGTACATGAGAGCGAGAAAACGCACCTGCGCCGCCTGCCCCGTCATAATCCCCTGCTCGATCAGCCGCACGCGATACTTCTCTGCATCCGCCGCCTTCACCTCCGCCTGGATGCGCACCACCCGCTCGTACTCCCGCCTGCGCGTCCCACGGAAATCCCCACCCCTGTGTCCTCCTTGCAGCTTCCCCTCGAATCAATGCATCCCCGAGCACTTCTCCCATTTTGTCGTACTTCTTGGCCCAATCTCCGAGCACAAGTCCCGGGACCTTCCCATTCCGCAAGCTACATGTCTTTGAAGGCATTCTACTCGGTCCTGCGCCGCCTCTCCCTCAGCACCCCCTTCGCCATCAGCGGCTTCATGAACGTGCGTTGCAGTTTATGAGCCCTCCACGTCGTCCCGCTGACGTTCCTCTCATAATAGCCCTCTCCTCCCGCTCGCGCTTGTCCGCACGGCGTCCCCCCCTCCTTGCGCACAGCAAGCTCGGACAGCAGCTCGCACCACTCAGCGTGCACGGCGGTGGTGAGCGCCTTGAGGGCGGCGTTTTGCTGCTCCGCATCGTCCTCGGGGGAGGGGAGGAGGGAGGGCGGCGAGATGGCCTCGACGGCGTTGTGCAGGCACCGCGCGACGCTGCCGAGATGGGTGCGCACGAGCTCCGTGGCGCTCGGCTGGATGGTGGCGTCCGTGCCTCCTGCGGACGAGGAAAAGGAGGAGGAGGAGGCGAAGGCAGACCCCTCCAGCACGCCCCCGAACGCCTCGTCCACGAACGCGATGCTCCCCTCCGCGTGGTCCACGCGCACTGCGAGCTCGCCCCGGCGGGCGGAGCCCATGATGTAGCTCTCGACCTGCTCGGGGTCGAAGAAGTGCACGGCGGCCTGTGGGGTGACGTCCTGCTTCTGCTCGGAGGAGGCTTCGGTGCGAAGGGGCGCAACGAGCTCGAGCACAAACACGATGTGCACGAAACGCGATGTGCACGCTCGCGTACACCTGCGCGAGCTGGCTCATGAGGCGGCTTAGCACCGTGCGCTGCAGCGTGGCGACGTATGGCCACTCGCCCTGTTTGCCCTCTGCATTGTGCGCCGCGAGCTCAGCCAGAATCGGCGCGACCTCCCCGCACAGTGCAAGGAAGCGCACCTCGAGCACCTCGTACAGCTGCTGGATGGGCTTGGGCGCAAGCTTGAGCACGCCGGCAGCGAGGGCAGAGGAGAAGAGGGAGGCGTGCGTGGGGAGCGTGGAGAGCCCGAGGAGGGTCGTGAGGCGCGTTTCCGCCGCTGATGCGCCTGTGTTTTGCGTGCCGGAGCCAGACGCCGCAGACTGGTTTTGGGCAGAAGAGGAAGAGGTCAGCCCAACAGGGACAGCAAGCGCAGAGAGCAGGAAGTGCCCCGTGAGGCGCTTTGCGTCGCACGTGCATCTCATACACCCACTTGCAACTCCAGCGTGCTCCTCCACCCGAAATACAGCCAGAAGCCGCAGCTCGGGAGTTCGCATCCGATTGTGAGTTTAGTCCGAGTTTTCGCTTTTCCTTCTCCCTCCTCTCGTGGTGCTGGGATGGAGGCTGATTTATTGTGCAGGCTACGTCGCTCAAGTTTATCATGTAACCGTGTGAGGCGCAAGGTAACCTATCTATGCATCTGGTCCAAATTATTGTAGCCTGTGCGGGGTTTAATTGCTGTATGTATGTGTGGTGGTTATTATTTATTCGCCCGTATGTGTTGCACTCCCGCCCCCTGTCAATGATTTGTGTCGCCGGAGCCCACGTAAGTCGACTTCTGGGTGCAACAAAGCCACCTCAGTCCTAGTACATTTATCCGGGCGAATAGCCCAGCTGGTTAACACGTAAGAGTTTTGGACTTTAGTCCGGAGGTCGCTGGTTCGATACCCATGTAAAACCATAATCTATACATTATCGTAAGAATGTAAGTAAACTAAGTAACTAAATCTAGAGTCAGTAAACGAAGTAAGCAACTAAGTAAGTAAGTAAGTAAATCTAGAGTCAGTAAGAAAGTAAGTAAATTGTGACCCAGTAGGTAGAGTCAGTAAAAAAGTAAGTAAGCAAAATGTGAACAACTAGTAAAAAGCATTACAAAAGTAAGTATAGGCAGGAAAGTAAGAGTGGGTAGGTAATACTTTTTTCTCATTATCAGACTACCTAACCTTGCAATGGCTTCTAATATCGGAGAGGTCTTGTAATACGTTTTAAGATTGCCTGGTCTTACAGGCTCTTAAATTGAAAATGATTTCGTGTAAGAACGGCCCAATCTCGTAAGACGCCCAGATCTTATCAGTTGCCGTGATTTTATGGAATATCATTTCTCTTATGTGTCATTATGATATTCCGCGGTCTTACGGCCTTAGAAGGCCTCACGTGGCCTTACGTTAAGATTTCGAAATTTCCGACACAATGTCGCCAGCTGCGTTCCCGCTAGCCTCGATAATGTCGTAGCAATTGATAATTTACCTCGTAACCATCAAAGATGCCAGGATTATTCAAGTGCTTACAGTTCCTCGATTTCTTTCTTGTACAACGCCAGCGTCGGCTTTTTGACAACTGTGCCTTTGGGGGCACGAAACATCGGTCGTTCCGGTTGGGTCATCAAAATCATCTCCTTGTAAATTCGAGCGAAGGCGGGAGCATTCTAAGAAGCACGCCGCGTGAGAGATTTAAACTTGCCCTTGAAATCTGAGCTCACCCCATTAGCCTCTGCGACAACAAGCCTGGACCGGGGGTAAGCAACACGTTGTGGTTGGGACAATCCTCTCACCAAATTAAATTCCGAAACTTGGCGACCTGCTCGTCTCCGGGCTCCATCTTATATTGCGGGTTCGGTTCGATGAGAACCCCAACCTGGTTGCGTTCACGCCCGAACATGACCGCACCTTTAATGAAAGGGCTCGCCGTCATCGCGTCTTCCATTGGACCAGGAACGGTTTTCTCTCCGTTGGCCATGATAAAAATGTCGTCGAGTCGACCAACACTTAGGATAATCATCAACAACTTTGCTGAGGAAGTTGGACAATCCACTCACATTCTATACAGATTGGGTTTCGTCGGATGCCTCTTGAATAGATCCTTGGTTGAATATCCCTTGATATCGGGCAAATTCTCGACGAAGACCTGATGCGTCTCTGGTACAGTCTACTCCAAACATGCTATGAGATGATCGGATTTGAGATCTGCCCCAATCGAAAGTACACAGCGTACCAAAAATTGACACTCAACCGTTCCTTCGCCTTGTGGTTCCCACCGAATGTTTGTGCGACCGCTGAATCGGAACCAGGCCCATTCGCCTGCGTCCATCTCAGCTTGGTGCCTCTTGACAATGGTTGTTGCGCCAGCTGATAAGTGATAAATAAGAAAATCAATACCGAGAGCCGTGCTAGATACGCACACTCAGTTCCACCGTAGATCGGAACGATATTGACTCCCTGGCAGAACAAAGAGTCACCCACCCGAGGTGCGAGTGGCCCTTCCGAATATGCCTGCCAAAAATCGAACATCCGCACAGTAACCGAACATGCTCGGAAAGACTTACCAGTACTTTGAGTGTCTTGAGGTACGCAATGTCTTCGGGTGTGTCGGAAAAAAGCCAGCTAGCTTGCAACGGCATGTTTCCGCATGTGACCTTGTGACAGGTTCAGAGTGCTTAGAAGGCTTGGCACCAGGTCTCTGAACCAGTCTCAAGCAGTCTCAAGCCATGCAAAGGCTTGTTGTGACTTCCAAGCTGTCCTATGCTGTCGCAACAAATCACCCGGTTATTTCCGGATAGCCGAGACGTGTGGAGCTAGGTGGAGGCAGCAAACCGGTAGCTCAAACAAGGTACATAACTCAGCTGACATCCTTCGAACATTTGTGTACTATGTAATGCGTGCTTGAATGTCTAGTTGTAACAAATTTACCGTATATAAATGACCTGTCTAGTAAGTACTTAGAGTAATAGAGTAATAAGTATTAATAACTAATATTGATATACATATACATACATTAATGCAGCTGCTTGCATACTGACTGAGTAGGTACATATTTTTATTATTTCCAAAGCTTTAGTGCCCTGAGGCATGGTAGACCTTGCAACCATACCCCTGTCTTAGAAGCGGTTGGAGGATTCTGAACTGTGCGTTGGAAGCCAGCCAAAACCATTTGGGCATGCATTGGCTTGGAACACGTTTAAAGCCGATCAAAGCCGAATGAGATTTTTCCGACATGACTGCCATTCAAGAATCAAGGCGGGGACACTCAAGAGTCCTGTTGCATTCGCCCTTTTGGCGTTGTCGATCGCGTTTCCGTTGTCGCGCTGACAGGAATGCCGTATTCCATCGCCGTAGAGGTGAGAGGATAGATACAAGCTGTCCCGCCAACCAAGATAGGGAACAAAACTTGTGTTATCAATCCCATTGTATGGAAGGCAGGTAACGCCCCGACCGCTAAGCGTGACAGCTCTGCCAGTTGAGGAAGAGTTTCTTCAAGATTTGGATATTAATACAATGCACCAGGTGTACGGACCCATGGCTGCTTGATGGATAAGGTTTCGGTGCGTTTCGGGGATGTGTTTCGGAAATCCGGTGCTGCCTGAAGGAGAAAGATTCAACTTCTTCAAAAAAGATAGAGGGCGAATGCAAACCAACCACTGGAGTGAAGATACAGGGCAACCTCGTCCAGTCCAATTTTCTCCTCCGGGTCAGGATAAGGTACAAAGGTGTCTTCAGTGGTTTCGTGGCCAAGATGGGGATAAATTTGCCCGAGAAGAGGAATCTCCTCGATAGAGAGCTCTCCATCAGGTACGTCTGTTGATAAGGTTTCCACCAGACGACCCAAAGAACCTTTAGTCGTCAACAAATGGTGGGAATTAGTGTTGCTGAGTAAATTTATTATCGCCGCTGCGGAGTTTCGATGCGAAATTGGAAACGGCTAGTAATAATCTCAGTGAGCGGGCATGTTTGGGTTGGTGCAAAATGTGATTTACAACGAGGCCAGCTATGATGCACCCCGCGATGATCGTCTGATATATCAAGACATCCGTGAGCGCGACTATGGCAACCGACGGGCCACGACGTTGAGGTCTAAGGTGTGCAACCCGGTGTTCCGCTTGAGCGTACTCAAAGTGGCTGATTTCTGTTATGTGGCGAATACGCAGCACTGTGATTTTCATGGGCGATGTGATGGCCGATTATCTGGTTGAGGTTGAGAGTGCAGTCGGGAGGAGGAAGGAAGGTTGACATTGTAGTTTCGAAGGCCATTTGACGAAGTTCGTTAGGTTTATATACCGAGTAGGATCATCACTCGGCTCCCACAGCCGGCCAGCAAAGGTTGAGTCGTTCATTCACCGGGCGAGAAAATGTCTTGCCCGAACATCAGACCTGTCTTGGGAGCCGTTGTAGCTGGTGGGAAGTATATGGATACTTGGCTTACCCGTCATCCATATATCGGTTCTGTCACAGAGACTAGGTGGGAAGGTGCTTCTGCGACCCACGTGAGTCGGTATCGGCATCCGTTACCCAATGTCCAATGTGTATAACGGCCATGGCCAGGGGTATGACCGTTATTCCAGCCTGGTCGGGTTCTTCTTGATGCGAGAACAATCGCGGCAGACGTGTTTATTGCATTGTGTTCCGTCAAGCGAAAAGGTTTTGACTAAGACTTGACCTGAGTGGATGGATGAGTGAGAACGTTTCGGTGAAGTCAGGAGTCGCATTTAGCATCGAAGTCAGACCTCAATCCCCGTGCCAGTGAGCGATGCCGCGAGTAGCCGCACTAGGGGTCGCACGGTTCGCAAATTAATTCGATGTTTGACACCCAAGTTATAATTAGACTTGGCCGTCGACATTGAGTCTGTCATGCCTGTTCAGTACCTTTTGTGGGACCATCGACAGCAAATTTTGGATGATTTGTGAATCCTTAATTTGATATAGGCTCGTTTCAGCCTCTCTAGTCTACCGGGTGTGAAATCTGAAGATAGTCGTTCAGATCACGTATACTAGAGAAATTTGATAATGGTTCGGGATTGTACCAAGTGCACCGCCACCACCGGGCCGGAATTTTTTGTGTAAGGTGACTTATGAATTGTCTGAGTTTTGCCAGAGACCTCAAGTTTGGAGCAACGTACAGCACACATATTCACAACTGACAAGTACTGCAAATTGAATAAGTATTGTTGTGATTATCGTCTCCGGGTTGACAGATACACAAGCTAAATTAGCCAATTGCACGCCATGGTTGCGACGGTAGTGAAGACAATGTGGGCCTAGCGGACCGGCAGCCCATGCATGGAGCCATAGGCCTGCAGTGGGACAGACTGGTTCTGCATTGTTCGAGTGTGTGTATGTACAGAAGAGTCTGTTCTCTGTCTGCATCCAAGGCTTATCCGCAATTCTATGACCCTGGGGTCCGAAGGTGTAGAAGGACAGCCATATACGAAGAGTAGACATCCATGCTGCATGCGCAGTGCCTGGGGATCTCCTTCCGTGGTGTCTCATAACCTCCATGTCGACCAACACGAGCAAAAGAGATGAGCTTGACACCAAAGAAGGCCATGTACACCATGTGATCATACACCCAAGAAAACGGCCTTGTGGGCTTGTGGGACACTACACTACGGAGCCAAGATCGACATCATGTTGAATCGCCGGCTCTGCTGTGTGGATGAGGTAGACAGGAGATTTACAAGACTGCAGAGTGCAGGGAGGATAGGGTGCATGAGGGATGGGTAGACGTCGTGTGGAAGCCGCCCTTCCCCTGCGCACTCCAAGCGGCCGTGCTCAGCCTCCTTGACTGCAATGCGTGCACTCATGTTCTTCACCAGCGATAGGTTCCACCTCGAGTGGTGCATGTTCCTCCTCTTTGGCCTGTTGTCCAGTAATCCACCCTCTTCCTCCAGACACATGCACTTGGTGGGTGTGTCGGCTCCCTCGGCCGCGATAGGTTTTGCATTGAGTGAGCTGTATATGTTCCTCCTCCAACTATACATTCCCGCCTCTAGACACTGCATTTAGACCCCTCCGCGGCCCAGGGTGCAGGTGTTGTGGCTGAGCATGGCTGATCCGAGGGCAGACATAGTCCACTGCGGTCTGCCTCCCTTTATAAGTCCACAGCTGATCCTCAAGATAAGTAGTATACTCATCATAGACAGTCCTGTTTGGGTCCTATGTGTCCTGCTAGCAGAGTGACATCACAGGACTGTCACATCATGGGCCAGTCTCGCCAATACAGCCAAGGCTTCGTTTCTAATAGCTGCTAGATTGGGCCTCTGGGCATTGGTGGCAGCAGATAAGTACCTGTCCAAAAAAAAGAAAAAATCTCAGCCCCAATCCCAGCAAATGAAGCAGTGAGGGGAAGAGGGAGAGCATGCATGAGTGGCAGCACTGATAGGATAGCAACACCGTTACACCAGTGATGACGGTCAAAAAGTCCTCATCAAAGCTAAGCAATGAGAATATTCCCAGGTGCTAAACAACACATAACATGCCAAGGCCAGGATACAAAGCAGGAGAGGTCCAGCAAAGGTAGGCAGGGTGTGCCGAGATCAGTTGGAGGTGGGAGGCAAAGCGCGGTGGAGTCTGCCGACCACGCCTTGACTCATGGCAGTATAGCGCGACGTAGGTCTGCCGCCATCATCACGGCAGACTGCGTCGCGACACCTCGGCTCAGCGCGGCTCATGGCGGTGCAGCTCGGCAAGCTGCGCCGATCATTGGCCTGAATGCAGTGTCTAGACAGGGTAAGCCATAGACAACGTCTACGTGACAACTGAGTAAGTGTCGAGGAATGAGGTTGCCGACCTACGAGCACCAGCCATTTGAGCTCATTTCCGTAGCGGGACCCCAGCGATACCAGCCGAAGCGTCTATAAAATCATATCACAGTTAACAATTTTAAAAACAAAGGACGAAGAGAGAAGAGGCAAAAAATCAGTTAACGGTTTTCTAGGCCGCCGGTCGGTGAGCGTATTGCATTTACATCGAGGTGTTCTTCAGAGCCCAGTGCGTTCACAGACAGACGAAAGAGAGAACAGAAGGAAGGAAGGATACTCACCGAGACCAGACATCCGCGTTCTTCAGTTGGGGCCTCAGTTGCTTTGTGTGACGATCTTGGAAAGGGCGGAATCGTGCCCCATGAAACACGAGAACCGGCAGAATAGTCACTTAGGAATGGTGGTGACGAGCCCATGCGCAAGTGCACGACATCCGCGAGTGCGTAAATCCATCGATTTGCTGGTGGTGGCCACGCAGAAAAGTACCATCCCCATGATCCTTCTTGTATGATGAGGAGCCGGGATGCGCCCGTCAGCCACCTACGAATATTGAGTACCCAGTAGGCGTTCGGGTGCGGAGGGACTTACTTAAAGGTGTTCCATGTCGTGAAACCCCATCGCGGGCTGAGGGAGAACGGCCGACTCCGCGCCGCGACACAGCGCTGGTCCGCTCTTGTGCACGTCGCTGAGGAATCTCCATGTCTACCTCCCGCAAAAATTTTCGGTCGGCCTTCGTCGTCTGCGGCGGATTGTTCCGATATCCGTGAAGTACCACTTGGTCGTACGCCCATAGCGATCTCATCCGCCCAGTAGGGCGCGAGCGCAACGACCACCTCCCCCTTCCCCTCTCGCAGGCTTGGGTGCGATCCGCGCCTGAAAGCAAAATGAAGGACCACGCCATCGCCCATTTGCTTCCCTCAATCACCACGCCCGGACGTCCAAGCTCCTTCCAAATTGCGCAGTGCCGATTCTAAATTGCGACGGCGCCGCCCTTGTCGACGTCGCCGAAAAGAGGGGTACGATGTATAAGATCCGCGCTGGGGTGTTGCGGAGATTGACTTTCGAGCCATTCGTCGTCTCCTCCGTCTCCGCTGCGCGCAGCAGCAGCACTAGTTCGTGTAGGTCATTTAGATGTTCACCCGGCATGGAGCCAGCACATCCGGATATTCATCGCCCGAAGAACAAAGCGCGCGCCGACTAGCGAGGGCTCTGCAGGGCGATACAGTGATAGAGTCGCGTGTCGACCCGGTGGGCCCACTGCAGCGTCATGGACTCTTCCTCGATCGCCTCATTGGATACTCGGATGAACATCACATAAGTACGAGCGGCCCGCGGTCAGGGTTGGAAGCAGGCACAACGATCCTCAAGTGGGAGGCTTGCAACACGTTTCATCTGGAAACTGCCACCGTCAAATCTCCAGCAAGGAACGAGGAAAAGTGATGCGCACGTTTACTTCACTTCTCGGGTCTTGAATGGTTTGAGGGACTGCAACTAGGTTCGCGGCAACCTCAGAAGAGGTCAGGCTCAGGGAAGCCAAGTGCGATAAAAGACGGTCTCGGTGACACAAGATTACGGAGGGATTCAGTTTTTTTCAGTTTTCATTACCGCTTGTTGAGTTCTCGAGAATGGAATCGAGATGCCATGACAGAAAACAGGCTGAGATTAGAGTTTTAAACCATGGGGAAAGCTGTAAGCACAAGGTATCGGATGAAACTGCTGCAAGTGCGGAAGGCCGGGCCGTGGTGCACGACCATCATTTTTACCCGTAGTCATGTTTTCGTTGAATCCCTTGGGCCTTGTCCTGTCCGCCTTGGAGTCCTTCCTGGAATCCTCGTTTTCCAGTGCCCTACGTTTTCGGGGTTCTCTGGATCTTTTTCCTTCCCCTCCCTCAAGAATTCAGAAAACCTGAAAGGCAGTGAAAGCATTGAATCCCAACTGGCTCCAACTTGATTCTTGAGCTTGAAGCTCAAGCAACGACCGCTTCGACGAAAAAAAGGTAGTACTCGAATCATTGTCTGCGACTGCATACCCCTGCATGCGATTTTCAAACTTTTCCAAGAACGGGAGCTAAAGCTGGTTACACTGACTTTATAAGGCCCTCTCGAAATACGGATTTCTCGGCAAATGGAGAAAACACCGGAATAGCAGCCAGCCAGCCAAATCGTGTGCTGTCATTGTCACCCGGTCCGCATTTCTGGTTCATCCCGAATGGGGCGTACCCAAGGATTTGTGAAGTCAAGAATGCGGGAATCAAAAGTGCATTTCGGACGTTAGCGATGTTTTCCCTTCAATCTCAGGTACTTGGTTTCTTTGATTTTTTGGCAGTGAGGTTAACCGGAGCGGGCTCCGAGCTGGCGGCAAATTCGAGGTCTGATCCTGAGCTTACGTTCTACGGTAGGCGGGATGGTCGAGGTTCAATTTGACTTTTGACATTTCAATCCGACAATTCCGTAACTGGTCCCAGCAATTTAACTCGTGTAAATTGGCTGGTTACACTCTTGTACTGCTCGTCAATCATCAAAATTTCAACTGGACTCAATATTCAATGCACTGGCAGTTCCAAAACCTGTGTTTTCATTATTTGTCCGTCACAAATGGTTGTCGGCCGACGACAACCGATTGGTAATGCTGTCAAACTCAGAGATTGCCGTTGGAGTCGCCATCAATCTCGGCAACGGTGTGTTCAATATTCTGGTTTGAGCCTGAATTGGATCTAGTTGAAATTCAAGAAGCTGGATGATTATGGCAACGAAAAATCATTGAGTGAATTCGGCGGCAGAAAACGAGCACCACAGTAAATTCAAACGCGCACCATCCAATCGGCAATAACGGCATGATGCATCTGATCGCACCTCTACTGCCGAACCCAAAAGAATTCGCCCAATCACATAACTTTCCCGGTGAGCGATACTTTGTCTGTAAAGAAGGTAAAATATGTCGACTGGCATCAACCTTTTGGCTAACATATGACACCTTTGCAAAGCTCATGCTCCCAACAAGACTTTGTAATTTCACGCCTCGGGCCAACCTCGGCATTCAAATATTCTCACGCTTTCGGGAGCTCATGTAGGGAGCGACATATCTCGCGAACTTTCCTCAAGCTTCTATGCACACCAAAGCTAGTACAGGCTAGCAGGACAATATTATATAGCATAGGTATTCTATAGGTGGTCTGCCCGTTGCTCATATCCTTTCGGCGAATACCGTAATACTAATGTCAAATGTCATATTGAACCTCGACCATCCCGCCTACCGTATACGTTCTCCGTTTTTTGAACGACGGAGCCGGACTGATCGTCACTTTTTACATTCTCTGTCTCGCTGCCTTACATCTGTCGTGCGGGGAACTCGATGACTACTTCCAGAAGGAGTAAGGAGGTCGCTCTACCCTGAGCCGGAGGTCGCCGAGTTATGACATCCACAAGACTGTAACTCAATCAGCAGTTCATTTTTTCGACGTCCGGGTCAAACGGCTTCACGGGTACATAAGTGTTTCACCGATGAGCTAACACATCGACACCATGCCCGTCCCCCAGACAGAGATGCAGACCTGGATCCTTGGTGTATGGGTAAGCGCACGAGATTCCCGGTTCATTGCGTGCATGAGATAATACATCACTCACATTCTGCTCTCAGGATCTCGCAGTTTGCTCGTGCTTATTCCTTCAGGGTGTACTGTGCGCACAGTTTGCAAACTACATGACGCTGAACAAGCGCGGCTCAGTGTGGATAAAGCTTTTTGTGGCGGGCCTTGCGCTCCTGACGACACTGAAGACACTGCAATCCTTGTGAGTGTCTTCTATGGTTTGAAAACTTATGTTGACTTGCAAAGAATGATAATGTGGATTCAAAACGTCACCATGTTCGGAGATTTGGAAGCGGGATCCAACCTATGGCGAAAGCATTGGGTCTGGAAGACCATCCAGATACTCGAAGCCGCCACCGCGTTTACGTCCAGATGTTTTTTGGCCGTCGTCTCTGGGTGAGAGTTTAGACACCCGTCACAATTTATGGACAGCTCATCCGCTGGCACAGGCAATATCTCGGAACGCATATATTGTCGTCATCTGTGTCGCTTTATTTTTGTGCGGGCTTGTTTCCGGCGTCGTTGGCGTACGCTACCTCCGGGTTTATTCTATTGGCACTGAGTTCCGCAAAAAAGATCGTCAACATACTCACAAGTACGATGGAGTCGTCGACCCGTTGGGGTATGTTTAATCATCTCAAAACCAGTAGTACTGGGTTCTCACCTCGTTTTTATCACATGTAGTTGGGCCACATCTTGCATTTGTACTGTGCGGAGACCTTCTTTTGACCGGAAGCACAATATTCTGTTTACTTGTGCGTGTTCATTTTTTCAATTCTACGTGTTTTAATCGGACTGGCACGTGTGCAGCGATACTCACATCAATGCGTCCTACGCGGTCCAACTGCAACCATCCTCAGCTCCTTACGTCGGGTGACACTGTAAGCAAGTAGAATCTCTTTCTCGAAGAAACTGCGACCTTATATCAACCGCTAGTCCGCAGCGCCAGCCGCACTATGCGCGTTAATCATTTTTATTGCTGTCATGGGAATGAACACGGCGACTTGGACGCTTGCACCGTTACTGCTGGACTTCTTTACAAATATGGTGCTCCCTCAGTTGTACGCGTGGTCTGCTATGTGGACTCTCAACTCGCGCGAGGAGATCTGCATGGACGCCGGAAATTCCGCATACACAATTCATTTACTAGAAACATCGGCCGGCTCTTCCAATTCGGAAACTTCTCGCCATCAACACCAAGATCAGCCAGGACCTCTGGCCAAGGGTCAGAACGATCAATCCAACGGCCCACCCGGGTCTATGGCCTAAGGGTTGCTATATCTCTTACTTCATATCTCAATCTTTGACTTCAGCCCTATCTTACAACTGTATTATATAAATTTATTATATAAATTGCTTATATGAGACTTCTAGTCTCAGATAGATTATACTCGTTGTAATCAAAAGTAAATATCAATCGGCCATTATAGGCCACAATATGTAGTATTTTCCAAGCTAAAGTACATGAACACTTTCAGTAGGATGTATGGCCACCCTTTGCTATGGCGCTCAAAGTGCACATTTAATAAATCTCTATCAACTTTCATGTTTTTACATTTTCCTCCATAGTAAATTCCCACTACATCTAAGACCCAGAATCTGGCTGAAAGAGAGAGAGGAAAATATAAGAATCTCCTCTCTCTATGTTCACTGGATTCTGGCTTTCGTTTCAACTATTAACAGGTTTGTGATCTCCCCATACATATTTGATTGATCTTTCGTAACAATGTATTGACTTGTCGCTTCCTCTCTATACAAACTTCCGACCAATTTCCTCTCTACAAACTTTTTTGAACTCGGAATTTTTTCTCTCTACCCAAGCCATCGTGGTAGACATTCTATGTTACTAATACATGCACTGATAAACACGATAAGCACTGCAAGCACTGCTCAGACTCAAGTCACGTGACCGCGTTCTTCCTTTCACGTTCCACCCATGGACACATGTTCAAATCTTTGTGTGCGTGCCGCCGTAGGTACTATACATGTTGTCGAGTTCACAGGCTGAGGCTGACTGCTTGACGCCGCACGTGCTCGTTGGACTGTCAGCAACAAGCCATTGTCCCTCAGAGTCGCCCGCATTCCCACACCTGCCCGCCGAGCAATAGCAAGAACGAACTACTGGAAATGCACCGCACAGAGAGAAAGGTTTTTGAGTCAGAAAAAAAGTTTATAGAGAGGAAATTGGTCGGAAGTTTGTATAGAGAGGAAGTGACAAGTCAATACATTGTTACGAAAGATCAATCAAATATGTATAGAGAGATCACAAACTTGTCAATAGTTGAAACAAAAGCCAGAATCCAGTGAACATAGAGAGAGGAGATTCTTATGTTTTCCTCTCTCTCTTTCGGCCAGATTCTGGGTCTTAGATGTATGGGAATTTACTATTTTCATGATTTATATAGAGGAAAATATAAAAACATGAAAGTTGATAGAGATTTATTATATGTGCACTTTGAACGCCATACTTTGCCTTAATTACAGCTTCAACAATGGCCGGCATGCGGTCGATAAATTGATCGATTTCTTGACAGGTGATTTTCTCTCACACCTCGAAAATTGCCGCCTGTAATGTCGCCTCGTTGTATGGGTGAGGCTGGTAATCACGGAGGTGGGTCTTGAGAACGTGCCAAACACATTTGATGGGTGAAACATCGGGAGAAGTCGGAGGATGCAGGAAAATGGGGATGTCATGTTCAGCAAGCCAGGCCTTGGTGACCTTGGTGCGATGCGCTGCCGCGCTGTCCTGCTGGAAGCGAAACCCAGGGTGCCTCTGCTTTCTACTGTTGTAGAACTCCAAGAGAGGTTTCTCGAGTACCTGATTGATGTACCATTGGGCCGTCATACCACCACCACGGCCACCGGGATACTTGAGAACCACCAAGGGCCCCTTTGCACCTTTCATCACAATTCCCCATACCATGAGTTGTACAGGGCTCTGCGGCACAACAGCCACACAGCACTCGTCCAGGAGCTCCTCCCTGGGCTTGCAGGTGACCCACACACAGCCTTTTTGTCGTCAAGGCAGACATAAGCCTCATTGGACCAGGCGATGTCACGCCAAGATTTGGCTGACCGCGTTTTGGACTGTTCCAGGGTCCATGCAAGCCGTTTTTCTTGACAGCAGCTGAGCGGTAAGGAACCTTCCTGGCGACGCGTCTATGGTAGCCTTTGTCAGCCAAGACCTGCCAAATTCTGCTGTCACTGATGCATGGTGTGGTTTCATTGCCGATGTCGCGAAAAGGCTTCTGGTGGTTTTCTGTGGTGTAATCGACGATGATAGACTTCTCGGGGGTGGAGAAGGTGGCTGGGCGTCCACTCTGAGGGTGATTGGCCATTGAGCCAGTGTCCTGGAATTTTTCCCAGAGCCTTGGGGCAGTCAATTGTTTTATGCTGTGGTTCCAAGCAGCACACGTGACATTTTTATGGCTCTGGACTGCTCCTATGAACTGATTCTTGCGAGGAGAGTTGAGCTGGGGGTCGTTTTTATGGCGGGCCATATGCTGGTGGCTGGTGGTTGAAGTTTGTACACGTGCTATGACACAATGAATTAATAGATATTTACTTTTGATGACAATGAGTATAAATGTAATTATATATATGAGCCTTCTTAAGATTTAGGTCGTCACTTGAGATAGCGGAATTTCTCTTCTGGGCCATTCCTTCAGTTACAATGTTGCTTGGACTCACCTTCGCCGTCTCTAAGAAACCGGGGAACTTCTCACCCTAGCGAATAAATAATTTTCACCGGTTTGACGTTCCCCCATCGTACATTTAAATTCATCTTCCTAACGTCGAGGGTAGTATTTTCGACTTCGGAGAGTAAATGCTACACCCATCTGCGACTCCAACCCGCTGCACAACTTGACGAAGTCGGTGAGTTGAAAAAAAATATCAAATACCGCCTCACTCGAAGGTGAGCTGCATATTGGTCTGCTATTTTGACAAGTCGGAGAATCAACTCTTCGGGGCCTCACCTCTCCTCGCCTCTTGTGCCCGGGCACAGAGTGGGGATGGGAACATTCTGAAGGACTGGAAGTTGAGATATGACGGTAATCAAGTCATCTTTCGCTACGGTAAAATCTCTGGTCGAAATCGGGGTCCCATCCAGCCTCGGGGACCGAGTGTTTGATCTCTCCGTCGTAAAACTCTTTCATCGTGAACTGGCTCTGGTTCTACCGCTTCTTGCCGGCCTTTCTGTAAGAAGAGGAAAGGTTTATACCGGGAGAACACAATATCTCGGCGTCAGCGCTTCACAGGATGGTGGAGCCCAAAGTCAATCGTGCCGTGTGCGACATAAAGCGTGTGCTACGACCGGATCGAACTAATTCCAAGCCATTCAAGAAGGACGTTCATTAGTAAGACGTGCCTTAGGATTCGCATATTGACGAAGTTCAAGTTTGAGGACGGAGCGGTACGTTAGCCCGGATTTGATTGATACTGCTGGCAAGCATATACTTGGACGGCGACAGCGAGTGAAGTGTCCGCGACCCGCGACTCCTGCCCGTTTTTCGCGGTATCGCCTCGAAGCTGGCACATTAACACGATTGATCTGGAAACTGCCGCCGTCAAATCGCCGGGGAAGAAGGGGAAAAGTGATGCGCACAGTTGGTGCTTGGGTCGTAAATGGTTTGGAAGACTGCAACTAGGTTCGCGGCAACCTCAAAAGAGCTCAGACTCGGAGAAGCCAAGGTGTCACCGAGATTTCGGAGGGATTTAGTTTCAGTTTTCATTGCTGAGTTCTCCAGGATGGAATTGAAATGCCGCGGCCGAAAACGGACCGAGATTAGAGTTTTTAACCATTGGGAAAGCTACAAGCACGAGATATCGGATGAAGCTGCTGCAAAGCAGCCACTCTGAGCATGGCTTGCTGACAAGGTGTGGAAGGCCGGGCCGTGGTACACGACCATCATTTCTACCCGTAGTCACGTTTTCCCTAAATCCCTTGTTCTGTTCGCCTTGGAGTCGTTCCAATTTCTCGCTTTCCAGTGCCCTGCGTTTTCGGGATTCTGTGGATTTTTTCCCTCCCACCCCCTCAAGAATTCAGAAAACCTGACAGCATTGAATCTCGAGTCGCTCCAGCTTGAAGTTCGAGCGACGACCGCCTCAGCGAAAAAAGGCTCGTACCTTTGTCGTACCTCGAAATTATCTGCGAGTCTGCAC
Source organism: Mycena albidolilacea (assembly GCA_029282495.1). Classification (NCBI taxonomy): domain Eukaryota; kingdom Fungi; phylum Basidiomycota; class Agaricomycetes; order Agaricales; family Mycenaceae; genus Mycena; species Mycena albidolilacea. The sequence continues at coordinate 542,110 of JARIHO010000005.1, read as the reverse complement.
ACCCCCACACGCGATTTGCAAACATTCAAGAACAGGAGCCAAGGCTGCGGCTGGCTTTATAAATAAAGCCCTCCCGAAAGTGGATTTCTCGGTAAATGGAGAAAACCCCAGAATGGCAGCCACGGATTGAAAGTTTCGGCCAAATTGTGTGCCGTCATTGTCACCCTATTCGTATTTCTGTTTCATCCCGAATGGGTATACCAAAGGATTTACGAAGACCGAAGGTGCATTTTGGGGTTTGGGGGTTAGCGGTACGTGTCAACTTCATCTCAGGTACGTACTCGCCATTAGATTTTTGGCAGTCAGGTCCAGGTTTATGTTGGCCGGAGTGGGCTCCGAACTGGGGGTAAACTCGACGTCTGATCCTGGGCTCATGTTCTCCGTTTTCTGGAGCATGGAGCAGGACTCATCGTCAATTTTTACATTCTCTGTCGGTCGATTAAGTACTACTTGTAGAAGGAGTAAGAGGGTCGGTCGCTCAACCCTGAGCCGGAGCCGAGTTATGCCATCGACATTTATGTAATCAGCGGTCCATTTTTTCGACTCCCTGCTTTCGTGGGCACATAAATAACTCATCACCGACGAGCTAACGCCACAGATGGTCGTTCGACCCTGGGTCGCCGAGTTACTGGAAGTATGGCATCCCAGCACTGAATCAGCAGTTCAATTTTTCGACATGCCCTTGTTTCACACATACATAAGTGCCAGTGGTTCACCGACGAGCTAACGCATCGACAGCATGCCCGTCTCCCAGACAGAGATGCAGACCTGCATCCTTGGTGTATGGGTAAGCACGCGACGTTCCCGGTTCATTGCAATAATGCATGGCTTACATTCTGCTGCTAGGATCTCTCAGTTTGCTTGTGCCTATTCCTTCAGGGTGTGCTGTGCGCACAGTTTGCAAATTACATGACGCTGAACAAGCGCGACTCGGTCTGGATGAAGCTTTTTGTGGCGGGCCTTGCACTCCTGACGACGCTGAAGACCCTCCAATCTTTGTGAGCATCTTCTGTTGTTTGAAAACTTGCGCTGACCTGCATAGAATAATAATGTGGGTACAAAACGTCACCATGTTCGGAGATCTGGAAGCGGGAGTCAACATATGGACGACATATTGGGTCTGGAAGGGCACCTTGATACTCGAAGCCGCCACCGCATTTTGTGTCCAGATGTTTTTTGGCCGCCGTCTCTGGGTGAGAGTTTAGACACCCGTCACAATTTATGGACAGTTCATCCGCTGGCACAGGCAATATCTCGAAACGCATATCTTGTCATCACCTGTGTCGCTTTATATTTGGGCGGGCTTGTTTCCAGCATCGTTGGGGTACGCCCCTTCGGGTTTATTCTATTGGCACTGAGTTCCGCAACAAAGATCATCGCCACAATCATCGATCCGCTGGGTGACTCGGCAACCGGTTGGGGTATATTTAATCATCTTAGAACCAGTAGCAGTGGGTTCTCACTTCGTTTTATCACATGTAGTTGGAGCACACCTTGGAGTTGTGCTGTGCGGAGACCTGCTTTTGACCGGAAGCACAATACTCTGTTTAATTGTACGTGCTCGTTTCTTCGGTTCTGTGCGCTTTAGTCGGATTGACATGTGTGCAGCGGCACTCGCATAAATGCCTCCTACGCGGCCCAACTGCAACCATCCTCCGCTCCATACGTCGGGTGACACTGCAGGCAAGTAGAATGAATCTCTTTCCTGAGGAAACTGTGTCCTTATATCAACCGTTAGTCCGCAGCGCCAGCCGCACTGTGCGCGTTGATCAATTTCATTGCCGCCATGAAACTGACCACGGCGACTTGGACGCCTGCACCGGTGGTGCTGGACATCATTGCAAATATGGTGCTCCCTCAGTTGTACGCGTGGTCTGCGATGTGGACTCTCAACTCACGCGAGGAGATCTGCATGGACGCCGGAAATTCCGCATACACAATTCATTTACTAGAAACATCGGCGGGCTCTTCCAATTCGGAAACTTCTCGTCATCAACACCAGGATCAGCCAGGACTTCTGGCCAAGGGTCAGAACGATCAATCCAATGGCCCATCCGGGTCTATGGCCTAAGGGTTGCTATTGTTGAAGTGACAACCGGAGCTTCATCAACTCCGTGCTGTGTTCATGGGCGCACACAGCTAACAGTAATTATTATCGAACTTTTCTCATTTCTACTCACTCTTGCTCACAGTGCTGTTGATACACGTACAGCTTGTATACAGCTCTATATCCCCATTTACTTTGTAATATTTATGTTGGACTGAAGTCGTATTCACCTCAGACGTTGCTTCCTGCTTGAACAACTCTGAGGCAAAGTTCTCTTACTTATTTATTTATTCGCCGTACTCATGTACTTGCAGTATTATTGTTTAGGTGAATATAGATGTTGCTTCCTACTTGAACAACTCTGAGTATTATTGTTTAGATTGTGTACACATACTCAGTTCACCTGAGTCTACCATGTGTCTACCCTGTAGATGAGGGTAGATAGACCTGGGCCAAGGTAGATTGACATAGACATACTCGGGCTGACATCAATATCAGGTTTTGCCGGTGAACTTTCAACCCCGGTTGACATGAAGTCCACAGTGAACTGTAAGCGAGTTGAAGAGGGGAAATCAAGTGATTCTTTTCATCTGATGGCTACCGCTGTCAATGTATTTGCACATGTTGGCCCAGGTTACATAAATGCTCGCACACACAGGCCAAGGGGGATAAGCAAGCCAGAACTAGGTGAGCATCCGAGGCATAGGAGGGTCGGGTCGAGTCGGACCCGACCCGACTCTCTGGGGCAGTGCGGGGGCGGTGCCCATCAGATGGCGGCCCTTTTGTCTGGTGGTAAGTCGTTGGTGCACCGTAACACTGCCATGCTCCTGCTGATCGTGATCGCTCGTAGGCTAGCTTTTTGTCTATGTCCTTCTCGTTGCAATGACCATTGAATGGGATCTATTGTTCACCTCTCAGTTTATAAGACCTTGTTCTCTCTGCACCCACACGCAACCCACACCACCGTACCGATGGACTTCCAGCATATCTGTGATACTCTCGCACGATCTACTGATGTTGCTCGCGCATTCTCGCACAGTAACATTGTCAATTATATCGAACTCATTGGCCTTATGAAACCCACCCCTGTCTTCACATACCTACAGCCGTCTCATCAAGAATCCGTCCCTCCGCCCACTCTGCCCGTCAGGGTCCATGACTTCTTGAAAGATTGCTTCGACCTCCAAGACGAGACTGCAAAACTTGCATGGGAGGTGTTCAGATTCCTCGCGTGGTCTTTCCAACCAACTCCTTGAGAGCAATTGGCCCATCGGATGAAACATGTCAAACTGTTCTTGGACTACGGAGTCTCGCAGGGAATTGGTATGTGATTTCAGCTTCTCTTATGATCCACTCACCCAATTTGTCTAGGAGTTTATTCTCTCTACCCACCCTCACATGTCTGTCTTGACCCGAAGTGCGCCCAGGAGCTTTTTTCAGACCCCGATGACCTGAGAGACCGAGAGTTGGGTGAAACGAGAAGTCATCCAATCACTGTCTTCAGTCTCGATCTTGGGGCCATTCCAGGATATGCTACCTCCCGCTACTGCCGCAGTGAGCTTATCCTCTACATAGATTTATTTTCGTGTCTAATTTTATAGACTGCCATACACGCTATTACCCAAGCTTCTATGTTCGCGACAACGCGACAGTCCGAACATTTTATGTCGTGGACACAATTCCCGAATTCATCCACACCTTCAAACATTTTTATACCACTGCCAATCTCTGCGAGCTCTTTGCCAATATGATGGTGACTGCCTGGTATGTTTTCGACCTGTCTTTGAGGTAAATTAATTCTCAAAACTATACCAGGACTTCCGGAACAAACTGCGCACGTATTTATAACACCAGTATCTCCAAGACCTATCTCCAGTCTTCGCTTCCTCTCGACTGGCAAACAACCTTCCAGATGGATGTCGATGACGTCTGGAATGCTTTTTACACGTACTCCTTTTGCCTCGACTATTACGAATGGCAGGCAATATTGGAACTGCCCCATTCTGCACCATCACAAACTGAGCGACTTCGGCCTCTGCTACATCATCGCAACTCCCGTATGGCGGGCACCGGCCAAGAAGAATGGAATCATGCCTGCAATCTGTGCTGTTACATTTATCTGGACCCAGATTCCACTGACGACGATCCTCGTTATTGTGAGTACTTGCGTGTCCTTCATGTTTGGTCATCTGATTGCTGCTTAGTGTTCATTCGTTCAACTGTTACAGACGGGATCACCATGGGCCATCCCTGCTGCAACGTCCTGGATTGCCAGGAGCGTCTGTGATCCGTGAAGGACCAATTTTGTCCCAAACATCAGGGACTCACTCAGCAGTGTTGCATTACAACATTCACTGCCACAATTGAGCCCGGATTTCGTACCTGCGGCGATCACAAGCATCATAATCTTGAGCTATATCAGTACCAGAAAGGCAAAGCGATGTTCCAGCTCAAGAATCGACTGCAGCGCAGCCGTGGTGGCTTGCCTTACTCTTTGCCTCATATTCCCGTCTCATCCCCATCTCGGTTGCCCCGATCCAACTCTGAAACGGATGCTACGGCTGCCAACCTCCTCCCCGTCCAGTTCGACATCGAAGAGCCGTCGGAGCTCAATATTCCTCGCCCGAATTTGGCAGAGGAAGAGGAAGAGATCGAACTTGACTCAGCTGATGCTCAGTTTGAAGGGTGCGACGGGAAGTCTGCGAAAGGCAACAGGGTCATTCGCGCTCGCTTTGGACGGAAGATCACTCACAACGAAGAGCTGTGCATCTTTTCGTGCGGGATTCTGGCCGGACGCGCAACCTTCTTCAGTTCGGAGGCACCTAACAGTGTTCGTGTCAGTTGTTTGAGCCTCTCGCCACTGGAACAGATCTATTAATTTATTGCAGGAGTTTTGGATGAAACTTTGGCCGACCAAGACACCCCTTCCTAATGTCCTGTGGCATGACAACAACTGCAACATAGTCAAAATGCTTCGTAACGACCCCAATTAGCACAGACGTAACTACTTCAAGAATGTCGCCCTTCCCGTCGACGTCTTCCATTTCAAATCCAAGCACAAGGAGTCAGACGCGGACTGCGGGGCGCACTGTAATCCCTACATTTGGCCCGAGCTTCGTACCGAAGATGGCAAATGGTGTTTTAACTCTTCTGCCACTGAGCAGACTAATGCTTGGTTCGGGGGTTTCCAATCAATGATGCAGGAAATGCCGGTCGAGCGGTATAATTTCTTCCTTGATGAGATGATCAAACGCAGGTGAAGAAAATAACGGACTAATATTTAGCGTTCTGTACTTTTTTTCGAAATCCGAAGACGCGCGCCGCGCACACCATCGACGAGGAAGACAGCAGTAGCCTGGAGGGTTTTCCAGGACGACACCGCATAGTTATAGATGTCTATCCACGAGTTTTCAGTCATCCCAAGGCCTTGCAGGAGTGGGGTCGAAGACAGCTGCATCTTGGGATAGTGTGTGACCGTGTGTCCAAATTTTGTTGCGGGTTTGCCTCTCTGCACAGGGAGATATGAGTAAGAATAGTACATGCTTTGAGTGACAACTTACGGTATGATAAAAAACAAAATCACAAGACTGCTGCTTGAGTTTCTCGAGCCACTGCCGCTCCGCCTTGGGATCGGGACCCTTTTTGTTCAGAACAATCTGGTGCTGGGTGACCCAAGAATTAGACATTGGTTGTGCTAACCCACAGGAGCAGGCTGCTGGTGTTCCATGGGAGTGGGAGACTGAATTTCCGACTGGATTTCCGCGGCCCCGTCCCACACCCGGGGCATGAGGAGATTGGGCAGGATGGATAGGAGGGAATGGGAGGCAGGGCTGGGGTGGGCTGGGGAGGTTGAACAGGAGCAGCTGCTGCCGCTGCATGTGGAGCAGGTGTACGAGCATCTGTAATAGGACACCCGACTACTGCGGGGACTTTGTGCACCTTGCAGTGCTCCCGATACGTCTGCTGCTCAGCTGAAAGTTGCCCAGACCGGACACAGCAGGTTTTGCATTCAAGCGCAATACACTGTCTCGACCCCTGCTTACAGTCACCGCCCTTAGTAGTGCAGCCAGTGTGGCACAGTACGGGACCTGCAGGAGGCTCGTGTTCGGCAAGCCGGAACCGCAATGGGGCATTGGCAGACTCCTCGGGGATCAGATTCCCGGCTTGACGACAATGATATCGAACTAGAAGGTGTTGTGCGTCGGAAAAAACACACGCCTCGGTATGGTAGTGGGACTTGAAACATGATACACACTACCATTCATGTCAGTATGCACCTATTTTCAACAAATGAAGTATCACGTACCGACTGGATAATCTTTCCACAGCAATGTGGTTTATTACTGCCTTCATGGACACGAAGTACACCCATGCAGGAGTGACAATGTGCACATATGTGGAGAACCTTAATGGGTGGGTCTTGGCCATGCACTGCTAAATCCATGCTCGAGAGAAGTGGCAAACAGAGATGCATTTGGAAGGCATAAATACAGGTACTGTTCAAAGCGTAGCAGAAACCAAATGTGAGATAATGAACAAAAGCAGAGCGCTCAAAGCAAAGTTAGAAGCAGTAGCAGAGGCGCTTGAGAATATAGTAGAAAGCTTGGACCAGTAAGGCGAGATCTATGTGCATTGATCGCCCTGCGGCACGTCAAAGTGTTGAGTGACGAGCACCAAGTACAAGCTTCATGGAGCCAAGGAGAACAGCCTAGAGTGGTCGAGATTGAAGAGAGGTTGCTCCATGGTGTGTTGAGGATGTGCTGCCCGCTTGAGGAACAGAAAACCTTGCATGGCGGTACAATGGCGGTAAGTGGAAATGGCATCAGTCGTTTTTTTATACATATTAGACTGCGAGTCGGGTCGGATCGCCACAGCATGTGTCAGCAGGTCAGGTCGGACCCGACCTGACTCTCCCCTGGATCCGATGATCTGAGAACTAGTGTGAAGGAGAGATGTCCAGACACAGGAAAGGCCTAGGTGAGCATAAATTAACTGTGTAAGTTTGGACAGGGTGTGTCTACCAAGAGAGACTGAAGTAGATGGAGGTAGCCGAAGGCTATTGGAATGTCCACCTTAGGTAGCTGAGGTAGACAGAGGTAGACAACATGTGTCTACATGTTGTGGTACATGTACATCTACCCACATAGACAGAGGATAGACAGAGGTAGACGGAGGTAGCCTGAGGTGTGTCTGCAGGGGGCCTGAATACAGTGATTGATACTGCTGGTATACATATATTTGGACAGTGACAGCAAGTCAAGTGTCCACAACCCGTGATTCCTCCTGCCCGTTTTTTGCGGTATTGCCTCGAAGCTGGCACATCAACATGATTGATCTGGAAACTGCCACCATCAAATCACCAGCAAAGAAGGGGAAAGTGATGTGCACAGTTAGTACTTGAGTAGTAAATGGCTTGGAAGACTGCAACTAGTCAGCACAGAGCAGATTCCGGATTCTGAGATGACAAGGGCAACTGAAGCACAAAGAGTTTCAACGAATAAGCCTGGAGTTTAGACTAGAATAGTGTAAAGTACAGGGAAATAACTACAGCTTATGTACTAAAGTCTCTAGGGGTTGTAACTAAGGTACAGTGTCCAAGGACAACAGACAAGATTAATGCAAAGTAAATGAAGGGGTATATGAGTGTAAAGGAGTCAATCAGTAACCTGAGAGTCGGAGAACCAATTGAAACCATTTGGGATCCCGAAAGGGTATTCATTGCTGAGTTCAAGTTCTTGAGGATGACATTGGGATGCTGCAGCCAAAAACGGACTGAGATTAGAGTTTTTAATAATTGGGAAAAGCTGCAAGCACAAGATATTGGACAAAGCTGCTGCAAAGTAGCCACTCTGAGCATGGCTTTATGACAAGGTGCGGAAGGCCGGGCTGTGGTACCTGACCATCATTTCTACCCATACATTTTCCCTGAATCCCTTGTCCTGTCCACCTTGGAGTCCTTCCAATTTTTTGCTTTCCAGTGCCCTGTATTTTCGGGACTCCACGGGTTTTTTCCCCTCCCACCCCCTCAAGAATTCAGAAAACCTGACAGCATTGAATCATGACTCGCTCCAACTTGAAGTTCGAGCAACGACCTCAACAAAAAAAAAAAAGCTCATACCTTTGTCATATCTCAAAATTATCTGCAAGTCTGCATACCCCTGCATGTGATTTGCAAATGTTCAAGAACGGGAGCCAAGGCTGCAGCTGGCTTTATAAGTAAAGCCCTCCTGAAAGTGGATCTCGGTAAATGGAGAAAACACCAGAATGGCAGCCACGGATTGAAAGTTTCGGCCAAATTATGTGCTGTCATTGTCACCTTGTTCATATTTCTGTTTCATCATGAATGGGTGTAGCAGGCCCATGGACACTCCCTTGGAACTCCCTCTGTGTTTCACTCAAAATCTACTGATTTACCTCATGAAATTTGTGCTCAGAGCCTTGATTTACCTTATTTTTGGAGGGGGATATCCAAAAAAACAATTTTTTTTTTGCAGCTGCAGGCATATTTTCGCGTTCCAGAGGTATACTATCAACTATTTCTTCTCTTTGCGACCCCTCACCACTGTTTCTGTCACCCTCACGGTCCAATTTCCTGCTGCGATTTGTTTTTTTTTGTGCTGGACCTTCCGCTTCTCAGTTGCATCCAAGGCACAACAAATTAGTAGCATTAGGTGTTCATCAATGCCTATTGATGCCTGGAACACCTGTTTTCTACTCTGAACACCTATTCTGCCTGTCCAACAGCTATTCAAGGGATCACACAAGCACCTATTACTTTATTTCAACAGCTATTTTGATATAAACATCGGTAAGCAGAATTAGGGGCCATCCTCAACTTGTAGTAATAATGTCACAGTGATAAACTCACCCAACATCACGAAGGGTGGGGAGATTTGGAGGAGGGACTGGAACTTCAATATTTCAATCCCTTTGCAGATCACATGGTAGATGTAAATAAATTGGATTCAATCGGCGTAAATACAAACATGTATTGCATAGGGAATTAGCTATGCTCCCGCCTCACCAACCTGATGCAAACACACGCACTCACATTGATTTGGTATCTGCCAGTCCATTCTGTGGTGATCACACGTGTTTTGTGTGCATAGCACTTGACTACAGGGCAAGTCTTCTGACGCTGCTGCACGTGCAAGGTCCGTGCCTCAAAGCACCAGCAGGGAGTCACTCCTGTGGACAGTGCAGATGTCTTGCTCGAGCGGCAACATGATAATCTTGCATGCAGCTGCAGGCGGTACACCACGTGCTCATGCGAAGACTGGCTGAGTGTTTGCATGGACACACACCTTTGGGCTGTTGCTGTAGTGGTGGTCTCAGACTCTGTCAAAAATATTGGTCATTCCCCCCATCCTCGTCACTGCATGAGAACTCTGCTCTCTATTGTCATACTGTGTGATCGGCAGCAGTTATTTGTCTCTATCCACCGCGGCCATCTGTACACTGTCGTTGTGGAAGGAGGAAAGGAGGAATGTCACGTATAGTCACGCAAAACACCCGCAAGGTGGCTGGTACAATGTTTGAATTGATGTTAGGTGTTCGGTGGAAAATAGCTGTTTACCGATGAGATAGGTGTTAGACTAAAGAATAGTCATTGGGATGGAAAATAGCTGTTGGTTCGCAAAATAGGTGTTCACGAATGCCTAATGCTACTATTCTTGTATATACTCGTTGCAGCCTCCTTCTGCTTCTTGGATGCGCCCTGAGATGGCTTTGGCTTTCGCTTTTTTAAGCTGGTCCCCTCTGGCTCCTTGTACTCTTCATCCTCTGAATCTGAATCTGAATCATCAACCAAATTTTCGATTTCAAGTAGCCGATATACAGCTGTTGATCACAGGGCTTTGTACTGCTCCCATCTGTTTATTATTCTTTGATATATTGCAGGGCCTTAGGCTAAGTACCTTAGCAATACCGAGGCTGATCCAGCCATCCACGGCCACAGTGCCTCACACTGTATCCTAAAAAAAAATCTTGCGCTCCACGCAATTGACCTGATGTGTGGACCGGCATCCGTCATTTTGCCATCAATTTACCTTGTTCTGAGGAGCGGGTTAGAGGTCAAAGTTGGGCCTTGATTTACCTTATCACAGAGAGAGTTCCAAGGGAGTGTCCATGGGCCTAGCATAGCAAAGGATTTATGAAGATTAGGGTTGGACACGGGTCAACCCACAGGTACCACGGCAGCAGCCCATACCCGTACCTGGTACGGGTCGGGTCCAAAACCCGCGGGTTTGCAAATCTGTGTGCGGGTCACCTATTATTTGGGCGTTAAAATTGTCTCCTAAAACTCAAAATCAGCACAAAAGAGGTCACTGGATCGGAGACACACCCTCAATGAAGCTCTGCATCCAGCTTTATGAAAAAACATTGAATGTTGCTGTGAACTAGTCAGTTTTTCGAAAAATAACAAAATGAAAGGTGTGTACAGTGTACTGACATGTTTTAGCTGCTACAAGTTGACTTAGACCTGCATACTTCCATCAACTCTACCACCATTTCTTGATCAACTCAGGCCTCAAGCTGGACCCTGCTGGACCCATAAAGCCCCACAGGTTTGTGGGTCGGGTACATGGAAATGAAACGGGTTGAGAAATGCCGACCCGTACCTGTACCCGTGGATACCCGTGGGCCAAACCTTCGGGTAGACCCCGTACCCATGTCCAACCCTAATGAAGATTGAAAGTGCATTTCAGGTGTTAGTGGTATGTGTCACCCCAGTACTGTACTCGCCATTTGATTTTTTGGCAGGCAGGTTCATGTTTATGTTAGTCTGGAGTTTATCGGGCGGTGATGTATTGGTGATGAAGTTATTATATAATTGTCGGACTTTGAAATTTCAGTCTCCTTCCACTGATGCGAGAGTCACCCTTCATGAAAATTTGAAGAAGCAAAATCATTTGAAATCCAATATTGAACAGTTGTGCCAGTTCAGAATGGGGATTTTTCTCTTGCAAAACAGTAGATTTCAATACCGTGAAAACCACAACCACAACACCTTCACATCATTGCAGTGTTCCTGTGCCAAACAGACGGTTGGACACCATTCCCTGTCCAACCAATAACCTGTCAGAATTTTAAACTCACAAAGCAGGGTGTCAGAAGGCAAGAGTTTGCGCAACTGAGATTTTGTGATTATATAATAAACTCATCACTGATCACAAGTCCACCTTAGTCAACAGACTATACTGTACTATTATGACCACTAGTTCCCAGGGTGTCACCTATCACTACAAAAGTTGACTGGATTGGAAGTTCACAGCTTGGCAATCAGCCAACAATTCCCATAAAAGGTAATCCAGTAAACGCCGGAGCGAAATTTTGCAATTTTCTAGGCCTATTTGGGCCAGGAAAACTCATTCACCATTACCAACCTTGATTAGTTCAGTTCACAGGCCTCCGTTGAAATGCTTGCTCGGTGTCTACAACAGCAGTACTAGTTTAATCAAGATCCAACGAGCAGAATGCGAGTTTGCTTGATTAAGGCAAAAACACAACTACTAACCAAATCCTAGCTACTTTCCCCTTGAATGGTTTAGACTGTGCCACCGAGTACGGGTCTCTTGAACGCTTTAAGAAGGTTCAAGGAGCACAGATAATCCAACAAAGGTTGCGAGGAACACACCTGTTTAAGGGTCGAGTCCGAAGTGCAAGGTTGATTTAGAGTATTAGACCTCTTTGAGCAGTGCCAAACAAGTGCCTAAGCCAACAAATTGAGTTAAAGCTTTACAAGCTTGAGCCAACAATCCCAAATCCTAATCAAGGTGCCGTGTTCTCAAATCCCAAATAATAAGCCTTCCGAGGCTACTTTAGTGTGGTGCCGTGTTCTCAGTTCCTAACAAGCTCTCTCTAGCTTCTTAACCATATCCAATCCCAAAATCCCGAGCCAACAATTGATATTGAGTTACTTGTGCAAACAAAACAAAACTTCTTAACGAAGTCAGTCCTGGGTGACAAGTCCCGAATCTCCGTCGTTTATCAAGCAGTATCCGGTAAAGGCTGCTGCTCTTAGGGACAGAAAGTTCAGTGCTTATTCATGCCAAAACCTCCTCCTCATATACTGTACAATTATGCTTACAGTACAATGATTATTCTACTCACTGGTATATGAGTAAGGTGTCCGTAGTTAATCATGTGTAGGTAAATATATAGGATCCTCGTGTATCGACCCCTTAATGCTTGAGTGTGTCCAGCATGACTGTTTCCTGTTCGATCGTGTTGACAGTCCCATCTTCTATCCTCGTGTCCCCCATTCAGGACCTTCAGTATTAGGTAGAGGAAGGTGCTGGCCTTAAGCCAGTACCTTAATCAGCCCAAACCACCAAGTGGTTGTGGAGATATGCGAGTTACCGTCCTGGCCTGGTTTAAGTAACCAAATCAGGATGGCAACAATGATCAGATAGTTGATAAGCAAAGTCCAACCGCGGCCAGAATAACCGGCTACCGCTAAACCCACATCACCTGATCCGATGTGCAAGGCTCCATTTGTAAATCAAGCACAACAAAGTACTCGGACGCCTCTAGCCAAGCCCCACAGTGGTGCCACAGATCATCAGAGAGTATGATTAATATTGCCCATGTTGTTTGTGGGCCCCGCGATGCCTTGATTAAGCGGTGATGCTTAATCTCAGCAGTTAAACCCTTAATCATGGATGTCAACCAGTATGAACTTTCCAGTTGATGCACCCCAGGTGGACTTGATTAAGGTCCTCATGCAGGATCGAGCCCTGATTAGCCATATAGAACCTATGCTAATCCTTTGGAGCAGCAGGCTATGTGATTAAGGTGGAAATCAGCAAATTCCCTGCTATTTCACCCATGGTCTGTTTCACGGCTTATCACCATCACCCGTCACCTGAACTTCTGGTCGTAATACTACAGTAACATGCAAGTTCACGAGCACAAGTTTGTTATAGTGTCTGTCTACGAGAGACTAAGTATGTTGGCCGGAGCGGGCTCCGAGCTGGCAGTAAAATCGAAGTCCGATCCTGGACTCATGTTCCCCGTTTTCTGGAGCACGGAGCAGGACATAGCGTCAATTTTTTCATTCTCTGTCTCGCTGCCTTGCATCTGTCATGCGGGGAACTCAATGACTACGTACTTCCAGAAGGAGTAAGAAGGTCGCTCTGCCCTGAGCCGGAGGTCGCCGAGTTATAAAACACTCAGCAAACGGTTTCACGGGTACATAAGCGTTTCACCGACGAGCTAACACATAGACACCATGCCCCCCCCCCCCCCCAGACAGAGATGCAGACCTGGATCCTTGGTGTATGGGTAAGCGCGCGAGATTCCCGGTTCATTGCGCGCATGTGATACTTAATACATCACTCATTGATCACTCACATTCTGCTCTCAGGATCTCGCAGTTTGCTCGTGCTTATTCCTTCAGGGTGTGCTGTGCGCACAGTTTGCAAACTACATGACACTGAACAAGCGCGACTCGGTATGGATGAAGCTTTTTGTGGCGGGCCTTGCGCTCCTGACGACGCTGAAGACGCTGCAATCCTTGTGAGCATCTTCTATTGTTTGAAAACTTGCATTGACTTGCATAGAATGATAATGTGGGTACAAAATATCACCATGTTCGGAGATCTGGAAGCGGGAGTCAAGATATAGCAGACGCATTGGGTCTGGAAGGGCATCCAGATACTCGAAGCCGCCACCGCGTTTTACGTCCAGATGTTTTTTGGCCGCCGTCTCTGGGTGAGAGTTTAGACACCCGTCACAATTTATGGACAGCTCATCCGCTAACACAGGCAATATCTCGGAACGTATATCTTGTCGTCATCTGTGTCGCTTTATTTTTGTGCGGGCTTGTTTCCGGCGTCGTTGGGGTACGCTCACTCCGGGTTTATTATATTGGCACTGAGTTCCGTAACAAACTTGAAGATCGTCGCAGTACTCACAAATACACTGGAGTCGTCGACCCGGGCCCGTTGGGGTATGTTCAATCATCTCAAAACCAGTAGCACTGGGTTCTCACTTCGTTTTTGTCACATTCAGTTGGAACACATCTTGGATTTGTACTGTGCGGAGACCTGCTTTTGACCGGAAGCACAATATTCTGTTTACTTGTACGTGTTCATTTCTTCAATTCTACGTGTTCTAATCGGATTGACATGTGCGCAGCGACACTCACATCAATGTGTCCTGGGCGGCCCAACTGCAACCATCCTCAGCTCCTTACGTCGGGTGACACTGCAAGCAAGTAGAATCTCTTTCTCGAAGAAACTGTGACCTCATATCAAACGCTAGTCCGCAGTACCAGCTGCACTGTGCGCATTAATCAATTTTATTGCTGCCATGACACTGAATGCAACGACTTGGACGCTTGCACCGTTACTGCTGGACTTCTTTGCAAATATGGTGCTCCCTCAGTTGTACGCGTGGTCTGCGATGTGGACTCTCAACTCGTGCGAAGAAATCTGCATTGCCGCCGGAAATTGCTTGTATACAGTCAATTTAAAAACATCCGGCGGCGGCTCTTCCAATTCGGAAACTACTCACCATCAACACCAGAATCAACCAGGACCTCTGGCCAAGGTTCAGAACGACCAGTCGAACGGCCCACCCGGGTCGATGGCCTAAGGGTTCCTATACCTCTTCGTGTCGACTTCAGCTCTATCTTACAACTGTATTATACAAATCTATCATACAAATTATTTATACGAAGTTTCTAGTCTTAGATAGATTACACTGAGGATTAGAATTCAAACCTGTGAAGATTATTTATTCGCTAGGGTGAGAAGTTCCCCGGTTTCGTAGAGACGGCGAAGGTAATCCCAAGCAGCATTGTAGCTGGAGGAATGGCCCAAAAGAGAAATTCTGCCGTCTCAAGCGACGGCCTAAATTCTACTAAAAGGCTCGTATAATTACATTTGTGTAATATGTGGAACGATGGCTTCCAGGTCTTCGAAGTGAGTTCAAATTTGAATGTCGATTGTCGATCCACGGCTCTTCATTGGCTGGTTCGCAGACGTCTCTTAGCCTGAAGCTTCACACACGTTTACCAGACATGACATGTACTTCAATTCGCTCCCATGCCCTTTGATTGGCTGAGCACTCTGACGGTATTTTGAATCGTAGTTCAGTCAACTTCAGTCCCAGATCATCGCTCACATTAAACCGGGTCCAACCCGAATCGTTCTAATCGTCGTTCAACTCAACGAGGCCGAGCCGCACTTACCCAGACTTTCCGCAATACGACGAGAGGAACCTCTACGTCTCTGTGATTGCTTGCGGTCGACCCTGTGACCGGAGGCACCCGCCCCCATCCCGCGGGCATTCACTCTACGTACTGAGGCGTCAGCTTTTGTACCGCGCAGAGGCGCCTTGCGATCCGAGGCGGAAGCCTTTGTTCCAAGAAGCCCCCCCTCCGAGCTGATGCGCCTGTCTTCTTGCCGCCCAAATTTACGCTGTGGGCACGCACCCGTCTTTGTGCCACGGAAATTTAGCCTGAGAGCCGACGCGCCTCTGTTTGTGCCCCGGAAATTGACACTGCGAGCCGACGCACCTTTGTGAGACTTGCAAACTGAGTCGCGATGCAGCGGTTCTCGATTCTAATGAATGTAACAATTGGGTTACTTGTGTCAGGGAAAGTTGCGTAGATGTGGATTCAAATGTACTTATTGAGGCAAAATGATACCTTTGTGTTTAAAAGCCGCCAAACTTGAGGGATACTATCGACTTGTGAACTATTAAAGCCGGGAAAGGTTTACAAGTTTGTTGAATTCTTAAAGGAGGGGAGGAAAAAATCAAGCGCAAAGAATGGCTAAAGCCCCAAAACGCAGAATAGCGAAAAAGTGGAGGAAGCAGGCCTCCAAGGAGGACAGGAATTCAACGAAAACGTACCAACTTTCCGTACGGAAACCGAACTCACGGGAAACGGAATGTCTTTGTCAACCCCAAGATATTCAACGATTACATCGATAGCCAACATTATCTTCTAGCTACAGTGAAATATACCGAATGTGTTGGGCCGGTCCCTTTCTACATGATTCATCGGGCGTTGAAGGAGAGAATAATGAGACCGAAGATTACCGTCCGATCTCAACTTTGAGTCCATCTTCAAAATATTCCCATCCCCATTCTGTGCCGGGCGCAAGAGGTGAGGCCCCAAAGAGCGGGTTCCCCGGACTGTTGATCGCAGACCAATATCCATTGAGCTCACCCTGGGCTGCGGCGAAATTTTCAAAGTAATATAGAACTCCGTCTTTTGCACCAACTTCGTTAAGAAGCGTTTCACGTCTTCCAGCGGTTTGGAGTAGAAGATGGGTGTAGCCTTTGCTCTCCGAAGTAGAAAATACTGCCCTCGGAATTGAGATGAGAAATGCACGACGAAGGGAAACGCACTGAGCACCAGATCAGACGGGTGAACGTTATGTTTGGTCGCTAGGGCGAGAAGTTCTCCAGTTTCGTGGAGACGGCGAAGGTAACTCCAAGAAGCTTTGTAGTCGAAAGAATTGCCCAAAAAAGAAATTTTGCGGGCACGAAAATACCCAAACATCGACACGGCCGACGGGGTATCTCCAAGCCGCAAAGTGTGCCTGCATGGAATTGAAGAACGAACGGAAATCAAAACGTGAAACCTAACCGTATTGTAGAAGCATCCACGGCCTCGGAGCCCCAACAGCCATCAGCAGAAGGGACGTAGTGTTGTTCCGGGCGTTCGAAGGTCGTGCTAACTGGGCGGTCAGCCGCCCATTCGCTGATCTTTTCAGCAACGTTCGCAATTTTCTGGAAACGCGGACGTCTGGCCTCTTCACCAGGGATCATGACTCCCAGATCCCCAGGGGTCATTGGTAAGACTTCTCACAAATCCCAGATGGCGCAGAGACTTGAGGAATAACGCTGCAAGGAATCAAGTAAAGGGCTGCTTTCTTGCGGATCGAGGAGTTCGATATCGTTCTGCAAGGATTTCGTATCCCTAGTCAGTTCTCTGAATATATGATCCAGTCCGTGGTGTTGGCGGTCCTCGTGATAGGGGAAATCCACCAAGAAATGGATCAGAAAACGGAAGGTCCGAGTCACTGTTGGACCAATGTCGCCTAGAATGCGTAGTGAAGGCTCACTTAAAACAAAGCGGCCAACCACGAACCATTACGACCCATCACGTAGTTGGGCCTCAAGATATTCCCGGTGATTGCCTGCCAGAGGGTGGTCAACAGAAGCACTTTCGCACAAGTGACATACCTTGGTAATCAGATTAACGAACGTCTCCCAACCATCGCTCTGGATTTTCAAAGGTTTCGCCGCTGGTTCGTAGAAATGCGAAGGATCGAAATTGGCGAGAACGAAATTTAGACCGTTTGTTGTGCTGCCGCTGCTGATCGAACGAATATAGACGTCTGCTGTCTGCCTCGAGGATCAGCGATCCAAATAATTGGAGTCTTGGCATATCACAACCACGTACCTCGACCTTACAGCCGCCGTGATCTTTGCGTAGTAGCCCAGTGGCTACGTTCTGAGAACACTGTAACTCGATTCTGTTTGACAGGTACAACGAACGTACAGCAAGCTGTGTAACCTGAAGCCGGAAGAGTGGTGTTAATTCAGTCTGGGGGGGAGGGAATGACACCGAACAGACCATGGTTAAGACGCCCAGTGCACATTTTTTGACGCCGTCGCGGCATTCGCGCTCAATGAACGTCTGGACAGGAACCCCGGGATCTGAAATGTTTGATTGAAAAGATAACTGAGTTCAAGAAAAAGAAGTCGTTACCTTGGAACACGAGGTGCAGAGAACAGGCGGTTTCTTCTGATTGACCGATTATTTGCAAGTAGTGAGGCTGCCTGGTGTATAGGAAGGACCGGATCAGTCAAATACTTGAATGAAGCGGAAGATCTTGCCATGCGTCCGATTCCAGCCAGGCATCGAGGTCGGCCGCCTTCAAATTAGAGAAAAGGCGACTAGAAGCACAGAACAACGAACCCATTTTGCCTTGTCACGGCCGTATTTCTTGACCGCCACAATTTTGCCGTTGTATTGGGCAGATAAAACACTGCTATCACCCAACCGCAAGTAATCACGAAGATCTAACTCTTCTCGTCGTATTGTCGATATTTTTGGGGGATCTGGCAAAGGATGTGCGCAATGGCATGAACTCATCAATGAAAGGATCGCTTTGAATCTTTACCCAGTTTGGTCTAGATTTCAAGAGATCAGTCGGGGAAGAGCTCGTGTTTAATTGAAGTACCGAGTCGGGCAAACGGAGGTGTAGCTTGACCACGAGCGAAATCTAAGGATATGTTGACGAGGAGCCACGGTTAAAGGAAACACGACTTTCCTGCAAGATCTGGAAGTTCTCGTTCAAAATTTCCTTGCACTTGTTGATTTTGTCTCTATTGGAGCTTCTTGATACCACCCGCCGCAAGGTCCCGATTTGGGCTTGCTTGCTTAAGATCTTTTTCGCAAGTTCAAGCTTTCTAGGCGCCAGTGCATGGTCAGTCTGATTAGTTTCGCAAGATGAGAGCTTACTCGGCATATCGCGCGATGTCCTCCTGCAGACCTAACCGTACCATGTCATCTTTCGATTTTCCTTTCAAAATATCCACTAATGAGTTTGTGCGCTCGGCAACATTCTTTGCGACCTCCATGGCGTCTTCTCTATTCTTGGCGACGGTCTACCCCAGAGATTGAGAGCGTGTCTGAGACCGACACAGCAACGAACCTGAGTGATGTCAATGAACTCGATTGCCGTACAAGCCACCGCTCGTAAGACAGGAACAGGCACGGCCCCGTCGCCGAGAGATGCAGCGATCTTGAGGGCTGTTTTGAGCTGGTCTAGGATGACGGCGGTGGTGGGGGCTCCGGCCATGGGGGCTGGACGAGAGAGGTGTGCACGAGAAATAATAAACCGGAAAATCGCGAGCTACCCCTCGCACTAAAATTACCTGACGTGGCACCTATAGTAGGTAATACTATCTTGACGGATATTGAAAGCAAGGGGACTAACGACATACCTGCCACGCATCGGGCAACGAGTTCTACGATCGAAGACAAGCCCCAGATACAGAGCTGTGGCAGCCAACTGCGAATTACTCTGGGGAAGTTTAAACTTGAGTTCTGGGTGCCGGCCAGCTCAGAAGCTGTGGGTCCCAAAGCAATGGAAAGAGTGCCGTGACTCCGGCAGGATGCACGAGCTTGCATGGTCGACAAATGGGCGGATTAAGGGCGGTACAGAATCATCCACCGTGGTCCGTGGATCGATCTGCGAAGATAGCTTAATTCATCAGGAAGACGGAGTTACCGAGGTTGAAACAGAAGACCCCGTTGAACACGTCAAACGAAGGTTGGTGGCAAGTTTGTGGTTCGGGAGGAACGAGGGACGCGATCACGTGAGGTGGGATATTGAGACTTGGTCTGACACAATGACAATGACAATGACAATGGTCATGATCGTGGGAGTGGGCAGCGATGGAGATCTGATGGGCTGATGCGGGCTAGCACAGCCACATCAAATGGCGCCGACCTCATCTTGACCTCGAATACATCTGTCAAAGCATACTAGAAGAACAATGGAGCAGCAAGAACATCCATAAGAAGGTTTAGTATATACTACATGGGTCATTACTTTATTAAACACTGACAGATATATTTAATTGTATTATTTAGCAATCACTCCTCCATCTCCCCGTCCTCCTCGTCCCGCAACTCTTCAACAATGACCGGAACAACCTCCAAAATAGTCTGCGGGACGGTGGGCACCATTACTGGCGTCTAACTCACCTCATACCACCTAAATGCCTCCTTCAGAACAGCTAGCTTGTCAGCTTTGCGCGGATATTTGCTGTTGACCAGGAGATTTGGTACACCTCGTGTGCGATACGAGTTAAGTTGCTTGTGAATGAAGGGAATCGTCAACGCGTCCATCATAGACAGTGGTACAAGCTGGCGGGTAAGGTTGTCCTGCAGGTTCTTCGCATCTTTCTGGCTTTGGCAAGCGCTTTGGTCTTCTGCATCTCGGCGGTTTTGATCCTGAAGTCAACGATCTCCTCGCGTCTCCGAGCTTCTTCACGACTGGAGTCGATGCGCCTTGCCTCTCGCATAATGTACGCATGATCTTCGTCCGTGAAGACCGCATCCATGAAATCTTGTGTATCGTTCCGACGGAACATCGCTTGCGAGTTGTATTGGTGGAGCGTGAGTGAAGGTTTGCCCCGAATAGCAACACGGTAAGCCCCCAAGGCCCCCTCGTTCGCGTCGTTGGTTGACGGCATCCATGCCAGCTCTTTCTCGGTTGCTGTACAGGCATCGATCAGAGTGCGGCCGGCGCTGCGGACTGGTGTTTGGTATTCAAGATCACAGTTGACCACCAAAAATGTTCTACTTGCCTGCAGCGTTACCCGACGTAAACGATTGAGGATGGTGGCGGTTGGGCCGCGGGATTGGGTGCATTCATGCGAGTGTCGCTGTACACATGTCAATCTGACTGAAACACGTAGAAGTGAAGAATTGAACGCGTACAAGCAAACAGAATATTATGCTTGCGGTCAAAAGCAGGTCTCCGCAGCACGACTCTAAGATGTGTTCCACCTACATGCGATCAAAACAAAGTGAGAAAAGTGCCAGTGATTCCGCGATGATTACAGCTAATAACAGTACCGAAGGCGCGAACGAAAAATTTCCGTTTTCGGCTGTTTTTGATCCCTTTGAAAGAATTGTATGTATCTCTGTCAGTTTTCCACGGATTTAGTCGAAACATAGCTAGAATGTTCAGGCTAATTCAGGCGCAATTAGTGATAGAGCCAGATCCGAAATAATATCTTATTTTGGCATGCTCCCACAATCCGGCTCCCCGGCCAAAATATCCGTCTACCTGGCTCAAATCATGTTGGATAGCTCTGAAATTTTGTGAGGAGCAGTTCCTATGCATTAGGAAGTTTATCATAGAGCCAAAAATAATCATATGCTCTGCCTAACACGTGTACCGTGCTTTAGAGATATTTTGAGCAGCAATACATGCATTGCTCTGATTGTTTGAGTTCTCAACCAAATAGATTGTTCAAGTGTGCCAACGGGACGTCGATTGTCTCTCCAGCTGTTCACCTTGTCGATTCCGCATCATATGCTGGTTGAACATCACTAATTAGGTCGTGTCAGGTTGCAGTGCGGTAACCATCAAGTTGCCGTGACAGTCCCAGCCCAGCCTCGACTCTTTTGCCCCTCCACTTCCCTGAATCTCCAATACTAGTGGAGTAATGGGAAATGTGAATGGTAGCCCACAGCTAAAAACAACTGCCTTCTATGATTGTGTATATTTTTTATCCAGTATCTCATTTCCGGAACCAGTGCTAGTTCTCAAAGGTTGTAGAGTATTCATTCTGAGGCTACTTCACATGCCCACATCCAGCTCTGATAAGAGGAGGTCAATAGCTATCACAGGCCTCTGTAGCATCGACTGGGTTTGTAAGGGTTGATAGTAATGTGTAACTGAAAAATGAGAGTGAAATAACCAAGGACATGGCAAGTATTATTCGCTGTGAACCCTGTGCAAAGTGTCTCCCTATCAATTTTCTGAGTTGAGCTGCTCAAGTTGTACTCAGGCACTTGTGGAATCGCTCTTGATGTAGGTTTGCATGGATAACAAGGCCTGTTGCAGTTGCGACAGTGTCAGCCTGAGGGAATGTGAGCAGCTAAACTACGGTCACAGATGGTTCACTGCAGAACCTTGATTGATTTTGAAATAACTTGAGACATCTGAGGGAATGTATGTATGTGAGCAGATTCTGTTGTTGTAAGAGTGGACAAAGAGAAAGTGCTGACATTGTCGAAGTGCTAGTTAACCCTAGCGGGGTTCGTGGGACCGGGTCGGTGATCTGAATGTGGGCCGGAGGCCTGGAGCAGGCAAAGAGGGAGAAGGCCGGGGGTGTCGCTCGAGGGGTGGAGTAAGAAAGGTGGTGAGAATTGGAGTAAAAGAGGGAAGATTTGCGTCGTAGCTGCTCGATGAATGTAACTCATATAAATTGTACTCGGGAGGCTTGATAGCCCACTGGCGACGTTCCGAGGAGGATGGGTTGAATCCGCTCGCTGGGACTCTGGGCACGAGCCCTACACATGATGTGATAACGGTGACTTGATGGTTACTGCACCACCACGCAACACAACCTAATGAGTAATGTTCAACCAGTGTATGATGCGGAATCGACAAGGTGGACATCTGGAGAGACAATTGACGTCCCATTGGCACACTTGAACAGTCTATTTGGTTGAGAACTCAAACAATCAGAGCAATGCATGTATTGCTGCTCAAAATATCTCTAAAGCACGGTACACATGTTAGGCAGAGCATATGATTATTTTTTTTGGCTCTATGATAAACTTCCTAATGCATAGGCACTGCTCCTCACAATATTCCAGAGCTATCCAACATGATTTGAGCCAGGTGGACGGATATTTTGGCCGGGGAGCCGGATTGTGGGAGCATACCAAAATAAGATATTATTTCGGATCTGGCTCTATCACTAATTGCGCCTGAATTAGCCTGAACATTCTAGCTATGTTTCGACTAAATCCGTGGAGAACTGACAGAGATACATACAATTCTTTCAAAGGGATCAAAAACAGCCGAAAACGGAAATTTTTCGTTCGCGCCTTCGGTACTGTTATTAGCTGTAAAGCATACTCGAACGGGTCGTCGACTGTACCGTATTTGTGAATATGTCGACAGTCTGGGTTGCGGAACTTAGTGCCAAGATAATAAACTGGGAGGGGGTATACCCCAACGACACCGGAAATAAGCCGCCCAAAAACAAAGTAACGCAGATGATGACACTATATATGTTCCGAGATATCGCCTGAGCAACGAATAAGCTATGCAGAAATTGTGACAGGTCTGTAAACTCTCACCCAGAGACGGCGGCAAAAAAACATCTGGACATAGAACGCGGTGGTGGCTTCGAGTATCAAGGCGACCCTCCAAGCCCAATGCTTGTGCCATATGTTGGATCCTGCTTCCAGATCTCCGAACAGGGTGACATTTTGTATCCACATTATCATTCTATGAAAGTCAACACAGGTTTTCAAATAATAAAAGGCGCTCACAAGGATTGCAAGCTCTTTAGCGTCGTCAGGAGCGCATGGCCCGCCACAAAAAACTTCATCCATATCGAGTCCCGCTTGATCAGCGTCATGTAGTTTGCAAACTGTGCACACAGCACACCCTGAAGGAATAAGCACAAACAAACTGAGAGATCCTAAGAACAGAATGTGAGCCATGCATTTGGCAATGAACCGGGAATCTCGCGCGCTTACCCAGGCACCAAGGATGTAAGTCTGCATCTCTGTCTGGGGGACGAGTATGCTGTCGATGCGTTAGCTCCTCGGTGAATCACTGGCACTTATGTACGCATGAAACCAGGGCACGTCGAAAAAAATGAACTATACCGAGATGTGCCCATTGAGTGTTGTGCATGTCATAAGTCGGCGCCGGCTCAGGGCAGAGCGACCATCTTACTCCTTCTAGAAGTAGTAATTGAGCTCCTGATTCCCCGCAAGACAGCGGCCAGACAGAGAATGTCAGATTGGCAACTCCTGCGCCGTCTTCCAGAAAACGGAATACACGCCCAGGATATTAGAGGTCGAGTTTGCCACCGCCTCGGAGCCCACTCCGACCAACATGAACCTCACCACCAAAAAGAGTCAAAGAAACTATGAAATTGAAACATACCGCTGACGACTGAAATCCAGTTTTAATTTCCGCACTCTGACTTAGGTACTGCCATTCGGGATGAACCAGAAATGCGAACGGGGTGACAATGACGGCACAAAGATTTGGCCGAAACTTTCAATCCGACATTTGCTGCACTGCCATTGTCATGTTTTCTCGTCATCGCCGAGAGATCCACATGACGCTGTTTCGGGAGTGCTTAGCAGCCTTAGCTCTCGTTTTTTGAAAAGTTTAAATCGCGTGCAGGGAGATGCAGACAGACGCAGACTCGTGGAGTATGAAGAGAAACCAGATCTCGACTTTTGCGCTGCGGTGAGTCCTTCGAATGCGCCACATTTTAGAGTACGGGATCTAATGTAACCAGGGGGATACGAATATACCAGTCATTTCCCTTGGCGCGGATTGATTCAAGCATAAATTCATTGAACTTGTATATTTGCGGGAGAGGGCGACAGGCGCATTTCCGAGGTCGTTTCCATCTGAGTAAGAGTTGGTCGAAGCGCGGGACCGCTATGACATGCATTACTGCCTAAGTGGTTTCCTCCTCCCAACAGAAGAAAGTACATCGAGTCCAAAATCGGAGATTTTGAGGCCACACGCCGTGGTATCGGAACAAGAATACAAGAGAGAGATGAGTTCTCCGAGGAAAAACGAGGACTTGCAGAAGCGGGGAAGTCAAGAGCCCAGACAGTCCCCCGAGATTCCGAAACAGATGCGAGAGCCGAGCTGGCGGCGACGGGGAGTATAGCAGGCAAAAGCAATCGGACCTCAGAGCCGTCGCAGTTAGGGTTAGTAGGGAGATAAGGTCTGCAGCACATGAGCTTTCCGAGGAATTAGCAAGTCGCTAGTAAATTATCAAGAGTCAACGAAAACAGGCGGATCTCACTGATTTCTCGGGATACCGACTACCATGATCAGGTTCTTCCTCTCATGAGCGATAAAATTGTGGGATACACCGAGCGGGAGGGAGTCGTAGTGGGCGGCTATCGGTTTTGATGCTGGTCCTTGGGCCAGGGAAGCGTCAGGAAGCTGTCGAGGGTAAGGGTCTTGCCTGAACGGAAAAATGAATAAAAAATACCTTGGTCAGATCAAAGACCACACCATAAGGGCCTCTCCAAGGGCCTCTCTCCCGTACACATGCCAGTGGTAGGATGAGTCGACTCGGCAGGCGCCGAAAGTGATCGGGAACAAATCGGGATTCTGCACCGCCACCTGACCCGACTTTCCCATGTGCTTTTTTGTGTCGGACTGACTCGGACGTAAAAACAACAAGTACCGTAGTAGAGGGAAGACTATGGCATAAATACCATTTGTTAGCAGTGATGGGCTATAATGATGGAGGAAACGAAGGACTCCTTTACAAGTCGACCGCGGCTCAGTTCAACTTGATCATTTGCTCAATAAAACATTGCTGTAAGTAATGCCAGGGCACATTTCTCAGACGGCATAATGGGTCCAGAACTCTCCAGTTTGTCAAAAATAAATGCATATCATTAAAACGATGCCCATGCCCACTTCCGGGCTAGAAGATGCGCCAATCAATTGAGGTTAGATCGTGATCTCCGTGGTTCCGTCCACCGCCTTGACTCCAAGGGCATAGCGAGCGTTGTGCAGGCTCCACAATACGTTTCCCGTGCACATATTCTTGCACCCTTCGATCCAGGCTGAAAGATCCTCATGACGTTCGGGGAAGCGCTTAAGCGCAAGTTTGCCCGCATCTTCCAGCTGTTCGATGCCGCGGAGGATAATCCTGTATGTCTCATCCACGGCCGTTTGCAGTTCTTGGTATTGGTGATAGAGGACTGCGACGGCGTTGTTGTAGAATGGGTGTTGCAGTTCTCGCCTCAGCGAGAACAAGTCGTTTACGATCTGTTCTCCATGTCAGCAGTTCATTCCATTCCATTTCAACACCGCCGAGTATACGGGGCAGGCACTCACCGCAATATTGAACACGGTCTCATCAAAAACCGCCTTCACGTATTCGTCGCTTCGAATCATGTCGCCAAGATCGATACCTGTGATGTATCTTCGAATCGCAAAGACTCGGAGATCAGTCCCTGGTCGATCAAAACCGGCAGGAGACCCACTCCAAGCTTGCTACCACAAACCCAACGGCGCTGGTTCCCATGCGCCGCCGGAGATACTCTTCTATCGCGGGCGCCTGCCCGCTCAACTCGGAGAGCTGCTCGTACTCGCAGGCGTCGACGTATTTGTGCAGTTCACTCAATATCTGCGCGCGCTGTCCCTTGGTGGTTCTGAACGCCAGAGCCTCTCCGACGGGAATGAAACTCCGCAGGGGCGGGGAAAGTTGGGAATCGTTCGCCTCGACGGGTGCGGGTTCGTCGGCCAGATAGCGGTTGAATTGATCTCGGGTTTCCTGTCTGAACCTGTGGGATGCCCCTAGATCGTGGACCATATCTGTGAGCTCGGGGCTGTCAATAGCTAGCAAATATGTCGTCAGTCAGATGATTCTTCCGGCGTACAAGCAAGCCTTATATCACCATCATCCCACAAGTATAGCTGAATATCAGTCAGATGGGGCGTGCAATAGCCTAGCTTGCTACTCACAAATGTGATAATTTGGGAGGCCAGCCGCAATGCGTCCCAACTCGCATTCGGGAACCATGCCGCCACAAGGTACGCACAGTCCGTTGCTGCACAGACATCGTAGGCCTTGCCCGCGCCTACAAGCCTGCAGTGGATGATCAAGAAACTCTGAAATTCCTCTGCGAAGTCGATACTGACTTTCTTAATTCGGTGTGCTGGACCATCCGCAAATCTTCGTAGTGGGGACTCAGGCCTTTCGGCCAGTCTTTCAACGGAAAGTCTAGGTTTGGGAATCTGAGAGTCTGGCCTCGGAGGGTTTGGACATATTCATGCGAGCCTAGCCTGACCATTGGAATTGGAGGAGAGAGAGGGACAGAGAATGATTCACGGACGCAAGCGACAATTCCCTGTGTCCTGGAAATAAAAGACACGGTGATTCGATCCCGATGCAGGGCGAGCACCCTGCCGAGGAGTTATCTACAGTATCAGAATCAACCTGCAGGCTGCGCCGTGTAACTTGCCGGTAACTACATGCCTACCCGTCAGAAAAATCAAACAACATTCCGTTGGGATCAACTATTTGATGAATATTTTACGCCGTTTGTAGAGTGAGCCTGTGATGCGAGGAATTTCGCAAGGCTGTTCCCGGAAGCGCAGGAGTACAATCCGAAATTGCCGTGTTTCAACTTTCTGCCGGCGAAGAATTACCGGATCTCGGTGGCCCAGGTCCTGAAATCAGCGGGATCAAGGACGAATTCGGAACACCTCTTGTTTCACGACCGGAAGGGCGGGAAAAGCGGAAAAACATCCTGAAAATAGTAATAAAACTTGAATAAAACTCGCCTTCGAGACTTTGGATCTATGATATCGGTATTTTCGGGACTGTGATCCGCCGTGTGAGTTGGTTGCAGAATCAGATCGGAAGACGGACTCTCTTCAGGTCAAATGGTGAGCGAGGGAACAACGAGACGCGACATATCACATTGCGTGATCGTGTTGTCACGTACAAGTCACGCTCGTTTCCGCTTAGCATCGCGCGTTTTTTGTAGCGCCCTCAACAGACCCCGAAGGAGCTAATTTCCTTCATAACAGTGCACTCTCCGGTGTTGCCTATTTCAAAATATTCGTAGATGAGCGGCTCGGGTTTATCAGTTACAGCAAATCCCGCTCTCCAGGTCCCGACTCCCTGCAGTTCGACCCGCGATGCTGATCAAGCCTTGGAACGTCGGTGGAGGGTCTTGCGTGAGTTCTTGTGGACGGGAACGCGAGCGGCGAGCGGTGAGCGGGTGGGTGATGATGGTACATAGATATTACCGTGGGAGTCTTTGTGGCCGCTCGCCAACGACACAGCCGTGGTCGTGCTATCCTGGTGGTCAACGCCGGCATCCGCCACCCATCCCCCTTGCTCTCTCTTGCTCGACTCTGCCTTTTCCCCCTCTCTGGGCTTGATTCTACTTTCTCCCTCCACAGAACCTGTCTGTCGTATATACGATGCACTCCCGCAGCGTACGCGCCGCCTGCGCCGGTCGATTCACCGAATGGCGTCTCGGCGCAGTACGCGCAGCAAACCGGTACCCCATTGCGCGGCGCCGCGACGAAGTCTGGCCGTCCCATCGCCCTTCTCCGCGCTCGCGCAACCCCACCATCGCCCTCACCGACGGCGTCCTGGACGTCGCGCGCCGTGGTCGAAACGGTGCGTAATATAATATCCCCTCTTTTTCTTTTGCTCACGCTTCTCCCAGATCCCTTGGGTGCTGTCCCATCCACACCACTTCCTCAAATCCGCCTCCGCGCCTCCCTCCATACATTCTTGCCGACGATGAGACGCTCCCGTGCCGCAACGATCGCAGCCTGCCCTCAAACGCACCTCCACCGCTTCCGCGAAGACGCTGAGACCCTGTCCGCGACCACGCCATCACATCCATTGATGTTTTGCCCGGTGCATCGCACACGCTCGCTCGTCGCCCGGTCGTCGCCCCGTTCCGCGTCCCCGCCGTCCGGCTCGGCCCCCGCCCTCCACACACGTCGGCGGCGCGCACTGTCGCATCGCTGACGGTGTTATCACCATATACTCCGACAGTGCGTTCGCCCCGTCATCCACCACGCTCGGCAGCATACAGACACATCGCATTGCGCGCCACAGCCGTACATCCGAATCCTACACCTGCCCCACGCACTCTGCAGCTGTATCCGCACCATCCCTGACGCTGACTCCTGTCCACTCGCATCCCCGTCGGTCTCGGCGCACATCTCATCGCCGACAATGCACCCTCGCGCTCGCCGCCTCGGGACATGTCCGCAATTCCGCCGGCGCACAACCCACGCAGCCACTTTGACGCGATCAGCACGAACCCTTCCGCACCCTCAACCCCCTCGCACGCAATCGTATGGAGCCGCTGTAGACGACTCGAGCGAGCGTGTCCAAACCGTCGACCACCCTGCCTTTCCGCACCGTAGTGAGCGGTCAACGTCGACGCGCATAGACCTTCTTGGAGGCATAGCAGATCTCCGCGCATCCAACGCACGCACTACTGAGACACGATCCGCCCGCGCACATCCCCCGCGATCGCAGACGAAGGCGCGTACCCGCTAACGCCGTCGAGACACCATTGCTCGGAGTAAGCGGCGATGCGGCGCGCGTCCGTTCCTCCTACAGCCCGCGACCCTGCCGTGATCCTCCGCATCGGCGACGCTCCTTTCTCTCGCCACCCCCACATCCACCCCCGCCGCGCTCCCACGATCCTCGCGCCCAAGCCCATCCTCACGCGCACGCTCGCCCCACATCTCGGCGCATTGCACTTTGTGGCGGTCGCCCATCTCCCTCGTCCCCACAGCATGTCTCGCCCCGCACATACCCTGCGCACGACTCAGTAGCGACCACATTTGCGTTCGCACGGGGAAGCCAGCGAGCTGCGCCCACCGGCCCTGCACCACCACCACTTCCGCTAGCTCCCCAGCGCGCTGCACCCTCCCTCCCTCCGTTTCGACCATTTTTCACCAGTCGATCCATACTACCCCTACTTTACTGGTTCCATTGGTGCTCGTGTCCTTCTGTGAATTGCCCTCTACCTTCTTCTTGTGTATTGTCTCCAATGAATGGATGCCGGCCTTTTGGGCGCTCTTCTGCAAAAAAAAAGTCAAAAAAACAAGCTGGGTCGAGCGGGAATTTGCCAAAAAAGGCTGAGGGCCGAAAGTCGGCTTAGTCGGCCGACCAGTGCCAGGAATTCATGTCAATAACCGATACTTAGTACTCTGCTGCATACCGTTTTACTGCGTGGATCTGCCTCCCCAACTCCCCAGGTTCTTCTGGCGCGCAGAACGGGTGCGCCCCATTTTGCCCTGTACCCACCTTTACAGATCCTATTGGGGTAACTGAAATATAGAGGAACGAATGGATGACGTTGAGACAAGGTTAATAGCTGAGCTACATCAAAAATAAGAAATCACGGAGGGCGAATACGAGAACGAGAAACAGAAAAGCGAGAAGTAGGCATCACTGTCAGTATGGGTGAAGAGAAGAACGAACAACGAAAATCAGGCAACAAAGGGAAACAAATGAAATGGGGATGGGAGGAAATCGAAACCCGACGGAATCAGACACAAAAACTGAAATACTTAGCGAGAGAGCTCACTGCACCGCGTCGTCACCACCCTCCAGCCGCGAGATCATTCAGCAGCATCTCGCCCGACGGGATACTTAGTATGCACTGCACCTACGAAGGTTGTGTATACAAATAAACTATCAGGTACTACATTAGGAATATACATGTTATACTGGCGAGGACATGGCGACCAGTCATTTTGATTTGAATGACCATCCGCTGTGCTACCCATGTTCGATGGTTTAAATGGCTCAAATTCCTGTGATCTGAACCCAAACCTATCATGCATCGTAGACGAACGGGCCACGGTGGAGCAAATATATCATCTTAGCCTCTCCGCGCGCCTTGAGCTTCTTCTTCGTGACGTTCTTGTTGATGAGTCTAATGAGGCCTGCGTCCACCGCCTTCTTGAGCATCTGCGTCCACAATTTCCCCTTCACATTCAGCCCCAACGACTTCAGAGCACTTTTGGCGTTATTGAGCTTCACAGGTGCATCTGCAGCGCCACTGCGCATTAGCCATCCCACAAGATGCTTGAGGCTCCCAGGATATACGCGCGGAGTTGAGGCGATTGACTCCAAGACCGACGGTGCAGATGGTGTCGCTACTGAAGGATCACTAGTCGAAAAAGCGGCCTGTGCCCCAGGAGGCGCGAATGGAGTGGCACTGGCCACAATGGGGTTGGGAGCTGCTGACGGGGTAGTAGAAATATATCTGAAGGGGGCTTCCCGTCGTACGGAGAGGTCGAACTCCGTTGTCGGAGGCGTCGGTAGTGATGGCGGCGAGCCAGTTGAACCCCCGGAAGACGCAGGCAAACTCCGGCCCACGGCAAGGAGTGACACACCGCCATCCAGCGTCAGGCGAGGGCGTATCCGCAGCTTGATATGATCTCTGCCCAAGAGACCGACCGCTCCGCGCTCGTCAGCCATGATGACGGCGGCGGGGGAGAAGACCAATGCTTCACCAGTGGCCAGCAACATTACCTGCTGGTACCAGTCGGCAGACTCAGTGCTTGCAGAGATGTGTCGTGCCAGATGACTGCACCACGCTGGAGAGGAGAATCGGTGGCAGATGATAACTGACGCAAGGTCGAGGATCGTCGCCGGGATAACGGTAGGTTCTTGGGTCGCGATGATCACTCGGGTGGCGAGATGCCGCTGAAGACGGATTGTATTGCTTATGGACTGCGTCAGACGCGCTGTTTCACTGTTGACGAGATATTTGTGTGCCTCGTCCAACACTAGAAACGAGGAGAAGGCTGTCAAGTAGGTCCAGATATGAAACAATTCCAAACGCACCAACGAGCTTTCCGCACACTGTTTGCCATTGAGTGAATGCTCCGAGAACGATGTCGAACAGCACGGCCGCAGTCAGGCCTGGTGACATGTTCCAGTATATGAGCACCGCTACATCGCCGGGACGACGTGAAGCCACTCACCGTCAAGAAACGGATCTGTGAGGTCGACAAGGACGAGTCCTCCAGCAGTAAAGTATGATTCAATCCCATGTGCACCCGGGTGAATGAAAGCATCCAATAGATCCATTCGAAGCTTTACCATAGCCTTTTGCATTGGATTAAGACGTTCGAGTGCGATCCTGCGTTTGAATTCTGTGCCACGGGTGTCAGTACTTGAATCCGTACGACCTGCTTGCCCACGAACCTAGATAGCTAAATGTGTCTACCCCCATATTGCGGATGATGAGCAACGCGGTGTGCATATAAAGCGGCATAGTCTGTCCAACAAATGCATTAGTCGAGCGCCGTGTCGTCCAGGCTAGCGAGACGTACATCAATGTTGTCGCAGCCCATAATTGCGAGCATCCGGTCAGCCGTGAGGTCTTTTTCAGACAAGTACAGAGGCTCGACATCGACATGGTCCAGGGCAGCGTAGGCGCGTCGTCGACGATTGAGGTTGCTGGGTCTATATGTAAATTAGTAAGTGATAGTGTAGTGCAATGGGATAACTGGATGTACGAGCAAAGAACAGTAATATGGGGCAGGACCGCGCGATGAGTGGCGGGTGAACCAAGGAAAGCTGCCTCACACGGGCGACCCGTGTCTTGCGCATCGAAGTGGAAACTGCAGGGGGTGGTCAACCTAACTTGCCCTCGGATGAATGAAGGTGCGTACACGAGAGCGCTCAAAGGCTCCGGGAGCCGACCAACCCGTGAATCCGCAATGAGTGCAGACTCGAGAATGCAGGAGACGGTGTGACTTTTTCCCGAGCCCTAAATGATCCGGTAACTCAGACCAGAGTAAAGGAATGCAGAGGTGCAAGTGACATACCTGCACTCCACATATCACAGCGCTGCTGGGGGCGTTGGTGTTGAGATATACTCGATCACCTGCACTTGTGCCCAGCAGTCCACGAGATGGGAAGTCTGGCATACAATGCTTAAGTGCAGCGTAGGTTATGAGTGGGGATGTGACGAGTTGCTGGTGAAGAAAAGTCTCATCGTTGTCTTGCTCGATCGAGGTCGCAGTCTCGAGGAAAGCCAGCTCGTCGTCGTCCTGAGCAGAAAAAGACGAAGTCATAGCAGTATGAAAAGATTCAGAGGGGGACGTGGCTGGTTTATGGAAAGACTGAACAAAGGGCAAGGACAAGGGAAGTTTGTGGAGTTGCAGGATCACGGTGAACACGTTGCCAGCGCCGAAGTCCTAGAGTTCTTTGTGTGCGCTGGATCATTTAGAAGAGGCCAAAAAGGGTAAAGCCGTGGATGCCGTCAATTGCCGAGCACGGCCACTGTAAGAAGGATTCATCGTGAAATTCAAGATTATTCTCTTGAATTTCCAATTTCACAAATGTTCTGTTAGGGCAAGCTTGAATTCTACGATGCAGTTCATGATGGTTTAATTTTCATTTTTGTCTTTTTTTCTGTCCATCCTGAATTCATGACACTTCAGTTTTTCCCAGGGCTGTGGAGCTGGGTGGGGCCTCCACCTGGTGGCTCGAGCAAGGTACAAAACTCAAGTCATGACCTCCCAGTATATCCATCTACATGTATGTGAGACTTCAAAGTTGTTTACAGCTGTTTGAGAAATTGATGACAGTGATCGTAAAAGTGAGAAAGAAAAGACGGTTTTTGACACCCTTGAAACTGAGGCCATTTGGCGTCCTCTGAAGCGTTTTCCGACATTTCTGAAAGGCTGGAAGTTGTTCTAGTCCACCTAACTGTTGTTCTACGGCTTTGAATCGGCAAAATCCGATAACGGCTGTTTCCCTTACATACACCGATTGCACGTGTCTTCTTCGCTTCCCATCTCTCTGAGGCTCTCTCAAGTCTTTCTCGCTCTAGGCTCCCCCAATGGCTAAGTCTGGGGCTCCCAAGCGCCCTGCTCGTGGTCTCGCTGCACCTACACCGCCATTTGGTGGAAACATTTTAAAAACGTTTGGCAGATGATGTTGGCGTATGTCAATTCAGCCATCATGAAATGTTCTCATATACATTGGCGAAATAAAAGAATGTCAAATCCCAAGGGCTTG
Source organism: Mycena albidolilacea (assembly GCA_029282495.1). Lineage (NCBI taxonomy): Eukaryota > Fungi > Basidiomycota > Agaricomycetes > Agaricales > Mycenaceae > Mycena > Mycena albidolilacea. The sequence continues at coordinate 508,749 of JARIHO010000005.1, read as the reverse complement.
GCCAACATCACATTTCCACAACGTTGAGACCAATGTTGGTTGGATGTCTGTTGCATGTTTTATCAACGCAATTTAATAACATCGCAGGGTGTTCAATTTGATGTTTCAGCGACACGGCATCAAGAGGTCCAAGAAATGATTGATTGAGTGTCGTAAAATAATGTACATTAATACGGGTCGGACTGTAAGAATATTTACTCGCATCCTGGCGCGATGGGGGCATGTCTGCAATGAATTGATTATTCGTCATCGGAGGCATCAGGCAGCCGTGATGGGCCCGCCATGGGCACGAACGGAACACCAGGACCGGATGCAAGGTCCTTCAACTCGACGTGCTTGTACAATGCCAAGTCGGGGTCTAACATGTGTTGTTTAATCCATCTGTTTCATATTAGACATGCCAACATCAAGGGCTGGCGGCAGAATACACTCACTTGGACTGCTTGACAGGGTCCGGATGCTTCTTCCGCACATTGGCCAGCTGCCTGTCAACGGCGCCCCAATAAGTGTTATCGTTCTTCTCGGCGATGAGTTTCCGCTGGAAAAAGGGAAGTCCATGAGCCCGAACATGTCCGATTGGATGAAGAACGCACCAAAATAGCAACACGCCCGCACAGACGAATGTCGACCTTGACGCGTACCTTGAGCTTGGAAATAAGCAGGTGTGAGAGCTCGACAATATCGAGCGCGTCGGTCCGCTGCTCCGATCCTTCGGGCGGAGAAGAACCCAGCGAGGAGATGACCTGGAACGGTATCAAGACCAAAGACGAGCCAGTGGCGATGGAATCCCCTTACCACGGTCTTGATAGTGTTCCTTTTGGCAGTCAGAACCAGGGATACCTCAGATGAGAGAGTATCCATCGCGTCTTTCTCCGACTTCAAGTGGAGGCCGAATCCCCAGTCGGGGTTGGCCAGGACCATGTCCTAGAGAACAGAGAATGTCAGCGAATGGATGACTGTCGAGTGGCGAGGAGGGAATCAAACCATAAGCAGTTTGCTTGGACCAATCTTATCGTTGCGATATGCTGGAATCGACGAATCGGCAATGAGGATAGCGGCGTGTTCACTGATCTTGCTCTAGTGCTGGGTGAGGGCAACAAACGTAGGCAGGGGTTGAGACGTACATGAAGCCGCTTTGGGACAGCCCAGGCAGCGTCAGCGGGTATGATCAGGTTTTGCTGGCGCTTGAGCGCAAAAATATGGCCCATCATAGCAATCGACTGCTCTGCGCGACCCATCTGTGATAGATTGTGTGAGTACAAGGTGCAGACAGCATGACTTGGTATACTCACTTTGGAATAGGTGGCAAGTTCGTCGTGCTCAGCCTTGGGCAACTTGTGGGCTCTAGCGACCTCTCCGGCAAATTGAGACATATCCTCGGCAGGGCGCTTGCGCCTGGCAGAGACTACATTTCCTGAAAGCGGGCTGGGTGATTCTTGGAGGTCAGGGATGATGGGGCCGGAAATGGGAGACTTCAAAGGCGACGAATCTGCGAGCGGCAGATCCATCAGCTCGTCGAATGACAAGTTGTTGTCCGACATGGGACAGAATTGACGGAGAGAGAGAAAAGAAGAGGAAAGGAATGTTAAAAACGAGTGGCAGGGATGGGGGTTTGAGACGAAGAAAGACGACAGTCGTGTGGCATATTAAAAATAAACTTTGGGCACGGACCATCAACGGGAAGTCACGCCGGAACATCGATATCCATCTAGCGACTTTCTGCAAATGCCTGCTGTGCGAAAGGATGAAGGTTGGTCCTGAGATTGAGTAAGATTCCATTGGAAGCTCACACACCGTGCAAAGATGACTACGAGCCCATTTCTGATTCAAATCCACCCAAAGTCAAATGTCTTCCATGTTCCGCAGGGCGTCGGTTCACGGAGATTCTTGTAACCTCAATAGCAGTACATCGCAAATCGCCGAAGCACAAAGCTGCACTAGCGGCTCGCACAGAACTGGAGACTCATACCTCTGATCAAGTCGCAGTTCCGGAAAGTCTGGCTCCAGCTCCGGCAGCAATGCAATTATCGGATTGCTGGTCTGGATATGCCTCTGATGACTCCAATGATGAGCCTGGTCCAAGAATCAACAGTATTCCAAACCCCTTTGACAGCACTATTGCATATGGCGCCGAGATCTTGGATGCCAGCGGTCATCCTGTCATGTTCTCTGCAGGTGAAGTTCCAGTTGACAAATCCGTGGATGATATCTGGAACGACTTGGACAATTTGGACTATTGTGACCATACTGTGTTCGCAGACATGACCCCTATGATGGCGGACTTGTTCGACAAGACTGATGATTGCACTGTTTCCGATGCCGTGCGAGCAATGGCTGCCATGGGTAGGTTCGGTTTTTACATCTAGGGGCATATAATAAACAACTCCAGGTATTGAGGATTCAGATGAGGAAGAAGATGCTGACATGCCCCCGCGGTCAAGTGAATTTGATAGTGATTGGGCACCACACGGATCAAAAGCAGTAGGTATTGACAAAATCAGAACTATAGGGGTGCTAAAGTCTCACAGATGTTCATGTTGGATCTTCTGGACAATCTGCCCCGTCTGAGACTGTCAGATGATCATCTTAAAGCTATTATCTGGGTGATGAAAGAATGTGGGACCCCTGATGTTCCCTCATTTTACGCCTTGCGCAAGATGCAAAAGAAATCAACACAGGATGTCGGCTTGCAGCCTCGCCACCACACCTCATCACTGGATAATCAGTTCTACATGAATCATCCAAATGATTTGATCCGACTTGTATGCTCAGCTTATTGTTGCATTCAAATTATTAACCTCAACATGGCAGGATTTTTCAAACCCACTTGTCCGTGCACACTTGAATTTTTATCCAGAAGTCACGACAACAGTAATGGAATCTTGGCAAGCCACAAAATGGGTGTCTGAGCTCGAGGCAGACGACTTGACCCCAATGTGGGCAAATTGGACTGGAGCATCGCACCGGCACTTCTACATCAAAGAACTTGCACAGTGTAGCAATGGGGCTTATGTTGTCCCTTTAAAATGGGTTATTCATGACAAGAAAGTACATGCTGAAGCCTATTTGGTGTCACGAGAAGCGGTATGTACAGAAATTAGGTTTCACTTATGGTACTGACACTTGCCTCCAGTCCGGAATTTTTACAGTTGAGGAGCATGAAATCATTCGAGTTCCCGCAACAGATATGCAATACAATTTTCTGGACCTTCGTGAGCAGGGAGAGGTCATCTTTTCGGGTCAATTTAATCAATTATAAACATGTTTGGTTCACACTGATGCCAATGTTCATAATAGGTGTTCAAGATGCATTCAAACCTCACATGCCCCACCCCACACGGGTCATTGCACAGGGGAGGCCTGTCTTTGTGCTCCGCATTATGCCATGGGCAGACGATGTTTCCGGAAATCGGAGTAAACAATACAATGCCCACATGAATATGTACCTCGCAAACCTCAACATTCCTCACAAGCAGCTTGCACAGGAATATTTTGTGCGGTTTTGTTCAACATCTCAGCATGCCGGATCATTGGAGCAGTTTGATGCATTGAGCGAAGATTGGTCAGTTTGAATTATATTTTTTCTTCTTCTTCAACCCATAACAAATTCAAATTTTTTCAAGTAAACAAGATGGCTGGAGTTCGGCATATGATTGTGAATTGCAGCAGGAAATTATTTTCCGCCTCGGAATACATCTGCTTCCAGCAGATAATCCTCAACAAGCAGAAACCACCTCAACGGCAGGTTCCAGTGCAACATATTGGTGTCGAGAAGACAATAGTGGTGGTTCAGCAACTCACCGTGAAACCAATGAAGGATACCATGCACTGTTTTCAGTGAGCTTCACTAAATATCCACAATCTTTTGAGCTGATAAAGTGTCGGATAAGCCTGGCACACCACGGAAACCTGAAGAAACAATAGCAAAGATTAGAGAGCAGATCAGAGCTGCCTGCCGCGGTGTCGCTACTGCAGTTGAAGTGCTGCAGACAGAAAGTGGAGTCAAGGATAAGATCGCAATGCACTGGATTGAACTACTCATCGAAAAAGCACGCGGAATAAATCAAGAGCGGGTGTTTAATCATGATACCAGAGACCCGAGGCTCAATGACAACAAAATCAAAGGGCCTGCTCGGGAAAAGATCAAACAGGAGATTATTGACGAGATCCAAGAGGAACTGTTCACTTGGGTCATTATTCAACCTCCTGACCGATATGCAGAATTGGATGATCTTACAAGTATGTATTTGTGTTCTTATTTCACTGAAACCATGCTTATTCTGCTTCAGAAGAGACACCCGAACTACGCCCTGGGGATCATTACAATGTTCTGCTTCGTGTCCGTGGTCTTGACCCACATCGTGACAGCCCCTGCGAGATCCTACACACAATTCTTCTTGGGGAGGATAAGTATGTTTGGCACGAGACAAGCAAAGTCTGGAATGATGAACAGGGTGCACTGTTTGCAGCGCGGCTTCAGTCCTCCTCTATTGATGGGTTGAGTCTTCCACCACTTCGATCTCGCTACATGGTTCAGTACAAGAAGTCATTGATTGGTAAACATTACAAGGCCCTTCAACAGCTCGCTGTTTTTCAGCTTGACGAGATGCTGTGCTCACCCGCTCTGTTTGAACTCTGGAAGGTAAATGGTGTTCTTGGTGCACTGCTGTGGTACCCTGAAATTAAGGATATGGATCAGTATCTTGTGAGTGTGCTGTGTTGCATCTGTCCTATCATTTCTCACCACTTGAAGGCTGATCTTTCCATTGCAATTGGAAATGTTCTCGACCACTGGGCAATAGTGGATCCGACACGGATCACACAGAAGTACAAATTGCATGTCCTGCCTCACATTCCAGAGGCCGTGCGTCGTTTTGGGCCAGCAATCCTCTTCCAGACAGAAATCTTTGAGTGCTGGAACTCTGTGTTTCGGCTTTGTAGTGTTCTTTCGAACCATCAAGCACCAAGCCTTGATATTGCGACTACTCTGGCTGACATGGAGCGATTCAAGCACCAGGTTAGTGGTGGCTGGTGGAAACCCAACGGCAGTGATTGGACTTGTGCAGGGCACAAAATACGAGGTTTTTTGATTGGCAATAAGGAATTGCAGCGCCGCCTGGGCTGGACTGCCCAAAATGTCTTTAAACCAGGTGAATTGAAATCTATTTGTATGTACTTACACCCTACTGATTGATGCACTTAAGGAATGGTCAAGGCTCTATCAAAAGCCAAGCGCCGCATCGGAACATGGAAGACTGTGCTTGATTTGCACTGGAATGATTGTCAGATTGAACCTGGAAACCCTGGCACAGTTTGGAATGACTGTAAATATGTTGTTGCTCTCTCTGAAGATCTCTGCCTACGTGGTTCTTGGGTATTTTTCACTAATTCCATGGGTGAGGTATGTGCATCTGACATTGTTGAATTTCCTTATTTTTAAGATGGTTGGCCAATGCAGGTAACAGCAGGTCGCATTGCCAAGATCCTGCTACCTGACGTATCCAGTTCCACTGCTGATGCAGTGGTACTTGTGTACAAATATCTAGTTTTGGATACCAGAGATGACCGGCTGGATATGCCAGTGCTAATGGCCATGAATCAAGCAGTCCTCATCAAACCAGAGGTATGTACCTTCACTGCACCAAATTTCAATGACTCTTATTCTCATGTTTCATACACCAGGACCTCTTGTTCAAATTCAATGCCCAGCATGATTGTCAACGTTTTTCATGTGGTCTCGTAGAGTCTGTTGGACCACGACAAGAACGTTCTCAATCGAAATTAACACAAAAAATCATCTCTCACTCCGACAAATCCCGTTTCCTGATCAACATGCATGCACTTCATAATGCTCATCTCATCCGAGAGACGCTACCCCGCCACCTCACAGCACCAAGACAGCATTTTTCAGACCGCTGTGCTAAGCATTTCGAATTTGCGGCTGCCTTACGAGAAGTTGGGCCGGAAAAGCGAGCTCTCGCTGCTGCCAGAGGTCAGGCAACAAAGGCCAGGAATAAGCAGGACAAGGTCGACAGGGCTGCAGGTGTCGCCCAGCGTGCAAGTTGACCAGTTAAGTAATTTGAAGTTGCAAGTACATATTTGACAGATATCTAGATACATATATTTCCAGTCTGCAGACAGCCTTTGCACAACATTGGGGCTGCATTGTCCAAACATTTTATTAGAAACATTGTCTGGACATTGGACTGACAAATTTCATACATTTGCGGTTATGTTCAAAAAATGTCCGCGGAATTTGTTTCAAAAATGTTTCACCCGAATGGCGGTGTACCAGCCCCCAAACTCCGACTCCAAAGCCAAAGCCAAAACACGTCAAATTGACAATGCCACGCCGTGCAACTGCCTCTCCGAAATCCGTGCCTCCCACCACCATGCCAAAGAGCTCCGGCAAACAGACTGAGGAGGAGCCAGAGGAACTGGAGGGACGGGAGGATGGCAGCGGTGAGGATGAAGAGCAGGAAGAACAGGACAATCATGAGGAGGACGAGGATGAGGAGGAAGACGAGGAAAATGAGGACGAGGAGGACGAGGAAGGGGACGAGGAGGAGGAGGATGTGCACCCCCGGAAGCGCCGTAAAAAATCCGAGTCTAAATCCAGTCTGTCTTCGTCTTCTTTCATGTCGCTACTGCCACATCTAACAATTCTCATTCTGTATGTAGAGCCCAAACAGTCTATCGATGTCAATATCTCCGTCTTCACGCTGAAAGAACTCGCAAAAAAACCGAAGGCTCGAATGGACTTAGCTTCAGGTATCATGAAGGTCGTGTCAACAGATCTACAGCATCGATTCGAGAGAAAGCTACGCGCAAAGATCACAGTTTTGTTAGCACTTCCCGTCCCACTCGACGACAACGACGATATCCGAATCCTCTTTCAAGTTCCCTGGCATGTTACAAACTATGTCTTGCTAGATGACGACTCGTATTCTTCCATGATCCAAGCAGCCCTCAAATGCAGAGATCCGACTATCAATATAGCAGCCGGCGTTCCCAAGGTAAGCATCATAGTTCCTATAGATGAATATATAAGTCTGATTATCGCAGGAGATAAACGATACGTCTGACAACATCGAGCCGCCAAAGAAGGCCAAAACAAATGGGAAAAAAAGCAAGGTAAGTTACTTTGCTTGACGCGTTGAACCCTCGTCATCCGTAGTCCTGCAGATTTCTACAGAAAACGACATCTCTCCTATCAACGCTGGTATCAATGCCAAAATCGGCCTGCTGCGTGCAAAATATACCTGTCATGCAAATGATGGCAGTGACTACTGTTGGGTGTCGGGGGAGGATAAAAAGCATATCCCGCTAGGGAATCCTCATTTTAATCTTTGGGCGGCGGCGTGGGTATGGGTCGCAATATTTCTATAACGGATATGTGTACTCATCAATTTTGTTTTAGGCTCAGGGGACCGCCGACGAGAACTCGCCCCCAAACCATGCCATCTTCAGCGGCAACGGCAACTCGGGACTCGCTCCACAGTCGATACTGCAGCGCCGGATTGCAGCCAATCAGTCTGTGGCGTCAAATTCTGCACCGACAATCAATAATCACTTCTCATTCCCCGACGCCTTGATGGATTTACTCCGACCTGCTCCCGCTTCTGCCGCTGCCGTTCCTCCAGCTACTCCTACAACTCAGACCCATGACGGACAGATGCTCCTCCCGCCGACCATGAATGTCGGCATTGCTATGTCGATTGACGTATTTTGTGCTACCTACGATCTTGATCCATCAATTACCGACAAACTCGCAACGAATGGCTACAAGAAGGCGTCTGCCTTCAGGTTCATTGAGCTAAAGGACTTGGTATCCATCCAGTTCTTACCTGGCGAGATTGCAGAGTTGCGCCAAGCAGTGCGGGAGTGGGCGTCGCCGGGATAAAGGACTCATTACATTTGCTCATTGTATCATTGCTGCTCTCACCACGCTGTATTTCTTGACACGCTTACAATTGTACCATTCTTACTGCACTATGCAAATTACCGAATGAAATAGATTCAGAATGATTAGAAGTAGCCAGCGTGCATAAAGTACCCTTCCGCATCCGACTGTGTTATTACTTCCATTGCTATCTTCATATCAAAAATAAGTCCCTCCCCAGATGACGCTGAAAAGACATCAGAGTGTCGGCGTATGAACACTTTGATCTTGGAAAACGCCTCCTCGATCGGGTTGAAGTCGGGGGAATATGGGGGTAAGAATTCGATCTGTACGCCTAGGCACGACATCTGAGAAGAATGGAAGGAAGTAATATTGAGAAAATGCATACGAAAACGCTCCGCAAGCTCCAGAATCTCCTCGCCGTGGTGGATGCGAGCATTATCCATCACCAGAACTGATAACGGCCTGGGGAATGGCGTAGTGAGTGGCATCTGTAATTTGTCAGGATATGAAGAATTAGTAGACAAGAAAACATTGCGTACAACTTCGGTTTCGAGAAAATCCAGATAGTCCACATGCTTCATTGACCCTTCGACCACCCGGTTCGCCACCATTCCGTCCAACGTCAAAAGTCCTGTTGCGGTAAGCCGTGTCCCGCGCACAAACTTCTCTTTCATTTTAGCGCGCTGCCCCTTCTTCGCCCTTCCGTATCCGCGGCTGTACGTGCAATCGTTCTTGGAAGTCTCGTCGAGAAACCCGAGATATTCGGCAGGATACTCCCCCATCCGGCGCACAAAATCAAGCCGTAGATTCTCGTTACGTTCCGAGGCGATCTTCTTCAGTTTCTTCCTCGACATCCCGAGACGTTCAAGTTCGCGGAAGATGGTGGTGAAGTGGACAGAGATGTAACGATTGTGTTTGAGAAGATTGAGAAGCTCGTCGAGGAACCAATCCGGCCGAAGTTTGACCAGATTCATGATGTAGTCAAGGTCCTCGCGGTGCAGGGTGCGACGTCGGCCAGATGTGGTGCTCTTTGGCTTCTCTACCCAGCCAGTCTCCCGCCACAGCTTCCTCGTGCGCCAGAAAGTCGATTCAGAGAAGCCAACGATATCGAGGATGTCTTGGAGGGGCAAGATGTTGCGCTCAAACAGGTTCATCGCGGCCAATTTGACCTGGTACTGGACAACACGGCCAGGCATCGTGGGTCTGGAAGGTAGCTATAGGGCTCTGTCGACGGCGAGTAGGAGAACGCAAGCTCGGAAATGGGAAGCGAAGAAGACACGTGCAATCGGTGTATGTAAGGGAAACGGCCGAATGAGCCGTTGTCGGATTTTGCCGATTCAAAGCTGTAGAACAACAGTTAGGTGGACTAGAACAACTTCCAGCCTTTCAGAAATGTCGGAAAACGCTTCAGAGGACGCCAAATGGCCTCAGTTTCAAGGGTGTCAAAAATCGTCTTTTCTTTCTCACTTTTACGATCACTGTCATCAATTTCTCAAACAGCTGTAAGTCCTTTGACTTAGTGATACTTACTGTAGACCATCTACATATGTAGTCTTACATTCTATTCCCTTTCATTACCTACTTACTTGAAGTTACTGTACTCCTTACTTGATGCTTTTTTACATGACTAGAGTACTGTATCAGCTAGCCACAAGCTTGGTGAGTTCTTTTCAGTTCCTGGCAAGCCATTTTTCAAGATGAATCATCATGTATCACTGATGATACATTGTGGAAAATATGTCATGAATGTTCCCATATGCTCCGGGAAATTCAACATGTCTGTTCATGATGATGAATCATGAAAGCCCAATGAAACATTGTGAAATTCAAGGTCAACCATCAGGAAGTTCAAAGCATTGAGTCATGAAAAACAGGTAGAATTTCATGATGGTTCCTCCTCCCAGTGGGCCACAGAAAAGGCTCAATCACGCCTCTCTGCACGTGCTATGGGAAAATCTCCCGCTCGAGAGATGGGTTGGGGATGTCCCACAACCCTTCATAGTTGAGTTTCTGTGCAAAGGCGCCATTGCGGGCTTTGAAGTTTGAATTCTGAAATTCATCTAACTGAATACTTAGATGGGTGGGAATTATGCCTTCGGCCGACAATCAGCTGAAAGCTGATCTGACACTTTGTATTAACCCTTGTCCGACTTGACCTTCATCGTTCATTATTTTGCTCAACAAGAAACAAGTGGAGTGGCAGATTGGTGCTAGAGTTCCTTCAAACATCCTCCTCAGAGTCAGTTCCGTCGCAGAGCCATCACTTCAGAACGGTCTGGCGCCACTTGAAAATCAAGCAGAAACATCTACCAAATTCTAGTACCAGTGAGAAAGCCCCGGTTACCAGTAGCCTTTATGTATCTTGTGAGACTGATAGTGCTGATGCCAGCTATTCTTCAATGATCATGGTATACCCCCTGCAAGAACTTGTTGACACCATCATCAATGAAATTGGCAACATTCCCTCCTTGAAGGCGCGCTCACAGGAACCATGTTTCGCGATGCAAGCCAGCATATCCTACTCTGCTCGCTCGCCCTGAAAACAAATGTCAAGGAAACCCACATCCTTCTGGAGGAATCACCCCATTTTGCATCCTACATCACGCACCTTGTCATCAAACCAGATGCGACCAACATCAAGAGCCAACCTAAGAGTGTTGAGCAGGTTCCCAGCAAGCTGACAAATGTGCACTACTACATTATGATGGGAACATTCACCTCGCAACAGAATCCAATGTTTACCTCTACATTGCTTGATTTTCTTGTGTGGCAACCTCTACGCAAGTTAACTGTCATCTCTGGGGCTGCTCTCCCACCAGCCATAATCCTGCACTTGATCACAACCGTTCCTATCATCACCTTCACCCTGGTGTCCTTGTGAAAGGATCCAATAATGTTATCGGACGAAAATCCCAGGCCTTGGCCGCCAAGAGTGGAAGATCTGAGTGGAAATGGGAAGTTATATGGCTGAGCTCTATGACTTTCTGGCTCAGCCACAATTCAAATTGTATACGAGCACGCTGTGTCGGTTATTTATCTTGTTCTTCCCCGATACCAATGCCAGTGTGAAGCTCCTACTTACAACTGCACCCCAGTTAGAACATCTTCACTTGGAAGGTATGTGACAGCCAACCGATCCAGCTTAGATACTCACTCAAGCTAGGCCTCGACAGCCTCATGCACCCATCCGCACTCCTCTGCTCCGCTCAGTTGAATTCTCCTTATCCTCCCCCAAATTATGACCACCTGGTTTTCGGACCTAATCTCCTCTACACTCAGCACAAGCCCCCTGCTTGCTGATATCATTGTCTCATTCATGCCCATGCCGAGCAGACAGCATGCAGCCCTCGCCCTCATCCTCAACCACGTGCTGTCACCCACGCTCGATGTTGCACTTGCAGTGCATCCTAGGTGCCCGGCAATCCAATGGTGGCACAATTTCGAAGGTTGTGATGAGGGGTCCTCTGCAAAAAACTTGGCTTGGTTTACTGCCGGCATAGAGACCACCATGCCAAAAGCACATGAGGAGAGACGGCTTGTGGTCGAGAAGTATCAGTATAATTGAGAGCGGGTGAGACGGCTTCTGGGCCCGAGATCGTTATGATCAGTGGCTTTGTTTCTTGAGTAGGCACTTTTTATCATCGTTTTCTTTGCCACGTTTTTGGAAAATACATCTGGTCGTCCGGCACCCCACACATGCGCTGTTGAGCTTCTGCTATTTCTCGGTGTAAATCACAAAATCTCTCATATGCTTGGCTGAGACAATGTGAAAAATATCTTGATCTTTCGGACATATATATTGTGTTGTTCACATTTATACCTTTGTATGGTGCAGCAACTTTGTCTATGTATTCTTTTTTTTTCCAGCCAGTGTTTCTCACAATTGCCGAAACATTGTGCTGACATCAGCAGTGATTCTTTTCTGACCATTACCAGTGTCAATGCCATCATGGGAAAGCTCCTCGACATTGACTACTACCGTGAAACATTCAGCCTTTCACGGAAGTTCAGGGAGATTAAGATGTGCAAAACGACGTGAAATCAGGCGACATCTGTAATTTGGATACCATAGGCCGAAAGGCTGAGGTTGATTTCGGATTTTGATATCCGCACATCACATCATGTCAAGGGGTCCGGTTAGTAGTGCTACTGTGGGTGGGACTTAGGGAGGAATCTGACCGCTGCTACAGTGCTAGGCGAAAATATGTTGGGCTCAATAGGAGCTCTGTAGCTTGATATTGAGGAGTGAGTTCACTGCACTGTCATGGACCGGACCCTATGCCAAGCACTGTTCATAACAATGTTGTTGCCCAGCTGGAGCTTCCCTTGCACCCTTCTGCGTAATTCAGTACCCATCACCTGTGGTTCAATCCTCCTAGAAGTTTTGCTTTTGCGTGCCTGCAATCTGGGGTCTCAACAAATTCCCCATGTTCGTTTTCCATGTCCCTCAGGAACCATGAATCAGAACATAGGGTAATTGTATAAACCCCAGCTTGTGCGATGAAGAGGTCGTCAAATTATCTAACACTTTTAACGACCTCTTCATCACACAAGCCGGGTTCGGAGATCAACACGATCAACACCGCTCCAATGGAACAGTCAATGTACACAGATAATGTTCCACCAGGACCATGGGTCTATGGCAAAAATACTGAAAATTATGTTTGACTCTACTTAGGATTTTCTATAGAGAGAAATCACAAACATAAATTCAATTTACTGGAGGTTGAGCAACATCTGTGTAAAGATATCCCATCTGTTTGTAATGCTGAAGGTCAGGCTCCCCAGTGACTTGTATACCACCCATGCCTTAATATCAAACTCTTCTGGCACCCATCTCATGCAATCCTTGTGAGCATCGCACAAAGCCGTTGGACGACCTCCTGAGGAATAGGCTTCCCTGCATGCTCAAAGCCGTAGTTGACTCGTGATAGTGAGCTTGGCATACTTGACGGGTTCTACAATGTTCACAACGAGCTTCCACAAACTCTTTGGACTAAGTCCTTTGCCCTGCCATCCAATATGAGGCTCGCTGGGCTGTACGTCTACCTGGAAGCATTGATTCTAATCCCAGAGGTGCGCCTCATTGTAAACTATTTTCATTCACTTGCTCATCATTTGTGGCTGCAGTTTGAAGAGACAACTGGCTGTAAGGTCCTGGACTTCATTCTCTCGACAAAGGACCAAAAAAAAAGTGTAAGGAGCTCAAGTGCGAAGAAGGCAACACTCAGAAACATGTTAGAAGTGTGTTCTCCAGCTCTGCTCCTGGCATTGTCTGTATAATACTCATGTCCATCCAGTGGAGATTGCATTGTGATCTTCCCTTCCACTGCTCACCTCCTTGTTCCAGCCAAGCATCTTTGAAGAGGTCCAAGTCTTGTTTGCACAAATTGCTATTGACTCTGAAGGCAAGGTTATGATCATGTTGCCCAATATCAACAACAAGGGCCAAAAAACCGAGACTCTTTCCATCTCAAAGGACTTGCATGTGCAGGGCGACTCTCAATACGTATACGTATACAAGGCAAGTTTGTACCCACTGTAGGGTCCTCCTTACTAACTGATATTCAGGGCCTGTTCAAAGGCCAGCTTTATGCTTTCAAGCACTTCAAGGATGTCAGTCTTGGCAAGGACATTGTGTCACTGGACCAAAACCACATGGACTCATACTTGAGGTCCCACGGCTTGTTCCACTGGGTTGGTTCTATGCCGAGTTTGAACAAAGGGCCAAGTCAGGCAACATTCAAATTGAAGGTATGTGTATCATTCAACGTATTCTCCTAGGAGCTCAACAATATGTAGTGCTTCGTGTCACTGAATGTCTGCTCATATTCGAGCTGACTCCTCAAAAAGTAGATCCAAGTGTCATGTTGGGCTACCAGGATGTTGACATCAACATCGCTGATGTCCCGATGACTTGGCTCATGGAACTGTTCTGCCCCAGACCTTCTCAAAAGTGGAGCAGAATCAACCAGCACCCTTCCCACCCCAAAAGTTCAGTGGGCAGCACTGCCAATGCATTCACACACTTTGTCTACACCACTAGTTTTGGAACAATTGCCGTCGCGAACATCCAAAGTATGTGTTTATCCATAAATTATTTCGCAGTCGTCCATTCCGGGTAGCATTGTGTGCCCACATCGGAAACACAGCTGCTGATGTGATGTTTGATCTCACCACCCACACAACTGAAGGTTTGTGGTTTCAATTTTCTGCTAGGTGTGATTTCAATTGACACTTTGAACAGGAACAGCGGAGTTGGGGATCATGGCACCAGTGGTCTCACAACTTTCCGACAGGAGCATGAATGTGTTTCTCGCTCCAACAAGCTCAGATGCCGAAGAGCTGGAGAATGATGACCTTTAGATTATGAATAAATTAGCCTGTGTTTTGCCCTGATCTATGAGAACTTGCGTACATGAATGGTAACTTACTGCACTAGCAGCGGCGACAACTACCGACATGTACCATACATGTAGGCACATTGAGGCCCAGGCTCCATTGGTCCTCGGCATGATGTGATGTGCAGATATCAAAATCCGAAATCAACCTCAGCCTTCCGGCCTACGGTAATTCGGAACACCTCTTGTTTCATGGCCCAAAAGGGCGGGAAAAGCAGAAAAACATCCTGAAAATAGTAATAAAACTTGTATAGAACTCGCCTTCGAGACTTTAGATTTATGATATCGGTATTTTCGGGACTAAGATCCGCCGTGCGAGTTGGTTGCAGAATCAGATCGGAAGATGTAGACTCTTCGAGTCAAATGGTGAGCGAGGGAACAACGAGACGCGACATGTCACATTGCGTGATCGTGTTGTCACACAGATGTCACGCTCGTTTCCGCTTAGTATCGCGCGTTTTTTGCAGCGCCCTCAACAGACCCCGAAGGAGCTAATTTCCTTTATAACAGTGTATCACTCTCCGGTTTTGCGCATTTCAAAATATTCGTAGATGAGCGGCTCGGGTTTATCAGTTATAGAAAATCCCGCTCTCCAGGTCCCGACTCCCTGCAGTTCGACCCGCGATGCTGATCAAGCCTTGGAACGTCGGTGGAGGGTCTTGCGGTGAGTTCTTGTGGATGGGAACGCAAGTGGCGAGCGGTGAGCGGGTGGGTGATGATGTGGTACATAGATATTACCGTGGGAGTCTTTGTGGCCGCTCGCCAACTACTTTCTCCCTCCACAGAGCCTGTCTATCGCTCCTTGTCATATATACGATGCACTCCCGCGGCGTACGCGCCGCCTGCGCCGGTCGATTCACCGCATGGCCGTCTCAGCGCAGTACGCGCAGCAAACCGATTTGCACGGACGGTACCCCATTGCGCGGCGCCGCGACGAAGTCTGGCCGTCCCATCGCCCTTCTCCGCGCTCGCGCAACCCTACCATCGCCCTCACCGACGGCGTTCTGGACGTCGCGCGCCGTGGTCGAAACGGGGCGTAATATAATATTCCCTCTTTTTTCGATCCCTTGGGTGCTGTCCCATCCACGCCATTTCCCCGAATCCACCTCGCGCCTCCCTCCATGCATTCTTGCCGATGATGAGACGCTCCCGTGCCGCAACGATCGCAGCCTGCCCTCAGACGCACCTCCACCGCTTCCGCGAAGACGCTGAGACCCTGTCCGCGACCACGCCATCACATCCATTGATGTTTTGCCCGGTGCATCACCCACCCTACGCTCGCTCGTCACCCAATCGTCGCCCCATTCCATATCCCCCCATCCGGCTCGACCCCTGCTTTCCACACACGTCGGCGGCGCGCACTGTCGCATCGCTGACGGTGTTATCACCATATACTCTGGCAGTGCATTCGCCCCGTCATCCACCACGCTCGGCAGCATACAGACACATAGCATTGCGCGCCACAGCCGTACATCCGAATCCTACACCTGCCCCACGCACTCCGCAGCTGTATCCGCACCATCCCTGACGCTGACTCCTGTCCACTCGCATCCCCGTCGGTCTCGACGCACATCTCATCGCCGACAGTGCGCCCTTGCGCTCGCCGTCTCGGGACATGTCCACAATCCCGCCGGCGCACGACCCACGCAGCCACTTTGACGCGATCAGCACGAACCCTTCCGCACCCTCAACACCCTCGCACGCAATCGTATGCAGCCGCTGTAGACTCGAGCGAGCGTGTCCACGCCGCAAACTCGTCCTCCCGTCGACCACCCTGCCTTTCAGCACCGTAGTGAGCGGTCAACGTCGCGCATAGACCTTCTTGGAGGCATAGCAGATCTCCGCGTATCCAACGCACGCACTACTGAGACACGATCCGCCCGCGCACATCCCCCGCGATCGCAGACGAAGGCGCGTACCCGCTAACGCCGTCGACAAACCATTGCTCGCAGTAAGCGGCGATGCGGCGCGCGTCCGTTCCTCCTACTGCCCGCGACCCTGCCGCGATCCTCCGCATCGGCAACGCTCCCCACATCAACCGCGCGCCCTCGTCCATAGCCCCCACCGCGCTACCACGATCCGCGCGCCCAAGCCCATCCTCACGCGCACGCTCCGCCTCACATCTCGGAGCATTGCACTTTGTGGCGGTCGCGCATCTCCCGTCGTCCCCACAGCATGTCTCGCCCCGCACATACCCTGCGCATGACTCGGTAGCGACCACATTTGCGTTCGCACGGGAAAGCCAGCGAGCTGCACCCACCGGCCCTGCACCGCCGCCGCTTCCGCTGGCTCCCCAGCGCGCTGCACCCTCCCTCCCTCCGTTTCGGCTATTTTTCACCAGTCGATTCATACTACCCCTACTTTACTGGTTCCATTGGTACTCATGTCCTTCTGTGAATTGCCCTCTACCTTATTCTTGTGTACCGTCTCCAATGAATGAATGCCGGCCTTTTTGGCGCTCTCCTGCAAATAAAAATAAAATAAAATAAAAAAACAAGCTGGGTCGAGCGGGAATTTGCCAAAAAAGGCTTAGGGCCGAAAGTCGGCTTAGTCGGCCGACCAGTGCCAGAAATTAATTCATGTCAATAACCGATACTTAGTACTCTGCTGCATACCGTTTTACTGCGTGGATCTGCCTCCCCAACTCCCCACGTTCTTCTGGCGCGCAGAACGGGTGCGCCCCATTTTGCCCTGTACCCACCTTTACAGATCCTATTGGGGTAACTGAAATATAGAGGAACGAATGGGTGACGTTGAGAAAAGGTTAACAGCTGAGCTACCTCAAAGGAGAAATAAGAAACCACGGAGGACGGTTACGAGAGCGAGATAAAGAAAAGTGAGAAGTAGGTGTCACTGTCAGTATGGGTGAAGAGAAGAACGAACAACGAAAATCAGGCAACAACTTGAAAGGGAAAGAAATGAAATGGGGATGGGAGGAAATCGAAACCGGACGGAATCAAACGCAAAAACTGAAATACTTAGCGAGAGAACTCACTAAGTACACCGTGTCGTCACCACCCTCCAGCCGCGAGATCATTCACTGGCAGCAGCATCTCGCCTGACGGGATATGCTAGATGTCCGCCTCGCCATCATGTATGGGTATTTGGGAGAGCAGGCCCTTCTTGTGCAAGGATTCGCCGGGAAGATATGAGAATGAATTGAAGACGAGTAATAATGTGTGAATTTATGGAGGAGATAAATAGTTGCGATCAGAAAGTGGGATGCAGAAAAGATACAAGGATGAGACGGACGTTCCGTAGCTCTGCGAGCCGTCCGTCACATACACAGGTCCTTGATACACACATGAGCGACTCCAAAGGCAATTTGGAAGAAAGTACCAGCATTTTTTCATTCAGATTCGCCTCGATGAGCGGAGCTCACAGCCGTTGACCACCGTGCGCGTTTTGTTCGCGCCAGCGGACACCATCTAGCAGTAAACGCCAGTTGTTGACGGAGCCGTCTCGTCGAAGTGGAGATTGAGAACAGAGACATTTTCGGACTCCGAATAGAGCGAGGAAAGACAGTCGTAGTCTGGAGCCGCCGAGGAGAGGATGCTGGAATTAGGGCTCGAGCCCGGAATATTTATACGAGGACAAGGCCGCGCAGAGATCGCGCGGAAGCAAAGTAGAAACCCTAGAACATGGACACCGTCTCATGATGCCACTTAATTGAGGACGCGGAAAACGTAAGACTAAGAAGAAGAAAATTTACCTCGGGTCGGAGGTTGGGTGGATGCATGCGATTTCAAGGGGATAAGCAATCGTGCAATGGACGGTTCTGCGCTGGGGCGGGAACTTCAAGGATATAAATGAATGTAGATTAACGGAACCAAAGCAGGACGGACCTAGCCTCTCCTGGACACACGCTTCAACAAATGAAACCCTTACCAAGAGATCTCCAAATCTTTGAGCGATTGCGAAGGCATCGAGGATGAGTTGGAATAATTTTATCTGATGTGAACACGTCGCTAGCAACAATAGGTTAAAGCTTACAGTTCGAAACAGGGCAGATACGAGGGTGCATCGCGGTGAGGCATCCGCCTTTTCACGAAAGAATTGCCGCCTGAATGTCCTCGTCTCAGTCGTGAAAGATATAAAGGTTATCGCAAGTGTAGCGAAGGTACAGTCGTTGCGTAGATAACAGCAGATTGAAAGCCAGGAAAGGAAGAGCAGGAAAGCAAAGTCAATAATCCAAGTGATGACGCGTACAAAGACCTAATGTCAGGGATTATCGGTTGGTTGTCCGTGAGGTGTAGAAAAAAAATCCAGCAGGACGAGTGCCATCAGGCTCCACAGAGACACACGGAAGGGTGTGGCGAGAAGAAAAGGTTGTGTGTGGCGCTCGGCGACCAAGTTCGGCACATTTCCAAATCGAGAAATAGTGCCGCACTTGACTCAATGCGGCACCAGTGCCGTATCTGAACGGTGAGTGCCGCATCTGGAATGTGTGGACCTGCCATGTCTGACACATCCCCTAAAGACGGCGGAAATAAGTTCAAGAAGCATTGTAGTGGAAGAATTGCCCAAAAGATAAATTCTGCCCATCCTAAATGACAGCCTAAATTTCAAGAAGGCTCGTATAATTCAATTTTTGTAATCTATACAGGACTCGACGGGAGTCTCGTACATGCAATTTTATGATAGATTTATATAATATAACACAGTTGTATGATAGAAGTCCAGAGATTGAGACACAAAATAAGAGGTACAGCGAGCCTTAGGCCATCGATCTGAGTGGGATGTTCAGCTGATCCTTGTGAACGCTGGCCGGAGGTTCTGGATGATCCTGGTGATCATGGCGAGTAGTTTCCGAATTTGTAGAGTCGCCGGCCGACGTTCGCAAATCGATTGTGTATGCGCAATTATTTCCGGCAGCATTGCAAATCTCCTCGCGCGAGTTGAGAGTCCACATCGCAGACCACGCGTACAACTGAGGGAGCACCATATTTGCAAGGAAGTCGAGCAGTATCGGTGCAGGCGTCCAAGGCGCCGTGTTCAGTCTCATGTCAGCAATAAAGTTGATTAATGCGCAGAGTGCGGCCGGCGCTGCGGACTGGTGTTTGATATTCAAGATCACAGTTGACCACCAAAAATGTTCTACTTGCCTGCAGCGTCATCCGACGTAAGGAGCTGAGCATGGTTGCGGTTGGGCTGCGGGATAGGGTGCAATGCGAGTGTCGCTGCACATATTTCAATCCAACTAAGACACGTAGAAGTGAAGAATTGAACGCGTACAAGCAAACAAATTATTGTGCTTGCGGTCAAAAGCATGTCTCCGCACAACACAACTCCAATATGTGTTCCAACTACATGTGATCAAAACGAAGTGAGAACACAGTGCCAACGGTTTTGAGATGATTAAAGCATACCCCAACTGGTCGACGACTGCAGCTTATTTGTGAGTACTTCGACGATCTGTGTTGCGGAAATTAGTGCCAATAGAATAAACCGAGAGGGGGCGTACCCCAACAATGCCGGAAACAAGCCCGCACACAAATAAAATGACGCAGATGATGACAAGATATACGTTCCGAGATATTGCCTGTGCAACGACTGAGCTATGCAGAAATACAGATCGGCAAACACTCACCCAAAGACGGCGGGCAAAGAATATCTGGACATAAAACGCGGTGGTGGCTTCGAGTATTGGGGTGCCCTTCCAGACCCAATGCACCTGCCATACGTTGGATCCCGCTTCCAAATCTCCGAACATGGTGACATTTTGTATCCACATTATCATTCTATGAAATTTAAGGCAGGTTTTCAAACAATAGAAGACACTCACAAGGATTGGAGGGTCTTCAGCGTTGTCAGGAGCGCAAGGCCCGCCACAAAAAGCTTCATCCATATCTTGTCGCGCTTGTTCAGTGCCATGTAGTGCGCAAACTGTGCGCACAGCACACCCTGAAGGAATAAGCACGAGCAAACTGCGAGATCCTAAGAGCAGAATGTGAGCCATGCATTATCGCGATGAAACGGCGAGTCGCGCGCGTCCTTACCCATGCAACAAGGATGCAGGTCTGCATCTCTGTCTGGGAGACGGGCATGCTGTCAATGCGTTAGCTCGTCGGTGAACTACTGGCACTTATGTATGCGTAAAACTAGGGCACGTCGAAAAAATGAACTGCTGATTGAGTGCTGGGATGCCATACTTTCCAGCAACTCGGCGACCTCCTCAGGGTCGAGCGGCATCTTACTCCATCTGGAAGTACTAATTCAATTCCCCGCATGGCAAGTGGCAGCGAGACAGAGAATGTCAAAATTGACAACTCCTGCGCCATCGGAGTCCGTCCTCCCGAAAACGGTATATGGCCCAGGATCAGTCGTCGAGTCCAGCTCACAGTCCGCTCCGGCCAACCTCAACTGGACTACCATAAAGTCAAAGAAACCAAGTACCTGAGATTGACATACCGCTAACGCCCGAAATGCATTTTTTGTCCCCGCATTCTTGGCTTCGCAAATCTCTTGGTACTACGCTCATTCGGGATGAACTCCAGAAATACGAAGAGGGTGACAATGACGGCACACAATTTGGCCGACCTTTGCTGCACTGCCACTTACGTAGCGTTCTTCTGGTCGTCTTCGAGAAGGCTTTATAAAACCAGCCTTATAAGGTTAGCAGCGTTAGCTCCCGTTCTTGGAAAGTTTGCAAATCGCGTGCAGGGTACACGCGGACTCGTGGAGTATGAAGAGGCAAACCAGACCTTGACTTTTGCACTCCAGTGAGTGCCTTGAATGCGCCACAAGAGTACGGGATCTAAATATAACCAGGGGGGATACGAGTCATTCCACTTGGCGCGGATTCAAGCATAAATTCATTGACTTGTATATTTGCGGGAGACAAGGGATGACAGGTGCATCTCCGAGGTAGTTTCCACCCGAGTAAGAGTTCGTACAAGCTGGGTATGTACAGGGCAGGTGCCGGAGTCGAGTTGGTCTAAGCGCGGGATTGCTATCACCAGTGCCCCAGTGGTTTCCTAAGAGACAGGCCCGGCGCCGCGGTATCGGAACTAGAACGAGAGATGATTTCTCGAGGGAAAAATAGGACCTGCAAAAGCGGAAAAGTGTTCACAGCCCAGAACGTAGTCTTGTAATAAAGAGGAGGAGGAGGAGGAGGAGGATTTAATCACGATCGCCTTGTTGACTCTGACCGACTGATTACGCAATAGGGTGGATGTGCCCGCAGTTCTCTTTTCCTTCGAATCGCAACGAATCGGCCCTCAATAACTCTGAGGATATTCATGTAGATCCCAATCAACGGGTACTGTAGATGGGTGTGTGTATCGCGGACGCTAATTTTTTCACCAGCCGTTGTCCCGATATGAGATCGGCTTGTAACGTGGTTTGATTTTTTGGGTCTACAAACCGATCCCATATACGTAGTCTCTGTTACAGAACCGATATACTGATGGCAAACAAGTAAGGATCAGTATATGGTCTGTTAATAATCACGATCATCTTGTTGACTGACCGTCTGATTTTGAACACTGTGTTCTGGCGCGACCTCTTAGGCAATAATTGTGGGAATATTTGGGCAGACAGAGATCTCAGAAGGGCAAGTGTCCTCCCCAGCATCCAAAGGACTTATTCAGAATTCACGACGGTATGCGATCAGTTTCTCGGCTCCAAAAATCCAACTAGGCTGTAAGCGGATCCCATATTGGGACATCGGTTCGTTGGTGCGCATAACTTTTGCGGTATGAACTCATCCTTCTGTTGTTTCATATGTTTATAAATATCCCCAGATTTATCCGGCTTCAATTCATTGTAGTACGAAGAAAAGAGCGCCTGGCGGCACAGCCACCTTACTACATAATCAGTCGGTCGGTCGGAAGCGCTTGTCTTATGGCCCCCCGTGGTAGATCATCGTGATCATACCTCAGTCATGTAGTTGATATAGGCGGTGTTCCCAATTGTATCAATCGTAACAAGACAACCGGGATTACTACAAGACTATATCCCATAGCATCCTGAGTTCTGGATGAACTTCGCTGAAAGTGAGAGCCCCTACTCTTTTCGAATTCTCTACATGCTCAAATATCCTCAGAGTTGTTGGCTACCATCACGCACTGTACTGTAGTGTTCAAAATCAGATGAACAACATGATCATGATTGCTAACAAACCATATACTGACCCTTGTTCGACATCAGTATACCGGTTCTGTAACAGAGACTACCCAGAAAGTAGTTTCCCAAAGACTCTGAAACAGAGCTCGCACCGACATGCAGTCTAGCAGGCAATTCAATGGACCTAACGGGTACACATGATATTTAGTCGCTAGGGTGAGAAGTGCCCGGGTTCCTAGAGACAGTGGGAATAACTCAAGCATTGTAGTCGAAGAATTGCCCAACAGAAATTCTGCCGCCTCAAGTGGCGGCCGAAATTTTAAGAAGGCTCTATAATTCAATTTGTATACTTGATCTATCCGGGACTCGGAAGCCTCGTATATACATACAATTTGTATGGCAGATTTACAGATGTTTGCAAAGTTAAACAATATAGTACAGTTGTATGATAGAGCTGAAGTCCAGAGATTGAGGCACAGAGTAAAAAGTACAGCGACCCTTAGGCCATCGCTTCTAGTTCAACCTCTTGAACCTTGACCAGAGTTGTGGTGATCCTAGTGTTGATGGTAGATGGTTTCCGGATTTGGGGAGCCGGCTGACGTTTCTAGTAAATGAATCGTGTATGCGCGATTTCCGGCGGCCATGCAGATCTCCTCGCATAAGTTGAGAGTCCACATCGCAGATCACGCATACAACTGAGGGAGCACCAGATTTGCAGGCATCCATGTCACCGCGTTCAGTCTCATAACAACAATAAAATTGATCAACGCGCACAGTGCGGCTGGCGCTGCGGACTAGCAGTTGATATAAGGTCGCAGTTTCTTCGAGAAAGAGATCCTACTCGCCTGCAGTGTCACCCGACGTAAGGAGCTGAGGATGATTGCAGTTGGACCGCGTAGGACGCATTGATGTGAGTGTCGCTGCACACATGTCAATCCTATTAAAACACGTAGAATTGAAGAAATGAATACGCACAAGTAAACAGAATATTATGCTTCCGGTTAAAAGGAGGTCTCCGCACAGTACAAATGCAAGATGTGGTCCAACTACATGTGATAAAAACGAAGTGAGAATCCAGTGCTACTGGTTTTGAGATGATAAACATACCCCAACGGGTCGACGACTCCAGCGTATTTCTGAGTACTTCGACGATCTTTGTTGCGGAACTTAGTGCCAATAGAATAAACCCGGAGGGAGCGTACCCCAACGATGCCGGAAACAAGCCCACACAAAAATAAAGCGACGCAGATGATGACAAGATATGCGTTCCGAGATATTGCCTGTGCCAGCGGATGAGCTGTCCATAAATTGTGACGGATGTCTAAACTCTCACCCAGAGACGACGGCCAAAAAACATCTGGACGTAAAACGCGGTGGCGGTTTCGAGTATCTGGATGGTCTTCCAGACCCAATGCTTTCGCCATAGGTTGGATCCCGCTTCTAAATATCCGAACGTGCTGACATTTTGAATCGACATGATCGTCCTATGCAAGTCAACGTAAGTTTTCAAACCATAGAAGACACCCACCAAGGATTGCAGGTTCTTCAGTGCCGTAAGGAGCGCAAGGCCCGCCACAAAAAGCTTCATCAGTGCCGAGTTGCGCTTGTTCAGCGTCATGTAGTTTGTAAACTGCGCGCACAGCACACCTTGAAGGAATAGGCACGAGCAAACTGAGAGATCCTAAGAGAGCCATGCATTATCGCAATGAACCGGGAACGTCGCGCGCTCACCCATGCACCAAGGATGCAAGTCTGCATCACTGTTTGGGGCACGGGCATGGTGTCGATGCGTTAGCTCGTCGATGATGAGTTACTTATGTGCCCGTGAAAGCAGGGCGCCGAAGAAATAGACCGCCGATTAAGTGCTGTCGATGGTATAACTCGGCTCCGGCTCAGGGTAGAGCGACCGACCCTCTTACTCCTAGAAGTAGTGATCGACCAACAGATGCAAGGCAGTGAGGCAGACTGAGAGATTATCAAAATTGACAACTCCTGCTCCGTCGTCCAGAAAACGGAGTACAAGAGCCCAGGATCAGATGTCGAGTCTGCCGCCAGGTCGGAGCCCGCTCCAACACAAACCGCACTGCCAAAAAGTCCCAGAAACTACCCGAGATTGAAGGTGGAACATACGGCTAACGCCCGAAATGCACGTTCAATCTTGCGTTCAATACCCACATTCTTGACTTCACAAATCCTTTGGTACGCCCATTCGGGATGAACCAGAAATGCGAACAGGGGGACGATGACGGCACACAATTTGGCCAAAACTATTTGCTGCACTGCCATTATGGTTGTTTTCTCGTCATTTATCGACAAAGGTCTTTTGAGAGGTTTATAAAACCAGCCTTAGCTCCCGTTCTTGAATAGGGGAAGTCAAAGATGAGAATCGACGTCGATTCTCATGTCGATTCAGGCATCGATTCTGATCCGAATCGCCGAAGAGAATCGTGCAAGAATCGATCCCAACTTTGACCGACCCCGATTCTACTCCGAAATTTGCATCGATTCTCCCTAGCTTCGTCACCAGTTTCGGGCTCGCTGTCATCGCTGCTGTCGTCACTTTCCTTGGTGTCCTTCGCTTTTCTCGAGGGTTTTTGGATGTGGGTGGGAGGTTTGGAAGCGACGGGGGCGGGCTTGGCGGCCCGAGTAGAGGAAGACTTGGACTTGGAGGACTTGGAGGTAGGCTTTGCGGCGGCGCTGGGCATGGATTTTTGATAGATGTGGTGTAGAAGTGAAAATTTTAATTGCAATTTTGAATTTTATGTTTTCCATTTACCAAAATATTAAATAACAATTCAAGTATCATAAGGTGCATAAGTCACAGTTAAGTGAGGCAACGATTCCAGGACCGATTCTGGAATCGATTCTGGTCGAGTTTCGACTCCAGAGTCGAAACATCGATTCTGTGTCGATTCTGGAAAACATCGATTCTGGCGTCGATTCTTGATCAAAAATCGATGCCGGAATCGATGCCTGAATCGACGTGAGAATCGACTTCGATTCTCATCTTTGACTTCCCCTAATACGTTTGCAAATCGCGTGCAGGGGATATGCAAACCCTTGAATGCGCCACACCGGGATCTAAATGTAACCAGGGATACGAATCGCGAATTGACAAGCATAATTTCATTGAACCTGTATATTTGCGGGAGAGGGTGACAGGCGCATTTCCGAGGTAGTTTCCACCCGAGTAAGCAAGCTCGATGGGCCGCCAGGACATGCATCACTGCCCAGTGATTGTCGCCCGGCGAGATTCCCGAAATTCCGAAATTCCTCGCGATCTGCTGTGATTGACTAGTACAGAGACTCAAGGGCCGCGACGAAGGGGAGCTCGGAAGGGAAATTGTCAGCTGGCGCTTGTTAGCTTCGGGAGGGAAAGAGAGTCTCAGACGGGCGCCCGGCGATGCAAGAGAGATGGCGGCTAGACTCAGAGCTAGAGTGATTTTCGGCTCGGCCATTGTCGGTCGCCGTACCACGCCGCAGCCTAGCGACCTACTGAAATCTGAAAGGTGGATAGAGCACGAGAGAAACGCTTAGGATTGAGTCACAGAGTTTTGCAATGAAGGAAGAAGGATGAACGAGAGTCAACACATCCAAACAACTCCTCTCCCCCTCTGAAACATAAATTCAAAATCATCGCTGCTGAAAAGCAAAAATAAATATCGATTCATGGCGAGTAACTACACATATGTAATTCCCGAACCCTCGTCGTGCTCTGAACACTCGTTCATGCGTTTATGCGCCACCATTGTATTTAACGACAAACAGCCCGCGCTCAATCGAATTGACCACAATATACCCGCTCGCAAAGTAGGGGTACACGCTCCATGACCCGGTGAAGGTCGCCTCCCCGCCGACGTCGTCGTCCTCGGGGTGCACTGGGAGGGAGGTGTGCATTAGCACCCGTAAAAAAAGGAGGAAAGAGTGGAGCAGAACGGAAAGCAAGAATGATTTAACGGAAAAAGGAAGGACACACACCATCGAAGAACGCGACCTCGGAGAACGCGCCACCGGTCGGGTCCTTGGCTACACTGCTGACGTCCACAATGCGCAGCCCGCTGCCGTAGTTGCTCTCGTACGCCCAGCCATTCTGCCTCAGTGTCAGAAAGGGGTTGCCCAAATACGAGTAGGTACGAGCACGAGGCCGAGATGAAGGGAACGTACGTGGACGTAGAGGTTATGGTCGATCGACTTGACGGGCGAGCTGTAGTGCCCTGTGAGCACGGGCTTGGCGAGGTCCTTGATGTCCCAGATGTAGGTCACCGTGTGCGAGTTGTTGGCCCATCCTGCGACGCAGAGGTAAGTAAGTCTGAGTTTACTTATTCAGTTGCAAGGACGCAGACGTACCGCGCTGGAGGGGAGGATTTAGAATCAGATAATGATGACGGAGGCTCGAAGTAGCGCACCTGGAAGACCTCGTCCAACTCGTCGTCCAGGAGGAGGTATGACTGATCGCGCTCATCGACGACCCAGCCCTGGTGGGAGTAGCTGACGCCGTAGTACGGCGTCGTCGAGATGATAAGCGCCTCCTTGGGGTCGGTGATGTTGTAGATGGTGAACGAGTCCTATAGAACCCGTTAGAGCAGATATCGCACTACGCGCACCCACGCACCTCGTTGAAGGCATAACAGATGTCTGTCCCGACGTACTCGGTGTGCGGCCCGTAGTATGTCAAGCACTGCGCGCTGAAAAGGGGCGTCAATTTCACTCCCCAATAACGACAACATTGTACGCACTCGTGCACATAGCCATCCGCGCCGGCGCATCCGGCGCTGGTGGGGTTGGTAGGGTCGGTGACGTCGACGAAGATAAGGCCTGCAGCACACGAGCTGTTCGGGCAATTGGCTTCCGGAGCAGGGAACGGGAACAAGCGGATCTCACTGGTTTCTCGGAATAGAGCCGACTGCCACGATAAGATTCTTCGTCTCGTGCGCGACGATATTGTGGGAGGCGCCGAGGGGGAGGGAGTCGTAGTGGGCGGCCATATCGCTCTTGATGCTGAACTCCTTGGGCTGCGCGACCAGAGAAGCGTCCAGAAGCTGTCGTCGATAAGAACCTTGCTTGAAAGAGAAATGGATAGAAATACCTTGGTCAGATCAAAGACCTGGACACCGTGACCAAGGGCCTCGCTCCCGATGTACGCGTGGTTCCCGATGACCTTGATGTCTCTCCAGGTGCTGTTGACCGTCTGCGTCGGCAGGCGCCCCAAGTACGCGACCTGGCCGCTGGGCAGCACCTCCACGAACGCGGTGCCATCGGCCTCGCCAACAAGCGCGAATTCGCGGGACACGCCTCCTTCGGTGTGCGTCCAGCCCCAGATGTCGTTCCCGAACTCGGTCTTGCTGCCGAGGTCCGCGTGGGGTGTGAAGGAGTAGAGGTCGAGGTTGTTGCATGCGAAGGTATTGGATTCGTCGGTACCGGCGTATCCCCCGACGCACGGCGTGTACTCGGTGATAGCGTGCATCCCGAGCAGACTCTGTCGGTCGGCTTCCATCTGCGCGATGGAGTCGGACAGCATTTGCATCATCAGGCCGTGCACCTCGCCGGAGGTGTAGGCGTCGGGATGCGCGAGCGGAACATAGATGAAGGGATGCTCCTCGCCACGGTTCAGGACCTCATCGTTCGGTACGGCCAACGCGAGAGGAAGAAGAGCAACAAGCGAGACGAGCCTCATCGTGGTGGTGGGATGAAAGGGGCGCAATAAAGGCTCATATCCTTATCCGGATAGCATGGGCGTAGATCAAAGCGTATGTAGTCCATGTGGGTCCCGACTCCTGACGAGCGTACGGCAGCGTACGGCGCAATGGGACGATTGTTGGAGATAAAGCCTGCCGAATCCTGCGGCCATACGCGCCCCAGGGCAGCTCACTTGCACGATTTCCGGCCCAGTAAGTACTGGCTCTCAGTGGGGTCCGGGTACGCAATAAGACGTGATCATGTCCTATTCATGCAATCATTGTATCATTTGTCATTTTGCCGAGTTGTTGAGATGACCAGCTGAGCAAAGCATTGAAGTCTATCGACATAAGTAACCAAGAATGCCGACGGATTGAGAGCGAAGAGTGACCCAGTCGCGGAGTTTGTGGGCAAGATGTGAGATGACCAAGTCATGCATCCAAATAATCCCAAATTGATGCCACCTCCTTCACTCAAAAAAGCGACATCCAAATTTCACGTATTCAATATACAGACTAATACGAGGATGCTCTATACGTCCCTGCGCCGACCACCACGTCCAAGCCCAGTTTATACACTTGCGTGGGTGCCTTTGTGCATTGGCTGCTGGGTGTCCGATGCGAATTGCGGCCTAGATCTTCGGTGCGAGCATTGGTGCATCTTGCGATATGCCGAGTCTACGCTTGACGGACGATAAATGAGTAGCGTGAGTAGAACGGGGCCAGCGGTTGATTGATATCGAAGAATTTACGATATTTGCATGATGGTATTAACGTAGTATACTGGGATGCTTGAGTGCATTGCGGGGCTTGATCCAGACAGAGACCGGGCGAGAGGTTCTTGGAGCTAGCGATGCGGCCTTACATTCGCGACGTCGGCGGCGGAGCCGGTGGAAGTGGCGAGAAATGGGACATACCATATGGGGCGGGTACATGCGGTGGTGGTGAGGCGGCATTTAATCTGTCAATAAACTGGGTAAGACTCTACGGCCAGGGTGAGCTGAGAAGAAACATACAAATGCCATTCAGGTATCTGGCTACGGACCGGTGGAGGATGGGAAGGGAAGAATAGGCACGATCTAGTCGGAAAAAGAGGACGATAATAGCGGCGGTTCCGCGGCGGGGACCAGGTGTCGAGTCGGGGAAGGATGACGGACGTAAAGGCGGTGGCGGTGGCGGCAGGGGCGCGCTATGAAGAACACGCGCCAAAATCAGTGCGCGATGGGGAAGAAGGGCCAACGCGTTGAAGGGGACGCAAGCTGCCCCGGGGCACGAATAATGACATCTACGGGATGTCAGTAAGCGCGGGTCGGACGAAGGAGAAGGAGGTGACATACGAATGACCGTGGGTATATCAAGCACAGATCTGGGGTAGGTAGGTACATAGTATTACACGGCGCGGTCCCGCTCAGGAACGCCGGTCTCCAGAGGGCATCCTGGGGAAACTTCTTCTTCGTCCGATGGACCCACTGCCAGTCGTAATAGGGCACACCGTGCTTCGGTTCCGACGAGCGAGGGCCCACCCCAGCCGAGCCATCGCCCATGTCATCCATACTGTGGTGCGATCGAGGGCGCTGGCGCTGATGACATCATTGAGCGCCGATGGGCCGGCGGTGGCGAAGGTGATGCTGCCGCCAGTATCGGACGCGTCGAGGCGCAGCTTGCCCCGGGTGGGAACAGCCGCAGTCGGCGTCGGGGCGAGCGGGGAGCGGGAGCAGGCCGGGATCGTGTCGAGGGGTGGCTCGGAGAAGTCGCCTTCGCCCTAACGCAGCGGGGGTTCTATGCAGCCGATTCCGGCCCCTCGTCAACGATGAGGACGAGATGGACGTTGGCAGCGACCTCGGTTGCGGATAGGAGCGCGGGTCGATGGCGAGGAGCGCGAGGGCTCCATCTTCGTCTTGATGCAATGAGTGTTCCACCCCACAAAGCAGAATTCCGCCGGGCAGAGCTTCGGACCACTTGTTTCTTAGATGTGGTATTAAGTCATAAATTCTTTGCTGCTCTGCTCTGCACCTCCCACCCCCGGCTTTGCTGCGCCAGCGCTTTCCACACTTCTGCTCCTGGACATCGCTATGCAGCTAGATCCCGCCGGCGGCGGTGAGTAAGAGGCGCGCGCAGACAACGACCTCGCTGACCACGACGAGCGTCAGCTCACAGCGAAGAACGTGCGAGCTCCATGTTCTTCGCCTTGGCGCAGCGAGCGTTCCACGTCTCCTCTTGGTCGACGGTGAGGGCAGGTGCCGGAGCAAGACCCCGACAACGTGACGACGACCGGCGGGGTGTCCGACGGGGGCGGGAGGGAGGCGGCCCGTTTGAGGGCGATCGATTTAGGGGATCCTTCCAGGAAAGGACGCGACCCCATCCTCATCTTCTTGGTCTTGGCCGGGTCCTCCGCGTCCACTTGAATGACATAGCGGGCAAGGGGTAGAACGCACAATTACGCGTCCGACGCGCTAAATGACGGGCAGTGTGAGATCAGGGTCCGGGATGGAAGCGACGAAAATCAGACCCCAAATATTACCCAGGCGATCTAGGAACGAATAAACACGACGCCAGGACGCGTTAGATCACCAAGCCAGCTGAGCCCTGTCTAATACCCTCAGGTCGCGACAGACGGTAGGATGCGCCGGGAAGTAGGCTCGAGGGGCTCGCGGTTTCCATCTCTTGCAGGATATTGATCATTACGCCAACCGTAGAGAGGGTCACGGAAGCTTTAAACAGAGTGGCGGAGGTGGAAAGATGCAAGCCAGGGCCAAGAACAACATCTGCAGCAGTTCATGAGAGGTTTTTACAAGACAACGGATGAATAACGCAGACACGTCTCGATTTGACTTGAAGCAATGCCAATGGACGGCAACAGGCAGCGCTTGATCCTGCAGCCAGCTCCCTTGCTATGGAAGCATAGACTGAAGATACGATGGCCCATGTGCGTCAGTTTTTGGCCAAGCCCTGGGGCCTGGATCTGCCTGGATCACGCCTTGTCACTTGTCCCGTCGCGCTTGAATCCACCGTGAAAAGGAGAACGTCCCATGGGCCAGGATTCTCAATTCGAGAGCAAGATTTCTGCAGCCGGCGACGAAAAGTCGAAAGACGAACTGGTGATGGAAAGAGTCAGACTCGGTTTGAATTTCGGCCAGAGGCATCGGCACGTGTCGGTTTGATCTCAGTCACGACTTGCTCTCAACCACAACAACCACTCACCAAAATCTGCGCATTCTGATCAAGATCTGCGCGTTCTGATCAAGAATAATAGTATCTGCGAAGAATATTCAAGCATGCGGATGACCCCGTGAGCCTGGATCCATACACTCAGGCAGTTGCTTGGGTGTTCAGTGTTCACGACGTCGACAGCCGCTTCAGCCGACATAACTATGGCCCATGCTAGGTCCATGCTACTGGGGTCATCCGCCATAGGACAACTGGAGGGCTCTCTGCACTGCCGATGTGGAGAATTTGCCAAAGTCGATCGCCTATGTATCAATTCGGGATTTGACAACAAGACAATTTCCGCTGCGTCTCGCTACGAGTTCACGAGCTCAGTTTTGTCATAGCGTCTCTATGTGAGAGATGAGTCTCGCTGGGGGTCTGAAGCCGCTCTTAGTCTCTCACTTAAGGATTGTCTGTCTTACTGAGCTGATCTTGCATGCAAATGTCTATGCGATTAGGTTACAATTAAAATTATAACAACCATTGACACTGTTCTCCAGAGGCCAAGGAATCCACGGCGGCCCAACTCGCCGACGGAATCCGAGCGCCGCGCAGACGATCAAGGCAACCGTTTTGGATACCTCCCCGTAATTTTAAATTGGCACGCTAATTGGGACACCAGCGAGATGCGAAGTGGAAATTTATCGACATTCATTGCCTCGTTCTGATATTGACTACACCTCAGATTGGAGCTCCATGTCCCAATGCCGCTTGTCTGCAGCATTGAATGGGAGGGTAAAGTATTGGCGTAGAGAATCCAAGTGTTAACGCCGTATCGCAGAATTCCGGCCTAGTGAACGTCGGCAATCTTTCATTCATTCTCTGCAACAATCTCGGAATCGCCTCGGTCATTTCTGCCCGCAGTGAGAAGCAAGTGGGAGGATCGAGGAAAGGAACGGAAACAAGCGAGGCGGATCGCTGCACGGAGCGGATTCAAAGGTCTGTCGACATGGGTCGGCCCGTCCCGGATTTTCAGAGTGGGTACTAGTTGTCTACCTGGGGCAATCTCAACGGAATATAAGTTGGTGTCTCTTCCTCTGCCTCAATTTCTTAATCTCTTAGCTCTACTCGAATGGTCAAGCTAGGCCCACATGATTACGTTCAAACCCTCCGAGGCCAGACACTCAGGTTCCCGAATTTAGACCTCCCATTGAAAGACTGGCCGAAAGGCATGAGTCCCCACTACGAGGACTTGCGAATGGTGCAGCATCTCGAATTGAGAAAGTAAGCATCCATTCCAGCCAGCTGCAAAGTTTCTGATGAACTCACAGGCTTGTAGGCGACGGAAAAGCCTACGACGTCTGCGCGTCCACGGATTGTCCGTATCTTGCTGCGGCGTGGTTTCCGAACGCCGACTGGGAACGCCTGCGGCTGGCATCGCAGATTATCACCTTCGTGAGTACCAAGTTGTATTATAGTAAGACCTATCTCATCGAACTGTCTTGAGCTGTATTTGTGGGATGATGGTGAGACCCAGGTTTCCTGCGATGTCCAAAATTAGCCGGCTCACATGGGTGTTAGCTATTGACAACCCCCATCTCACCGATATGTTTCACGACGTGGGGGCGTCCAAAAATTTCCGACAGGAGACTAGAAATCAATTCAACCGCTATCTGGCGGATACACCAGCGCTCGAGGAAGCGACCTGTGCTCGACTATCACCAACCCTGCAGAGTTTTGTTCCCGTTGGGGAGGCGTTTGCCTTCAGAATGACCAAAGGACAGCGGAAGCAGATATTGGATGAGCTGAATAAATACCTTGACGCCTGTGAGTTCGAGCAACTCTCCGAGCTGAGCGGGCAGGTACCAACTATGGACGAGTACCTCCGACGTCGCATGGGAACCAGTTGTGTTGGGTTCATTATAGCTTGCATAGAGTGAGTGTCTGCTGTGAATGGGAAACTGATTTCTGACCTGACTATCTTTCGCAGATATATTTTGGACATTGACCTTGGAGATACCATTCGAAACGACGAATATGTAAAAGTGGTCTTTGACGAAACAGTGTTCAACATTTCAGTAAGTGTTTCTTCAAGTATGCCGTGGAACGTACCGGTTTTCGAAATGGTCCGGTTCTGTCACTCGACACCCGCTGACTCTGGAAAATAGATCATAAATGACCTGCTCTCATTGAAGCGAGAACTGCGATATCCATTCTATAACAATGCGGTTGCGGTTCTTTATCACCAGTATCAAGATTTGCAAATGGCCGTCGATGAGACACATAGGATTATTCTCCGCAGCACCGAGAAGCTGGAAGACGCAGCCAAACTGGCTCTTCAGCGCTACCCTGAACGCCACGAAGAACTGGCGACATGGATCCAGGGGTGTAAAAATTTGTGCACAGGGAACGTAGCGTGGAGCTTGCATATTGCCCGTTACGCCCTTGCCGGTGTCAAACTGCTGGATGGAACCACAGAAATTACCGTATAATCTGACTCTGTACGTGACATAATGCAACGGTTCAATCGGCTACAGTCAATGCTATATTTCCCGCTCATTGTACGAGTCAATTTCACACCTTTTTCTCTCTTTATAAAGGCACACTGTCTGAGCGCTTCAACCGTAACTCCGCTGGCAGAATCAGTTCCCCAACCGCGCCTCGTTGTAGTTTATCATATGCTTGAGAGACGTTGTGCACGGCTCGATCCGTGCGTTTTGCTAGACTGAGTCTTCGCTATCGCTAGTGCTAATGTGCCTCGCAGAATCTTTACGTGCCTCTTTCCCCCTCCGGTCGCGACTCCTGCCAGACGTGATGTCTCCCCTGCGTCAGGTGTACGACCAGTGCCGTCCCACCTTGGGAATGTATCGTTGTACGCTCGATAGTCACGCTGCGACGTCGCGCTGCGATATCCAGAGCGCTATCGTGGATTCCGCTCCCGTGCGTGGATTCCGATCCCGTGCGTGGATTCCGCTTCATCGCTGTCGTGCGGCCTCGTCGCAACCTTTGCATGTGTAAGCCGCCGACGCCTAAAATTTTCTGGCTCGACGCATCGTCGTGCCCCCTGCGGCGGCGTCACAACGGATCGACCTGGCCATTCCTACCGCCGGTGACTCACGGGTCGCATAATAATCCGCCTTACAAGTGATACCTGCACTTCGCTGCGTCGGTGGTGGCACTTCAGGACCTAGAATCTCTGAACCAGTAGCAGCAGCTCCAGAGTTCCACAAACCATTCATAGGGTTCTACAGTCAATTGTCTCGCAATGCATATGGTTTGAAGTTCCCCTGCCAAAGTTGCCAAAATGTTGTGCATTTCTAGGTATATATGCATTGTGAGGTGGGGTCTACAGTGAGGATCCGGGGTTTGTTCCCACCAGATTCTTATGCATTGTGGGACTTTTTGAGCCATATGCATTGTCATATCATGCATTTCGAGACAGTCGACTGTATATCGAACTTCTTTGATGGGTGGATGCAAGGATGAGCAGGGCGACCCCTGCGCAGCGTACAGTCGGAAGGTTTAGAGCCAATCGATAATTCTAATTAGGGACGGGGGTCGTACTACGCAGGGCCTTACAGCGAGGGTCGACTCGTTATGTATGTACCTGAATGTACAAATTGACACCCTTGCTCTTCCACAGTACGCCATTCCGTTCCCAATGAGGATTATTGTGGTATCCCATTTCCAACTCCCTCAACGACGGATACATGCGACTGAGGGCGGCGACGACTCGATGCTGGTGACCCTCCGACAACTCGGTTGATTCTGAGCAATAACTGCGGACGGGGAATCGAAGTACCTCAATTTCGGCTGGGAGCGAGACGAGGCCGTTGCAGATCCAGCTCAAAATCTCCTGAACAGTAACAGCTCTAGTCAGCGATATGTACTTATAGGCCAAGTCGCGTACGTACATGCAGACGGACGGAGTCGGGCATCTTTGGGTGGGTTTCCGATGCGACATGGACGGCGGGGGAAGGCTGTTCTTCCTCTGCATCGGAAACCTCTTCTGGTGGGAGCGAATCGAAGGCACCCGCATCGCAGACGTCGGGGACGCGTGTATCGACCTCGGGAGTCCAATCGAAGGTACCGCCGCACCTGAATCGCATGCGCTCTTCGCAGTCGATCTCCATGGAAAGGCTTGTCAGTCCAGGGAATAGAGATGAAATGGTGGTGAGAGACTCGAGGGTCGGGTAAGTGGATGGGAGAGCAAGGGATCGAACAGGAATAGACACTTTGGAGATATCCAATAGAGCGAACGTGAGGACCTCAGCGGATAATGAACGGCCGGGCCGCACTATGACCTCGTGGACGGGGCGATTCGGCGTCAAGGCTCGGACCAAATCCAGTGGGGCGTCGATGCTCTGCAGAAGTGGTATGGTCTCGGGATGTACGTGGTTGGAAAAGGAGGTGGAGCCATCATGTGAGAAATTTCCGACTGAGAGGCCTTGGAGTCGCGGACACTGTCAAAAAGCGCAGAAACAGGTTGAGGTCGAATATAGTATCCAGGGATAACTGGGTGAGATGGAAGAATTTTTGGCCACCGAACCCGGTCATCAGTGGGATAGTGTCGCCCCGGCCGTCGATCTTGAGGGTCTGCAATCGCCCCGGGGATACCAGTTCCAACGATTCTTCGGAGAGGTCCTTTGTCCTTTGGCTCCCCGTGTTATACATCGAGAGAAATTTCAAGTCGAGGAGAACACCATCACGGGCTGGAATGTCGCAACTCCCAAGCGTGACCTCCTCCAATATCGGTAGGGAGACCAGGGTGTCGCGGAAGGACCTGTCAATGAGAAGCTCCCGAATATTCAAGGAGCACAAGTTCTGATATCGACCGAGTGTGGAAGAAAAGGCGGTGACGACCCTCTCGTACACGGCGCCAACCATCCCAATATTTATGATGTGGGAGTAGAACCCGGACGTGGACACGAGCTCCCTGTTGGCCGCGAACGTCCACGATCGAACCATTTGGACGCGAGGTCCATCCGAGATTCTCTCCAGCCTGACAGCAGCCCTGTGAAGTTTGTGGACGTTGGTGATCCAGTCCCCTCGCGTCAAGTCGATCGTGTCGACGGACTGCGTTTGAAACAATAGCCGTAGACACAGGGATCGAAAGAGGAGGCACACCAGGGAGAGGCGACGAAGTTGGCGAGTGGAGCAGAGGGTCCAGCACGCCAACCAGATTTCGGAGGGAATTATTGCGAGGTAGGGAATCGGTGCGCTGCTCATGGTGATGCGAATAGAAAGAGTACTTGCTGTGCACGTCAGGATTCGGTACTGTCGTGTTTCCATGCCACTTGCATGATGGATTCCCGTGTTGCGTGATCATGATTGCAGTCCAAAGTCCGAATGCCGAGATTTGCCGAGGCGTCAAATGGAAGCTACAGACCTACGAATAATTCTAATGAGAATCCCGGTTTCTCGAGAATCCTTTCCTATTTAGGCAATTTTTGAGAACTCCTACAAAATATCTACTGAGAAACCCTTCTTGGCAATCGCTCCAATCAATCGGCCATCAACGGTTCTGCAGATCGTTAAACTTCACCAACTCACAGATGCTCCCATTCGGGTCTACGGAAATTGCACAGATGTACATCCATGCAAGCATTGCAAACCACAAGTTTCCATAGAACCATCGACTGATGAACATCCCCGTAAGTTTTCTTCCGCTGTCACGGTTTGAAACAAATCAACACACTTAATGGAAGTACACAGGATGAAAATTGGGTGTTTTGGGCAGGGTTGATGTCAAAACCTGCGTCCTAACATAGGACACAATTTCGGAGCGGCTATCGCTACTCACTCGACAGACTCAACCAGGAATAGGCCTCTCGGCATTGCACGGCAACGCATCCGGCATGATATCGGCATCGAGGGTTTCTCCGAGAATCCCGGTTTCCCAATATGACGCGGGGAACCGGGTTTCTCCTTAGAGTTATCCCAGACCTACGCCGTTCATTTCCCGCCGGCTGGAGATGACGAACGCCTGCGGCAGATTGGTGGCTCGAAAAATATAGACTACGCCCAACGAAATTCAACCTGCTTTTGGCGCCGGCTCTTTGTTGTCAGGAGGCACATCGCGCCGTTCAACAGCTTTCTACGTGCTATTGCGAAAATCCTGATTTGGCACGTCTTTCACAGCAAAACGCAGCGCAGCACTTTCAATTGAGGGTCAATTAATGCTAGTCAACCATTGTGTGCCTTATGCACCTTATAACGGCTTGCAGGAAATACCAGATTTCCTGATGCCGATGTCCCGTCGGATCGTTTGAGTCATGTGGCACTATATGCACAAGCCATCAAGATGATAGATCCAAATTGACTCAGGCAAGGCCGACACGTATGTACTTACGCCCTCATGATTCCCACTCACCGTCCTGCTTCGGCCTACCCTAATCGACGAGGATGTCAGCCACTCAAGGTGTTTTTCCTCCGCAGGCGAAAATACGTCCTTGTGCTCTCTTCAATGCTCCTCATTTGGGTGCTCGTCCAACTAGTGCAGCAATCAAGAGATAAGGCACCGGCCTGGCAACCCGTCTATCATCCTTTCAATTTGCCTTCTTCGAATGCAGCAGTAGCAGACACTCGTATACGGTCTATTGCATCGCAAGCCACGCTGTCAGACGACTGTGTAGAGCAATGGATAGCACACGGAATCTGGGGCTCGTACAAGGTAGACGAGTCAAGAATTGACCTGATTTACACCTGGGTGAACGTACGCGTGTCATTAACTATGTATCACGTTACCCATTCATTCGTGCTTCAATAAGGGATCGTGAGTAACGATGAGATGCCTGTACCCTTGGCTGAATCGACAGTGTCAGAGATCCGCTTCATTATAAAGCTCGCCAAAAGGCTCTGGCGAATATCACAGTTAACCGGAAACCGAAGGAGGCGCGCTTTCGCGAGCACGACGAGCTTCGATACTCCCTCCGTTCTGTTCGCAAGGCCACCTCGTCTTGGAAGTACACTGCGGTGCATCTAGTTACCGCCGACATTAATCCAGAAGACCCGTCCAACCCGGATGGAAGACTCGGACTCGTACCACAGTGGCTCAATATGGACTCCATCCTACCAAGGAGTGAGGACGGACCCATGCCTGTATACCTACATCATGGTGAGTAGTTCCATTGGCCCTAAACCGCCATTTCAAACGACTTGTACTGTACAGACAGCGAGCTCTTCCATCTTATCCCAACTGGTCCGGGAAAACCCAGTAGTGAAAAGGTCTACGCATGGCGAAATAAAACCCTTCCCACATTCAATAGGCACGTTGCTCTGAACCGTGTTGAATGAGGTGTTGACGAGACTGCAGCCATGCCATAGAGTCCCAACTTCCCAACCTGGACCCAGAGCTTGTCTCTGAAAACATGTAAAGCCCTAATTGCTGCTCACAGTCAAGTTATTCACATCTTCACCGGAAAGAATAACGTTAAACGACGACAATTTTTTGATGCTCGAACTTCCGCCTTCCGCCTACCATTCGCCACTGTACGGACCTGTGATTTTATTTCAAACGGACAGACTCATCGTCAGTGACGACACCGGGACTCTCGATGGCTCATCGGAATTGCGTTCGCTCGCTTGGAGCAATCATCTTCTAGGTAGGACAATTTATTGGCTTCATACTCCATAGCTCACCGCGTTTTCGTAGACGAACGTTTTGGTGCCCGTCGTCGCCCATATGTGATGCACAATGCGCGAGCCTTCTCATTGCCCTTGCTGCACGAAGCCTCTTTGGCGTTTGGACAGTACTTTTCTGCGACTCCACTATCGCATATTCGCGGAGCCATTAACACACCCCCAGACCTCGAAGTCAACATGATATTTCTCGGATCACATTTTGTGGTCGAAAGGCACCGAGAAGCGCTCCTTTGGTCCTGGATCGTAGCCAAGTGGGGCTCCACAAATGGGATGTTGGACCCAGCTGACAAGGACAAAATGTGGGAAGAGCTGGGAGGCACCAGTGATCGGCTGCGAGCCCTGTGGCCAGGGCGCACGAGCCGCATCGAGGTTACCCATCATATGCATCAAGCTGGCATCCGGGAACCTTTCTCCGACTTTAATGCATCCCAACCGCGACCCCAGTATGCGTTTGGTGAGTTCCGACAGCGCGACACTACCACCACTCCTAATACTATCGAAAGTGTCCGGAGATGGCTACATCCATTCATACCTTCCCATCATTCCAGACACCCCATCGACGCGACATGTCCCTGATTTGGCTGTCCTCTCTAACAATATTGTGTGTGAAATCAGCCGCCAGGAGTGTCTTGGTTTCGAGGCTGAACCCGCTTGGGATCTCTTTAAACGGGCTCTGGCTGAGCAACCGTCCTGTGGAGACTGCTGTGAGCTCCCCTCTCCTTGCCCACAACCAGCATTCACCTTTGACAGTTATTTCGGCGCTCGTACGTGCTTCCGGGCGGCAGGGTTTGGACATTTTCTTACCCCCCGCCACTAATACTACCCCGTCCCACCATGTCGAGACCCTCCCCTTGGTTATTCCGTCCGCAGCTCCTCCATTCCCAGAAAATCCACGCAAGTTCGCACTGCGCCTCATCTATCGCTATAACTATAGCCTCGGGACGTCACTGACAAAATTTATCATGATGGCAAACTCGCGTCAGGGTCGGACCGAGGTAGGTGCCATACCGCTTTCTGATGATAATTGTTAATCCTGTGAAATCTGATCTGGTGCACCAGCTGGAAAGAGTAGATGCAAATCCGGACATTGCGCTTCTGTGCATAAACGACGATCTACCGCAAGCCTCTGTCAAGCCTGCCGAAGCAATCCTTCGCAGCTGGTTTGAGCACAGATGGCCAGACAAGCTAGAATGCGAATTGTAATGCACAGTACAAGGTCTCACCTTCGGATTGGGACCTCAACAGAATGGGGAGAGATGACGGTAAAGAGAGGTACGCCGATGTGAATCAGATCTGGTAGATGGGAAGATGCGGTGATGTCCAAAATCGATGACAATATTAAATGCAATGGGCGATAGGCGGCTGAAACTCGCGCGTAAATTGAAAGCTTTGGAGGTTTCATAGCTGGAATCCCTTGAGATAGAGAGGAGCTCAGCATGCAGGGAGTATGAATCCACCCAAACCAGAAACAAAATGAAAAATTATGGCCGTCAGATAAAGATTACACGGCAAGCCAATTCAAAACGCAAAGGAGAAAGAATTTGGAAGAGATGGGGGTTACTCGCACGCGCCGATATTTCCGAGCTTGGCTGGCAGCAGATAAGACGTAGAATCGCGATTGCCGCTTGGCAGAATGAGCAGAAAGGAAAAATCACCTCTCACTAACCAGGTATTCAGAGAAATTTAAATGCATGGACCATTTAGTCTCAAGTCTGGAAATTGGGTTAGTTGAGACGTTTCGTGAACTAAGACACTAACTAAAAGAAAACTCGACGTGGAAGGAGGAGGCATAGGGTGATTTAGATAGTAGAACGTCTTAAATTGAACTCATCAACTAGTTTGGACTTGTTAAACGCGCTGGCTGGCGAAACGGAATCAACAAATGCTTGCTATGCATGCGACGCGGTGATCCTGGAATCATCGGCAAAGAGCAGTTTACAGGATGAGAGATCCAATTAGCAGACCATAGAGGATGGATACGGAGTGGATTCGAGGAACAGAATCCCCGAACGCGTACGATTCAACCGAAAACGATGAGAAAGGACGCCGAGAGAGACTCGGAGTTGATGCCATCAACACAGCAATACTGTAGTATTACGACCGGAAGTTCAGGTGACGGGTGACAGAGGCCTGTGAACTGAACTAATCAAGGTCGGGGTTCACCCCCAGTGAAAATCCCCTATGCTCAGAAATGCTCAGATATGCTTGAACCTGCTCAACTTGTGCTCACTTGTGCTTGGAGCTGCTCGAACCTGCTGAGCTTCTATTTCGACGGAATGACGTCAGTTTTTGCGGTGCAAATCTCACTTTAAAGCTCAGAAATTTCACAGATAGCACCAAGTTACAGAAACCCGCGGAGCATCGGATTATTTTCGTCAAGTCAATTCGACCGTGAGAACTATCGGAGTTTGAACTACTGCTTGCTTCTGACTCCCACCATTGCATGCCTTGCCCTCTCTCTCCGCCAGTTCCGGCCCTCGTATAGAGATCTTGTGGATCCAAAATACCGCTATTAACACCTTTCCACCCGTACACTTCAAATTCAGCCCCGAAAACACGATGGTCTGCGATCTGGGCTGATCCCCACGCACTTCAGTGCCCTTTTTGGCGCGGTATCTCCACCAGATCTTGTGTCCTTGGTCCCACCGCCTACTTCACCACTTCACCTGATCAGACAAACCTATGTTACTGTGCCCTAGACCTGGTTTACCATGCACTGGATCTTAAAGCTGTCGAGTGGACTACACGGTCTGCAATCTAATTTACTCTTCGCAGCATGATATACTGACCAGCTTGCTCTCCCTCCTTTACCCTGCTCGTCGCTGCCGGACACCGCATTTGTTGCGCGCATCAAGAACGTGGATCAGCAGGCGAGCATCTTCCTCTCCGACTCGCTTTCACGTCGCTGCCCCTGAATAGCGCGACCGTGTCAGGTGCCAAGACCGTGACGATGATGTGCTGGTACGGCACCTGTCTCCCTACGAGTATACCTTGTGCTCATCCTTGTAGCAGTTTGACAAATGGGCGGTCCAGCACTCACTTGAAGCTGCCATGGACATGGAAGAGTGCTGCAAGATTGTCGGGTCCATGAGGTACGTCTCCACTCTCCCATTTCCTTCCCCTCACCTTTTTCCGCATGTCCGACCGCTAATCTTGCTACACAGGGGCCGTGTTGTCGAGCCTGCAGAAGGTACACCACTGCGTTGACAGGAGGTTCGTTGGAACAAGGTGAGGATGGTCTTCGGTGTTCGCTTCACATTCTCGTTCTTACTTATGTTGCTTTGATTAGATCACGGTGTAGACCTGTCTGCTTCGCCGATGTCCACGCAGTGCGTGTCGCCTTCGTTTCCTGTCGCCAATAATGCTGATTGAATCCGTTGTTTCAGTGGCGGTTGCGCGCAATCACTCTACCTCGTGCAAATGTAGATCGCACCGTGGGGGAACTTGCGGAAAAAGGGACGAACGACAGCACGGAACGGCTTGGTGTAGGCTTAATGTAGTCTCCGTGTAGTTGTATGTAGAAGAATATGATTTATTTCAATTAATATCGGCGCAGCAATCAAAAAGAGGCACTGTATTTAGTAGGACATGTTTAAGCAGCCCACAGCAGGTCTGAGCGTGCACACAAATCAGCAGAAATGAGCAGACGGCAGCACATTGCGAAGATGCTATAGTCTCATTTTTGTGCTGAAATATGCTCAATTCGGATCAACTTTGAGTGAGCACATTTGAGCATCTTTGAACATAACTCAGCATAGGGGATTTTCACTGGGGTTCACCGATCGATCAGCTGGGTCGTTACTATGTTCGTTATGTGGCAACAGCCACTGATTGCACCAATGAGTATGTTTCACAGCCACTGGCACATAACCTCGCTGGCGCTCTCCGCCTCTTGCTAGCCTCTCATCCCTCCTATACACTCAGTTCCCTACCTGGGCACTTGGATCACTTCTAAAACACGAGCTAGACACTTACTTCCATCGAAATCACGCTTTTTCCGGCTTTTGACGCGTCCCAATTCTCGGTGTCATCTTTAGCAGTTCTCGATGTCAGGCTGACGACCCGGACGCCCGACGGGCTCGGAAGATGGTCCGAGACCCCCAGATGCTCTTAAGCGTGGCCGTCCTTCTACTAAACCGAATTCGAGTATTCGCAACGGCGGCTAATCAGGATGGAAAACACAGTGTCGATTACATAGGCTTTGCAAAAGAATGGAACAAGACCGCGGATGCGAAAACTCGGTTTTACATTACCACAGAAGTTCTCGTCGCGTACGCTAAATTGTGGAAGCGAAACAGCAACAGCCGCGCCTCGCAGGAACTGATTTCAGATCAACTCGAAAGTTGTTGAACAGACCCGCAAGATTTTTTCCACCCCGCATTCCCCATTCCCGGGTTTTCTCACTTCAGCTGCAGAGGCCATTCAGCCTCTCCATGCCTACTGGAACTCTTGGACAATGATGCCATTCCTCAGTCAATCGACCTCGCAACATCACGACACTCGGATATGTTTGAACCAGTCCCTCCTGAGGCGGGGTTTGCTCAGCCATCATCTTCGCGCGTTCCCGCCTACCGCCATCCGGACTATATTCCTAGTCAGTTTTTGCGGAGAGAAGTAGCAGCCGATTTCCAAAACAGGTTAGTTGGTAATTCTTCACCAGCGTTGAATCCGTGCTTAATATTTCGAACAGATCCATCAATCCCGGGTCCGAAATGCGATACGATGCAATGTTGCCATTGTACGTCTCGAGACACCCGAAGCAAGCTTATGTTGATCAATTAAGGCCCCCAATGGTTGATCCAATCCGCAACGAACCACCGCGCAAGTGGGTTCGAAAGCGTGAGACCGTGCACACATCCTGACGTTGTCAGGGCTCCAGCTGTCCAGGATCGGATGGAATACTCAACTGTCGAGTTGTCGGTACAGTACCATGCAAACACTGTGGGAACTTCACGGGGTGTCTGGGAGTCGACAAGGGGAAAAAATGTACTTGGGATAAGGATAAGCTGAAGAAGAGTGCTTGGGAGGTGTCGGAATAATGTATCTGTCGAGTCCTTGCGAGTTTCTACAATCTTCTTTCAATCTTTCCTTTTTGGGATTCTTTTTCGCGTTTTTCCTCGTCCGAGGACCCAGCGGAACGATCGGAGAACCAAGGTCGGTGACATTGACAATGAGTTTTCCTGGCCCAAATAAGCGTAGAAATTGCAAAATTTCGCTCCGGCGTTCGCCGGATTGCCTTTATGGGAATTGTTGGCTGATTGTCGAGCTGTGAACTTTCAATCCCGTGAACTTTTGTGGTGACGGGTGACACCCCATGAACTAGTGGTCATAATACTACAGTATGCGTCTTACAATCCTCCGAGTTCACGTTTCTCCGCGAAGGCAATGTGGTGAAGGTAATCTCTCCGATTCACATTTCACCCGCTCGGTGCGCTTAACCCATCCCGTTCGCTCTTGTAAGCTGGATTTGGATGGCTAGGGTTCTTAGCCAAAGGCTTGAAGGATAATCTAGGTGTGTTCATCCTAGTGATGGAAAAGTTCGGTTCGGTTCAGGTTCAGGGTACTTTTGCCCAAACGCTGAACCTGAACCTCGGGTTTGGTTCAAAGAATTTTCGAACCTGAACCTGAAACTCGCGTTCGGGGTTCAGTGCGTTCGGTTCGGTGTTCGAGCAAGTTCGAACGCCGAACCGAACCTCCTTGACTGCAAAAAATTACATGGGGGCCAGGATACAAAAAAAAAAATTCTATTGAAGAGGTGGAGGCTTTAGGTATGGTTTTGGTGTCAATGTTGTAGAAAAAGTGCATTGGGGAGGCACCGCACAGACAGCAATCCGATTTTGGGGCGCACCAGTGAGGCAGGTGTGAAAGGAAGTGAATTTGGTGCAGACACTGCATTCCACCCCCTGGTATGGTGCAGGTCACCTAGTGACCGCATGCCA
This sequence comes from Mycena albidolilacea, assembly GCA_029282495.1. Lineage (NCBI taxonomy): Eukaryota > Fungi > Basidiomycota > Agaricomycetes > Agaricales > Mycenaceae > Mycena > Mycena albidolilacea. Next base: position 463,970 of record JARIHO010000005.1, on the reverse strand, counting down.
ATGTTTGAAATTTTTGCTGCTTCAAAGTTGATCCGATTTTCTATCCCTCTTACAAATGTGCTCCGTATCATCGTCCAGGAAGATCTGCAAGAGGGATTTTTATTTACTGCAAAACTGAGTGAGCAAAAAAAAAAGTTGTCTGCCAATTTGGCGGACATGCACATATTGTATTGAAAAAAGCTCTGTCAGAGCTGTAAATAGATGCAAAATGACGCTACGGGTTTCTACTCATCCACTGGCCTCTCGGGGGCGCGATGAACGCGAGTTTGTTGGACTCATTGAGCCAAATTAAAGTCCATAATACATTCAAAAGTACACCTAAAATCCCTCCAGAGGTACACTTAATTCAAAAAAAAATTCTCCGGCCCATTTGGTGACTTAATCTTGGTAGCAGTGACTAGGTGACCTGCACCATAGAAGACACCGTTTCGAGAGGCCTAGCCAGCGCCTAGCCAGAGGCAGTGTCTAGCCACATCTAGCTGGCTAGTCACATCAATGACCAGGCGTGACGAGGCGCCTAGACACACCTCCACATCAAAGACGTAAGCTAGCTCGGGTAGACAGAGAACGTGCCAAGGTATGTGCAGCTGCCTAGACAACTGACATCTAGGAAGCTGTTGCGGCCATCGGTGCACCTCGCCAAGGCTGCGTGTAGCTAAGTGAGAAAGCGATGTTCGAGATCCGTGATGCCGGCTACACAAAACTCGCGGCACCTCGGCAACAGTTCCATGCACCTCGACATCTCACGCTCTAGCCGAGGGCGGAACACAGTGAGAGCTTGAGCTCAATGTTATACATGAAAAAAAGCGAGATCATCAGCCCAGATCTGAAGTAAATGCACCTGAATTATACAGACAAAATTGTTGACGGAGTTCACCAAGCCTGGATTCTATGGCGCCACTGTTCATGAAATGGGACGGAAAAGTAGACAATTGACGGCGGGCCTGGGTGGCGGGACAGCAAAAGGGTACGCCAGATGAGCCAAGTCGCCGCTGGTGTCAATGTGGGTAGCTAGAATGCTCGACACGGCGCTGGAGTGACATTGGAGATTGCCGCAACATTTCCCACCACCCGGCCCAAGTTCGGTGTTCGAACACGTTTGAACGCGTTCAGCAAAATCTTGGATTTCCCTGAACCTGAACCTCGAACTTGGTGTTCAGTTTGGTTTGGTTCAGGTTCGAACCGATTGTCTGAACCGAACTTTTTCATCACTAGTTCATCCTCAATTCAGTCGTTTTCTTGAGCCAGCCTTCTTTGCAAAACACGTTCTGATGTCAACAACCACGGAGCTCATAGTTTCTTCTGGATTTGTTGCTGTGGGGCTCTGATCTTCTGATATGCCCCCTCCCCGTCCTTTGTTCATTGGTAGAGGTTAAACTGCCGCTCTGGGATGCTGACATGTCCAATTTCAGGCCTGGTTCTCCTGAGAATCGCCGTGGGATCCATGAGTGTATGACATCCGAGCATCGCTGTTCCTTTCCGCTAGCACTGTGGACATTCTTTCTGGAATACTGCTCGCATCCTCCTACCTTTCTCGCTCCATTCTCGCCATGTCAAGTCCACTCCTTCCACAGCTACGTCAACTGCTACGTGGGCAAGCCGTATGACACCTTGCGTACGGCTCAATCTGTGTGTTTTGCCAGCCTGAGTCTCCGCTATCACTAAGGTGCCTGGTGGCTCTTTCTTGCTCCCATCACGACCCTGCCAGACACATTGTCTCCCCCGCGTCAGTTGTACACCCCGCACTGGATCATCCTAAACATGTATCGTCGTACGCTTCACAGGCACCACTCATGCTCCGATGTCGCGCTGCACCATCCCGATGTGACATTTTGTCGCTGATTCACGGCACTCGCTATGTACCCACGAACAAGGTCGTACCCTTTGCATCGCAGCGTCCTGTCCCACAGACACTGTTCCGACACGCTGTCCTGCCCCGTGTGGCGCCGTCGCAACTGCACGACCTTATCGTTTGACAGCCACTTTCCCCTTGGTCGATCACGCGCTCAGCGCCATGCGTCTGCCCAGCGGAAACAGGGCTCTTCGGCTGCCAGTCGTCCAAATATAGAATCTAGCTCATGTTGATGGAACCCCGCTGGGATGATTGCTGTTCAATATCTTGAATCTCGGAATTCTGTTCACAACAATCACAACAAGCAGCGGACTTGTGTTACATTCTTTGGCTAAACAAGTGTTGTACAGAAAGGAATGGTATCTTTGAATACATGACAGCGAATACACCAGCTCGTCCGGGCTTCTAATTGACGATGAATCCTACGCTGTGACCATTTGTCGGTCAGACACTTGTATACTTGGGTGGTGAGTCGTCTGTCAAGGATTGCATTAACAGAGTCTCAGTCTGAGCCTCGGAGCTAATGAATCCGTCGCGTAATCGCATCCGGAATGGCAACGGGAGGCACTCCCTCGACTGGAGAAGTACCAGGGCCAGCGACTGCGCTATTCGTGTGACCTCTTCCGATTGCCGCCTACGTCGGATTTGGATACCGGATGTCGCTGCAGGAGTTACGACGCTAGACAATCTCTTCGCAAATGCCATTCCCATCGTTGTTGAATGGCGGGCAGTCAAGGTCGGTGAAAAGCGCATCAACAGCGACCATTATTAGGGGAAGTCAAAGTTGAGAATCAATGCCGATTTAGATGTCGATTCTCACATGATTCTGATGTGATACACAAGTCAGAATCACTTCAGAATTGGCATCAACTTTGACCGCCCCCAAATTCTGCGCGCCGTTGCGACTCGATTCTAATTCGATTCTCCGTCTTTGTCGCACCCAAAGATCACCAAAGTGGAACTGATACTCAGTGTTTTGCTGTTTTGCTTTTGAAGGGAGGTTTTGTATGTGTATGAGATTTCCATAAGATTCCTGCTTGTACTGAAGGTTTCTAGTAACAAATGCCTGCAAGAATGAGCATATAATTTGAAAGGGTGAGGGAAGGGTTTCAAAGCAGGGGCAGAAATGGCTGGATAGGTTTCTAACAAATTTTCTAATGCGGGGGTGATCGTTCACCTTCTGTGTAGGGGGAGAGGCGACATTACAACGATTCTGAAAACATCAGAATCGCGATTCTGCCCGTGTTCCGGAGTCGAAACACCGATTCTCGACGATTCTGTCAAAACGTCGATTCTGGCATGGATTCTGGATCAAAAATCGACGTGAGAATCGATGCAGAATCGACGACCGAACCGGCGTCGATTCTCAACTTTGACTTCCCCTATTAACAACAGCCAGGAAATGATTAACAACGGTGTGATAGGCCGCCCCAAGCCCCCGGGAGCTCGCGACGATACCGTGACTGAGGATCGTTCCGCAGCCTGTACCAATATATACTAGTCCTGATTAGATTTTAATTCTTCTCCTGACCAAGTTCGCCGCTGTTCACAAGCTGTTCACCCTGCACTGCATTTTGACAGGTTCTGGACCCACCTTAGCCGAGATATGCCGAGGCTTTGCCGAGGTGCCTCGGCAAACCCAAGCGGCTGTCTCGACGTTAGCCGAGGTACCTCGGCAACGGCTCGGCATATCTGGACTGATGGGTTCTAGGCTAGGTCCGAGGAACCATCAGAATGTAGTGCTGGTTGACAATTCCCAAACGTGTATGACCTGCGACTTTCAACGCGAAATCGTCACGTTTCCCTTCCGCCTATTGATACAGTTATGTTGCTTCTCACACGTAAACCTCCGGTAATCTCGTCGAATGTTCGCGCTTCCCATGCAGGATTACCGGCGGCAACCGGTCGTTATTGTTATACTCTCCGGCACGCGGAATGGTATGCAAGCCCGTGCCCGTGGACAACTCGATGGACCGGCCTATACCCGAGCCAAGGTCGAGGAGTACCGTATGCCGATGCCATTCGGAGCTGGTCATAGGTTCACCAGTCCGCGCGATGCCCTTGCGCGAGTTGAGTGTCCACAACGCGGAGAAGGCGTACAGCTTGGGCAGCCAGCTGTTCGTGATGATTGCGACCATGGTCCAGCCGCTTAAGCTGCGTTCAATGGATGGCATTTGCGACGCGATGAGGTTGAGAAATGCGCATATGGCGGCGGGGGCTGCAGACTGCCGGCAGGAAGGGTGAGATTTCGGGAAGCGGCGTTGCAATATGTATGTGAGTACCTGAATTGTCAACTTGAGGAGCGCGTTTAGTATCCCCGCTGTTTGTGGGAGCACATCTTGGGAGTGTTGCTGTGGGCAATGGCATATAAGCCGGTGAAGGTATTCAGGCTGGTTTCATGACTTACCAACAGGAAATAAGCGGTACTTAAACATAGGATAATATCACCAGCAAAGACAGTGCTCAAATGAACCGCGACTAAGATGAGCATCTCAGATGCCAATTCATGCTCCGCAGTGGAACTGTATATCGCGTACTCCATTTGCTTGACTGCACAGGGTCGTTTACGAAATTAAAGCCACTCTAGTGGGAAGTTGACATTTTTTTCCGAGATGAAGAGTTGAGACGCACGGATACAAAGGCAGCCAGCAGCGCGAACAAGAAAAGTACTGCTGTCAGAACCACCGTATAGATGTTCTTCGATATTACCTGTGTCCGGTGAGAGTTCAATGGGATGCAGTATCGGAAGGAACTGACCCAGAGACGATGGCAGAAGAATATTTGGACATAGAACGCAATGACCGCCACGAAGGCGACATTGAGTTGGAAAAACCATGTGGTTTGGAAGAGCTCAACGGCCGCCTCAACCTCCATGAAGTGCTGCACGTTCTGACTCCAGATAATTGCTCTAGAGAATAAAATATAACTTAAGCACGGAGCGAGGTGAGGACAGGCACAGGATACTGACAATCCTTGTGCGCTCTTCAACGTCGTGAGCAGGAGAAGCCCCCATACGAAAACGCGCAGTAGCAAGATATCGTGCTTATACAGCGTCGTGTAGTGCGCGAATTGTGCGAATATGACGCCCTGTAGCACGAGGTCGCCGGCTACGCCGAGATCCTGAATCTGCATCAGCCACCGCACCGCTTGAAGGGAAGAAGAGGTACCCAACCACCAAGGACGAGAGCGACCAACGGAAGAGTCGGCATGTCGAAGGGAGGCGAAGGGTCATTGGGAAAGCGCAGTCTGCTTTATTTACATGTCGCTTGGGCAATCCGGTTTCCATGAAGGCCTCTGCCACTTACACACTCTGTCCTCGGATAAATCGATGTAGACGCTAATTAGACAGGGTGACTCACGGTTTTAACGGAGTCCGCCCACGGCTTTCTTGACGAGAGATCATAGAAGATCAAAACTGTGACTTTGCGAAAATGACTTTATGTTTGAGGCCGAAAAGAGTTGAATTGAAGCGGTCGAAAGACCTTGGGTGGATGGATGGCCTTGATAAAAGCTGCGTGGCTCGAGAGTGTGTGGCTGCCGGGAAGTACAACTGTCATGTGGCGCAATAAATACACAAAGCCGAAGGTCCCGTATATATAGATTACAGGACCCGTCCCATAAATTCGCACCATCTTTCACGATGTCTAGTCTTCGGCCCCATTTTATGCTCGTCATCTTGACATGCCGAGGGACAATGACAAGATACATGCCGGCAGCGAACGGATGATCTCAAGGACAACATGATCTTGGCTTCGCTTGATACACTTCGTGAAATAAGAAACCAATATGAAAGAAAACTCGACGTGGAAGGAGGGACAAGAAATTATTCAGAGTACAGCAGAACATTTAAATGGAACTCGTCAATTGAAGTCTGACTTCTTCGGGGAAAGACGGCTCAGAGATAATGTGGGTTCGGCTAAGTATCAGAGCGGTCACGGCTGTGTTTCTGAAAGAAATTAACTGCGTACGACATGCGCACGAAGCACGGCAACGCAAAACAAAGAAACACAGGTGATCCGAGTTGGATCGCGACCTGGTGAAGTACTTGAATACAGCAGTCAACGATGCCAGGGCTTCTCGGTCGATCAAGGCACCGAAAGAGATGGTGCACAAAAACAACCCCCGGTGGACAGAGCCCAGATCTGAGAGGGAGTGGAGCGACGAAAGAGAAACAAGATGCGCCGCCGCTTCGCTCTGGCAACTCGCCCAATGAATGAGAATTAAATCAATTGAATTGCATACTACCGAATTGGTTAGTAACTTACTGCCATCCACGGTCTGACCTTTAAGGCAACATTTTGTCGCCACAGGGAAGGGATTGCGTTTGATACAGGCCAGTCACCCCGAATGGTTCAAGTCGTGACTGTCTCCTCGTTGTTATCCCCCATCACCGCAGCTCCTGCGGCGATTTTGTCTGCAGCAATCTCAGCGGCAGGTGCCCAATTGGTCGGGTACGGTTGGCACTCGATGATAAAGAGCTGTTCCACTGGAATCGGTGGCTGGAGGGGAGTCAGCCTAATCTGCACCTGTCCTTTAATACAGGCGACAAAAACGCAGGACAGATGGAGCGCACGCGTAGTTCGGGGTCTCGGGGGTTCACGTTCCAGCAAATCCTACGATAAAACAGCACCCGCTGCTAGCTACACAACGAAGGAGAGGATATACCACACATATACCGGCGTCGCTGGCGCGAGCGAGTGGGGAAGCTGGCGCACGCGCCGACAGGCAGCTGGAGATGGAGCGCCCCCCAGATTTGGATGCGGATATATGGGCGCCCGGAGGAGCACCCCAGGAGAAGCTGCTCACCTGGAAAATACGGCCAGCGCATTCGTATCCGTCGATCCATCCCACACCGCTCGGGCCCAGCCTCAAGGGCAAAGGCTTAAGGCAAGAGCGTCGTTGTTGGGTCGACCGCGGCAAGGTCCATGGTTGGTCCATGGCGCAAAGCCGAGACGCGAAAGAGGAGCTTTCTCTATAAAGAAAATTGTTCTGCGATCAACACCGCCACATCGCTTCCTGGCCCACGACGACCAAGTTCCGGATCCTTCCTCGTCAGCTTGCGTCCACTTCCAAGACCCACAAAAAGTGAAGAACGGTCCTGTTCTGGCGGAGCCCACATCTCTAGAGTCGGGACTTCGATATTCCACGCCGCACGGTCAAAGCCTCAACTAGGTCCAATCAAAACAGCGCTGGGCAATATTCTCCCCACATCTCCTCGCGTGAAGGCACCAAACAACCTATATGACATCTTTCCAAAAATTCTATCCGATCCGTTCATCAGTCGTCTTCAAGTTGTACATTCCGGCTCCTCGTTCAGCGCTCCACGTTTCTCTGCTGCAACTCTGCAATGGGCTGAAGCTAACCTCTCCGATTGACATTCCACCCGCTCGGCGCGCCTAATCAAACCAGTTCGCTCTCATAGGTTGGATTTGGATGGCTATCCGACCCCCGCCAGACACAGTGTTCCCCCCCCGCGTCAGTTGCACACCCCGCGTTGATACATCCTGGACATATATCGTCGTACGTTCCACAGGCACCAGTCATGCTCCGACGTCGCGCTGCGCCATCCCGAGCGTGACATCCGCAATTCAGTGCTTCGTCGCCAATTCACGGCGCTCACCGTGTACACACGAGCCCAGTCGTACCCCACTGCCACCCACTGTCCCGTTCCGCGGATGCTGTCCCGGCGCATCGTCGTGCCCTGTGCGGCGGCCGCGTCCTATCATCACGGCTTTACAGCAGTTAGCGAATCCAGATGTATGGCCTATCGTGCGCGCTACGCCTTCCATCTTCACGCCGGATGCAGGTCTTTTGGGCTGCCGCAGTACACTTGTGCACGACGTGGATGGAGCGGGATATCTCACCTGCATGCGGGAGTCGCGCCGTTCCAGATATCGGAGCACACTCCCTTGCCCTATGCCACACCTCATGCTGCCGACGTGCTTCATACGCTGCGATATCGACTCGTGAAAGGCGAATTTTGTTCTTACATTCCGTCGTCATCGTCGCTCATCTCCTCCCGCAGACAGTAACGATTTTCTGCCGGACGGCCAGTGCGCGCACGTCCGTCGAGTGCGCTCCCCTTTCGGTCGTCGCGGACAGCGGGCGCACCGCGCGCACCACGAACTGCTGGCATCGGCAACGGACACCGCAATCGACGAACGGCTCTCTCAGCTGAGGTCTTCGCCGTGGCGCCTCAGCTCACCCTCGTCTCACTACCTCTCGACGTACGCCACAATTTCCCGCGCACAGTAACAATTCTGCTACCAGCCGATCAGTGCGTACGCCGGGGACACCGTCGACACGCACGTTACGTGCTTCTCCCATGCTTCGATCTTCACGCAGTGAGTGCGCGCACGCCAGCGGAGCTCACCCCCGTCTTTCGGGCAGCGGTAACGGACTCCGCAAGCGACCAACAAGCTGTTCTCCAAACGGTGGCCATTGTACTCAGCTCACCCTCGTTTGTCCGCCTCTCTCGTTGTACGCCTCCGTCTCCATCCATATGAAAACTCCTGACTCACATTTCTCCATCTCCCGTACAGCCCAAATTCGACCCACGGCCTGCATGCTCCTTGGGCTTCCCCGACTCTCCCGAGTTTCAATTGCGTCGTGCCCTCAGAGTATGGCCACCCGCCTTGGCCTTTGCTAAGCTCGTATCCATCCTAACCGCCATTTCTCTCTCCAGCCATCTCTCGTCTCTCCACCCTTCCTCCTCGTTCCAGCCCAAATTCGATGCAGGGTGCGAACTCCCCTCTGTCCTCCCCAACTCTCTCTACGTCCCACTTGGCCTGTACGCACCTGGATCGTCGACAACGAGATTTCGCTTTTGCTTCCATGGCTAGCTTATGTAATCATCTCGTTTTCCTGATTGGGAAACTGATATGGGACACGAAGACTATGGTCCTGGATCGAGTGCGCCCGTGGGTATTCGTAGGCGGTCCCGTCAATCCCGACCCCCCGCGGACTCACACAATGTTATACAAGGCGCGCTGGTTCCTTTAGCGGCTTGTCGCTACATCTTTCTATATGGTCGTCGCTGCCGCACCCGTTCCCGGCTCCCTGTCTGTCCGGGCGCTTTTATTCTACTGCGCGCAGACTCAACGCACGTCTTTCGGGTACAGCGCGTACATCTATCGTGCGGCGTGGGCGGGCTTTACGCAGCGCTTCCGAAACTGGATCCTGCCGCTTATCCCTTGCCGACCGAGTCACAGCGGACTCGAGGCTTCCCTCTGTAGTGTGCCAATTTCTTGCCGTGCTCTGAGGGACTGCTGTTCTTGGCGCGTTTCTGTACATGCGACATGCTCCTTCGCTTCCTCGTCCTCCATTGTATTTCGTACGATCTGAAACATGCTGGTTCTCTTTTCTTCCTCAATGTCGCTGTCCGAGACTGCTTCACCCCTGAACCAAAATTGCTCGGGGTCTACAAATTGATAAGAACCCGCTGGCATGGTTGCTGAGGCCCTGAAAACTGTGGGATCAATGAAGCGACGGCTGGCTTGCGGGCTCAATCAAGGCGGTATCGGTATGTTTTACTGTGTCTCTCTCCCCTGTATCAATCGGGTTTCCATCAATTTATCTTCAACGCCGGAATGGCGTCCACAGCAATCGCTCACGCAACAATTTCCTAATTTTGGTTAAACAAGTGTTATAGAGAATGGAATGGTATCCTTGAATAAATGACAGGGAATACGCAAGCTCGTCAGAGCTTCCGATTGATAATGACGATAGATCCTACGCCGTGACTACTCGTCGGTCAGACGCTTGTATACTTGGGCGGTGAGTCGTCTATCAGGCCTTGCATTAACAGAGTCTCAGTCTGAGCCTTGAGCTGATGCATTCGTCGCGTAATCGCGTCAGGAATGGCAACGGGAGGCACTCCCTCCATTGGGGAAGTACCAGGGCTGGCGACTACACTGTCCGTGCTGGTGAAGTCACTGGCTGGCGCGGACTTTCCTGGAGTGATACGCGGTTTGACCGTGCTGTATACTTGTGGCCACATCTGTCTCCGTTGCTGCTTTCTGCGCCGCAGAAGCAAGACAAAACCAGCACAACCAAAGTCATGGCTGCAATGGGGCCTGCTACGGCGGCAGCGGGAACCCTGCAACACGCTGAGCTTGTTTGATTCGTCGCTGAAATAATATAGACTGACCTTGGTCCCTTCCGACCACTACCTAGGTCGGATATACTCGATGTGGCGGCGGGGGTTATGCTGCTAGACGAAGGATGCGACGATGAAAGGAGCAGATGCAGGAGGGATTGGATGTGGACGTGGTGAGCGGCGGCATCAATTTTGAGGACGGGGATTGGCTCGGCGCAGTGCTCGGAAATATTGACGATGGCGTTGTCTCCTTTGTAATGGCACTGTTGGTCTGAGCTGCACCAGTATTTGTCTGAACTGTGTAGACTGCGGCGCATCACTCGAAACCGGCGCTTGGCCCTGCAACAAATTTTGAGGGCAGGAGTCTGTGTTCCCGTGGCCTGTCAATGAACCCTAACGGCTTCGTCACTGGAATGCGTGGTTCCCCGGCCCATATCACGCACCTCTGGGTTGGAGTAGAGGCGCACATTTGAATTTGGATTGAAAATGCACTCCACATCGCCGAGATCGGGTCGGGATGCAGCCACAGCGACGGTTTTCCCATCGTTGTCGACTGGTGGGCAGTCCAGGTCAATGAAAATTGCATCAGCAGTGGCCAATATCAAGGAGAGCCAGAAAAAGAATATAAATAGTACGAGAGGCGTCCCCGAGCCTTTGGGAGCTGGCGACGATATCATGACTGAGGATCGTTGCGCAGCCTGTACTGCGATAGTTGCGAAGCGGGCAGACGTGGCAACGCGCAGACACGGCAAGAAGGAGGACAGGCTGGCTTCTCTAGTGCCCTTCTACAGTGGGCTATATTGGCAGTGGGCTAAATTGGCAGTGGGCTAAATTGGCAGCGCGGATACCGGTCCAGTTCCATCCGCCTCATCGGAAGCGATTCAACCTACACCAGGTGTTCGCCCAGTGTCAGGACACATATTTTTGTTGGGATATGGTTAAAGTACACAATATCGGGATGATGATATTGCGCCGGAAATTCCATATAGCATAGCATCGATATCTCTATGCATATCACATCATGAGGAATCTCGAGAAACTGTTTCGACGGATCGTGCTCACAAAAATGCTATCTGCTATCAGACTCCAGGATAGTGAGTTGTGAATTCTTTACAATCTTCAGACGATACGCATTTGCTGGTTACCCAGATCGCGTTCGCTGCTTTAACCAGTCCGTACTCAATAGTGAGGGGCTGAGGCGGAGGCTGCAGACCGTAGTCTGGACGGCTGAATGCGGTTCTGGCAAGCAAGAGGGCCAATGTGCTGTGCAAAGTATAAAGAGAGATATTGTTGCAACCGTTAAAGTGCGCAACTTCGACATCCCCCGGATGCGCAGAATGTGCAAATAAGACCCAAAGAGCGCGCAATAGGCCCTGGTGAAGGTACTCAGCTGTAGCGGTCGGAAAAATGAAGGATTTACCATATAGAAACGCCTCAGTCTTGCCCATCGCAGCTGTAGATACCATTTCATTTGCCATGTTGGCGAAGGTAGTGCGGAGTCTGTCCAAGTTTAATTCAACATGCCGTAGCGCCGGATTTCGGCATGTTGGATATCAGTCGGCCTCCACACGACCTCAAAGTCTCGGAGCCAATCACGGATCATCAAGTTGGAGGCTGATGCCGGCAGGGAAACCAAGGGGAACACTGTTGATTAGTCTAATGATGGTATGCCGGCACAGGTCCAGAAGGGGCATGGGCGGTGCTTCTTCGGCCGAACGATGTTGATCAACCACCGTTGCCTGTTCCCCGCCTCAAAATGTGGCCTATCGCCCTAACAAATCTCTTCTATGTTCCCACTGGTGGCCTCTGCAGCGCTCAACAGGCGCTCAGGTGTCGCCCAAATCCTCACTCCGGCTGTGGACGTCTTTATCAACGAGCTTTTCACAGAACGGCGCCGCGGTCACGGTCGTGCGTATGGACTGCATGTAGTGATTCCGGACAGTTCCTGGATGTTCCGCCGTCGGAAGATCCACACTCAGGCTGGGCTCATTATTGGCTCTCGGTGTTGTTTTCGACCCTCAGGAATCCAGCGGTCACTTAAACCGGAGGTCAGTCATAGGGTCCTGCAGCCGCATGCGCTTCCCCGACGATGGCGCCGGCGTCGCTCACGAACGACGATGCATTCAGGCCTGTGATGAAGGAGATCATCAAGTACCGCCTTGCAGACGAGATCTTTGGGCTCCAGCTGGTGGATTGGAATTCTAGGTGAGTCGGTTAGCACTTTCAACCCATTATTAATGCATTATTCTTTCTCCACTTTTATTATTGCTATTGCTATTGCACCCCAAGCTGATGGGCTAATGTTTCGATTTGACAAGGTACCAAGCCACCATCCAACTCGAACTCGTGGGTGGCACGAGAACCCGGGCGCCGGCGAACACCTCGCTCCCTTGCGAGCTCTGTGTCATGCTTGGGATGTAATCTTGCGCTCGCCTGGGTCTTCACCTTTTAAGTCTTCTACAACATTTTGTCACCACACGCCAGCAGTTCTTTATCGGCCCCGTCCACGCAAAGTCCGTGCAGGCGAACACCGTGTTCGTCACGGGCATCCCGACGCGCTACCTCAACCTGGTGGCGCTCCACGCGATGTTCAAGGACCTGCCTGGCGGCGTGAAGCACGTCTGGGTCAATCGCAACTTGCGGACGCTCCCGGACATCTACGATCGCCGCATGCCGGTGACGGCCGAGGGGAGCTTTTCGATCCAGTTGACCCAGGTGGCGGTGGTCGCGAGGGGGTGCAGGTTCAAGATGAGACCGACGAAGCGATGGTGTAGTATGAGGCGAATGTGCGCTCTAGATCGACTAATCTCATTGGTTGAATTATAGTCGATGTTTCCTCGTTCTTCATCGCAAGTTGACTGATATACCCAGCAGGTGCATTGCTTTCTTCCTCTTCCTCTGCTCTACGTATGCGATCCTGATATAATGGTGCAGGTTGCATGACAGGACTGTTCTTCCTCGCGCAGGACCAGAATCAGAACCCGTCCTCCACGCCGTAGGCGATTCTTATGATTGCTTTGATCGTGCTCACTGTGAGCTTTCTTTGACTTTATTTATTTCAAAAACATAGCACTAATGACTTTTTACGCGCCGGGATGATGTAGCAGTAGCACTTACAACACTCGAAGCTCCCGCGATTGGTGTCATGAACTCGAGAGGGCGGTTCGACCCCGTCTGCTGCAGCACCGCAGGCAGTTGCTCAGCCGATATCTCGGGCTCGTTTTGCGACTGCTTTAATAGATTAATTATGTCTCTATCCGGAAGAAATGCGCCAACTTACCGTGAAAGCACACCCATCTTGGATATCCGGTCGTCGAGCAGCTCCTCCCGCCTGAGCGTCGTGAGCGCCTCCTTCTCTTTAACGACTGCTATGTCCCCTGTTTTGTTTTTTGTTTATTGTTTTTTTTTTCTGTGGAAAACGGGCAGCTCTCCTCGCCCTCAATTCTGGTTCAAAACTCGCACCCGCGATGGGGTGGCTTCCGGGCCACAGCGTACGGCTTCATCCTGTTTTGGATTTGCGGATGCAGTTCATCCTGCGGAGGGTGACTCTGAATCTACTCCAGCATAGAGAATTCATGGGTCCGAGATCCAATCGTGTACCCGGATGCATCCTCGGAGCATTTTGGCTAGCAGCGAGTCTCCCGAACTCTGATGTGAATCGTGATTCTGGCCTCGAATTCGCATCTACCAGCTCCCCGGCGCCGCTTCTTTCCGGATTCTTGATTTATTCGGCCCCGCCGCTAACAATCCCCAGAGAACGGATCGGACCCCTCACTGGAACCGCTTCGCTATTCTCCTGGCCATGGGTGGTCTACAACACCTACTACAAGGGTGTCCTACACGCCAACAGTGCGGACACCTACTTCTTCGTCCGCTTCCTCCGCATGATGGCCCGCATCTTCCTTCCCATCTGGATTGTCTCCTGGGCCATCCTCCTACCTGTCACCAGCGTCAACACCCATGTCGAGCCCAACACCAAGCTCGACCTCTTCATCATCGGTAACGTCCAGCCCGACAAGCAGGTCCGCTTCTGCACCGGATGCTGTGATCTTTTGGTTCTGGGTTACTAATTAATGTTAACACACAATGAAAATATGGGGCTTCATAAGAATGATACAACCGACACCAAGGCAGATGCTGCGAAGAAAGAAAAGTCATACCCCCAATATGTGGTCTGTATCGTACAAGGAGAATACGGTAGAACAAGAATCCAAGAATTAACAGTAGTTGTGGCGTAGAACATAGTAGCTTCATGAGTTTATCACGAAATTTAGGGAGTGGAAGAACTGAAGAAGCTGCTAGAAGCTGTAAGAATTCGCAAATTTGTCTACGGCTCCCGAGAGAACGGTGGTCTTGGAAATATTGACAATTAGAGAAGTGGAAAAGACCTCTCAAAGTTGGAGGTCCAATTCCGTCATAACACGCAGAACTGCAAGCGTCAGAAGCCACCAGTACTTCAGTGTAGAACCCTGTGTTTATGATCATACTTAGACGGAATTCGCAAAACCTACGACGGACCCTGAGGCTTCGGCTTTATACGGACAACGAAGCAACCGGCGGGCGGGCCAAAGAGCCGCAGAACCGAGCAGCGGGCGGTGGCGGACAAAAAATGTCTAGATTGTGGCATGGCAGCCTTCTGGGCCTGTGCCGGCATGCCATCATTAGACTAATCCACGTATCTCCCGAAACCAAGCGTGGGTACGGACCAAAATGGAATCTGCGCGTTACATCCACGGGTCGCACCTGACTCTCCGCAACTCCCACCATGCCACAGTCTCGCTCATACACAGTATCCCTGCGACTCGAAGGCTCAGACATCAAGTTCATCGACTCCCTTCACGAAACGAGCTCGGCCCACGTCGCGATTCGCTCCTTTCGCACCTGGAGTAGCGCCGAGTACCACAAAATGCGCTCGGCTCTGAACGAAACGTGCCTGGGCTGGGAATCCTTCACCCTCGCCACCGGCCCCAACATCGCATTGGTTGGCAAAAACCCCAGCCTCAAGTTGGATCCGTCGGATGTGTTGGATTACTTGTGCCAGGACGTCCTCGATGCGTGCGAGTATGTCTTGTGATGGGCGGTTGCTTCCAAAATGACAGTCTACTCACTGCCACTTCTCAGGAAGGATCGTCGGCCGGATTTCTCTCCACATATAACATTGCGGAAGGCGGAATATCGCGACCCGGCGGATTGCGATTCATTTCGCGCCGAAATCAACGAATACTTGACGGAGGGCTGGGGAATGAGAAGAAAGTTGGAGTTCTGGTGTACAGGGATCAAATTATGGCAAAACAAGTCCTGGCACGCCGACTTGATAGAAGAGTTCAGTTTCAATGATGTGTCTGATGCCGAGGACGAGGACGACGAGGAAGGGGAGGGGGAGTATAGCAACTTCGTGCGCATGTCTGGTTTCGAAGATGTTGACCACTACGAGACCGCCGTCACCATGCTCGAGTCCGCGCTCTTGTGCGAACTTGAAGAACTCGCCATCGACTTCACCGCGAAGCTCTTGAAGACTACTGCGCAGAAGAAGGCGAAAGCCATCACCCTCGCCAACGCTCGCGCGGACACAGAGATGACGCATGCGACGAAACATGTTACGGAGACGATCGGAGAGGAGATTAAGAGACTGTTCGCTGCGCAGCGTACGTCCCTTCCCCCCCTCGTACCCATTGTACCCTACGCTAACTTCCCCGTGTCTGTCGCTAGTCCTCACACTACTCGACACGCTGAAGAGCATCCCCGCCCAGCCCACCGCGTCCTCTTCGGCTCAGAAGAAGGCTTCATCATCGTCCACGACGAAGAAAGCCGAGCAGAAGAACACGGACCCGAAATCGAAACCCAAACCCAAACCCGCTCAGGCGGCCAAGGCTTCGAACCCGAGCTCGAGGGCAAAACCGGCAGGAAACCGCGCAAGCGGAGGCGGCGCAAAGCAGGGGGAGGCGTCGTCGAGCAAGGGAAGGGGAAGGGGAAGGCAACGGAGGAGACGCTAGACTGCGACTCCTCGTAGACGCCATCGCCGTTGACCCGCCCTCGCTGGACGCTACTTCTTGGGTGAGTCGTTTGGGCAGACGGTTCCACTACCATCGGCCTGACTCTTATCCAGACCAGTTTTTTGCCGCAAATACTTCCGATCATACGCACATGAAGTTTGTAATTTGTACAATGTCTCCGTTATATTATGACACGCGCATTCGAAACCGCGCTTTTCGCAATTTGACGGATATCGCGCTCACACCTGAGCAGACGTTGCTACTCGCTCTGAATCCTAAGTTCACGCCACGGCCCCGCCCAACTAGGGTTAAGCCCGCGCTCGATGCTATTGACGACTTCAGCCGTCGTCTCCAGCTCCGCATAGAGAAGGACGTTAAGGATAAAGATGCAGACAAGAAGAAGAAATATATATATATTGATAAGCTTCTTAGCGGGGAATACCGAGAACGCAGACAACCACGCTTCCATATCCCTAACCCTGATGCCAAAGGGCCCGCTTTAATTGATGTCGTTGAGTCCGCGTTGTCCAGGCCGAATATTGACCATATGAAACTCGAAGCCCTGCTCCAGTTGCTGGCGGACAACGGTGTCCTCGCTGTCCCTGCCGACAAAAACCTGGGACACTTCCGAATGGTATCACAATGCCGGGCTGAAGCTCCTTCAGAATGACTCCTATGTGGAGGAAGAACCATTCCACATTGCCCTTATTGCAACACTACGGGATATCGTCGAAAGGGCGGAGCCCTACGTTACAAAACAACAATACAAGTGGCTAATGCAACCAATTCGCGAGAAACGGGACAACTCTGCTGGTGAACACTTCAGTGTGGGTTGATTACCAATTGAAACCCCTCCTCAAGGAATTTTCCTGGATCCTTCCCGATTCAAAAACTTTCTGTCATAAAATCCTAGAAGTGATGCTACCCCCTGGGGAAGACATTTGGCTCGTCACCGGAGACGTCGTTGCGATGTACCCCAACATCCCCATGATGGGATTGCAAACATCACCTCGATCCTCCACACCTCTGAAATGAGATTCAACTCATATGACGAGGCTTTGAGCTTGACCTTCACGAGTCGGAAACAGCTGATTATTCTGCTGCTACGGCTTGTTTTGAAGTTCGATTATGTCCAATTTGCTGATAAAATGTACCGTCAAGCCATTGGCACCGCAATGGGAACGGCAACGGCTCCAAGCTATGCCAACCTTTTTCTCGCCAAGTACGAAAACGGCGTGCTCTGTGATCTGACAGACATCATCCTCTTCTATAAGTATGATGGCATTTATCGGACAAAAATACGACGCAAACACAATTGGTTTAAATGACATCGAAAAATCCTCGGTGCACATCGGTGCGATGCGATGCAAACTCGATGCAAATCAGTTCTTTTCAGTGTAAACCGATTATATTCAAAGCACTTCAATGCATCCAGGTCAATGCATACCAATGCAGAGAGATGGAACACCTACGTGTCACCGCACTGCATGAGGTTCAAATGTGGTTCAATTCTACAGCTCTCACATGCCGCGGTGTGATCACCCGGCTCGCCACGGCATGTGCCGACTGCGGGGTTCAACAGTTATCAAGGCGCAATTGGGGAATTCTTGGGGAACAGTTCCAGAGAACAATGTTGATTGCAGCTAGGTTTGGTGTAAGATTCTTTTTGTGGCCACATGATTCATATTAGGATGAATGAGTTACAAATTACGGGTTGACTAGAGAGCGAAGACCAAACATTTCATGATGCTGCGCCGATTCTCTTGGTTGCCGCGCCCCGCAGGTTAAACTTGAGAAAAGGAGAGATGGATTACGACCCGACATTCTCTGTCTGGATTGTATCAATATCAGGTTGAACGGAGCAGAGCTACATGTAGATATGTACGACCGTGTTTGAGCGGCTTACAGTGCCGAGAACGGCATCACTCCCGTGCCGGGAATGATGGTTCAGACACCGTACTCTTACTGATTTGTTCGATGCTCTGCAGTGCAATGCAGTTCAATGCAGCGCTCTGTAACGGAGGATCTGAGTATCTGCACAACAATGCATGTCATTTCACCAGAGTGTATTAGATTGCACAACAAGGTGGCATCGAGTTTCACTTGATTGCATCTGATGCAATCCAATTTCATTGAATTGCACCGGCGTAAATCAATTGCATTGAATGCAATCCAATGACATCGCATTTTAGTCCGAGAAACACCGTCATATATAAGCGCTTCATTGATGATAGTTTTGCTATCATCAAGGGCACGTGTGAGGACGTCCAACGAGCTTCAGGTCACTCCACCCTAGCATGAAGATGCACTGCATTCAGACCCCTAGGCGGCAGAGGGTGTGTCCGCCGCGCCGCGGCCGAGCGCGGCAGACCCGAGGGCGACGTGGTCTGCCGCGGGTGGTCTCCCTAGGGCTACCTGATGCACAATTGCCAAGCACACAATGAAGGCACTCGGAAGTGAAAACCGTCAACGGAACCAGCTCCAGATCCCTCGCGGCACCTTTGCCGACCGTGTGATGTCACGGTCACGATACGGCCGATATCGCCGACGTGGCCCGCTCACAGGTCGCTCCACTGTGAGCATTTTTTGCAGCACACCTCGTGTCGATGTGCCTTCTGACATGTACTGAGTCACATGAAAGGCTGTTGAGTAGTTCAATGAATATTTAAACCCCCAGGATCCCGAGTCTCCACCCCTCGTAATTGGAATCAGTGTCAAGTCTCTTGGCGGGGGGAAGTCACGCACACAAAGCTGCATATCTGGATTACAACAAGCATGGATTGGGTATGCAAACAGTCTCAAGACATTATTCCATCGCTCATCCATTTCAAGTTCCCAACGTCATTGGCCGGCTATGGAATGGGACAGGGAACCAAAGCACAAGATGGATTAAGTAGCTAATAGTAACAAAGGAGCTACAGTAGTCGAAACAAAGTATTTGGTTGAGTTGAGAATGAAAACATATCTAATTGTCACCTGCATTCAAAGTTGTTAGAACAAGCCCACAATCATCTGGCTCCAATCATCCAACAGCTGTTTGTTTTCCGGCTTGCGACGTTTTTCCACCACCCAGTCGTCCGAAATGCCGAAGTTGTACGGTGCGTAAATGGGAATACGGTGCGAAAGACAGCCCAGGGATATGCAAATATATTTTTGTAGATTGTTTTCGTTCGTTCCACTGAACCAAACTTCCTCGAGGTCATGAAAAAGTTTCGAATACTAATACAACCGTCAGGATGTGGCCAGAAAGAACGAAACCCGTACCTCTGGAGTATGCCATGCAGGGCTGACGACTTCAAGAAACTTTGTTTTCTTCAGGGATGTTGCATCCGTTGGCACATTCACTGTGATTGCACACCGGACCTTCCACGCTTCGTGGCTCTCACCAGAATTCTCATCGGGGCCTGAGACTTCTTCGGAGAGATTCTGTTCGTGGGATATGTCATGCAAAAAGTCCGGTTGAAGTCGCCGCGCCGTGCCGAATGTGTCCACAATTTTGCAGATGTTTTTTGCCTTCTATCGAAGGGGTGGGAAAGGAATATGATAGAACATGGAATATGACTCACTGCTTTGCACCATTTGTTCTGGTGTTCTGACTGGCGGCTGATCTTCGCCCTCGCTGCCGCATTTGGGTTAGTCTGCATTCTCCACAACTTTTTCAAGTTGCGAAATGACTCCTTTGCAAGTTCATTGAGAAGCAGAAGGTCCCAGGGCTCAGGCTCAGTCGGTTCGCGCTTGAGACTGGAGGGCCAAGCATCTCTGTCCTGGAGAGCGTAGGATGAGCAGATTAAATCATTTAAACGAAATCCATTACCTTCAGGTCCCTCATGGCTTGCTTCGCAACCTGGATGCACAAACTTACATTCCGGGTGTATGTGATGCCGAACTCAAAAAACGGAGACGGATAAACCTCGT
The DNA here is from genome assembly GCA_029282495.1 of Mycena albidolilacea. Taxonomy (NCBI): domain Eukaryota; kingdom Fungi; phylum Basidiomycota; class Agaricomycetes; order Agaricales; family Mycenaceae; genus Mycena; species Mycena albidolilacea. Next base: position 444,112 of record JARIHO010000005.1, on the reverse strand, counting down.
CTGTGAGCTCGTTGGTCCGTACAGAGAGAGGGTCCGGCCAGTGGGACCCAGAAACATCGCCAACACTTTGAAACACTTTCATAATGAAGCTCTGTAGGGAATGAAACACACATTACAGACCAGGGACTGCTGATTTACCTGGAGAAGGCGTAGTTCAACGTCCAACAGATCCAGGTTGTTGAGCGCTATGGGGCCGGCACTGTCGCAAGCATCGGACAGGTGGTTGGTGCTGGCATCAGAACGATAGTCGGTGGCAGCGCCAGATGGGTTGTTGTTGTCAGAAGGGTAGTCGGTGTCGGTAGCGAAGTCAGGGTCTATCGCGATGTTGTTCTTGGAACCGCCTCCTCCTACAACCGTAACATGGTGCCACTGCCCCCAAGTCTTAGCCTGGGTGATCCGGCCCCCACACTTGGCTGCGATGCCGCAGTTTGTAGGAGCAGATGTCAACCACGAGATGCCACCTGTCTCGAGCACGCCAAGGTGTTGTTTAATCTCGGTGTTGTTGTTGAGGAGTCTCTGCACCATATTCATCAGTACATCTATCTGGCTCGGCTCTGCGATTGGTGGCAGGCACTGAGAGTAGTATCGGGCAGGAGTTGGTGTGGATGGATCATTGAGAGAAGCAGAACACTGATTAATATTGGTGCGACCGCTGCAAATGTTATTGAGCAAATAATCAACCCAGAGTATAGAAACATACGGCGGGGGTCCGATGCTCACTAGGTGAGAAGCCTGATTCCTTCCAACTAATTCGGGTCGCTGCCAGACGGTTGGCACGGGGGGATATCTGCAGGTCAGCTGAGCCACAACAGGTGATTCACAGAGGTATTTTTTACGGGTCACCATGAGGTGTGCCACTCCCATAGTAAAAGCCGGATTCTGCCAGAGTGTAAAGTGGAGGGCCAGAGTTAAGATGACAAGAGGGCAATTTGGTTAGTGCTCAAGTGAAGAGAACACTATAACGAATAAAATTATCAAACTGAAGTACATGGTTGTAACTAGTGGCTTACAGCTAAAGTCGGAACTGAAGGCGCGATCAAAATTTTTCTGTTTTGGAATGTTTTCAGAGAATTGTAAATATCTCAGTCAGTTCTGCACCAATTTGCATAAAAACTAGATAGATTTACTCAGCTAATTCATGCGCAATTAGTGACAGAGAGGAATTTTTGAAAATATCATGTATTAGGTAATCTGTGTTTTCGGAGCATTTTCATGCCAAATACCGTTTTTGCATGGCTAGAACATGTTGCAGGGGCCTAATATTTTGCAGGCAACAGTGTATGTAACTAGGCAAGGAGGTGACAGAGCCAAAAGCACACAAAATATTCAGATAAGTGTGATTCTCACAGGATCTTCAGATGCAAGGAAATGCTGATTCCCTCCAATGCAGCTGGAAGAACAGTAATAAAGTTATGTGTATTTTTGGCTCTGTCACATCCTTTCCTCAGTATGAATATTGCTCCTCACAAAGTATTGGGCCTCTGCAACCTGTTCTAGGCATGCAAAAACAGTATTTGGCATGAAAATGCTCCAAAAACACAGATTACCTAATACATGATATTTTCAAAAATTCCTCTCTGTCACTAGTTGCGCATGAATTGACTGAGTAAATCTGTCTAGTTTTTATGCAAATCGGTGCAGAACTGACTGAGATATTTACAATTCTCTGAAAACATTCCAAAACAGAAAAATTTTGGTCACGCCTTCAGTTCCGACTTTAGCTGTAAATACTAGTAAGTAGTAATAAGACTTATAAAAGGGAGGAAAGTATATTGAACTAAGTATAGCAAGTAATAATAAGACTTGTAAAGGAAAGAAAGCATATTGAACTATAGCAAGTAGTAATAAGACTTGTAAAAGGATTATTGGAATCGAAACAAGTAAGAAAGCATATAGAACTATAGTAAGATAAATCAAAGGTAAGAATCAACAGGTAATTTCTACTAGTAAAAACAGAGGTAAGTAAATGAACATGCAATGAACATTTATTGGACAGGCATCAGTCAGTCTCGGAATGAGTTCCGAGACTAAATGAAGAATCAGAACGAACTGTGAAACAAACAGATAAGAACAGGAAACACTCAGTAAGCCTTCATTGCGTGAAAACCCGATATGTCATGGATTTCAGAGTCCCGAGGTGAACACCAAACAAGAGGTAGATAGATCATGGTCGTATTTGAAAATGGAGTGTGAGGTAAATGGGGTGGGTGGTGTTTGTAGGATCTCAGATATCCGAAGGGTTCCGAGGTTCATTGGCGCAGATGTAACAGCTACAAGAGTCACCTATACCATTTTCTAATCAGTGTTTTGAGTGGCCCACAAAATGCAAAATACTTTCTGTGAGCCAGCACCTTTTTTTGTGCCATTTCTATCAATTGCAGGAGAATTGGACCAGAATTGGTGGGGGATCAGTCTCTCCACTTGTGCACATCCTGACAGGTAAATATTGTTTCTTTTTTCAGTGGGAAATTCCTGAAATTGATGTCACCTTCTACAGTTATTTCTAGATTTGTGAATTCTAGTTCTTGGCAGTGGTATAGTAAGTATTCTAGTCAGAGCTTACCATCAGCATCTACCTAATGTAGCTGCTCCAACTGTTACTAATAATCTGGGCCCATTTTTTTGTTTTTGTGTGATAAAAATACTAGTGGCCACCTAGTTATATGGACTAAAAGCATTGGAAGAGCATTGGAAACCAATACCAGTTGTTATCCAGCTAGCATATGCAGCCATTACTAACCAGAACTGTAAAACCCAGAAAATAGACCTCAGATTACTTATCAAATTTTTAACTTAATTGTTGTGTCACAGTGTCACAGCTAAGGTTAGCAATTGATCAACTGATTAGTAGAATGATGATCAAAACTTGACTGTTGTCCTTAGCTCTCAAGTCTTGCCCTCAACCTCAACCCTCGTTCTAAACCACCACCCACAACCTTGTGTCTCGTACTCAACCTTAGAGCTGTTTGTTTGTGCTATGAAATCTTGTACTCGACCTACACCTACAACCTTGTGTCTCATACTCAACCTTAAAGCTATTTGCTTTTCCTATGAAAACTTGTACTCAACCTATCCTCGTCCTCAACCTCAACCTGCTAATACCAAAAACCTCACACCTCAACCTGGTAACTTACTGTTCTGCACGTTCATTCTCAACCTTGTATTTTGCAATGATAAAAAAGGTCATAGGGGCTGCTGCCGGACGGCCAGTGCGCGGCGCACATGGACAGCAGGCGCACCACGTGTACCACGAACTGCTGGCATCAGCAACAAACACCGCAATCAACGAACAGCTTTCTCAGCTGAGGCCATTGCCGTGGCGCGTCAGCTCACCCTCATCTCACTACCTCTCGACGTATGCCATCATTTCCTGTGCACAGTAACGATTCTGCAGTGTGCGCACGCCAGCGGAGCTCATCCTCGTCTTTCGGGCAGCGGTAACGGACTCCGCAAGTGACCAACAAGCTGTTCTCCAAATGGTGGCCATGGTACTCAGCTCACCCTCACTTGTCCGCCTCTCTTGACGTACGCCTCTGTCCCCATCCATATGAAAACTCCTCCTGACCCACATTTCTCCATCTCCTGTACAGCCCAAATTTGACCCACGGCCCACATACTCTTTGGGCTTTCCCGACACTCCTGAGTCCCAATTGCACCGTGCCCTCAGAGTATGGCCACCCGCCTTAGCTTTTGCTAAGCTCGTATCCATCCTAACCGCCATCTCTCTCTCCAGCCATCTCTCGTCTCTCCACCATCCCTCCTCATTCCAGCCCAAATTCGATGCAGGGTGCGAACTCCCCTCTGTTCTCCCCAACTCTCTCTACGTCCCGCTTGGCCTGTACACACCTGGATCGTCAATACCAAGACTGCGCTTTTGCTTGCATGGCTAGATTACGTAATCGTCTCGTTTTCCTGATTGGGAAACTGATATGGGACACGAAGACTAAGTATGGTCCTGGATCAAGTGCGCCCGTGGGTATTTGTAGGCAGTGCCGTCGATCCCGATCCCCTGCAGACCCATACAATGTTATACAAAGCATGCTGGTTCCTTTATTTAGCAGCTTGTCGCTACATCTTTCTATATGGCTGTCGCTAGTGATGTTACGGCTTGGCTTGGCTTGGCTTGGCTTGGGCTTAAGCCATGGCTTGCCAGGAATTTCCCCAGGTAACATTTTTGCCTGACATTTGGTGAGAGACTGTTCCGGTTTCTCATCTTACACAGAGTGTTCCGGACCCATTTTTTTTTTGGGTCCCCCTGCCTTCGTAATGCCCTATGAACATGTTTGATCACTGTTTGATGTGATTCTTTGGCCCTGCATAACACACCCAATTCCGGGTCTTTTTTCTGAAAAAAATTGCAATGAACTTGTAATGTAAATCTACATAGAGTGTTCTACATGGAATTTTTTATTTTTCCTCAGGACTTGTGCAAGGTCAGTTTGACACATTTTAACACCAGTGTTGTGCCGTCATTTTGCCCCCTCCAAGCTGTGGCTTGAGCCCTTGGCTTGGGCTTCAGCCACCCCAAGCCCAAGCCCAAGCCCAAGCCCACCCGAAGCCGTGTATTTGACTTGGCTTGGCTTGTCAAGCCGCAGCTTGGGCTTCACGGCTTCATGACTTGAAGCCAAGCCTGGAGCATCACAAGCTGTCGCTGCTGCCACACCCATTCCCGGCTCCCTGTCTGTCTGGGCGCTTTTATTCTATTGCGTGCAGGCTCGGTGCACGTCTCTTGGGTACAGCGCATACATTGATGGTGTGGCGCGGGCGGGCTTTACGCGCTTCCGAAGCTGGATCCTCCCACTTATCCCTTGCCGACCGAGTCACAGCGGACTCGAGGCTTCCCTCTGTAGTGTGCCAATTTCTTTGCCGTGCTCTGAGGCATCGCTGTTCTTGGCGCGTTTCTGTACATGCGACATGCTGGTTCTCTTTTCTTCCTCAATGTCACTGTCCGAGACTGCTGCACCCCTGAATCCAGTTCCCTCCAAAATTGCTTGGAGTCTGCAAACTGATAAGAACCTGCTGGCATAGTTGTTGAGGCCCTGAAAACTGTGGGATCAAGGAAGTGACGGCTGGCTTGCAGGCTCAATCAAGGCAGTATCAGTATGTTTTACTGTGTCTCTCTTCCCCTGTATCAATCGGGTTTCAATCAATTTATCTTCAACGCCGGAATGGTGTTCACAGCAATCACTCACACATCAATTTCCCAATTTTGGTTAAACAAGTGTCATAGAGAATGGAATGGTATCCTTGAATAAATGACAGGGAATACGCAAGCTTGTCAGGGCTTCCAATTGATATTGACGATAGATCCTACGCCGTGACCAATCATCGGTCAGACACTTTTATACTCGAGCGGTGAGTGTCTATCAGGCCTTGCATTAACAGAGTCTCAGTCTGAGCCTCAAGCTGATGCATTTGTCGTGTAATCACGTCAGGAATGGCAACGGGAGGCACCCCCTCCATTGGGGAAGTACCGGGGCCTGCAACTACACTATCCGTGCTGGTGAAGTCACTGGCTGATGCGAATTTTCCTGGAGTAATATGCGGTTTGACTGTGCTGTATACTTGTGGCCACATCTGGCTCCGCTGCCGCTTTCTGCGCTGCAGAAACAAGACAAAAACCAGCACAACCAAACACTGCATTCAGGCCACTCCGCGGCACAGCTTGCTGAGCTGCACCGCCATGACACGTGCTGAGCCGAGGTGCCATGACAGAGTCTGCCGCAATGATGGCGGCAGACCTACGACACACTATACCGCCATGCACTGAGACGAGGTCGGCAGACTACGCTGCACTTTGTGTCCCACCTCCAACCGATCTCGGCACACCCTGCCTACCTTCGCTGGACCTCTCTTGCCCTGTGTCCTGGCCTTGACATGTTATGTGCTGTTGACCGCCTGGGAATATTCTCACCGCTTAGTTTTGATGAGGACTATTTGAGAGGACTCCGTCATCCCTGGTATTGCTATCGTATCAGTGCAGTGGGTGGCTGCCACTCGTGCACACTCTTCCTCTTCCCCTCTCTGCTTGAATTGCTGGAATTGAGGCTGGTATTTATTTATTTTTTGCACAGGTATCTGCCACCACCAACTGCCCCGAGGTCCGATCTAGCAGCTATGAGAAAGGAAGTGTCGGCTGTATTGGCGAGATCAGCCGATGATGTGACAGTCTGATGTCACTCAGCTGGCAGAACGCACAGAACCTGTCGATGGTGAGTACTTATCTCAACAATTTGAATACCAGATGTGGATTTGGAAATGGAGGCAGACCGTGGCGGACCATGTCTGCCCTCGGATCGGTCATGCTCAGCCGTGACGCCTCGGGTGCACCTTGGGCCACGGAGGGGTCTGAATGCAGTGAAAGTCATGGCTGCAATGGGGCCTGCTATGGCGGCAGCAGGAATCCTGAAACACACTGAGCTTGTTTGATTTGTTGCTGAAATAATGTTGACTGACCTTGGTCCCTTCCGACAACTACCTAGGTTGGATATACTCGATGTGGCAGCGGGGGTTATGCTGCTAGACAAACTATTTGCAGATGTGACAATGAAAGGAGCAGATGCAGAAGGATTGGATGTGGATGCCGTGATGAGTGGCGGCATCAATTTTAAGGATGGGGATTGGCTCCGCGCAGTGCTCAGAAATATTGACGATGGTGTTGTCTCCTTCGTAGTGGCACTGTTGGTCTGAGGTGCGCCAGTATTGTCTGAACTGTGCAGACTGCAGCGCATCGCTCGAAACCGGTGCTTGGCCCTGCAACAAATTTTGAGGGCAGGAGTCTGTGTTCCTGTTGCCTGTTAATAAACCCTAACAGCTTCGTCACTGGAATGCGTGGTTCCCCAGCCCATATCACGCACCTCTGGGTTGGAGTAGAGGCGCACATTTGAATTCGGATTGAAAATGCACTCCACATCATCGTTGAGATCGGGTCGGGATGCAGCCACAGCGACAGTTTTCCCATTGTTGTCGACTGATGGGCAGTCCAGGTCAATGAAAAGTACATCAGCAGTGGCCAATATCAAGGAGAGCCAGAAAAAGAATATAAATAGTACGAGAGGTGTCCCCCAGCCTTTGGGAGGTGGCAACGATACCATGACTGAGGATCGTTGCACAGCTTGTACTGCAACAGTTGCGAAGTGGGTAGACGTGGCAACGTGCAGACATGACAAGAAGGAGGACAGAATGGGAGAATGGCTTCTCTAGTGCCCTTCTACAGTGGGCTATATTGGCAGTGGGATAAATTGGCAGCGTGGGTACCGGTACAGTTCCCCCTGCCTCATCGGAAGCGATTCAATCTACACTAGATGTTCACCCAGTGTTGGGACACATATTTCTGTTGGGAGGTTCTCATGGCAGATCATTGAACAACGCGGAGTGATGACGGAGCTCCGCATTTTCAGCAAGGGAGCGCAGAAGCACAGTTGACTGTGACCGCAGGGATCCGAATACATGAGCCCCGAAATCCACTCGAGAGAGGTATGATTGATGGAGTTTACTGAAGAATCATACTCGACCAACATTATTTCACCAATGGAATAGAAACTTGATTGCGCCGAGTAAGAATGAATACTACAAAGGTCGAGAGACTTATTATCAAGGACCAGAATCCTAGAAACAGACAAAGAAGAAGTTCATCTGTTGAACACCCAGACCGCAGTAACACGAGGTAGAATGAAGACAGAACACAGGATGGTCAAGTTTTGACAAGTTGCAGAAATTGTGGCTTGTCGGGATCTGGCCGTTTGACCAACGATCCCTGATGGACAATGATCTGTAGGTCTGGTCTATTGACGAAGCCTAGTTCAGACATTTCAGCCGCAACAAGAATCACAGAATCCAGGGCATTCACCAGTGTGCAAATTTGGTGCCAATCTAGACCTGTAGCAGGGAGTCCCTGGGGGAGTTGCCTAAGGTGAAATTAGACCTGAGCATTGAGGCGCCCAGAATTCACAGAGAACACGATGCAGTCAAGCTCGAGGTGAGTGGCGAGAGCGAGCAAGAGACATCATCCCATCATCCATCTGATGGGTGTGTGATGGCAAACACGTAGACTCGTGACCAGCCTGCCTACAAATGACAAAAATATGTGGCAAGTACTTTGCTGTAGGCAGGCTGGTACAATTTGGGACGCCCAAGGACTGAGCCCGGGGTTTTGAAAATTTGGCTGTTGCCGATCACCAGCATTGAGGTGGCTATGCATGCCATCAATCTTCCCCAAAAGTTGAGTCTTAAGAACTCACCACATACCGGCCTCTCAAAAATTCTGAACAGATTTGAAGGAAATCAGGGTTAGATTCTCACTTATCTTTAAAATTTTTGTAACCAAGTTAATTTGAGCCTAGAACAGAAGAAAAGGAAAATATTTTGAACTCCGCGCTCATGTCTTTCCGAGTTGTACCAGCCTGCCTACGGCAACGTGCTTGCCACAATGGTTGCTCCTCATAGGCAGGCTGGTAACGAGCCTAGTAAACACGGACACTCACCCTTCCCATCCCCTGACGACTACGTTGTCGTGAAAATGGAGCATGACATCTCATCTTCAAGTTCCTCTCGTTTGACTTGGACAAAGTCCTTTTCCTCAATTGAATCGCACCAAATAATGCAAGAAGTGCCGGCCTTCAGGAGCTAGCCGTCATCGGTCGAATCCACCACGGTAGTCTTGGGAATTGCTCACACCTTGTTCACCAATCCCCGGACACACCTCAGTTCAACTATCACCATCGGTGTCATCCGCGAAGAACTCTCAGAACATTGCCTGGATGTAAGAAAGCTATTTCTGAATTATGACTCGACTTGCGTATATCAACAACATTCAAGTGCCATTAATTTATGCCATCAATACCCTGAATACGATCGTGTGAAGGGATCAACACTGCGGGACGTCATCTCGAAACCCACCATTTCAACAGATGATCGGGGTATGGCCTCTTCGAGGCGGGTGCTCAACCTTTATTTTTATATTCTTTAGACCTCATTCAAACCACTGGCACCCTGGCTGTGGACTGCAGGTAGGGCAGGTTGTTGTCTCGTGTAGTGTTTTTTGTATAGAGGGAGGGGAGGCACTTTTCCCGAAGGCGTTGTGTGGTCGGGCTCCATACTCAAACCAGAATTTAGGACGGAGGAATTGTCTTGCCCAATGGTACGGTTAGCAGGACGATCATGGTTGATTGTGATTTTGATCTTTGATCTTTTTGTTGTCATCGGGTGACAGTGTCACTAGTGTCTTGAAAGTGTTCGGATTATATCACTCAGTTTGTATTGAAAACATACCTTGAAAAAATTTGAGCAGATAGATCAGCATCAAAAGAGCTCTGCATAATTCAGGGAAAGCTTGAATGCCAGAAAAGCCACATGTGGGTAAACTGCTCAGAAGCGTTGAGTTGAGCCATGAGGCGCCATCATAAAGGGTGGGAAAGACAAATGTGAGGCTGTGCATTTCTTGCACATGTAGGACTTCAGATACATCCGACGGCAATGATCGCCAATTGATCGCTCGTAAAAAGGGGTTCATGTGGCAATTGAATATCGGACTAAGCCACAAGACAACCCCAACCACATCATAGTGCAAAGAATTGGTATAATGTCAGACTATAAGGATGATATTACAGAATGGTATAGTACACAGTTGTCAGTTCATGTATAACAACACATAGACATATATGTAGAAGGGAGCCTATAAGATTCTTGGTAACAGAATGGTAAACAGTTGTAAGTTTGTGTTTAACTGCGCATAGAAATATATGTAGAAGGGGCCGCAGTGCACAATGCTGACAGCAGGGTATATCCATCAGACCCATCCAAGTCTATTTTGGCTCGCCTAAAACAACAACCCATTTGAGGTTGAAGCTAAGATGCTATTCATCTTCTCATCAGGGGGCAGCCTTGGAAAATTAGCAATAGTGTAAGCCACTGCTGTGCAGGAGTTGGTGGGGATTTCGCTGATATACAAAGGTAGAATCTGTGCCAAGTCGTCAATATCGACAGATGTGTTCATAAACCGGAACTGTTTTGGGTTGATGATGAGTGTGGGCCAGTGCGCTGAAACGAGGAAACATACTGTCTTCATCATAATTAAGGGAGTCCATCGGGGTCGTATAGGTCTGTTTCCTGTACAAACTCGAGGCACCCTTGATACCCTTTTGCTCGGACGAACTGAGTTCTTAAAATGAAATCAGTGGCAAACCAAACATATGTAGCGTGTAAGGTTTACCATATTTATTGATTGTGATTCCCCTGGTGCCGAAAGTTAGGGCACTCATGTTGAGTTGCACGTGAATAAGCGACAGGTTGAACACCACTCCACACAAGCCGGCAATTCGAATACAATGCTTTACCCTTTTTAGTTCAAAGGAACACGGATATCGGCACATTCACACCCCAAACATGGTTCTATCCGTTCAATAACTGCAGACCATAATCCCACAAAAGTGAGTTTCTGAGTGTATACTGTGTCTATTTACCACCAGAATAGCACCAGAACACAAAAACACTGTGCACAGGGAATGCAGGCATCAAACTCGATTCAACTCGAGTCCGAACTCGACCAAACTCGGACAAACAGAGATCCTCAAGGACAAGCGACGGCATGAGCCTGGAGACAAGTGAGATGTGAGAAACTGGAACAAGGGTGGAAGGGTAGGGAAGGGAGTAAGGTCATCGTGGGCATCACTAATCACGTTTACGCATCTGGCACCCGGTGACTGTACTGAATTACGCAAAATGTATTTGTTCCTTGTTTACTGATTGGACCCAAACGCGAGCATGGCTGGGGAGCCTAACCTAAAGGTTAAGCAATAATTCTATTTGGCATCCCGGGAATTACTATTTGGCACCACGGGAATTGTCATGATGTTTTTTGTGACAGCGGGAAGGGCGGGATGAGCAGGAGGTGTTCAGAAGGATGAATACCACCCAAGGAAGTGCAATCTCGCACAGGTATCTCCGATTGGGCAATTTTTTTTGTGGTACTGCACCCTTTTCTCTCAAATTGGGGTTCGTGTGGGCAAACATCTTGGAGGCGATTTGGGCTTGGCCGAACAAATTTGAGGTGGGCAAAACTAACGGAGCCTCCACGTCGGTTCCTTTGCGGCTGCCCATCCTCTGGACTGGATACATTTTTACATTTGGATGTAATACAACACAAAAAGAAAGAGAAAATGGTGAAGGTACATGCATAAAACTCCTTTCTGGCCTCAGAATTCAACTGAACGTGGTCTGTGGAGTCCGTGGAAGCGTTCGGCAATCACACCGGAAAATGAATAATTTCACAGGGTCACGTGCAACGGGAGTGTGTAACTGAATCTCTGAAAGTCTCTTGACTTTAGAAATTCATTCACAGTTTCACGAATGATGGGGCTGAATCTCAGAACTTCAGTTACAGACTCAGTGGATCACATGTGCCGTGAAATTATTCATTTTCCGGTGTGAATGCTCTCGGCGACACTTGTCCGGGGTGCCAAATAGAGTCCGGGGTGCCAAATAGAAAAGGCCTACATTATAGAAGAAGTGACTTAAGAGAGGGGAAGTTCGCAGAAGAACTGAGTTCATTCAGTAAAGTACTACGTTTTAAATACAAGCGAGAGAGCATAGCTATGAGTCCATATGACGAGAAAAATAAGAATCTTACTACTTAATGGAGACAAGTAAACACGACAAGTAAACACAGTAGAATTCAGCGCGCAAGAGTCTGTACGAGTCGTAGGAATAAATAGGAGGCAGTCCATACATCAGGAACTGTCGCGCAACGGCGCGACAGGTGAGTCCAACTGAGTCCAACTATTGAGTTGAACTCGGGGTTCTCGGGTTTGTAATCCAACATACATGGCACCCGGGTACTTTGGCACCTACAGGTGCGAAATAGAATTATCCCATTTCAACGCCCCGAATCTTTGTTGCATCAGTTCCTCGAGAACCCCCTGACGAGAGAAGATGACGGCCAGTACAGCTCAGGACTCCGAACATCATGGAATGTATGACTCGCACCCTATTTGCATAGCATCTGCACACACCAACCCCTAGCCCTTCAAATTCGCACCCGCCAGTTCATTGCCATGTTCTACTCCCCGGTGTCAATTGTTGAGGTGGCTTGGCTTGGCTGGCGTCCCGACGCAACTGTCATCCGCCATCGCGCTTAGCCTGTGATCCAATCTCGAGAAAGTCTAATTGGCAGGATTTCCGAAGCCGATAGTAGTGCCAGTAGCAACAGTTGCGGCCGAGGATTTGACCTGTTGGCAGGTGTCCAGAAAAAGATCTCAATTGCTATGTTTGGAGACTCGATTGATTGATAACCAGGGCAAAATTCTGAGGGTTTGAGGGGCAGGAAACCATTTGAACAGCTTTGGAAGCGATTCGAATAATCTCAGGGTTGCGGGTGGAATTTTTAGATGCTGTGCAGAGAGTGCGCGCCAGGCCAACCGTGTCGGAGTGCAGTAGTCGAAGAAAGATTTGCGTCCTCGCTATATTGATTTTCCGTCGAGGGCCCGAGACAAAACAGATTGGCGGGAGCGAACCACGGGTAATGGGGGAGGGTATGACAGTCTATACTGGACAAAACCCAGTGCAAATGGATGCGCACGCATGCACATGGATGCGTATCAATGCCAAATCAATGTGCACGAGTGTACATCCATTGTGCGCATTGATGTTGAGTGCCTCAAAGGCAACCATCAGCCACCCTCACTCATGCGCATCCATGCAGTGTGGATGCACCCTTCATTCATGCACATCCATGAGCATCAATGTCATTAATATTGATGCGCATGCTCCCCGATATTTGCCCAGTTTCCGAACCAAACTGAATTTGAACCAAACTAGCCCAAAATGGCTAGCCCCTGAATCAATGATTTGTACCCTATCCCGTCTTTGTATGTCTTCCTGACCCACCCGTCACTCCTCGTCCGAGAGCACTCCCGACTCAGCCCTTCTCAACCTTGTCCTCAACCAACAGCCTGGAATCGCTGCTTCCGGTTCCCGCTTGGGCTTCTCTAGATTCTCAGTTTTTCCTCTACTCTACGGTTTCAAAACTCCACCGATTCGTATTACCACAATTGGCAGAATTTTAAAGATTCTGCTCTCGATGCATTTGTACCGCATCCATTACTATACTGTCTCCTGCATCATAATTAGTTAAAGGGGGGATTGACAACGACGAATTGGGACGATATCCAAACAGATGACGGCACGCGTGCAGTCCTGATGCTAGATTCCTGTGACTGGTCCATGATCGAACCTGCCGGGAACCGGCATCAATGCATATACGGATACATCTTTGTATGGAGGTCTGTACTGTGACAGAGACTAGCATCAATGCGGTGTTCATGCGGCACGGACCCAACGGTAATGGGCACGGAATACGCACGCATGCGTACTTGGATTTTGTCCAGTAACAACCGTCATAGGAGGGAGCTATGGACTTCGGGGTAAAAACAGGTCCTATTTATACTAGACGGCAGGCCTACGTGGCCGCAGTACTAGTTCAGAAGAAAATTTCTTGCTTCGTTCTAATGTGAAATATTTACCGGGATATGAACATTTCGACAGCAGTTAAACGACATAGAGCCACGAAATAGCAAGAGATGCGTTCGCTGCGCAGAGCGTCCCAGTTTCGGAATAATTCCCAGTCTCCAGTTTAAGCTTGGCAAGTCACTGATCCACGGTACGCACCTCAGTTCGAGCCGCCTCTAAATACACTTTAGGAAGCTTCAACAGCCTTTGAGGTGCTGTTCAATTGTGGTCAAGCGATACCTGGTTCTGACGCAACGGATCTGCGAAGAGTGTGTGTGGCATCACATTGGCATACTTTAAATGGAACTTGATCGTGGAAAAAAGCTGCAGAATTGAAGGACCAGGGCACAGAGAGCAAATTCGAGTTGACTTGAAGAAAATAAGACTCCCAAACAATACCGAACGAATTGGACACTTAATCTTAATAGAACGAATAATAATCTATGTTGCTTTTACCTGCCAGACAACGAGAAAGGCAGGGTCTTATTTTTGGACGCACCATTCGCTATTTCTAACCAGATTCTAGACGGAGAAATTACTGCGCGCATCTGCCGCACATGAAGACGGATTGATATCTCTCACCAGAGATTATAAGCCACGTATTCGCTCACGGCCCTTGACTTCCCGCAAGACTTCCCTGATGCTTCCCCTCTTGACGCTAGTCGTGGGCTCTTATTTCCTGGTGTTATGTCAAGGGGGGCACCTTGCTTCGTCTTCCTGGAGGGTGTGTCTTCAAACATTGCCCAGGTCCCATGAACCAACTGTGAACAGAGACCTAATATCACGATATCGCTTGAGGACCGCATCAATATTGCTGGCGCGGGCATAGAGACGGCGAGAAGCAAACTTGGTCCCGACGCCCAGTTCGACGGTGAGCACTGTCCTAGCAGATCGCTATTACAGATGGATGAAACCGAGGGATGCAGGGCAGTCATTAGGATATGCAGGACAATTGTACTCCCAAATGGCCGAGTTCGACATTGCTTCAAACCAAACGAAGTACAAGGATATCCTGACAGAGTACTTCCTGAAAGCGCCTCACAGGTCGAGCAACTTCTCCGATGTTTTGTGCGTGAATCGTCTGCTCCCGGCTCCATCATTGCATGCTCAATTTTTTAAAGTGTCAGTCCTCTTCGATGGCTATCTCCCCTTTTACTCACTCTGAATTGTTTCTCAGTTGGATTTTGCACTGTCAGTGTCCTTTTCGGTACCGGGAAGTTTTGCTGAGCACGGGATCTCAGCGCATACGGCCACGCAGGAGCGATTGCATATGCAGCGTATAAAGACCAGGTCTTTCTCGACTACGCGATACAATCATGGTGGTTCGGTCAGACATACACGCTGACGTCCCAACAAGTCGCTGCGGGCAAGACTGACATCAGGAACTTCACCATAATCTCGCAGTGTCAAAACAGTAAGTCACTCTCGTCACTGTGTGGCAAACCACTGATATTCGCAGTAACTATGGCGGGAGGCACATTCTATGCGAGTCCTTGTTCTCTTTCATTAGCTTTTTCTCATGCGTGTCCGGGGTACAGAGCAATGTCTTGGACGACGGAAATCTGGGAACCCTTGCGACTGGGTGAGTGCTTAATGTTTCCAGCGCGATATCCCTAACCCTTATGAACTAGAAATTTCCTTGTGTAGGTTCGTTAACCCGGCCCCGACCGACTTACCCATTCTTCAGCCTATCCGCACTCCTGGCAAACGCAACCTCGGACCCTATGTACCGCCAAGCCGCCATCGACAGTAAAAACTTTATCAAAGCCCATCTATTGAACACCTTAGATCAGGTACAGGATATGATCTCGACCAAGGCAGGCTGCCCAACCAACTCGGATCCCCAGTCGTACAACCCCGGCCTCGTTATCGAGGGCCTGTCTATTCTTCATTCGGTAACTGGGGATACCGACACCCTGGCGTTGTAAGTTCAGTTCTACCTACAATGGTTGAGCGAGCTGTTGAGGAGCAGGTTGAACAGTATCGTGAACGCCACAATTCCGAATCCATCCTGGCAAGATTCGAGTGGTGTGCTCACAAAAGGAGGTAGGCTGTTTCCAAATTAGCCAACTTGCGGTGTTTTTGAATTGAAATCTAGACCTGTATCTTCCGCGAGGGCTCACAACTCTCTATGCTCGGAACCTCATACCCAATTTTCAAGACGACATCGGTCACTATATTGCCGTTCAGGTAATTAGTTCAGCATTTTGCTTCAGACTTATCTCGTTGAACGTGGGTCACTTTAGTTCAACGCTATCACGGATCTGGCGACGGCGAATGGCACCAACATATACGGAAACGCGTGGGCTGGGCCGCCGAGCTCGACATTCGATCCGTTTCATCAAATAAACGCATTGGAAGCCCTCATCAGCGCGATAAGTCTGCAGAACGACTCGGACTCTTCAACACTACCAGCGCCATTTCCCACATCCACGGAATCAGGCACCACTTTTTCCCCGCCTCCCACATCCACGGAGTCAGGCACCACTTTTTCCCCGCCTCAACACTCCTCCAATAAATCTGTAATAATCGGGAGTGTTCTCGGCGCCGTGACCCTGATGGGAGTCGCAACGGGCATCTGGGCCATCGGAAGCCGCAGGAGACGTTCAAAATCAACATCAATGGGCATGTCTCACGTCAGCCCATTCGGTATTTGGTACAATTTTCGGCGTCGAGGCAAACGGTCAAGGGATGCTCTCGGTGAAGCAACCGCTGCTGTGGCCGGTCCGCGAGTCGCCAAGAACGCACCCGTACCACAGAGAGTACAACCGGTGGCTCCTACCCAGAATTCTACACCGGTGCAGCCTCCCGTCAACCTTCCGACAGAGGAACTCGTGCGGATACTGAATGAACGCCTGCAAGGGCAGGACTGGGACGAGGAGGAAGCCCCACCTGAGTATCCTGTGTAATGGTTTAAACAAAAAACGGATCCTTTACTGCAAAGCCAGGGATCATTTAAACGTGGTCCACTTTGCGGCCAGGGAATCGGCGAATGGCTCACATTATATTTGAATATCATGATTTGCGTATCTGTCCATAGCATATTTCCGAAAATCAGCCTATCAACTTGACTCATACTACTATATCCGTCATGCTTGGGTGGTTTTAGATCTTGAGTAACTGGCAATGGCGTCTCGCGCTATTTACTTTGCAAATAAGACAACCGTAACCGAACGTACCGTCGTTCCACACGATCTGAGAGGACAATTTCCGGTCCGTTGCTTGCAATTGGTTGTCAACTGTTAGCCGATAGTCGACCAACACCATTAAAATATGAGGACCTCGAGTGACTCTCCCACCCCGAAACACTGAAAATGGGTTAGTCACTAACGGGATGCAGATCATATGGTTCAAGTCGTGACTTTCTCCTTTGTATTCTCCATCACCGCAGCTCCTACGGCGGGCGATTTTGTCTGCAGCAATCTCGGCGGCAGGGGCCCAATTGGTCGGGTACGGTTGACATTCGATGATAAAGAGCTGTTCCGCCGGAATCGGTGGCTGGAGGGGAGACAGCCTGATCTGCACCCGTCCTTTAATACAGTCGACCAAAACGCAGGACAGATGGAGCGCACGCGTAGGTCGGGGTCTCGGGGATTCACGTCCCAGCAGATCTTATGATAAAATAGCACTGGCTGTTAGCTACACGACGAAGGAGAGGATATTCCCGGAGGAGCACCCCAGGAGAAGCTGCTCGCCTGAAAAATACGGCCAGCGCATTCGTATCCGTCGATCCATCCCACACCGCCCGGGCCCTGCCTCAAGGGCAAAGGCTTAAGGCAAGAACGTCGTTGCTGTCCTCGCCTCGCCTCGCCTGGATATCCATCCATCATCCCACCAGCGCGCGCGCGCGTGTCGACTGTATGCATCTCGTCCTGCGAACTATACCTGCTTTCCCGCGACCAGACACATGAGCGTGCGCGTGTCCGTCGTACCGCGCTGCGCCGCGCGCCGAAAGCGTGGAACGAAAACAGACGGCGTGCAGATTGATCGCGACGGGCATCGCCGGGGCTCCACGCGCACGCCAATGCAAGCGCGAAAGCGAGGGGAACGGGGAGTGATTTGCCGTAGAGAGTCGTAGACACGGGACCGGCGCGAAAGTACCGTAACATCTGCGCAGGAGGAGCCGGGCCCATAGTGGAATACAAGACGTGTTCGCCATGCTGTCGGCGCCGACCACTTATGCGTCGTCCATTATGGCGCGGGCCACGGGGTCGGAAATGCGTGAGCGCGTGGTGCGGAATGGCCGCTTGAGGATCTGCGGACGTAGAGGGATCGGGGCGGAGGTGGTTTCCTTCACACCAGGCGGGCGCAAAAACGAATAGCAAGCGAGGAGGAAGGATTCTCTTCCCACTTCCTAGAAAGAGGTAAATCGGTATGAGACGAAGATGTAAGGCCAAAAGATACACGCACGCACCGGTATCGAGCAGCGCGCGCCAATCGCCACTCTCATTGCAGAGGAAACAGGTCGATCGATAGTGCAGCAGCGGCACGAGCGAAGGGGAAATTGCACGCATCAGGAAAACCCAAAGTTGCCGCATAGCTCCAGATAGCACCACATAGAAGCCATAGTGGCCATAGCAGATGGCCAATTTTATAGAAAGGTGGGAGGGGGGGGGGTCAAATCTATAGACCCCCATAGACCCCCATAGTTGTCATGTTGTCTATCGTAGTAGCTATAGTAGCCATAGCCATAGGGTTCATAGCACCCATATTTCAGCCAAAAAGCAAAAGTTTTTTTTTCCCCTCTACTACCCTTTTGACCTATTGTTTCTAATGATATGCCTGGTATTACATTCAATCTAATTAAAGGAAATCCGATCTGATTTATCTTATGTACTAAATGCAACTTGAGTATTGTAAATGTAAATGCTAGTACGGGGAATTGAACTCTTGACCTTCGCGTGAACTAAGAAAATCTTGAAGGAACAAAATAACCACTACACTAAAGTAACCATAGAAAGCTGAAGTGCTTTATGTGATACTACAGTTGTTCTGCCTCCCAGCACCATTGAGGTCCCCACTCATCTCAACTATTCTTTTGGTGTATTATGTTTAAAGTAGTATTGGTAGGCAATATAAACCATAAACCATGATTGTGGCTGACGTAGCCAAAACCCATCCTTGCAGGTAACCAATCTAAAAATACACCCAAAATGGAACTTATAGAGCTGAATGAGAGCTACAAGACTCATTAAGATTATTTTCAAGAACTGGCTTTGTTCAACCATGAATTGCAAGATACTTTCCTGGAAGCAGTGCCTTCTCAGGAATTGGATCCTCCTAATCAGGTGTGAATATGCAAGGTTGGGAAATTGTGTTCAACCCAGTTGAGTTGAGTTATCCCATAAGTGATGATAAGATTAACTACATTAAAAGCTACAGCTACTGATAGACCGTGATAGTAGGCAATAAAAATTGATAGATTGACATAGTTCACCATAGATGAACATAGCAACCCAAGACACTTTCATAGACTCCTATAGATCCCTCCGATGCTCATAGCTCATTATAGCTCACCATAGCTCACCATAGCCCACTATAGTGCTCGGGGTATCTCATAGACCCTCATAGCACCCCATAGGCCCCCATAGCTGCCCTTTCGTCTATGGGGCAACTTTGGATTTTCCTGATGCGGAAGGTATTCGATGAAGAGCGAGCACAAGCTGAGGCGATAGACGTACGAGTGCTCGTTCTCCGTTGCGCGCTCGAAGCGCGTGCTGCCAGACTCAAGGCTGCCTATGTACGACTTGGATGAGAGGGGGCGCGGATGACACTGAGAAGACAAGTACGCACGGTATATCAAAGAAGAGGACGAGGCCACGCAACGTTTATCGCGTGTCACGGCCGTCTACGACTTGCTGCAGTGCCAGCGTCTCCGCGCGGAGGAAAAGCGAAGGGGCCTTTGCGCAGGAAGCGCCCGAGGATGAACGGTGTTCGGTTAAGGCGTTACAGCTCTGAGAGACTAGGACTATGAGCGTTCATTCATCATTCCAAGCCATCGTCGTGCTTGACTCCGTAAACGAATCCATCGACGTCCGGTACAAGTAAGATTGCGATCCGATTGGCCATGCGAGTTAGGGTCTGTCAGAGGCAGCTGCGGCATTTCCCGCTAGAATTTGCGAAACCATCGGTCGACCGCGGCAAGGCCGAAACGCGAAAGAGGAGCTTCCTCTAAAAAGGAATTGTTCTGCGATCAACACCGCCACATCGCTTCCTGGCCCAACCACGACGACCAAGTTCCGGATCCTTCCTCGTCAGCTCTGTCACTCCCAAGACCCACAAAAAGTGAAGAATGGTCCTTTTTCTGTCGGAGCCCACATCTCTAGCCAAACTTCCTCCGAATCGGGCCTTCGATATTCCACGCCGCACAGACTCAGTCAAAGCCTCAACTATGTACATTGTATATGGTTGGGAAACATTCAACCTCCCTTTTTTTATCCATAATTATCGGTCGCCGGTCACCGTTGACTTCCCTTGCGCCCATCTCGTTCATGCGATCTTTGCATAACTATTCAACCCAACGGGATGTGACTTCGACAGGATCGACAATCTCATTGCTTCTCGATCGCTTACTTGCATTTTTGGATGGGTCTACGGTAGGCGAGAGCTACGCGGTTCGATTCAAATCAAGAAGGGCCGCGGTTCGCCTGCGATCTCCGGCTCCTTCCGATCAACTTCCGATACCCACCCACCGTCCCCGGCTCGTCCTGAAGCCGCCGCCCTTACCACCGCCCTTGCCATTGCCTCCCGCTCATCGCGCCGCCGCCTGCCCCGTCTCCTAGGCTTGTGGACCAGCCGGCCCGGTGATAAATGATGCCATCGCAGGACTCGGCAACGTCGGGACCGGCTGTGCTCCCTCGTCGCGTGTATGAACAAAAAGGGGGACCTTATGTCGAAAATGACTAGAAAGCCATCCATAATCAAAGATCAGTTATTTTGAATCTCTATTGATTGGGATCAAGTTGTTTCTGGGCCAAAGTGGACTTATTTTATGCTACTGGATGCCTGACGAGGGGGAAATAAGATGCATGTCCTTACAAGCCAAAAAATCTCGCATCCGCAGGAGTATTGAAGAGTATTAACGTGAGTTGTTGGGAGCGTTCAAATGGCAGTGGGATACAGGTGGCCATAATTGGCATAATGGTAGAGTCGCGGGGCTGGTAAGGGCTTGGATGAGAAAGATCATAGGAATGGAATGCAGGAATTGTAGGTCGATGTGCCGGTGCGCCATATGAGGACGGCGACAATGGAGGAGGAAGATAGGAACATTGAGAAGGGCCGGGTTGATGGAAGTGGTTGCCGGTGCGATGTAAAACCGTAGTACGCGGGTGTGGAGGTCAGACGCGGTGTTTGAGGTGTAGATTCAGTGCACGAACGTTGCACTGGGGGTGCAGAATCATCGAAAAAAGTTTGAAGCTGGGGTCGTGGTATCGAAGACATGTGAGGTGTTTGCAGTGTCAATTTGATACGCAAATGTTGGGCTGGAGGTGCAGATCGTCAATTGATGTGAGGTATGTCTTCGTGTGGAAGTGCTGGTATTTTGCGAGGATGCTCAAATGGGAGATGCCGCAGAGGGAACTGCTCACAATAGGGAGCCGCGGCGTTGCCGATGTGATTTTTTGCGAGGAGGAGGTGGTGGTAAAGGAGGTAGACCGTGCTTGTAGACCTCGAGTCTATTGCCGAGCGCATGACTGGGACGACTTGAGCGATTGCTTTAAAAATTTTGATGTCCTCGACTGGCCCAATCGATACCAGAAGCTTGCATAACACATTGAGTCGTATTGCGAGACCAAAGACTTCAGTGAATTTGCGGCGATGCACATATATTTTAATTAGTGTACCGTCCGCAAGCAAAACATTCACAGAGCTAACACACATCAGCGATCAGAAAGAGAGAAAAAAATGTACGGAGAGGAAATGTACCGTATAATGCACTGACATACGCGGTTATAAGAGGTTATAAGTGTTATCATCCACCAGCCACGCGATCTCATCGAGAATTTCCAGTCTTTTCAGCAGGCCGACCGTGTCAGGCTCGGCGTTGTGCCCGACCAAGAACACGGTACACTCTTTTGCGAGAGCGCGCAGATCCTCAATGGCGCCGATGAGCTCGACCTTTGCAGGGGCTTCGTTCTTTCCCGCCTCTGGGGTCCGCCGGCAGGCGTCGCCGTGTTGGTCTCCTGCTCACGGAACGTATATTCGTTTCCGAGCTCAGCGGCAAGGTGGCGGATGTATTTGTGTCCCCCAAGCAGCAAGTGAGGACCTGGCTGGCCGGAGAGATGCAGACAGAGTGCTCCACGGGGTTGCGTGTCAGAGTAGGTCATGGCTTGTCCTCAGAGGCGGGCCATGGATCGTAGAGAATCTCGAGATCAGGATACAGCGGCCGCAGGAATTGAAGAGGTTTTGGAACTGAGGCCATGATTGGTCTGGGGGCTGGAGGCGGCGCGATGGGGGGAGGCAATGACGACGGCGGCGGCGGCTTCAGGACGCGCCAGGGACGGTGGTAGTGGGCGTGGATATCGGAAGGAGCCGGAGATCATAGCCGAACCGCGTTTCTTGATTTGAATCGAACCGCGTAGCTCTCGCCTACCGTAATTTTTGGATGGGTCTGGATTCTCTGGCGGTGGGTTGATCTGGTAGAGTTCTTTATAATGAGCACCTTTTTCGCATAGACGACTGGTTAGCTTTGGCTTCTTCGTTGCTCTTTACCGAATCCTCTGCTGGATCAAGACTTGACACTTGTACACCCCGCCCATTAATTCTTTCCCCTCGAAGGCGTACTGTAGTCTGTCTCTCCACGCCTTCGCCTCCTCGTCAGTTTCAATTTTCGGTATCGGCTGCTGTATCTGGACGTATCAGTCATGGATCCTACAAGCAATCCTCTTTCCCAGTTGAAGCATTCACTGCATCCTAGCTTTCCATACGTTTTTCCTCTCGACTTCATACTGAGCTACCTACCTGTCAAAAAACAACTCGGGGCAATATTCCGCCGACAACACACCCCGCGGCGCCAATCCGCGATATAGGTAACCGCAACCATCCTCGCGGCCTGCAATGGTGTGACAAATCTATTCGTTTTGTCGAGCCGGCCGAGGTTTATGCCTTCTTGGCCGCACTATAGTGTGCGGTGCCTGTGTATCGGTGTACATAGAGGCACTCCTCAATGCCCCCAACTCCGTCCTGCGCACTGTCACGCATTTCGAACTGCTGTGGGTGCATGATATCGACACTCGGGATCTAACGTCCCCGCTCACGCTCATCCCTCATCTTACGCACGTCTCATTTCATGCGGCACTCCCAGCGCTATATTGCTCGAGGCGCTCAGCGCTGATACTCGCCTACAGTGTATCGTATTTTTCGTGTCGGCTCGAGAGATAGTGAACATTAGATCACTGGCAGCCGATCTTCCTGTTCTCGGATTACAGCTGAAGAGAGATTTTTACGAACACTGGCTGAGCGGGGTGGCCGGTGAGGATTTTTGAAGCCTTGCAGAATCTTCCATTGCCGCAAGACGCGACTGAATTCTGAGGATCAATCGATTGGCGCGCCTACCACGGCGGGATCTTTAGAAGAAAGCTGTGGACAGCATTTCATTTGCCATGTCGGCGAAGGTAATGCGGAGCCTGTCCAAATTTAATTCAACATGCCGCAGTGCCGGATTTCGGCATATTGGATATCAACCGGCCTCTACACATCGAAGCGTCAGATTCGATCTCGGATCAGAATCAGGTTGAAGCGGCTGATCCCGGCTTCATGACCAAGGAAACCAAGCATAAAACTCAGTGGGTCCAGATCCACGTGGAATCTGCGCGTTACATCCACGGGTCGCACCTACCTCTCCGAAAATCCCACCATGCCGCAGTCTCGCTCGTACATAGTATCCCTGCGACTCGAAGGCTTAGACATCGAGTTCATCGACTGCCTTCACGAAACAAGCTCGGCCCACGTCGCGATTCGCTCCTTTCGCACCTGGAGTAGCGCCGAGTACCACAGAATGCGCTCGGATCTGAACGAAACGTGCCTGGGCTGGAAATCCTTCACCCTCGCCACCGGCCCCAACATCGCATTGGTTGGCAAAAACCCCAGCCTCAAGTTGGATCCGTCGGATGTGTTGGACGAACTTGTGCCAGGACGTCCTCAATTCGTGCGGGTATGTCTTGTGATGGACGGTTACTTCCAAAATGACAGTCTACTCACTGCCACTTCTCAGGAAGGATCGTCGGCCGGATTTCTCTCCGCATATAACATTGTGGAAGGCGGAATATCGCGACCCGGCGGGGTGCAATTTATTTCGCGCCGTAACCAACTAATACTTGACGGAGGACTGGGGAATGAGAAGAAAGTTGGAGTTCTGGTGTACAGGGATCGAATTATGGCAGAACAAGTCCTGGCACGCCGACTTGATAGAAGAGTTCAGTTTCAATGATGTGTCTGATGCCGAGGACGAGGACGACGAGGAAGGGGAGGGGGAGTATAGCGACCGGGAGGATGAAGATTCCGGAGCGAATGCGGAGGTTTGGGGGATGAGCAGTACGAGGAAGAGGAGTATGCAGAGGAAGGATCAGGATGGGAGTGATAAAACCACACTAGGTCGAATTCGAAGATCAGCTTAATCCAAGCTCGACGTTATTTAACAGTTGCTAGTAAGCTAAACCGATCAAGCCTCACATTCGGCGCGCAGTTATTGGAGCCGTTCATCTATGGAGTTATCAGTACTTCGATTTACTATGGATGGAAGTCCAAAACCTTTTGATCATCACTAACAGTTGAGGGTAGCCGCGTAGCTGTTGGAACTCGACTTCCGGTAATCTGTGTTCAACTTCTTTCTACAACGGTATATTCGTGCCTCTGAGCCAGTTCAGAGCTACTGAATTTCCTCGTTCTTAACGACCGTCGCAAACCCATCACCAAGCTCAAGTAGCACCATCTACGCCCTTCAATCAGCGCGGTTCATTACACCATCGAGGAGCTTACCTTAGTCACCTCTTCCCCACTCGCACCCGGGATATCTCGGTCCCCAATCGCATCCTCGACCATCAAAACCTCGTACCCACGCTGGTGCGCCTCCCTCGCAGTCGTGCTCACACATATATGCGCCATGTAACCCACGAGCACGAGCTTCTTCACCCCCGCCTTCTCGATCAGCTCCTCCAGGTTCGTCTCCGCGAACGCGCCAGGAAAGTGCTTCTCGACGATGACTTCCTCGACCCGGTTTACGGGCGTGAGCTCGGGGAACACCTTCACCAGAGATGTGCCCGGGGTGAAGACGGGACAGCCGGCGGGGGTGATATGCCAGACGTGGGCGACGTGGCCCGAGGCGGCACGGTAGCGCTTCACCAGCTGCTCGATGACGGGGCGCGTGGAGGCGAGATTTGCGACAGCGAGCTTGCCATCGGCGTATTCGTTCTGCGCATCGATGATGATGAGCATCGAGTCTTTGAGGCTCGCGGTAGAGGGTGGGATTCCCAGGTGTTCGCGGAAGGATTTGATAATCATTGAGAGTGGTGCTGGCAAGTTGGGGGTGTTAGTTTGTAAGGGCGGCAATGGGTGGGCAATATATACCTATTCGAAGCTCACGCAGTCCGGGTTAGACTTCTTAAACGGGCTCCGGCCGTCTCAGCGACAATACTAGTGGCGCCTCGGTGGCGCCAATTACAGCACGAAGAAGCGGTGTTTTCCGCTCAAAATGGGAGTGTAAGACACCGATTCTTTCTCGTTAAGTGTCGTGTTTGATATACAATTACCTGAACAATCCGTTGTTTGTTGCAAATCTTTCCTTCTTGGTCCTTACAAGTCAAGGGAGCAAATACCTTCTGATCGTTCGTTGCCCAAGATGATTCCGCGTACATCGAACATCACAAACCGCGAGCACGAATCCCTACTGTACATCCTCGGTTTTCAACACCGTCGCGAATATATCCGCGAGTTCAAGGATGACCATCTGCGATCCACTCACATTAGCATACACCTCAGATCTCAGATGAAAGGGCTGAATATGTACCTTAGTGACCTCCTCCCCAGTGGCACCCAGGCCAGGCGTACCCGAGCGACCGGGAACCTCCGGTATATCGCGGTCCCCGATCGCATCGCCGACAACGACCACGTCGTACCCACGCTGGTGCGCCTCCCTCGCCGTCGTGCTCACGCACACATGCGCCATGTATCCCACTAGCACGACCTTCCGTACTTCGGGGCCCGCGCGCGTAATCACGTCCTGTAGATCCGTCTCCGCGAACGAGCCGGGGAAGCGTTTCTGCACGACAGCCTCGAAGTCGCCGGAGCTTTGCGGCGATGCGCGCTCGAGCGGCGCGAGCTCGGAGAATTCCTCGGCGAGCGGGGTATCAGGTGTGAAAAGGGGTGCGCCGGGGGGCGTGATGTGGACGACGTGCGCAACTGGCGCGTGGGCGGCGCGGTAGCGCTGCCGGGCCGTCAGTATGCGTGCAACTGGAATCGAAGGGATTATGAATCAAAGGAGACTAATACCTGCAGCAGGGTCAGTATATTGGGCCGGCTGTAAGCGATATTGGGTTGTGAGACTGCGAGGAGGCCGCTGGCGTATTCGTTCTGCGCGTCGATGATGACAAGGATGGAGTCTCTGGCAGCGAGGGAGACGGTGGAGGGGGAGATGCCCACGTGCGCGCGGAAGGATTTGGGGGGAAGAGACATGGTGTGGGTCCTAGACAAAGCAGGAGTGACGGGTGATATATATAAGCCGTGGTGGAAGCTTACCAACAAGATCAACTTCAGATGACCGAGCAGGCCGGGCCGCAGAGGGATGTCGTGGAAAGCCTATGGGCATGGGCAAGTGCCAAGAACCCATACCGATTCGCAGACGTGGTAGATTCTCAGATTCATCGTGGTGGAATCCTAGTTGGCCGACAGTATCTGAACTCATCTGAATCAGTCATGGGCCATGGGGTAAGAGGTTGAAATAAGGTACCAGATATACAAAAGATCGCACGATGGTGGCGTGTGAAGACGAAGAAAAACAGATAATTGACGAGCCTGTCAGCGTCACTTTGGATGGGCAACAACGACGTAGAGTACTGCACAGAGACGCCTGTGGAACAAGCAGGATCTCGACGATAAATAGATCGGCGAATATCAATGCTTCCCAAAGTCAAGTCCGAGAAGAGAATGCCTCCAATACCAAAGCTCGCCAAAGTGACAGCTGTGTAGAGGAAGAAGGCATTTCCGGCTGCGGGGACTGCGCGAGAATTTGGTCCCGGGGAGAAAGGCGAAGTCAGAGCTTGACCTTGTAACCCTGAGGTAGGAGAAGCGTAGAAAATGCACCTCTTCAGAATTTCAAAAGACACCGCGAAAATATTTGCGAGCTGATTGCGAGGAAACGCGGCGCCGTGAGGATATTGAGCCGGGGCTTTGACTAGTCTGTTTGAGTGATAGAACTTTGCGCAGAACCAGACTGGATTTGAGAGGAACAACTTGAAGATAACGGCAAGATATTGGCGGGAGTCTGGAAAATGATCATCAGTTGGCGTCACGGTACCTTGGCACGGAACTTGCCGCGACTCCCAGCTTCTGCCGCAAGAACACCACCAGCGATGGCCGGCATATAAGCCAACTACGATCCTTTGTAAACTCCAACATCGGCTGCAGAGTCCAATCTCGGCGTGCGTTGAGATCGAGCCGGTGCGGCAGCCATGCGCGCGCGAAGTTTACGATGCTCTCGTCAATGATGTGCAATCCACTCTTGTGTTCTTCTCGGCGGGGATTTATTTTTTGGCCACATCCTAAACCGTCTCTTCTCAACGGCTCAAGACCTTGTTCCAATTGTGGTAACTGTAAATGTTGTTCATTCGCTCGGCGTAGAGTCGGCGGTCAGCTTCTGTGGCCACAACCTCCACGCGAACCTATTTAAATGAGTGATCGCCAAGCTATTTTTCTATCCCCCCAACTCGTTCTTGTCGAACACATAGGTTCGGGTATACTCCCAGTAATAGTTCATCATTTGATCTGCTGAACGCCATTTCAGTCGGACCCTGAGCTTCAAGTTGTCTCTGGCAGAAAGAAAGCTAGAAGAGAAAACTACTCCGACTCGCATCTGCTGTACTCCGACTCGCGTCTGGCGAAAGTTCCCAACGAGACACTCATGGAGATGTTTTGCCGGGCGGTCGAGGACGACCTCGAAATCTGCATTCCTGGCGCCAGCGTGTATTTCGGCGGCCGCAAACTTGCTCTTCCCGTTCGCATCCGCCAAGTCTGTTCTAGATGGAAAGCCGTGGCCGTCCGTCTGGAACCGATTCTCCCATTCTCCTGGGGTCGGACCTGTACCTCTCGAGTTGCTGCACCATTTGTTGCAGCGCGGTCCCCAGGGCGCTGATTTGCAGATCAAAATGACTACATACAGAGCTGGCGCACTGAAGGACATCATCCCATACGCGCATCGCATCGGCGAGTCCCTTGATTTGACATTGGAGGACCAAGCCCTCGCTATCTTTTTTCGTCTCCCCGCGGGATCGTTCCCAGTTCTTCGCAGTACGACTCGGCATATGGAAATGGAATCGTCTCGTCTACCCAGACGGCGCCACTGGTCTCACTCTGATCTCTCAATTGGCTCCACGTCGGACGAGTTTTCCGATTGATTCGTCAGAGTCCAGGTCCCAAATAGATCTCTCCCGGCTAGGGCTTCAATTCGCTCAGTTAACGGAGCTGGCACTACTCACATCACTTCCACCAAAGATGTCCGTCCCTGACGAAAAGATGTCGCTCCTTGACGTCTTCCGTGCTCGTTTGCCTTTACAGTTACACCGTGCGTGTCGACACAGACAACCGTCCGGGAGCGGCAGTGCCTGACACCAATCACCCCACGGACGATGTAATCCTCCTGGTCCTCACCCACATTGACTTGCGCTCTAACAACTCCATCAAGGGCGCGCCACATTCTTCGAGTGCCTCACACTTCCAGCGCTGAAGGATCTTCGGCTCAGTCTTCATATGTATTACTCGCCCTATCATATTTACAGTCATTACTACTCCCGAATATTCCACAACAACCTCGTGGCTTGTCGCCCAATTGTTCTGTTAATAACCATAACGACAAATATTTTCGCAGGGGCAACGTGGAAAGCACGCTTATAGACACGGTCAGGGTGTGGCGCCGGAATGACCAACTGAACATGGGGTTTCAGACGGGGATCGCACTCACACTGGCGAGGAGGAGCTGTTTGAAGACGAATCCGAGAGCGAGTCAGAATCGGATTCGGATAGTGAATAGAGCATGATCCATTCACCCAAGTTCAAAGAGAAGGCGATGGGTCTGTGAATTTGTTTCGAGTGTCCATAGGCTGAACTCAAATACATTTCGCCACGAACGGAGTCGGCTGCTGAGAGCACTAAGAGGTAAATTCCCATCCGCGGATTGGGCTCCGCAGCGGTCCGTCCGAACGTAAAGAATCCAAGACTCGATTGCCAAATAACTTATGAGTATTGGCTTTCCTAAAGGGGATTTGCCACAACGAAAGTCAAGACAAAAGGAAACGCAAAACTGTAAACCAGTGGCTAAGAGAAGGGGACTCAAGGCCGGGGAGTAAGACCACCCCTCACTGCCGTGCTATTCCGGCTCGCAGGCTTCCCGCGACCTGACGATCATCACTGCCACAAGTCGTCAAGCTTCGACCGACGGGCAGGATTGAGGGTCGAGGGGACGCGGAGCATGCAGGCCGGAGCGCGCATGAGCGTCCCAAAACCCCAGGGAGCCCTCCTCCTTGTCATGCCCCACCCCGTTCCTGCATCCGATTCCGGCTAACATAGATATGCACCTCTCTTCCCCTTCTCCACCGCGCGCAAAGAACGCACATCTCGAGTCTCCCGCGATACCCAGGCATCCCTAGTAATTCATCACCATCGCTACACTCTTCAGGTTCTCAGCGTCTCATTCCCTGGATCTAATGGTTTCCGCTGCGTGCGTGCGCGTTCTGGTCTCGGTGAAGAGGATCTGAGCGGGTGCTCCCGCCACTCTTCATCGCGGGCTAAACGTGGCGTTCCGTAAAAAAGGAAAAGGAAGCTGAATGCCGGGGAGCGGGAAGGACGACGAGATAACGCCAATCTTTCGAGGGGAGAACTTGAAGGAGAGAAACGAGATATCTCGACCGTCTCGATTTGACACTGCTCAGGCTTCCTCTCGCGCGGGTAATTACCCGCGCGACCCCTCGCGCGCTCGACTCTCTTCGTTTCTCAGCTTCTTACGTTCCCCACAATTCCCAGCGGACCGCCACATCTGCTCAGGAAACGTGCCACCTCCGGGCGGAGAACACAGGCAAGTAGGACGACGCGCTGCCGTACACACGGCGGACCGCGGGGAAAGGGATCTTGAGAGGTAGCAAAGAGCTAGGCTCGATCAAGGGCACACGTATAATTGAAGAGACAGGTCCGCTGGAGCCCGGAAGTATGCGGTGCGTCAGGCGAGAAAACGCGTCGAGCGATATGATGTGGGGACAGCGCTTCCCGCCCGGCGGAGATGGATCCCAGGAAAGCCTTCTATCCGACTAGGGGGCGCTGAGATATACGAATTGGGTATGCATGGACATGGCCGATACTTCCCCAAAGTGAAGGCTCATGGGCTTCCTTTCCCTTCCTGCACGCCCGGCGTTAGCTCGACCACGTATAGAACGAGAAGCCGCCGCGCACCTTGGGATGCACGACCTTCGGAAAGATTGGACGTGAGATCCGGGGAAGGTGGGGCAAAGGTTGTGCTTTTTGTGCGGGAGCTGGGAGATATGATTCGGCCGCCTCAGTACCACTCTACCCTTCCCCGCGCCGCGTCTGGCACTACCCTCGCTGCTTCCCACACGTGCGCGCGATCTTTTCGCTGCTCAGCCTTGTATGTATCGTACGATTTCCACAACTACTGGAGAGGTGCGTAGGTTTTCCCCGGTACCGAGACCTCGACCTGCGCCGGGGGCCCGCGGTCCCACTCTTCGGCGGACGTGGAGGAAGATGTGCTACGGACCGAGGACAACGACGACGGGGATGATATGCAGACGAGATATGCAGACAAGGGTCTTGAGCGAAGCCCGGAGAAGAGGCACGTCGACTGGAGCAGGGAAGGAGAGGGAAGCGTGTCGACGATGCTGATTCGGTGCGTCGCGTCTCGTCGACGAGGAGCTCGCACTGCTCTGGGTCCATCTCCGTAGATCGCCTTCGCTGCGGCTCGGAGGAAGGTGAAGCCGTCATCCCGTCGGCGCGGCGTACTGAGGCGCAATGGCTCGACGGACGCGGAGGAGGACGCGCTACGGAATCGGTGGAGGAAGAAGGTCTCGCACAAGAGAGCGTTCGGAGTCGAAACTCGGGGAAGAGCTGGAGTGGGAGGGGAGAATAGAAGGGGGGCTTGTTGAGTAGATGCTGATCTGGGGATAGGCCTTCCCGCCCGGCGGAGCTCAATTGCCCAAATCGCAGTATTCGACCAAGAGGGGCACGAGATGTGCAATTTGGGCATGTGCAGGCAATACTTTGCCAGGGTGGAGGTCTAGCGTACTAGCTTCCCTTCTGCCGTGCCTCTTCCGCTGGGAATCCTCCGCGTCACATGTCGGCGTCAATTCGACCAGCGTAGAATGTGAAGCCGCCTCGCTGCTCGGGATGGACAACCTTCCGCCACGCGTGAAGTCCGCGTCGATAGAAAACTGTTGGAGGAGAGTTCCGAGGGAAGATGGAGTCAAGGATGAAGTCAAGTCCATTGTTTTAGCAGCGTTGGGAGATATGTTGGAGCACATCGGTCCTGTGGAGGCGTAATGGGCCAGCACACGCTATTCCGATGGGTGTGGATTTCCATTCACCCCTGTGTCTAGACGACAATGCATTTCTCCTTCTTGCGCTCGACAAGTGGGCCCTGCTGGTACTTGACGGAAGCGGCGACAACCTTTGGAGACTAGTCAGTGCCGGCAGCTCAGAGAGCAGGAGCAGGATCTGCCTACCGCATCGAAAGTGCGCTGCACTCCTTCGCGCGTCTTCGTTGAACATTCTACATACGCGGCGGCCTTCAATTCCCGTGCAAGCCTCTCGCCCTGTGCAGTCGTGATCGCACTCCCGCCCGTCTTGTCGTCCCGGAGATCGACCTGCGTCGCAGCGACAATACACGGCACGCTGGGACAGTGGCGTTGCGGCTCCGGAAACCATTTCTCCCTGACGCTCTCAAACGATCCGGGGATTCCGACGCTGAAGCAGATGAGGAAGACGTCCGAGTGCGCATACGAGAGCGGGCGCACGCGATCATACTCTATCGTTCCTGAGCCAGGGAGCGGACCGATAGTATCGGATACACCAAGCGTGTACGGGACGTCCCCGACCATCACCGTCTCTGCATGTCCACCGAAAGCCTGGGAGGTTTCCATGAGCGCAGGGGGGTATCTCTGAGTTGCATACGCACGCGCGGAATGTATCGGGTAGGGAACTCCTTGCATGTGTACGAGGTGAGCAAGCAGGTCTGGTGAAAAAATGATAAATAATGTGAGTGGGTCTGCCTGAGCCGTGAATCGATAAGTATGATACCTTTCCAACAGTACTGTCTCCGACTAGCATGCATTTCACGGTGTTCCTGCTCATGCCTATGAGGGCTTCGAACACACGCCGGAAAAAGCAAGGAAGATGTAGGTAAGTCCTTGGAGGACTACTCGAGGCTGCGCTGCAGCAGCGTGGGTGTTGAAAGCCGTCAAGCTCAAGTCCAGATGTGCGACATTTTATGATGATTTTTCAATAGCGTTCGCCACCGCTAACAAAGATCCAGCGTTGTATTCGTTTTTGATGGAGCGGAGAAGTCCCATTCAACGCAAGTCGAGCTTCAGTACAATGGGCAGTTGGTGGCCGCAGTTTGAGTCGAGAGCGAAGGGTTTAGCTCTCAGTCGGTTCGGATGTTGCCGGCTTGATGTGTGGCCCCGGATGTTGCCGGGCGCCCTTCTTCCTTGCTTCAAGTTCCAGCTCCAATCCCGGTTTCCGCCTTTGACTTTTGGTCCTCGCTGTTGCTAGTCGGTTCGTTCGAAATTTGGGGCTGGCACTGAATTACAAGACGCTTTAGTCGGAAAAGCTCGGCATAAGTACTTTATGATAGTGTGGACGCCGCGCTGCGCTCAGCTCTTCATCGAGTGAGCCGCACTTCAAGTTCTGCCCTTCGACTGTAACACTGATAAAGCTCGTGGATTTACCTCAGCTCAACACGCCCAGCTCTTGTAAATTCGCCCAGCCCTTGTTAATTATTCCGTCCTAATGAGGCCAAATTCACCAAGACGGTTCAAGAACAACGGAATACGTACTTATATCTATTGTGGTCCGACCCAAAGCGGCGAACTTTGCGAATGGAGTCCTTTTTTTTTTGGCTTCGTCACTTCTACCGTTCGTTCAGCTCGGCGTGGGATTCGGCAGTCAATTTGTGTGGCCACCGCGTATCTATTGGAAAAACAAGCTCCACTCCGCAACGAATCAAAACTCTGTCAAAACCCTTGTTCCTATTGTGGTTGTTTTTACTCCGGTCAGCTTGGGCGTGGTTTCGACGTTGGGCGTGGTTTCGACGGTCAACTTCTGTGGCTCAACTTTAACCGCGCCTGATCGCCAGGCTTCTCCACAACGAATCAAAAGCCTTGTTCCTATATTAAGAATGAAAGCCCTTGTTCCGATTTCACTACTGCTATGATACGGTTCGATCAGCTTGGCGTGGAACTCGGCAGTCAATTTCTGTGGCCACGGCTCAAACCGCGCATCTATGGAAAAAGAGGGCTCTTCTTCGCAACGAATCAAAACTCATGTTCTATTGTCAAAACCCTTGTTCTCATTGGCATTCAGTTTCCCTGTTCGTTCAGCTCGTGGAATCGGCGGTCAATTTCTGTGGCCACAACCTCAACCGCGTATCTAGTTGAATGGATGATTCTCAAACCAGTCTCCGCCATCGCCCCCCTTATTTTCATCGGTCATACCCCAACATGAAGCGCGTTCGGGTATGTTGACAGTAATAACCTTGCATTTTACCTGCTGAACGGCATTCGTAGTCGGACCCTGACCTTCAGGTTGTCTCCAGCAGAAAGAAGACGAGAAAGCAAAGCTCCTCCGACTCTCAGAACGAGGCTGCAAGTGGAAAGTCGGTGAAAAAGACTACCTCCGACTCGCATGTGGCAAAAATCCCTACCGAGACCCTGATGGAAATCTTCCGCTGGGCCACCAAAGATGAACAAATCTGCATCCCCGGTCTCACAAGCGAACCTCGTTCCTCCCAACTGGCCATTCCTGTCTGTATCACGTGTGTGCAGACATTGGAGGAGGATAAGTGACTTACTTCCGAACTTGTGGGAACGTCATTCAAGGGAACACAGAACAGTACAAGGTGCTATTCACCGTACACGCAGACACTTCGAAGATTGCAAAAACTCTCCAACGCAACCTGGGCTCGAGCGGTGTATATTACCGTCTCGACTTTGAGGTGATTCTCTCCTTTGGTCTTACCGAAGTCAAGGCCCAAATTGCCTGGTTGAGAATGTGGTCTACAAGCGTCGCGTGTCACCTCGTTAATGACCCATCGATGTAGGGAGCCGAGAAATGGTATGAGGAAGATCCCTTGCAACCAGTTCAGCACTCACCTCGGATCGACAGAGGACCAGCCACACTGGTGTACGATGAAGTTTCGTGAAACGGCCTTCAAGAAGTTCGGTTAGAAATGTCTATCAATGTACCCCCATTCTAGCACGCTTGTATCAACTATCTTGGGAATCACTTGGGAATTTTTTGCATCGTCGCCCCCGGGAGTTCGGTCTAGATCTAGCGTTGCAGTTACGGCTAATCCTCAATTCTTGAGCGCCTCAGCATCCGTTGTTCATTGTGATGCGAGGTGGAAATTCCGCCTCTGATTTTCGTCGAACTCAGAGAAGCATGCGCATCAAATATTGATCCGACAACCCTTGCAAACACTTCCCTGGTCCGTGCACGCTCTGACGGTATAAAACCGTCTCCTCATATTTGCTTCAACTCATACTTACCTTGATGGCACAGGCCCCTTCACCTCCCTGGGTCTGTGGGCCGTGGGAACACTCCATAGCACGGCGACCCTGTCCATACAGAGTGCGCCTGCGGCTTGTATGTGCTTAGGTGCATGCACCGTCTCAATATTTTCCTGTTCCACCACGGCCACTCGGCTAGGTGGACCTTTTTTTTTCTAATCTTCCATGCTCCTAACCCTAACCTTAATTGCATCACAATATATCGCTTTGACCCTTCCTGATTTGGTCTTTTTAACTGATTTTCTTCTGAGACATAGATTGAGTTGGCATGATATTTGTTGTTCCTTACTGTAACCGCAAACATCGCCAATCTCAGCGACCATGAACTAGCGCCACCGATCCCAACTCCGAATTGACTCTCGGCTTTGTCGGAGCCAACCCAAAGCCGAGACCATACACCCACAAGTAATGTCTCGGTCACACCACGTTTGTGCACCTCTTCCCGGAATTCTTTCAAATCTTACACCTCAAGAGGATTCCAAAAGAAGACTGTGGCTTGAGAATCCAAAGTAATGAGATACGCTATTAGTATGGATAATGACACAAAGGGCTCTCACTGAGCTACTCAGCGCTCTCCACCTGAGTCTCCTTGACACTATTTTGATTTTCCGCAGTGGAGTACATAATGCATGGAATCATGGGTGCAGGGCAACACCCGCAAGACACCCTTGCACAATGCGAACTTGCCCTCTGAGAAAATCAGTTCCCCAGTCTAACACGACCGCGTTAGTAAATAGTATTATATAGAACAACCCCCGACTTGCGGCACTTTGCTCTCAAAATCTTCTTTCGTGCTATCCCCGGCAATATATTGGCTGGAGAATCTCTGCCGCTTACGTTGAAAACGGTCTTCAGTCACCTCGGCCTCAAAGAGAAATTCAAAGTCTACCCAATTTGTTACATGTGTCATAGGTTTTCAGTCCCAACATCAGCCATGATACACTCTGCCAGGATTGCGATAACACTATTTTTCGTACCCAGACCCGCCCTCTTTTCCGCTGACTGTTCGAATCCAAGGAAGAGGCCGATTCTGACCCCAACACTGCAGTGCCTCATGTCGTAGCACCAATCCAGCTTCTGTCAGTTGGCTTGGAAGAGTTCTTCACTCGGCCTGGCATGGTTTCGGCAGTCAATTGTCACTTCAAGTCCAAGCTAACTTCTGCCTACAATTCGAGCTGCCGGAAAACCTTCAAACAACCAGAAACCTCGAAAAGCAAGGGTCTGTAGGTGACTGAGCGCCATCCAGTGGCAGAGATCCCATGGCTATGCGGGGTTTGACTCCCGAAGACACTTCCCCCATCAGTTGTTGAGTGTTTTTTTATCACCGTTTAGAATCACTCACTTTGGAATCTGATCAGTATTCATTCCTAACCACGGATACTGCCCATGACTTCGGTTCAGACAAATAGTGCTTTTTT
Source organism: Mycena albidolilacea (assembly GCA_029282495.1). Lineage (NCBI taxonomy): Eukaryota > Fungi > Basidiomycota > Agaricomycetes > Agaricales > Mycenaceae > Mycena > Mycena albidolilacea. Next base: position 408,198 of record JARIHO010000005.1, on the reverse strand, counting down.
CACCGCATGGTATCATCGACCACAATCCTAGTGCTAAACCCGGAATCCCACCAAGCCCTCAACGAAAGGTCGAGCCGAATGCAAGAAAATGGTACGTCTGTCGCCGGTACCACTCGTGAAGGCACCGGTATACCGCTAATGCGCATGGGCAGTACGGGTTCGACTCTCAGTCTTGGGATGTCCTCTCTGTTTTCTTCTTCCTCGGTGAGGCTAATGCAATGTTACTTGCAGCTACACTGAATCCCGCCCGAGCGTCTTCTCTGCTGCTGTTTCAATCTTGCTGCCCGAGGAGAAACGGCAGCAAGATTGGGGCGATGAGAGTTTTGATTCGAAGGAAAGATGGATTCAGAATGCAAGTCATCCACTTTTATCTGTGTTCCATCAGCCAACCAACACTTCATTTCGTTCAGGCATACCTCAAAGTTGAAGAATGTAAGGGTCGTGGTAAGAGTCTGGCATTGTTCGGTCCAGGACCCATCGGCAGGCGATAGCTGAGTTTTTTTCAATATCTACCTCCAGGAACTATCATAGTTCATGTTTTCTTTCCCTTGCTTTGCCGTCCGTCACCATCAACCGAGGATGTCTGTTTGTCTGCTTCTTTTATCTGGTTTTTGGCTGCCAGTATCTGAAGAAGATTTGCACGCCCAAGCAAACAACTGAACTCAACCAAAGAAGGGTCTGTACGCTGCCGAGCACCACTCATAAACGGTGTGCGTTTGGTCCGGGTTTGAATCCCGGAGACTCGTGGGTTTTGAAGTGAGTGTGGGAGATGATGGACGAGAAGAGAGAGAGCAGGTTTGCACGCGTAGGCGGTGCGCGTCCGCTTCTGTCACAGTGCTAATAGCTTTCCCATGTGTTCGTGTATGACCAGGCACACTAGCTGTCAAAATTAATATAAAATAATACAATGTTTTCGAGAGACCGCTGAGAAACGAAAGGACTCATCGCCTCCGAAAGTCTATACGGCTCGCGGTGCTTCTCATATGTGGCGCTTCGCGCCCACGCTCGTCTCTCTGGTTAGGGTCGAAAATGGGATGTCCATATTTATCTTGCACTCGACAGATGGAATAGACGCACCGTCCCCGCTGCTTGAGGCGGTGCAGGCTCAGCGGAATCGACCAACGCGATCACTGCCGCGAGCTCGAGCGGGCGCTTGAATAACGGTCGCGACCCTCTGCAGCAAGTGGTCTGTCTCCAAGTGCTACCTAAAAAAAGCCAAGTGTGAGGCCACCGTGGCTACAACGCAGAAAGCGAGGAACGGATGCGTACTGGTGCGTCCTGTTGACCAGAATGCCCCTCCACTCTGCACTGGCTCGCATAGAACAAGGTCCGTAAAGCACGATAAGGACACACTGATAAAACACATGAAAAGGCAGCTGGGCCGAAGAGGCCAACATACTTGGTATCTGCAAATACACCCCCTCGCTGCCTGGGCAGCGTCTGGTGTGTGCTTCTGTATGAAGTACGTTGTTTGCACACGCAATGCCAGTCGCCGCATACGATATAAGTCTGCAAGCAAATTTGTGATCAGTGATGGGTGATTTCCTTTTTTGGAAATTTTTTGTGGCTCACCTCACAAGCGAGGAGGGAGGGACAGAGAAGGGAAAAGGCCGACGTACGCATGAGAAACACGGGCCTCGAGCGTCTACCCACCGCCGCCTTGCCGATAAGAAACACGAGGAGGATGTCCCGTAGGACGCAGGACTTGCGAGGAGGAGACAAGTCAGTGGCGCGAAAAGAGCGATACGAAGGAACGGACATGTGGGGATGGGGAGGACGGAAGGGGAGTGTGGTGGAGAGATAGGGAGTGAGGAACAGACAGAAAAGCAGGTGTGCGTACTCATGCGTCAAGGAGCGCGCATGCTTTCGCGTCGCTGGACCGCGGGATGCTCCGAGCGGTCTACGGTCGATGTCGCCACGTCGATGCCGCCACGTCCAGTCGCACCTCGGCACCCAGGCGATAAGATGCGGAAGGAGGGGTGAAGGCAGGCATCAGGAGTCGAGGAGCCTGGGCCGAAGTACAGCTGTGTTGAGCAGGTGGGCGGAGTGTCGAGCTGATGGGTAGTGGAGTCGGAATACCCTGTCAGAGTCGTGGCGATGCCCCTAGGTGCTGATTCCATACACGGAAAAAAAGGAACAAGAAGGGAAGAAGTATGTCAGCACGCACAACAAGTCGGGAGCGAAAGCGCCACTCACGCCGCTTCATCCTCAGCATCCTCCTCAAGGCAGCGTATGCCGCGCGCGTACATCATGGAGGCTGTCTCTGCTTCTAGGGCATCGCGATCTTCGCGTCCTCACTCGAAGACGTTCACGTAGCATCTTGCATAGTTCATTGGCCGCACATGGGGAGCGGTCAGGCGGTCGACAGAGAGCAAAGTGCAAATGAGTCTAGACGATGGCTAGCGGCGGAGCGACAGTGCCGATGAGAACGAATAGGCCGTTGAGTTGCAAACCATTGGAACAACTCATCATTGTCGAGGAGCGGCGCCATGGGGCGACCTAACCCTAGATCAATGTCGGATGTAAGACGGCTTTAGGGCCCCCGATCCGGTTGACTTGTCTCAGAGCTTAGCTCGATTGATCTCCATTATCAACAAGAGTACTCCAGTTCATTGTCCACATTTTCCGATTTTTTCTTTTCTTGAATCTTCGCTGTCAGCGCGAAATCAACGCTCGCTGTCATTGGGCTGTCATCGGAAGCGCTGCTCCCACGTAAGTACTGCACCGAGCAATGCGGTGACCACGCAACACCCTCAAGGTCACTCCGGGTACTGTGGCTACTATAGTCGGCTCAGCTGAAAATCCAACTGATCTGCATTTCGAACAGGACTACTGCAGCTCATTCGGGAGCAATATGGAAGCCTCGCTCTGCTGTCGCCGCCAAAGCGCCACATCAAATGTTCACGTAAGTACTGCAGGCAAACACCCTCACAGCCTTCTGTCCAATTCAAAGCACAACGTGTCCCATGCATGTTTCTCCGACACCTCTTAACCCCGCCTGCTCCAATACATTCTTCGTGCTACCACCCCCAAGTCTACTGCAACAATATATCTTCTTTGGTGAGTTCCACCTCTCCCACCCGACTGATATTGTGCTGTCCCTCATACATAAGATTTACACTTACTCAGAACAGCCATGGATTTGTTCTCCAGCGGACACCACACAACAATCCACGGTACGAGTCACATCAGTTGTCAATTGTGTCTAACTCCTCTGCAGGGGGTATCAGAGGGTCAAGTGGACAAGGCCTAGGGGTTGGCATTGGGGGTGCAGGTGGCAATACCGAGGGCCCTCAGTTCAATGTGTCAGGTGCCAAAAATGGGAAAGATACTATCAAAAGCTATTCCTGATGATACACACCAGATCTTTGTGTCAGCTCAGAAGCTAAGCACCGATTATTGGGTACTATGAGGCAGAAGCACCACAAGCTTTGTCCTCTGCCAGTGTCTTCATTCAAAGGACAAAAAGATATTCTTCAGGAGATGCACCAACACTTTGACTGTGATCAAGGATCTCAGCATATCTTTGTCTTGCATGGCCTCGGAGGTTCTGGAAAAAGTCAGCTTGGTTTCAAGTTTTTGCAAGACTCCCAAGCCCACCATCGGTATGAATAAATCTCACAAATTTTGCAAATGTGTCAAACCCAATTTCTAGCTTCTCTGAAATATTCTACATTGATGCCACAAATAAACAGACAATTGAAACAGATCTGAAGATTGTTACCCCTGCAGTGGTTGGCGAATCAGCTGAAGCAAGTCTGCACTGGCTTGCAGAGAAACAAGAAGAATGGCTCCTCTTCTTTGATAATGCTGATGACGTCCATTTGGATATTTCAAAATTCTTCCCTTGCTGCACTTTCGGCAACATTTTGATCACAACTCGCAACCAAAAACTTTGCATTCATGCCAGTGCAGGCTCAAGGGTGTCAGATATGGAACTTGAAGATGCAAAAGACTTGCTCTTGCAGTTGGCTTACCAAGGCAAGAGTGATATGCAAGAGAAACTCAGCCATGATGAGCAAGAGAAACTGGCAGTAGCTATTGTGAAGGTCTGTTCTTTCAGGTTTTTTTTGATAATCCAATTCAAACTGAAGCATAATGCAGGAGCTCCATTGCTTTGCTTTGGCTATCTCTCAAGCAGGGAGTTATATTCATGCCCGTGGCAAACTCAGCGGATATCTGAAACTCTATCAAAACCATTGTGACCAGCTGCTGGAATCTGTATATGCAACATGGAATTTAAGCTACAAGAGGCTTAGCTCATCTGGCAGAACCATGTTGCAGATTTGCTCCAGTTTACATCACGAAGGCATCTTGGAGCAAATATTTGAAAAAGCAGCAATGTATCAGGAGGAGGTAGATGATTCTGAGCTGCAGAGGGAAGTGACCCAGCTTTTGACCGAGCTAGGAAAGCAAAATGGAAACTGGAATTCTTCAGTCTTCCATGGAGTCATGGGGGAACTTGAATCATATTCCCTCATTGAACGGAATAGACAAGATGGCTCATATCACATTCATCCCCTAGTACAGCACTGGAGTGGAATCACCATAAAAACAAGCAGAAATCTCCTGCAGAAATGGGTGCTTGCTATGATTGCCTTGTCAATTTCTTGGACGTTTCAAGATGAGGACTACAAATATCGACACAAGCTCCTACAGCATGTTGCCAGAAGTATAGACTTGCTGAACAGGGAAGAGATCTGCACATTTGTTGCAACTCGAATTGGACTTGTGTATTCTGAAGGGGGCTGCTGGAAGGATGTGGAGGCACTCAACGTGGTGGTGATGGAGATGAGGAAGCGTGTGCTGAGAGAGGAGCATCCAGACACCTTGACAAGCATGGCCAATCTTGCATCCACATATCGGAACCAGGGCCGCTGGAAGGATGCAGAGGTACTTGAGGTGGTGGTGATGGAGATGAGGAAGTGTGTGCTGGGAGAGGAGCATCCAGACACCTTGACAAGCATGGCCAATCTTGCATCCACATATTGCAACCAGGGCCGCTGGAAGGATGCAGAGGCACTTGAGGTGGTGGCGATGGAGAGGAAGAAGTGTGTGCTGGGAGAGGAGCATCCAGACACCTTGACAAGCATAGGCAATCTTGCATCCACATATCGGAACCAGGGCCGCTGGAAGGATGCAGAGGCACTTGAGGTGGTGGTGATGGAGATGAGGAAGCGTGTGCTGGGAGAGGAGCATCCAGACACCTTGACAAGTATGGCCAATCTTGCATCCACATATTGCAACCAGGGCCGCTGGAAGGATGCAGAGGCAATCGAGGTAGTGGTGATGGAGATGAGGAAACGTGTGCTGGGAGAGGAGCATTCAGACACCTTGACAAGCATGGCCAATCTTGCGTCCACATACTGCAACCAGGGCCGCTGGAAGGATGCAGAAGCACTCAACATAGAGGTGATGGAGATGAGGAAGCATGTGCTGGGAGAGGAGCATCCAGATACCTTGACAAGCATGGCTAATCTGGGTGCCAATCATGTCTATGGCAGGAGTGGGTAGCAGAACATCTTGTGCTATTATATATCTTAATAACTGTTCTAAATCATCTGCTCCTTGTCCTGAATTTTTTTTGGTAATGACATAAGTCTGTTGATCTTCCCTTTATCCGAAGACCATGATCTGGGCAACACCAGTGTCCTTGGCAAAAGTAGACAGGCCAAACATTGTATATTGTCTTGTTTGATAGCCAGGGTTGGGAAATTGTCTTCTCCGAGTTCCACAATTATCCTCACAATAGAATCACAGTGCCAATACTCCCTTGAATGTCTCACTTTCCTATTAGACCATAACATGGCTGTTTATTGCATCCTGGGTAAGAGTGGGCTGCTGAACATTCTATGGTAATTAATCTCGAAAACTGTCTTTCACACTGCAAAAGGCAAAATTTCAGATCTGGGATAGTGCACTGCAATTATCATCAAGGCAGGGGGCATGGAGGCATTGTCAGACTGCTTCTCAAACACGACACCAACATCAATGCAGAAAGCAGCCAATGCGGCAGCGCCCTGCAGGCTGCATCACAGGCAGGACATGAAGCCATTTCAAAGCTGCTTCTTGACCACGGAGCCAATGTGAATGCAATTGGTGGTGATCGATGTGCTCTGAACCTATCAAGAAAACACCAACCAAAACCAAACCTACACACAGAAGTGTTTCGGAACGGAACGGAAATGCTCGAGACATGCACAGACAAGTATCAGACCCTGGTACAGGGCCTTATAAAAGGTTGCAGGGAATGGAATAGACCTTGGGAACAAGGAGAGAGTGTTGAGTTGTTTGTAGAAGTCCTTGGAACGAAGTCCAAGTACTTGAGCCTTGTACTGAGTGAACCGGAATGGAACCGGAACAGACAGGAAGACTTGTGGAATGCAACAAGTGTGTTCAATATGAATGGAACCCTTGCTGTGCAAGTGTTCAGGCTAGATCTGATTGAACGAGGGTAGACCCAAACAAACAGGAAGCATAGAGCGCAGTGATGTAAAGCTTCGCAGCTATGAGAACAAGACAAGAGTGAACAAGACCTAGTTACTGAGGTTTCCCAAAGCGAGGTGGATGCCGTTTCCAAGTGTAGACAGTAACAAAAGTAGTGGGTTCTGTTCCCATGCTCTTCACACAAAACCCAAACAACCAAGTGCAGACTCAGCACAATCCCAACAGTTCCAGTCACTTTCAGACTATTCCAGACGAACAGCAAGTCGGATCTCAAAGATTCAAACACACAAAATAAAGATTCCAAGCCAAGATGAATCCTAAGAGACACCTTGTTCAAACTCCCTGGTATCTGCCCAATTTGCAAGTGTTTCTGCCTACTACTTAGCTGTGGGGTGATTCTGTGAAGTCGCCCAAGATGCCCCTGCTACTAAATACAAAGACCTGAAACACATGGAAACATCTGAGAATAAGTAAGTATGAGTAAAATAGTCCATTTATCCGTCCAACTTCTGTGTATCCGTTGTAAGAATGGGTATCTGCATTTCCATTGGCTGCCCATGTTGAGCACGCCATCCTGGTGTGATCCTGTGCACATGTACGATTGGTCAGACTGTGCCAGAGCCATCACAACCGATCCCCTATGTTGATCCTGACTGTATATGCTGTTCCTCCCAATGCCCGTGCCTTCCCATCTACCGGAACGTCTGGAACAGAAGCTCCCGATCCGTAGCTCTTCAGAGATATCACATTCAAAGTACTTCTCAGTATAGGTACTTGTTCCAAGAGCCGACGAGTGTAGATCCAAGTGATTGGACCCTCGCTTAGTGACCATCCCTTATCCGGAATGCCCAGGATGGCGTGGAACCATCAAGATGTGATGTTCCCAGCCCCTTCCGGTGATCATCTGATCAGAACGTGTTATGCGTCTCATGTCCAAAACACCACAACAGGATTCCAGTCTGTCCCCGTCTAGTTCCATGAATGGGAATAGAGTAGACTTCACGCTCCACTTGTTCAGTGGGCTACACATCTCCTACAGGTTTCGGAGCGAGCACATGCCAATGGTTCCAGAGTGTTCCTCCCCATTCCCATCCGTTACTCAGTGGTTCCTGCCCAGCCAGCTACTTGGGAACCTCAGTACTGACGCTTCTGGAGTGTAGCCCAGCACATGTCTTGTCATGAAAATGCGAAAATGCGAAGATTTCATGGGTGGACAAATCCCTTGCTTATCAGTGGGAAGTATGGTGCTGTGCTGCAGGCAGCAGTGTAGATGGGTGGTGATATCAGGTCGCTTCTTGTTTTTTTTTTTTTTTTCTAAGGCGCAGACATCAATGCCAAGGCCGGGTGTTATGGCACTGCGCTGCAAATAGCAGTGTGGAAGAGGAATGAGGAGGCAGTCCGACTACTCATTGAACACGGGGCCAATGTCAATGCAAACGACCAGTATCATGGCAGTGCACTGAGGGCAGCGGTGTGGAGTAAGCAGGAATGGGCTGTCCGACTGCTCATCCAGCATGGGGCCAAAGTTAATGGAGAAGGTGGAGAGTACAGCACCCTGCTGCAGACAGCTTTGTGGAAGGGGCAAGAAGAGATTGCCTGACTGCTCATTGAACACGGGGTAGATGTCAATGTACAAGGGAGGTGTAAAGCTAGCCCGCTGCAGATAGCATTGGTGAAGGGGCAAGAAGGGACAGCCTGACTTCTTGTTGAGCATGTTGCCAATGTCAACACGCAAAGCAGGCAGTACTGCAGTGCGCTCCAGGTAGCATCATCCAAGAGCTACAAATCAGTTGTCAAGCTGCTTCTCAAACACAGAGCAGACACTGATGTTGGGGAACCAGTATCTTTGTAAGAAAGTAAGGTTGGTTACTTGTGCATTGGGGGATAACCATTTTGTCTTATGTATCACTAGCAAAAGTTGCAGCTACTCAGTGCCCTTCTATTCCTTGCCATCGGTTTTTTGATCATGCTCCCGCTATGGCCGGGCATTCGTCAATTGTCAAGCTGCTCATGGAACACGGCGCCAACACAAACTCCATGCAGTCTCATCCAGAGGTCACTGGAACATTGCCAGTCTCCTTGTTGAACACAGTGCTGAAGGCCACCAGCAATCCAATGAGGGTATATCCCGAGCCCATACGAATGGATGGGCTATTATCACATTTATACCAGTCGCCAAGAACAAGGACCAAGCCAGTGAGTTTTGGCACTTCCGCATGGACGACTCCTCTACTTCAGCAAGATTCAGCAAAAATATATATGGGTGCACCTGGGCAAATGGGACCAAATTACTACCTTCTCCGTCAGTTAATCAGAGTTTGTCCAGTCATTGCTTTATGCCACTCAATGAGCCATTACTAATCAGTGAAGTTGGGCTTGAGTTGGGCCACTTGAATCTGCAAGGCCATTTGGATGTGAGCAGTTTCAGAGATTTGGATAAGACTTAGAACACCCCATCAGTCGTGTGTTGCTCGCAATACTAGCAAAAGCCCAAATCCAGGTACAGACGTGGGCTGAAGTAAAGAGTAGTTTTGGTTTGTGCATATTTAATTGATTACAGCATCCTTGACCAAATTGGGAAATGCAGGCAGGCAGTACCTTCCCCTCCTCCTCCCTTCCTCTCTTGTCAATTCTGTAATGAAAACCTGCAGCATGCCAAGGACCAGTGTCCCATAATCATCAGCATGAATCTCCTCTGGCAAAGCTATTCTCGAGAACGACCAAGTCTCCATCTTAGCAGACCCATTGGGGATGTCGCTGGGTGCAGTGAGGACGGTGAGCGAGGATGGGAGAAGGAATGGTAAGGAGGAAAGCTCACGGCTGAACAATCCTGCTTAAACTGCAGGTGCACATCCTTGGGAAGAGGTGCCGCACAGTAGGCATACACCGCACCCATCAATTCGGGTGACACAGCATTTCTCGTGGGAGGGTGAGGAGGCAGAGGTGTGATAACTCGCACATGGCGTGACACTAGCCGGAGCAAGAGTGGTACTCCGCTCCGGCACACCAGAGGGGGCCGTACCCTTCCATCCCCCTCACATCCTCTTCCCATTTGCTCCCCACAGAAGACCCGCAGTGAGCCGAGTACCACATCTCATGCCAATCACCGTGATTATACTCTCCATCTGTCTCAAACGACACCATCACAGCGCAGGCCGTGGCCAAAAGACAAATACTGTACTTTTTCGTTCAAATCGACAGGGGGTGTAATGCGTGACCCATTTTACCTATTCGACATTTCAGCAGCGGCCAAATTTTTGTGTGACACCTCGAAAATTTCGGCATTTGAACCGAAAATTTCGTCTTTTTTGCACTTTTTGGGCAGTTTGGGGACCTGCATGACCACTTGGAGGTTCAACAGAGGCCCGAGTGACACGTGACCTCCACCGAATTTCGTCCTCGACAGGGGGTGCGTGACGTGTGACTACCGATTTGAAGGAAAAAGTACAGTATAGAGGCAGGAGAGGGACGTCGCGGAAGAAAGGATGCGCGGAGTGGGTATGGGAAACACCAGCTGAAGGCCGACAGAATGGGATGGCGCGCGGCGAGGATCCGCAGCCGGGGAGTGCAACGACGGGGATCTGGCGCGTCGACGTCCAGCCAATGCACGCTTATGCCGCGATACGGTTTAGCCGAGTCCCACTCCCACTCTTTTCGTATATACTCAGGTGTGGCTGAAGCAGAGAGTGATTTGAGTTTGTGCGTATCATGTTTCAGGGTTCTTGACCAAAATGTAAAAGAAAAGACGCCTAGCGACGAAAGTCGAAAAATTCTCGAGAACAGCAAAGACGAAAGCATATCCAAACGCTGAATCATAGTATTGGACTACGTGTAAGAAGAGAAGAGAAGAGGGTCCGATTTGAAGTAGCTACTATATCCACCAGGCTACCAGCGAGTCTGCAAGGTGAGTAACGAAGCATGGCATACGAGCCTCGAGCAGCGGTGCGACGGTTACAGGAAGGACATGGGACACGCGGATGCAGTTGTATGCAGCACCCAGCAGAAGCGTCTCTGATCCCGGCATCCCACCCACACTCGGGCTACACGGATGGCAAAGTGGGGTGCAGACTACGAAGAGCCTTGAGCTGGAGAGGGTAGAAGCATAGAGCGAAAGCGAGGATAGTACGCCGCATCCTACTCATCCAGCTTCTTCCGTACGTGGATCGGGAAAGCTTTCGTAGAGTAAGCTGCAAGAGCAGATATTAAAGGGCCGCCAGGGGCGCGGCGGAAAGTACCAGATGGCGAGAGGACCACGGATGACAGACGCAATGAGTGGATGGTCTCGAAAGCATGAAGGGCCGGGTAGTAGGAAGCGCCACGAAGCCGCTGCGGGCGCGCAGGTCACGCGCCGACACCTCGCGATCCATTGGCATTGACATCCGGACGCGGCCGCGGACACTCAATGATAACCACGTATGTGGAAGAGCATCGTCGGAAGGGGCCGTGGGTCGAGCGCCTTCCAAATGAGCCAAGTATTCGTGAGAAAGGTGATGGAACGACATTTGCACCACTCCTCCATACACCCTTCCGTCCCACCGAAGATTTGGAGCGAGTACGGGCGTCTCATCGCCCACACCATGCCCCATCGACAAGAATATCTGAACACTCATTTCCAAACTGGAGGGGGAGTGACCGCTCAAAGTGATGATACGATGAGCGGGGGTGAGGGTCTGCTTCAGAACGAAGGACAGAGTGAGGTCCATCCGCAATGCGCACATGGCGCGATGGGCAGCGAGCATCGTCAGTCAGACCATCCTCCGCCTTCCTGGCCGTGCGCCTGAACCGCTACATCACGTACCACCTGGCAGGCAGGTAGCGTCCGGGATGCAGGGGGAAGCGACGGGTACACTCGGTGATGCTCGTAGACCACCTGCACCTTGACCTTGGACCCCGGCGGCGCGGCATTTGCGAAGGTTTGCGGGAGGGGCGGATATGCGATGGCGAGCACATCATTTCAGGTGTTTGCGCGCGCAAGAGGACGTAATCACTCCACTCCTCCCCTTCACCCTCTTCCGCTCTCACTTGCCCTACCACTTGCTGCGCGCGAAGGGAGGGAGGACTCTCCTCACATTCCCACAGAAGACCCGCAGCGCGCCGAGCACCCGCGTCGCATGCCCATCGGCGCGAACCAACTCTCCTCGCTAGCAGTGCGTGCATACCACCATTGCAGCGTAGGCCGTGGTCGAAAGACAAATGTGGAGAGAATAGGCGTGGCGGATGTCGCTGGTGCGGGGCGCGGTGAGGAAAACGAGCGACAGCACAAGGACTCAAGAAAGGAACGCGCGTGGAGGATTATCCGAGCCGAGCCTCCTCCTCTTCCTATTCACTCTCCTACCCCGCCTACTGCGCGCGAGACGAGGTAGTACTCCTGTGGCCTTCCCGTCCGCTCATCGTCCATCCGCTCCCTCCACTCCCTCCCTCACAAAAGACCCACGGCGCGCCACACCTGCATCCCATGCCCATCGCCGTGAGTCTACTCTGTCTCTCGTGAGCTGGGGCTCCATGTATGTACAAAAGTGCGGGAAGACGAATGGAGAAGGTAAGAGGTGCTGCAGATGTCGCAGAGTAGGGTGGCGAGCGACGGCAGGAGAGGATGGGGAGTATAAAAGAAGGGAAGGGAAGCGCGCTTTAAGTGGGCTCAGAACGAGCCGAAGAGCCGGACGGCGGCGTTGTATGCGATCGCAGAGAAAACGGTGCGCGGAGTGGGTATGGGAAGCACCAGCTGAAGGCTGACCGTTGCCAGGGAGCGCAACGACGGGGATCGGGCGTCGACGCTCAGCCAATGCACACTTATGCAGCGATACGGAAGAGTTCGGGGGCAGAGCACGGCGGCGAGGAGAGGGCGAAGGCCGAAGACTGTTTCCGCGCCGAGCGCTACGTATGTCAACGATTATTCAGGCAGAGGAGATATCGTAGATGTAGCGAGCGAGCCGCCTTGCGTCGACAGGGTCGAGCCAATGCAAGCGCGCCCGCCGGGGCGTAGACTTCCGGCGCGAGGAAACTCGGCGAAGAGAGGGCCGGCGCCGCTGGTGAAGAGCATGAAAGCGTAGAGCGCACGCCGGTCTAGGTACCCGGACGGCAGCCCAGTAGGATGAAGCGGACGTGGGCGTTGGTCAGGGTCGAGAAAACGCGATCGCCCCAGGTCGTGGATGTGCTTACAAGTCCCCGTCATACATCAATGCAGTGGACGCGGTACAACACTGATTTGGCAGTGAGCGTACATCGACCGTGTGAACAGCGCGGTCCGACAGCGAGAGCTGGATCTAGGGTACACCGATGATCAGCGGCTGGAGTGACAGTGACGAATGGGAGGTACGTACTTGCCACCGATGTATTCAAGACCGAAACAAGCCGGGAATTCGTGCTTGTGCGCATTCTTAGCAAGGACAGGCAAGATGCCGCCCAGTAGACATCAGAAGAGGTCCTGGAATGTGCCGCTGAGAGCCTCATGCGCTCCAGGGCAGATCTTGACGCGGAAATGGCCCAGAATAGGGAGCGTGGTGATGAAAAATCGAAGTCGAGAGTAGGGTATACGTGGAGGGTGAGATCATCGATATCGGATTTGGCCAGGTCGCCGCAGAGACGCGGAAGCATCCCATGCGCGAGTTCGTGTGTATCGAGGATTGAGCGCCGAATAAAGGCGGCGGTGGAAATGCGCGCAAGGGAGGAATGCTCAGGACCGAGACCCGGAGCAGTCACACGTCGCGCTGCCTGGCTTGTCAACGCCGCACTCGTTCTTGGGCCGATTGGATATTACGCGCCGCGCCACGGGAATAGGCGCTCGTCCAAGCGTCGATCCTAGCGCGCGCTGGAGAGCGAATGAATGGGCTGGTGAGCGTATATCCACTACGACGTCTCGCATAGTAGCACCGAACGATGGCCCTCAAGTCGTAGATGGGCTGCCTGTGGAGGCCCTAAGGTCAGTAACTTGCACTGAAGGGATTTCAGACACGCACTCGTTATCGATCTCAGGAATGGGTGTGGATAGGACATCATGGACGACTTTTGCTTCACTAAAGGAACGTATATTTCTGTGGCACACACATCAAGCAGGGACATTCCGGGCAAGGCACCTGGATTCATTCACCAGTAAAAGAAAAGACGAGATTCCACCCGGTACAATGTCGACCGTGAATCTGTGAAAGACACTCGGGATAAATATTGCATAGACCCAAGGCTCTACTGTGAACCTACCATGTGCGAGTGGGAAACATTCGCTGTTTCTTAACGCCGCCGTCGACATTATCTTGGCAAAATAATTGGCCGTATTCCCGGGTCATGTATTCGTTCCAGAAGTTCCTCCTACTAGTCGGAAGGACACAGTTAGAGCAGCCGATCCTGATGGAATCAAAGACCAAACAAACAAACACTCCCTGTCTTTCGTCATTATCACCCCTCGCGTTCCGTCAGCGCTGCGTCATAAATGCACTTGCTAGCGGTTTACTGGAACCGATTGGAATATTCCTCGGCGTTGGATCTTGATCTCTGTCGAGTTTCGGCCCGTCCGGCGTCCTTGAGAAGTCTTCTGAATCGTGGTCCAGGGTTTACTGCTTCAGACTAATGGACCGAATCTGTTGCTCTTCTCTTCAAGGAGCAGCCTCGACTTTCTCACCTTCAATCCTCTACTCTCAAATCATTCGCGCTAATTGGAGGAGAAGGCTTGAAATTGCCGGTGTTCTGTGCTGGAGAACACGCGGGTGGTGACAAACGGAGGGCAACGGGAGGTCACTTCTTAGACTCCTTTCAGAGTTACGTTCCATACAAATCGATCTGCAACCGCCGCAGGTACCCCTGAATCGTCGTTTCGGACTCAGCTATCCAAACTCGTCGCTCTCGTCCTCCAGTCCTAGTCGCATCGGCTTTGAATTCGAACAAAATTTCGTCCAAAGCTCAAGAAAGCCGACTGCGAGATCAGAGAGCCTGCGAGTGCAGTAATCTTTTTTGCGGAGTTCCGGTTGAGTTCCGGCTTATCCGTCGGATGTTCCAGGACCGAATATAGCACTCAAGAACTTGAAGGGCCTAGAGACAGGGGAGGGGGTATTATTTTCATCTGCATCAAGTCATGGCGCCCAGGGTAAGTTCTACCAATGGTAACGATGTCGCGGTGTCCATGTGCCTCACTCTTAGCACGTCCATTGTTGCCCAACTGGATTGGGAGAATGAACGGTGACAAGAAACTGTCTGCTTACCGAGTCATCTCCCAAAATCCATCTTGTCAGAAACGGTACGTGTGGAGTGACCCTGAGTTCTTGCCGATAAACCTAATTGATGGGCTCTGATTGCACCGCTACAGAAGTCAATGTTACGAGGTCCTCTCTATATTCGGACCGATTTACTTGCCCAGGCTGACCATGGAAGTGTCGGCGACGTCGGACTGTCGCATCGCCATTTGCTCTGACTGGGTCTGCACTTTCGTCCGTGATGCACGTAGACGCCTGCCACGTCTGGACGTTCATGGGGAGCGTGGGAGGGGTATATGGTCTCAGATAAAAGCTCCAATGTCGACGCTATCTGTCCACCCAGTCAGGGAAGTACAGACGATGATCTCCCAAATTATTGGGCTTATCGCTGGGACACTGCTCTGCTATCTATTGTTCCATGTGTCCCAAGTCCTATACCGCAATTTGACCTCGCCGCTGCGCCATGTGGTGGGTCCCAAGAATCCCAGCCTCGTATTCGGAAACTTCAAGGATATAGGGGTGAGCATCCGCTACCTTCAGTTATTATTCGCTCTGAGGACTGACATCCATGGTGGGTAGAATGACCCTCACTTGACCACGAAATGGCGAAGCGAATTTGGCGCCAACTTCCTATTCAGCGGCCTTTTCAGTGTGTGTGACAAGTCTTTGTGTTTCCGAACATCTTTCTGAGTCGTCGACAGATCAGCGAGCTGCACACATCCGACCTCAGAGCCATTAATCATATTGTGGCTCGAGCCGAGATATATCAGAAGGCCCCATCCATGCTCATCGATGCTGAGATTCTGTTAGGGAAAGGTAACTGCTATTTTCAAAGAGACAATAATAGCTCATCCGTCTCAGGTATTCTTTCCGTTGAGCTTGACGAGCATAAACGTCACGTAAATCTTCTGTATATCGATCGTCATACGTATGGACTGACCATGAGCGTGTCATGAATGCAGAGAAGAGCCCTGGTAAATTATGGAAGTCTCTGTTCAGCTGCTCGTGAATTTATATTTTTCAGAATCCCGCTTTTGGAGTTGCTCAAATCCGAGCCGTTACCGAGATTTTCGTTGAGAAAGCGGCTCAGGTGCGTTTCGCTTCTGAGCGATGATTCGTATCTTTCATACTACCCCCGTAGCTTCGTGATATCTGGGCTCGTCAGGCCGAACAACAAAACGGCGCAGCGTGTGTCGAGGTCCTGTCATGGCTAAGACGTATGACGTTGGATGTCATTGGTCAAGCAGGTGGGTTACTTACCGCTAGACCTGAAGGAGACGTCATGCAAGTGTGGAAACAGGGTTCAACTACCAGTTCGATGCCCTCGAGAACAACGGAAAATCGACCGAGCTGGACGAAGTTTTTACCAAGCTATCACATTCTCCTCAAGCGAATACTTACGCTATGTTCCGACTCTCGCAAGCGATCATGCCAATTCTCAGGCTCGTGGTACTTACACTTTATTGAACTGCCAACGGGTGTGGCTCACAACTCACAGCCTGGACCTGGCCGGAATCTTGTCCGTGCCGCCCGAAATCAGATGTACATTATTGGGAAACAGATCGTCTCGAAGAGTAAGGCCGATATCAAGGCCGCGGAAGGGGAGAAGAGTCTCGTTGGTAAACGAGACCTATTGTCTACTCTTCTCAAATCAAATCTTTCGACGACGATTCCGGAAACGCAGCGACTGAACGACATCGAAGTCATCTCCGGTGAGTGTATCCCTTTGATAAAAAGTTAGATCATTCACCATTTTATGAAGAGATCCCAACGTTCTTTTTCGCGGGCCACGAAGTGCGTAGTGCCTTCTTCGTGTTCTGAATATTTGACCCCATGTCCGTGCAGACCACCAGTTCAGCCACAGCTTGGGCGCTCTACGCACTATCTGTGAATATTGCCGCGCAGACCAAAATCCGCGAGGAACTGCTGACCATGTCAACCGACAACCCAACGATGGACGAACTCAACTCACTCACTTACCTCGAGCACGTCATTAGAGAAACGATGAGAGTCCATGCACCAGTAATATCCACTCAACGTATGGCCATAAAGGATGATGTTTTGCCTCTCTCCAAGCCATACATCGACAGAGAGGGAAGAGCGCACGACAGTCTCCCGTGAGTGCGCCTAGGAAAACACAGTTCGTGTATCTGATCCGACTTCAGGATACCGAAAGGGCAGAGGATTCACATTCCTATTCTGGCCATTAACACGGACAAGGAAATTTGGGGTGAAGATGCAACCGAATTCAAGAACGTCTTAAACAATCACGTGTCCTAGACATTGACTGACGATTATACCGCAGACCCGAGCGATGGGAGGATATCCCAGCGTCTGTCAGCGACATTCCTGGTGCCTGGGCTAACCTCCTCACCTTTTTTGCCGGTCCACACAACTGTATCGGATTCCGCTTTTCCCTGGTTGAGTCAGTATTCGGAACCATCTGTTGATCCATACTTCCTTCTCAATTGGCCATGACAGAATGAAGGCTCTACTCTTCACACTCATCCGGGCGTTTGAATTTAAACAGGCGATTCCCATGGGCGGAATTGGGCCTTTTACGGCTGGCTTGATTCAGAAACCCACAGTGCTTGGCGAAGGGAAGGGTTCCGGTCTTCCCCTGATTGTGAAACCATACAACATAAAGCTTTAGACTCCTTTGGAGTCTGGAGGTTGACATCACATACAAACAGTTTTTTATTTATTTTATGTTGCTCTTCAAGCCGTGCCGTGTAATATGACCTATGTACCAACCCTACCTCTTTTCGAAGTGATATCCATTTTTTTCACATTAGCTCCCCACAGCCTTAATCTCCTCACTTTCTGACCAAATTGTCAACAGACTTTGGCACAGTGGCTGCGGTGTTCGCTGACAGCACACTACTGGATTGTACCTTCATTTATCCTACTAATTTCGATTAGCGTTGCCACGATTCAAATAGTCGAGTCACGACTCAAGAAGTCGACTTCAAACATTACCGTGTGCTCAGTGCTGGTGACATTGGGTGAGTACAAGCCGGAGCAGCAGCTGGGGAGCTCCATGACATATTGATCAATTGGTGGCTTCTCGCACCCTCTTCCAACCTTCTACTATCTATGTACTAGGCGTTACCTGTGAATAAATTTCACGGGTCATTGTGCTAGCACGAATGTTCTTTCCGCAAAGTCCGTATTTACGGAAAAAAAAGTCATTTAGACCCACTGCCCAACTACTGCCCCCTCATCTCATCTCAGACTCTCACCAACCTCGCAGCCGTGTCTCGTCAACAGCCCCTCTTGTTGTTGTGGCTCTCGTTTCGCTTCGTGGGTGCAGTATCTTGTCTCGTCTCGTCAACACGTTGTCTCACTGCCCTGGATCTAGTGTATGGTCTGTCCTCATCAGGAAAACCAGATTTAACTATGGCCACTATGCAGCACTGTCAAGTGCTGTCAAGCGCTCCATAGCACCTATAGTTACATTCGGTTTTCCTGAGTTGTCTCTTCACTGCAGTTTCTTGTCCCGTGAACCTTCCAGCTGTGTCTTGGTTATCGTGTCAGTTCTTGTCTTGATTCACCACCACAAACTTTTGTTCTGTGTGGTTCGGTCTCGGTGGGCCTTGTCTCATCCGACCGGTCACCATCTCGTCTTGTCAGCAGTCTCTGGGCGACAGACACTTCAACAATACATACCTTGTATCTTGTTCGTGGCTCAGGTACATTCATGTTCTCGTAAATGGCTCATATTGTTTGATAGATTGTCTTGTCATGTTGGGTCTTGTCCTGCTTCCGTGGCTTGTTAATTCCTAGTGATGTTCTTGGTTTGGTTTGAAACTAAGAAACCAGCAAACCAAAAACCATGGTTTGTTGAAACCAAACCAAACCAAGGTCATGGTTTGATGTTGGTTTTGGTTTTGGTTTGAAGCCTGTGAAGCCAAAACCAATGGTTTGAACCATGGTTTTCAGCTTATAAAATTTCCCGGTAGTATTTGGACTAAACCAGGTATTTAGTTCATTCTTCTCCCATTTCAGATACATTTATTACCTGCTCAACTTTCACATGCCGAAGCACTGTGGTAGCTTGCGCAACTTAAGCGGTAGAATTAATTGATGCAGCTGATGTTGGCTGATCGGTTTGCCGCTCCGAACCTCGGCCAACCATGAACATGACTTCCAAGTGGGAAGTGACCAGGCGGCAGAGTTGCGAGATGAAGATTCTAGCCTCATCTGGTCAAAAATCCTTTACAATATGGGCCTAGATCTCTTGATGGCAGAAAGGTGGGCAAACCATGGTTTAAACCAAAACCAAACCAAACCACACCATGCTCCATGGTTTTGGTTGGAGGATTTTGGAACCAAAACCAGCTGAAACCAAACCAAAACCATGGTTTGAAAACCAAAGCAAACCAGAACATCACTATTAATTCCTCCCATCTGTCACATTTATTATTACTCTTTCACAGAGTCCATTTCATAGTATAAGCAAAAAGTACACAGTGGTTAGTGACCCGGATCGTTGTCCCCAAGTTCAACTCGATGCCCTGCAATTTATGTGAAAGTTGCTTGACATTTTGTTGAAGTGATCTACCTGTAAGTGAGAGAGCTCCAAGACAGTGATACTTGTAGCACGCATGAGCTTGGCATCAGCTACATCTGGTTGGTTGAGCTTGAAGGTGGTCGTGTTTGGAGTATGCCGGTATCAAGCCGGGGATACGGCTCGTCCCGCGTCCGAGCTTGCCCGAGGTCTGATATCAGTCTGTTGGGAAGCTTCTGTGTCCGCCGGATTATCTCTTCTCTTCTCTTCTCTCTCTTTATAAAATTGAGCCTGTCCAAGCCTTTAAACTCCGCTCTGGGACATATGGACCCGAAACTCCGGAGGCGCCCGTCAATTAGCGCACTCGGTGGACTACTAACTGACCGGTATCTTAGCGCTCAAAGGTACTGATTTCTCGCCATGAACTGCGAGGAAGTGGATGCGAGGCCGCGAAGCGGCCGAGCCGCCGCTTGTAATATATATAATAGATGTAAACTGTTGAGAATTGATGCCGGAGAGATGCGGTCAGGGAATACTGATGGACGCTTGCATTCGCACTATCCAGTGAGGAGGCTTGCATTAGAGCAAACGGATGCCCTACGCTCGGCGGCCTATATATGTGCAGAATGTATCTACAATATTCCGAAGGCAATGAGAATGAGTAAGAAAGGTCCAGAAATTAAATCTCCGAGAAGCCTAAGCTGTGCCGGTGCTCGGCGATCCGGAATTTCCCAACATAGAGAGGCCACCGTGTTTCGTGGGGTGTGAACCTCATGTGTCTCTTGCCGACTCAAAGATCTCGGAGACAGGATCTGCTGTATGGGGTCTGGGCAGATGCTTCTGATTCCGAGTCCCCGGGGCCCGCTGCTCTTCTTCAAGTTTCCACCTACCCCACACTGGTAAAACGGTACCCACGGACTGCCCTTGAATGCAGTGTATCTTCTCTTTGATTTCAGCCTGACTGAAACCCAAGCTGAAATTTAGGGCATCAAATTGCACCTCAGTTGGGCTGAACTTCGGGAAACTTCGTTCCTGGTTCACCCATTGAGGGGGGAACTGCCGGCTACCTGGTAGACTAGAGAATGATTCCCAAATTTCAGCCCATTTAAGGTGCAATTTGACACCCAATATTTCAGATTAGGTTTCAGTCAGGCTGAAATCAAGACTGAAACTTGTAGTTTGAGTCCAAAATTCAGCCTGACTTAATCCTAATCTGATACTTTGGGTTTCAAAACATATTTCGAATTACACCTCAGGTCACCTGAAATTTGCTGGGTGTATGTTTAGTCCATGGCCGCCGCCTCGTGTCACCTCAAGTGATCACGGGAACATTGTGGGGACAATCGAACCCTTATGTTCCTGTCTTTCGTCCGGCTTCACACATGGTTGCCCGTATAACAGCTGGTCAAAGTCTTTGCTCCCTTCCTCACTTTCCACCCGCAACGTACTAGAATGGCCGCAACTGTCTCGCACGCCAATTCCGAGCGCGTTGTCTATGTGTCCGACTTGCAGGGCACACGGCCTGGTTTTTTCACGAAATGGGAGCGTCTGCGGCACGGCAGATTTCATTGGCTTTCTGAGTGCTTCGCAGAGGCGGTAAGCCCTTACCCCAGGAAATTCAGTTTTATCTTGATTTCCGTCACGGTGGAAGATGGGTGTCTTCCTTTAGTAAGTATTCCACCTGCGCTGGAATATCCCTATTCAAGCGCTATGCAGCACCTATCCAGGTGTGGGCTCCACAGCAATCTATGTCATCGGTAACCTCACGAAGGAAAGCGGCCTTTCCTGTACGTCTTCTCATGCAATTTGCAAAGTGAAGGTATTCTGACCGGTGATTCGTTTCCAGCGCTGTTCCAGATAGGCCTTGCATATGGTGGCGGCATTTTCTTCGCCGTCGGTCTTTGCGCCGCGACGTCCGGCGGGCATTTGAATCCCTGCATAACGATTGTCCATGTGCTCTTCAAGGGCTTCCCGCCACTCAAAGCCCTCCGGTTCGTTTTCCCGCATTTGCTGCTGATCGAGTACTCATGATTGCATGAGCTAGGTACATTGTAGCTCAGATTCTGGGCGGCTATATTGCTTGCTTGCTCATCTATGCCCAATACCATCACGTTCTCACGACCGCAGAAGCCACGGTCATAGCATCCGTCGGGGAGGAGGGCTTGGCAGCGATCAACTTCACGCCAAGTGGCCCCGCCGGTATTTTCGCGCTCTACGCACCGACCGGCAGCAATCTCGGCCAGGTATTCATGAATGAGTTCGTGACTGTGCGTACCTACCGAGATATGGGTATGAGTACTGAATGTCCCCGAATGCACACGCAGGATTTTTTCTTGGCCCTCGTCATCTTCGGCTGTCTTGATCCAAGCAATGTGTTCATCCCTCCACATATGGCACTGGGCACCATTGCCATTGCTTAGTGAGTCTACCCCCAGTTTCTTTTACCAATCCTGATGCTAATAGACAACCGTAAGCGCTTCCGCCGTCTGGGGCTTTGCGCCCGTTGGCCTAGCCGCCAACAGCGCGCGCGATATAGCTGGAAGACTGGCCGCTATGACCATTTGGGGCAGGGAGGGTCAGTATACTATCGTCTCCTTTTACCGACTGTCTTGTGGACAAAGTTTGATCATTATCACTCCCCCCCTAGCTGCAGGCAACCCGCGCTATGCCGCCATCGCTGCCCTGACAAACATCCCCGCGACCATCCTGGCATGCATCGTCCACGAGCTTATGTTTGTCGATTCGGACCGTGGTGCGTTTTGCTGGAATTATAGCCGGCCTGCTCATTCTGAGATATTTCCCCCTTTTTGGCAGTTGTACCTCAAGCGCAACGGGAGTTTTATGACGTCCACGCATTGCATCGCCGTCGCGGACCCCTGCTGCAAAATGGAGATTCTAGCCCGGGGGGCAGAGACCAGAAGGAGTACGTTGACACTATCGAGCGCGTTTAAGGCCCTTCAAGTTGCCTGGCCTGTTGCTACGACATGAACATGAAAGTCCTATAACTCTACAATCCTTGATATTTTCGCCATCAAAAAATTGGTTCCTCTTGGGATATCCTCGCTCGTCATGTAAAATATGCACATCAATACATGTCAGATGTAACACCGGATGATCGCGTTTCTGGTGCGGTACGGCAACTCTGTAGGTTGCAACCCATCTTTGCCTGTTTATTTCTTTATCGATGAATCGCAGAATGGGAAAAAGGGCACCGTGAACTCAATTCACCGTCGCTCGAACACTCAAAATGAGACATCGCGGCGTCACAAATGGATCGAAAGCCGGGAGTGCTTCAATGCTGCGCAACCCCTACCAAAGTACTTCCACCTTGAGCTGGACAGTCTGAGTGAAACGAGTATATACAAGAGTAGTATCATTAGGCATTCGTGAAGACCTATTTTGTGAGCCAACAGCTATTTTCTGTTTCAACGCCTATTCATCAATCCAACATCTATTCTCTCGGTGAACAGCTATTTTCAACCGAGCGCCTAACATCAAATCGAACACCGAATCAGACATGTTCGTGACATCCTCTTTTCCTCCCCACGACGACGACATACGGTTTACGTACGAACGGCCACAGTGTATAGGGCGAAACAAGCGCCGTCGACTGCACAACACAACGATGTGGCGGAGGGATGTGCCTGGCCTGAAGGTTCTTGAGAAGGGGTAGTGGTTGAGTGAATGAAGAGAATAAAACGTGGACTTTGGTCCTGAGCCGTTGAGTGCGAAATTGGAGGAAAAACAGAGTATGAAAATGTAAAAATGCCGTGAGAAGAGTGTGATGTTGTAAAGCGAGTTTCGAGGGGTTTGGGTAGCTAAGGAGCCCACTGGCGGCGTTCCTAAGAGGAGGGGGTGAAGAACTCGGTGCTACCTCTGGGTGTTTGCCTTGCACTGGCCTTTCAGGAAAAAGATTATTTCGTAACCACGGGCTTCACAATGCTCCTCAAGCATTGACTTCTGATTGACAAAATCGGGCTGCATAAAAAAGATCCGACAACAAAAACAGTCTGTCCAACCGGGTGGACATTTGAAACCTTTGCACTCAGCATTCAGCTTGTCAGGATTGGGAAGTACGGCACCCTTGGCAATGTGCTCGTGGATCAAGTTCTGCATCCCCTTGAATATTCCGGCTTGTGTGTGGCCAGCAGGGAAGTAAAGACACTGAGGAGTGCCGTCTGCAAATTTAGCATCCTGCATGCGGACATATTCCACTCCCCTGGCGATATTCACGGGGCAGAGGAAATTAGTTTTCTTGCTTTTTGCAGTCAGCGGCTTAACAACCATTTTGCGGGCATCCGGAGCTCGTGCTGTGTGAGTTGTAGTGTTGTCATAGGCAAAGAAATGATACTCATCTGGCCTGGTTTTATCCAGGATGTCCATGGCTTCTCTCGCATGCTCGAGAACCTTGGCAGTTGTGTAGTAGCCGTCCCTTTTCCCACCTGGTCGGAATGTCCACCGAGCCAGCCATCCATATTCAGACATGAATGCGGCCACCATCATTAACACCCCTTTTCCCTTCACATACGGCTTGGCCTTCTCAGAAGCATGGACTCATTGGAGCTTGTGGCGATCATTGGCATAGAATATGCACTCATCATGCCTCCAAATCACCACAATTCTCCCGGGACCGGCAAAGAAGGTGCGTTCCAACTCTTCATCATCCCACACTTTATCAATCTCCTCTGCTGCCCACTGCTTTGATTTCTTTTTCTGTTTCCGAGCTGCTTTTGCAGCCTCTGCTTCTGGCGACCCAACCTTGTCTCTGTCTTCTGTGAATTTTCTCGTGTATTTTGACAGCTCTTCCCACTGGGGCAAGAAATTCTGCGAGGGGCTGGGGTTGATAGGCGGTGCTCCAGAGGGAGGACTGAGAATATTCGGGAGATCCAAATCAAGTGCAGCATATATTTCTTCAAAATTTCCTAGTCCGTCCTCCTCCTGCCGGCCAATCTCTGAGTGCAAAAGCAATTATGTGTCGTCATCGCCAATCACTTCGACTGTCACTGTGCTGGTTGCCCCATCAGTGCCATTTGGCATCGAGGTAACCGAGGGCAGCCAAGGGCTACTATCTAAATGTTAGCCAAAGACTAAGAAAGTAAAGTTTTTCCACTCATAGCTAAATTCAGGCTTGGTACAGCAATGAACCCTCAGCTACTCTCGGCTGAGCTCAGCTAAGCAAAATGAGTGATCCTTATCACCCCATCAAAAGTCGCACAAGAGCAAAAAGTATTTGAGTTTTCTCAACCTTTCTGGAAACAGCTGTAAAATAGCTGCTGAATAAGGCAATAGCTGCTCATGTTCTTCCTTAAAATAGGTGTTGGCGAGACAACTAGGTTTTCAGAGTAGAAAGTAGGTGTTCGGTGTATCGATAGGCGTTCACTAACACCTAATGATACTAATTGTGTTGTGCCTCCAGTGAAACCAAATGATTGGTGTGCACTATGCCATTCAGTATGGACATGCTGTTAAACTTTGGCTACCACCTGTCATCCCCTCTGTCTCACTGCCACCGAGCGACTTTCACAGCTTGGCCTTCAGGATCATCCCTGGCAGCATTGTGTGGCATTTCGGGTTGGAAAAGCACCATGATGGGAACAGCGAAAATAGGCAAACTGAAGGCATATAAAGAAGTTTTTGTTGTCTTGAGCATGTGGGAAACATACCGGGTTCACACCAGTGTGACGAGACCATGCTTATGGCAGCCCGGATGCACTTTTATTCCTGTCCCATATGAAGGAAGATTTAAAAAAAAGACACACACAGTGTATTCGGATGCGAGGAGTTGAACCCTGGACTGCCAGCGATATATGTCATGACAAAACTGCCAAAGGGAAGCTGGCTGTATACCAAATTGGATGTGTTCAACAGCAGTTGAGTCCCGTGTTGGGCCTGCTATGCACAATCAGCCTGATTCAGACTAATCCGTAGTTCAACACATGGAACCACAGCACGTATTCGTCACCTCAGCTGAATTTAATTGGATGACTCATCAGCTTTTTGCATCCGAAAAGGAAGAACAAATGAGAATTTGATGGGAAAGATAGTGAAAGGCTGTAGATACTAAGCTGAAGAGCAGAAGCGACAAAAGGGAGGTACCAGAAGGGAATAGGACCAACAGTCCCCGACAAATTGGGCACATCACATTTGAGTTCAGCTGTTATTGACACCTGACCCTACCACTGCAACCGGACATAAGTTTATGTTGAGCAAGCACCTGGCACCAAGATCATTTTCATTCATTGAAAGCCAATGTAATTCTGAACTTGATTATTGCAGATTAGAAATTGCTTTTCAAGTATAGGAAGAGGGTAAAAAATGACTTGCATTACTACACTGCCATGAATTTACATAACTAATTGTATTTTGGAAGCGCTGCAAGGTAGAATGTGTAGGTTGTGAGGTTGATGGCACCGCCTGTGATGTTGTTCGGGAAGGCTGGGTTGCAGCGAGGGGGTGCACCAGCAAGTGTGCAGTGTGCAGGGTGTGATGCTGCAGGTGCCGTAGTAGAAGGTAGCGCCACAATATGGGGGGGGGGCGATAGAAGTGACAGCAAACACGTACCTGAGTTTGCACCATTTATCATTTGCTGCCACGTTGCCCGACTTTGCCTTGCTCCTACTGCTCACCCCAGCACCGTATGACCTGTCAATGGTCGACTTGCATGGCTTGCTTCCAGTCTTCCTGTTGGGCATCATTGCCTCCTGTGTTGCCTTCCAGTTGGATAAGCACAAGACATGGGTGGATGAGGGCAGGACACTACTGTTGTCTGTCTCCAGGAGCAAGGATTCCAGTGCTGCCTGGAGATTGGCGACACGAGCACCTCGCGGCCTGCTTTCCGGAGCTGATCAGAGGCAATGTTCATCAAGATTGCCAGCTCTGTAAGTGTGGAACGATGGGATGGCAGCAGTGCGGACAGTAATGTAGGGGTGTGTTCTGTTGGATCAGATGTGGGTGGTGTTGGGGAAGGCAGAGATGTGGGGAGGGATGAAAAGGGCTGAGGTCTGTCAAAGACATGCTCAAAGATACACTGGACTGCTGCTGTGTGTTTGCAGAAGGAGACAAGGGGGAAGTCGAAGCAATTGCAGCTGTATGCATCAACATCGACATCATACTTTCTTGAAAGCTGCAACTGCAAGACGACAAGGTATCTTGAGTTTTCTACATGCTGGATCTGATCTTCAGTGTACTTCTCCGTGTGCTTGTGTATATCCATCCACTTCTTGATTTAGATATTGGGGCCCTTGAAGTTGAGGTCTTGACATCACTTTTTCAAGGGATAGTCTGGGACAACCCGCTCCACAAGGGTGTGAACAAGATGGTTGATGTGCCGGTTCCATTTGCTAAGCAGAAATTTCCACTTGAGGACGTGATGCCACCTAGGCACATGTTAGCAAATGAAGGGGGTAGGGTAAATGACATACACTTCAACAAGCATGTTCATATCACACATCTCGAAGATGCTGTGCAAGCCGCAGTAGACTGCAGACCACATTGCGACCACTTTGTCCTTCATCCAGGTCTCCTCAAGGTATTTGACAAATGTATCCGGCGCCATCCGCTTGATCTGATCCCAAGCTGCATTGAAGTCCTCCTGGTTCTCTATACAGATCCATTTCTTGAGGAGTTCCCAGAGCTCGGGTGATTGCAGGATGTGGAAGTGCTGCTGCCATGTGTGAAGCACATGCCACCAACAAAGAAGGATGAAGGTGGTTCATTCGTTGTTGACGTGCTTCCAGTCAATTGAGGCAATCTTGCATGCATTTATGTGTGCCCAGTTGAAGTCAGACATGATGTACCAAGGGTTGTCACCAGGGGACTGGAGGTGGTTGAGATGGAGGAAGTACTGGATGGTCTCTTGGTGGCTGTTTGAAGCGAGCATCCATGTGATTGGGATCCCATGCACATGGTTGTCGCGTACAATGAGGGTGGTTAGTTGCATGTTCTCGTACATTGTCGTATTATGTGTAGTATAAATGCAAAGGATCCTGTTCCCATACTTGCAGAACATGCGGGATTGCCAACTGGTCTGGAACATGAGCATGAAGATGTCACCAGTGAGGCTCAAGTGTGCAGGAGGAGGGTAGAACTTGGACTTAAATCCAAGCAGGTAGCCATGCTCCTTCAGCTGTTTTGCCCAGGCACCACACAACAGGCCATCATCCAGATGCAGCTGAACATCTTCTGCTTCAATAGCCTTTTCAATTCGACGTATGTCCCAAAGCCAGATGAGCTGGGTGTAGAGAGGCATGAGATCAGCTGAGTTGTCATCATTGTCTGAAGTGTCATTGAACTGCTCATGGTCCTTGTATGCGCCACTGTGGACAAGGTTTAGCTGTAGCACACTGTTAGCCGTATTCCAGAACAATTGATAGGTGTAAACACCACTGCGTCTGCTGACATTCGGTTGTGCAGATGCCTAGAGATAAATTCCCTTGTCTCCTTTGGTATCTGGGTGAAGGGCAGGTTGGTGACATTGAGCGGATGGTTGTGCTCGTTGTGATACTTCCCAAGTAGCTTCATTGTGTTGGGGTACTTTTTGATGAAAAGAGAACACTGGTAGCCAGTAAGTTTGCTTGGGATCTTGCACATGTGCTCATTGTGAGCACATGAAACAGCATTTGCATGAGAATTGAGAGAGGCTGGCGACGGTATGCACCAGTTGTAGTTCAATGGTATTGCAGTGTTGCTTGTCGGTGAGCCAGGTTTTGAATTCGGTATCAATGTCCCAGCTGAGGTTGTATTTCCCATTGGCAAAGTCAGTGGCGAAGGATCCAGGGGCAGGGCGAGCTTGGAACAGAGGAGAAGTCGAAAAATAAGCACTGGTAGTGTCAGATAAAGTTGGTGATGCTGTGGGAGAGCCACATGCCGAGAGGGACCCAGAGGTAGTCGGCTGGAGTTGAAACAATGTGGGGAAGGCCTCCATGGTGTGGAGCACTGTTGTCACGAGCAGGCGAGGTGGAAGGAAGCAGCAGAGGTTGACCACACGTGAGCACTGCATTCTTAATACATGCCGCACCCTGCTCATCCTGGATTCTCTTTTGTTAAGCATCAATGTGGAAGGAGAATGTATTGAATTCTTATATCTACAAGTAATCTACAGGCAGGTAGGTACAAATTGAGGGAATAGCAGAACACAAGAATACATGAAGGCGGATACCATAATAGAAATGTGCTACAATTCACAGTCCTTCTTGTCCTTCTTGTCAAAGAAATAAATGGGATTGCAGGACTGTCAGGGAAACCCCCGCTTCGGACGTTCTCCCAGCTTCCTCCTCTCTAGCTTCTCTGGCTTTTCCGGCTTTTCCAGATATCCCTCTGGCTTCCACTCTAGATAACTCCCCGTCTGCCTGTTCTCACTGGCACATGCTATGCAACCAGGCCCGGGATCACTGTAGATACCTCTGGACACGTGCTACTGGGTAGTTACCATTTAGTATATAAGGTTTTGCCTAGCATGGGAATCCTCATCCTTTCTTCTCTTTGGATTCCCTTGCTAGGTGTGTAGTATTCCCGCTCCTGTATTATAGGTACCCATATTTATGCTTCGGATTCCCCCACTAGTTCCCATGCCCTGTGCCGAGCTTAAGGTTGCCCTTACAAGGATGATGACTTGGCGGAGGCCAACAATGAGGAGGAGGCTGAGGAATAGCTGAAATATAAGGAAGGAGTCGAAGGTAAGGGAGAGGAAAATGATGCATGGTGCACCTCAAATAACAACAATGTGGAGAGACACAAGCTGGAAGCAATGGGAGGTGGTGAGGGGCTGAGCAGGCAGTACAAGGTGGACATGATGGCGGCAGTGAATGATGGGCCAGCAGGTGTGAGATGGCCATGGAATATGGGCATTGTCACAGGTAGGGCTCTGACCCATTCCTGTCTGAGACGGGTCGACGGACCGTCAAAACAGTTTCCGTTCCATCCGTTGAAACGGTGCACTAGGGTGTGGCCGTGAAATCTAATGGATTGACTAGTGAGAAAAGCGAACTAGTCACTCTACTCAAACCAACCAAAACCAAATCAAATCACAAATCCTAATCCTAATAGTTGTGTGTATGTGTGTTCAGGGAAGTAGGGCACGTATCACCCATCAAGAGGGTGTGCAAGGTTGAATAAGGATTTGTTTCAATAGCAACTATGTGGTTTAAGCACGGTTATGCTAGGGTAGCAGGGACTTCACATCAATAGGATATCAAGACTCAAGTTAAACCTTAGACTGTTCAAGTCTTCAGTTTCTTTGTGAGTGGCAGAACCTAGCACTACTGGCAACTAGCCAAGAAGCAGAAGGTAGGGCAGACTATCAACAGACAGACACTACTTCAATATCAACCAACACTGCACAAATGGTGGCGGTACCAACAAAACAGAGGCAGTTACACAGAAGGTGGACGCTGGGCTAAGGCGCAGACAGTTACACTGAAGGCGGTGGTTTCACTTCTACGTGCACAAACTAGTCTTTAGTCCCGGAGGCCTAAAGCACTGATACAGGAGATGAGAGGGTACAGTTTTCACAAAAAGTTTTAGTCCTGGAGGCCTAAAGTGCTGCTACAGGAGACGGGTTGGTGCAGGTTGAGGGGGCTCTTATATCAATGCAATTGGTAGTCTTTTCGACGTCCCATATCTCTTAGTCTTTTCTGTGTGTCTGCAAGTCTATCTGATATCTTTCACAAATCTAGAGTCTACTATATTGCCCGTATATCTGGGGGATAGTTTACTGGCTAATACAGAGTACACAGCTGGCTTTTATACATTTTAGAGAGAAGTAAAGGAGATAGACGGAATGAATAGGAACAATAAAAGGTGGGAGCCCAAGTAGTAAATGGCCAATGGCGTAGAAGACATTCTCAACCATGGGTATTATGACCTGCTACCGGGGCTAGTCCGCATGTATTTTGCTAGCACACCATAAGACGTGCTTAGTTGTCTTGGTTTCCATCTTTCTGACTGAGCAAGTCAGTCTTCAGTCATTGCTGACTGGTCAAGTCAGTCTTAGTCAATTCCCATTCAATTTCTGTATCAGTCCCGTACTTCACAAGCTCAGTGGAACTCCTAGTACATATCAAGCGGATTGACAAGATAGCGCGGTGCTATACTGGCCGGCCATTATAGTGACCAGAGAAATATAGTGTGGCGCTATTCTATAGTGTTGATCCTCATCAATCATATCAGTAAATCCTTGATGCGAGACCCGCATCTTTCTAGCGGTCAGATCTGCCCGAGTAACCGCAGTGATGGTTAACTCAGTAACATGTTTTCATCCCAATCTAATCAGTTGGTCTTATACACAAAATGGTGTGGCGCTATATCTCTGCCGGCCCTAATGTGGTTGTACCAATCCTGACTTCATATATCTTGTTTTAATAGTCATCAGACTATTCAGAGGCCATTGAAGTGGCAAGTCAATAATTCTGAGTAGTTCTCTGATGTTTCACCTCCAGCGCATAAGATAATGGTTTACCGCCACCATCTATAGCTCAGTGTAGAATATCATAGTCAGGATGTAACATCCTTTTGGGCTGCCTTGTCAAGGCTACTCAATCCTTCATAGTTGATTTGTTACACTGACTTTCAGCCATCAATAGTGTAGCCTACCACCCCAGGGAGGGTGTACACTCATAATCTAATGCTTCACTTCTGCCCACTAATAGGTTCAAAATGAAATAAAAACTGGTATTTTCATGCATGTTTTGGTACACACCCTATCACCATTGAGGGCATTTCCTTACCCGTTTTAAAAACAGGTAGAAACAGGTTGGTCAACACCTTGCTCTCTGTTATCACTGGCCCTCATTTAGGTGTTCCTGAGGATTCAAAGCATCAAACCAGGTAGATTTCCACACAAATTGACACACCTCTTACTTTAGTCACCCACCTCGGGGCATAATGGACCTGTCAAAAACAGGTAGACAGATGGGAACAGGTCAAACAGACCCGTCCGTTTTCCAAATATTTTGTCCTAGAAACGGCCGTTTTTTCAACAGCCATTCCATTTTACAGACGGTTCGGAGCCCTAGTCACAGGCTCCAGCTTCTCCAGCTTCACCATCCACATCACCTTGGTGACCTCGAGCTTATCACATGAGGAATTAGCGGGCTCAAGGTTGATCTTGCATCTCTTGTCAACTTGCCTGGCCAACATTGGTGTCGTCACCCAGCTCGTGGGTGTCATTGCATGCTGGTGCTTGTGGCTGACAGTGGTGGGGAGTTGCACAGGGTAGAGGTTGCAGTTGAAAAACCACACAAAGGACACTATGACATTGTCCTCATCATTGGCGACCGTGCCCACATGGTGGAGGAGGAGGGGCTCATCAGTGATGACAACAAAGGTGTAGGCCTGTGGGATGACAACCCACTGGCCAATGTGGAAGTTGTAGAAGTCATAGTATGCATCCAGGCAGGAGTGAATGGGGGAGAGGAGGAAGGGGGACAAGTCAGTAAGGTAGATGGTCGGCCACATCAGTGCCCACCCAGCAACATCCTGGATGATGGTTGTGCTGACCTTGCCACAATGGACCCAGGACACAAGAGAGACACAGCGGGTGTGCGGTGTCATGATGGACAGCAGGGGCGATGTCCCAAGGGCAAGATGTACAGCGAGCACCTTGTTGTGTTCTTCCAGCAACAGCATCAGCAACAGGGACAGCAGTGTCAGTGCAGCAAGATGTGCAGCTGCTTCTTGCTGTCAGGAAAGACATTGATGTGGCAGCTCATGCTGGTGGCAGCATGGGGCTGGGAAGGTGGCAGCAGCTTCTGCAAGACTGGTGTCAAGGATTTGGAGGGTGCTTGTGGAGAGGGTGGGTGGCTAGATCTCATGAATCCTACAATGCGAGGTCACAAGGTTGCAATGGCAGACCTTGCAGTGGCGCATTGCGCACTGTGCATTTCCTAGGCATGTACAGGAAAGACATTGGGCATTCAGGCAGGGAGGGAGTCTCACTGTCAGCAACAGCCCTTAGGTCAGCTGGACCATGTCCACACCAGACACAACAGCAGCCATCCCTAGGTGTTGAGAGAGAATCCATCACCGCTCGAATAGCGCATGACCAGGTGTCGAGGATCCAAGAGGAGGATGGGGCCAACCAGGCCATCATCCATAGGTGGTGAGCAACCCATGCTGAAGAACCCAAAGATATTGCAGAGAGCATTGCAATGATGCACCAGACCCTAGTGAGAGGAACCCACTCCGGGTTGCTCAAATAGGGGCTTCAGGTTCTAGGACAGGGGGTTGGGGTTGCATCCCAAGAACCCAAGAGGAAGAACCCGACTCAGGGGTACTTCAAACAGGGGTTCCAACTGGATCCAAGACCAAAGGGTGCCTGAGGGGAGCTCAGGTGAACCAGTCTCTGTACAACCCTGCCTGGGAACTAGTGTGTTGATCTCTTCCCCTCAGTAGGTAAGTGTCTCTCCTTGCCGCTACCTAACAGGGCCAGATCCAGCACTGCTGGGTCGAGATCCCAAGGCAAGGGACAGAGAGTAGGAATTCTGGTGTTGTCGAGTGAGAGAGGAGTAAAGGCAAGACCAGAACAATGAGATGGGGACAAGAGCACTCCAGGCTGAAGTCCAAGAACCAAGCAATCCAGCCAAAGTAAGGCCTGCGAATAGACAAGGTAGAATCTACTGTACAGGGGAGATTCTACCGAGTTTATATACCTTTCTACCTAAATCAAATATGATTGTGATCGGTTCCTGTATCCAACATTAAGGAACATTAATGCTGATGCTCCTAGTCCCTATGTGTTATCACCGTAGCACCTAGGGGTCACCAAGGAGTCATGAGTGTAAAGGAGCCAACAGGTGGAGCCAGGGGGACACCGGTTGCCATTCAGGAGTGTAGTCATCTTAGCATGGATATCAGGAGTGAATATCCACCAACATAAAGGAGTCCAGGTTGCTAGCGCATTGCATGTGTATGATGCCATGCCCTCGTCGTATAGAGTCCCAGGTTACTGTGATAAGAACCCGGGTGGTAAAGTGGTGAGGAATCCATGTCTGCATGGGTTCCAAATAAAGGTCCAAGGGATGTTCATGTCCCTGAGGTTGTATATCGTTGTCTGCCATCCAGAGCTCTCCATTCGAGTCAAATGAGTGTTGTGGGACAGGGAATGACCCGATCAAAGACGGGTTATTCCCAAAAAGGAATGTGGTAGAATCCGAAAAAGGATATCTGCGATGCTGAGTCAGGGTGATTCATGACACTCACAGTGGATGTCTGCATAGAGGGAGGCAGAGCAGGAGGCAGAGCAGTGTTCTGCTGGGTGATATTCTGCCGGGCAGGAGTTAGAGCATTATGAGGGTGCACCCCAAAGTCCCAGAATTTGTACTGGGGCCCATGGGTTTTGTTGAAGCACTGGATAGATAAATTTGGCACAGGGCGAGAGGAAGAAAAGGGCAAGAAAGGGTGAGACAAAAAAAAAAAACATGTGGGAACTTACAGCAACATAGTATTTCCCTTGGTTGCTTCTGTGCTAGCATTGGTGGAGAGCAGCTCGAGACAGAGGGCATGGCGAGCATTGATGAGCATGGTGTTATGGTTCGTGAAAAGAGGCATGGTGTCGCAGGGTATCACAAAGGAAGGACAGTGGTGGGAGAGGAAGAGAGAACTCAGAAGGAGAATGCTTGTTTGGCATGCGGCTCACAATGGCTTCAAGTTCAAGCTCTGCCTAGTGAGCCGCCAGCAGGGTGGCTGTGGTCTTCCCAGAATGGAAGGGGGTTAATGGTGGTTCAGACAGAGTGCCACTTAACCCCCTTCTCTCTGCCAAAATAGCGATTTTGTGACTTCTTCGTCAGAAATTGAACTGCCATCAATCAGTCCTCTGCAAAAGGGAATTTAATCAAAGCCCCTGGGGGTGTTCAATTGGGCACATTTATGGATAAAAATAACCTAGAGAGGTCGAGGAAGCCCTACTTTGGGGACATTACCTATACTGGATTCTGTGTCAGAGGGTTAGCTGCCAAGAAATCCGGGTGATCGAACCGATGGCACAAAATAGGAAATAGGTTGATTTGATGGCTTTTTCAGTCGCCTGCATCTTGGTACATGATGTCTGATTTCCTGCCTACCTTCCTAGGGCTCATGAGGAAAAAGAGTTTGAAGGAGGGTAAAAACAAGATTGATACTGATGTATTCGGACGCGGGGAGTCAAACTCCAGACTGCCAGCAAATTTTTTCTCAATTATCTGATAAGGAAGCTGGCTGTGTACCATACACCACGTCCGATGTCTCACTAAGGTTTGTTCAAGCCTATCAACTTTACTTTTTCCAGCACAAAATATCTCTCAAGGAGTCATTACCAGAAAAACACCAGAAATGTGATGAAAAAACTTATGCTTCTGCTTCAAACTTGTTCAGATGTGGGGATTTGAACCACAGACTGTCAGCATCTATAGCAATATCGGGAAAGCAAGCTGACTGTGTGCTGTACACTACGTCTGATTTATAGGCTGAGTCTCGCATGAAGTAGATCCACAAAAGCAATTGCTTGCAGACAGTAGAAGGAAGGAAGGGACAAGGCGGGGGTGTTTTATAGTAGGATCCAGATTGTATCTAATAATGTGGGTGTGACAATATCCCAAGAATAAGAATGATTTTGCCTGCATGAAAAAAAAAAAAAAGGCAACAACACCTGGATCATTTGGATGCAGGGAGTTGAACCCCAGACTGCCTGCGACCATTCGAGTGTTGCAGAGATAAGCCGGCCGTGCACTGTACACCACGTCCGATTTATAGGCCGAGTCTTGCAATCAGCTATGTAGCTGAGTGAAGTAGATCCACAAGAGCAATCACATGCAGACGGTAGACAGTGCAGGGTAAAGGAAGGAAGGAAGGGACAAGGCGGGGGTGTATTTATTTCAAGTATTCTGATTCAATCAGCTCAGGGACCCCTACGTGTGTCCTCATTCAAGGGAGAAATCTCAAGGAAGAGAAGCAAGAAGCAGCCCCCGCAACGCTTGCATCATGGAATCACATAGCAGCATAGCATACAGTCGCAGTGTACTCTCACCGCAGGTGAGGCCTGCTCTCGTAGTATATAAGAGAGAAAGAAGAGGCTCGCGCCGCCTAGATTGTGGTCTCGTATGGGATGGGGACCATCATCTGGGGGATGTTGTCGCCAGTGGCAGCGGTGATGGTGCGCACCTTGCGCAGCTGGGTGGGGATGTGTTTTAGGTTGATGTGTTCTGTGTGCGGTGTGTCAGTACGAAGATATCATCGAGTCTTGTACATTTTGTCAGAATGCGGTAACCATTGCTATATATATATCATCCTCCCAGCGCCAGCAGGGTCATATGCGAAGACAAAATAATGACAGCCTCCCATTTGCTGGGGACGTCCTAATCAATACCCTCGTTCCAGTCTTCCAAATTCTCTTCATGCTCTTCTCCTGTTTCCAAGTACCACGGGATACGAGCCTGGGCGTCAACCAACCGGTGTGGGTAGGAGATAGTGCTAACTTGAATAGGAGAAATGGTGCCATCATGGACCTTGTTTGTAAGGTTCTTTATATTGAGCAGGATCCTCGCTCCAAGGACAGTGTGCATCCTTGCGAAAAGAAAATTAACCGAAGTGTGCATACTCAAGGAAAGTTCTTACGCAATTGCAGGGCTGAATACAGGATACGTAAATGAGGATTGGATTGAGCAAGTGCAGGGACAGATGCCTTACTTGATGGGGACTTCGACAAGGGTCTGACGCCCTTTATTCCAGATTAAGATTTCTATAAGTGTGTATACTGTATAGACATGTCAGCATTCAATCAAGAGAGATTCCTCACAAATGCTTACCCAGAACCCCGAAGAACAAAAAAAGACCGTCACGGAGGAATAGTGTGATCACAGGCATGCGAGCTGCCAACCCCGCCCTGAGGAGGTGCTGA
The DNA here is from genome assembly GCA_029282495.1 of Mycena albidolilacea. NCBI lineage: Eukaryota > Fungi > Basidiomycota > Agaricomycetes > Agaricales > Mycenaceae > Mycena > Mycena albidolilacea. The sequence goes on along the minus strand of JARIHO010000005.1, from coordinate 372,194 downwards.
CTGCACTTATACAGAGTCATGCAGAACATTAATACTGCAACCACCAATAAAGGTACCGCATAGAATGCGAACAGCGGAGGGACGGCTTCATGGTGCTGAGACAAGTCAAACATACGGAATGAATCACATACTCGCGGGGTAACATCCGGTTAGAAGGGGCCTTCGAAGACGTGAGATTCGAGTTGAATATTTGACTTTTGAACTTACCCAAAATGCGAATATTCTGTTTCAACTTAAGCATCAATGAAGAAATAGGTCAAGGTTCGAGCCCACCGTTCACAGGAAGGATACTTATTATGCCAATGGTAAGGCTGCAAGTGAAGTGAGTAGGGTTGGTTGTACGAAACTGCATAGGCTCCTACAGGGTTATAAATTCCCCTGCACCCTCGGTCAGAAAGTTTGAAAAAGAAGATGTTGGATTGAATAAGAACCGGCCATTATGAGCACCAGGAAATATATCAAATTTTGAGATTTATTGTATAAAACCCAAACCCTGAAAGTGAAGTTATGTCAAACGGCAGAGAGGAGGGATGACCGACAATTGCTGTACCGTAAGGCGAGGATGCAATCGACACTGACGGATTGAATAGCGGCGGTTATCATTTCCGCCTGAAGAGTTGTTTAGTACTTGCTTTTATAGATTGGGATCTAGATTATACCATGATAAAGCGGTGGCAACTGTGACCTCACACTCAGATACCAGTAGCACATGAGACCAGTTATATGTGGTATACTAACGCCTATCCTCAGCAACATCAAATCCCAGTGTTGAACAGAAGTCTGAATACATACGACGGATGACTTGATTTCTGTGAACATGACTAGAAATCAGGTCCGTTGAAACATTCAAGTCGAACGAAGTAATGAAACGTACAGCTGACATTGAGACTTGGAGAGCAAACAGGAGTCGTCGATGAAAGATAATACGATATGAGTTTCCTCACACTATTATGGCCAAAGTGAAATAGCGGATCTGTTCACATCTGCTGAGTTGCGTTCAATGTGGAAGAAATTGTTAGGTACCCAGACCTGGTGGGCCCAGTTAATCCAGCAAAACAACAGTGGATGCGAAATACCTACATATAATAAGCTCCACAGACTAAGGCGGCTTTTCCAGACATATTTCCTCTGCTGAAGAGTGAATTTCGGGATTCATGCGGTCGCAAGCAGTTTGCGAACCTCTTGGGAAAACGTCGCAATATGTTCAAGCCTGGCCTTTACAGTCAGACCATGAAATAGTTGAGAATTATCCAGTCGCAAGACATACACAAGGACAGTTATTCCAGCCGCTGTGTGCGTGCAGGTTCAGCAATTCAAGGGATTCCGGCATCATAATGTGAGTTCTTACCGGCCAAATAATTGGTGGTTTGCGAATCACCGATCAGCTGAAGGAGCTTAAGCTCCTCCGCAGGAGAGACAGAGGCCATAGCGAGGTTGCTGCACGAGTGTAGTCTCACGCTGAGGGGGAACAACCAGGCCGATAAAGTGTCCCCAGCCAACTCCCTTTATCCTATCCCGGTGGCCGAATGCAAGGGAATGGGAGCCGTTCCTATATTTATCGCAACAGAGTTGGATGATTGCCCGTTTCCCCATATCAGCCTTCTCCCGTAAAACGTTGGATCAGGAGTTCCCGCTCCCCTCACATCAGCCCATCTCCCGCCATTGAATGATTTACCCGCTCCCCTCGCATCAGCCTTTTCCCGCAACAATCTTGGATCAGGAGTCATTGATCGGACCACTGCGCGCTCTCCAGTCGATTGTGTTGATCGTCATATCCACCTCTAAGCTCAATCGAACCCCGCTCTGTTCACCTTTACGTGATTCCGGTTCAATTTCCTCCGGAAATTTTGAGCGGCGGACGGAATGTCTGCACACAATCAGCGCCATGTCCCGGGGTCAAAGGGCGATGCCTTCAGGAGGTGAGTGGGAGATAGCTACGTCGCTCCGCTCATGTGTATATGAAACTGCTTATTTGACGGCGCTCTACCGCAGACACGGGGCATCTCGCAAATCTTCCCATCATCGTGGGCCTACTCCACTGCGAAGACCTACGGTGGGAGTTGCCATTGGCCAACGATCGGTCCCGATTGGCTGTATCCCGGTTTCTGATCTGTGGTATATCAGGCGGCGAGCAAAAATATTGCAAGAGTTCGGGACAGCAAACGAGTTTCCAGCTCTGCAAAATGCGTAAATCCGGTAAGAGGAATCAATTTGGTCCCTTGAGGGGCGCTAATTTTTTGCGCGGGGTACAGGTCAAGTGCATGCCGGTTCTTCCAATCCAAATTCACCACCAAACATTCTCGGATTGGCCTCTTGGAGATCTCCAACCTCCGCGAACCAAGGCCTTTACTAATGATTGCCGAATCTGCTACATAATTACGGATTCATCTTGGCAAGCATAGGAAGCGCCTACTTGCGTGGCTCGAGTTACTGTTCGCCTTCGCCTTCCCTTAATCAAGCCCCAGCGCTACGATCATATCAGTATCTGGTTCCTTCCACTGCACAAGTCACGGGAGGTATGTTCTTAAATTATCCTCAAATCCTTCGGATCAATGGGAAGCAGACAGAACCGTGACGAATATCCTGTTGTGAGTTATTCTCATGCGGCGTGCGATGTGCCTCAATTCAAAGATTACGCCACCGATGGTGACTATTGCAGTGTGTCGATCCATTCAACCCGGAAGCACATCTTTTCTCAGGTCTCGCTCCACTCCTCATCTCAACATTCTCCTGAAACACGGTTGAATGATGGGCTGTAGAGCCGCTTCGTTCCATATCGAGTCTGTTTGCTCATTTTCTCCATGGTGTAAATTCGATCTAACAGCGCTGCTTTCTGCCTTTGCGGGGATTGGGTACTCTTGTAGTAGCACCACGAACACCAATCTGTCTGGTGGGTCCGGTTGGGTATTTGCTTCCATCGTCGACTGATCCGGCTGCAGCCGTAAATCCCCCGAGAATGGGGCGTTTCCGGTACCAAAACTACGAGTCATGGACTCCGGACTCGGAGAGCTAATTTTCGCACTAAGTACTGGGTCCGCGCCACTGACAACCGTGAGGACTCCTCATTTCTTTTGTTCACGTACTTCATCTCACAAGGATCAAGTATCAAAATTGAATCGCACAGGTTTCCGAGCTCTCGGATGGGGCCCGACGCAACTACCGAAACCGTACGATGTGGAGTGCAGCCGCCGAGAACGCCGGTACGATCTCCTGCTCGCACAGTGGATTTTGGCCATTGGACATATTTGTGGGACTCGACTTGCGGACAAAGAATCCAACTTCATCACATCGGCATCTGCTTCTTCCGGTGCAGGTATGTTCTTAAATTATCTCCAGATCCTACGAATCTATGGGAACCGGATGGCCAATAATCTGCTGGATCCCGTTGATGTTCGCGACATCTATTCTTGGGCAAAGAAGGTATAATTGCAGTCCGTGCACCGATGATCATGTAGATGAATATAGCCGACTTCTGACCTTGACCTTCATCCAGAGATAAATATATGCCACCTGTATAAATCAACAGTCAGTGGAGGAATGATATATCACCATCTTTCGTGAGAGACTGTCCGTGATATATCCAGGTCTCTGGGTCTTTGAACTGAGTGTCTTTCCAGTACATCCAGCCCTATCTTCTCGTGTTTCTGATATGTCTTTTTCATCCCTTCACTGACTTGCACTAACTTTTGACTGTAGATCCACCATTGGCGCCGCCTTGCAACAACGATCCCGAAGACATGTATTATCCCCTTTCTTGATTATTGCTTCATCACAGCTGTCATGGTGTACATCCATTCCGTGCCTGGGTTGTTCCGTAGTGCAATTTTGTAGTTGCTCAATTACAATTTTTGCCCATCATCTTCCGCCATATTTGATTTTATGGTCCATTTGAATTTTGTGCATTTCAGAGGCTTTTCAGCAAGGGTTTACAGCGAATACAGGCAAATACGGTGGAATATGGCGAAATATGGTCGACTACATAGACCGGCCCGGAATACGGGCAAATACGTCGTATATCAAATAGGGGGGAATACGTACACCGGCCCTCAAATACGTGGGTCTCAGTAAGAGGGGACCTTTATACAGCAAATATGGCAAATACAGAACTATGTAGAGCTAAGGAGTACATATCGGACCCAGGTATTGCTGATGTCCCCCCTTTCTCTCCGCCAAAATGGTGATTTTGTGACTCCTCCGTGAGATAATGAACTGCCATCAATGAGTCCTTCATGAAAGGGGATTCAATCAAAACCCTCTGGGGTGTTCAATTGGGCACATTTATGGATAAAAATAACCTAGGAGGTCGAGAAAGCCCTACTTTGGGTACATTACTTATACTATTTTTTGTCTCAGAGGTTTAGCTGGCACGCAAAACAGGAAATCCGAGTGATCGGACTGGTGGCGCAAAATAGGTTGATTTCGGCTTTTTCGGCCACCCGCCTCCTGGTACACTACGTTCAATTTCCTGCGTGCTTGTCTGTTGCCCTCAAGAAGGCTTGTTGAGTCGTTGCCTAGCCGCACCCAATCGGCTATTTAAGAATCATCGAGATCACGCCAGGTGGCACGGCACACAAACGGTTCTGGAGATGGACTTGTGGGCTGGAATCGTCTCCGTTGTGGAGCAACGTGCTTGGGAATCCGATCTTCGATAAATTTTCTCATTTTGGTATGCTTGTATCTAAAGCCATCGACTTCCCAGCATTCCTCCTGGGATTTTGTAGCTGGTCTGCTTAATGTTCTTCCAGTCCATCGAAAAGATGTGGCTACCTTAGCTGGTCCTTCAGGCTCTGATCCTAGCCAAATTACTTTGTCTCCGAATTTGAATGTCGCTTGCCCAGGGGACTCACAGATATATTCAAGTCCTCCGTTGGTTCCAACCCCATCTACGCTGGCAAAGGCTCGATGGAAACAATCACATCGGGAATCATTATGGTGCTCTCAAAAGTATCGGTCAGAACCATTCACCTTTGGTAATATGACGGCCTTCATTCGTCCGGCAAAACAATTACTATCAGGGGATGCCCCGCTTCTACCGCTCCCTGTGCCATACTCTGTCATTACATCATCATTACCGTCCGTCATTCCATCCCGTCTGTCCTTCCGTCACTTGTCGTCCAGACACCTTGGCTTCCGTCAAGCCTTGGACATTCAACTTTAGCTTCCAGATGTCTTTCTGGCACTTCCGGCATTTCTGCCCTTCGGGTAGACAGCTCTCTCTTCGACCGAGCCTCGGCCAAACCTCGGCTCCGGATCTTTCCCACGGGCCTTTCCTGGCATCTGGCTTGTTGGGTGATCCTCGGTTTCATCCTTGTCTGTCCCCCTTGGCCGCTGTTCCTCTTGCATGTCCTGCACCCCCGGGCAACCCTCACACACCCATCTCCGGCTCTGTTCTCTCCATCCTCAGCTCTGGATCCAAGACCTGGACCCAACTACTGGACTCTCCTGATGAGCCTCAGGCCCTTGCCTCATTGGATCGGTACCCTTCATTGTCCTCCCTCCACCTTCTTCTTGACCTGCCATGGTCACCACATTGGACCCCTGTTCACCCTGAACACCTGGCCCATACTCTCGGAATCTGCAGGTGCCGGTCCCCTGGACATGGCCTACTGCTGTATAAAGCTCGCACCAGATACTATGGCCTTTGCATAGTACATCCACCCTTGCTCCCCTCTCTCTCCCTCTCACCTTCCCCTCTCTGTCCTGTTGTTTGGTTTCCGGCTTCCGCTTCCAGTTTCCGTCTTCCAGCTCCAGCTCCCAGCTTCCAGCACTTCCAGCACTTCCGGCCACTCCACTCATTCATTGGCACGGCCAGCCTTTCCCCTGGGTGATTCTGAGTGTCTCTGTTTCTTCTGTCATAACTTACCTCTGAGTCACATGTTGTGTCAGGTGTGGTACTGTATAGTCACGTAGTCACATAAGTCACACATACATATAAAAGATGTGACACCTGGGCAGAGGATCCTTGCCTTGTTCTCTAAGGATCCCCCTTCTGCCCAGGCGAGTAGATACCTTCCTTCCTCTCATGTTGTAGATAGTATACTAAGGATCCCCTTTCCACCCAGTCACTTGTTGTGAGCCATTGCCAGTTGTTACCCTTACAATTACATTTAGAAATGGCTGCAGCAATTATTCCAAAGCATTAGTGGCCCAAATTTGTTCCCCTGACAGTATAGTCAAATTCCAGACAGTTCACCATCCCACTAATTCACAATCCATCTAGTGTCACAGCAGAGATGGCTGCAGCAGTAATGCCACAGTATTAGTGGCCTGAATTCACACTTGTTTGAAAAATGAAATTTATCAAGGTGCACTGGACCTGTTACATCTAGAACTCACACATTTGAATATATATTTTGTACATTTTGTCAAAATGCGATAACCATTGCTATACATATATTGTCCTCCCAGTGCCAGCAAGGTCACACAAAGAGAAAATAATGACGACATCCCATTTTCTAGGACATCCTGATAAATACCTTCGTTCAACTCTTCCAAATGCTCTTCATGTTCTTCTCCTGTTTTCAGGTACTACGGGATAAAAGCTTGGGCGGCAGCCAACCGGTGCAGGTAGGAGATAGTGCTAACTTGAATAGTGGAAGTTGTGCCATCATGGACCTCGTTTGTAAGGTTCTTTATGTTGAGCAAGATCCTCGCACCAAGGACAGTGTCCACCCTGGCAGAAAGAAAATTAACTGGGGCGTGAATACTTAAGAAAGAAGAGTCCTTATACAAGTGCAGGGCTAAATATAAAATACATGAGTAAGGATTGGCTTGGGAAAGTGCAGTGGCAAATGCCTTACTTGATGGGGACTTTGACAAGGGTATCGCGCCCTTTGCTCCAGATTATGATTTTTATAACCATGTATACTTTATAGACATATCAGCATTCAACCAAGAGAGATTGCCCACAAGCAGGAGAGATAGTGTTACAATGACAAACACCCGAGTGTCCACAAGTCAGTATGATGACAAGGGATTGGGTGGTGCAAGGTATTAGCCGTTTGTCAATGGAGTTGAATAAAACACTAGGAGAGGTACAGAATAAACAATGACTAGGCTGCACTATATACTATCCTTCCCCCAGAACTCGGACACTTAAGAAAGAAGAGTCAATATTATTTGATCCAAGGATTGTAGCATAAAGGTGAGTACGTAGATCACCAGCATTTTGGCTTTTACTCCGGTCCTGTATTTTACCTCGAGAGAAACAGATAAGGATTTGGCAAACAGCACTGTTCTTTCGGGCGAGTCTGAGTGTCCGAGTTCTAGGTAAGACATCAATTTCTGATTGTCAGCACCACTCTGAAGTCACCTCTTACAGTGGCGGCTTAAAAGTGGCCGTGAAAAATCCTTTATATATTAAGTATTGTCTGTGATGGAAAGACTTTCATAAGACTCTGCAGTACATTGGTAGAAGACCTGAACATTAAAGCTACATTTCGACCAAATTTGGCATGTGCACTGCCCCCTTTTCAGTTCACTGTGCTGTGCACAAGGCACCTAGACCCTTGAATTGTTGTAGACACGTTGAGTCAATACTTTAGCATGTTTTGGAGTCATTACCACAATAAATGAAGTCAGCCATGGCTAAAAGTATCGAAAATCATCAACATTGTTAAATACAAATCCGGATCCTATTGTAGGAGTATCAATACCCTCGAACTTTGTGCACGATGGTGTATGGCACACAGCCAGCTTGCCTGATCTACATGAGAGAATATCATTGGCAGTCCGGGGTTTGACTCCCTGCGTCCGAATAATACACTGCATCAAAGACTGTTTAATTTTTTTACCCTCCTTCAGACTCTTTTTGCTCTTGATCTTGAGCCCTAGGAAGGTATTGAACTAGGCAGGAAATCAGAAAATGACCCACACCTCCCCCACTGTGACACTGCCTTAAAAGGCATATCTCATCAGAACATTATGTTACCTTGTCGCACGTGCATATACGTGTTTTCCAAACAAACACACTTGAGTGCATCAACAAACCTCTCACTTATGGAATCTGCTCCTGACTCTATGCCGCTGCCTTATGACACCACCAGAGAGTGCAAGAAGAACAGGTGCAAAAATAGGATTCGATTGGATTCATGCTGCATTACATGCGAGAACTGTCGAGCTATCAACCGGAAAAATCAAAAGAACAGTAGGGCTCAAGCCGCCGCCTGAGCCAAAGGGAATAACAAAAACAGCACAGTTCCCAAGAAGTGAAGAAGAGACTCGCTCGGCACTGCCGATGGCAGGCCTACGACCCAGCCACGGACAGATCACTCCAACAATGACAGCTCAAATGCCCGAGGAGATGCCGGTGAAGAACACTCAGACAACAACATGTGTGGGATGGGAACAGTGGTGTACGTGTTCCAAAGTAGTTCCACTCACCTGATTAACATGGGATTAGTTCGTGGAGAAGTTATCAGATGCCAAAATTTTCTACGACACACTAAGAGCAGAATCCAAGGCCAGGAAGGCTATAGATTTCCATAGCACTTACCCTATTCCCACCGATCCTATTGTGTCCCCGAGACAGCGGGTACAGATGGCTGCCAAAGAACTGTGGTCAATTAGCGGCTACTGCATTACATGAGTAGAAATACAGTGTCATAAATTAAATACTGACCGGCAGGTAGTGTAAAGGATCATAGGAAGCAAAAAACCAGGCACCGAACACGGTTCTGGTGTAGTCAGGATGCAGCGTGCAAGAAAAAATCCAAGGCATCGCAGAGCCCGGATATCCGTAATCACGACAATGTCAGCATGAAGAGGTTCCCCTGCGGCAGTAAACTATCCATCAGCTGCCGAATGCGGAAGGATAACAATAATGAACTGGATGTAATCGTTCAGCTCAAACACGTGGGCAAGCACATCAGTTACGAAGATGTCTTGATGCCCCCTGAAGCTCTCGACATGGTTCGGGATAATGTTGAGTGGCTGACACCAGTGGCCATGGCTACCAAAGTCCAGGCCACATTCCCCAGTGTCACAGCTGCGCAAATTCACAGGGCCTGGATGGAGGTGAGCGAGGCCTTCTGGCATTTCGACAACAATCAGCTTCTATCTGCGAAGAAACTGCTTGAAGAACAAACCAATAATGTGCACATCTTTGAACCACAAGCCGTCCCAGAAGGCGTAGAGATGATTTGTTGGGGTATGAAGAAGATTGCCGAGCCGCTGAAGGGGAAGGTGGTGGAAATTGGGGTTGACGCGATATGTAGGTGCTTGTAGCCTAATTAGGAAAGTGAGACTGACAGCGGTGCAGATAACACAAATTCGAAGCACCTCAAGTTGTACAGCATCATGGGCGAGCTGGATGGGGCATGTTTCCCTTTGTCGTATTTGCTTCTCTCAACTGCGTCATCAATAGATCAAGGGAAGCACATGAAAGCACTTACGGCGTGGGCCAAGTGTGTCTGTGACACATATGGCATATGGGATCATGGCGAAATTCACGCACATCGACAAAGATATGGCAGAGATAGGGATGCCTGCATCCGAATGTTCCACGTGTCACATATTGTTTTTCTTGACATCTCATTTTACCTACTAGCTCTCAACCCCCTTCCCCCTTTTTTTTTGTTTTCACGCAGGCAAAATCATTCTTGGGATATCGTCACACCCACATTAGATACAAATCCAGATCCTACTGGGGTATTGGTGCCCTCAAACTTTGTGCACCAGCCAGCCTCAAGTTCCACTTCATGCAGAACCAAATTAAGCAGAAAATCAGATGTAGTGTACGGTGCACAGCCAGCTTATCTAGCCATAGAAGCCGCGGCAGATCACAGGCAGTCCGGGGTTCGACTCCCCACATCCGAATACAGGTCGACAATTGTTTTTTTACCCTCCTTCAAACTCTTTTTCCCCTTGAGCCCTAGGGAGGTATAATATTGAACTAGGCAGGAAATCGGATTTGGTGTATGGCACACAGCCAGCTTCCTTCTCTCCAAAGCACAGGATCACTGGCAGTCTGAGGTTTGACTCCCCGCATCTGAATTGTCTCCTTCCTGTTTTTTCTTTTGTAGGTTTTTCCCCTCTTTGCTTAAGTTCATCTTGTTACCAGGGTCCCTAATTTTGTTGCACTTCTGGAGGTATTCCTCGAGACATCAGATCTTGTGCTGGACAAAGCAGAGTACATTGGCCCTTCCCCTAGGCTCGAACTAGCCTTAGCTAGAAATCGGATGTGCTGTACAGCACACAGCCAGCTTCCTTAGTACATACATGAGTAACATGACGAGAAAAAATTTGTTGGCAGTCCGTGGTTCGACTCCCCACGTCCAAATATATTGCACTGACAATTGTTTTTTTTTACCCTCCATCAAACTCTTTTTCCTCATGAGCTCTAGGAAGGTATTGACGAGTGGGAGGAGTGCGGTGAGTTTCAAACTGTTCGTATATGTCTCCTGGTGTGTTGTGTGTGCCAACACCTTCTCTTCGTTGGGGAAGTGATCTCGTGCTGGGAGGAGTAGCAAACTCTGTGATTGCATCTGATGGGTGATTCAGCCGGAGAGTGCCTGCATATGGGAGATATTTGTGGGCGCCTTCGCCCATCACCTCTGCTGTAACCTCTCCACATTTCGGAGACAGTTGCTTACGAGCTGTGCAGTTGTACATGTGCTCACTGTTTCTTGGTGGGGGCAGTATGTCCATAATTGCTTCCATGGTTTCTGCGTGCCTTAGGAGCGTGCCAGGTCTTGGAAACAATAATAATGTTGTGGTGCTATGCACTGGCTTTGATTTCTAGGGTTTGCTCATTTGCGGTGCTATGTGATACAGGGATTGAGTCATTTCAACCTTTTAGATGTACAGTGATGGAGGGGACAGTTCAGGTCAAGCTAAGTCATTTGTCCCGTGTTCCTGCTCGCACTCTATGTTGTTAGCATCCGCTTTACCACCATAATTCCACCCTCCATAGTATTGAGATGATGTCCAACTCAAATAGTGGTGCAACCTTCCCAGAATCAATCAGCGGCTGTACCAGATGCCCGAGTATGTCCCCCTCAGGCAGATGTACTACTCGGCCCACATTACAACATTCTCGTGTGCTGCCTCCTCAAATAAGCGACTACAGCAGTCTTCCTTTTGCTGAATATTGACAGATGCGTATACGCACTTCATGTGGGAGAACATGTGATATCAGGAAAACCGTAGCTGAGCCACAGTTTCCCATATTTTCCATAGCATCCATAGATGTCCATAGTCGCACCTAGCACTAGACAGCACTGGGCAAGCGCGGCATAGCACGGTATATATGCTATGGCTTACTAGATGTTTCTGGAATTGGACACACACTACTGCCCATTCCACTGCCGGTGGCACTTGAATAAAAACAATGTTTTCGATTCTCATTCCAGTGGGTGGTACAACTACTGGCACGTGTCTTGCCAACCTCTAAGCTCTGAACTCCCATCTCAATGGAAAGAGGAACTCCCCACCCTTCCCGTGCCACGCACACCTGTCCCATGCCATCACTGCCCCTCTGCACTTGCCACGTCACCATGCAGCACCTCCCCTTCCCCGTGCCCCCTGCACTGTCCGTGCTCTCCACGCTGCCCTTCCTGTCCCATCCCGCATCCACCTCGCCCCCGTGCCCTCCCCGCACACCCGCCCTGCCCTGCGTTGATACTGCTGCTGCACCCTCCTCCGGTGTGTTGTCACACCCTTCCTGTCTCACATCCAGATCACCCTTGTGCCCTCCCTGCACACCCATCTTGCTCCGCATCCACACTGCTCCCCATGCACTGCCACACCCATTCTGTCCCACCTCCACCTGCACATGCTCCATGCTCTTGTCCCCCCCGTTGATCTGCATCCACACCACCATGCACCTTGTCCTTCCATAACTCTTTGTGCGAGGAGCACCATGGGGTGGGGAAGGTGTGGTGCACCGGGAACTGTGTCCCTCCCCTGTGCCTACATTGATACGGTACCATCCGCCCCACCTACACTGACTGCTGCACTGACATACTCCTACTGCCACGTGGAATGCCTGCCACCCACGCCACCCAGGTCCCACACCTGCCTGTGCACCCACTTCCACTGCTGTGCACACTCTCCCCCAATGTCCCTTCTCCGTATGCCCACACCCTCCCTTCACACCTGTACCTCTTGCCTGTGTACTCCACCTCCTGCTGTGTATGCCCGTGCCAATCCCCGTGCTGCCCCTCTGTGCACCTGTCTCTGTACCGGCACACCAGTCCAGCCCCACGTATACACTGCTGCCACACCACCCTCCTGTGCGTTGCCCTGTCCATTCCCTCCCCATCCAGCTGTGCCCGCCTCTGCACACCTGCCTGCACATGGGCACACCCATCCTGCTCTGCATTCGCCCCGTGCTGAGCCCTTCTCCTGCATCCATACCTGCACATCTCCCTCACGCACCCTGAGAGTGGGCATGAAAATGCTCAATAAGTATCATCGAGAACACAGGATTAGTGTTAGGGAGCTTCCGTCGGAAGAGGAGATACAGATAGGACCAGGGGTCCTGCCAATATTGCCGTCGGGGCATTGGGATTTTTTAATCCACCGGTATAAACCCAAGGAGGAGTCCTTAAAATACTCGACAAAGAAATTATTTATCCCTGAAACCAATGACTTTGTCCTTGTTGATGAGGATGTTGAGCCTAGAGAGGGGGTAATGTCATGATTCAAGTGCTTTTCTGATCCTCGCATGACCACACATGATAGCGCCCCTCATGTGACAACACCATCAACCTGCCTCCCAATGATCGAGGAAGTTACCAAAGAATTGGGTTAGAATAATTATACTTGGACAATCAGTTGGTATGATCGCCAGAACACATGCCATACACATGAACAGTTATATCTATAATGGACATGTTACATACATTAGATGTTTACTAATAGCCTTGCGGACTATGGCATGTTCTTGGTAAGAACATGTTTGCTACAGATGGAAACAGTGCACAGACAGTTCATTTAGTTATATATAGCAGCATAACATTACTAACAAACATTTACCATGCCAAAGCCTTATGCTCGGATCATAGCCATTACTTATCAGGAAGGTAGTTCATACAGTTTGATTAGATACAACGAACAGTACTATCCTCCCCCACCGATCTGGACAAATCTAGAACTCAGACAAACAACCAGTTCTCAGTGAATACCAAACTGTTTCCCGAGATTTTTGGCTTCAAATGATCGGTAGCATAGGCTCTAGAGCCTCCAGCTCAGAAAACTGCAATATTTGACCCCCTGCTGCATGTGCCATCCATCAGAATACAATGGGTTGGTTGAAACTGGATGTGGGTGCGGCAATTAATATCCCAAGGATGATTTTGCCTGCATGAAAAACAAAACAAAAAGAGATTCAGGGAAGGGGTTGAGAGTAAGTCAAGTAAAATGAGATGTCAAAAAAAAGAAACCTGACCATAGTTGGGACATTCGGATGCAGGCAGTCGAACCCTGGACTGCCAGTGTCTATAGTATATCTGCATGACAAAGCAAGCTGGCTGTGTGCCCTACACCACATCTGATTTCTAGCTAAGGTTAGTTCGAGCATTTACATATCCACTTGAATGTACTTTACTTTGTCGTCCAGCACAAAATATCTCTCGAGGAATCCTTACTTCAGAAAAACACCAGAAATGTGTTTAAAACAATTTATGCAAATTCAGTTTCAAAAGCGAAACAACTTTGTAAATGGACAAAAAAATGTTGTGTATTTCCAGTTGGAACATTCGGACGCGGGGAGTTGAACCCCAGACTGCCTGTGATCTGCTGCAGGTTCTATAGCTAGATAAGCTGGCTGTGCACCGTACACCACATCCAATTTCCTGCTTAAGCTTAATTCGGTTCTGCATGAAGCAGAATGGAAGAGGCTAGTGCACAAAGTTTGAGGGTATTGATGCTCCTGCAGTAGGATCTGGATCTGTATCTAATGTGGGTGTGGCAGTATCCCAAGAATGATTTTTGCCTGCATGTAAAAAAAAAAAAAAAAAAAAAAAAAAAGAGGGAAGGGATTGAGAGCTGCCAGTATGTAGGTAAAGAGATGCCCCCCCCCCCAAAAAAAAAAAAAATCTGGACGATAGTTGGGATATTCGGACGCGGGGAGTCGAACCCCGGACTGCCAGCATTGATGTCTACAATGTACATATACTTAGCAAAGCAAGCTGGCTGTGTGCCATACACCACATCCGATCCCCTGTTTAATTCGGTTCTGCATGAAGTGGAAGAGGCTGGTGCACAAAGTTTGAGGGTATTGATATGTATACTCCTGCAGTAGGATTCAGATCCGGATCTGTATTTAATACTTAATGTGGGTGTGACAATATCCCAAGAATGATTTTTGCCTGCGTGAAAACAAAAAAGAGGGAAGGGGTTGAAAGCCAGTAGATAAAATGAGATGTCAAGAAAAAACAATATGTGAGATGTGGAACAATCGGACGCTGGGAGTTGAACCCCGGACTGCCAGTGATTCTAGGCATACTTTTGGATTCCAAGCAAGGAAACTGGCTGTGTGCTGTACACTATATCCGATTTCCTGCCTAGTTCAGTACCTTCCTGGGGCTCAAGAGGAAAAAGAGTGTGAAGGAGGGTTTTAAAAAAAAAAATCTTTGATGCCATACAGTCTTGTACCACCTGATGGGACACCCAAAATAGATTGGTCTTGGAGAAATAAATGTCTACAGATATAGCGAATCTGAGCCGGCCGATCACAGCTTTGAGGTGAAGTCCACTGGATCCCCAAGAACTTTGAGTGAATGAGGAGGGAACTGTGTATATCAAACGAGATCAAGAGCAAAAAGTCCTTATCAGTACAAGAACATCACTTGGGACAGTGTATTTCTGAGGAATATCCCTTCGCCCAATAAACATAACTTCTTAATACAGTACACTGGACCAGTTCCTCTGTGTATTGGAAAAAAGTCCGAGAGCAATTTGTGCTCAGGAAGGGCAGAAATGCTCTGTCCCATCAGATCACCATGTCCCATCAGGTGGTACAAGACTGTATACTATTCAGACGCAGGGAGTCGAACCCTGGACTGCCAGCGAATTTTTTCTCATCATGTATCTACTAAGGAAGCTAGCTGTGTGCTATACACCACGTCTGACGTCTCGCCAAGGTTAGTTCGAGTGTATGTACATATCAACTTGAATGTACTTTACTTTGTCGTCCGGCACAAGATATCTCTTGAGGAATTGATATCCTTACCTCGGGAAAACACCAGAAATGTGTTGAAAAAACTTACGCTTAAATTCAGCTTCAAGAGCGATCAGACAACTTTGTGAACAGACAAAAAGACGCTGTGTACTAATTGGAACATTCGGACACGGGGAGTCGAACCCCGGACTGCCTGCGATCAATTGAGTGTTGCGGAGATAAACGAGCTGTGCACCGTACACCACATCCGACTTCCTGCTTAATTCGGTTCTGCATCAAGCGGAGGAGGCTGGTGCACGAAGTGCGAGGGTATTGATACCTATACTCCTGCAGTAGGATCCGGATTTGTATCTCATAATGTATTGTGTGGGTGTGACGATTAATATCCCAAGAATGATTTTTGCCTACGTGAAAAAAAAAACAGAGGGAAGGGGTTGAGAGCTGCTCGTATGCAGGTAAAGAGATGCCCCCCCAAAAAAAAAAATTTCTTCCCAAGATGGACCATTCGGACGCGGGGAGTCGAACCCCGGACTGCCTGCGACATGTCAACACCTCAATGGAGATAAGCCAGCTGTGCACCGTACACCACATTCGATTTCCTGCTTAATTCAGTTCTGCATCAAGTGGAAGCTGGTGCACGAAGTTTGAGAGTATTGATAACTCACTCCTGCAGTAGGATCCGGATCTGCATCTAACAATGTGTGACGATTAATATCCCAAGAATGATTTTTGCCTGCGTGAAAAACAAAACAAAAAAAGAGGGAACGGGTTGAGAGCTGCTACTATGTAGGTAAAGAGATGCCCCCCGCCAAAAAAAAAAAAAAATCCAGACCCAAGTTGGGACATTCGGACGCGGGGAGTCGAACCCCGGACTGCCAGCGTCTATATTGTGAATGCAGGTTCCATAAGCAAGCCGACTGTGTGCCGTACACCACGTCCGATTTATAGGCCGGGTCTCGCAAGCGGCTAGCTGAGTGAAGTAGATTCACAAAGCAGACGGTAGACGGTGTAGGCCCTGGTGAAGGGACGAGGCGGGGGTGTATTTTGTATTGTATTTCAAGTAATGTATATATATATCTGATTTCCAACTTCTTTTCTCTTATTTCGAGTATGCTGATTCAATCAGCTCGTAGGTAAAATGAGATATCAGAAGAATCTTACAGCATTCGGACGCGGGGAGTCGAACCCCGGACTGCCAGCATCTATAGGATATCTGCACGAAGAGCAAGCTGGCTGTGTGCCGTACACCACGTCCGATTTATATGTAGGCCGAGTCTCGCAAGCGGCTAGCTGAGTCAAGTATGTAGATCCACAAAGCAGACGGTAGACATTGCAGGGTAAAGGAAAGAAGGGACGAGGCGGAGATGTATTCTGTATTCTATTCCAAGTATTCTGATTCAATCAGCTCAGGGATCCTCTCGCGCAAGGGAAAAATCTCAAGGAAAAGAAACAAGAAGCAACCCCCGCAACGCTTGCATCATGGAATCGCATAGCAGCATAGCATACAGTCGTAGTGTACTACCCACATCTCCCGCACCGCAGGTGAGGCACCTCGCTCTCCGCTCCACTCTTCTCCACGTGCAAACAAGAAAACGCGGCAAGAGGAAAAGGGGGAGAACGCTCAGATGGTGGTCTCGTACGGGACGGGGACCATCGTCTGGGGGATGTTGTCGCCGGTGGCGGCGGCGACGGTGCGCGCCTCGCGCGGCTGGGCGGGGATGCGTTTTAGGTTGATGCGCTCTGTGTGGTGCGTCAGTACGGGTGTATCGTCGAGTCGAGCAAGGCGAGGAGGGAGTACGGGGAGAAGGGGAGACGAGGGAGTGGGGAGGCGGGGAGGCAAGGGACTGGACAGAACAAGGGGAGAAGGCGGGAGGAGGAGCAAGGGGGAGAGTGCACGGAGGTGGAACGGGAGGGATAGGAGGGACAAGGGTGGGGGAAGGGGAGGGGGTAGGAGGCACGGGAGGGGGTAGGAGGCACGGGAGGGAGGGGAGAACGGGGAGACGGGGGAGAGAGGGAAGATAAGGGATTGGAGGGGCAGGCAGGAGGGGCAGGCATGCGCAGAGCGCACAGGGAAGCCGGAGCAAGACCCTCCCCACGAAATAGACACAACGAAAGCTCCAGACCCGCCAAGCCCACGAACACAACGAAAGGGCACTCACCGCCCTTCTCCTTCGCCTCGACGTGTGCGGCGTGGTTAGACTTGACGCGGTCGAGGAACTCCTGGCGGCACTTTGAGTGGCGGACGTGCTCGACACGGAGGTTGACGCGCTTCTCGATGTAGCGGTTGCCGACGACCTTGTACACGATGACGCCGACGGCGGAAGGGGTCACATTGTACACGATGCCTGTCCGGCTGCAAGTCGTTGTCAGAAATCATTTTTTCAAAAATACAAGAGGGGACGACGCACCCATGGTAGTATTTGTGGGGCATACCCTTTTGCTGTGCGGCATTGGCCTTGATGTCGACGATGTCCCCGACGTGGTAGTTGATGAGGAAGGTCGACAATTTTACGGGGCCGTGCTCTGTCGTCGTCTCGCATTAGCACCAGACAACTCGTGCACACCGCACGACACACCCTTGAAGCCCCGCTTGAACATGTGGCGCGTACGCGCGCGGTAACCGAATGAGTGAGGCATCTTGAGGACGGCGACGACGGCGGGCGGGAGGAGTAGGAAAAAAGTGGCTTGTGTCCTTATTTGTGCGTGTATCGATCGGTCGCCTCTGCGGCTGTGCCAACTAGCCAGCTGCACGTGCCCCATCAAATCCGATCGAAAAAGCCTCTTACTCTCTCTCTCCCTCTCCGCGCACAGCAAGATGCCCAGGTATGTTCTGCGTTCTGGGGGAGTGTTGTGCTGACGCTGTGCAGGGCCCCGAGGAACCACTCCAAAACGTGAGGCTTAACAGAAAATCCACTGCGGTGGAGGGTTGCTTGTCGCGCTTGCTAAAGCCGTCGCCCCACTCTACAGATACAACGTCCCCCGTAGGCCGTTCGAGTCTGCCCGCCTCGACTATGAGCTGAAGGTTCTCTCTTGCTTTTCCTCGCATCATCCGGATACTGATACTTGTTTTTCGCGCGCCAGCTCGCGGGCGAATACGGCCTCCGCAACAAGCGCGAGATCTGGCGTATCGCGCTCATCCTCTCCAAGATCCGGCGTGCCGCGCGTGAGCTCCTCAAGCTCGACGACAAGGACCCCAAGCGTCTTTTCGAGGGTAACGCCCTCATCCGCCGGCTCGTGCGCATCGGTGTGCTCGACGAGGCCCGCATGCGGCTCGATTACGTGCTCGCCCTCAAGGTAGAGGATTTCCTCGAGCGCAGGCTGCAGACCCAGGTCTTCAAGAGCGGCTTGGCCAAGTCCATCCACCACGCGCGTACGCTGATTCGTCAGCGCCACATTCGGTGTGTATTTGTGCCTTTTTGTGCCTTGTCCCTGTTCCCTATCCCTCCTTCCTACTTGACTTCCCACAACCCTCCCCCACCTTTCCCCGTCTTCCGTCCCTGTCCCCCTCCTCTTGCCATACCACGCCCTCTTTTCACCCATCTAGTACACCCCCTCTCCACCTCTCTTGCGTTCTTGTCCCTTGTCCCGCTTCCCACCTTCCTCCTACCATATCCGCCTTCGTCTCCCCTTTCGCTTCTTCCTCCACCCTTCCCTTACCTTACTCTGCCCCCGCCTATCCCTTCCCTCCTCCCGTCCCTTCCCTCCTCGCACCCTGTTTTCTTCTCCCCCTCCCTCATACCTCGCTATCCCTCTACTCTATCCCTTCTACTATATCCGCTCCTCCCCTTCCTCTCCCTTCGCTTCCTCCTCATCCCTTTCCTTGCCCTCATTCCCTCGGGTCCCCCCCGTCGTCCTTCCGTCCTTCTTCGTCCCCACCCTCCCCTCGCCTACCCCTCCCCTCCGTCCCCACCTCCACCGTCTCCCTACCCACTATCCGCCCATATTCTAACTGCCTTCTTTCCCAGCGTCGGCCGCCAAATCGTCAACGTCCCCTCCTTCGTCGTGCGCCTCGACTCGCAGAAGCACATCGACTTTGCCCTCACCTCGCCGTACGGCGGCGGCCGCCCCGGCCGCGTCAAGCGCAAGCGCGCCGCCGCCGCCGCCAAGAAGGAGGAGGGCGGCGATGGGGAGGAGGAGGAGGAGTAGGCGTGATCGTCTCATTTGATCGACTCGTTTTAGGAGGAGGAGGAGGAGGCGTGCGGGGGTGGGGGTGTAGTCAAAAATGTGTTATGTTATCGTATGCATATGCACACGCACACTATGGTCGTTCTGTCCAGTCCGGTCTGGCGCCGTTACGAATTCCCTGAGATGTAGATGTAGTGTGCAGTCACGGCGTCTGTGGCTGCGAAGTCGGCGTAAGCTGAGCTAGGCAGTCGAGTCGAGTCCGAGCGCGTGCGCCTTGCGCCTTGCGTCGCGTCTTCGTCCTGCGTCTTCGCCTCAGCGCCTCGTTTCGAATTTAAGGTTGTCGCCAGCGTCGGCTGATGCCACCGCCCGAGAAAACAAGCAATGGGCATTGCATATGCTACTACTTATTCGTGCAGGTGCACGTAAAAGACTTAGAAGCGAAGGCGAAGGCGACTGAGAAAGTGAGTATGGAAGGGAACTGGAAGAACCCAGAAAAAAAGCATTGCGCAGAGTATATGCATTAAGGGGGATTCGAACCCCCGGCTGGCCAGGATCCGGATGAGATGGATGGACCACATTCACATGACCTGGGTTATGTACCGCTACCCCGTTAATGCTTCGCTCACTGAATGGGCACTGGGATTCGGTTGATGCCTGGCCTGAGAAAATAAGCAATGGGCCCGGGCATTGCATATGCTACTACTTATTCGTGCGGGGTGCGGTACGTAAAAGACAGGGACTCAGAGGCGAAGGCAAAGAAAGTGAGTATGGAAGGGAACTGGAAGAACCCAGAAAAAAAGCATTGCGCAGAGTGTATGCATTAAGGGGGATTTGAACCCCCAGCTGGCCAGACAGATGATATGGATGGACCACATTCACATGACCTGGGTTATGTACCGCTACCCCATTAATGCTTCGCTCACTGAATGGGCACTGGGATTCGGCTGATACCTGGCCTGAGAAAATAAGCAATGGGCCCGGGCATTGCATATGCTACGACTACTTATTTGTGCGGGGTGAGGGACCCATCCGTACGTACATAAAAGACTCAGAGGCGAAGGTGAATTAATAAAGTCAGTATGGAAAGGAACTGGAAGAACCCAGAAAAAGAAAGGGGAGAAGAAAAAGAAGAAAAAAATGCATCCAACACTATTTATGCATTAAAGGAGATTTGAACCCCTTGCTGGTCAACAGATTTTGGAACACAGAATTGTATGACCTGGGTTACCGTTACCCCATTAATGCTTCCCGGACTGAGCTCTGGGATCAGACCCATTGATAGACATGACACAACTGAAGAGACAAAACTCAAGAAGGCATTAAAAAAGAAAGAAAAAGAGACAAAAGACTGGTTGTCTTATCTATGTATTAAGGGGATTCCAACCTCCGGCGGGTCAGCAAAGTTGATTGAGCTGGCATACACTTGGACGACCTGGGTCACCACTATTGCTGTTGATCTCTTTAATCTGCAAGACTCAAGCCATGTGGGGCGGGATCCTCTGCATCCAGCACCACTGTATGCTCTGAACCAGTCCAGAAATCGGATGTGGTGTATGGTACACAGCCAGCTTCTTTGAAGCAGAAGTATCAGATTCACCAGTGGTATTCCAGGGTTCAACTCCCCGCATCTGAACTTGATGCATTTTCTTTCCTTCTTTTTTTCCCCTTGCAAGTTCTTTTGGTCTTGACCGTACTCCTATCTAGTACTTTCTTGCACATTTTCCGGTGACTTTATGACTGTCAAGTCATTCATGCTACTGCACATTGAGTCAAGTCCAAATTACATGTATCCTCCACATCCAAGGACCAAATCTCATCCAAAACTTGCAGCTATGCAAGAAATCAGATGTGGTGTATGGTATGCAACCAGTTTCTTTGGAACAAAAGTATCAGATTCAGCGCTGGTGTTTCAGGGTTCGACTCCCCGCATCTGAATTTGGAATTTCTGTGTCTTTTGCCCACATATTTCTTTCTTAGATTGCGGTTGTAACCCTTAGATTGACACATTGAATTTTTCTTATCAGCGGTTTTATTACAAGCACCCCATAAATACCATTCTGATCTTGCTGATGGGATGACACAGCCACACATATTTTGCGCTTTGACCGACCCAAATAGGCAACCCTCGGATGGCGTGGCAATTATATTAAGTGAACTATGAGCACTACATTAGCTCGTTGAATCGTAATTAAATTGTGTTTTCTTTCAAAGCAATGTGCCAACTGGTTTGGAGATCTGGAGCAATGCAAATACAGATACGTACTCGATCAGCTGTATATCAGATAAGTCCGGGTTCTCGGAGACCTTGAATTAGTGTGCTCAGACTGAGGCAATTGCCCCTTTTCCCTCTCCCTCAACCAAACCATTTATCAGTCTCCATGATAGTGGTCCAAGTTTTTTCCAGATATAGCACATTTAAATTCGCAATTTTATGCTGTCGAAAGATATTCGGAAAGGTCCTTTGCTAAACAATCGCAGTTGAGCTGCCAGCGATGATCATTCAACGGACGATTGTAAGGACAGCCCGGTCGCACGGCCATCAAGTGCACCTTATAAGACCGGCAGAGTTCTCATGATCGTGCCAATGTCGTCGTTGTTCACCCACATTTTGTACAACTGCGAACTCACACTGTAAGTCCATTTACTTTTATTTTCATCAAATTCTGAGTATTTATAGTAGCCGTGCTTTGCATTCCATGTCAGCTCTGGCACTCGAGACAGTGCAAGTGGAGGACCTCAGTCCGATATACGAAAATTGGTACACTCACCCGCAGTCGGTTTCCCGTGGTCGAATGACTGGGACGACTGGCCACTTCTCAAAGATCTCTTCGCCGAACCTTCCCCGAGAATAGAACTACTCAAAGATGTCTACGGCTTGTCCGGTACCATCGAGCCACTGGTTTATGCCCCGGGAGCACCCGACCAGTACTTCATGTTCACCGTGGGTGGGTGGTATTACTTTCGGTCGGATGAGGAGCTCTTCGTGCACGAGACGGAGTTTGTGTTGCCAAAGGAATTCCTGGACCATGCGTTGAAGGAGCAGGAGAATCAGCCAAAACTGAAGGTTCCGATGCTTTCCAGAGAGATGTAGTGGTGATAGGGGCATTCATATTTCTCATCCTAGATACATGTAAATCCCAGAAACTGTACGAGTTTGTGATAATTGACTCACTTTGGTCGACCATCCGAGTTGGTGGCCACTTAAACTTCTTTAAAATTGCCACCATCCTGACTCCTGTCTTTTGCCCTTTGTTGCTTCTCGCCCTCTCAAAAAAAATACCTGTGAGTTTTCCGCCTGCCGCAGGGAGATGGAAAGGGATGTCGTCGATTGGGGTCTCCAATTGACCCATTCACCGTGCACACATAGATAGATGACCGCACTCTCGTGCATTGACAAAGTTAACCAGATCTTCAGCTTGATCCGCAGATTGGCGCGCTGTAGATGGAAAGAAATTGGTACCGGTTCAATAAAGTATATCAAACACCAAATTTACAGTATATCGCCTTCTTCCCCTTCCCCCTAAACCAAAGACCATGCTGGCTCACCCACTGGGTCAAAGCCGCCACCGCCATAATCCCAATCCAGCACTGCTTCCTATTTATTTGGAAAGTCCAAGTCCTTCTCTCCGTAGTACTTGATATCATCGAAGATTACTGTATCCAGACCATTATTCCGGCGCCATCTTCTGACCCTGTCCGTGAGCGTCCGCCCTGGTGTTCCCACGGAAAGATATTTATTGCGCCCAACAATCTCGAATTTTGGCCCAAAACAAACATCACGGAGTTTGCTTGGTCCACCGGCATTCGGACACCGTGTGCTAATGAAATAGATCATGGGGGTCGGAAGCGGGTGTAAGAAAAATCGGCGAGTGCTGGGAGCAAGGTTCGGTTTCGCGATTGAAAGACGTTGTAGAAGTCTCCACCACAGTCACGGATGTTCAACAGTATGATAGTATCTCCTTGCCCGTTCAGCAACTCCGTAAAGTGGGGCTGGGAGAGCTCGGAAATGCCAACCAACTTCAGGCAAGTAAGGTGGCACGGGTCCGAGCGGCGCAAACAATTAACGAGGAATGTATGGAACGTCGTGGAGTCTTGGTTCTCTCCGTGACAAAAAATTACCCTGAAGTAAGATGGTCCTGTGTTTAGACAGAAGAAAGTGCCATAAGCAGGACTTGCCGACAGTAATCGGGTGAGGAAATTCCTCGAATTTGAGCAGTGTTGCAGTCGATGGGCAGAAGTTGTCGTACAGTTTCTTCGAGGCGAGGCACGGCCATCAGACTTTTGACAGATAGCTTGCGAGCTTGTACAAGGCCAAACAAGCTCGAACAAGCTCGAAAAAGCTCCCAAGCTGACAAGCCCACAAACCAAGTCTGAAATCTCACAAGGTCCCTAGTTCGACTCTCATCGGCACCATATTTTTTTTGGGAAATAGAAATCGGTGATCATTTCTGAGTATGGCAAACCTTTTAGAATGTGAAGGAACGGTGCTGCAGATATTTTGGAGAGCTTGATCTTTCCTCATTAGCAGGAAATTCTCGACACTTTGACCTTGTGAGCTTGTCCACAAGCGGACAAGGCCAAACAAGCCACAAGTTATTTGTCAAAAGGCTGATGGCGTCTACAGCAAGTCCTGAGATACTAAATTTTTCGGTCAGAGCGCCTTGTATTTCAGTGCTAGCTTCCACATTTACACAGCCGACCGGCAGATCAGAGGGAAATCAAGAGCGAAAACTGGGCTGGAGATCGGGGGAAGAGGGCCATGCCCGGCAATACCCTGGCAACGTCACGGTGGCGGCCCGGCCCGGGAAACATCCGAGTTACAAAAACGTTGCGCTGTACCTCGACGACCACCAACTGTAGTGCTGCCACAGGTTGACTTGTGGTTTGAATGCGACTGGTGGTCCGCCTACCGGTAGGCCTCTTCCAAAACCGAATACAGCTCTGGATCTTTGTTGGCGATTTCCGAAATGCTATTGAAAAATCTGGCACATCTTGACTCGAGCTTGACGGTTTCTTGATTTCTGTCGCTTGCCTTCAACACCATACTGCAAGTGCAGTCTTCAGTGAAACAGTAGCTTTGCCCCGTCAAATGACCCGTTGGCGTCTCCTGTCCCCTGGCTGGCGCTTTCTCTTCGTCTGTGATCGACATAAATTGGAACACTGAAATGCATGTTAGTTGGAGACAGTGCTGTGGGAAATGTACTCACATTCACCGCTGCCGCAAGCCATTCACATTATTCACATATTTTTGCACCAGACCTACTTGCTCACCCCGTATACATGCAAGGAGTTCCCTACCGATTACATCCCGACCGTGCGTATTCGACTCAGAGATACCCTCCTGTGCTCACGGACACCTTCCAGACCTTTGGCGGCCATGCGGAGACGGTGATGGTCGGCGACGTCCCGTATTCGATACCCTCGGTCCGACGCCCTTTTTCGTTGTAATTATAATTCGTGTCTCACAGAGTTTTATGTAGGAACGACGGAGTAAGACCGCATGCGCCCACTCTCGTATTCACAGTCGGACATATTCCTCGTCTGCTTCAGCGTCGGCATACCACCGTCGTTCGAGAGTGTCAGGGAGAAATGGTTTCCGGAGGCGCACCACCACTGCAGCGGATTAAATTACCAGGGCCGCCGGTGCTGACTAGGTTCTGAAGGTTGTCGCTGCTACCGTCAAGTATCAGCAGGGCCCGGTTGTTGAACGCAAGAAGAAGAAATGCATTTTCGTCTAGACGGCAGAAGCGAATAGCAGGTCACGCCCACCAGCATAGCCTGCGCCACCCCATTACGCCCCTCCCCTCGTCTTTGTAGTGACGTACCAGAGACGTCGCGGCGCTCTTTATCATCTACCAAAGCTCCGACGAGCACACTGGACTCCATCTCCCCCGGAACCCGCCTTCGACCGTTTTCCATCGACGGGGACTGCATGCGTAGCTGAAGTACCCGAGCCCAAGGGCTATATTCCGAGCAGCGCGGCGGCCTCTTGTTCTACGCTGATCGAATCGACACGGGGAGCGTCGAGGATTTCAGTTGGGCCCCCTCTTCCGACCTACCGCACCCTTCCAGATTGTCAACCGAATCCGTGTGGTTCTCTGCCCCGCTTCCCGAGTCCGTGGTACATTCCTTTCACGCGCTCAACCCGATGCGCTTCCGCACGCCGCGACAACGAGACGAGGACTTCACCTTCCTCCAAATTCATCGTCTTCGCTGCAGCGCGCGGTTGCGTCGTGCATACGGCAGCGTATTGAGCCCGTGGTACATCCTCTTCCTCACGCCCGCCAAAATCGTTGCTCTCAGTACGCCGCGACGACGAGACGACGACTTTACCTTCCCCCAAATCTATGGCCTTCGCTGCGGCGCGACGTTGCGTCATACACACGGCAGCATGTCGTTCACGATCTCTTGCTTTCGCCACAAGAGAAGGCCTTGAGGGGTGGGGACGCGTTTCCCAAGCAGAGGCCGACCGACGTCCGCTGGAGCTCACGGGGCACATGGGAGGCTGCGTAACGAAAAGAGTCGCGCTCTGGCGAATGCGAGGAGCCGTAGTGCCGCAGCATGGGAGTAGCATGCGGTCTGCATACGGAGCGCATCGGGAGAGGGCAACTGCACCGGGCACCAGGGAGGGTCTCAAGGGAGTCGCGCGCGCATGACGAGCTGCGAGGGTAGTACCAGCCGCGGCGTGAGAGGAAGGCTGGACCGATCTCATGTCAAGGTTTTCAGTCGTGCGGCCGAGATACCTCGTTTCCCTGCCTCAGTCTTCCCTCGAAAGATTCGCGTAATCTCTTTGTTCTCCCCGCTCTTCGGCATTCAGCACCCTCCTTTTCCTCGACGAACCATTACGTCCAGCTCGCAGTGATGAAGAGACCCGCCCAGATCGTCCTCGCTGCGACCGAAGCGTGCATGGGGTGCGAAAAGGCGTCCGCCCACTGTTGGATCCCGGCACGGATACGTCGACCTCAGCATCCGCTCGACCCGATCCAACCCACCCCACCCTCCAACCGATCCGCCTCTTCTCTGGGATTCGGCTCAAAACCCTCGTCTGCAGACCGTCTTCGTCGTCGACCTTCGAGTCCGTGACACATCATTCTCACATCCGTCATACCCATTGCGCCTCAGCACGCCGCCGCGAGGCGACGGCTTCACCTGCCCCCAAACCCATCGCCTTCGCCGCGGTGCGAGGTTGTGTCGTGCAACGGCAGCGCATTAAGCCCGCGGTGCATCCTCCTCGCGCCCGTCGAACCCATTGCGCCTCAGCACGCCGCGACGACGAGACGACGAGACCCTTCATCGAGCCCTCCCCTGCAGATTGTCATCGTCGCGGCGCAAGCGAGCTCACGAATCTCCTGCATTCCCCACTGTGTCTTGAATGTGAGACCAACGTGTGGCCCCAGCCGAGGTCGAGGTCCGCTGGTGCTCCCGGGGAACGTAGCTGCACGACCCAGGGAGTCGCGTGCGTGTGGGAAGCCGTGAGGGTGGTGCTAGCCGCGGCGCGAGCGGAGGTCAGATTGAGCAGATACCTCGTTTGTGCTATCTCGTTTCCGTGCTATAGACTTTCCTTAAGAGAATGGGCCCAGTCTCGTCGTTCTCGTCCGTTGACACGGCAGCTCCCTCCTGCTTTTCCTCGGCGGCACGTCGCGTTCAGCTCGCCGCGATGAAGGATGCACCCGTGCCGATCCTTTCCGCCGAGAGGGTAGAACGCGTGCGTGGCACACGCTACCCCATTGCACCAGGCAGGATTCAGGGCGCGGAGATGGCCTGGGTGTCGCGGGAGACTCGAGATGGGCCTTCTTTACCCGCGATTGGGAAGGGGAAGAGAAGAGTGTCCCTATGTTGTGGCGGCCAGTCGGAATTGGATGCAAGAATGGGGTGGGAGGGCCGGGGTCTGGAACGCCCACTCGAGTGCTGAGCCTGTGTGTTCTGCCTCTCCTCGACCGTCTGTTATGCGCCTAGACCGAAGCTTGGCCGTCTCAAGAAATACTTGCTTCTGTGTTCTCGTAGTCCACGCCCTCGATGACAAGGAGCGCGTCGCACTCGGCTGATTGAGTTGCTCGAAATAGATTGGAGGTTATTGCGAGGTTTGGAGACGCGGACCTAGGCTTGAAGGTTCTTCATGTGATGGATGGCCGGGATGGCCGTGATCTGAAATCAATCGACGTCCACTTTCGCTCGCTCTCGGCCAACAAGTTCCCTTTCGCCCCTATGAATTTACTCGTAGTATTAAATTTCTGTTGCCCCACCGATTTGGTTTGGCTTAGTACTGTTCCGCCACTCGGTACATTGACCAGCCCCCACCGCGATCTCAGTGGGCGGTACGCTCCCCCAAAAAACTTTTAGGCCCATGGGACGGGTGATTCTATTCAGAACCGGCTGCAAGCAGAAACCCTCTCATTCGGAAGCCCTCAACTTATTGAACTTTCTGGGGTTTCTCCGTGATCCGGGCCTCCGGCCGAAAGGAAACATTTTCACTACTGCTAGTAGTCTGTTAGTTACCGCGCCCTGATTGGGGGAGCTTGCGACCCCGATCTATCAAGGTGGTCCGATTTGCGTGTCACGTGGAAAAACGGCGTTGTTTACAAGTCACGAGTTGATTCGCACACGACGACGCTGCCACGCAGCGCCGGTTCGTTTCGGCCGAAATTGATATCTCACGAGTTGATTCACACGATGGCGCTGCCACGCAGCGCCGGGTCGTTTCGGCCGAAATCTATTCAGAGACCGACATCAATATCATCGAACAATCAACCCCGATAGCTCAGAATAAACTGATCAATGAAATCTTCAAGGCAAACATATGGAACTCACATTCCTCCTTGCTTTCCCCCATCTTCACTGTAAAGCTTCAGGTACTTCCCCTCTCTTCAGTTGTGTTTTATATTTTATTCCTCCAACTCACCCTGTTTTAAAAGCTTTGATGCACTTGATGATTGGCCCCTATCTGCTCTTTCATCTTATCTCAAACACTGTGTGTGCTTTCTTTAGTCTTGACCTCACTTTTCTCACTTTTTGTAGCTCTGTTGGAATGCATGTCTCCCTTGCCTTTCTGATTTACATTCACAAATTGATTTTAAAATAGGGATCAAACTCCGCCTAATACTCCTCAAAGAGCTCGGATTGCAGCTCAAAGGAATGAGTGGGATAATTGTGTTCTAGACAGCCCCCCAGCACCATTGTGTGCCTCAGAATCGGCCTCACATTGCTCCTCCTTTTCAACAGGCTCAGGATGATGTCTTTGGTGGTGGTCCAATTCCAGGAGCACAGGCCTTTCTAGCAAATTTAATTTTCAGCATGGAAATGCAGGACCACAATTGACTCCAAATAAGTAGTGTGACTTTAGCACGGGAACACTTAGCTCAGCTACAGTGCCCCCTAGAATTCAATCCTGCACCTGCACCTGGCAGACCAGGCTGGACTTGGTTTTCTGTTAGATACTTATGGTATGGACCTTAGCGAGTATGTATTCAATGATAATTGAAAGTAGTAAATCTTCATAATTCACAAATCATAACTGGAACTCTGTATTAGCGAGCTCCCCCTTACGTATCCGGGCACCGGAATACAAAACATATTTACCGTTGCTGAGGCTTATTATATAATCTATCCGTTTTGGGAACTCACGTGGTGTAGTCGCCAGTTCACCGAAGCTAATTATTGACGCGCAAACCTTCAAAAGACGCGTTTTTCGAAGATAAGGACGCGTCAAATTACTCGTAAAGATATTACGAACACCATACTCATTCTGTATGGCATATCACGTCTCAATTAATTCGTAGTAAGTGGCCGTTGTTGATCTAATTCCTGACTTGCTGCATATTTTTGTCACATTCCGCCTCTGCGAGACACCAGATATCCAGTAGATTTCAATATTCTCCAGGTTTGAATGGTGATGGCCATCGAGCCGTGTAGTCGCGTAGTCGCGTAGTCGCGTAGTCGCATAGTCGCGTAGTCCATGAAATGCACGTGTAGACGCGCCTCTGTTGACGCGCTCCCCCGACCCAACACTCTTCTCTCATGGCCCCATCGCGAGGACACCGCTGGAATACTCGGGAAGGGCGTATCACAATCCAACACATCGTGAAAAAGAAGATCCCCGTCTGGAAGGACGGTCTCTTCCCATGGCAGCTGGATGTCGTTGCGTGGGTTCTCGATGGAGAGGATGTATTGTGCGTGTCAGCGACAGGTGACGGAAAGTCGGCTCTGTTCACCGCACCTATCGTTGTGCTTCTCGAAGTTGCGGCGAACCCCACTGCATACCCTGGCTTTATCAGTCACAAAAAACCTGTCGGCCTTGTGATCTCACCCACGAAAGGACTCTCGGCAAACATGGTAAGTATCTATCCCATTTTGTGGAAGTGAACTCCGCGGTCTGATGTTGGTTTCGTTCAGATTACCGAGCTCGCTGCCCTGGGTGTTCAAGGTCTTGCATGTACAACAGAGTCACTCACCGAGGCTCGCAAGAGCGGACGCAACCTGGGCAAAGAAATTGCTGAATGCAAATGGCCGCTGGTCTGTGTTGACCCTGAACACTTGATGGAGAAGCAATGGGAGCACATTACGGACTCGGAGCTGTTCCGCGAGAACCTCGGCTTTCTCTGTGTTGACGAGGCTCATTTGATGGATGACTGGGGCAACGAGTTCCGGCCTGCCTTCCGCCACATCGGACGCTTTGGACGAGGACGCTGTCCCCTCCATATCTCGATCTTCGCTCTCACTGCGACTCTTCAGCCTGGCGCGCCCACACATTCCATTTGCCGTAACCTCGGGTTCCAGAAGAACATGTTCCATCTGGTGCGGCGCTCTAATGAGCGCCCTAACATTCAATTTCTCCTCTCGCCTCTCACTCACGGTCTTGGCGGCGACATCTTCCCCGACCTCCTGCTATATTTGAAGGATAATCGAAAATCCATCATTTATTGCGCCACTATCGAGCTCTGCTGGCGCGTCTACGTCTATCTTCTGCGGCAGCTCCCTCCGGGACGGGAGCGGCTCAAAAGAGTACGTCTTTATCATGCCATGTGTTGGCCCGATGAGAACGAGGCGACGGTACAAATGATTCGGGATGACCCCGCTTGTCAAATCATCGTTGCCACGATCGCATTTGGCCAGGGATTCAACGTTAGAGTCCTCCTCGACAGCCTAATGCTTGGTGTGCCGAAGAACGTCGCTCAGACGCTCCAGCAAGCCGGTAGGGTCGGCCGGGACCAGACATCGAACAGCCGGGCCGTTGTTTTTGTTCAACCCACCGCTTACAAGGCCGCAGAAAATGGTTCTCCGAGGTGCGCGTAGCCTTGGCTGGGTGGAGGGCGGTACAGTGGGGAGCTGTGCAGTAGGAGTAGGAGTAGCGGGGATTTGGAGTGGAGCACGGGAAGATTTGGCTCTAGGGGCTGGAGAGATATAGAAGGTCGATGGGTCGATATTATGGAACTCCATTGCTGAAGCAGCGGGGAATATTGCCGTCTCTGTCCCAGCAAGTCGAGGGAAAGTGAAATCTGACTCATTTGTCGTCATTCCGGAACCGGCACCACAGAAAGAGGATTCATACCTTAATAAGTGTCCTAGACTGAAGCCAAACCACTGTTAGAGTGTTCCGTGGTTAGATCCCACAAAAAAACGCGTCTACGGCTGGGAGTCGCGTCGAGATTAATGAGTTGTTTGTTTGTGTGTCTCTTATCACGGCCCACGTGCATTCCCAAAACGGATGGATTACATAATAACCCTCAGCAACGGTAATCAAGGCGCGGTAACTAACAGACTTCAGAACGAGGTTGCGAGTGGGAAGTCAGTGCAAGAGACTATACTGCTAGATCGTAAGTTGTCTATGCAGTCGAAAATGGTCTCGTTACGCGTCTTCAAGTTTACTGTTTTCTGAGTGTGCATCACTTGCTACCGCTCATTGTTTGTGCCGATCGGCATGGTCCCGGCATAGCGGTTTTCTTCGCGTCAACAGTCGGTTGACTGAACATAAGATCCGTTGAGCGAATCAAGCGGGGTGCGAATCCAGTGAACAACAGTGTGGGGGTGATTTTGCATGAGGAAATTGTGAGTTGGGTGAAGCCGAGGCAGCCAAGTTTTCGGCAGGACTCTCTAGCTGGACCTTACTCTCAATCAAATTAGGCCTGAGGTTAAATTCAGCCAGGATACTAGTCAACCAACAGCGGCACCGTGCCGAAGCCGTACCGCGTCTCACCGCCGCTGCGCCGTGCCAAAAAAGGGTAGATGCCGGACCTAGAAGCAATCCGGCGCTGTGCAAATAACACCCTGTGCTCTGTTGTTATTCGAACTCTAAATCGTTCCGCTGCGATAAAAAAATTTCAGAGATCCAGATTAGGCAGGTCCCGGCGTTCTGCACAGAATCTATTTTGTGTCGGGGGTTTCTGAATAGAATTATCCCCATGGGACATTTTTTTGGGGGAGCTTGCGACTCTATTTCAATTTGATAGCGGTTCCCAAATTCAGCCGTTGGTGATCCCGAGCGGCGAAAAACTCGGATTGTCGTGAGCTCCCCATTTCCGTAGTCGGGAACCGACATACAAGCTCATATTGATCGATTTGATCCCCTGGCTTTTGGTCTGGCTTGGTAAGTAGTATTAGTACTGATCCGCTTCACTCACCCTTGATTTTTCATTCGCCTTCCGTCACTTCCCCGTCTACGGGACTACATAATGTCACCCAAATCCTTAGACATACATCCGCCATGTCCTCCCTTATTCTCTCTCGAAAGATGGACTCGGAGGCCTCCGCTGTTGGTGCATGGGTGCGTGAAATTGCCAGTTGGGACATTACGGCAGGTTATGGCTGATATTCTACTCTCAGAATCTCGGAGCATGTGCGGCTTTGCTTCTTCAGGGCGTCCTGTGCGCGCAGGTTGCGCACTACATAACTCGCAACAAGCGCGATTCGATATGGATGAAGCTCTTTGTGGTGGGCCTCGCGCTCATGATAACGTTGAACACTATGCACGTCATGTGAGTTTCTTCTCCTCTCTCGACTCAGAGCTTGCGCTCAAGCTCATTCTCGTCGTAGAGGGATGATTTGGATACAAAGTGTCACCACGTTCGGAGATATGAAAGGCGGATCCAACATATGGCACAACCATTGGGTCTGGAAACTCACTTTGATACTTGAAGCCGCCACTGCATTTTATGTCCAAATGTTTTTCTGCCGCCGTCTTTGGGTGAGTGTTTCCCGACTTGTATTTCTGTACAGCTCATTCATTGTGTAGGCAATATCATGTCGCAACGTATATCTTGTCGCTGTCTGCGCCGTTGTGTTCGCGCTGGCACTTATTTCCGCTTTCGTTGCGGTATGTCCCCTGCCGGTGTAGTCCATTGGCACTAAATTCCGCAACATCAGACCTCCTACACATTCAAAGAGGAAATAGAGCCGACGTCCGTCTGGGGCATGTTTTTCATCATCACTGATTATTGGCCGTGTTTCTGACTCCGTTTTCCATAGTGGGAGTGCATCTGGCAGTTGTGGTTTGCGGAGATCTCGTTTTGACTGGCAGCACGATATTCTGCTTGCTCGTACGCATTCAATTTTTGAGATGTTTCAGTCTGATTAATCATTTGCGTTGTTCAGCGACACTCCCACGAATCTATCCTCGCCCACGGCCCGACCGCAACCATCCTCAACTCCTTACTCCGGCTCACAGTGCAGGCAAGTAAAATCTGAACATGCCAATTCAGAAACTCGGCGATTTACTATCATAAAACCCCAGTCCGCAGTGCCTGCCACACTCAGCGCGTCGATAAATCTCGCTACTGACATGGCACTGAGATCAACGGCATGGAATCCGGTCCTGTTGGCGATAGCCATCATTGCGAACATGGCACTCCCTCAGCTGTACGCCTGGTCCGCGATGTGGACGCTCAACTCGCGCGAAGGTATACACCTCGCGGCCCAGAACAGCCCGTACACAGTTGATCTTGGGGCGGTGTCGTCGGAACACAAAGGGCTGCCCAGTTTCAACGTCGCCGGACCAGAGCCAGAAACGGAAGATCCGAGGGTCTAAGCCCTAATTCTTAACGTTTATTCGGTGATTTTATGTCTCGGAACCGTACTCTATTGTACATTAGTTATCGTTGTAATTTTGCATACTTTATTGAACATCAGTTATCGCTACAATTGTAATCTAAAGACACATATAATGATTCCGGTTGTGGCAGAATGAGCAGGTTCAAGTGGCGTCGTTGCGGTTGGGACCCAGTCAGAATTAGAATCAAAGCGACGAGCACATCTCGTGAAGGGAAAGCCCGAGTGCATTAGTTCGGGGAAGACCCACCCCAGAGCCCTAGTGGAAGGAAGGAGGATGAATGTGAGCAGCGAGACACGGCGAAATTCAACTCTCGGCGCCAAATAACGTAGGAAGACTACAGGCGGCGAATCAGAGTTCTGCCACGAGAATAATTTTGTGCGTCGAGCCCAGGGTCCAACACAGGTCCACCCACGGGTACCCAAAGGCCAACCCGGACCCGGACCCGTCAATACCGTACCCGGCCAACCCGCGGGCCTTAAACCCGTACGGGTCGCCCGCGGGTGCCGCATTACTCGCGGTACCTCAAACCCGTCGGGTCAACCCGCGGTAAACAACTTTTTTGAGTGCAGCTGAGGCGCGGGTGGAAAGGGTGGACCGAGAAGCGGAAGCAGAGTCGCTTGCGATGTTCTTTGGTCGAGGCATGATTGAGGGAGCAGTGGGGAAGAGTTGATACCTTGTACCTTAAATACCGCCGGCTGACGGCACAACCGCGACCAATGGGCTTGTTAAAAAAATTGCCGACCTCAAAATGCCCTAGACACGGGAACGGTGGTCAAAAAATGCTGGAAAGGCAGACATGGGCACGACCAATAAAAAATTGTAAAATGGTTGCTCAACATTGAAACAGCTGAGGCGAGTGCTTGATGATCAAGAAACAGGGATAACACATTGCAGAGAGACATGACCGCGGTCAATGGAGACCTTTCAACCAAGTAGCCGACAGCAAAAAGCACAAGCTGCTCCCAGGCCTGCCTCAGGTCGCGGGCAATTCCGTGCGTAATTCAATGTCCCAAGATCCCGGCAGGTGTTTGGAAGTACAAGAAAAATGGGGATAAAATCGAGGGCAAAGACATGGCACAGAGAACGAACACATTTGGCCGGAAGAGCTTGAGAGCACTCAGGGTCGAGCTCAATTTCAGGGCACAAAGTCAGTATTTTTTGGACGGCGATCAAAAAGATGACAGTCTGTACACTCCATAGTTAAGGATCTGCGTCGACAGTGAAAACGAGCTAGTCTAAAATCGACATCTTGAGCTGCAACAGTACCACGCAAGATGAGGAAGTCGAGGATGTCGAGGGCGTGGCCCGCTGGTTCATTGAGAAACATATGAGTGTTGTGTTTGATAGATGGTTCTATGTAGCAGCTGGACAAGGAATGAGAGTTTAAGTGGATATGACGGCAGAGTGAAGCCGGAGCTTTCTACGTCCTGGTGAAAACAAGCGACAACGACAGACTCTGATTCGATCAGCGGCGATCACTCTTGTAGAATTTGGATTCTTCGCGATTTGCCGGATGTCATTTCATCCCATTTGTACTAGTTTCGAAATTCGAATAGCCGTATTTTTGACAGCTATTATGTACGTTGAGTTCACTTCTCTTGTCGGCCGAAAATCCGCGGGTTCACGGTATTGCCGACGGGTTGAAAATCTGAACCCGGACCCGAACCAGGCCGACCCACGGGTCCAAACTCGCGTGGACCCGATACCCGTGTTGAACCCTAGACGAGTCTCAGACTGGCGGTTTATTCGCATGATTTCTGAGTTTCGAGAGTTGTAGACCGGATGCTCCTAAATCAGAAAGGCTGAGAATGGGCAGGTTTCGAGCGGTAGCATTCGGGGCCAACCTGCGAATGAGATCAAACCGACACGTGCAGCTGATGGCTCTAGATCACGCGCATTTTTCTTTCCTGCGCCCGCTGCTGCAAAAATCTTGCTCCTGATTCGCATTCTGGCCAACTGGCTGAGCCTTAGGGCGTTTCTCGGAGTCTCCGCAGGCCCCATTGTAGCACCTCCAAACTTACAATTGTTTCCCGGCGCGCACAAATCACCGTTGAATCTCCGCCACTCTGACCAGGTCCACCCCTCGAGGTAATCTTGGGATTTTCCTTCTTTGGCCCATTGCCAACTAGGGTTTTTGTTCATTGCGTGTCCGGTATCACCGCCATCTTTCATGACTGCTTTCATGATGGCTATCTCTCCGTTCACGAATGGCATCCGCACAAGTCTCGAACCACTTCTTCGCATCCCGGATTACCCTACCGTTCCCATCTGTGTTTTGTATTTTGAAGTGATATTCTCTTGCGCTGTTGGACTTTAAATCATCGGAGCGCGAGTCTGAAATCGGAGATACTAACAAGGCTTCAAGATGGTGGTAGGCACCAAAAGCCGCTGTCAACTCTGGCATAACTCTATGCTTCCGCCGCGGTTAAGTATCACCGTTCATCCTTCTTTCCTTCCGCCGCTGTCAAACACTGCTTCATTGAACCATGGAGTCCGCCAGTACGACTTTGAATAGCTTTAGATATTAGTGACGGTCAAAGTAAACGCTTCGACATCGCTTCAGAGACGCTTCACCAAGCGCTTCAGAAACGCTTCAAGAATTCATGGCGCTGGGTGAATACCGTCTTGTCGAGGCACATATCAAGTTCAAGCGACCGCGCGTAGGTAGCACTTGCAAGTCTTGCACAAGTACAACCTAATGATTGATCATGTAAGAGTCCAATGCCCTGCCGGTCCAGTATGGTTTGCGGGTCAATATCAAGATATTATTCTTCGAAGTGACCACCAGCGGCCATAACTCTTCTTCCTCAGAGCCCGGAGATCGATTCTGGCGCTTATAGTATGCCCTGGGCCCTGGCTTGAGAAGACAGCGACACCTTACCGCATCTGGAAGTATACCACATCTTGCACTGCTCAACAGCACTTGCCACTAGGGTCTTTCCGCCATGGCGGCCGCTCATCACCAGGCACCCGGGTAAATGATGTGCACCTCGCGGAAACATCTTCAACTAACGCAACATCGAAGGTAATTTGACAATTATGGCATGCTTTAAATAATTGCCAGCAATCGTTCACGGCGTTTGGACACCGATAATGTGGAAGATAAATTTCCTATCAAAGAAAATTCGGCGAAGATACAATTCATGCATGCTAAATACACGCAGCCGCTGAACAACCGGGTTATCTCAGCTATTATCTGTGCTTCGTCGCAAGTTGAACATCGAACGAAGCCGAGACGAAGTTGTCGACTGCATCCGTCAATCGATTTCATGATTCCCTATGATTCTTGTCAGCCCAACGGCTTGCGGAGTCAAAACTTGTCAATTTTAATTGCGCCACTCGGGCAATCGTCTGGGGCGGGACCTAACTTCGTCAACCGCGTGGTTTGTGCGTTGAACCACAGCATACAATTATTCCAAACATGGACGACGGGCAATTGGAGCATTGAAAAGCCCAAGCTCTTGTCACTCCATTATCGAACTGCCCACAAACTTGAACCTCAACCGTAAGTCGCAGCAGCACTTTTTTCCTCCTTCAATGCTAACCGCTCTGTGCCATGCAGAAAATTTTTATGGACACCGCTTCGCTATCAACCCCAATGACATCAAAGAAAGAGGGGGGGAAACCAAAAACTGATGTAGGTTTTCAATCAACCTGTCGCTGTGTATTTTGTTCTGACTAGGCTCATGAACAGAGCAAGAATTTTCTTCAAAAGCTTTGGACCGGTTCTCTCAGCTGCTCTAAGAATTCCCAAGATTTCTCGTGAAGGGAAGTAGCTGGTGAGGGTGTACCCGAATCATACTCGCCGGACTAGGGGAGGCAATGAAAGCATGAGTGTGTTCGGGCGATATATATATGTGAAAATGTCTGTCTCTTTTGCCCCTAGAGCTTGGTGCATCATAGAGAAAAACTTCAACCCAGCAGTGTGATTGTAAAGTGACAGGAATGTTATATAAATCGATTTTGGAAAAACCCTACTGAGGAGGGGGGCGTATGATCTAACAGGCTTTAGACCTGCATGCTAGATGTAGGCCTCTGTCGCAGAGTCGTTTTTTGCGGCGACGAATGAATTAGGAAGGCTACGGGGATGTCGGAGCTGGTCACCTTGATAGCTATAAAAATGAACCTACCGCCACGTTTCTCGTAAGACGCCGCGGCCGATTCGATCAAGGGAGACCGGCATTCAGAAAAAAAGATATAGGGCCGATTTTCTTTTTTCTGACCTCGGCCAGGGACTAACTAACTACGTAATTGTTCCCACGCACCATGTATGGTAATTAGACAGGTTGTGCAAAGCCGTATGGAGCCGCATGCGGCTTTTGGGCATTGTGCAAAGCCGCACGGAAAAAAAATAAGCCTTGGATGTGTCCAATTTTTTTTTTCATTGAAACATTGCCTGACATGAAGCAAAGGTACATATACGTGAAGGAGCCTCATTGGCATTTCACCTGCCGCGCGCATGCTGTCAAAAGTGTGAGAAGGCCGAGTGGTGCCGGGTGGAGCTGGAGTGATGTGCCGGAATACCGGCTTATCATGCCTGCCCATCCAACCCATCCAACTTCGGGCTGTCATATTACAGTTTTACAGAGGCTTTGGACCACACTGAGCACGAAAAATAACCAAGGACAATTAAGAAATCCATGCGGCTCTGCACAATGCATAAAAGCCGCATGCGGCTCCATGCGGCTTTGCACAACCTGTCTATTGTTCACATGCTTCACTTGCGGCCGGTGGTCTGCCGCAGAGGTATTGCCCTCATATAAGTAAGATTAGAGGTTTAGATGCTTCAGGTGCCTCAGGATCACACTTGGACCATTAAATTGGTCTTCAACTCAGTTGAGAAATAGATGCCTGCAACAAACAAGACCACCCCAGTTACCATACTGTTGTATTTCATTCAATTCGTAAGGCGGTTTGGGG
Organism: Mycena albidolilacea; assembly: GCA_029282495.1. NCBI lineage: Eukaryota > Fungi > Basidiomycota > Agaricomycetes > Agaricales > Mycenaceae > Mycena > Mycena albidolilacea. The sequence continues at coordinate 333,984 of JARIHO010000005.1, read as the reverse complement.
TGTGACACCATCGTACGAATTGACCCTTTCGTAACCGGTCCCCCTTAGGGAATTTGATCCGCCGGCAACGCTCGGCTAAGCTCGGCTAGCTCGGCTAAGCCCAAAATTGCCTCTGTGACTGGGTGACTTACGAAAATTTTCGTAGATTTTTGGGCCATGTGACGCGTGACCATACGAATTGAACGAAATACTACAGTATACGGATTCATTCTGCTATGACAGGTGGTATCAAGATGTAAAGACGAGTTTGACGGTTTGTGGGTGGATTAAATGTGACCAACATAGTTCCCAATCTTTTTGTTGCTCAGAAAGTTGGGGGTCAATTTTTTTATCCAGCCTGGCGACTGGACTAACTAACCGGCCCTTAGTGGCCGGTTTAAATGCCGGTTGCCCCGATTCGATGGCACGTTCGTCTTAAGAGGCGGGGATAGCTTTGACCGATGGAATGCTGCCAGACCGTCGGACTCCGGGCCTCCAGAATCTCCGAGCCCATATTGATACAGTAAACCGATGGTTGAATAATGTTAGTTCAACTGAGTTGGTATTTATGTCCAGTGCCTGACAAGAAAACATATCATGTTTCCCGTCACTGTTGGCAGTGAATTGTGCCGTTATTTTTATGAGATTTGTAGGGCATGACATGTCGCAAATACACTTCAATCGAATTAAGCGTTTGAAGCGCTATCAGCGCTCCGGCACCCCTAAGAGATCCGGAGACCCCTGAAAATCTTCAGCAGTTGAACTCATGTCATCCGAGGCTCCGCTTCAGATGTCTAGGTATTTCATCTTCCAACACAGATCTAGAAGATACATCCATAGTCAGACGCAGCGCTGCAGCGCCAATGCAAGCAGTGCCAATGCGATTTTGTGAGTGCAAGGAATCCGGGTACTTCGCGAACCAGTGTTCCCCCAGGTACATATAGGTATTGGTTCGGATCCATCCGTAACCTGAGAGAGTTTGTTGGCATTTTGTGGGACCGGCGGGTTGAACTTGCTGAACCGGCCACGAAATTGACACGTCGCAAGGGAATATCGGAAATTGCATGAATCCTGCATTTAACCAAGGCCTAGACGACGTTTATCAATAGCGTTCAGGCATTCTCGTCAATTCGGTCGGAGCGTTTTCTGATTCGATAAGACCTTTCTAGAATCAGCAAAAGAAAACTGCAGGCCTCGGGGGCTTCCGAAAACATACCAAGAAGCAACACCCCAGCAGTCAACGTGGCAGATAGCGATCTATATATCAGAAAACTACTGTCATGGCCAAGTCGTGGCCCCGGAAACTGAGGCTCAAAGTGGCAAAACTCTCTCAGCATGAGAACCCCAAGACCTAGGCTTACGAGAGCCTAGGAGGACAAATAAATCAACTCCAATCCAAAGCTGACAGAGGAATGGCGGGATCGCCCGTGAGGTGAGTGTCCAAGCAAATTGATGAAGGAATCACGGAGGGTGGATCCGCCCCGTTGGGACACACTGGCTTCCTGCCCCGTCACTTTGATTCCATTAGGAACTCGCGAATTGCGCCTTTACACGAATCAGATAGTGAAATTGAATTCGAACGTCTGTACGGTTGCATGGAGTACGGCACTGCAATGGTGTTATGATCTGGAACGGAGAGATATGGATCATGGAATCGAACCCTCCTACCAGCGGCGGCACCGGTGGAACAAGGCCATTCTTTCGTTAGCAATCGAGTGATAATTTTACCGCCGGGATCAGAGCTTCCGTGATCGAGAAACGTCGCTCTGTTTCATCCGCAGGTAATCCGCCCTCACCAATCCATCGCCGGGATAAATACCCACAGCAAGTCGTGTCCAAACTTTACGAAGCTGCTGGGTGGTACCGGAGGTTGTTCGAATTGATTAAATTTAAAGAGATAGAAGGGCAGGCCGCCGCTTGGGTCAGGGCTTGAGTGGGGCCTGCAAGGGGCATCCCGGCGTCACTTCGACAGTGGCAAGCGGCGGCGTCCTGTCCAGAAGTTTGGGCTGTGGAAGGGGCGCCAGTGGAAAGTGGGAGCGGAAACTGGGATGAAAAAATGACGTCGGACAGGCGCGGAAGATTCACCACATAGGCTTTAGTCTGCTTGCATCAGCTCATCCGCGACGAGGCCCTCCAGCTCATGTCTTCCGCATTGCCTTATGATACTCATCAGGGATTTATTACTTGCTATTGGATACCACGGGAAGCCTTCCTCATGGCATCCGAGTCGTTGCAGGCGGTGATCGTCACAAATAGGTGGAAAAGCCAAGAAAAGCAGAGAATGCGGTCGGGACTCGGCGAAACCCGAGTTTATTTTGTAGATTAGAAACGTGGTAGAGTTGCGGGACCTGGAATGCTGTCGGAAGTAGGCAAGAAGCAGGCATAGCTCCAAAGCAGAACTAGTGCAGGGAATCAGACAGGAAGAAGAAATGGGACCGGAATACAGACGACAAGGTTTGCGGTAAGCAGCTCGCGACGACACATGATGCGCAGTGTCATGTCACAAATCCTCGGCCCGTCCCTCCTTCCCGCCAAATCAAGCATCGCTGTCTCATCCAGATTATGCTGCTGGATACCGCCAGTCGAGCCTCAAAAACTGCAGAGCAGCGACCCCGCAATGACACAGACAAATATGGAGCAAGAGACTTGGAAACTCAAAAAGAAAAATGCTTCCGCTGTTCGCGTCAAATAATACTGTATCTCTCACCGGAGCTCTATCCTCCCGTTCATTGGCACCCCCATCTCTGAAGCCAAACATATGGCCACGATATTGCTGTGTTCACGCTGGGATGCGTCCGGCTCGCCAGCTACTAAACATCAGGCATTGGCCACTGGGGAACGTGTATGTGAATACTGCGAGATCTTGAGCGTGGAATGCATCAAACTGAACGCCATAGTCTTCGATCTGCAGGCTGCTGGCAGGCATCAAAGAGTATGGTTTTCTGTCGTCGGAAGTTCCTTGCTGGGTTGGATTCGAGTTAAGTTTCCCTCACCGCCCTACACTCAATCGTCACCTTGACGCATTGTGTTACAGTCTCACGCTATACTGAGACAAGGGTGCATTCAAATTCGAAATGCGTTTAAATCAGAAAACGGATCCGCATATATTCCGGAGGGAGAGCACGCATACAGGCCGCGAGATATATCAGACTCTGAGCCTCGATCCCAATTTCAGTGTAGCTGTAAAGGTCTGGCCGCCACGCTTTCTCTGTATGTTCCAGGTCCGTTTCTTCGTGGTCGCGTCACCTATAAAGCTCTGCCCTGGCTTAATCTCTTAACTGTACTCTTCATCATATTTTCGCCTACATCCGTTCTTTGAATGCCAGTAATAACTCAGTACCCTGTACTAGCTATTGCGCCAGTGGCCCTCGACACCTGCGACAATATTTATGACTGTCGCACATTGCGCGATATAATCGGGGGCTGTTTGTCGACTATTTTGCTCTGCACCTGGGTCTCATTACATCTCAACGTGCCTCCGCTTAGGCCGCGCCGTCTTCCAGAACAGCATATCGTCTCGCAGGGCTTCTTCGCGCCCCTTCGGAAGATCATATGCCCAATTGTGCACGCGATACCTTTGAAGAAAATCGAAATGATGCTCCTCGCACTCATTGCACCTGAGCTGATGATGGGATTTGCCGCTCGGCAGTATATCGTTGCCAGATGGTTCTCCACAAGTAAGCGATATTGATTTCACCTGCTTATCGAATGCGGCTCAAGTTATATAGAATACTCTGGCGTCTCACGAACGCACGGATTTTTCTTTGCTATGGGTGGTTTTGTGACGCGAGACGGCCACCATCCCATCGTAACAAAGAAACAACTTTTGCAATATATCGAAGGCATTAAAGAGATTACGGAGGAGGATATCGTCGAAAAAAGCAAGGGCGACAATCTGTCCAAAGCTTGGACGTTCGTCCAGGTGGGGTGGTTCTCTGCGAAGTATTTCGCGCGCGTCAAGGAGCACCTCCCGATGTTGGTGCTCGAGACTGCGACATTCGCGTTTGCTCTGATCTATGGTTGTACTTGGTGGTTTTGGAGGAAGAAACCGCAGGATGTCTCTGAAGCAATCCGAATTGATCTTGTGAGTGGTGCCCGGGAATCAGTCATTCTGGTCGCCGAAATTCAATCAAATAGGTCTTTCCTGCGCCGGGCTCCGATCAGACCCACCATGTTCAAGTTGAAGATGACCCTCCGAAACAAGACTCGGATGTAGTAACACCGGTGAACAACATCCGTGTCAAGCCTCTTGACGACTCTCTCGCTGAGAAGTGGCCCCCTGCTACCGAAACCTTTCATCGCCATTTCGTAGCCGGGGTTGGACATCGTCTCAATGCAATCGTGTTCGGGAAATATCAAAATTTCGATCCCATGGCCTCCGACTCAGTGCCTTCATTTTGGGCGATCCCGGTCGGAGAGGAGCCCACCAACCTTCCATCAGTCCTGGGTTGCCAGATTCTCTGTGCTTCTCTCTTTGGCGGCGTGCACTGCTGCGCCTGGAACGCGAGGTTCCCTTCGATCATTGAAATGTGGATGTGGCGGGGCAGCGCGGCGTTGATCACAGGGTTTCCACCGCTCTGCTTTCTGCTCCTGGGGATAAGCAATACCTTCGACCATGGAAGCGTCCGTCGGGGTGTCTTTACCTACACGAATTACGGGCTTATAGCCCTCTATATTGTTGCTCGGGTTGCGCTGCTGATTCTTCCATTCATGACCTTACGAAGTTCTTCCCCAAGGACATTCGTCGATGCAGATTGGACAGCTATTTTCTAGTTTACGTAGAACAGATGTTATCTATTTAAACTTACAACTCCTGTACAAAGACCCAGTTATTTATTCCTGTACACAACAAGGTGTCGCAACTTTGTGATTTGTTCCACTGGGATCGCATTGCAGACGGATCTGCCGGAATAATGAATTCAACACTCGAAGTTTACGGACCCCGGCCGAGCTCTGCCGAGATCCACCAAGGCAGCCAGGCAGCGGGTGACAGATCTGCCGTGCTGCACAACTCAATCTGCCGCGCGGCAAAAGATCGGCAATGGTTGGCAGCCCCTCCTGAAGACTGGGGTGCAGTGAATGGAGCTCCGTCTAGAGGTCGACTATCACTACCGCCGCTGTCGGCGCACCAAGTTACACTATGGTAACCCAGGTAATCAGCCTCTCAACTCTGCTTTTGTCCCTGATGTCTTGCACTTTAATTTCTCGGATGTCGTGGAGGTATTGGCCAAGCTGGGCCTTGGATAGGATACAATGGGATGTCCCCGTCTCGTGTTACGAAACCGCCCATGGCAAAGAAAAACCCATGTGTGAGTGAGAGATTGTATGCTAGCATAGCAAGACTTGAGCACCAGTGTGTTATCAGCAACAAGGAAAATGCTTACTTTCAGTAAACCAATGAGCCACAACATACTGCCGGGCCGCCAATCCCAACATCAACTCCGGTGCAATGAGTGTGGTGAGCATCATTCTGAGCTTCAGCCAGGTATGCACAAGGTAACCTCGTCCGGGAGAGGGCACATTCAGATGCAAGGCGGCCCAGATGCATAACCCAGTAGTTGCCAGGCAACTCCAGATTATGTTGACCAATGTCCTACACTCGTTGATGTCGCTACAGTTGTTCATTATCGGTGAGCTCGTTGAGAGGAGCTGGTGGGTTGTGGAAGCTCTGGTGGTAGTGATGGGATGAAAGGTGGAAAGCTCGTGTAGCAGCACGCCTTGATTTGATGGAGGCAAGCGATTGGATCCGGTGTATCGCCGGGTTTTTTCATTAGCGTCGTGAGTGGATGACTATAAACCTAAGCTGTACAACTATCTGACCGTTGCTGACCACAGGTCAGAATGTTGCAATATTCTCGCTGCAGAGGCACCGACGATATCATTTTTCTAAGCCGATAATCCGCTGTGAACTCGGTGCTGTGCAACTGAATCGATGTCATAACTTCGTTTTTTTCTTCTGGTTTTCGTGCCAAGACACATTTCCCGACTCGCCCTTGGATTACCAGACATTCGACTACCCTACCTACATTCGCCTCATGTTTTTAGGTGTGTTCAAGTTTGAAGTGACTGTAATCCATCCGATCAAGAAGGAACGAACTTCAACGACGCATAGAAGGGATGTTTCTACCTCATCCATTGACAGGCAACATTTTCCGACGCCCCTAGCGAGTTGCCTGTCAGTGAGTTTTCCGTATCGCCGAATAAGAATAAGGCCCCGCTCTCAAGTGCGTGCCTTGGCTCCGGAGGGATCGACCCAAAAAGCAAACACGACTCAGAGAGTGGGATGCTGGGCTTCCGCACTCACGACTTGCGAATGCCATCCGGCCTTCCGGTCCTGCTGGTTTCCTGATATCAGTGTGTACAGAATCCAAGCAGAAATGCCCTTGATGTCCGTGGTCGATGGAAGTTTAATCTGGATTCTGAACCGGACCGTCCGTTCAGAGAGTCGTCGGCTGAGCACAATCTGAAAGAGATTCTGCCTATTTCGAAACCGAAACCTCAGGCTTCAAGGCAGCCGAAACTGGGATGGATGTCCGACCACGACAATATGTTCAATGTAGACATGTCTTATGTAGAGACAACCCGGTAAGTTGTAGCAAATATTTTGTGGCAGTGTTGAATGTCGGCATAAGGAAATCTGATTTCATTTCCGATGGTCCCTTCACCCTCGCCACTCGCTCAGCAAGGACACGAGTGTCAAGACCTACTCGTATTCTGCCGCAGCGCTTCACCATCTACAGGATGCCTCAACTGGCAAGACTCGATGCATCCCCGGACGCCTGTACGCGGGGCGGGTGTAGCGGCTTACATGGGATACATTCAACTTGTAGTTCGGTACGCGGGCACACCCAGTATGCTATTGGTCCCAAAACCTCAGGCACTGTTTCCGTCGCTTACAAGTTCTTTGCTCGATCTATTCCTCAAAATCGATAAAGCACCCGTTCCCCACTAAACTGAATGTTTCAAATAAGTCTGGTGTCGACAGTTGTCCGCACTGAGGAGCTCACTAGAAAGTAACTACCCTTCAAACCTTACCCGGCGCGGTGGCGCGACCGGCGCGAGGCGCTGGCTGGGATGTGGTGCATTCGGTCCTAGACGTCGAGAGTTCCTGAGAAGAGAAAATGACGAGGGGCTGCCGGATCCCCGCTGAATCAATCGATAGGTATGTTGCTCGAGGCCAGAGGGTATATGGTGCGGTTCGGTGCGGTTCGGGAGGCGAGACTGCGTGATGCTTGAGACAATAGGCTGATTACACGACTTGCGCGGTAGGACCAGCCGGAAGAGAGCGCGAGCTGGCGTCTAAGACGATGATGCCTCGTGCGGTAGAAGTCTGTCACCAGGATATTTTCCGTCACGATGTAGCGCAGACAGGTACAGATATAGCAGTCCTGGACGGGATGAAGGCGCATTGCATAAAAAAGGCCCGAGGGTCGATACCGATTTCCAGTAGAGATTTGCGGGGCTTGTAACGTGGACGAAGGTGTATCCAAACTTGAGATCGGACGCAAGGAGTGCGGTGGCGAGGGAGATTGGTCCAGTGAAGGGCGTCGTTAAAAGCTGCCAGTACAAGGATCAGCATGAATCACTGCGTTCCCACCCCCACGTGGACCTGATTTTACATGCGGCGATCTTCGGCTACGTTCGGCTAGAGGAACGTAGCCGAAGATCGCCGCACGTAAACTCACGTAAATCAGATCCACGTGGTTCGGCTACATGGGGTGGGAACGCAGTGAATGCAATCCGAGAACCCAATAGAGGCCCAACGGGCGTGCAGAGCAAAAGCGAGGGCGAGCGGTCTCGGCAACGGCCCGAGTAAGACGAAAACCAAAGCACAGGTACAAGGCAAAACAGAGCCGGAAAGCAAGAGAGCACAGCGATGATTGGAGTTGCCAGAAGCTTGAGGTGGGCTACATTCAGAAAGTTGTCAGTGACGGCGTGAATGGCGCTGAGAAGACAGCAATGGCGGAAAGGGGTGCGGCCATTTGTCCTTTCCGCCACCGAAGGGCACAAGCCAGCCGAGAGGAAGCGATCCGCGGCGAGGGAGGAGGACGAGCGCCGGGTGGAGGGGGGAACCGAACGATTTCTGAATCAAAGTCAGCTTCGACCTGGAGTGTAAATGGACGCGACGCACGTCCAATCCAGCGAACACCATCATCGTATGTAAGCGCGAGCCCGACACATCCTCTGCACAGGTACGAATGAGTGGTTTAGCTCGTGATACGAAAGATCACAAATACCGATCTAAGTAATAATTGCCCGTCGAGGACATAGATCTGGGTGATGGGACAGCGCCGCAGACACTAGAGCAGCAGATACCATAGGTACCGGTTTGGTAACGGACATAATCATGGAGGGGTGGCTTCGGGGTACGCAAGCAGCGCCTGTCGGAAAATCTGGCTCGCGGGGGGAGGCGGACCAGCAAAGCGTAGAAGGGGTGGGCAGCATCGGAGAAGGGCCATATCGTGCAAGTGTAGAAGGTGTGTTTTCTATTCAAAATAAATCAGCTCCGACTATGGAAACGTGGAGACAAGCGTACTTGCAAGGCAGGCAAGTGTTCTTTTAGCTCTCATCTCCAGTATGCGTCCCGCATCCGCATATGGAGCCTGTATACGCGGACGCAGGTGGAGGGAGGAGAGGGCACCCGCACGGAGGTAATCGGGCGAAACAATTGAGATTGGACAATCTATCTCAAAGACCCGCAGACGCCAGAGTAGCGAGGGTGGCATACAGGTCTGATTCATGGAACGGTACTCGGGCAATCGCCGCTGGTCGCCACCATCGAGGATCTGAGGGACGTGAGTAGGCGCGTAGCGGACAGAGAGGGTCACGTACCACATGGCGTCTGCTGGATGTTCCTCAGAAAAGCACATGTCGTCGTCGTTCTTCCCCGCGGTGCAGCGTCGAGCACCCGTGTTGGTGACGTCGTCCAGTATCCTCGTCGCTCTGTGGAGCAGCGATAGTCGGCGTCGAGGTGGGCGAGAAGCGGGGGAGGCTGGGACCGCTGTATTGGTACCGAAGAGCGTGACGGCCGGATGCTGGGCTGAAGTCGCTCCTGCAGCAGGTATTCCAGGCCGCGAGATCCCTCTCCTGATTGGCGGCGCGGGTTGGGGAAGACCTCGGTGATTGGAAGAACGACCGGACCAGGGCTGGTGAGGACCCCGGTGGGCGCGATGGGGAAGGCACGACGAGGATGGAGACGAAGATGGGGCCTCGTCCTCGCTCTCACATACATCCCTATAATTCGTGTATGAAACACCTTCGATGTCTACTTGGTGGGCTGCTGGTCGTCGAGCTCCAGGCGACAAACACGGAGCGGACGTGAGAGGACTCGTCTATCGAGTTCAGGATGACAACGCTGAAGCGCTTCGGAAGGGCGAGTGTGGTTCAATGAAGGAAAATAATTGGCGCGACGACGAGAGCCAGAAGTATGCGTGATGCGACGCGCATGTGTCATCCACGGCCGTCCCCGCGCTTCTCTTCCTCGCGCCACTCGACACTGGAGTATTCATGCCGTTTGGCGTAGAGCTGAGTGTTGAGCTCCGCACATCGCCGCCAGCCCCTTGTCTCGGTTGGCTCGGACATAAAAGACTTTAAGAGGTTTCGTCCTTGTCGCTGGACGGCCTGGACCATGGCACCACCGCACTTGTAAGTCGCCCACTGTAATGGGCACCGGTGGGGGCTTCGCCACATTCCGTGAACCACCATCATCGGGAATTGCGTAGCACGCGCATTGTCTGATCGTCTGGTTCATGGGAAGGGGCCGCTGCTAGCAGACACGAGCGACAGAGCTGGCGGCGTAAACCACCCTCACCCTGTCCCGACTCCGGCTTCAATGTTCAGGAAGTGGCTTCCTGTAGACAGCCATGCGCGAAATGTTACCTTCTCCGCCCACCGCCCACCGCTGGCTCCCGTCCCTCAGATTCTCGATGACGAGGATCGTTCTGGGCCAAGTCCGCTCGATCCTGGTTCCCAAACGGCTCTTTGCTTCAGGCTGGGTATGTTGTTCCTATTGCTCTGGTGCCTGCAGCGCTGACACATATCCCCAGATCCAGATTCATACTAATAATTGCTTCATTTCCTTCTGATGTGCGTATGTATTTTTTGCTCTCGCTCACGTCCGTCTACTTACACCCGTACAAAAACCATATCCAGCGTCGGGAAACATACTAGATCTGAGGACTCGGGCTTACCTTAGAAGTACAGTACGTTTGTATACTGTGCGTTTCGCCGGAGTCCTTAGTCGGCGCTGACTTGGAGAGACTTGTGTAGAAAATCCTACACTTGCTGGACTCTTTCAGTCCGACCCTATCTCCTTCGCACTTCGCTAGCCCGCCTCCCCGACGCGTACCACTCGTGTATCGCGTCCCTCTCCGACATGCGCTACCACAATCTATACTCGGTCAGATATCCCGAGATGCCGCTTGCGTACCTCGAGGCGACGCCCTCCGTGATCATTTCCTGCATTGCATTAGTATGTCGTGCCAGCTGTCCTGGTTTGGCAGTGGCGCTAGCAAAATTTTCCATATCTGCTCCATCTCACTGCTATTGTGTAGACTCTTGACTCGTCGTTCTCCTCTGTTGGCTTGTGGCTTTCCGCCGCCATTCTCTTTACTTTGTCTCTTTCCCGATGCTCCATCCAGTCGGTGGCGCGCCACCACTCTGGTCCTGCCTCTCCGACACGACTGTGGCTATATCCGTATGTCACACTTCTCGCTATTCATGCCGCCACTGACAACCCGAATGCAGGACTGTATCGTTAGCTCCCTCAAGCTGCTCTCGGCACTTTCCGGCTCTGTTTTCCCTGTTTCTCATCTGTGCCTTGGTTTTCCCTTGCTCGGACCCTTAGAGTGGTCGTTCGCCCTCGCTTCGCTCTCCACGTTTGGTGCGCCTATATTCAGTTCTCAGACACTGGACCAAGCTCCCTCAGCAACGCACTACTTGTTTCCGACCTCAAGCCTGGTACATCTTCCGTCCACGCCATCTACAAGCTCCGCAAATCTCCACTGCGATTAATATTAACCCCCGGGTCTTTCTTATTGGGCGTTGATCGCTTCCGTTCGTCTGGTGGCAGACTTCTACCACACAAGGCGCTCTTTCATCATCGTCTCAGGCGCCGGCTCGCACCCTCTCCTGGCTGGTCCTACCGCGCAAGTCTACCTGTTGTCTCAACAGCAGTCCCGCCTCCCGAACCACGCCATATACCCTCAGGCCTCACTCAAACAGCAACATACCTGTCGATTGAATCAAACGGGCTTCTTCGTCGGATCGGATCCGGCAGCCCCTCGTCAGAAGATCTGAAATGTTCTTTTCCCAAGAATCCCCAACGTCTAGACTCGAATATATCCCACCCCGCGCTCCGCGCCGGGTAAGGTCGTAGTCGGTGTGAAGGATAGTTACTGTGTTACTGTAATGAGTTCCTCAGTGCGGACAACTGTCGTAGCACCAAACTTGTTTGAAATATTCACAGCTCAGTGGGGAACGAGTGCTTTATCGATTTTGAGGAAGAAATTGAGCAAAGAACTTATAACGACTGAAACAGCGTGTACATAATACGCGCGTTGCTTGGCGTTTCCGGCATGGTACGACTGACACTGATACCGACATCGTTGCCAATGCTGTTCGACATTCATTTACTGTAAGATACGTTCATTTCACGAGTGAACGACCTATATTTTGCAGATTTTGGGCGCGTCTGAGCCCTCCTAAACTAAGCCTGACAGTGGAGATGGGCGGTCCCTCCTTCGGATTGTGCTCAGCTGACGGTTCTGAACGAATGGTCCGGTTCTAAACCCAGATTCAACCTCCATCGACCACGGACGTTTGGTCATCTACTTCTGCTCGGATTCTATACACACCGTCCCAGCGAGACCGGAAGGCCGGATGGCATGCGCAACTTGTACCGTCAGCGCTGAAGCCCAGGTTCGCATCCCGCTCTCCCAGTCGTTTTTTCTCTATAGGTCGATCCCTCGAGAGCCAAGGCGCGCACTTTGAGAGCGGTGTCTTATTCTTGTTCGGCGATACGGGAAACTCGCTGACAGGCAACTTGTTTGGTGGCGTCGCAAAATGTCACCTGTCGATGAACGAGTAGAAACTTCCCTTCTACGCGTGTTCGTGGTTTCTTTATCGAATGAATTACACGGTCGCTTCAAAATTGAACGTACCTAAAACATGAGGCGTATGTAGGTAGGGTGGGCATAGTCATAGCTCTACCGTAGCCGCTGAGAAGCCCCATGTTTGATAATCCAAGGACGTGTCCAGGAATGCGTCGCGTCCCAAAAACTTAGTCTAAAAGGCCAGAAAAAGCGAAGGTATGCCATCGATTCAGGTCCAGTGACAGCGCCGAGGTTTCAGCGGATGATCGGCTTAGAAAATGAGATCGTTGGTACCTCTACAGCGGGAATATTGCAACATGCTGGTCATCAACGGGTTAGACCGTTGTCAAACTCGCTCGGTCCGAATGAGTGGTAAAAATATAGTAAGAAAACCCCGGACCGATACAATTGATGCTTGGGTCATTGCCCACGCGGTGGCTTTCATGCCGCTAACACGAGGTTTCCACTTCTCTTCCTGCCACCACCACCAGTTTCCACCACCACCAGCTCCTCTTAACAAGCCCACCAGTAATGAACAACTGTAGCGACATCAACGAGTGTAGGACACTCCTCAACATAATCTGGAGTTGCCTGGCAACCACTGGGTTATGCATATGGGCTGCCTTGCATCTGAATGTGCCCCCTCCCGGACGAGGTTACCTTGTGCATACCTGGCTGAAGCTCAGAATGATGCTCACCACACTCATTGCACCGGAGTTGATGTTGGGATTGGCGGCCCGGCAGTATATGGTGGCTCACTGGTTTGCCAAAAGTGAGTAGTCAGTTTTCCTTGTTGCTGATAACACCAGTGCTGAAGTCTCACTATGCTAGCATATAATCTCTCACTCACGCACGGGTTTTTCTTTGCCATGGGTGGTTTTGTAACACGAGACGGGGGACAACCCATTGTATCCAAGGCCCAGCTCAGCCTATACCTCCACGGCATCCGAGAAATTAAAGTGCAAGACATCAGGGACAAAAGCAAGGTTGACAATCTGATTACTTGGGTTACTGTGGTGCAGGTGGTATGGTTTGCTGCCCAGCTTATCATCCGGCTACAGAAGAGCCTTCCTATACTAGAGCTTGAAACTGTCACAGTGGCTTTTGCCTCTGTCCACCTGTGCATTTGGATTCTTTGGATGAAGAAGCCCCGGAATGTCTCTGAGCCAATCCCAATCAATTCTCTGAATCCTACCAAGGTCTATGCTATGCAGTCAGGCTACCAGATGATGCCTATTGAATGCAGTGTTGTGAACAGGGAAAATGTGGTGAGCAGCATACAAGACACTGGAGATAGTCCCTCGGGTATTGCAGATGCAGAAATACTCCACAGTGCAGTGAGCAGCATCCAACATGTTGCAAACAGTTGGCAAAGCACTGCTACTAAACCGCTGATGGACACCCTGGTCACGCATGACAGTGTCCACCATGTTGCAGACAGTCCACACAATACAGCAATCCCAATCAATTCTCTGAATCCTACCAAAGTCTATGATATACAGTCAAACTACCAGATGGTGCCCATTGAATGCGGTGCAGTGAATAGGATCAGTGCAGTGAATAGGATCAGTGCAGTGAGGGGTGCATGGGATGCTGGGGGTGGTCCCTTGAATGTTGTAGATGCAGAATCACTCTACAGTGCAGTGAGTAGCATCCAACATATTGCAAACAGTTGGCAAAGCACTGCTACTAAACCACTGATGGACACCCTGGTCATGCACAGCAGTGTCCAACATGTTGCAGACAGTCCACACAATACTGAATACTTGGACATGCATGCTGAAACTCTTGTTGACTCTCCTACCAGCTGGTGGGACACTGAGGCCAAATCCTTACACCATCACCACAGAATAGGAGATCATCTGAATGGAATTATATTTGGGGATTACCGGTATTTCCCTCTCATGTCCTCTACTTCAGTCCCTTCATTTTGGTCAATTACCTTTGGTGAAGGCCCCCCAGACCTTCTGCTTGTGCTGTTCTGGCAGATTATTTCTGCCATTGTATTTGGTGCAGTGCACTGTTTGGCATGGAACACAGGTTTCCCTTCAATCATTGAGATGTGGATGTGGAGGGTTAGTGCAGCATGGATCACTGGATTTCCACTGCTCTGCCTTTTGCTCCTGTGGACAAGCAACAAGTTTCAGCATGGAAGTGTCCCTCGGGGGATATTCACTTACACAAATTATGGGCTCATGGCTCTCTATGTAGTTGCTAGAGTTGCCCTCCTGACTCTCCCATTTACAACCTTACGGGACCTTCCACAACCCATGTTCAAAGATATCAAATGGCACTCAGTCTTCAAGTTTTGATCTTGGCTAGCCTTCACTATGTTCAGACCCCACCCACAGATCAGGTACCTGTGTACATATCTTGCATGCTGTCAGGCACATTGTGATTCATCTGGTGGACACCACTGTACACCACCCTTCTCCCACCAGCTGATATGGCTTGAGGTTTCTGATCAACCTCCAAAGAAATATTGTTTTAACACTCAAGCAGCAGTGGAATACCTAGGTTCATTATCTAAAATAGTCCTCCAAAAAAAAATGGGAAAATAAATAAAACCTCCTTGCAGCTGAAACTGTGGTTGAAAAAAAAAAACTATCCTTGCTCCCCACACTTCTACACCTCTGACTCATTGTCTCTTGTTGCAATGGCAAACCAGAATGCACCTTATCTCATTGATGAGACACTACCTCACCATATACATACAGTGGTTTCCATCACTGTGTTCCTGCTTTTTCACATTCCAGATACTCATGCATTATCTGATATACAAACTATGCTTCTCTATTCAAAGGTATCCACCCTGACTTCCTCTGACTTGTTCATACTCCCACTTTGAATATTTCTACTGTGTTACTCATAGTGACTGACCCAATATGTTTTTGTCTATTCATTAGCTTTTGTATTTAAGCAGTAGTGTAAGGGCAGTCCTGCAGCCTGCCAGAACCTCAAGAGTCCTGGTGAGGGAGAATCTGAAGGTAAATTAATAGGACTATCCCCAGGATACAAGAATAGGTGCACCTGGCAAGGGAGAATCTGACAAGAAGAAAGCTTAAGGATCCCCATGTTAGGTGTCAATTATGTACATCCAGTAGTACATGGCCAAGCTCAACCTGATTGTGGTATGCTAGAGGCAGCCAGGACTGGTATGGTTGAGCCAGTCCACCTAATTCCACTTTCTGTCTGGGTAAGTGACTGGATATGCACTTAGATATCCCTTTGCATTGGCTTGAGTATCTGGGTCACATCCACAACCTCCTTCTTTACAAGGACTGTATCCTTGTTGGATACTTGGTATAGCACACCCAGTGACCTGGTGATCACCCATTCTGCTGCTTAGATCACATCTGCCATTATACAGTATGTCTCTCACTGATCTGCTTTCCTCATATCCAATTGTCCTAACATTCGGTACCAGAAGGTGTGTTCCTTTCATAAACCACTTGTGCATCTCTTCAATGGGGATTTTGGATCTTTCATGGAGATAATCAGCTATTAAAGGTGTCAGTGATGTCATATAGGTCAGCTTGGCAGTCTGTGGTAATCTCACTGAAAGACTCTCAATCCAGGTAATGGCAAAAGCTAATGGAATCTTGGAGATCTGAACTGATTGCCTAACAACACCAAAAACCAACACACACTACTCGTTCTTGACTGGATTATGAAAGCATATAGTTTGGGGGTGTGAACCAAGTATTACGTTCTATAGCTTGAAACTATGGTCCATAGTTGAAGTTTTCCGAGACAGTGAATCTTGGGAAGTGCCTGCTAGTTTTGATTGTAGACCTGAGTCTTGCAATCTTGGAACACATGTCTTTCTTGGAACACAATTCTTGGGACACACACAAATTCTAACACAATAACAGTTTAATCAAACTAAATGAATCAATCACTTTTGTGGATCGGTACAATATGTGCTGTTTAAGCTAAAGTCCTTTCCAAGCCTTGGTTGTAGTCACTTGACACCATGTGGTATCTAGACTGTTGGTCTGCTGCTTTTCTACCTAAAACTACTGTCCTTCTATACCTATCCTAGATGCTGCTTGCTGTACAAAATTATATGATAAATGTCCATTTAACCATTGGTATATCCCTGTCTCGGTGCCCTACTTTTGCCATTGGGTCCCCCTGAATGTTCAATGCCATAGCACTATGGTGTGCTCAATTGTTTGTTGAAATGGCTGGCTATCTCAGAGTCCCTTCTGAGATGCTTGCTCCAAGACACTGTAGTCTGTACTTGTCCCTCTTGCTTGGGGCCTGTGGCACTTGTAGCTATCCATAGTCTTCATCTTCTTCGAGGATACTCTTGACGTGCCCTATGTTACTTCGCACTTTTGGTTGAATTCTTGGAAGAACTGTTGGCATGATCTGATCATGGGTGCTACCGATTGCATGCCTGATTTGTGGTTCAATTCGATTTCTGTGGTTTAGAAGGTTTAGGAGGCTCTCAGATCTTCTTGTGGGTCAATTTTTGAGGTCTAGATGCTGCCTAGACCGAGCCCAGTCTTCTTGACATTCTTGTAGTACCTTCTGTGATTCAGTAATGTCAGAGTCAATTACCTCGGAAAGTCCTGCTTAGTTGTTTCTGCTTGGGTTGCCCATCAATGAGGCCTGGTCCTTGAGAGGCATGCCAACTGCCAACTAATATATTATTCCCCATGGTCCGAGTCTAGCTTCAGTGTTTCCAAGTGACACTCAGGTACTATTTGGCTTATCAGGTTATGCTTCCGAGATCCTGAGTTTCCTTGCTTTACCAGCAGAGTCACCATGTTTCCTCGGTAACCCTAAGCTATATGACTGGCAGCTACCTGCTCAAGGCTCACAGTAGCTCTTGTAATGAGATGTGCATGTGCTAGGAAATCACAAAATATACAGCTTTCCTCAGTGGTTTATACATGGCTTATCATTACAACATTGGATTTCCCTTTAGTCTCTCAGAGAGACACTTCAAACCAAATGATCTTGTGCCTCAATTGTTTGAAGTCTGTTTTCAAGTGATCAGAGTACAAACTTGTTATATAATCTGCACAGCCACATCCGCACTTTTCGATGTTTTGTGCCCACAGAATCATCATTCTGGCTAGATTTTTATGCAGGTACACTCAGGAGAGTACTAAGAACATGTGAAAATTTTTAATAAGCCCCAGAATTGGGCCAAGTACTCTATGTGCCTGCTTGCCCTGTCAAAGTCAATGAGCCTTAAACAGCACTCTAAAATCTCAGGGTTTGGTCTAGAGATGATCCACCAACAAGGAACTGGGGGTGGGAACTACAAAGTACTGTATGTGTAGTGATATGCACTGTAAGGAATCAGAAAAAGCATCTAGGTCATGAGT
This sequence comes from Mycena albidolilacea, assembly GCA_029282495.1. NCBI lineage: Eukaryota > Fungi > Basidiomycota > Agaricomycetes > Agaricales > Mycenaceae > Mycena > Mycena albidolilacea. Next base: position 316,568 of record JARIHO010000005.1, on the reverse strand, counting down.
GTTTCTTTTTTATAGTTTCAAGTTCTGCCATATCTTATTGGACCTTTAAGTAGATCTTAGTCACATGCATATGTAGTCACAGGAGATAATAATAAGATCCTCTGCACCATGTCTACTGCCCAACTTCTATATTTCCTTGTCAAATGACTCTGAGAATTTCAGACTGGGCTTATACACCAACAAGGTATATTTCTGTCTTTGTTGTACTGACTAGATTTTAGGTCTGGGTCAAGTACAGACTGAGACCTTTCAGCTCAACACCTGATCTCTGAATTTTGAGAGTCTGGAACACTGTTACACTACCAGGTGAATTTCCCTGAGCAGCAGGTGTTTGCTGGGGAACTGAGCAAGCAGGGTCTTTACCACAAATCTGATACATTGAAGAATTCAGGAAATCAGTGGCTGTTTCGATATAGAGGGGTGCATTGTGGGGCAATGTGTTTGGAATTAGATCTTTGATAAAATGTAATGTTTTTATTCAAGGCTATCAACTTCCCACACTTCCTTTTGTGATTTTGCAGCTCATCTTCTTCTAGTCCATCCAAAGGTGTGAATACCTTAGCTGGCCCTTCAGGCTTTCAGGCTCCAATCCTAGTGAACTCCCTCTCCCAATCTGAGCATCACTCACCCAAGCTGCCAAACTACAACATGTGAGGTACCTGTATTTTTATTGTAGTGTCTTTCTCGGAGACTACTGCCAAAAAAATATTCAAAAATCAAGTCCTCCCTTAACTACATCCCTATCTCAGCCGGTAAACCTCAATGGATACAATCACATCTGAAATTCTTATGGTTCTTTCAAAAGTATTGGCCTGAACCACTCATCCTTGGTGTCATATTCAATCCTGACCCCGGTCCATCTCCAGACCATCTCCACCAACTCTGATTTCCTCTGGACCTCTGGTCTGTCAGAGTTCATCTCCACCTTCGGACTTGCATTGATTTTTATGCAATCAAGGATTACTGAGTGTTTTCCTGTTTATCCATTTATCTGTTATAAATGGGAACCTGTGACTATGCCTTTCTTTTGTCTTATATGATCCCATCACTATGCTTCCACATATGACTTCTTACTTTGTTTTGACTTACTTCTTACCTCTTCCATTGAACAATGTGCTCTGAACTAAACCCAAACAATCCAATTATTGCCCAAATATAACCCAAGTCTTTCCAAAATAAGCAGTGATGCCCACAGCAATAAGACAAGAATCAGAAATAGGCTGATCAGAGGACACAAGAGCTGAGATTCAGACAAGTGGTAGTCTCTCGACAGGGCCTAACAATAGGTTGAAGGGAAAGTATAAGATTCCTCTAGGAAGATGAACCTTCACCACAAGATATCACCAGGAATTGGCCTGAGCAATAATTGAGCTATGGAAATAAGATATTTAAGAGCTTTGCAGCTATGAGAAAAGCAAGTGTTGTGTGGTGGTGGTGGTGACATCTCAAACAGAGGTGCAGGAGACCTCAAAGAGGCCGACAATAAACAATTCCCAGACAATACAAGCTCTGAAAGCTTATTTCCCAGATGATTCCAAGACAATAGACAATAACAATGACAATGAGTGATAAACAATGTCCATGCACGATGAGCTATAATGATGAGCAATGATGATGATGACAAGTGATTTGATTTCCAGACACTACAGTCACGGTGAAAATTGTTGCCTGTACCAATTTGGAAATTTCGTAATGGCTCGCAAGAAATAGGTGGTGGACCCAGTATTAGATGGCTTTTGGGTACAAAGTTGTATATGTGGTCTATATGAGTCAGAATACATGTGGTTTGGCTGTATGAAATACCGGAAATTACTGCCCTGGTGTGATTTGGTAATACCTGGATAGCCCATCTAATTCATCCAAGGCCAAGTCCATGCCAAAATAACATTTATTTTGAATCATATATAACATCAGAAGACTCCTCTGGCCAGGGATTGGCTAGTATTGGGCCTACCACCTATTTATTGTGAGCCATCACAAAATTTCCAAATTTGGTATGGGCAACAATTTTCTCCATGACTGTAGGTAGCCTCAATCACATCCAAGATGTTTCCAATAACCAGTTCCTTATTTCCAACTAAAGGTTTCCCAATGTTAAAGTCCAACAACAATACACGCTGCACCAACCCCAGAAATAGTCCAATCACAAGTGTCAAGCCTACTGGTACACGGGTGATTCTGTACCCTACTTGGAGTAATGTCCTGACTACTTATACAAACCCCAAAATCATATGCGAGTCCACAAATGAAACAGAAATTAGTAAAATTGCCTAAGTTCCCCCCTCTCTAGCTGTTTATCTGTTGGAAGGCTTCCCATGAGCATATTGCCATTGGCCAGTGTACAGGTCGATCCTGATCTCCAATTGTGCAGTGTTCATCATCCAAGGTGTTTGAAACCTCCAGTCTCTTGACTGACTGATATTGTGTCATCCTCCTATTTCCCAATGTTCCTGGTTCCTCCCTTGTTGCTCCTGACCATTGGGTTGTGTTCACCTAGCCTCCAGCTCTCTGTAGCCACCCATAGTGAGACTCTTCCCAGAAAGGGTTCTTATTTCCCCAACTCCACTTACTTGAAATAAGAACAATCCCATCAGATTGTCTTAGCCGACCTTCACTTACCCTGGAACTTTGTTGGAATATGCATCCCCAGGCCACACACATCTATCACATGGAAGGTGCACGGCCTATTTGTGCAGAAATAAGATTATTTCTGCATGCCCTGTCACAAGTACATCCAGCTTATTCTGTTGTGTGGAAATAACACCAGAAATAATCCCTTCAGAGGTTTGTGGGCTACACATTTCTCTATAGTTTTTGAGGTGAGCACCTGCCAGTCTGCAGGGTACTCACCTACCCTTTGTACTTGTTACTCTGTGATCTTGACCCAGCCAGCTATATCAAGACCATATGTGTCAGCACAGAGCAGATTCTGGGTTCTGGGATGACGAGGGCGACTGAAGCGTGAAGAGTTCCAACAAATAAGCCTGGAGTTTAAACTAGAATAGTGTAAAGTACAGGGAAATAACTACAGCTTATATACTAAAGTCCCTAGGGGTTGTAATTAAGGTACAGTGTCCAAGGACAACAAACAAGATAAATGTAAAGTAAATGTAGGGGGTATATGAGCGTAAAGGAGTCAATCAGTAACCTGATAGTCGGAGAACTGATTGACACTGTTTAGGATCCTGAAAGGGGATCCCTGATCACTGATCAATGATGTGGTTGTTCAGGTTGCTCAGGTTCTAGAAGTAAAATGAAAAGATGATTCATGACATTACCCCCCCCTCTAGGTGAAACCAGTCTCAGGTTTCACGTCTGTCGTTGTTTCTTGCTCCACAAGTCCTGCCCAGTGATGATCCATTCCATCCATGTGCGGTCTCCTTTAGTGCAGTCAGATACTTCTTGTAGAACTCTTCAAGACACTCAGTGGAGTTGCCCAGGTGTTCCAGAGGCTCCCATGTGTTGCCCTCGGGCCCATACCCCTCCCATTGGATAAGATACTGCAAGTGTTTCCCCCACTTGTTTAGGCGTATTTTCAGCACCTCAGTGATCTCGTATAGATCTACCCTGTCTACCACATCAGGGGGAGGAGGATCATTGTGGTGTTGGTGATCCGCTACAGGTGGTATCCAGGGACAGAGGAAGACAGTATTGAAAACCGGGTGAACCTTCCAGGAGTCAGGAAGTTTAAGCTTGTAGGAGATGGCTCCAACTTTCTAAATGACAGTGAAGGGGTCATAATGCTGGTCTTTGAACTTCTTTGTAGGGAAGTGGGTGACCAGGTTCATCCCAGACAAGTAGACCTTATCCCCCAGATTGTAATCGGGATCCGCCTGCTGTTTGGCATTGTAGAACCTTTTCATTGTCTCCTGCACTGCTCACATTGCAGCTCCCACTTCCTCTTGGACCTTCGACATTTGGGTTGTCAAAGTAACAGATAGTCCTGGGGTGGACTGAGATTGAGGGAAGGTTGAGCTTTGCTATGCTGCAACACTGTAATAGACTAGGGGCAAAATATAATGAAAACTTGGACTCAGCTCGTATACTCGTGCCTGTAATCAAGGTGCCCAATAACTCATAGATAACCCAACCCAAGTGATCCTAACTCGAAGGAGACTTGAGGGAGGTGAAGGTAAGATGCAGAAAAGAAGTCCCTGTTTCATCCAAGTCTTGATCTTAAATATATGATCAGGATGGTCATCACACATGCTCTCGTGTTACCAGAGCCCTGCAAAACAGTCCAATACATGAATGAAATATAGATACATAGTCCATGAGCATAGAGAGCTCGAGATAAATGCCATACTAACTGTTAACACGGCTCCAATGTAACACCAACCGGGACATGTGCAAAGACAGTATAGAGAGACAATGTTGCCGCCTCAACACCTGTCCAGAGGATGACCAAGCCTCGGATGTATCAATCTCCAGCACGAGCCAAGAGGGTAGAGATATCAGAGCTGCCCTTCACAGAAGCTGGCCTGAGTACAAAGGGAGGGAAAGGAAAAATAAGAAATGAGATGTATAATATACTAGGGAGATGAAGGAGTCCATACAATCCACCCAAACCCTCTAATCCATTGGGACAGTGCATAAGAACGTAGTGTATCGAAGTCAATGTGGTCAGGTGACCTCTTGTGCATGACTGTAAGGTTGAGGGTAATCTGTATGTAAGGCTGGATAACATCTCAGAATGGTATGGATGGGTACCTGTGCGATAGGGAACAATGATAGAAAATAGATAGTGAGTAGAAAATGGGTGGCTGTTATTGCCAGAAGAGGAACTCATCAGCAACACACACATATATGCATGAGCGACGAGTGAGCCAGAAGGTACTTCCACAGGGTTGCAAACTTTGTCGCATCCTCCATCGGCACCTCCAGGTGAGGTTCAGTACCCTTTTGCAGATGGAACCCTGTGGTCATGAAGAAGGGACTGAACCCTGTGGTCTTGCTCAATTGGTTGTTGTGGTTGAACTCTGTGAGAGTCAACCAGTCTGCCCAGTCATCTTGCAAGAAGCTGGTAAAAACCTGGAGGTATTGTTCAATATTCTGGTTGACTCGTTCAGTCTGTCGGTTGGTCTGGGGATGGTACACCATTGATGCGTTCAACTTTATCCCCAAGAGTTTCAATAGATCCCACATGAAGTGCCCCACGAATTGTGTCCCACAGTCACTGATCACCACTTCAGGTAACCCGAAGTCCTTCCATATGTGATCCCGATAGATACGTGTCATCCCTTCTCCTCCCAGATGTTCTGTGCAAGGCAGCACAACCCGGATTCCCTTCCCTGGTTGATCCACTATCACCACGATAGAATCATACCCATTGCTTACCGGTAATTTGGTGATCAAGTCCACCGACATGTTCTGCCACACCCTCTCAGGAACTGTGTTGGGATGTAGCGGTCCTCGAAGTTTAGAGGGAAAAAGCTTTGTCCATTGACAAACAGGGCAGGCTGAAACATATCTTGGTGTCCGACAGTAGAGAGGGCCAGTAGTAGTTTTGGGTTACTAGTTCCGCTGTTCAGAACTGTTCCGGATGTCCAGAAATATAGTTTTTGTGGTGGGATCACAGAATCCGGTGTCACAGGTCTCTGGACAGAGGAACATATACTGTTTGATACCAGGTTACAAACCCATCCTCATGTTCTTCCCAGCCTTCAGCCTTTTCTTCCTATGCCTTTTTTACCATGTCCTCCTAGTCTGCTTTCCCAGCTTTGATATCCTCCATGAATTGGTTGCCCACCATATCGTCTAAGACTGCCAGCATGGCCATTAAAAATTCTTCTCCATCCATCCTCCAGAAGTATTGTTCAGGTAAGAGCACACAATTTGAATTATCTTGTACCCCCTTCTCATGACCACTCCACCTCAAAAGCATGTTGGTTTTTGCATGCTGTTTCCTGGGTTTATGAATGAGCGTGAAGTCATATTGGATCAACTCCAGAGACCACCGCACTTGCCACCTATTAAGTTTTTTGGTTGTAGTGAAATATTCCAGGTTCTTGTGATCTGTCCAGATTTCGAATTTCAACTGGCTGCCCTGCAGATAATGTCACCACTTGTAGAGAGTTCACATAATAGCCAGCATCTCCTTGTCATGGATGTTGTAATTCTGCTCAGTGTCATCCAGTCCCTTGGACATAAATGCAATCAGGATCCAGACCCTGTTTTGGCACTGCGTCAAGCATGCCCCCATTGTGCAATCCGAGGAATCCGCCTCCACCTGCCATTCCCCAATGTCCATCAGGAAATGTAGCACAGGTTCCAATGTTACGGCCAAGATTAATTGGTTGAACACTTTCTTCTCCAATTCCCCCCATCTCTATTTGTAATCCTTCTGAGTGAGATGAGTTAATGGCTTTGTGTAGTCCCCCGAATCCCTTGATAATCTGTCGGCAGAAATTGAGGAACCCGAGGAAACTCTGCACATCCTTCATGTTTTTTGGAGTTGCCCATGCCAGATGCCTTCCACCTTTATTGGATCTGTCCTGATTTTGCCGTCCTCAACAATGACCCCCAAATATTCCACCTCTCTCTGTTCAAACTCGCACTTCTTGGGTTTCAAGAATAATTTGTTTTCCTGAAGGATCTGCAGGACTTCTTTGACCATAGCGCGATGTTCCTCCAGATGCTCCTTATAGATGAGAATGTCATCCAGGTAAACAATGACTCGTCCTTCTGCAATGAGATCTGTGAATATGTCATTCATCATGGATTGAAAGGTCACTGGGGAATTTGTGAGGCCGAAGAATATAATGAGGGGTTCCCACAACCCTCAGTTTGTGACATACACCACCTTCTCCTCATCCCCTTCCTTGATCAGAATGTTGTTGTAACCCCATTGAACATCCAGTTTAGTAAACCAGGTTGCCTTTCGGAGCATGTGCATGATCTCCGAGATCAACAGGAGTGGGTATTCATTCTTTATGGTGAGGGAGTTCAATTTCCAATAGTCCTGTACAGGCCATAGTTTTCCATCCTTCTTTTTCACAAAAAAGAAGGGAGAGGCCCAAGGGGATTTTGAGGGTCAAATATGTCAAATATGTCAAATATGTCCAGTTTCCACATGTTCTTTGATGAATGTGTCCAACTCTGCTTGCTCTGGCACAGACAAGGGAATATTTCACCCCTTCATGGGTTCTGCCCCAGGTTTCAACTCGATTGTGTGGTCCCATTTACGGTGTTCTGGTACTTTGTCAAAGTCCTTTTTCTTAAAGATGCCTCAGAACTCCTCTAGATAATGGGTGGGAACGGTCTCCTCCAAGGTTTTGGCACCCTTGGCTTTATGAGCAGCTGCTGCTAACTTGGTGGCCACGCTGCCCATGGCACGGAGGTGTTTGGTGTCTCGTTCGTCTAGGATGTCCTCAGGGTACATCTTCGTGACGAAGATGTGATCCCCTTCCTCAACCTCTGTGTTGTCCTCCTTTTCCCATTCTTCCCATAATTGGGCACGCTTGCAGGCAGTAGGGCACCTGGAGAATCAAATAGTCCGTTTTTGCCAATTGATCTCTGGGTTGTGCTGCTTCAACCAATTGAACCTGATTATCACATCGCTTTTGCCAGTGTTGGTTACTGTGAACAAGAATATACTGTCCATGTTATAAACTGGAACCGCCATGGCTAAAGGTTCCACCTCCAGCCCATGCTTATTGATGAAATGTTGACTGATAAATCCATTGGTGGCCCCACTGTCAACTAACCCGACGACCGTATAACCTTTAAGGTTATTCAGTCCTTCCAGGGTCATTGGTACCACCATGGAATTCCCGGTTGCCTGAATGTACTGAGGCAGTGAAACACTGTAACAAGAGTGCATGGCATCTAGTGCTATTTTTGGGATTTCCTAGGACCAGTATTTATACAATAGGAAAGCACTAGCACTTCTGATGTGCTACTACTAGCACTCAGGACTCTTGCTAGGTGATATAAAGGAGAACTAGAGTGAGCCCAAGCTGCCAGTTGTAGCACCAGATACTTCTAGGGTGACACACTAGCAAGGTCTAGAGGCACAAACCACAGGGAAATAACCATAAGCCTAACAGTCAAGGTGCTAGCACCTAGGAAGCGAGATACAGGAAAGAGGTACTGCAAGGGTGCTAGCAGACAGTGCGAACAGCGAATCAGGAGTCTAAAGGGTTGAGAGTGGTGGTGGTGGTGACATCCAACAATGTACAGGAAACATCAGAGAGGTTGATGATAACAATTCCAGACGACAGAAGCTCTGAAAGCTTATTTCCCAGACCGCTGAGATGACAGACAATAGACAATGTTCAATGGCGATGACAATAGACGATGACGATGGCAATAAACAATTCGATTCCCAGACACTAGATAGCCTCAATCACATCCAAGATGTTTCCAATACACTATTCCTTATTCCAACTTAGGTTTCCCAATGTTACAACCATGCACTTTCCGATTCCTTTCCATCCATTTACGGCCTATTCCGGTTACGACCTTTACAGCTGTTACATCTTATCCAACATCCTGTTGCGTTCAGCTAGTTCCGTTGACACACACCCTTTGGGCTTTTCGCAATGAAGGTCTTCTGAGCATTCCCCAAATCAATCATATGACTTATGCAACTATGCTTCTCTCTTATTGTTCTTATTGTACTTATTGTCTTTTACATACTTCTTTCCGCATTAGACTTATCTCCATATTTAGTATAAATACATATTATGTTCTACTGTATCTTTAGTTGAAAATTAACGTGCTTTGCCTCTGCATAGCTCTGTGGTCTGACTTCTGTTCTTCTGTCCCTGAGCCAAGTTAGTTGGTGTACCCGCTCACCTACGTGATACCACTTACAGCCATATCTGTCCTCCGGCTTTACATCTTCTGGCCTTCCGTCCTTCTGTCCTTTTCTGACACAGATATAACACCCAATGTTAAAGTCTAACGACAATACACACTGTGCCAACCCCAGAAATAGCCCAATTGCAAGTGTTTAGCCTACTAGTACACAGGTGATTCTGTGCCCTACTCGAGATAATGTCCTGACTACTTATACAAGCCCCAAAATCATATGCAAGTCCATGAACAAAATAGAAATTAGTGAAATTGCCCGAGTTCCCCTTCCACAGCCGTTTATCCGTCGGAAAGGCTCCTGTGAGCATATTGCCATTGGCCAGTGTACAGGACGATCGTGATGTCTGACCATGTGGTGTTGGTCATCCTAGGGGCTTGAAACCCTCAGTCTCTTGGCTGACTGATACTGAGTCGTTTGTCCTATTTCCCATTGTTCCTGGTCCTCTCCCATTGTTGCTGACCATCAGGTAATGTTCCCCTGGCCTCCAGCTCCTCGTAGATACCCATAGTGAGACTCGTCCCAGAAAGGGATCTTATTTTCCCAACTCCGCTTGCTCAGAATAAGAACAATCCCATCAGATCGCCTTAGCTGACCTTCGCTTATCCTGGAACCTCATCGGAATGTACATCCCCGGACCTTGATGTGTATTACATGGAAGGTGCATGGCCTATTGGTGCAGAAATAAGACTATTCCTGCATGCCCTTGTCATCAGTACTTCCAGCTTACTCCATTGTGCGGGAATAAGACTAGAAATAGTCCCTTGAGAAGTTTGTGTGCTACACATTCCTCTACAGTTTTCGAGGTGAGTACTGCCGGTCTGCAGGGTAGTTCCCTGCCACTTGTACCTGTTACTCTGTGATCACAACCCAACTGGCTATACTGAGACCGTATACTAGTCCTTAGAAATAGGCCTATACTGTAATTAGACTATTCCTGAAATGTGCAAAATGTGCGGTGTTTAGGTATAGTCAGATTCCAGACAGCTCACTGTCATGTCCATTTACATTCCAGGTCAGAGCTGACTTGGATCAAGATATTGCTTGTCGTGCTCCTTCTTCCGATCCCTCTCTCCACCTGCTGGTCCTCCCCCGCTGCAAGCTGCTCCCTTTAGGTGGGCTCGTATACCCACCCCAAGCTGACACTCCCATCCTCTCTACAGCATGCCACCATTGTCTTTCCCTGGGCTTTCCTCTTCGGCTCGACCCTGCTTCCTCACTGCCACCTTCCCCCATTGATCCATGGGCACATACTACAGTGTGTTCTCCCTGTTTTGCCTCCACTACCACTATTCCCATTTCGCCCTGAGTGATTGATTATTGCTCACCTGGTCCTCAAATTGGATACCGATCCCACTTGCATCATCGCCACCACCATTACCACTATCAGCCACCTCTCTGTATGTCCTGCACCTTATCATTTACGCCATCGCTGACAACCCAAATGTAGCCCTGTATCACTGGCTCCTCCTTCAAGCTCCTCTCGCCTCTGTTCCTCCACCACTGTGCACTCTTACTTTCTGGCCATCTTGTCTGTCTCTTCTCCCTGTGCTTTATTAGCCTGTTTGTGCTGCAGCCATTGGAGCCATCTGATGGCTGTTTGGTGTTGCACAAACAGATGGCTAATGGCTGATGTATGGCTAATGAAGTGAGTTCTCTGTGAGTCATTTAGTGCAAGAATGAGAGGCTATGAGCATGTGAATGGATATGGACCTCCAGGAATTGACTGCAACTGCATGAGAGCATCAAATTGAATAAAATTGAGAATTTGGCCTAGCCATCTGACCTATGAGGAGGGAGAGGGAACTATGCACTGATAGATGGGTAGTAAGAGTCTCAAGTGACCAAATAACACGAAATTTACAGGTAGATATTGTAGCCATTTGAGCCATTAGCCATCAGTTTGCGCAACGCAAAACAGCCATCAGATGGCCCCAATGGCTGCAGTGCAAACACTCTATTCTCGTCCTTGCTCAGACCAAGCTCTGTCAGCAACGCACTCCTGGTTTCCCACCTCAAGCCTGGTACACCTTTCATCCCTGCCATCTACAAGCCCCACAAAATTCTGCTATAATCAATATCACGTCATGCCTTTCTTAATCGCCTTCATCTCATCCAAATTGGGATGTCTATACCTTCTCGCCCTGTAGCACAACTATTGATGAGCCAGCAATTTGTCCAGTGGTGAAATCAGCAAAAACAGGCTGATTTGGTGATTTTCTCAATATTCGCGGGAGTAGGTTGAAATGCCGAGGAGTTCACGGACACATGGTTGATGGGAACAGCGCGCACTGGTCTGTGGCGTGTCGAGAAGGAGACGTGTTGGAAGGGAACACATTTCATAGGAACAATGGTTTCTATGTGAACAGTAGCTGTTTGTGATTGGCTGTGCAGACCAAACAGTGTAGATATAAAAACTCGATGTAAACTCAATAAAAAAAGAGAATATACCCCCACCTTTCACCCCTCTTAGTTCGGTTTTCTCTGGTTTTGTTTTAGCAGACGCATCGAAAGTCAAGCCCCAGTGCCAGCACCCTGCCCAATTATGGATCGTCGCGTGCCTTAAACGGCCCGACCCGCGGCAGGAGGACCCTGGTTCTTGCTGGCAAGACTAGCGGTCCTGCTGCAGGTTCTTTTGCCCCTGTTTTGGTTTCTTGGATGGTTCTCATTGGACAGTATGAATTGGGATTTGGCTGGATTTGGGTTTGGGTTGGACGTGTTGGTGCAGTGGATTCAGAGGAGATATTGGAAGGAGAATCAATGGAGGAGGTTCACAGGGTTGTACAACACGCTCGGCGGCGCACTGGCCGCACCGCATTACCATCAGTATTTTATTCAAGCTCTTACACACCGGCATTCGACGTTGATCACCTGGATTGCAGCATGTGTATACTTCGCATGGAGCCCCAACCTCGCATGCACTGGATTGTTGGTTGTATGTGGTGTTATTGGTTGGATTACCATTTTCATCCATGCTCCCTACCTCCGCGCTTCACTATGGTCCCTTGGTGGGTAGACTTCCCCTGCACAAGGCACTTTCCATTGTCATCTCACTGTGCTCCTCCTCTCCTGGCTGGTCTGACTGTGCAAGTCTTGCAATCAATTCATTGCCTCAAGCATTGAGCAGTCTCGCCTTCCCTTCCAAGACATATCATTTGGACCTTCCAGCTTTAAGGATATACCCATCGGTTCACACGGAACTTGCCTCTTGCCCTCAAGAAGCCAGGGCTCGTCAAGTTGTTGCCTAGCCACACCCAATCGGCTATTTGAGAGTCATCAAGAGATCACGCCCGACGGCACGACACACAAACAGTTCTGGAGATGGAGTCATGAGCTGGGATTGTCTCCGTTGTGGAGTGACGTGCTTGGGAATCCGATCTTCGATAAAATATCTTGTTTCAGTATGTTTGTATCTAAAGCCATCGACTTCCCGGCATTCCTCTTGCGATTTTGTAGCTGGTCTGCTTAATGTTCTTCCAGACCATCGCAAGATGTGACTACCTTAGCTGGTCCTTCAGGCTCTATTCTAGCCAAATTACTTTTGTCTCCGAATTTGAATGTCACTTGCCCAGGGGACTCGTGGATATACTGTTTGATTTCCTTCAATTCGTATGGTCACAGGTCACAAGCACAAAAATCTAGGAAATATGTCGTAGGTCACAGGGTCACAAGGGCTCAATACAAAAGGTTCTCACAAATTTAACACCAAAAATTCGCTCTGGGTGGCCCTGCGGGGCAGTTTTATATGAAAATTTTCGTAAGTCACACAGGTCGCAAGCCCACATACGAAAGGATCATTTCGTATTTGATGTCACACGCCAAAGTGCCATACGAATTGAACGAAATGGAACAGTATTCAAGTCCTCCCTTGGTTCCATCCCTATCTACGCTGGCAAACCTCGATGGACACAATCACATCGGAAATCATTATGGTGCCCTCAAAAGTATTGATCAGAACCATTCACCTTTGACAGTATGATGGCCTTCCTTCATCTGACAAAACAATGCCATTTAGCATCACAGCAGAAATGGCTCCGGCAATTGTTCCAAAGCATTAGTGGCCCGAATCTGCACTTGTGTGAAAATCGGGTTTTATCAACACGCGCTGAACCTGATGATGTTACATCCAGAATTCACACGTTTGAATAAATACTTTGTACATTTTGCCAGAATGCGATAACCATCGCTATATACATATTGTCCTCCCAGCGCCAGCAGGGTCACATGTGAAGACAAAATAATTACGGCCTCCCATTTGCTGGGGACATCCTAATCAATGCCCTCATTCCAGTCTTCCAAATGCTCTTCATGCTCTTCTCCTGTTTTCAAGTACCACGGGATACGAGCCTGGGCGGCAACCGACCGGTGTGGGTAGGAGATGGTGCTAACTTGAATAGTGGAAATGGTGCCGTCATGGACCTCGTTTGTAAGGTTCTTTATGTTGAGCAAGATCCTCGCGCCAAGGACAGTGTGCAACCTGGCAGAAAGAAAATTAACTGGGGTGTGAATACTCAAGAAAAGGTCTTACGCAACTGCAGGGCTGAATATAAAATACATGAGTAAGGATTGGATTGAGCAAGTGGGGCGGCGGATGCCTTACTTGATGGGGACTTCAACAAGGGTGTCGCGCCCTTTGTTCCAGATTATGATTTCTATAACCGTGTATACTTGATAGACATATCAGCATCCAATTCAGAGAGATTGCCCACAAATGCTCACGCAGGACCCCGAAGAAAAAGAAAACACCGTCACGGAGGAATAGTGTGATTACGGGCATGCGAGCTGCCGACCCCACTCCCAGGAGGTGTTGACTGCACTTGTACAGAGTCATGCAGAACATCAGAACTGCAATCGTCAATAAAGGCACCGCATAAAATGTGAACAATGGAACGACGCCTTCATAATGCTGAGACAAGTCGAACATACGGGATGGATCACATACGTGCGGGGTAACACCCGGTTAGAAGGGGCCTTTGAAAACGTGAGATTCGAGTTGAATATTTGAGTTGGCAGCTTGCCCGAAATGTAAATATTCTGTTCCAGCTTGAGCCTTGATGAAGAAATGGGTCAAGGTCCGAGCCCACCTTTTACAGGAAGGATACTTATTATGCCAATGGTAAGGCTGTGGGTGAAATAAGCGGGATTGTGCGAAACTGCTTAGGCTCTCACAGAGCGATAAATTCCCCTGCACCTTGGGTCAGAAAGTTTGAAAAAGAAACTGATGGATTGGATAAGAACCGGCCATTATGAGAACCAGGAAATATATCAATCTTCGAGATTTGCCGTATAAAATCCAGACCCTGAAAGTGTGTTAGACGGTGGGGAGGAGGAATGGCCGGCAATCGCCATACCGTAAGACGAGGATGCAATCAACACTAATGGATTCAATAGTGATGATTATCATTTCCGCCTGAAGAGTTGTTCAGTACTTGGGCTTTTATGTATTGGGATCTAAATTATACCATGATAAAGTGGTGGCAACTGTGACCTCGCACTCAGATACCAGTAGCACACGAGACCAGTTATATTTCGGCATACTAACACCTATCCTCAACGTGAATATCAAATCCCAGTGTTGAACAGAAAATCTGAATACATACGACGGATGACTTGATTTCTCTGAACATGACTAGAAACCGGGTCCGTTGAAACATTCAAGTCAAACGAAATAATGAAACGTACAGCTGACATCGAGACTTGGAGAACAAACCGGAGTCATGATCAATCAAAGATAATACGATATGAATTTCCTCACGCCATTATGGCCAAAGTGGAATAGCGGATCTGTTCACATCCGCTGAGTTGCGTTCAACGTGGAAGAAATGGTTGTGTACCCAGACCTGGCCGGCCCAGTTAATGCAGCAAGACGACAGTGGATGTGATATGCTTACATATAACAAGCTCCAGAGACTAATACGACTCTTCCAGACATATTTCACCTGCTTAAGAGTGAATTCGGGCTTCGTGCGGCAACAAGTAGTTTACAAACCTCTTGGGGAAACGTCGCAATATGCTCAAACCTGACATTCAGGGTCAGGCCATGAAATAATTGAGAATAGGTTGCAGAACATACACAAGGATAGTCATTCCAGCCGCTGCGTGCGCGCGGGTTCAAAAATTCAAGCGATTCGGTTATTAAAGTGGTGAGTTCTCACCGGCCAAATAATTGGTGGTTTGTGAGTCGCCGATCAGCTGAAGGATCTCAAGCTCCTCCGCAGGAGAGATAGCGGCCATGGCGAGGTTTCTGCACGAGTGTAGTCTCACGCTGAGGGGGAACAACCAGGCCGATAAAGTCTCCCCAGCCAACTCTCTTTATCATATCCCAGTGGCCTATAAACAGACACGCATTGATATCCGGCGTTCGCTTTCGGCAGACCCTAAATGTGTTGACAAATGCGAGCCGAAAAGCTGTGGATAGGATAAGACGGCACCTACGCTCAGCACGCGGGTCAATCTAGACAGATCCAAATGCAAAACCAAAATGAGAGAGGTGCATAATTCGTAGGCCCTAACAAGAGTCCAGCTCAGAGGAATATTATTATTTTAGAAGCCTCTGGAAGCGTACCCGTGCTGAACCCGTGGCTGAGGTTTGGACAATGGCAGCAATTGAGCATCGTGCCAGAACACGTAGAAGGCGCCTACTATCAAACCGTTATCAAAGTTTGCGCTTCTAACTTTTGACGCCGCTGCCACTTTTAAGCACCCGCGCCATGGTGATGGTGTTTACCGCTTTCCACGCCGCCGCCACCTTCCCTCAGCACCACGGATTGGTGATGGCACCTCACCGGCTCTCACGAGATGTCATGTTCTCCGCGCCGATGGCCCAAATTAGTAAATTTTAATTTTGGACTGGGTGAAACTTTGAAAATCATCAGATTACGGCGACTATTCTTCAGACAAGGACTGACAATTCAGGTATTCAACTTCCCTGAGAATATCGGCTGCGTATCCGCTATTACCGCCACTCTTCCTGCAACAAATAAATCAAAAGATGTCGGTTCGAATTTAGCAACCTGTAGAACGACTGAGGGAATCGCTGGTTCGCTCCCATTTGGGAAATTTACCGGAAGGACATAGTATATACCGAGTTGCATGGTACAGAGGAAGGATAAGGGTATGCAGAGCTTACCGTCCTGAGCAGAGCTTAGTTAAGAATCCCAAGTGCCCCCCATGATGCCAGTGGAAGGATGGGGTCGCAACCGCGTCGATTGAATGGGTGCAGTTATGGTTTTTAGGTGGCTTAAATTGTGGCGCATACATAGCGTCCTGATGCGAAGCCACTGTGGCAGGATTTTCGGCAGTTGTCCTGAAGTTGCTATTGCGGACTGAAACCGTTGCAGCCTTGAAGGTCCCTTGATCATGAGCCGAGAGCCTTCAGGGCTTGCGGAAGCCGCGCGGCAAAAATCGTAAAGCGAGAATACCGATGTGTTGCTGTGATAGTTTACGCGCAGAACAGTCGCAAGATAGCCTCGCAAGATGGTGCAAGGCAAAGTAGGGCGGTAACCTCGCTCTTCCCGTTCAGACTATGTCGAGAACATCCCACGGAATCCGCGGAATCCCTGGTGAATTCTTGCTACTGACCGTACGTCATTCACCAATTAGGAACAGGCATTCAATCTCGATCAACTGAAGTTGTTGAACAATGAAATCAAGGAGTCGACGCACCGGCAGTTCTTCCCAAATTATTCCTGGCTAATTCTAGAAGATTTTGGACTTCGGTTCTCTCGCGGAGATTCGCTGGGTGGTCCGGATCGCAAACACGCATGATGCTTCGTTCCGACGACGGGATGAATTTGTAACCTCGAGGGAAGAAGAAATCGAACGAAGTTCTGCAGAGAGATTGCACGCCGGCTCTCGGCATTTTGACATGCCGAGTGTCGACGGTCTTGTCTATCAACGTGCCAAGATCTCTCGCCGTTCCTTCTCGCGCTGACCGCGTCGCGTTCCCAGTGACGAACGTTGGTACACGTACATGCATCCTCGCCCCAGTCCACTGACCGGATGTTCTTCCAGTTAGCTCCTCCCGCGGTACGGCTTCGCTGAGACTATCTGCCTGAGGCCCTAACCCCAATACATGGCATTTGATGGTGGAGAATAGCGCGTATCATAGGAGGGCAGGTGGTATGTTTCTTTCCTTTTCTTTCTTTTCTCCGTCTTTCTACTAACTACCTATCTTTTGTGCTTTTTTTTTTTTTTGATGAGAGTAGGGAGAGAGCGCGACGCGTCTGTTTCGTCATTGATCCGCGTCGCATGCACGGTCCGGACCAAGTCTGGACTCCCGACCATGACATTGTTCCGATCAGTGGCCGTGGAATCACCTCTCTCGAACGACCACCTCGATATCCATGCGGATTATACTGGCTCTCGCTGTCGCCGGGCTCACCCGTGCGTCCCTGGTTCTGCCATCCCAGACCATCTTCCAGAACATCCCCGACGATGCGTATCGCATCCCGACCGTCCATGAATCTGCGGTGATGGCCCGCCGCATCCTGCACCTCAGCACCCTCGGAACCCTCTCAACCATCTTCCCAGCCTCAACCTCTACCCAGGAAATTCGGCCCTCCGGCGTCAGCGGTACCGCGATTGGCCTGGTTGACTACATCGCCGACTGCGAGCATACCACCGGCAATCCAACGATCTTGGCGCTCGACATCGCGACGAGCTTCAAGAACGTCGCCGCTGGCTCCAATATCTCGCTTTCCTTGAGCTGGGTTTCCCCGAGGGGCCAGGTCCGCTCCCCAGCGAGCCTGCCGCGCTTCTCCCTCCAGGGGTACCTGGAGGACATGAGCGCAGCGGAGGCGGCCGAGCATGCCATTCCGGCGTGCTTTGCCAAGTATCATCCGGACGCGCGCGCGTGGTATCCCGGGAATCGCATACATTCGAGTCGCTGGACCAGGCTCGTTGTGCAAGAGGTGTACTGGATCGGCGGGTTTGGTGATCGCGCGTTTATCGGGTGGATCCCAGTGCAGGAGTGGAGGAATGTCACAAGGGAGGAGGTTCGCGACTGCGTACTACCGGGCGAGGACAAGCGGACTGCATGGACGGAGTGGTTCGGGTTTTGATAGGTAGTCCCTTGGTGATGCCCTTACAGAATTCTCACTCGTCCGCCCTGTACCTTAAGCTTGCTCCCGGCGTCCATGTCTGTGCCTCGGACCCGCTCGCTTGGCTGCAGTTGAACATAACCTAGGCTCTGTCTACAAGAGGTCGGAACCCGTGGGTGAAATGAATCCATTATGCGCGAAGAATGCTCAAAATTTCTCCCCCTAACGTTTCGTGCTGTTCTCGTCGCATCAGAAGCCGAAACAATGACAAGAGGCAAAAGCCCAATCCTAACGATCTTTACTTTTCCACTGGCGATCCTGGCCGAAAACTCATCCATGCCAAACGTTTTGTTCATCAAATAGTCCTAGTGGTGACCATTAGGACGGCAAATCTAAAATGTTGGTAACAAGACGAACAAACGCGGTCCGACCTGGGAACATGTGCATGAATCAGATGAGAAACAAGTTGCCCCCGTGCACGCGGGTTTGATTCCATGAACTTCGCAACCACGAGTCGAGCATAGGGGCGCGCCCCCTAATCGAACAAATTGAGCGGGAGGGATGACGCTGAGACGCTCCGCTTTTCTTGGTACAGGTCTTCCATGCCCTTGAAGAAGGAGTCACTGGGAAGAGTTTCCCCACATGAAATATTGCTCTTCGTCAAGATCTACGCAAAATTGATTAGTCTCGTGCGGGGTTCGAGTCTTTACGTTGATCACTTCCGAGTCCACGCTAGGAAATAGGTTCTCAGCTATTATTCCAGCCCACAGAAAATAATTATACTTGAACGGAGCGAGTTCTACACGTGTCATGTCGCAGAATGAATGAAGCGCGGCCTTGCTTGTGTTGTACGCGGCACTGAAGGGGACGGGCATGATGCCGAGATAAGTACTTCCGATGCACGACACGCGCATCCCCGGCTACTGACCGCACATCATTCACCAATTAGGAACAGGCATTCAATCTCGATCAACTAAAATTGTTGAACAACGAAATCAAAGAGTCGACGCACCGGCAGTTCTTCCCAAATTATTCCTGGCTTCTGACTTCGGTTCTCTCGCAGAGGTTCGCTGAGTGGTCCGGATCGCAAGCACGCATGATGCTTCGCTTCGACGACGGGATGAATTTGTAACCTAGAGGGAAGAAGGAATTGAACGAAGTTCTGCCCCACTTCTAAGCCCGCCTGTAAATTTGCTGTAAATAGTATGCGCTGACAGATTGATCAAAGCATTTGAACCCGAGCGATAATATCCGGTTTACCGTCGTAGTTATGGGCTGAGTGTCAGAGTATCCTTGAAAGAAAGCCACAGAGTGTTCCATTACCAAATCGGCGAAGTTGATGCGAGCGTCGAAGTATAATGCAATAGGAACCGTTGCGGAGATTGCACGGCGCCGGCTCTCGATAAGGTGAGATGTCGATTACTATCGAACGCCAGATGAGGAAAGGGAGACGGGGTGAGTGGCGGTCCTGCGGACCGCTCGAAGGGAAGGACGAGGATGGATGATGGACAGGATGAGGAAGAGAGAAGTGGGGTGTGTGCGGGAGGCCTGGGCCGCTTCGCGGCCGATTCGTCGTGCTTTCCAACGCGCCTGAAGAAGGGGGGAAAGATGCGAATCGGGCGGGAAGAGCAGAGCGGCTCCCAGGACCACGCAGCGCGAAGCAGGTCTAAGGCGAGGAGACCCAAAACAACGCGAGCGTGAAGTACCCAAAAAGGAATGGGCGGGCGGGGCTCAAAATAGAGGTGAGAGAGCGAGGCTACGAGTGAAAGAGGCTGAGGACGAGGCACGTATGAGAGTACGCGACGAGGACGAATGATGGGATATCAATAATACGGTACATCCCGTAATCTAATCCTCCTTATCTCACACTGAACCAGCGCTCGCAAGCTCGCGAAGGTTCAGCTAACAGCATTTTGGATATCCGATGGCTTTGACACGCCGAGTGTCGACGGTCTTCCCTATCAGTGATACTATAGTAGTATCAGCTAGTCTCTTGCACTGACTTCCCACTCGCAATGCCGAGATCTCTCGCCGTTCCTTCTCGCGCTGACCGCGCCGTGTTCCCAGTGAAGTACGTTGGTACACGCACATGCATCCCCGCCTCAGTCCACTGACCGGATGTTCTTCCAGTTAGTTCCTCCCGCGGTACGGCTTCCCCGAGACTATCCGCCTGACAGGCGCGATCATCATCCCGCCTGCGCTGAGCAGCCTCATGATGCGCGCATGCTTCCCACCGCGCTCTAAGCGCGGTAGTGGAAACGCTGCCCTATTGGACGTCAAGTCCTTCGTCACCGTCGTCGGGTGCGTGCTGCCCAATCAAGCTTTATCTACACGTTGTGGCTCTTTGACGCGCTAGGACCTCCTGGGGATGTTCTTCCCCCGTACTCACCTTCCTTCAGTCCCCTTCACCGTCCAGCGCTCATTGTGTCCTTCCCTTGTGATACATACCTACGCCTTCCTGCAGTGGTCTACATCCAGCTCTTCAGCGTGCAGCATCGACCGCAAATCTCGTCTTCTTCTACTCAGTCGCCATCCACAACGCGAGTGGCGCGTTCGTGCGCGTGCTGGGGAACTCCCTGGCGGATCTGTACGGCCCGTTCAATATGCAGGTGGCGTGCTCCATTGCCGGGGGGACGCTCATCTGGGTTATGCTCGGCATGTCAATCTCTTCCCTTCCCTTGTCTTCTCGTCTCCTCCATTGCACCTCCCCTACCCCAGCCTTCCTACTCCTGTCTCTTTCTCGATCCATCCGCTTCCCTATTTCCTCAACGATTATTGATTCCTCCTTCCTTCCTTCGCCTAGACACAAAGGCGGATCGCTCGTCGCCATCAGCTTTCTGTGTGGTGTGTTCCCCAACGCGTGTGCGTCCCCCGCTCACCACTGTTCCCGCAACCGCCTGACTGAGACGGCCGCATGCGACAGATCTAGCGCTTGCCTTTGCGTGCCTCGCATCCCTTGCGAAGGGGCCAGAGATTGGGTGGGTGCATTCCCCTTCTCGGCGTATGAAGCTCACTCGCCCTCATCTCCCCCACCTCACAGCGCGCGCACAGGCGTCGCGTCCGCCCTCAACAGCTTCAGTGTGCTCGTCTCGGCGTCCATACAAGACGCGCGCGCTCCTCATGGGCAACTATCGCTGAATCTACCCCATCGCGTTCGCTGCGGTCTGCCCCCTCGTCCATCCATTCATTCACTCCTTGTCGTTATACGCTAACTGACACCGCGACAGACGATGGCATTTAGCGCCATGCACGGGTAATCCCCACTTGGCGGTGTAAACGAAGAATGGGGTGTGTATTATGGTGTGTATGCGAAGGGTAGAAGGTATAGGAAGGTATGGATATTCGGTAAATGCATATATGTAGGTAGATATATCCGATTACGGTGTATATCAAATGTGGAATAAATTGGGTGGCTTCGTATTCCGGGATCCGGCGCGTTGAGAGTCATTGAGAAGACCATAGAACGTCTTCCGACAAGGGGTGGCCGTATGTGGGAATGGTGTATGTGCGACAAAATACTGCAGCCTGAAACTTGGGGCCAGAGAGTATACGTAATGGTGAGGCGAGTCGATCCCGGAGACAGTCGATCGCTTGCATAGCTTGCGCGGTAAAACCGACCAGGAGGGAGGGTGCGAGCGGTACTTGAAGCAATAATGGAGGTATGCGTGGTCCGATTGAAGTCTGAGGCGCAGATGCTTAGACGTGCGATTGTGCAGGTAGACAGGGACTTGAATGACGACGTGAAACACGTATTAACAATTGAATTTAGAGTAGTTTGGTATGTTTAAGCGGGGAGTTGGGGAGCTTGCAGGATTGCGTAGACAGAAGATATGTGCGTGCTTTGAGATTGGGAACGGAGAGTGCGTTCCGGAGGGAGCTTGGTCCAGTCAGCGGAAACTACAAGTATGAGGGTCAGTATGGGATGCAATCCGAGAACACAATAGAGGCGCACCAATGCAGAGGAAAGCGAAGGACAACAAGGGCCAGAGAAGGATAAAGGCCAAAGAACAGAAAACACGCAGAACCAGACAGCAGGAGAGGTATAGCGAAGATTCGAGATTGAAGACGGCGGCCGGGGGGACTTGAAAACTTGAAGGAGTTGAAGATGTGTACAGGCCTACAATCAGGTAATCAGCGGCGTGAATGACGAGAAACAGTACATACAGACAGGTGGCTAGTAGCCGTAGTGGCAGTGGCGGTGGTACTGATACAGGCGGTGGTGGTCGTGGTACAGGCCATGGTCAAACAAGTGGTACGCCGGCGGTCGTAAGGCAGGGAGTGGTGGCCAGAATCCAACCCGAATCTGAGGAGAAAATGGGTAAGAATCTGGCGCTGAGATGAGCTGAAAAAAAACGTACAAATGATGTACCCCCGGGGGTAGCACTGCTGGTCAAGACAGTGGGCGGAGGACAGGGCTATCAAGCGCTGTGGTGTGCGTCCTTGGACCGATGGAGGATGGGAGAAGGTAGAGTCGCGCCGATGAGAAAGGCCGGGTAAAGACAGTGGGGCCGCGCCGGGAAAGGGGAAAGACCAGTGGTGGCGTGCCGTAGGGAGGGCGGTGGTGTCGCCTTGGGGTACACAAGGCAGTCGGGAGGAAGCTATCGGGCGCGCGGGAGAAGAACCGGTGGGTACAGGAGAAAATCAGAAGGATCACGCCTAGGAATGACTGGATCGAAGTTAGATTGGATCTGGAATGTAAATGGACGCGACGCACTTATAATCCAGCTATGAGCAAGGAGGCAGCACCATCGTATCCAGGCGTATCACGAGCCTGACAATATCCTACACGCTGCACATGTACGTATTAGTGTGTACGCAAGATCACAAAGACATACCGATCTAAGCAAGGGCTCGAGGTAGTTTTACATCAAATGAAGCCTGTATACGAATGAAAGTGAAAGGAGAAGACGGGCGAGCAGAGAGTGTACGCATAATGATCATGAGATGAAGCAGATTCGTCTGCGCAGGCCGTCAGCGCCGCGAAAACCAGGGCAGCGAGTATCACGTACTGGTCTGCCAATGGGACGTCCCCTCGGGGTACGTGCCACCGAGTATAGATCGTGGTGGCGCGCGCCGTAGACAGGGCGGGGTTGTCGTCTAGGGACGCAAGCGAGCAAACGCAAGTCGGCGGAGGTGTCCCAGCGAAGCGTCAAGGAGGTGGGGAATCAAGCAAGTATCGTATGTCAGTTGTCTAGACAAGTCAGGTCAGCACCGACTATCGAAACGCACAGGTTACACACGGACTTCCAAGCCAAGCATGTTATTCGTCAAGGTCTCATCTCTGATATGTGTTTCCGAATCGAGACATGAAGCCTGGATACGGGTGTAAGCAGACGGACGTGAGTGAGCTAAATATGTACGCACAGTCAAAAAAATATTAATGAAGCAGTCTAGATTTGCATGCGTCAGCGCTGCAGGCCCCAGAGCAGTGAGGACGCTATACCGGTCTGAAACGCGGAACCGCGGCTTGGGCCCACGGTGGTCGTCACCATCCAGGATCTGAGGGACGTGAGCAAAGCACATGCCATGATCGCGCGCCCTGGCGTTGGCGATGTCCTTGAGCGCCAAAGCCGACGAGCAAGCTCTGTCGAAGGTGGTGCCCCCGCCCGCCAGTATCTGCCCTTGGCCTTGTCGCTCCTGGGAGCGGCGAAGGTTGGCGAGGAGCGGGGGAACGCGGGCGTCGCCGAGATGGTACCCGAGGGCGTGCGCGCGGGGAGGAGGCCGGCGCGTGACGACTGAGGTGACTGTCAGTACAATTGGCGTTTCACGACATTCTCAAGTCATACTCGGCCTTGCTCTCGCGGATGACGGGACCGTGTCGAGGGGCGTGCTCGGGCAGAAGTCGCTCCTCGACTATCGAGGGAGCCCCATCTTCAGTATGTGTCCCGAATCGAGATACACAGCCTGGATACGGGTGTCAGTGAACCGAGAAGAACTGCGAGCAGAGGGTGTACACATCGATAATGAATGGAGACAATATATCTGAGGGACGTCAGCGCTGCGGACACCGCAGCAGTAGGGATACCATACCGGTCCAATAAGGGAAATAATCATGCATGGCCTGACCTCGGGCCATGCAAGCAGCATGTCGGATTATCTGACTGAGGATAGATTGTGGTAGCGCGTGCCGGAGAGGGACCGTGGCCTATACCGAATGGCCCGCGGTGGGAGGCGGAGGCAAGCGTAGAGAGGTAGGTGGTGGCAGAGAAAACCCACAGCAAGTAAATATAGAATATCTAGATCCAAGTCAAGTCAGCAGACGATGGAAACGACAGGATGCGCGTAATTCCCAGGTAAGCACGGTTCTCGTCTCCTGTATGTGTCCCGGATCCGAATATACAGCCTGTGCGCGGGTATAAGTCTGTATAAGTAAACGGCAGCGGGCGGGGCAGAAAGCACACTCACAAGGATAAAAAAAGAAGCAATTCAGATCAGAGAATGTAGATATGAAAGATCCGTCAACACCGCACACAGCATAGCAGCGAAGGGGACAAACCGGTCTGAATCACGGAACCGCAGTTGGGCAACCGCGTTAAGCACACTTAACACGATGGTATTCACTATCGGAGATCTGGGGACGTGAGTAGGCGCGCGGCGGACAGAGAGGGACACGTACCACATGTCGTCTGCAGGATGCTTTCCAGAGATATCAAGCAGGACCCCAGCAAGATCGGCTCTTCGATGACGAGGCAGGGTAGGTTTTGACCAATCCGTTCTCCTTCTTCATGCTCGTTCTTTGAACGCCGCCGTGAGTGCTACGGCCCACCTCGTCGTCGTTCTTGCCCGCGGTGCGACCCCGAGCGCCCATGTCGCCCAGAGCCAGCGC
Source organism: Mycena albidolilacea (assembly GCA_029282495.1). Taxonomy (NCBI): domain Eukaryota; kingdom Fungi; phylum Basidiomycota; class Agaricomycetes; order Agaricales; family Mycenaceae; genus Mycena; species Mycena albidolilacea. The sequence goes on along the minus strand of JARIHO010000005.1, from coordinate 291,886 downwards.
CGAGGGAGCCATCGGTAGTGAAGACCGAGACGAGGTCGTTAGCGCGCCGCTTGCCTTCGGGCTTGTCGTTCCGCGAGGCAGCGACAGGCGGCGTCGAGGTGGGAGAAGCGGGAGCCGGGGCCGCTGGATTGGTACCCCGGGACGTGACCGCTGGATGCTGCTCCGCAGCAGGCGGCAGGCATTCCACGCGGGGAGCGCCGTCTGCTGATTGGCGGGGAGGATGGAGCGCGCATTGAGGAAGACCTCGGTGGTTGCGCCCATGACTGGACCAGGGCTGGCGAGGATGGGCACGATAGGGACAGCAGGGAGAACGGCAGCACGAGAGTGGAAACGACGGGGATGATTGAGGGAGGAGCTGCGAAGAATCCTCCCGAGCGAGAACGCGATCCCATCCTGATTTTAGTGAGCTGCCTGTCGTCGTCGTCAAGCTCCCAGCGGCACTTCTTGAAGGGCAGACCAGAGCGGCAAAGGGCGAGACCGCCCATGGATCGAGGGTGATGGGGCGATGCTGAAGGCTGCAAAGGCGAGTGTCGTGGTGTTGATGGTGGTCGAGGCAAAGCGAATAAGTCTTTTTGGGCCTTGGCTGCTTCGCAAAGAGGGCTCGCATCGAAAAAACGCGACCACGAGAGCCAGCCAAACGACACGTCCGATGCGTCTAAGGAAGGGGAATTTGAGCTTCAGTCTCAGTATCAAAAAAAAAAAAAACCGACCTTGAATATTACTATGGGGCTCTTGGAGTGGGCAAACGCGGTATCATTGACGCGTTATGCTGACAACCCAATCAAATTGGACTGAAGGTATATGTAAAGAAACGGCTGAAACAGCCTCAGTGTTGGCAGGAGCGCGGAGACAGTCGACGTCTGGACTCGCATACATATTTCGGACCATGTCAAGCGATTTCTGGATCAAAATTAGCGCGAACCTGGGATTTAGATGGACGCGACGCACTTCCAATCCAATCTTGAACAAGCATGCAGCATCGTCGCATCCAGGTAGATCCTTTCACAGGTACGAATTAATGCAGTTTGATACGAAAGACCGCAAAGACATACGTCCAAGATGCATGCGGCATGTCGGAAAATCATGTTGGCGCCATAGACAGGGCGGAGGTGCGCGAAAGAGCCGACGAAAGAAGGTGTCCCAGTGAAGCGCACAAGGGCATAGTCAGCCACAGCAAGACGTATGCCGTCTGAAAACGGGGATCCCGATGCACGTATTTCCATCTTTGTAGGGGATCCCCCCCGGGGTGGCGCCGCGGCCCCGCCCATCCTCAGCGTCTTGGTGTGTTTTTCAGCGGCGTCACCGTCGAGCTCCCGACAGCTTTTCTTACGGACAGGTGAGGCGGAGGACAGGAATAAGTAAGCGGAAGGGATGCCATCATCCAATACTGGCACGTGATCCTATTCATCTTCTTCGAACCCTCGAATCGGATTACTTACTTCTTTGCTTACTTCTCTCCTTGCTCCCTCAGCCGCCTGTTTCGAGCTCGGGTTGCTCCCTCAGTCAGGACCCATTCTTTCCTTTGTACCGCACTTGCCCGTCTGTCGCGCCTTCTCATTCCCCATTCGCTTGTCTTTCAGCTCTCCCGGTGACCATAAGGCTCCAACCTTTTCCGTTTAAAACCGAGTATACACGGTTATAACATATTCCTTTTCCTTTTGTTTTGTCTGGGAGCTCAAACAGTTTACAAAAGGTTTTTAAAATGTTAAAAGGTTTTTTTTTGAGAAGTCCTAAATCGTACCGCAAATGCAATGTTCATGCGATGATATTTGCATTGTTGCAATCAGATTGTACATTGACGGCTGATTGGGCAGCACAATCTTGAGTCTATCCCCCCCCAGCGAATTGAGCGATCACACCAATCTACCATTTCGGCTCTTTTCTCCACAATATATGCATGGTTAATATCGACGTTCTCGAGATCTCTCCTGTAAGTGCTGCCATTCAATGCAATTAATGTTCCAGACGTTCGTTTTGGGATGCTTTCGCAAATTATGACGGCGATTTGAAGTCCCCGTTACTGTGGTGGAAGGTAATGCTGCGCGAGAGTGTTTGTATTTCACCACTGCTGACTGGCCCCGCCTACATAGACCCACGAATCGGGGTTTCCAATCATTTCAAAAATGGCATGTGACTTCAATCTCGCCATTCCTGGCACCAGCGTCTCAGTAGAGCGGTTGTTTTCAAGCGCACACCATCTATGCCACGAGTCCTGGGCATCGTTAAAGCCTCGTGCAATCCAGGAAGTAATGCTCACCCAGATGTGGATCAAGGAGGGGTCTCTCGAGACGGCATCATTTGAGTGCGGCCGGGACTAGTACCTGTACCGGGGTTACTATATTATATGCCCCAGAAAAATACCTTTTATAAACGGTTTTAAACGGTTTATAAATGGTTAAAAACCTTTTCCTTTTATTTTACTCAGATCTATACACGAAAAACAAAAGGCCGGAGCCTTAGGTGACCAGACAGTACAGCCAATCGGCCGCGCTGCGGCCCTCTAGATCTTCCCCGCGAACCCTTGCCCTCGTATCAGCGCTGTCTTTCTCTCACTTTCCCCATATATTCAAATTCATTCTCATTATCGATGCATTCCAGCTTGGGTCAGAGTCAACCAGCAAAATTAATTGCCTCCGACCCGACGCGCATGCAGCATTAATCACGTCACGTCGCCTCTTGGGATCGAACGTGCTCGAGTCAGTCTCTGTTCGACGTTCAGGGTCGTTTGGTGGGCTAGGCCGAGCGACCCACAGTATACAGCAATTGACATAGCAAGGCCATTCGTTGATACCTCCGATACTGAGCTGAACGGAAGCAGAAGGAATCAGGATCCTCTTTCACAGCACCAGAAATTGCAGCGTTTTTGCGCACTGAATATTTAGAACAAGTTCGGTCAAAGCTGTAGTGGCCTGTGTTTGACTTGCAGCTTTTGACAACTGTCGATGGGCTTCTTATATGAGCTGTCTGGATTCCCCCATGTTGGGTGCACTATCACTTAGTGTAGCAGACTCAGTGCGTTCAAAAACGTCTACACACGAAACGCCATGTGAGTGCGGTAGTAAAATCATATCCATAACAAAAATTTGGACCTTCTCAGGCCCGCTTTGCGGCACTTGAACATTATTCGATGTAAGTAGGCGGCGTTCACTGGCACAATCGTGTCCGCAGCATCGACTTCGTATACTGTACGCCGTACGGGGCAGTGGCCAAGCTGTTACTATTTAGGGGCGATGATACGTCACTGTCTTCCCCGACAAACAGCTTTCCCTTGCCCTTACAGCCTCCACTCGGTGCGTACATAAACAGGACCGAAATCTATCTTGCCTTTTCTCCACTCCCGTTGCCAAACACTCCTATTCTAAATCACCCTCGGATTCACAACTGCCGACCTGCCCAAGAGACGCTCTTTTTTATCTGCGGTCTTCAGCCATAGTACTTACTTCGGATACAATAAATCCGGAGTCAACAAATCCTGTACCGATGTAAAATATTCCGCCCCAGCCAGTGTCATCTGATCTGAATTAATCGCAGCGAGAAGAAACAGCCAGGGGACCTTCAGAACAACATGGTACGCTCTCCACCTTCCACCTTTCCGCGGCCCATTTTCTAACATCCGGCTGGCTCGGACCCAGGCGTCAACGACACAGAGATCAACCGGCCCAGCGGTGATTACTGGTGGAGAAACCCATGTAGGGCTTTCAAAAACCCATCGGCGCGTGATTCGTTCTGACCAGGTCTGGCTGTATAGGGAGATGGTTGCGGTCTGTGCGGGTGGTGTAATACCTTTTTGGCCGGGTTGCGCAATTTTTTTGGGGGTTTGCAGGACGCCAGAACGTGACGGCTCAAGGAGGATCCGGTGTTGGAGTAATCCAACTTAGATCTATATACCTAAATGTGTGATATCCAGATGTGTGTATTCCGTCCAAAATCTGGGGGGATCTCGGAAGGAAAGGGCAACATGAATGAGGTGTCTTGGCACAGAAAACATAAGGACGTAAGAGGGAATAAAATCACCGCAACACTGAATGGACGTCCTCGTGCAAAGTTTAGTAATGGACACGTCAGAAGTTAAAAAAACTTTTAAAACCTTGGAACTCTTCGCGAGGCGGCCCTAGCGCTCGCAACGTAAGATTTGCAGTCCAGAAAAACGATTATCTCGTAGGGCTGAAAACAAAGGAATTTCAATAAAACAACAGAGCAACTTAACCTCAAAAATCGAAACACCTTAGCCAAGGGCCGAGGCTTGCCGATACGAATCTTCAATTCAAAGTTACCCGAAAAACAGAAGAATCAATACGTAGCGCGGGGCCCGATGGGAGATGAGTGTCAACGAATCACCATTATGGATGTCTTCAAAATCATCCCATCAGCGTTCTGAAGTTTTTCAGTAGTCAACAAATACGGCTTATGCTTTTCTGCTTGAGCCATGTAACGGTGAGCAAATTCCAGTCAAAAAATTGATTGCAACCTAACCTCGTAGTCAAAGCACGCAAATGCTTGCTGCGTTCCACCTTCGGAAGCCCGAGGACCTTGGAACTTAGAATAACATACGTGAGCTGGGCACGTACAACACGTGGACCGAAAATACGACATTTTTTTGGGAACTCACATGCGATCGGATTCTTCCGAGACTCTCGCGGGAGGATTTTTGCATCAGAGGCGACTTATCTCCCTGGCTCCCGCTCGGTGCCTTCCACGAGGCTGCATACACAACCCATGAGCAGTACATCCAGTCGCACATCACAAACCCCGGGCGTGTCGCTGCGGCGTCACCGCGCTACACCGTTCCTCGGGCGCGGGATGCATAGCGCGCGCGCCTCGGCATCGATGTTGATGTTGATGAGCCACAGAGACTCGGAGGTGTAATATTAATGGCTGAATAAAGAGGCCTCTCAATCTCCTGCTTACGCAACCGCCGCATGCCCCGAGCGTGCCTTCGGCGGCTAGTCCGTGCACACGATGCATATGTGTGGCACCGGTGACACGGCGTCCTGAAGGGTGAAGGGGGCCGGAAAGGCAAGGACTTGGCGGTGGGAGCAGCAGTCACGCGTAGGGCTGCCGCCCGTTACCGTAACGGCAAAGGCCGTAGATTTGGCGGCCGTTTTCCTAGTTTCCACAGCTCCAACGGGACGGGACGGGTGACGGGACGGCCGCTACGGCCGTAACGACGGGTGGTTGATTTATTTCGTTATTTCACCTCAATTTCATCGATACACAGGCGAATTTCGACCCGGATTCCCTTTATCTTATGGTTTAACACCCATTTCAGCATCCCTTTGTCGTTTGCCGGGAAACAACGACCTCAAACTTGCATTTGAACTTCGGCAATCAACCTCGTAGTTTGCCAGGCAACGCAACCAAAGAAATCTACTGCCTGTTTCTAACCAACGGCACTCCAATGCAAACAAAAGAGGCATCCAGTGGGTGAGCCTGGTAGATATACACATCTGTGCTCAGAAAAAATGCTAAAATGGGTGGTTTCAAAGCACCTTTGCAAAACCCGTCACGGCCGTGGTTCAACGGGCCGTTGGAAGGTAAGAAAATTTGCCAACGGGACGGGCACGGCACCCGTTCGACGGCTGCCGTTGAACCGTTGTGACGGTCACGGGCGGCAGCCCTAGTCACGCGCCAATGCAACACAAAAATTGAATTGTGTCGATGCCAGCATCAGAGTTGTCAAAACAGGCGCTAGGCACACGAGAGGTAGTCGCAGAGCAAGGATATATAACACAGGTACGAAGAGAGTACAAGCGCAATGGGGGATAAAAGCTAGCGTAGACGACCGGGTTTAGGTAGATATAGTAGACGTAACTAGGGATCGGGGATGCGCAGTAATGCGATGGATAGGAGAGAGTCCAAGGCGACGGTGCGTGACAGGCCATTTCCAACAAGAGTCGCTAAAAGGTTGAGACCTGCATCGCCGCTTCAGCAAAAGGCAGTCGTTGTGACAAATGAAACAAGCACAAACCTTTCATGGGCAGTGGGCAACCCGCAGGGCGTTGTAGAAGCTAGAATGTCAAGATTTTGACGCCAGGGCGGCACCGTTGAGGGGGAGGTGCGAACGCCGGCACGTCCGAAAGGGAAATAGGGAACCTCTCATTTGCGTACTAGCTCGTAAGTTGAAGAGCCACAGGAGGGTGTTTGTGTGCTTGCAGAACACAGACGGCCCGCAGTTGCGACGGTAAATTGCCTCCCGTACAACGATTCGCGCAGCCGCCATAGACCCTGGGTTCCCGTATAATGTGTGGTCAGGTCGTCGTGTGCGATGGGTATGTGGCCTCAGACGAAACCTGTCAAGGCGGCGGCGCCTACAGGGATTGCGACGCGGACGGTCAAAGTGGCAACCAAAACACAGAGTCGGTCGAGTCGGGATATCTGCGGTGGATAACGACTCGGAGGGTGCGGCATGTGCGCGGGATTGAAGGGACTGCAGGACTAGACCCCATCCGCGCCTCGCACCGCTGGAACAAACATGAGATTGCTTCGCCCAATACTTATCAACCCACTGAGGCGCAAGGGATAACATAGATAGAACACCAGAACCTGCCAGAACCTTGACCGATCTCAGAAGTTGCATAAAACGGGGCTCCGAGTCCTGGAGGAGGCGAGGTAAGTAATGTTCGCGAGGGCGGTCAGAGCATGGACTGCAACTATCATTTAACCATGATTTCTAGTCCTAGCAGTGTAACTTACGTGCCTGTAAGTCAAACTTGGGTGTGAGCAGTGGCATCATGATGGGAATACAACTACGTGCATACCGATATCGATCATTTGAAGTTCTGCGCCGCCGATGCGGCACCATCGCAAGTATATCTCAACGCGTAGAGACCAGCAGAGACCTCGTGTGTAGGGCTCCGAACCGTCCGTAAAACGGAACGGCCGTTTCTAGGACAAGATATTTGAAAAACGGACGGGTCCGTTTGACCCGTTTCCGTCCGTCCGTCTACCCGTTTTCGACGGGTCCATTATGCCTCGAGGTGAGTGACTAAAGTAAGAGGCGTGTCAATTCGTGTGCAAACCTACCTGGTTTGATGCTTTGAATCCTCACGAACACCTGAATGAGGGCCGGTGATAACGGAGAGTGAGGTATTGACCAACCCATTTCTACCCGTTTTTAAAACGGGTAAGGAAATGCCCTCGACGGAAGGAACGGAAACCGTTTCGACGGTCCGTCGACCCGTCTCAGACGGGAACGGGTCGGAGCCCTACTCGTGTGGACCCTGCCGCGCGCCAATGTTGCTTTCTTCTGATCGAACTGCCTCCTTGATTTGCATCTGCGATGGCCGCCCTCTCTAGCCGTCTCTCGAGTATCAACTTGAATTCTGGGGCCGCCGCGGCTCAGTACTCAAATTTTTAATCGCAAAGGAGCATAGATTCGAGGGATGATGGCAGTACCAACTCATTTACCTCTTCGCGCTCTTAGACGAGCGCCTTCTCCGTGATGGGCCACGGTTTGGAGCAGCATTTTCGTTCATGTGAGCTTGTTTAGTGCCGCATGGCAAGACTGCAAGAGATGACTCGGAGTGAATGACCGATATTGGTCTACCACGCGATTGACATCGGCTATTTCCGAAGGCAGATGAGAACTCTGCAGAGGGCCAGAAAAGTGATGGAATACTTGAATACACCGGGGAGGCATCTAACTAGCACATATTCACATACCTTGTGGTGTTTTGGGGCATTATGAAGAGTTTTGCATCGTCGGCAGCCGGTGCCGATGTTTGTGTCCGCCAAACACTGTCCTTATTTGGCAAGATCTGCCGATCAAGCACCTCTTGCGCTCAGGCTTGAAAACGGTCATAGCTAGAGTGCTGGAGATCCACACATTCCGCAGGACGCCCAAATTCACACGGGAGATCCGAAATATCACTCTCAATCCGAGTCGATGGTGTGGATGTGGGCTGCCACGCTTTGTGTGGTACGAGTTTTTTTTAGTCGAAGGGTCTGCCTACGGGAGACTACGTTTTCTGTGCATGTCGCAAGTCCATCTTTTCAAGCCATGGGGCCATAAAGCTTCCGGAATCGCCTACCTGTGCTCTTTGTATTCTTCTCCCCCAAACCCTTTCTATAAATGCCGATACTGCCGCTCTACCCTCCCCACCTCGGGCTAGGCGATCTACCTGTGGCACAAGTCGACACCTGCGATAATATCAACGATTGCCGGACATTTTTCAATATAATTGGATCCTGCCTCTCTACCATCTTGTTGTGCACTTGGGTCTCGCTGCATCCGAACGTGCCTCCACCCGCCCCGAAACCACACGACCTGCCCGAACAGCGTGTTTTTACGTGGACCGCTTTCGAGCTCCTTCGAAAGGGTGTTATCTACATTGCGCGGGCGATACCCTGGCGCGAGATCCGAATGATGGTCATTGCGCTAATTGCACCGGAGCTGATACTGGCATTTGCTGTTCGGCAGTATGTCGTCGCGCGACGGTTTTCCAAAGGTAAGAAATTCATTTCACCCGCTGATAAACGGTGCTCAAGTTTTTTTAGAGTACCCCGGCGTCTCACGAACGCACGGATTTTTCTTCGCCATGGGTGGTTTCGTGACACGAGAAGGCCACCATCCCATCGTGAAGAAGGCCCAACTTGCTCAATATATTGAGGGCATCAGGAAGATCAGGGAGAAGGATATCATCGATAAAAGCAAGGGCGACACTCTATCCAAAGTGTGGGCATTCGTGCAGGTGTTGTGGTTCGCTGAGAGGTATTTCACACGCCTCAGGAAACATCTCCCAACAGCGGGGCTCGAGACTGTAACACTCGGGTTTGCTGTGATCTATGGTTGTACCTGGTGGTTTTGGAGGAAAAAACCGCAGGATGTCGCTGAAGCAATCCAGATTGATCCCGTGAGTATCTCCGAGGAGTCGGTTGCCTTTGACGCTGAAAGCCAATCGAATAGGTCTTCCCTACGCCGGCACTCGGCCCCGAGATTCAGGTTGAAAATGAGTCTCTTGACGAAGACTGGGATGTAGGGACATTGGTGGACTGGCCCCGTGTCGAACCTCTCGACGACTCTCTCGCCAAAGAGCAGCGCCCCACAGTTGAATTCTTACACCGTCACCTCGCGTTAGTCGGGCAACGTTTTAACGCAATCGTATTCGGGAAATACTGGAATTTTGATCCCATGTCTCCCACCTCCGATTCAGTGCCTTCATTATGGGCGATTCCCGTTGGAGAGGAGCCCGACAACCTCCCATTCGTCATAGCTTTCCAGATTATCTCTGCTTCTCTCTTTGGCGGCGTACACTGCGGGGCCTGGAGCGCGAGGTTCCCCTCAACTGTCGAGATGTGGATGTGGAGAGCCAGCGCGGCGTTGATCACCGTTTTACCACCGGTCTTCTGTGTGCTCCTGTGGGCAATCAATAGGTTCAAGCGCGGGAACGTCCGTCGGAAGGTCTTCTGCTACCTGACTTATGAGCTTGTATTATTTTATGTCATTGCTCGAGTTGTGCTACTGATTCTTTCATTCACGACCTTACGAAATCCTCCGCCACGGACATTCGTCGATGCAGGCTGGACGGCTATTTTCTAGTTGACGCGACATGGACGAACATACTTATTTGTGGCAGACCCAGTTTATATTATAATTATTATCCCTCACGCCATTACAATTGTATCAGGTTGTCCCTCCACTGTGTTCAGCCTCCTCCTCCGAAATATCGCCCACGCACGCACATGAGCACAATCGTACCCGCCCATGCTTGTGGCCACAGAAATTGATCGCTGACTTCCACGCCGAGCTGAACAAACAATAGTGAAAAATAATAAGAATAAGAGTTAGAAGAACTTGACGAGCACTCTTTCACCGCGCGGGCGGTTTTGAGTTCTGGCCACAAAACTTTGTCGCGCGATTCAACCCTGGGTTTCGACGTCCTGGTCTGCGAAAATAGGATACGTCATGACATTTTACGTACCGTTCCCCGCAGCGTGGATTGGGCATGCTAGGAAAAAAGAGATGGATTTAGGCAATAGAACTAGGAATAGTGCAGGGTAATTGTGCTCAACAAGAGCGCGCCGTTTAGAGGGATGTAATCGCACCAGGTCAGACTCGGAACGCCACCGCAATCCAATCGGCCCTCGTAGTAATGACTGAGTTCCGTACTCCGTCACTGACATGGGGAGCAGCCGGAGATGGAGATGACGTGCTACACGGGCGCGACGACCTGTTGCACGCCCATTAATATTGTTAATTCGGGTCAGGATTCCCAATCAAAGGATATTACCTGGTTAGGGAGGCCGCAGGCGGGGCCGGACTTCGGGCCTGCGTTCCGCTACCTCCGACATGGCATTGAACCTCCAGCTACCGCACATCAATGTCAATGTTGTTCCGACCGTTAATTTGGCGCAGGATCCGAGATAAAGTTGCCTGACCTAGATGTGCTATCAGCGATCATTAAGGACCTGGCAGATCCCAGATCCCGCGGCAACCAGGTCGGGAACAGTGTCCCAGATAAAGGTCATCGGGGCAGCGAGTCGACCGCCATCTGGATCCCTTGGCACGGGACACTTACCTTGAGAAGGAGGAACCCATAGAGCCTAAATAGCATCGTGTGTAGCAGCAAAGAGCCCGTACGAATTTGTCAGATTCTTCAAAGATTCTTCGATGTTTGTCGCCCCAGCAGAAATTCAAGTAGTGGGATCATCAAGAGCCAATGATTTTACTGGCTGCGGAGAAGTTGGAAGGCGAGAGCTTAGATTCTGTCAACTGAATCGCCGAGAGGATAAAATAATTGGTCTCGCATCTGGGTTTGATCTGGGTCGTATGTTTTCGGAGAACCCTGGAGAAATCGGGCCTTGAACCCTGGTTTAGTGGGTTTTAGCCAGAATTTTACTGGTTTTATCCTTCCAGATGCGTCAGACACGAGTGCATGATCGATGGTCGACGACTCGAGGGCTCTGAGTAAGATCTTAGATGGGATCCGGAGTTACACGTGGAGAAGCCGAATATTAATGATGGTACAGCTGTTTCGAAAAAAGAATACACCTTTTGATCGAGTGGTGTTGCTCGATTTGTACTTACCTTTGTTTGCCACTGAGTCTGCTTCCACTCCACTTTTCAGTGGCGGGCTGTGCTGATGCTCCGCACTGTGATAGGTGCGAGCAAGGTGTGCATAGTCGTGAATTGAAAAAAATGGGCGAGCTGAGGATGTTTTTGGGTAGAAACGATGACGAAGTGGGGAGCCGAAGGAGACGCAGCACCAAACAGACGTAAACATAGATCGAGCAGCACCAGATAAGTGGCCCATGTTATGCCGTATTACCGGATACGGTCTCCCTGCCAAACGAAACGCAGCCGGCTGCAGCAACACCTACCGCCACCGTAGCCCTGGTTCTCGTCTGCAGACAAATCTGACCGCCGACCAGTCGATTTGACCGGCGGTCGGATCACACTGTGCACCTCATTTCGACCCACTTTCCACTATGCTGGCGGCTCGATCCCACTGCCCTGACTTCGACACCTAGCGGTTCCATCTCACCGCCAACAACTGCTCGATGCCTGGCGGTTCGATCCCACCGCGCCCCTCTGACTTCCACGCTGGCCGTCGCATCCCACCGCGCCCCTCTGACTTCGATGCGCAGCGGTTCGATCTCACCGCCAACGACTGCTCGACGCCTAGCGGTTCGATCCCACTGCCCTCCTCTGAGCTCAACGCCTGACCGTTCGATCTCACCGCGCCCCTCTGAACTCGACGCGCGGCGGTGTGATCTCACCGCCCACCACTGCTTGACGTGCGGCGGCTTGATCCCACTGCCCACCACTGCTTGACACGCGGCGGTTCGATCCCACCGCCCACCTCTGAGCTCGACCCCTGGCCGTTGGATCCTACCGCCCCTCTCTGACCTCGATGCCTGGCCGTTCGATCCCACCGCCCCTCTGAACTCGACGCGTGGCGGTGTGATCTCACTGCCCACCACTGCGTGACGTGCGGCGGCTCGATCTCACTGCCCACCACTGCTTGACACGCGGCGGTTCGATCTCACCGCCAACGACTGCTCGACCCCTGGCCGTTGGATCATACCGCCCCTCTCTGACCTCGATGCCTGGCCGTTCGATCCCACCGCGCCCCTCTGAACTCGATGCGCGGCGGTGTGATTTCACCGCCCACCACTGCTTGACGTGCGGCGGCTCGATCCTACCGCCCACCTCTGAGCTCGGCGCCTGGCCGTTCGATCCCACCACCCTCCTCTGACTTTGACGCGCGGCGGTGCGATCTCACCGCCAACGACTGTTCAGTACCTGGCCGTTGGATCCCACTGCGCACCTCCTGCCTGATCTCGGCGGTAGGATAACACTGTGGGTGACTTGCGCATCCATCTGGTGGGCGGTCTTGTCCCTTGACTAGTGGACTGCATGACTCGAGGATACTGAATTGCATGCATTAATCATTCATTGTTTAACTTCGTACACGTAGACGGTTCCATATACATAAGAAGACTCTGGTATATATAATCGCCCTCTTCTGAGACATGTAACTGACCGATTTTCGAATCCGACCCAATCCATTATTTCCACATTCACCAGCACTGGAGTTGATGTAAGCCAGACGGGGATCCACATTGCAATGTGTTTTGAGGAATGCAGCCGGAGCACATTTTGTGTGACCGACAGAGTGGAAGTCGTCAATGAGAAACTGTGTGTTCGAAAAAAAAGTGGGCTCGCGAGTCATGCAATACGGCCCTAATGCGCACGCAAAATCATATATCACCCGTTTTGGCGCCTTCTCCCACCGGGTAACAAGCGCCGAAAAAGCATCGTTGCGCCCTTCGCCTCTTGGAATGCAATGGAAACCATAGCAAATGCTGTGGGTACACCACACGCACATGATTCCACCAGTCAACCGTCGCTCTCCGTACTGGGAGTAGAACTTGGAGCATTTGGCGCCACACTTTCCACCGATGTCGTTTGTAACATCGTGCTTGAGTTTGGGATATTGTGGGCGCTCTCTGATCTTCGGGACACCATAGCAGCAACCAGTCTGCATGTCTATGTCAGCTTCTCTGATTCGTTGCAATAACAGCCCACCTGTCTTACCTCTGTCCACGGTTTTTCCACCTGGCGCACCATTGGAGGCTCCGGACCTTTTATCAAAGACCCCAGAACCATCCTCCCGCGATTCAAGATCCACTCGCAAATTTGCAATGTTATCGGTGGGAACGGGAGTATCAAATCCTTTTCATGACTTAGCAGCTCATGAAGCGCAGGAATTTCCACTAAAGCAGATGCATTCCGAACGCTTGGCTGGGTTACAAAAGCCTGGAGAGCATCTAGCGCAGATATGTTCGCCATCTGGAGTACTGACTCTTCAGCTGTGATCTAAGCATTCAACCGTTAGTCATTTTCACTAAATGGCTTGTAGAAAGCAACTCACTTGGAAGAAAAAACGCCGGTAGACATCTGCTGCTCCCTTGCCGTGTATGACTGACATCCCTCCAAATTTCGACTCAAAAAGGGCCCCCAAGCCCGGGCACACATGGGAGAGACCTGCCACCGCGCCTGGGATCGCATTCAACCTCTCCAGCATTTCCCACTGGGTCTTGGCAACCGCTCTCTCCGCCCGTGTCTGTTTTTGAGATTCACCTTCAACCTCATCCTCCTCCTCGTCATCGTCTTCATCCTCGTCATCAGCATCCCTATCGCGTCCATTTTCTGCCCCCACACGAGGCGCAACTGTGGCGCTTATACGCGCGGCAGTCAGCGGTGGGCCCGTTATCATGCAGCGTCCAAGCCGCCGAAGTTTCCGATTCACGACCGGTTGCTGGCCCAGCAAATATCGTGTTGTACTCCGCTCAGTTGAATCAGGTTGGGACACCGTCGGCGGCTCTAGACTGGGTAACAAGTGCTTTCGGTTGAACGCAAGGGTGACGCCATCCCATATAGTGTTTTCAGGGGAAGGACCACACTGAGGGCACATCATACTGCCGTCCAGATATTGCAATCCAACAAAGGAGAACCACACAGCCCTGAAGACCTCGGCCGTGACAAATGGGTGCTCACTCCGTCCGCTGTGGAGTTCATAGCGCCAATTCAAGACAGTGACCCAGGCTGAGAAAGGTGTCTCAGATGAGGTGTAGGCTGAAGTGTATTCATTGAGTAGATTGTGCATAAAGAGCTTCCGATTGTTGTAGTTGAAAATACCAAGATCTCTCCTGTCTGGCCCGATATACCTGGGTCCTTAGTCTGTTAGTTACCGCGCCCTGATTACCGTTACCCGCCCTTATTATGTAAGCCTTCCTTTTTCGGATCTAATTGAAACTGCGCGAGACTCGGAAGGATGCGTTTTCAGACGTCAAGGTGCGACGAATTTCTTAGGAACACATTCTCAGGTCTATAATAGGTTCAAGAGTTGTCTGAATAGTATTTGTGATTACTGCCTGGTCAGTTGTGCATGAGTTGGCATCAAAAGCAGCTCCAGGTGCACAATTGGGTGTTGACACCCTCCCATGGTGTCCTTTTTCTATGATGGTGTACCATAGAGCACAAGACATCAATTAACACTGCTCCAAAGACAGAAACCTCTGAAAAACACGTCAACAACGCAATACGTCGCATCCGGGACACAAACACGTAAGTTCCCAAAATGGAAACTTACATAATAAGGGCAAGTAACGGTAATCAAGGCGCGGTAACTAACAGACTTCAGAACGAGGTTGCGAGTGGGAAGTCAGTGCAAGAGACTACTGGGTTCTGTGGTTACACCACGGGTTTGAGCAAGACTGAAGCTCAATTGGGCATTGCCATGCCCGAAACAGCCCATACACGGTGCATTGCATGTGCAACACAGGTAGCACTGGATCGTACTGACACTGCGGTTCCGAACAACAGCAAGTAGAACTGGGAGTGAGACACAGCCTGTCTGGAGTGTTTTCCAAAGCTGGCGGACATTCATACAAGGTCGGATCTGTTGCGAGTGATGCCCAGGGTGGTGGAGAAATCTTTAGGTAGGACACCGGCTTCCGCTCCAATGCTGCTCGTCGTACTCGGGGAACTGGAAACTGGACAGGGATCAGATCATGGCGCTCAAATAGCTGAGAAACTGATCATCTTACCTGCATAATCAATACTGCACCCATCGTCAATGCTGTCATCGGTTGCAGTGGGATCCACTCTAACGAGCTTTTGGAGCAAATCTCGGCATTGTGAGAGGTGCGAGCATCCCCTGGTGCTGGAGTCCTTTGTGCAGAGCCATTGACCAGAGCCCGAGTTGTCCCAAGTGTAAGTGATGATCACCTGCCCACTTAGAGACCGTGAGTTGGGAGACGGTGAAGAGAGATGGTTCAAAAACAACCCCTCTTGCAATTCTTGGCACGAGAACAAGACAACATCGGCATCCCGGCTAGCAAAAGTTGGGTCCAGTGGAAACAGTTCTTCGCCATTCTCACGAAGAAACTGTTGGTGCACACACTCTCCATCGGGCCGACTCAACAGGCACTGGCACACCACCACATCCACGTCCCCTATGGTTGAGCGTTGGACATGAAACCAAGACGGCTATGAAACATATTCAATCACAGGAATTGCAAACTTATCAGGACTCACACCTTGGATAATTTCTTTTTGGCATCCCAACCATTTACCACGAACAGGTCAGACCCAATCTGATAACCCCCCCCCCCTTCTTCTTGGATGTTTCCACAGTATTCCAGATATCCCAGACCGCGGATGTCCTGAGAGGCAGGGATTTCCTCCACATTGTTCGAAGGTCGCTCTGGGCTGTTCCAGCTGGGATCACTGCCTACCAGCAGGCTTTTGACTGCTGAATCCTAGGCAGGTTCCTCTCCCATACTATCTGAAGCTGGCTTTGCTACTCCGGTCTTTTTAACTCTGTTTTTTCTCTTGCCATCATGAGTTTCATGACACCGCTTTTGAACAGATGTCGTGAGCAATGTCCTGATGTCCTCAAGACCAATGTGGTGCTCAGGTGATGCCAGTGGAGTGTCCAGTGAAATGTAGGGTAGCTCGTCATCCATATTGAGTGTTTCTATCAACCCTGAGCTGCCCGATGGAAGACCTGACCACCAGTTACTTCTTGCGACTCGCTGCCATAGATATTGGTGTTCAGATCGCACTGCACCCTAGTGGCCAGATCTCTCTGCCGACGTGTTGCTTCTTTTCGATGCGTGGCTGTTCAATACCACTGCCCCCCTCTGATCTTGACGCCTGGCTGTTTGCTTCCACCGCCCACCTGCTTCCACCACCCACCTCTGAGCTCGATGCCCAGCCGTTTGATCCCACCGCACCCCTCTGACTTCCATGCTGGCTGTTGCATCCCACCGCGCTTCTCTGACTTCGATGCGCAGCAGTTCGATCTCACCACCAACGACTGCTTGACGCCTGGCGGTTCAATCCCACTGCCCTCCTCTGAGCTCGATGCCTGGTGGTTTCATCCCACCACCTATCTCTGAGCTCGACACCCGCCGTTGGATCTTGCTGCACTCCTCTGGCCTTGATGCCTGGCTGTTTGATCCCATCGCGCCCCTCCGACTTCCACGCTGGTGCTGGTTGTTGCATCCCACTGCGCCCCCTCTGACTTCGATGTGCAGCGGTGTGATCTCAGCACCCACCACTGACATGCGGCGGTTCAATCCCACCACTCACCTCTGACTTCTTGGGCTTGCACTGTCCTTTCTTGCTCTTGTGCTGTCCGATCTCACCACCATGGATGTTGGTGGTATGATCACACTGTACCTCCTTGCTGGTGACCGAATCTCACCGCCGACGTGTTGTGCCGCTTGTGCTGTCAGATACGACTGCCGGCGTGGGCTGTACTCTTGCCACGTCACCCCTGCCTCTTCCTCCCTCTCTTGACAATGCCTCCAGAGATCCCAGAGAGTCTTCAAGAGGCTTGTCGCCAATGTCCTACTCAAACTCCTCGTTCTCAGTGCCTACACAGCCCAGCGGGCAGGGAGAATCACAGGCAACTTCACCCACCCGTGAGTTATTTCCTAAGGGGTGAATTCGACTGACATGTAACTAGAGCGATACCTTGTCTCTGCCTCTATTTTATCAATGGTTTTTGCCTCGCCCTGTGCCCAACCCTGAATCTTCCTGGAATTTCTCCGCACTGAACTTGTCTACTACTCCCCCGGTATGCTGAGACATCTTGATCTGCCGGCTCTAACATTTTCTCGCAGATTCACCCAATGATGTACCCACTTGAGATGGCCAGCCAACCTAATCCCACAATCACATCATTTGCTGGTGCATTTGGTATATCTTATTCTTTAAACATTTCATTCATCTATTCCAGATCATGAACTGGCAGTTCCTGGCAATCACTCAACTCCTTCCGATCCTGACATGAATGTACCCTCGACTGCCACTGCCGCCCCAAACCCGGACCACAAGCAGGACCACAAGACTGAATCAGATGCCACACCTCGTTCTGGTCCCCACAGATGTCAACGCAAACACGCTTCTCAAAAAAATCCCATATATGGGCTAGTAAATGGTGCAAGGCAGAGCAATCAAATATTCAGTGAGTGTCGCATATTTCATGATCAACATTCATCCAGCTCCTGACTCTCTACAGAGGTTGTCCGTGGGAAACCCCTCCGGCCTGCTCTTGAAGACCAGTCTGAAACCAGTGCTCGCTTCTTGTGGTGTGTTTTCGACATCTTGGATCGAGTGTGTTATGCATCTGATATATCTGGAATAGAGTGTTTGCGGTGGAGCCACCAGATCAACTGGTGGCTCGTGTTTTGGATTAGTGCCAGGACCGTCTGGCATGTGCTAGCCACTATTTCATTCTCTCTATGGAGGCTATAACCGGTGGCTATGTTAACCCCCGTGGACGGGGATTTCCTGAGAAAAATTAGCCACCAGTTGATCTGGTGGCTCCACCACAAACACTCTAATGTAGCTAACTTAACTTTGTTCTATAGTGTGAACATGTTTCCGAGGAGACCGGTTGTTGGCTTCACTTCAGCACACAGCATATGTTCAGTCAAGGAGGATATGGTGGCGGACGTAACTTCGTGACAAGTTTGTGTCCAAATTTGGTAATCCTTACTACGTGCTCGGAAAACCTTTGGTCCTTCATTTGAGAGTGTAAATAGCACAGTAGGAAGGCCCTCTAGATATTCAACGGAGCAGAACTTGCAAAATCTATTTTTTTAGTTTTGGCGCAGAGGTTTCGCCATTTGGTGGCTGTGTTGTGGCTATGTTCGGCCATCAAATCACCTCTGCCGAGCCTCGTGCGGTCCTCGTTGCCTCCTTGCTCTTTCCCACTATGCCCAAGGGCCCTCCAAAGCGATCCACTGTCCCCAGAGGCCCCGATGGGATGTTCCTATCAACTCAGTCTCATCCCAATACCTCTGGATCCTCGGATGAGAGTGAGAACCTCAGCAATGACTCCGATAGCGACATAGGGCTATTGGAGTTTGCACAAGGCCAAAAATTTGGTGGGGGAGGCCCTTCGACTCTGTCCACTTCCCACAATTCGCCGATTCTTCCGGCGTGCAAATCGCTATGCTTGTGTCTATCGCCTGGGTGCCACAGGACCGATTGCTGAGTTTGCAGTCAAACGGTATCGTTCACACTGTGGAGTTCAAGCAAGGGACTTGGACATTGCCAGGGCTGAGTGGGAGAAACGAAAGGCGAATATTTACACTTATAAAAAGACGGCCACAGCGGCAAATTAGGTACACTAACTTTGAAAAATTTCACCCAAAATTTCGCCATTTTCAACCCTAGGCTAGGGTTACCCCAATCTTTCTGAAATGAAAATTTTAAAGGTAATCCAACCCTATGTTCCTGCTAAATCTCGAAGATCTAAGGGTTTTGCTCAAAATTGCAATTTGACATGAAGCTGTGTCTGCAACCATACCTACACTATACGTCGCCTCGCTTCTTGAAGGAGGCTAAGAAGGATGCTGAACAGATAATTAATCATTTTAATCAGATATTTGCAACACTTATGGCTGCTCGCCACCAAGAAACCAAAAATATGCACAAGTGTCTTCTCTTAGCAGAAGAGGACAAGGAAATCACCACCGCAGCCCTTGCAGTGGTGCAGGAAGCAGAGCGGGACACCATTTATCAATCTGAGGAGGCAGAGCGGGCGTGGGATCTGCATGCCGAAGAAATTGCGGCCCAAAGGTTGGAGCTCGAGGCATTGAAGGCGAGGCTGGCATTGGCTCAAAAAAAGAATGGCTCATAGTAGTATATTCATATGATTGCGTGTCTATTCTCTCATAAACTGAATTTGTTATGGCTCTTTTGGAAAAGATGTTTCAATGAATGCATTGTTTGAAATTTACGACATGTGGTGAGATCAGCCAACTGTGTTGAGAGCTATGGAACGGCTCTGACTGGCATGGCTCCTCGCAACCCACTCCTGTGTCCAGTTCATGAGAGCCTCTTGGCATTTTTCTCATTCTTCATCTGCAGCTACCTCTTTAGCAATTGCAGTGGCTTTCTCTTGACAGGCAGTCTTCTCTTGGACACTGCATTCCAGATAAGCCTGTTCCCCATATTTTGCAATATACTCCATAGACAAACCACTTCCAGTCCATTTTGAGGCTGAGGAAAACAGCTGACAGCTCACTTTTGACAGCGTAAGCACTGTTTTCAAGCAAGGTCCTCAGCGTGTCTGTGACAGAAATGAATATTACATCAATCCAGTGAACTTGAACAAGGTGGGAACGGCGTACTTTAGACAATACTTTTGGTCAGAGGCACGATCACGTTCCTTCTGTCTCTGCCAGTCCTCATCATGCTTTTTCAACTGTCAGTGATGTCTGAAACTGTGTTGAGAAAGAAGTTCTGTGATTGGAGCAAAGCCTTACGCCACCATCCGGATATGAGCTTTTTCACGCAGCTCGTCTTCATTTCTGAGTGGAATAAGGCTAGAGGAAGAAGAGAAGGCAAGTATGGAAGCTTACCTTGAGTGGTATGCCACAGAGGAATAACAATGCGCCTCAGCAGCATATTTTGTGATACCCCGTGCCATCACTGATTTATGTGTTTTGGCCATGCTACCTGGGCGGGCTTTGCGTGAAATGTGAAGGAAGAATGTCCCATGATACTTATTGAAAGATTGTGTAAGACTTTGAGGCAGGGAGGAAATTTGGTTTTTGATGGTGGTGGTTTCGGTCAAGAATCACAACATCATTACGGGCCATCTTTCGATGCAAAACAGGAATGAGGTGTGTTACCCATATCTATTCAAAAATCACTAAATTATTCCAGAGTGCAGCTATACATCCATCCCAAAAATGTACCCCGTGCATATCAAGCCTTAAATCCCAAAGGTGTGTTTAATATGAGGTAAGAAAAAGTGGTGTATAGCCGTAACAAGTTCGTGTTAAGCCCATAATGAGTTCATAACTGCAGTCGAGTTATCAGCACTACAGGCTCTGTGGCACACCAGCCGCTCCATTTCAGCCCCAATGATGTTCCTTATACTCAATCCACTGAACTAGAAACACAGGGCCAGAACTATGCAACCAGAAGCGGGGTTAAATACATATATTGAAGGATGAACACTCTATTCACGACGGGATGTTGTTCAGTAAACAGTGGAAATAGGAACATAGTAAGTTGATTTATCCTGTTCCCGATGTCTGTGCCTAAGTCGTGTGCCATGAAAGTGGGAGAACATAGATTCAGTAGCGCCTCAAGTGCTCGCATAAGTTTGTGTATTACCTGCAGTTAATACTCAATATAGCAGACTATGCTCTTTTATCATCTGATGTCTCTGTTGGACATCGGTGGGTCTGCTTTGGATTTGCATCTGCCAAATTTCAAGTATGAGAGGAGGAATGGATACTTGAACGCACAAGGGGAGCGTGATGCTTGATGATCAAACAGGTCACTCGGCAGATTATGACTCTGACGATTTCACAATTAAGCTATAACGAGTGTATATCTCTGGCGGGCATTTCAGCTCGAATTCACATTGCAGTTTTTGTTCTACCTACAGTTACAGTTACGGGAACTTGAGAGAGGCAAGAGAAGAATTGCAAATGTTTCACAAATCTTCAAGTCCGCATGGTATGATGACATTTCAGGTTTTGTCTTTAACCAACACAACATGCACGATGATGATGAGCCACTCACACCTTCTGAGCCTGATGAAGCCCCCCCACTTCCGGAAGAGCTTGCAGAGTGTATGGACTGATCTACATGTTCATTTATTGCCACCTCTCATAACTATTGTTGCTTAGTGGTTTCTGAAGCCCGAAAAAAAGTGAATGTTGCAGCGGCAAATCTGCAACAGACCAAGACAGCTCACGACAAGGCACAAGTAAGTAAATGGCCCCGAGGTATCTGTTCATACAAAAATAGTTGATTGCTTCCACTGATACATAGCGGACAGGTTGTAAGGACAACATCTGCAAGGTGTATGAAGACACCGATAAATTGCATCTCCAGGCACTGGAGGATCTTGCTGCTGCTGAGAAAAAACTGTAGACCATTCAGCTATCTGCTGGTGAGCTCGCAGTGAAGCTGGCTGACCTTGGCCCAGTGGACAAGGCAGGGGTGGCAGACACCAGGGCCAAAGCAGTGGCGGACACCAAGGCAGCAGAGGAGGCTGTGGACGACGCCAAGAACAAGGCGGCGGTGGAAGAAGCGGCGGCAGGGGCCAAGGCCAAGGCGGGGGCGAAGGCAGAGGCTGTGACAGATGCCAGGAGCAAAGCAGCGGACGAAGGGGCAGCAGACACCAAGACGGTGGTGGCAGCGACAGAGGAGGCTGTGGCGGATGCCAGGGCTAAAATGGTGGCGGATGTTAAGGCAGCAGAGGTGGCAGAAGAGGCTGCGGCAGTGGCGGAGGAAGCTGTGGTGGATGCCAGAGCCAAAACAGTGGCAGAAACCAAGGCAGGGGAGGCGAAGGCGGTGGAGGAGGCTGCGGCGGACACCAAGGAGGTGGCGGCGGCAGCGGAGGAGGCTGCAGCGGACACCAGGGGCAAAGCAGCGGAAAAAGTGGTGGCGGCGGAGGAGGAGGGTTCGGCGGACACCAAGGCCAAGACGGCGGCAGCGGAGGAGGCTGCAGCGGACACCAGAGCCAAAACAGTAGCAGATGCCAAGGCAGGGTTGGCAACAGCGGTGGAAGAGGCTGTGGCAGACACCACCAGGGGCAAAGCGGTGGACGAAGTGGTGGTGGCGGTGGAGGAGGAGGGTTCAGCAGACGCCAAGGCCAAGGCGGTGGCAGACATCAAGGACCAGGCGGTGGCAGACAAGGCAGCAGTTGCGAATGAGAAGAAGGGCAAGAAGAGAAAAAACTTCAGGCAGCAATGGTATGTGGAACGAAGACCTAAAAAATGATTGTCTTCATTATTTGACAGGAGAGGATGCAGTAGAACACGGCTTACAGGCAATAAACGAGGAGCCCAGTGATGTTGAGGAGGGGTCTGTATGGAAGAAACCTCAGCTAGAAAATGAAATGTTCTTGAGACAGCTTGTTTATACTGCAAAATATTGGCTGCAAAATCCAGTCGTTTCAGAAGAGGAGGCACAGCACTTGATGGCTACCAAAGGGGAAGCTGAGATAGCCCTGGCCAAACTTGTGACAGACACTGAGACGACTGAAACAAAAGGTATCGGTGAAGAAAACTACATGAATAGAACAAGCTAATATTACTTACCTCATAGGAGCTTGAGAGAAGAAATCATCAGACCCACCCAAGATGATTGAGGACAAATGGGTGTTCTCATTCCAACCTGAGGCAGCAGACCTGTCGGGGAAGAGATACTTCAATCAATGATGCCCGAAGAATGGAGAGAGAAATTGGAAGGTATGTACTAGAGATCTTCCTGACATGATACTGACCTCAGGCCAGAGGAAATATGGAAAGAACTCGTCAAGTTCAACAATACCGCTCCTGAGGAGAAATATTCCATAAGCATCTCCAACCACCGACTTTTGCAAAAGGTTGCAGAGATTCTACCTGCCTGTGCAACCATGTCAAGGATGACCACCAAACACTTCTTGAGCAACATTGATAACTTCACCCACTGTCGGTTCCATGAAGAGAAAAGGACCACTGTACAGGCCAAGCAAGTCAGCGGATGGACATCATCAAAGTTCGCGGTTGACAGTGCCCTGGTTGCGTTTGAAAAACAAAAGCAGAAGAAAGCCAAGAAAAAAGGGGGGAAAAGTGACAGGCCAGACGAGCGGCCTGCAGGGAGACTGGGATTTTTGGACTGTGGGTGTGACGAGGACACTGTGCTTTCCAATTTCATGTGGTTTAAGACGTGGAAGGTGAAGTCCACAAACCCAAACTTCCTGGTCAAGGAAGGCATGAAGAATGATATGTTCTCTGCTCGCCACTGTGTGTTATTCAGCCAGGCCTTCTCCTCACAGACCTGCCTGCAGATCGAGGACTTCTTCTCTACCAATCCAGTATGGGGCACACCAGAGTATGAGATCCGTCTTCGTTTTATTCAGGTAGAGCGGTGAAACGGTGTAACATAAATGCGCAGCATCTAGGGCTAATTTTGCGATTTCCTATGACCAGTATCTTATACAACGGGAAGCAACTAGCACTTCTGTTGTTACTAGCATCCTAGCTAGTACGCAGACCACTTGTTAGGTGATATAAAGGAGAGTCAGAGCGAGCCCTAACTGCTGACTGTAGCACGAGGCTACACTAGTGTGACGTGCTAGCTGTTAGCTGAGTGTACAAACAACCAGAGATTAAACCACTGCCTATACATTCATGAGACATGACCTAGGAGACTCTAGTAGTCCAGAGATGGCTTGCAAAGGAGCTAGTGATGGTCTAGCAGACGGATATCTACGATGGAAGTGCAACTAGGGACCGGTGCCTTGAGCTAGGAAGCTCGGCGCGAGATCCGGTAGTACTATCTAATCTCTAGATAAGCGACTAGATGGCGATAGGCAGAACAACCCAACTAGCGACCAGCTAGGGCTTTGACAAAGACATACCACGACATAAGAGATGAAGCAGCACGAGGCTAGGGCCCAATCTGGACCAGCTACATCGCTGGTTGGTCTGGAAATGGTGCTTGGCATAGACGGAGGGCTGAGGATCCATTGATATACCCACGGTTGAACACTAGCCGGTCAGCGAGGCTGACCGCATATACCAAACCAGTCCCAAAACCAAACGGCAGTTGTCTCATTGGCTGACCATATATCTTATCATCTAATATTGCTTATTGTATTATTTAGCTCACTTTCACATGTAACTCGAACCTAGTAGTATAAAAGGGAGTGCAGGGCAGACTAGGGTCTAAGAACATTATGCCCCAGACTTTGGACGAAGCTGGTGCTAGTGGACTCAGGCTGCTAGTGGAGGTTGATACCGAACTTCACTTGTAGTAGTCTTTATATTGGAATCAGTAGACTGTGGACTCTGGAAACATCAAGTGACTAAGTTGAGGGTTTCGTGTTGTTGGTCCTAGACCTCCACATATAAAATAAGGGTGTTCTCTTCGAGACCCAGCTGCAGTTTGCGCTAGGGACTTTGCCTTCACCCCGACAAGATGGAAGCTCTGCCGTAGTGTGTTGGACCGCTTGCTACTCGTAGTGAGATTAAGTCATGGACGGTGAGTATTGCGGCATTTCTCCACGATGGGACCATGTTTTTAGATGATCCAAAGTGCTGGATGGATGTAGAGTATCCTGATACACATTTATTACCCATCAGTTTGATCAAAGAATCTTGATGGACTGCCATAAAAGGCAAAAAATCTCAAAACCACGGAAAATGCAATTTTCAACTCGATGAGACTATTTTTTTGGTAAAGACCAAATATGCCAAATTGTAGCTCACATTATACTAATGAGCTTGGAAAGTTGAATTGGGGCAAAAGGCATGGCTGTTGATGAGCTAGAGAGCCGCCAAGTTGGCCAAAAATGAGCCAAAATGGCCAAAAATAGCAAAAATAGGCAAAAATGACCAACTTGCAGGCTCTGTAGCTCATGAACAGATGGACCTTTTGCCACAATTCAACTTGGCAAACTTATGAGCATTACCTGAACTACAATTTGGTCTATTTGGTCTTTCCTGAAAAAAAATTCTTCCAGAGTTGAAAATCAGCATTTTCGGTCTGTTGCCTTTTATGGTGATGTATCAATATTTTTTGATCTAATTGATGGGTCTGAAATGTGTTTCTGGGTGTCCTATCTCCATCCAGCACTTTAGATTAGGCCAAAATGATGTTCCATCACTGAGAAATTGCCAAAAACCCACCGTCCATGACTTAATCTCACTACTAGTAGGTGGATTGTGTGTTGACTTGAGCCCACTAAGAAGACAGACTAGGTGCCCCCACCTCTAGTTTGGCTATAACTTGTCAGTTACTTCGCCTTCACCCCAATATAGACGGAAGCTCTGTCGTAGTGTGTTGGGTCGCTAGCTGGACGCTTGTAGTGAGCTAGTGCCGATAAAGTGGAAAGGTTCCTGTTCTTGGTTAAGGAATAGGTCGGCGGTCAAGGAGAGTCTTGCCATTGAGACTTGGAGTCATTTGGAATTAGCCTCAGTAGTCCTTAGGTTGCCTAAGGCAAGGATTTTCACAAACCTACAAACCTCTGCCCTGGTGTTCTCGACCTAGCGGTCCAGCCATCTTGTATCCACCCCATATAAACACACCCCAGACCATTCCTAGGTTCCTAGCAGTGTTGTTGTTGGCGGTTGCATATTGCTAGTACGTTGTAGAGTGTGTTGTTGGAAGCTTATAAATCAAACTTGTGTTTGTTCAAACCTGCTGGTCCCATACTACGGCCCAGACCTGAACTCACAAAGAGAAGCACTTAGATCTTTGGAGGTAGATTGGTTGTGGTTGGTTGTTTTGGGTGTTTGTTCACAATTCCTATCAATTAGCTATTCCTAGTCATACAAGAAGTGCACCGTTTCAGCGTTTCGGATGGTGGGGAGAGTGTTGGTCTCGCTTGGAAGCTGCTTCCGGTAACGTAGAATCCCATTATAGAAGATCCGTCGTGTACATCCAAGCTCGTCCCGTCACTCGTGCAGATGGTTCGCAGGGGCCATGAGACAACGAGGGGTGCATAGCACACTCAGAGACTTCACAGCGGACAGACCGATGGCAAAGGGATCAAGCGGCCCTGGGCCAGCATCGGGGCCATTGCGACAAGCACTCATGTAAGCGGACCAGGCGCACAACACGATTCCTTGGATTGTCACTGGAGTTTTTGGAATTGGCTGAAGATGATTGGCTTGCGTGAGTCATCTTAACTTTAATTGATGTTATTCGGGAAGACGCTGACACTGTAACAGTGGCACTTCTTCGTTGACGGCTGGATGTAGCAAGAAAGGAGCAAGGCTCCCAGCAAGGAGCTTTTGAGGCTTTCTCGTTGCAGCCGGCAGACCGGGTGCCGGGGATAAGCATGGGATTTGTCCACCCATGAAATCTTCGCTTTTTCGCGTTTTCATCACAAGACATGTGCTGGGCTACGCTCCAGAAGCATCAGTACTGAGGTTCCCAAGTAGCTGGCAGGGCAGGAACCACTGAGTAACAGATGGGAACGGGGAGGAACACTCTGGAACCATTGGCATGTGCTCGCTCCGAAACCTGTAGGAGATGTGTAGCCCAATGATCAAGTGGAACGTGAAGTCTACTCTATTCCTGCCCATGGAACTAGATGGGGACGGACTGGAATCCTGTTGTGGTGTGTTGGACATGGGGCGCGTAACACGTTCTGATCATATGATCACTGGAAGGGGCTGGGAACATCATATCTTGATGGTTCCACGCCGTCCCGGGCATTCTGGATACGGGATGGTCACTAAGCGAGGGTCCGATCACTTGGACCTACACTCATCAGCTCCTGGAGTAAGTACCCATACTGGGAAGTACTTTGAATGCGGTGTGGAAGTGCGACTTGCCACACTCGTCGCCTTCAGTATTCGGACTGGTGACAGCTGTCGACTAAAAGTGGTAACACCGCTTTGATCTCTTTTGCTTCCTTCCTCTGCTTCCGTTTTCTTGCTTTCCACACCATTGGTCTCTGATCTACCATTGTTCCATTGATTATAGTTTGTTCTCTTATGCAGACCATATCCAGCCCTCTTTGCGATCCAGAAGCTCTTTTGTCAGTGATCGGCTGCCATGTGTGCTCTCTAACGCCTCAAGACCTCGTTTTGGAATGTCCACGGCCAGGGGAATTATCTGGTTATATAGACATGTCTGCTTCCTTTTCGCTTATCATCTCTGCCATATGCTCTACCCAGACGTTCCTACTTTACTAGTAACATCCCCAATTCAACGGCCAATTCTGATGCTTGCATGCACTCGGTTTGGGCTGGGGATCGACTCCGACCAGGCCTGGGCACCCTCGTCAATGCTGTTGGGGGGCAGCGTGTCTCCCTATACATCTTTGCCCACTTCCCGGTGCATCCTTGCTGAAGAGTTGGTTTAGATGAAGGAATTACGACAGCCATTATACGTACGCAAATCTGTTTCATGTAATTCTCAGCTTCATTTCTGGGCTCCGGCATCACAAGAGTCACATGAGCAGCCGTCCCACGCTTGTATTATCTAAATTCGCTCGGCCTGTTACCGGGGAATCAACTACTTTCCACCCACCTTCACAGAGCCTCTGATTATCCGAGCCAAAACCCCCCTGCACGAGCTAAGTTTTCTATAATCCTTACATTGTTGATCCCTCCATCTTTAGGGATTATTTTGGCACCTTCAACATCCATTCGTCACTTACGGCTACAGCTGACAGCTAGCACGACCTTGGCTTCCCTTCTTTCTATGACCAGACAGACTTACTCTTCGACAGCGGTATCCCTGAGGAGCTATGGACTGGGAGCTTCGGTTCCAGACGTTCCGGTAGACAGGAAAGGTACAGGCATTGAGAGGAACAGCATATACAGTCGGGATCGACATAGGGGATCGGTTGTGATGGCTCTGGCACAGTCCGACCGATCGCACATGTGCACAGGATTGCACCAGGATGACGTGCTCGACATGGGCAGCCAATAGAAGGACTCAGATACCCATTCTTACGACAGATACACAGAAGTCAGATGGATAAACGGACTATTTTACTCATACTTACTTATTCTCAGACGTTTCCATGTGTTTCAGGTCTTTGTATTTAGTAGCAGGGGCATCTTGGGCAACTTCACAGAACTACCCCATGGCTAGTAGGCGGAAACGCTTGCGAATTGGGCAGATACCGGGGAGTTTGAACAAGGTGTCTCTTAGAATTCATCTTGGCTTGGAATCTTTTATTTTGTGATTGGTATCCTTGGGATCTGACTTGCCATTCGTCTGAAATAGTCTGAAAGTGACTGGAACTGTTGGGATTGTGCTGAGTCCACACTTGGTTGTTTGGGTTTTGTGTGAAGAGCTTGGGAACGGAACCCACCATTGTCTGTTGTGCTTGGGAACGGAACCCACTACTGTTGTTACTGTCTATGCTTGGAAACGGCATCCACCTCGCTTTGGGAAACCTCAGCAACTTGTTCTCATTTGTTCTTGTCTTGTTCTCATAGCTGCGAAGCTTTACATCACTGCGCTCTGTGCTTCCTGTTTGTTCGGGTCTACCCTCATTCAATCAGATCTAGCCTGAACACTTGTACAGCAAGGGTTCCATTTGCATCGAACACGCTCATTGTGTTCCACAAGCTTTCCTGTCTGTTCCGGTTCCATTCCGGTTCACTCAGAACAAGGCTCAAGTACTTGGACTCCGTTCCAAGGACTTCTATAAATAACCCAACACTCTCTCCTCGGTTCCGAGGTCTATTCCATTCCCTGCAACCTTTTATAAGGCCCTGTACCAGGGTCTGATACTCATCTGTGCACATCTCGAGCACTTCCATTCCGTTCCAACGCACTTCTGTGTGTAGGTTTGGTTTTGGTTGGTGTTTTCTTG
Source organism: Mycena albidolilacea (assembly GCA_029282495.1). Lineage (NCBI taxonomy): Eukaryota > Fungi > Basidiomycota > Agaricomycetes > Agaricales > Mycenaceae > Mycena > Mycena albidolilacea. Next base: position 263,066 of record JARIHO010000005.1, on the reverse strand, counting down.
ATAGGTTCAGAGCACATCGATCACCAGCATGAAAGCGGATGATAGAAGACTTTGAGAAGGATTTCACCAAGAAGAACCCATATCAGATGGAGATCAGCGGTAGGTGCATTTGACCTCGCCACATCAGTACTTGGTCCATGTCCACTGACACCGAAAAAACTGTCCTGTGCACTTGGGATTGAGCATAGGCTGTGGCCATTGGATGATTCCCACAATATTATCTCTGCATTGCTTGCTCAAATTCCTTTGGGAAAAGACAGGAACAATGCTTCTGTGCCTAGAAGGTGATCGGTAGGCATTAGAAATTTCTCCGGTTTATTGTGGTGGAGCATTTGTTGAGCATTTGTCTACAGCGAGTGTGGGAATCATCCAAGTCAGGCCCTACTTCAGCTTCAACTTGCCGCCAACATGCAGCAGTGTGGACAGACGAGCTGCAACTTTGAAGTTTGGACTGTCTCTGTCGCAGGCTATTCAAGACGCTTCAGCCTAATTTAGCTGGGTTGATGCTTCCTGATACCCCACTCTTCAAGGTTCGAGACCCATTTTCTCACATCCTCCGTGCGAGAAAGTGCCGACCGTGCCAGCACAGCCCTTGCCACACGCTACAGTGCATCGGCCGTGCGTCTATCATTGTTCCACACATCAAACCAGGCAAGGGAAGCATTTGTAAATCTTTGCCTTTACCATCAACCCCTTCCTTGCCTTCAGGCTGCCATTAGCCTCACCCTTGTTCTCGATCCCATGGACAACCTTGTCCTTTCACTCTGTCGTTCGAGAAGAGTCGTGGGTGCTTGATGAAGACACACCAGGTGGGCCATGTGCTCACCAAGGATCCTCCACATTCCTGTTGTCTGCACCTTTGTCGTGCTGTTCTCGCTGCCGTCTCCATCATGCCCAACCTCGCCAACCCAGGTCCAGTCATGGGTGCCATCAACTCGCCGTGTGGTTTGCCTGCTCCAGGAGCAACTTCAGCTGGCGTCCTCCAGTATCAATCCAGCCCAGTGCATCTTCTATTCACGCCATCCACATATTCGTCATATACAATCTCTGTGTCTAGATCTGCTTCATCTTCCCATAATGTGCGTATACCCTGCGTGCTTCCTTCTCTCCCTTTCACTGACAGTCGTGCACAGGCTCCATACCTCGATTGAGAAACATATCCTATAGAGCGAGTATGAGTAGAAGAACAACGTATGTGCATGCTGTCCGTTGCCAGAGTCAGAGCTGCCTCGTTTTCGATAGAATACACACCTACATTTGCTTGATGTCGCCCCCTTCTAACCCTAATCCTTCCCACTTCCCTGGCCCAACTCTCTTGCCGCGCACTACTTACTTTGGCTGGCTTGCGCCCCTCGAGGCGGCAGCCGCCGGTGCTACACACACGTATCGTGTCGTGTCTGCGGACTGGCCACCGATGACATGTTTCGGGCATGCGGCGGCTGGGCATCTTGGAGATCGATATGGCGGAGTGAGTGGGAGCTCTCTTTATACCATCACCCCTCTCTGGCTCATCTACGTCACAGGCTGCAGCAAGGACGCTAACACAGGCGTCGCCCAGAAGTCATCTCTCTGGCGGGCGAGCTCATCTTGCTGTACGTGCCCATCTCGCGGGCTGGATACTTGGCGGTAACGCCGAGGCGCACGCGACGCATCCTCTCGCGGAACGATATGGTGCTGCGGAGCGCTGTGCTGGCGCTGCAGCGACACGATTGGGCTTGATGTGCGACTTGGTGTACTGCTTGTGGGTTGTATATGCACCGCCTTGTGGAAGGCAGCGTTGCGTGCGGCAGGGACAGAGCGGTAATTCGCCCTAAAAAGATCCTCCCGCGAAAGTCTCGGGAGAATCGAATCGTGTAAAAAAAGGCTGATCATTCACCAGGCCAACTCGTACATGTCATTCTGGGCTCCAAGGTCCTCGGTCTCCCGAAGGTGGAACGGAGCAGGCATTTTGATGTTTACACTACGAGGTAGGGTTGAAATCAATTTTTTGGCTGGAATTTTACTCAGCATTTCAAGCAGGAAAGTCGAAGCTGTAATTGTTGACTGCTTCGGACCATCGAAAAAATACTTCTTGTGGACGTCGATGGGACGATTCTGAAGACTTCCAGAAGGGTCACTCGTTGACACCTCCCATCGGGCCCCGCGCTCCGTATTAATTATTCTGTTCTTTGGTCAGTTCTGAATGAGATTCCAAGCCCGGGTCAAGGTCTTGTTTCGACAGGCTAGGTTGCTGTACTTTTTTATTTTATTCCTTTGTTTTCAGTACTACGACACAGAGGCCTACCCGGACTGTACATCTCTCTTCTGGGGCCACTTCTAGAAGGCGGAATGTACTTGCCGGCACACGAGGCCTGGCTTTTCTCAGAATTCTGATACGATTCGTGTATTATTATACGGTGTCCGGCACCGGATATTCTATATCAAGACTAGCGGAATGTGCGTGTATGATAGACTCCACTTCGCCCTCCTTCTACTTCACGGTCGAAAATCGGCAGCGTCCTTGAAAAAGTTGCGCAAAGTGTCGCAAAACCACGTCCAACACCCGCATAAACTCTGTCCATACGTCTAGCAGTCAAGACAAAACACATGACGACAGAATCTTCAAGACCTACATCAGTTTCTATCGAGGTAGTCTGCGCCTCAGAAGCTATTACTTCCAGTTGTCTTGCCTCATCGCCGGTTGGTGACTGTTTTTCGTGTCAGGAAACGCCGGTGCTGAGGGAAAACAGTGCGCGACATACCACATTATTCTCCTGGCCGACAGACTCATTTGATTTTTTTCGGGACATGTAGTCCGTTTGTGGTTTGGTCCCGGAGAGTTGAAAGAGGTTTTCTGAGAGCGCCATAACCCTGCTTCAATTTATATGCCTTGGGTCGGGGGGCACGGCGCAGCGGCGGTAAGCTACGACCGAGTACCATTCATCGTCACTGGCGCCTATTCTCTAGGTTTTTTCTCTTCGTTCCTCGGCCGTCGGCGATACTAAAATTACCTGTAACATATCGGTACAACCTCGACCGGGAACGTCAACTCTTCGAGACCGAGGATTTTAATGCTTTCCGCCAATTTGGGGCTCAAAATCGAATCAAAGTCACTTTCGATACAGCACTGTGTGAAAGGGGCTATATCAAGCACTCGGTGAACTTTACAGAATACTCTCAGAACTAACTTCAAATCGGAATGACTCGGAGTAATACAGTTGTTGGTTGTTTGGAACAATGTACATAGCTACGAAGAGCACAATCTTGGGAGGCCATAAGACCTCGTGTTCCCGTCAATGCAGCCGCTGATCTTCAGCAGGTACTAGGTCCAGTGCCTGCCACCGTAATTCGATCATTTGAAGTTTTGAACTGCTGATTTGGCCCTGGCGTGGGATGCTGAACAGATGTTCGACTTACGACACAAGCACCACTGGTCATGACTTCGACGGCCCGACCTTTCGGGCAGGGTGTCGAGGGCATTGATCTCGCCCTAGGTACACTGCTTGCATTTTCAATTTTCCTTTCGATCTGAATCCGGACCCCTTCGAGATATTAACTGGGGTCTTTCAAGCCACGAATATCGGATGGACAACTGCTAAGAATATCTCCGCAGTTGCCACTTAAGTTTCACTTGTCAGGGCGAAAGCCCCGAGTGGCGGTAACGTGCGCGGTAGCAGTGCAGTAGCTTCCGGATTTTGGTATTATATTCCCAGGTTACATACGGCATATCCGAAAAGTGCGCCGGACTGCTCTCATAACATAACACATACACTCATAGTATGCACAACTTGTGTATCATCGTTGGCCCCCGGTAGCTACCCTACAGGTTCCTCCACCAATCTAAATCCGGCTGATTTACCCTTTTTTCCTTTCTGCCATCAAAACCGCTCTAGAAGGTTGAAAAATGGATTTCTTGGATTGGAGGCCTGTGATTGAAGATGGCTGAAACATTTTGGAACAGCCCCCTCTGAAAATCGCCCTTGTTCTACTATGGGCCTGAGGAACAGGCCTATCACAGCCCGTATCTGACCCGTCCTTGATTCACCGAGTCTCACGTACCGTACGTCACTTAGAAGTTAGAACCGTTAACGTTGTTCTCTAATGTCATTTGATCCGCCGCGCTGCGGTAGTAGCAAAGTCCGAACTTGAAGCCCTTCATCGTTGGAATCCTTACGCCGGTGGAGTCTTATGGTAGTCGCCCGAACCATGTGCGAACGCGGTATGGTTGAAAAATAAGACTCGTCAAGTGTCTTCCTCCCACCGTGCGGTGTACACATATTTCTTATTGTATCCCCCAATTGCAATCTCCCGGTCTCGCATCCGTCCGTTCCTTCTCCTCGACAATTGATTCTACCAGGTTCCGTCCCACTCGAAATCCTGGTTCAATTCTTGGTTTCAAAACAAATATGATACATCGGCCCTTGATTCCTCCGTTCTTCCTGCTTCAAGTAAAGAGCTGCAAATTTGGTCGCAGTTGTTTCCAACATTAGCTTCAACAATTCTTCGAGGTACCGCGTGCTTCAAGTTGACAGCAACGATTGTATGTACCGCTCTCCGCAGCGGACATTCGGTATGCTCGCAAAAAGAAGACCTGGATTCCAGTAATATAACCCGAAACAGTACAGGCACCTTCCCGATCCGTACTCCGCCACTGACATGGGAGAGGCTGGAGATAGGATGGACATGATAGGCTCCACGGGCGCTACAAGCTGTTGATGTGGGTCGGGAAGTTCCCGGTGCAAGGAAATCTCCTTTTGTGCGCAATTTGTAGGTGACAGAGGCGAGTTCCAGGTCTGCGTCACGGATGAGAAAGGCTGGAGATAGGATGGCGATCCTGTGCTCCACGGGCGCTAAAATATTTTCAAAATATTATTTTGCATGTCTACTTCGAATGTAACTGAATGTAATTAGGTGCAGAACGACTGCAAACGCCGTCGGGAGGGGTACTAGTGTCTCGGATAACGGTCTGGATCCCCCTAGCGTGGAGAATTTACGACGAACTGAGAGAAGGCCATATGAGCCTAATCTGATTGACCGACGCTTATCCTTGATCGTGATAGATAGCGCCGCGCAAGAGCCGAGACCAATTACATAAAGTCGTCAGATTGTTCAATGTCCGTGGTGACTGTCGCCTCAACAGATTGAAATCCAGGTGGTGAAATAATTTGGTTTTGCTGGTAGCGAAGAATGGCATAGAGAGCCAGAGTTTTGGGATTGCCTCGACTGAGTCACAAAATGACTCGCATCTGGGTCGTTACACATATACGTGAGAAACCGGGCCTCAGGACCCTGCCGGTCACCGGATTTCAGTTTTAGCCTTCCAGATGCGTCCGCCACGACTTTGACGATACGATGATGCAAATGCGCCAACGGACGTCCATAGAAGTCAGGGTCCTTCCATACATCGTACAAGAGTGCACTGGGGTGCGAAGCACCCCAGCACTTCGGTTGAATGTGAGGCTCGGGCGTCAAATTATGGGCCGTTGTAGCTGCGCAATCTGCGATCTGTCAAACAGTGAAGAGCGTGACTCAGATCCAAATATTTGGGGCTGATGGTCCAAAAGCGGAGTTTAAAGGCTTCGAACAGCCTTAATTAGAAGTAAGTTGAGAAGCCGAACAGCTTGATCCCAACACCGATCTTTTGATGGGCCACGCAAGCGAGCCTCAGTGACTAAATGTTCTGTACCTTGACCACCTCACTTTCGGCCTCACTGTATTCGGCCTTGCCCTGTCATCCGATTGACTGAAGACCTTGTCCGCCGCTTTTCCGCTAATTTAAGAACTGCTGCTGGGAGCTCGGCGACGACAACGACGCTGCCAAGAAGATGACATCCCGTCCTCGCGCAAGCAAGCACCCAGCAGACGGCTACGCGGTACGTTCTCTTCTTGACCCGCCTTTTACGTACCCAAGTCCCTCAGATTCTCGGTAGTGCAAGTGTGCTCGACCCTGGTGCCCAGATGTCAGGCCGGTATGTCGTTCTCAGTGCCCTGTGTGTGGCGTTGACGCATCCTCTGAGATAGAACTTCTACAGCTGAATCTTCCTCGTCTTCTCATATTGTGCGTTCACCCATGCTCATCGTTTTCCTCAGTCTTCTGAATCTGTGCACCGGCTCCGTATTCGGAAATACACAGAAGAGACCGAGTCACCGACCTACACAACCTACTGAAGTAGCTTGGAAGTACGGGCATCCCATACGTTTTCAGAGACGACGCTGGCTTGATTTGGAACTAGGAAACCCACCTGCTTTGCTGTGGTCGACCCTATGTCCTTCCACGCTTCGGTGGGACACCTCGGACTACTTCCGTTGGCTCATTCGCGCATTCCTGCTCTGTCTAGACACGCACCACCGCAATCTATACTCGATCATATATTCTGACATGCTACTTGCGTCTTTCTGGCTTGGACCGGTATGTCTTTTCGATCTTTCGTATCACGAGCTACACAATAATTCGTACCTGTGCAGGGGATGTGGCGGATACGCCTGCATACAATGATTCTGCGTGCTTGTTTATTGCTGGATTGGACAGGTGTCGCGTCCATCTGCATTCCAGGTCCGCACTGACTCGATTGACACGGTCCAAAATATGGTATGTAAGTCTGGACTTCTCCGTATTCCTTTCTACCCACTCAGGCTGTTTCAGCCGCTTCCCCACGTATACCTCAGTCTTTTGGATCGTTGGCTCGTTTGGTGAGCGGAGTAGTCATGATACCGCTTTGATCCATCCCTGGCGATATTCAAGGTCTGATTCTTTCGTGCCCACACCGAAGCTCAAACTCACCTTCATGCAGTGCGTTGGACGCATGATCGTGCGTATAGGCTCTCGTCATCGCGTCTTGATGCGAGCCCTCCTTGCGAACGCGAAGCCAAATAATCGAAACCACTTCGTCTCGGCCTCGACCACCATGAGCAACATCACCCTCGCCTTCCTGCCATCAGCTTCGCTCCCACGTTTGCCCTCGATCGATGTCATGGACGACCTGGCCCTCCGCCTCGGCTGTCCGCTACTTCCTCCAGGAAGAGCCGGGAGCTTGACAGCGACGCCGCTGAACAGCTCACCAAGATGGGGACGGATGGGCCGTGTCCTCGCCCTGGGTAGATCCCTTTCTCAGCCATCCCTGTCGTCTGCATCCTCGTCGTACCGCCGTCCCCATCGCGCCCAACGTCCTCGCTGCATATCGGGAGGAGGAGCTCGCTGCGTAGTTTGCCTGCCGCAGGAGTGACTTCGGCTGGCGTCCAGCGGTCATGTCCTCCGGTATCCAGCGGCCCCAGCTTCCCCCCATCTCGACACTGATTGTCGTTACTCCGCGGAGCGATAAGTCCGGAGGCAAGCGGCGCGCCGTCGACTCGGTGCACCGTCGACCCTATGTCGGTCTTCGATACCGGCGGTGGCTGCACCTTCGGCGCCGGCTCTGGGCGAGGGCGGTGACGTGGGCAATAGGACTCGCGGCGGCATTCAGAATCAGAATTAGAGGTCGAGCATGAAGAAGAATGCACGGGTCAAAACCTCCCCCTGCCTCGCCATCGAAGTGCCGATCTTCATGGGATCCTGCTTAATATATCTCTGGAAAGCATCCAGCAGACGCCTCATGGTACGTGGCTCTCTCTGTCCCCCGCGCGCCTACTCTACTCACGTCCCTCAGATCCTCGATGGTGGCGGCGTGGATGCCGTTCCATGAATCACACCGGTTTGGCGCCCTCGCTGCTCTGGCGTGTGCGGCGCTGACGGATCTTTCAGATAGATTATCTGATCTCAATCGCTTCATCGTATTACCCTTGTGCGGGTGCTCTCTGCTCTGCCTGCGTCCGCAGCGGCATATCCGGATCCGGGACGCATACTGGATGAGGGCTAGAAGAACACTTACCTGCCTTGCAAGTATGTTTGTCTTTACGTTTCCGTAGTCGGAGCTGACTTGTTTTCGGTAGAATGCTTGATGTGGTCTTCTCCGACACTAACTACCCCTTCTAGGCTTCGCTGGTACGCCTCCGTCTCCCCACCGTGGACCACTCGTGTACGGCGACAGCCACGGTCCCTCTCCGGCACGGGCTATCACCATCTCAACTTGGCCAGATATTCCGACATGCTGCTTGCGTCCCTGGGGCCACCCCTCTACGATCATGCCCCTTATCGGACTGGTATGCCATCCTTACTGTTCTAATCTTCGCGGCGCTGACATACCCCTCAGATGTATGTCCTCGACGAGTAATTATTGCTCAAATACTCGCATCATGAGCTACACACTAATTCCTACCTGTGCAGAGGATGTGGCTCGCGGTAGGCCTGGATACGATGGTGCTGCCTGCTTGATTATCGCTCCATTGGAAGTCCGTCGCGTCCATTTACACTCCGGGTCAGAGCTGACTTAGATCTAGATATTGCTTGTCGCGCTCCTTCTTCCGATCCCCCTCTCCACCCGCTGGTCCTCGCCCCCCGCCGCGAGCTGCTCCCTTTAGACGGGCTCGTGTACCCACCCCGAGCCGACACCCCCGTCCTCTCTACGGCACGCCACCATTGTCTTTCCCTGGGCTTTCCTCTCCAGCCCGACCCTGCTTCCTCCCCGCCACCTTCCCCCACTGATCCATGGGCACATACGACAGCGCGTTCTCCCTGTTTTGCCTCCATTACCATTGTTCCCATTTCGCCCCAAGCGATTGATTATTGTTCACCTGGTCCTCAAATTGGATGCCGATCCCACTTGCATCATCGCCACCACCACTACCACTATCAGCCACCTCTCCGTACGTCCTGCGCCTCGTCATTCACGCCGTCGCTGACAACCCGAATGTAGCCCTGCCTCCTTCAAGCTCCTCTCGGCTCTGTTCCTCCACCGCTGTGCGCTCTTACTTTCCGGCCGTCTTGTCTGTCTCTTCTCCCTGTGCTTTAGTTCTCGTTGCTCGAACCAAGCTCCCTCAGCAACGCACTCCTTGTTTCCCACCTCGAGCCCGGTACACCTTCCATCCCCGCCATCTACAAGCCCCGCAAATCTCCGCTGTAATCGATATCGCGTCAGGCCTTTCTCAATCGCCTTCATCTCGTCCAAATTGGGATGTCTGTACCTGCTCGCCCTGTAGCGCGACTACGGTCCCTTGGTAGGCAGACTTCTCCTGCACAAGGCACTTTTCCGTCGTCGTCTCACCGCGCTCTTCCTCTCCTGGCTGGTTCGACCATACAAGTCAGACTCCTGCAATCAATTCATTGCCTCAAGCATCAAGCGGTCTCGCCTTCCCTTCCAAGACATATGATTAAGACCTTCCAGCTTCAAGGATATACCCATCGGTTCACGCGAAGCTTGTCTCTTGCCCTCAAGAAGGCGGGGCTCGTCTAGTCGTTGCCTAGCCGCACCCAATCGGCTATTTGAGAGTCATCGAGAGATCACGCCCGACGGCACGACACACAAACAGTTCTGGAGATGGATTCGTGGGCTGGGATTGTCTCCGTTGTGGAGCGACGTGCTTGGGATTCCGATCTTCGACAAAATTTTCTTGTTTCGGTACGTTTGTATCTAAAGCCATCGACTTCCCGGGATTCCTCTTGCGATTTGTAGCTGGTTTGCTTAATGTTCTTCCAGTCCATCGCAAGATGTGACCACCTTAGCTGGTCCTTCAGGCCCTAATCCTAGCCAAATTACTTTGTCTCCGAATCTGAACGTCGCTCGCCCAGGGAACTCGCGGATATATTCAAGTCCTCAGTCGGTTCCATCCCTATCTACGCTGGCAAACCTCGATGGAAACAATCACATCGGAAATCATTATGGTGCTCTCAAAAGTATCGGTCGGAACCATTCACCTTTGGCGGTATGACGGCCTTCCTTCGTCTGGCAAAACAATGCCATTTAGCATCACAGCAGAAATGGCTACGCACTGCATTCAGACCCCTGGTAGACTGACCTGAGTCTACCTTGGTCTACCTCAGTCTACCTCAGTCTACCCAGGTAGACAGAGGGTAGACTGTCTGTCTACCCAGGTAGAACCTCTGTCTACCCTCTGTCTACCTGGGTAGACTGAGGTAGACTAAGGTAGACCCAGGTCAGTCTACCGGGGGTCTGAACGCAGTGACAGCAATTATTCCAAAGCATTAGTGGCCTGAATCCGCACTTGTTTGAAAATCGGATTTTATCAACATGCGCCGAACATGATGATGTCACATCCAGAATTCGCACATTTGAATAAATACTTTGTACATTTTGTCAGAATGCGATAAAAATCGCTATATACATATTGTCCTCTCAGCACCAGCAGGGTCATATGCGAAGACAAAATAATGACGTCCTAATCAATACCCTCGTTCCAGTCTTCCAAATGCTCTTCATGCTCTTCTCCTGTTTTCAAGTACCACGGGATACGAGCCTGGGCGGCAACCGGCCGGTGTGGATAGGAGATGGTGCTAACTTGAATAGTGGAAATGTTGCCATCATGGACCTCGTTTGTAAGGTTCTTTATGTTAAGCAAGATCCTCGCGCCAAGGACAGTGTGCAACCTGGCAGAAAGAAAATTAGCTGGGGCATGAATACTCAAGAAAATTTCTTACACAACTGCAGGGCTGAATATAAAATACATGAGTAAGGGTTAGATTGAGCAAGTGCAGCGGCGGATGCCTTACTTGATGGGGACTTCAACAAGGGTGTGGCGCCCTTTGTTCCAGATTGTGATTTCTATAACCGTGTATACTTTATAGACATATCAGCATTCAATCAAGAGAGATTGCCCACAAATTCTCACCCAGAACCCCGAAGAACAAAAAAAGACCGTCACGGAGGAATAGTGTGATTACAGGCATGCGAGTTGCCAACCCCGCCCCGAGGAGGTGCTGACTGCACTTGTACAGAGTCATGCAGAACATTAATACTGCAATCACCAATAAAGGCACCACATAGAATGTGAACAGCGGAGGGATGGCTTCATGATGCTGAGACAAGTCAAACACACCGGGATGGATCACATACTCGCAGGGTAGCATCCGGTTAGAAGGGGCCTTCGAAGACGTGAGATTCGAGTTGAATATTTGACTTATCAACTTGCCCAAAATGCAAATATTCTGTTTCAACTTAAGCATCAATGAAGAAATGGGTCAAGGTTCGAGCCCACCATTCGCAGGAAGGATACTTATTATGCCAATGGTAAGGCTGCAAGTGAAATGAGTAGGGTTGGTTGTACGAAACTGCATAGGCTCCTACAGGGTTATAAATTCCCCTACACCCTTGGTCAGGAAGTTTGAAAAAGAAGATGATGTATTGAATAAGAACCGGCCATTATGAGCACCAGGAAATATATCAATTTTTGAGATTTATCGTATAAGATCCAGACCCTGATAATGAGGTTATGTTAAACGACGGAGAGGAAGAATGGCTGGCAATCGCCGTACCGTAAGACGAGGATGCTGGAAGGCTGCCGTATTGTGGAGGCAGTCAACACTAGAGTGGTTGGCCAGACAGAACTAAAAGGAGCCAAGAATGACAGAACAATAGTGTGGTCATTCAAGAGCAGCCACTAGGAAAGGTACATGATGGTCAAGACCAAGAAGAGAAGATCCTATCAGTAAAGTACGGAGTCACAATCAATGTGTCAAGAGATATGTAACAGCAACAGAATGTAACATAAGATATAAATCAGAATGTAAGGTAAGGAGTCAACAATGGTAAAGTAAAAGTTAGGATATTGAAGAGTGGTATAGGTGATCATTGAGGAGGGATATGGGCGAGTCAATGATAAGGAAAAATAATGGTAGCAGTGAAGATCAATGCAGGATTGCAAGGAGCAATAAGGACTGAGGCATTGGTGTGCTAAACCAAGGCTGAAGGGGACCAATAGCAATACGATGAGGACGGCATGGACAGCAGTGGTGCAGTGCAGATAGCACAGAACACTGGCAGTACAATGCAGACAACAAAGGCTGAACCACTCCTGGAAGGGAGAGGTTGGATAGTGCAGAAGAAAGTAGTAAGGTTGGAGCAGCAGCCTTACACCCTTCCCGACTTTGAAAAAATTGAATCCTTTCCAGTTCAGGCATCTGTCTGCTCAAGCCAAGGTGGAATGCCAAGCGAGAGAGCAGAAACAGACCCCCTAGAGTGGATGGAATCAATCATCCAAGCAGAGGAGGTGGTAGCAGGATGAACAGGGAGCTGTGTGGACTGCAGGGTGACAACATAGATGGGATGAAGTCGAGGGATGGAAGTCATTTCATGGTAGGACAGAGGACAACCTGAAGATGACAATACCAGGAAAGGTAAGGTCCGGCAGGGGTGACAGTACCACAATGAAGGGGTAGAGTCCGGTAGTGACAATATCTGGAAGAGTAAAGTCCAGCAAGGGTGACAGTACCGCAATGAAGGGGTAGAGTCCGGTGGTGGTGCAACATAGAACAATATACACCAGGGGCAATGCAGAGGTGATATGAGAGACACATGCATGCAAAGGCAGAGAGCAGATGTAGAGGCAGTGAGATGCATACATGGCTGACGGCACAGAAGGGAGGAATCAGACAACACGTAGCAAGGAGGATGATTCTGGAAGATCACTATAACTCCAAGAGGCCAAGCCTGGAACAACAGTGTGTCAGGAAACCACAGGGGACAGTGAGGAGGACAGCAGTGATCTGACTCCGATGGGGATGGTATCGCAATATTGATGATGTGGGATGACCATGAGATAATGGAGAGGGAGGATGGTGAAGGAGGACAGCGGTGATCTGACTCCAAGGGAACGGTAATGGGATAGCAGAGATCCGGTGATGATCATGCAAAGGGAGGATGTCATTGGAATGCCAATCCAAGGACAGGGACTATACCAATGTTGCCATCATCAGTACAGGGAGGCAGTAGAGGAAGAGGTCAATGGTTTGCTAGGCCAGAGACAGGGACTATGCCGATGTTGCCATCATCGTATAGGGAGATGGGCAGTTGATCATGCCGGTGATGCAGAGGATCAGAAGGAAGGGATGATCATGGTGTAATGGCAGATAGGAGATGACCATAAGGAGAGGCGGCAGCAGAGGAAGGGTAATAGTGTGCAACTGGAGCTTCGGTGATAAGCTGTGACCCAGAGGCAGACTATGATGACCAAAGGTCCAGTAGTGAGATCTAATGACAGGAGAGTCACGGAAGGCATCTATGGGAAGGAGAAGCCTGAGGTGCGGTCAATCACAGAAGGGAGATCTCAAGTCCCAAGTGGTAGGAGGAGACAGTAATATAAGGGCGGCATTATAGGTATGAGCGGCAGTGCTGGAGGAGGGTACAATAAGAAAAGTAGCGGGAATACTGAAGTGTGTGTATGTCGGTGTGTATGTCTGGATGTAGTAAGGTTGTATCGGCATCCTTACACCCCTTCCCAACTTGAAAAGGTTGTATCCCTTCCAGTTTGGACATCTTTCTGCACAAATCATGGTGGTATGCCAAGCAAATGAGCAGAGGAAGACCTCCTAGTGTGGACAGATTCAAGTTCTCAAGTGGAGGATAGTAAAGGAGGGGGCAGAATCAACCAAAGGTTGAGTAACCAGTGACAGCAGAGGAGGAGGTTCAGAGAGATAGGTCATTTAATGTAAAACCGAATGCAGACGGTTTGGGGGGTGTAGCAGCACAAGTTGGGTGAACAGTAATGCTAGAAGAACAGAAAAAAATTGTAACAGAAACGGCAGCAGTTGGTCATGATGCAGATAGGTGGTGCAGCGAGAGGTATGGTGCTCAGTGATAGCAACTGGTACAGCAGGTGGTATCTGCAAGCAGTTCTGTCGGTGATACAGTCGGCTATGAATGGCAGACAGTGCAGTAGAACAGCTATTGACAGTGCATTACGGTGGGGAAAAAAGGTTGAAGCCAGTGTGCAGAATCATTGTTCTCAGAGATGGGCAACTATAGCACAGTGAACTCGCGGCGATCGGGATGCTATGGAGAAAACCCAGGGAGAATACATCTAGAAAATCTAGAAAATCTAGACCCCGCGGCGATCAGGCAGATGTGTGAGCAGTGCAGAAAATACGAGCATGCCAAAGTGGTCAGCGCTTCTGGAAGAGCGATGCAGCTGCTGAGGAATAAGCAGTCTGATGCTTATGGAGGAGCAATCAGAGGCAATGGAGGTGCAAGGCTGGGGACTTGTGGATGAGTGGGCCCAGGTGTCAGAGAAACTGCACTGTGAAACAAAGGAGCTGTCCAAGCAGAAGACATATCTTGGAAGCAGATGTCCTGGTGCTGATGGAGAGGCAACCTAGGGACAGCAGCAACAAGATGACAGTATGTGCTGATGGAAGAACAGCAGGTGCGGAGATGAGTCCCAGGATCAATTCCTGATTGACAGATTGATAAGCTGTGCAAACTCCGGCGGCAGTGTGGGTGCTGATGGAAGAGCAACCCAGAGACAGTGGCAACAAAGTGACAGCAGGTGCTGATGGCAGAGCAACCTGGACAGCGGCAACAAGGTGACAGTTGGCACTGATGGATATCGGCATGGACTACAGTGGGGCAGATCATGATGCTGATGCGATCAGATCTTAGTCCCAAGGAAACAGCAAAGGGTGTTGGGGAGAGGGCAAGTGCACAGGAGGGCAACTTGGATCTCAGAGGATGTGCTTGTGGAGGAGCAACCCAGGGACCAACAGAGATGGTGAGGCTGTGGCAGACACTCTAGGAGTGCTGAGGAAGTCCAGATACAGTGATTGTAATCACTGATCAACTGCGGATGGGTGTCAATGTGATACTGATCAACTGTAGATGGATGTCAATGCAATGCAGTGTAGGGCTGTGTGGTGACAGATTGTGGGATGACAGATGTGCAGAGCTGGCGGCAATGAGCTGGCAACAGTGGGGGGATGAACAGTAGAAGGCCAGTGAGGAGACTGGTGGCAGACAGAAAGCAGTAAAGGAGAAGCAGTAGGGTGAGAGCTGAAGGTCCAGGGAATGTCCGGAGATGACAAGGTCCTGAATGACAACAATACTGCCATGTCAAAAAAAAAGTGGAAGGCTGCCGTATTGTGGAGGCAGTCAACACTAGAGTGGTCGGCCAGACAGAACTAAAAGGAGCCAAGAATGACAGAACAATAGTGTGGTCATTCAAGAGCAGCCACTAGGAAAGGTACATGATGGTCAAGACCAAGAAGAGAAGATCCTATCAGTAAAGTACGGAGTCACAATCAATGTGTCAAGAGATATGTAACAGCAACAGAATGTAACATAAGATATAAATCAGAATGTAAGGTAAGGAGTCAACAATGGTAAAGTAAAAGTTAGGATATTGAAGAGTGGTATAGGTGATCATTGAGGAGGGATATGGGCGAGTCAATGATAAGGAAAAATAATGGTAGCAGTGAAGATCAATGCAGGATTGCAAGGAGCAATAAGGACTGAGGCATTGGTGTGCTAAACCAAGGCTGAAGGGGACCAATAGCAATACGATGAGGACGGCATGGACAGCAGTGGTGCAGTGCAGATAGCACAGAACACTGGCAGTACAATGCAGACAACAAAGGCTGAACCACTCCTGGAAGGGAGAGGTTGGATAGTGCAGAAGAAAGTAGTAAGGTTGGAGCAGCAGCCTTACAGATGCAATCGACACTGACGGATTCAATACTGGCGGTTATCATTTCCGCCTGAAGAGTTGTTTAGTACTTGGGCTTTTATAGATTGGGATCTAGATTATACCATGATAAAGCGGTGGCAACTGTGACCTCATACTCAGATACCAGTAGCACATGAGACCAGTTATATTTGGTATACTAACACCTATCCTCAACCACATCAGATCCCAGTGTTGAACAGAAATCTGAATACATACGATGGATGACTTGATTTCTTTGAACATGACTAGAAACCGGGTCCGTTGAAACATTCAAGTCAAACGAAGTAATGAAACGTACAGCTAACATTGAGACTTGGAGAACAAACGGGAGTTGTCGATGAAAGATAATGCAATATGAGTTTCCTCACGCTATTATGGCCAAAGTGGAATAGCGGATCTGTTGACATCCGCTGAGTTCCGTTCAACGTGGAAGAAATGGTTAGGTACCCAGACCTGACAGGCCCAATTAATCCAGCAAAACGACAGTAGATGCGAAATGCCTACATATAACAAGCTCCACAGACTAAGGCGGCTTTTCCAGACATATTTTATCTGCTGAAGAGTAAATTTCGGGATTCATGCGGTCGCAAGCAGTTTGCGAACCTCTTGGGGAAACGTCGCAATATGTTCCAACCTGACATTTACAGTCAGACCATGAAATAATTGAGAATAGGTCGCAGAACATACACCAGGACAGTCATTCCAGCCGCTGCGTGCGCGTGGGTCCAACAATTCAAGTGATTTGGTTATTAAGTGGTGAGTTCTCACCGGCCAAATAATTGGTGGTTTGTGAGTCGCCGATCAGCTGAAGGAGCTCAAGCTCCTCCGCAGGAGAGATAGAGGCCATAGCGAGGTTGCTGCACAAGTGTAGTCTCACGCTGAGGGGGAACAACCAGACCGATAAAGTCTCCCCAGCCAACTCTCTTTATCATATCCCAGTGGCCTATAAACAGGAGTCCCTCGTTAAAAGCAGACACCATTGATCAACCATTGATATCCGGTGTTCGCTTTCGGCAGACCCTAAATGTGTTGACAAATGTGAGCCGAAAAGCTGTGGATAGGATGAGACGGCACCGACGCTCAACACGCAGGTCAATCTAGACAGGTCCAAATGCAAAATGAGAGAGGTGCATAATGCGTAGGGCCCAACAAGAGTCCAGTTCAGAGAAATAATATTATTTTAGAAGCCTCTGGAAGCGTACCCGTGCTGAACCCGTGGCTGAGGTTTGGACAAAGGCAGCAATTGGGCATCGTACCAGAACCAAACCAGAACACGTAGAAGGCGCCTACTATCAAACCGTTATAAATGTTTGCGCTTCTTACTTTTGACGCCGCTGCCACTTTAAGCACCCGCACCATGGTGATGGCGCCTTCCACGCCACCGCCACCTTCCCTCAGCACCACGGATTGGTGATGGCACCTCACCGGCTCTCACGAGATGACAAATGCGAGCCGAAAAGGATGAGACGGCACAGACGCTCAGTACGCGGGTCAATCTAGACAGGTCCAAACGTAAAATGAGAGGGGTGCATAATTCGGGATGATTCTATTTGGAAACCTATTGGAAACCCTCATTCCAGCGGAAATCCCACTTTGCCGAGAACCCGAACAAATGTCTATTTGGAAACCCCTCGGCCAGCTTGTGCCGGTAAGCGGCGGAGCTTGAATTCCAGATCAACCAAATGAAGCGACATAACACGTCCACAATGTATGTACTTACTCGGGCGACGGGCGACGCGTCCCATGAGTGAATTTCAACATATTACAACACATTTTCCATTCCCTTGAACTCAGTTTGCTTGCAATGACATCTGGACTAGACACGCAGGCTCAAGTTTATCGTGCCTAGGGTCAACCTGCTGGCAAACTTTCTGGCCGTATCTACAAAGGGACACAGCGGAATGAGCCCCGAAGATCTCGGACCTTGGATATCAACGAGTCTAGGTCCGTCCGCCACCATACTAGAGTCTATGGTACTAAAACGGCAATGCTGAACAACCACAGGACCGGCATGTTTGATGCCGGCCGCGGCGAAAAACCCTTGAAAGCCGGGTTTCCAAGGAACACATTTTTGAAAACAGGGGTTTCCGCTGGAATCAGGGTTTCCAAATATAATTATCCCATAATTCGTAGGGTAGGGTCTAACAAGAGTCCAGCTCAGAGAAATAATATTATTTTAGAAGCCTCTGGGAGCGTACGCGCTGAACCCGTGGCTGAGGTTTGGACAATGGCAGCAATTCAACATCGCGCCAGAACACGTAAGTACTCTCAAACCGATATCCCGTTTACGCTTCTTACTTTCGACGCCGCTGCCATTTTTCAGCACCCGCGCCATGGTGATGGTGTTTACCGCTTTCTACGCCGCCGCCACCTGTCCTCAGCACCACAGTTTGGTGATGGATTCGCGCCGATGGCCGAAATCAGTAAATTTTATTTTTGGGTTGGGTGAAACTTTGAAAATCATCAGATTACGGCGACTATCTTCAGACAATCCAGGTATTCAACTTCCCTGAGAATGTCGGCTGCGTGTCCGCTATTATCCTCACTCTTCCTGCAAAAATAAATCAAAAGATGTCGGTTCGAATTTAGCACCCTGTAGAACCACTGAGGGAATCGCTGGTTCGCTCCCATTTGGGAAATTTACCGGAAGGACATAGTATATACCGAGTTGCATGGTACCGAGGAAGGGTAAGGGTATGCAGAGCTTACCGTCCTGAGCTGAGCTCAGTTGAGAATCCCAGAAGCCCTTCATGATGCCAGTGGAAGGATGGGGTCGCAACCGCGTCGATCGAATGGGTGCAGTCATGGTTTTTAGGTGGCTTAAATTGTGGTGCGTACATAGCGTCCTGATGCGAAGTCGCTGTGGCAGGATTTTCGGCAGTTGTCCTGAAGTTGCTATTGCGGACTGAAACCGTTGCAGCCTTGAAGGGTTCCTTGATCATGAGCCGAAAGCCTTCAGGGCTTGCGGAAACCGCGCGGCAACAATCGTAAAGCGAGAATACCGATGTGTTGCTGAGATGCTTTACGCGCAGAACAGTCGCAAGATGGCGCAAGATGGTGAAAAACAAAGTAGGGCGGTAATCTCGCTCTTCCCGTTCGGACTATGTCGAGAACATCCCATAAAATCCACGGAATCCTTGGTGAATTCTTGCTACTGACCGCACGTCATTCACCAATTAGGAACAGGCGTTCAATCTCGATTAACTGAAGATGTTGAACAATGCAATCAAGGAGTCGACGCACCGGCAGTTCTTTCCAAATTATTCCTGGCTTTTATTCTGAATTCTAGGAGAACATTTTGGACTTCGGTTCTCGCAGAGGTTCGCTGGGTGGCCCGGATCGCAAATACGCATGATATTTCGCTGCAACGACGGGATGACTTTGTAACCTGGGGGAAAGAAGAATCAAGGAGGGGGGGGGGGTTGAAAGAAGTTCTGCCGCGTTTTCCAAGCCTGCCCATATATACGTTGACAGATTGATCCAGACATTGAACCCGAGCGGAAAGTTGTAACATCCAGTTGATCGTCGTAGTTGTGGGCTGAGCGTCAACGCACGGTATCCTCGAAAGAAAGCGGCAGATAACGTTCGCATTAACAAATCGGCGAAGTTAATTTGGGGCGTCGAAGTATAATGCAATAGAGACCGTGGCGGAGATTGTACGCCGGCTCTCGGCATTTTGGATATCAGATGGCTTTGACACGCCGAGTGTCGAAGTTAGTTTCGGATCAGAGCCACTGGGCTTTAGCCGCTGAGAGAGTATTCATGGAATGTGCGTCAACCAAGCGTAAGAGAATCTGTGCGTGGCGTACAAGAGTCGCACGTACCTCCCCCAGCTCTCCATGCCGCAGTCCCATTCATACACCGTGTCCCTGCGACTCGAAGGACCATACTTCGAGTTCATCGCCTCCCTCCACGAAGCAAGCTCGGCCCACTTCGCGATACGCACATTCAACACTTTACGACAGAATGCGCTCCGCTTTAAAGGAAGCCTGCCTGGGCTGGAAGCCTTTCACCATCGCCACCGGGCCCAATATCGCACTGGTTGGGAAGAACTCCAGCCTCAAGGTCGATCCGTCGGATGTGTTGGATGCTTTGTGCTAGCAGGTCCTCTATGTGTGTGCAAGTCCTGCATAATTAAAACGGTTGTTTTTACCCCAAAGATAGGGCTTTCCACTAACCCTCGATCCCTCAGGCAGTATCAAATACCGGATTTCTCCCCGCATATAACGCTAAAGAAGGCATAATGCCCCGACCCGACGGAGGGCGATTCGTTTCGCGCCGAGATCAGCGAATACTTGACCGATGATTGCGGAATGAGAAGAAAGTTAGAGTTCCTGTGTACGAGAATCAACCCATGGCACAATAAACGCTGGCACGCCGACCTGAGAGAAGAATTCGGTTTCAAAGACGTTTCCAATGCTGAGACCGCGGAAGGCGACGAAGAGGTCGAGAACTGGGAGACCAGGAGGATGGGGATTACAGGGCGAATACGGATCCCTGGGAGGACGAGGGGTACGGCGATGAGGAGTATGCGGATAAGAGAGGATGGGAATGAATCTGAATGGCATACCACAGTGGTTACACATGCTCGATTATGTTACCTGAAATTTCAAATTGAGTCGACGAAGCCGCACATTCCGCACACAGATTTCAAGGCAACGACGGGTATTTTCAGACTGAGGGCTTCGCTCGAAGGATGTCATTCTGAATGTTAAAATTACACGAGCTACGCTCATCTTCATTCAATCTAGGAAACTGTCAGTAATTTCAGAATTTAGTGAATGTAGCTTCCAACCTTCCACTCATTCGCCTTCCTTCAACGCCATAATCCAGTGGAACCTCTCTTCAATCTTCCCCACCTTCTCAATGTCGACTTCGTCGACAACCAGCTTGAACCCCGGGACGTGCTTGCGGAAGATATCTCGCGTTCCCTCGACGCCCAGCCCGCTGGAAAACATCTTAACCTCCGGTTCAATCCATCCCTCCCGCGTAATATCGCCCTCGTCAAAGTGAAAGTTCACCAACAGCCACCCGCCGGGCTTCAGCCATCCTCTGATCTTCTCGATCATCAGCGCCTGCTCCTCCTTGGGCAGATGGAAGATAGAGTAGAAACCCAGCACTGCGTCGAAGCTAGCGGGTGCGAAGTCGAGGGCGAGCATGTCGCCTTGGATGAGCGTTGCTTTAGGGACGTGCACGTGAGCGAGCGCAATCTGCGCCGCCGAAATGTCGTTTCCGGTGACGTTGAAGCCTTTCTCATGGGCAATGAGAACTTGCGTTGCTGGGACGCCCGCACCACAGCCAAGTTCCAAAATGTCTGCGCCTGCGGGCAGCTTCTTGACGAGGTCCGCGATATAGCCCATCCGGGTTGTTGTAGGGCGAGGGCCAGACCTGAAATTCACCGTGAATATCCAACTCGCCACGAAGACCGCAGTGAACGGAATAGGGAGTAGATTCTCAGAGATTCTCACCAGGCCAAATACTTGTCCGCCACGAGATCATAGCCTTGTTCAACGTGCGATTTGGGGTTCTCGAGTTTGGCGGCCATATTATCTCGTGGCGCGATCCCTTGCAACACTTTAAATGTCAGGATTTATCTGACTCGGAGGTGCCAAGAATAACATCGGGACGCGCCGGCCCTGTTGCCATCAATCGCCCGCATCACCGCCCAATTGCTTCCTGCACGTCCATGGCCACTCCTGCTTTTTGGCTTGTCAGAGCTGGCCTGGTGTCCTTGTTTGCTCCGCAAGTTTCACCGACGCATCAGGGGAGCCCGGCGGCCCTGGCCTACTCCGAATCGTTGAAACCTCTCTGCGCGGCGCACCAATGCGACTTTTCTGACTCCTTTGCATCAACTCCGCGGTCTTGAATTACATTTCGCGTGTGGCTCGTGGACTCTGGCCACCCCTGGCCTCTTCGGAGAACCCTGTTCCCTCAGTCGGCCTCGAACTCGTAACCTTTGAGGAGAACGAAAAACCGCATCGCACAGCAAGAGGACAACGTTCGCGAACAACAAATGGCCTAGAAAATGAATGCAGTGGTCAGCGTCTAGATAACTATCCCTCCAAGCTTCCTTGATCTCTCATGTCTTCGATTTCTGGCTCGACTGCTTTCCAATCCAGCTGACTGATATTTCGATCATGTCAAGCAGCCGAATTCACGCCGCGACATGCAAACGGCTGTCGCGACACCGGCGTTGGTCCTCATCAGATGGAACTTGAAGTAGCAGATATGGTGTCGTGATTGACGGCCAATCCTGAAGTTCTCCAAGCTTCACGCACAACCACTACAGCCCCCAGCGGCTGCCGTATCCGGCCTTCTCTTCATCGGCCCGGCGCTGACGGTGCCCTATGTCTTCCCTTCTGCTGCAGTGATCTACATCGAGCTCTTCAGCGTGCAGCACTCCGACAGCATCGACCGCAACCTCGTCTTCTACTCGGTCGCCATCCTCAACGCGAGTAGCGCGCTCGTGCGCGTGCTGGGGAGCTACCTGGCGGATCTGTACGGCCCGTTCAATGTGCAGGTGGCGTGCTCCATTGGCGGGGGGACGCTCATCTGGGCTATGCTCGGCATATTAGTCTCTTCCCTTCCCTTGTCTTCTCGTCTCCTCCATTGCTCCCCGTATCCCTTCCCACGGCACCTCTGAATTCTTGCTAATGGCCTCTTCCTCTCTCAGACACAACGGCGGCTCGCTCGTCATCAGCCTTCTGTACGGCGCGTTCTCCAACGCGTACACGTCCCCCGTTCACAACCTCTGCTGCCGCCTGACTGGGACTATACGCCAGATCTAGCACTTGCCATTGAGTGCCTTGCCTCCCTTGCGAAGGGGCCGGAGGAGATTGGGTGGGCGCATTCCCCTTCTTTGCGTCGACGAAGCTCGTCCGCCCTCATCTCGCCCACCTCACAGCGCGCGCACCGGCGTCGCGCTCGCCCTTAGCAGCCTCGGCGTGCTCGTATCTGCGCCCATACAAGGCGCGCTCCTCACGAGCGACTATCACTGGATCCGCCCCGTCGCGTTCGCCGCGGTCAGTCGCTCCTCCATGCATACCTCTACTCCGGCCAACTAACACCGCGACAGACGATGACATTTGTCTCGGGTGCTTGCTACTTCGTGACGCGGACCCTACATGCACGGGTAACCTCTACTTGGCGGGTGTAGATAAGCAGTCGTACAGTAGACGGAGGGGAAAGAGGAAGGTATGGAGGGTTTTCAGTAAAATGTATATGCGCGTAGACGTATCCGGTAGGGATAGTGAATGTGTAAAATAGAAATAAAATGTCGTACAGGGGATACTTGAAGCCCGCTTATACTCCGCCCCACGACTCCGCCTGGCTTCGTATTATGGCCTCCGCCGCCCGCAGTGAGGTCCTGGAGGTCTTGATCTTCCAACGACTGGCGGCCGTATGCGCAAATGGGGTGCGACGAAACAAGCCTACTTGAAACGAGTCGCATACTGCTGCTTGAAGCCGACGGTATAATGATGTGTTTCGGGAGACGAGGGGCGCTTGCGAGCCGGCCGGCATTTGAGACAACGATGGAGGGGGGCCTTGTCCGATGGAAGTTTAGACGCAGATACCGCTGGACGGGCGATCGTGCAGACAGACAGCGACCTGTCGATTCCGAATGAAGACGAGGGATACGTGATCACAGCTCAATATAGCCCGAGAGATTGACCGAATAGATTGATATTGATTCGAGCGGAGACCTTGCAAGATTGCGTGGGCAGAGGTCGGTAAGGACAGGGTCGCAGCGACGGGAGCCGGGTGTCACGTCGGGGAAGGGAACCGGGGAAAGGGCAGTGGTGGTGTGCCGTAGGGAGGACGGGGTGTCGCCTCGGGGTTCACAAGGCAGTCGAGAGGAAGCGGCCCACGGCGGGGAGGAGGAGCAGCGGAAGGGTAGATTCGGAAGAAGGATCAGGACCACGTCAAGCCATTTCTAAATCCAGGTGAGCTTCGACCCAGAGTGTACATAAATGGACGCGACGCACTTCCAATCCAGCAGGCAGCATCATTGCATCCAGGCGTATCGCGATCCCGACAAATCCCTGTACAGGTACGTATTGTGTATGGCTCGTGATACAAAAGGGCGCAAAGACATACCGATCTAAGCCATGCTTCATTGTCCCTCTTGAGGGATCGTAGAGGTAGTTTACAGAGATCAAGCCTGTATACGAACGTAAGTGAAAGAAGAGCGGCGAGCAGAGTGCACGTACAACAATCATGGATAGCGTCGCCTCGGTGCACGCAAGCAACATGTCGCAATACATGACCGAGTGTAGATCATGGTGGCGCGCGCCGTAGATAGGGTGGGATTTCACGCAAACGAGCTGAATGAAGTAGTCCACGACAAGGGAGGTGTCCCAAGCAAGTATCGTATGTCGGTTGTCTGGACAAGTCAAGTCAGCACCGACTATGGAAGCGCGCAGAATACACACGTATTTTCAGGCCAATTTCAGGCCAAGGCAGGCACGTTACTCGTCAAGCTCTCATGTTGATATGAAGACTAGCCCGACTACGGATATAAGTAGACGGACATGAGCAAGAGCAGAAGGTGTACGCACGAAGCAGTTGTCAGCGCTGCAGGCCCCACAACATATCAGCCTGGAGCACGGAACCGCAGCTTGGGCGACCGCGTCAAGCACACTTGCCCCGCGGGGGGTCGTCACCATCCAGGATCTGAGGGATGTGAGCAGCGCCTGCCGGGCGGGCGCGCTCAGAAGATGACGTACCGCGAGGCTGTCAGCACGAAGCCAGGTGAGGGTACGTTTGACCCGCCCGTTCCTCTTCCTCTTCTTCTTCGCCTGTTGAACACCACCGCCCCACCCATGTCGTCGTCGTTGTGCTTTCCCGTGGGACGTCACCCACTGCACTTAAGTCAGGAGTCGAGCCATTATGGCCACTCGTGGCATCATCCGAGTCCCTGCACATGCCGCGACCGCGTGCGCTGGCGTTGGCGATGCCCTTTGAGCGCCGACACCGACGGGAGCCCTGTCGGAGGTGGAGCCACCGCCAGTATCCGCCCTTGGCCTTGTCGCTCCGAGCAGCAAGGGTCGGCGTCGAGGTGGCGAGGCACGGGTGCCTGGAGGACTTTGGTCGCTGAAATGGTACCAGCGGGGAGGAGGAGGCGAGCCGTGATCTTTTCCCCGCGCGTGACGGCTGGAGTGACTGTCGGTGCGCTTGGCGTTTCACGACATTTTCAAGTCATACCCGGCCCTGCTCTCGGGAATGACAATGGTGACAGGACCATGTCGATAGGCATGCTCGCGGAAAAGTCGCTCCTCGCCTTGGTGCAACGGGCGTTCCTACGAGCTCCCTGTCCTGGCTCGCACTAAGGGAAGGTCGTACGTTGACGTTGACGCTGACGCTAACGAGCGCGAGCCATGACGGGGAGCATGCTGGCTCCATTCGCGAAGCGGAGGTTTCACGTCGCGAGCTCCCTCTCCGGATTGGCGATGAGGATGCGGCGCGGGTGGAGGAAGACCTCGATAATTGTGAGGACGACCGGACCGGGACCGGCGAGGACGGTGGGCACGACGAGGGTGGCAGGAGAACGCGCGACATGACGAGGGTGCAGACGACGAGCGAGCGAGCTATAGGGGCTTCTGCCAGAATACCCCGTCCTCATCTTCTTGATGGGCTGCTCGTCGTCGTCTTCAGGACGAGGAGCGCCAACATGCACAATTACGGGTTTGATGCGCTGGATAGAGGTGAGTGCGAGCTTGAATATGGATAATAATAAAAATCGGACCTCAAATATCACCAGGGATGGATGAACACGGTATCGGAGTTAGACCGCAACCCGGTCAACTTGTGCCGGAGGGATGAGCGGAGAACTGGCTTAAACGCCCTCAGTATGGGCAGGAATGTGGAGCCAGTTCAGACGGACCATACTTTGGCTTCAGGGCAAGCCGCAAGACACGATATGCAGGGGGACAATCGCTTCAGTTGCCTCGCGGTGGCTTGGTTGCGCCAGCCGGGGCTTGTGAGAGTCTTGTGAATGAAAACCAGTCGACAAAAGCCGAGTTCCAGAGGAATTGCGCGGGAATGAACGTAGGAATCGACTCGGAAGTCGAGGGCGAGCATGTCGCCTTGGATGAGTGTTGCTTTGGGGATGTGCACGCGAGCGAGCGCAATCTGTGCCGCCGAAATGTCGTTCCCGGTGACGTTGAAGCCTTTCTCATGGGCAATGAGAACTTGCGTTGCTGGGACGCCCGCACCACAGCCAAGTTCCAGAATGTCTGCGCCTGCGGGCAGCTTCTTGACGAGGTTCGCGATATAGCCCATCCGGGTTGTTGTGGGGCGAGGACCAGACCTAAAAATTCGCCGTGAAAATTCAACTCGTCACGAAGACCGCAGTGGATGGAATAGGGAGTAGTAGATTCTCAGAGATTCTCACCAGGCCAAATACTTGTCCGCCACGAGATCATAGCCTTGTTCAACGTGCGATTTGGGGTTCTCGAGTTTGGCGGCCATATTATCTCAAGGTGCGATCCCTTGCAACACTTTAAATGTCAGGATTTATCTGACTCGGAGGTGAAAGCACAAGAATAGCATCGGGACGCGCCGGCCTTGTTGCCATCAGTCAGCCGCCTCTACCCGCATCGCCGCCCAATTGCTTCCCGCACGTCCATGGCCACTCCTGCTTTTTGGCTTGTCAAAGCTGGCCTGGTGTCCTTATTCGAGTCCGGCCTGCTCCGAATCGTTGAAACCTCTCTGCGCGGCGCAAATAATAGAGAACTTGCGCAAAAGCCGCACGAGCCGCATGCAACTTTTGGGCATTGCGCAAAATTACCAGGTTTTGCTGGGTTCGCTGGATCATTTTGTGGGTTCATTGCTCTCTCGGGTCTCTGTGACACTGTATTATGTTCATATCTGGTCGATGCGCGACCCGGGGAGCGTTTTCTCCACCCATCACTCCGGCTCCATTCAGTTGCGGTAGGAATGCATTTTTTTCACTCACTAGGACTTGCCTCTCACCCTGGCTACCTCTCCACTGACTTGGTTTCTCACTAACCTCGGATTTGATTTCCGCACAAAAGCCGCATGCGGCTCGTGCGGCTTTTGCGCAAGCTCTCTAATGGCCACCCAATGCGACTTTTCTGACTCCTTTGCATCGACTCCGCGGTCTTGAATTACATTTCGCGTGTGGCTCATGGACCCTGGCCAACTCTGGCCTCTTCGGAGAACCCTGTTCCCATATGATCTCCGTCGGCCTCCAACTCGTAACCTTTGAGGGGGGATGAAAAACCGCATCGCACTGATAGAGGACAAGGTTCACGAACAACAAATGGCCGGGAAAATGAATGCAGTGGTCAGCGTCAAGGATAACTATCCCTCCAAGTTTCCTTGATCCCTCATGTCTTCGATTTCTGGTTCGACTGCTTTTCAATCCAGGTGACTGATATTTTGACGCTTCTGAAGCCTGTGAAGGTTCCATTTCACGCCGCGACATCCGTCCACAAGCAAACGGCTATAAGTAGCAGATCGTGTCATGATTGACGGCCAATCCTGAAGTTCTCCAAGCTTCACGCACAACCACTACAGCCCCCAGCGACTGCCGTAGTCGCCCGCCCGCTTTGTTTTGGACTTATGGACCCGCAACCTGCACAAACAGACAAGGAGTCCGAATCGAATTCAGGCGTGGCTAAGGAGTCGTCTCCCGTCCCATTCGAGGTCCCATTCGAGGTCCCCGATGGCGGATTCGTCGCCTGGCGCACCGTTGCCGGCGCGTGAGTCTCCTGGTCTTCCCAGCTCTCCCCAGCACCGGTAACTGAAGGTCTTAGGTGGCTCATCCTCTTTGGGACTTTCGGGTATGGCTTTACGCCTGATTTGCCTCCACTGATGCTAACCCCGCGCCCAGCTACGCACACACGTTTGGTGTCTACGAGGGTGCGTTGTCGGTCTGCTTTCCGTAGGCCCGCTGACTGCCCGTTAACCAGACTACTACGTCCGCGTCTATCTCACCAACCACACACCAAGCAGCATCGCGTACGCGTCGGCACCCAGTCGCCTTTCCACAAACGACTGACTGTGTCTGGATTGTCGGTGCAGGTGGATCGGCAGCTTTCAGCTGATGATGCCCTCCCTGATGGGGCCCGTCGCAGGCAAGATCTTCGACGCCGGAGGCTTTTATGCAGTCGAGGCCGTGGGGGGATTGATTTTCACCTTTTCGTGCGTTTCGTTTCTTCTGAGCCTTTGCTGGACTATTAATATTTACTGGAAATCAAAAGGGTCTTCATGCTCTCGCTCTGCAAGCCAAACCAGTACTATCAGGTGTGCACCGCTGCAGCTTCCTGCCTCCCCCCCGTAATGACCGTTTGGCTGCAGATCTTCCTCGCGTACGTCCTTCGCCCTGGGTCTACTTCTAATTTCATTGAGATACACCATTGGGCAGCCAGGCAATCGGCATGGGTCTTGGTCTGGGACTGACGTTCCTCCCCTCCGTTGGTATCACGGTGCACCACTTCAAACGCCGTCGCGGTTTGGCATCGGGCATCGTCATGAGCGGGTCCGCCATTGGCGCGACAGTCTTCCCCATCAGTACGCCGAGGTCCCTCGCAGTCCCTTCCTTCTCGCGCTGACCGCGTCGTTGTTCCTAGTGACGAAGTACGTCTCACACGCGCATGCATCCCCGTCCCAGCCTACTGACCGGATGTCCTTCCAGCCAGCTCCTCCCGCGCTACGGCTTCGCCAAGACTATCCGCCTGACAGGCGCGATCATCCCGCCCGTGCTCGTCCTGGGCAACCTCATGATGAGGACGCGCCTCCCGCCGCGCTCCAAGCGCGGTGCTAACACCGCTCCGCCGAACATCAAGTCCTTCTTCGTCGAGCCCGCGTACATATTCACCGTCGTCGGGTGCGCGCCCCAGTCGAGCTTCGTCTGCATGCCATGACTGATTAATACGCCAGGAACTTCGTCGGCCTCCTGGGGTTGTTCTTCCCTCGTACGCACCTTCCTCCAGTCCCCTTCACCGTCCAGCGCTAATTGTTTCCTGGTGATGCATACCCACGTCTTCCCTGCAGTGGTCTACATTCAGCTCTTCAGCGTGCAGCACTCCGACAGCATCGACCGCAACCTCGTCTTCTACTCGGTCGCCATCCTCAACGCGAGCGGCGCGCTCGTGCGCGTGCTGGGGACCTACCTGGCGGATCTGTACGGCCCGTTCAATGTGCAGGTGGCGTGCTCCATTGGCGGGGGGACGCTCATCTGGGCCATGCTCGGCATGTCAGTCTCTTCCCTCGTCTCCTCACACCCCCCTCGCACCTCCCCGTACCCCTTCCTACGGCACCTCTGAATTCTCCCTAACGGCCTCTTCCTTTCTCAGACACAACGGTAGATCGCTCGTCGTCATCAGCCTTCTGTACGGCGCGTTCTCCAACGCGTGTATGTCCCCCGCCCACTGTCCCTGCAACCACCTGACTGACACGGGCGCATGCGACAGATCTGGCGCTTGCCTTTGCGTGCGTCGCTTCCCTTGCGAAGGGGCCGGAAGAGATTGGGTGGGTACATTCCCCCTTCTTGGCATACACGAAGCTCACTCGCGCACGTCACAGCGCCCGCACCGGCGTCGTGCTCGCCTTGAGTAGTTTCGGCGAGCTCGTCTCCTCGCCCATACAAGGCGCGCTCCTCACGAGCGACTATCACTGGATCCGCCCTGTCGCGTTCGCAGCGGTCAGTCGCTCCTCCCTGCATCCTTCCACTCTGGTCTAACCCACACTGCAACAGACGATGACATTTGTCTCAGGCGCTTGCTACTTCGTGGCGCGGACTCTGCATGCACGGGTGACCTCCACTTGGCGGGTGTAGACGAGCAGTCGGGTGTACTTGGTGTGCTGTAGACAGTGAAGAGGAGGGTATGGAGGGTATTCGGTAAAATGTATATGTGCATTGTATGTGCGTAGACGTATCCGGTATGCGTGACGTATATATGTACAGTAGAATGAAACCTGATACAGGCTGGAGACAAGTAATGGCTTCGTATCTGGGGCTCCGCCGTCCGCGTTCGGGGTCCTTGAGACAACTTGAGAAGGCTAAAGGTCTTCCCACGAGTGGTGGCCGTATGCGAAAATAGTGTATCGAAGCCGCCTGCCGCTTGAGGCCAGAGGGTCTAAGTGATGGTGAAGCGAGTCGATCCCAAAGACAATGGATTGCTTGCATAGCTTGCGCGGTACGACCAGCGAGGAGGGGAGGGTGCGAGCGGTGAGAGCTGGCGCTTGAAATAATGATGGAGGTGTCCGGTATGAAGTTCGGGGTTTTAGACACAGATGGATACAGTATAGCCCAAGAGATTGACCGAGCAGAGGGTGATCCAGCAAAGAGCAGCATTAACGGAAACTGCAAGTACGAGAGTCAGCATGGGACGTAATGCGAGGACAGAATAGAGGCACACCAATAGTAAGTAAAAGCCAGGGAGTCCTGAGGGCCAGAGAAAGGACGAAAGCCAATGGACAGGGACAAGAAAAACAAGGCAGTGAAGCTTCAGGCTTGATAAATAAAGCCGAGGGATCTTGGAGCCAATGATACAGGGCTACCTAAGAAGGCAGAGATGGCTGGAATCGAGACATACAGATAGGTCGCCGGCGGGTCGGGATACCGGGAGCGGAGGTGGTGGCACGCCGGGGGCCGCAATGCAGGAGTGGTAGTAGTCCAATCTGAGGAGCAAATGGGTTAGAATCTAACGCTGGTGTGAGCTGTAAAAAAGGGACAATTACTATACAGGGGGTTGTGACTGGTGAAGACAGCGCGGGGAGGACGGGGTTAGCAAGCGCTGTGGTCTGTGTCCATGGACCGGTGGAGGGATGGAGGGAGGAGACAAAGAGGAGGGAGGACCAGTAAGGACACAGATCGCAGCACGGTGCTGCGACGGAAGACGGGTGTCACGTCGGGAAAAGGGACCGGGGAAGGTCAGTGGTGGCGTGCCGTAGGGAGGACGGGGACGTCGCCTCGGGGTACACCAGCCAGTCGAGAGGAAGCAGTCCACGGCGGGAAAGGAGGACCAGCGAGTGAAGGGGTGGATCGGAAGGACCACGTTAAGCCGCCTTCTAAATCTAAGTCAGCTCTGACTTGGACCGTAGATGGCCGATCTAAGCAATAACTGTTCCTTTCAGTGCTCGTCGATGTAGTTTACAGTCTGTCTACGAATGTAAGTGGAAGAAGAAGGGCGGCGAGCAGAGTGCACGTACAATAATCAGGGACAGCGTCGCCTCAGGGCACGCAAACAGCATGTCGGAATATATGACCGAGTATAGATCGTGGTAGCGCACGCCGCAGACAGGACGGGGGCGTCACCTAGAGACGCAAGCGAGCAAACGGAAGGTCCGCGGCAGAGCAGGTGTCCCAGCGAAGCGTGGAGGAGGTAGAGTCGGAGTCAAGCCAGTACAAGTAGTATGCGGGTCGTCTGGACAAGTCAGCACCGACCATCGAAAGACACAGTATACACACGGACTTCAAGCCAAGCACGTCATTCGTCCAGTTCTCATATGTGTTTCCGAATCGAGATATGAAGCCTAGATACGGGTGTAAGTAGACGGACGTGAGCGAGAGCAGAAAATGTACGCAGTCTGAAGCAATCGGGGGATATGCGTTAGCGTTGCAGCCACCAGAACAATAGGACGGCGTACCAGTCTGAAGCACGGAACCGCAGCTTGGGCAACCGCGTCAAGCACCCGCAATCGCGCCAAGCACACTTAACCCACGGGCACTCGTCACCATCAAAGATCTGAGGGACGTGAGCAAGTCCTTGGCGGGCGGGCGGAGAAGGCATCGTACCGCGAGGCTGTCTGCAGGAAGCCACTTGCCGCATATATCAAGCAGGGAGTCGGGACGACAAGGCGTGGCCCGCCCGTTCCCCTTGCTCTCTGGCTGTTGTACACCACCACCCATGTCGTCGTCTGGTGTCCGCGTTGGTGACGTCTCCCACTGGACTGCACCTAAGCCCACTCGCGACATCATCCGAGTCCCTGCACATACCGCGATCGTGCGCGCTGGTGCCGGTGATGTCCTCGAGCGCCGACGAGCGAGCCTTGTCGAAAGTGGTGCCACCGCCGGTACTGAAGACCGACACGACGTCAACGACCCGCTGCTGTCCCACGCCCGTGACCTTGTCACTCCTGGGAGCAGCGAGGGTCGGCGTCGAGGTGAGCGAGGCGCGGGGAGGCTGGATCGCTGAGGTGGTACCAGAGGGTGAGCCCGCCGGGAGGAGGAGGAGGAAGAGGCGCGATCCTTGCGCGGCGCGTTACGACTGAGGTGACTGTCGGTGCACTTGGCGTTCCACGACATCTTCAAGCCATAGTCGGCCCTGCTCTCGGCAATGGTGACGGGACCGTGTCGGAGGCTCGCAGAAAAGTCGCTCCTCGCCTTGGTACAGAGCGCGTTCCACGCTCCGCTGAGCTCCTTGTCCTGGCTCGCACTAAAGGAAGGTCGCACGTTGACGCTGACGAGTGCAGGCCCATGACGAGGGGCATAGTGGCTCTATTCGCTCTTCGCCTTCGCGCAGCGTGCGCTGCACGCCGCGAGCTTCCTTTCCTGCTCAGCGGTGAGGATGCGGCGCGGGTGGAGGAAGTCCCCGGTAGTTGCGAGGACAACCGGAGAGGGACTGGCGAGGACGGTGCGCGCGACGAGGGCGACAGGAAAACGCGCGCCGTGGATGCTGCCACGAGCCAAGAACATGCTTGTAAAGGCATATGAATGTGATTACATGGAATAAACGAGACTCACGGCTGCGCACAAATTGCATCCAACGATTTTTCTTCATAAACAGCGGGAAATCCGTTCATGGCGAGCCCCGTCTTGCCACTGGTATTGATATATGGAGAGAGGGCCGGGAACAGAACAAAACTAGCCAGGCTTCAACGCGTACTTGGTTGATTGGGTCGAAAGTGGGTCGCCGTCGAAATTAAGTGGGAAGAGATGCCGGCCTTGGCACTGTCGCGTCCTCGCCGGAACTTGATCCCGATCACAACATCCAGCACTGACCGCTACTTATGTCGAACACATCGTCCCGAGGAACAACGAGTTGGATAACCATCTCACTGAGGCTAGGTACTTCCTTGGGTCATCCGATGGATCCGCCGAACTCCCGAAGCAATACGCCTGGGACCACATTGATAAAATTCGCCGCATGCTGCCATTGGCAACTATTCTCCTTCCGCTAGACTTTCCTCGGTTCAAGAAAGAGCTAACCATCCATATTACTTGCTCTGCTTTCCCCTTACCCTGCAGCATCCAAGCAGCATCCATAACATAATTATTCAAGTCAACTTGAAATAAGACTTTACTCTTTCGGTTCAAGGCAGACAAGTTACAATCTTGTTTTATTTCCCTCGGTTCTTGTGCACGTTGGTACTGGTTGCCGGATACACCAAAGGACGAACTAAGTTATTGTTCGCTCGGCTCGGCGTCGAATCCGGCAGTCAATCTCTGTGGCCACACTACCGCGCTGCTTAAAAAAGATTGATCGTCAAGCTGTCCTCTTTCACCGAACTCATTCTCGTCATGAGGTGTGTCTGGTATCTTCCCGGCCATATGTTTTTTTTATAGTTGATCTCCCTTATTGCCGGTTCTCACAGTCGGACGCCGACCTTTCAGTGTGTAAGGTCCAAGTTGAGACTGTTGAATTGGTTATCGACGTTCCCTCCTTGACTTGTATCCACAGATTTTGGAGTTCGGGTGAATTTGGGTCTCACCAGAGGCAGAACTTTCGGGTAAATCCTTGAACTTGGACGAAACAAAACCTACTTGATGCTCGAAATTCTGAGAACAATTTGCTTTTTGGCTCGAACATACACTTCCCCAACGGTATACTATTCGAGTCTACATGTTTGATACATCGGAGAGTGGCGCGAAATACGCAAGCTCCATGGTACGTTTCCTGTGCACACATTCTTCCACCCAGGCAGAATTTTTGACACTCGGCATTGGCACGACAATTTGAAACATAGCAGATCAATCAAAGGGCGGTGCGGCCCCTCTTCATTATAACCTCCACCTTCACCACCAAAGCCGCCCAGTTCGCCAGATATGTCCTCTCAGTGCTCCTCTCCATCTCAGCCGCTGCAGCATACCTCCTGACCGCCGGCGAATCCTCCACCGAGACGGCCGTCGAAGTATGTTAACGCTTCTGCTGACAGGGTTTCTCTGCGGCGCCACAAGCACCCTGGCGTGCACACCGCCCGCCCTGGAGCCCGTGGCGCTTGTCCTCGCGACTATGGGTTAGTTCTCTGTTATTTGTTATCTCCAGCACTGCACTGCAACTAGCTAATTATGTTACTATACCCTCCCAGTCAACCATATCCCAGGCGGATTCCTTTTTGCAGGTCTGTTGGTCACCGTTCCCGACTGGGCCTCGAGGCTGCCGGTCTGACGGATCGGACTGTGGTCACCTTGGAAGGGTTTTTGAACGCGATAGACGAGTTCATCAAAGAGGCGATGGCGAGGGAGAGGGCGGGGGGGAATGTACATGTAAGGGTTGGAGCAGGCAAGGGGACGGGTGCGCAAGGGGTTGGAGATTAATTCACACAGGGCAAGTTTCTATCTGATCTTTGCAGAATCCGGCTGAACCGCGTTTTCCAGGGCAGACAGAGAAACGCGCCAGGACCTCCTCCCCACCCGTTCCTTAGCATTGCCATATCCCCCCGTTAAATTGTGTCCAAGTTAATAACGAACCCACCGTCGAGATGTACCTCGAACCCCCAAGGTACCTTATTAAATACAAGAGAAATTTGAAATCTCTTCCAAAATCCCCCCGCAGGATGTGAGCTCGAAGCTCGTAATTAGCCGACAAGATTGAGTCGAAAGTGAAAGGTTCATTACGGTTTCATGACCATGCAATTGCCGGCCTCGGCACTTGCCAGGCACGTGTCGACTTCGGAGAAACAGCCGACCACCCTGGTCTCAATCCCAAGTTGGTTCCCCATGGCTTCAACGCCGTCCCTCGTATAGACACGCCGTCCATTGCGCGATCCTACGATGACAGCTCCATGTGCCGCAATGGATCTAGTCAGGATCCCACTCGCGACCGTGTTGCACGCCAGAAATGGCAAACTATGTACCTTCAAGTTTGCACCGTGCACCGTCGTTCACCGCATTCAGCGGCCAGAGCGATGCGGAGTATCACCGTCCGGGTCTGCAATCATGTCGTTGCCTGAAATTAATCCCGTTAAGTACTTCGGTCGTTGTTCAATCCCGCTCTTCCAAGTTTTCGACTCAGTCGGCAGCTGCTAAAGAAAGAGTAGCCAGACGGTCCGGCTTTCCTTGAAGTCGGTAAACGACCGTTCGTGGGACTTGCGAGGCGGTTATGTTATCCAGATTTCCACACCACAAGTTCGTCATCCATCGCCGTGACTCCCGCCCGAATTACCGGCACCCATAAGTTCAAGCTCGGCGGGAAAGAAAATATTACCAGTTCGAGGATGCGGAAATACCCTGATTATTAGCGGCACACGACCAGCTTTATTGAACACTTCAAGTTGTTGAACTTTTGTGATCACATGCAAAAAAATCAACCTCCTTCGAATTCGCTCCACTGACCCCATTTGGTTGACTGATTGGCGGAGCATCTTAAAAGGAACGTTTTGTCTCTTCCAAGTTCCCACTACCTACCGCTCCCCCGCCGCCTGAAATGTCTACATCACCACCCAGCAACGAGACACATCTAAAACCTCCCCCATCCGACAAATCCAACAACACCCCCATCCACGTCCGCGCGGGCCTCGAAGATGTGGACCGCGACGACAGGCGACCGGCTTTCCTCCTCACGTACCCTGAAGTGAAGCTGTTAGGAATCGCCGGGGTGCGTGTATTTGTCTTTGAGGCTATGGTTTCCGGCGCTCATCCTCTTTCATACCTAGGTCGGATTTTTCCTCGATGGTGCGTTTCCCTCATATCGCCATCGCTAGGATTTCCAAGTCTGAAACGGTTTTCTTCGGGCAGCTTACGATCTATTTGTGATTAACGTACGTTGCCACCGTCCGATGTCGCACCCAATTGCTAACCCGAAAATCATATGCAGCCTGTCGCGACGATGTTGCAATATCGTTTGTATGGCGGAAACGACCTCCCCGCCGGCCTGCAAGGCCTGTTGAAGGCAGCAGCTAATATCGGCAGTGTCATCGGGCAGTTTCTCTTCGGTCAGCTCAAACATCAACTTCATAGCGCATTATTCCTCATTTTTTTATTTAGGCTATCTGGCCGATTCGTTAGGCAGAAAGGCGATCTGTACGTGTCTTTGTATCACATTAGACTTGTGGTCCCTTTCTGAACGGCTTCATAGACGGGAAAGAGCTCATGCTAATCATATTCGCGACAATTATGTGTCTCACGACACCGACTGGTGTGCTTTCCCCCTTGTTATTGCCAAAAAATGCTCTTCTAAATTTTTACAGGCTCTCTAAGCCCGGACAGTTGTCTTATCTACCTATCTATATTCCGCATCATTCTAGGCATCGGTGTCGGCGGAGGTCTGTTGCTCGGTTCGACGCCCATTTCATGTATGTGACCCTCTCCAGATTACCCCATGAGCGCCTCGATTACGAGTGACCGCGCTGTCCTGAGGAAACGGGGCGTAATGCTGGCGTACATTTTCTCTAACCAGGTATTTCATCCCCTTTCGTCTTTCTTTCACTTCCCAAATAATTGACGATCGCGATTTAGGGCTGGGGCTCCTTCGTCGGGTCCCTCGTCACGATCGTCGTGCTCGCCGCCTACAAGGGCGTGATGGACGGCAAGGGCGAGACTAGTAAGGTCGATGGAGGTACGCGGATTTGAACCTCGGTTTTAGTAACGGTAAGCTGATCACGAACCGCAGTGTGGCGCATTGTCGTGGGCCTGTCGCTCGTCCCAGCCTTTGGGACGCTATATCAACGCCTTACCCTCGCTGAATCGACACGTTTCATCGCCTCGCAGGAGAAGGAGGAGGAGGAGGACCCGATAGCGGCGCTGAAGAAACAGCAGGCCGCGGAGGAGGCGAAGGCGGAGGCGGGTTCGCCCGTAGAGACGAACACGGAGGTAGTGGACGCTGCCGAAGTGGTGAAGAAGAAGGCGCATTTCAAGGGTATGCTTTCAATCTTCTGCTGCTCAATTACGCAGGTATATTGACTCGCCCCAGAATTCTTCGTGTATTTCTCTGAATGGCGACATGCGAAATTGTTGATCGGGACTTGCATGTGCTGGTCAGTCCGTTCAACCCATTCACCGCAGCACAAACTAACGACAACATCATAGGTTTCTCCTTGATATTGCGTTCGTTCCGCTTCTGAACCTCTCGTGTTCAAATTGCTGACATGACCGTATTCAGATTCTACGGGATCAACTTGAACCAGAACGTCGTTCTCCAGCAGATTGGGTTCGACGGCAAGGGTGGGTCGGCTTGGGAGAAGCTGTTCAAGGTCTCGACAGGCAACATGATCATCACGGCCTTGGGCTTCGTCCCTGGTAAGCAATATAAAATTTCAACGTCGCGACTTACTAAGAGGCGTGTTAATTATTAAAGGGTACTACGTGTCCGTTCTCCTTATTGAGGTACTCGGACGCAAGTGGATTCAGATCCAAGGGTTCATCATGGCGGGCTTGTTCTGTGAGTGTATTCATTCCCGTCCTTGCGGCTTAGCGATTTATGAATGTTTGAAGTGGCCATCCTAGCGGCGAAGTTCCATACCCTGAGCAAGTCTGGGTTTATAGTGTGCTTTTCCTTCCTTCAGGCTCGCATCCGCTTCTTTACCTTGTTGATCCCTTGATACTCATTCACTCCCTAGTTCTTCTTCAACTTTGGCGCCAATACGTGGGTCGAAAATTCTAGTTCCGTTCACAGTCTGACCTGTCTTTTGCATTCAATATAGCACGACCTATGTGCGTATCTTGCTTTGGCTTCAAATTGTGCCCTGAACTCACGATATGTATGCAGTGCTATCCCGCAGAAGTCTTTCCGACTCGCTTCCGCGCCTCCGCGCACGGGCTATCTGCCGCGGCAGGGAAGGCCGGGGCCATCGTCAGCGCCCTCGCGTTCAACTCGCTCAGCAGCAAAATCGGCACAGACAAGGTGCTCTGGAGTGCGTCTATCTATTCTTCCCCTCCATATATATATGGTTTCTAATTGAGACTCGGCTCCCAGTCTTCGTTGGCTGCTGCTTCGCTGGCGCGATCTTCACGCTCCTGTTGCCCGAGGTGCGGCGCCGCGACCCGGATCAGGTCCTGGCGGAGGAGATCGAGGCAGCGAGGTGCGAGAGGAAGTGATCTGTGGACCGACGGCAAGCGGTCAAACCTAAACTGAACTCGAAATGTCTTGAGCGCTACGAAGTCTTTTGTTTTGGACTGAAACATTGTCACCGTGTAACTTTTTCTAATATGTAGATGAATTTCGGCTGGGAACAGGGAGAAAAGTTTCCATACACGTATTCAGAATCTCATGTCCGCCCGGAAGCGAGAGCTGCCAGACATCCCGGGTGGGAGTGGCACAGGTACAGTGCAGATCTTCGACACTTCAATAGGAACCGCTGGGAGGTTCTCGCTCGTAATGGTATTCATTTCATCGGTGCCGGTATACTTCGCGCCAACACAAAATTACGATTTACCCCGGTCGGTGCCGGCTCATCAACCTCTTCCCTGCGCTTGCGGTTCTCGGGACCAATGGACTCAGAACAAATTCAGCCTGCACTCTTGACTATTTGAGGTTCAACTATTCGTGCATTAAACCGCTTTTCGCTACTTGTCGTTCCAACACCCTACCATTCAACCATTCGGCACAACGACTCGGATATAGTACGTATGTAGCAGATAGCTGCCAAAGAACCAATTTAGAGCCCTCCGAATTCAAATCCGGGAGAGAATTGCCTGCTACGATTGGAAGTCCGATTTGAGACCGCAAGACCATCCAGAGTTGCGTGGATATCTGACAATACAAGTTGCTCAGTTTCTCTTCTGAAGTTCGGACAGAAGAAGAATCTTTCGGCGAATAATCGAGTGCCGTTTTAACCGCCGTGCCTATTGGGGCACAAAATTCACGCACTCGGTCCGCCATAGTCTGGGCCTCGAATGGTGAGAAGTATCTACCTCTCTGCGACGCCTTCTCGTGACCGAAAACGGTCAAACCGTAGTCTATTTCCTGATCCCGGACTCGGTATATTGATCGGGGAGATTTCGGTCGGGCTTGAAAGAAGCCCGATCGCGAGCGCGAATGTATGCCTCTGCACAAGTTCTGCGGTCTAGTCGGCTGGGAGCGCTATTCATGGAAACAACCTGCTGGCAGAAGCACTTTTAGCCCAGACGTCAGTCAGCCATATATAAGTTGCCCGCAGTATAGCACTTTGGGGACCCGAATCCCTCACAGAACCCTCACCTTCATCACCTCGCTGCGCCTCAATTCAATTCAATGGTTCCCCCTCCCACTTCGCTTCCTGGCAGACCGCTGACCTACACACTTACTTGCACAGGACTCCGACTCCGACTCTAAGCTCCCGTCTCACGGTCCCTGCGTACGCATTCTGGGCCGTGGTACTTGATGACGAAAGCTGAAGCAGGATGCATGCCAGGCACCGCATCTTGCTGTCCCTGCGAACCTGTCTCTGCTCATACGTGTCCCCAGCACATCCTCGAACGGTCAAAAGGTGGGTGGCTCAACAGTCGAAGACACTTCGTATACCTAACTCCCGGATAGATTATCCTACCAGCGCGGAGCAGCAACGACACCCCGGTGCGTATAGACACCGACGAATTTAAAATTTGCCGAGGCTGACAGCGAGCACCCAGCACCCGCCGTGCCGACCGGTGCGCACGAACTCGGGGAAGCGGTGGAAGTTGTTTGGGGGAAAGGCCAAGACGGAAGAAAATACGCAGAGAATGGAGGTGTGCAGGTTACTGCTCTCAGCTTCCTAGGCTCACTTGCTATCTGTGAGGCCCAGATGCTAGACGTTGAAAATTGCGCATGGTAGCTGGTCGTCCAGGTTTTATTGCGCAATCTAGGGATATTTAGACGCCGCACCGATGATGTCGCGCGGAGTTCGTATTTGGATACATATCGTTAATTACACGGCGTTCGACGGCCAGACTACATTAATGCCTAAATGCGAGCTGTCATTCTTGTCTGCGGGGCAAGAGTGTTGTATTCCTCACCTCATCCCGAACAGTGTTACGAGACTGCATCTATTTTTTCGATAGCGAGATCGTCTAACATTCCACGCAAATACCTGGGTCCAGGCGCCTAATAAACTGGTAAAACTAGCGGATTTTGACGGGTAAAAATCACCAATTTTGGGATCTGAGCCCTCGAGA
The DNA here is from genome assembly GCA_029282495.1 of Mycena albidolilacea. Taxonomy (NCBI): domain Eukaryota; kingdom Fungi; phylum Basidiomycota; class Agaricomycetes; order Agaricales; family Mycenaceae; genus Mycena; species Mycena albidolilacea. The sequence continues at coordinate 223,285 of JARIHO010000005.1, read as the reverse complement.
TAAAGCGTCGAGACTCGGGGAATTGACGAAACGGCATGCTTTCCAGCGTACTTAATGTCCGTTAAAAAGAAGACAAGTCACAGGGAGGATAACCAATTATTTTCCGGCAAAACATGTGAAAAACATTGAGAACCAATTTACAATGTGCTCCATATTTTCGAGGCTACAGCATGCAAAATGTGTTCAAAATATGTTCTCCATAGCCAACATCATGCAGAAGATATCCAAGTCATGGAGAAATTATTTTGAACATCTTTAGTATATTGAACCAGCAAACATTCAAAAGGCATTGTAAATAGGTTCTCAATGTTTTTTGAACGTTTTGCCGGTAAATAATTAGCTATCCTTCCTGTGAGTAAGCTGTCCCGGGAAAAATTACTCACGTCTATGTTACCAGGTTGCGGGAACAAGATCGCCAAAGGGGGCTGCTTCGAATTGTTCATCACATCTATCTTCCGATAAAGGGTTGGCACGAGAAATTGAACGGCATAAAGTATTGTTCCGTCGCAAAGAAGAGAAATAACGTGCTGCTGAATCATGCGTAGGCCTCGAGAAGAAATTTGCGCCTGTACTCACGTCAATGTCACCAGGTTCACGCCGCTGCGGGAACAATATGATCAGAGAACGGCTGCCTTGAATTGTTGCACGCGAAATCAGCTTCCTTGTGAAGGCAGCCGATTCGGAATAGCCAAAGGTTGTTCGGCTGAAGCAGCCGCCATAAGTGCGCTGTCTTTTATTTCACGCCGAAGTTGCAGGGCTACCTCCCGCGATCAATTCAGATAGGCTGAGATTTCTGCATATGAGCGCGTCGCGGCGGCCTTCCACGAAAGCTGATGCGATTGCGGCGATGCCTGCGTGTGCTTGGGATGTGGACAAGGAAAAGCCTAAGGATCAAAGGAGAAACTGTCAGTGGACACGTGGCGCCCCTCCCAACTGGGCCCTCCCCCTTATCCCCGTCCTTGTACTTTTTCGTGCTGCGATCAGTTTGTCCCTCGACCTTGTACCCAAAGGGAACGGTTTTCCCGTGTCTATCCTCGGCTCAGCTAAATCCCCCACCAGCTGGAGTTTTGGGGCGCTCTGGCACCTTTCGCTTCTACGATCTCAATCTTTGTCCTGAATTTTCGGTGCCACCGAATACCGGTGGATTGACCCTTTATGTTGTTCAAACTTGTCTCCGGAGTGGTATTATTATCGGTTGGTTCTTGCTTCGCTGTCGTCGCTAAATTTGGGTTCCTGTTCCTCGATTGATGGTTTTTTCCCGCCATCCCTTGTTCCCCTGCGGGAAATCGTCAGCCAGCGTCAAGCTCTACGCCATGGACCACCGGCTATCGGAAACATTTTCTCTCCTGACGGCGGGCGCAGATCGCGGGTTCAAAACATATATAAGCACATCTTTTACGGCTGAGCTATCCACCGGCCTCGACGTCGTTCCCCAATCCCTTCAGCATGGTCGCCTCTCATTTCCATCTCTTGTTGCTGGCTCTTCTACCTTGCGCAACCTGGGCAACCCCTGCTGTCCATTCTAGGGCCGTCTCTGTTTCGACACCCCTGGGTACTGCGCAAGGCACTCTGGACGTTGCTGGTGCCAACAGATTCGCCGTGAGGTATGCGACTGCCAGTAGATGGGCGCTGTCCACCATCGTCACGGAATGGCAACTACCGTAGGTCATCTCTGTCCAAATCGGAATTTGAGTTTATCTTCTCCTTTCAAGAAATGGGTCAGACGACCCCACTGTCCTTCCCCTTCAGTGTCCTCAGATCCGCGTGGATCCGTCGACATACTCCGAGGACTGCCTTTCCATGATATTGTATGTGCCCGTCAACCTCGCCGTTGATGGCCAGGCGCCGGCTTTAGTTTGGTGAATGATGTCCCCTGTCTTGTCGTAATTGTTCTGTTTTTAACACAAGTGAAGGATTCACGGTGGTTCGTTTGACTCTGGATCGGCTACGGATCCTGCCCTCGAGGGTTCAAAACTTGCAATTGCGACCCACTCGATTGTCGCTGTGATCCAGTATCGGCTCGGCGCAGTACGTCTCTGCGCGTAGTTCGATTTTTTCGCTGACAGGTTTGAAAGCTTGGCCTCTTGGCTCCGCAGGGCCCCACAAATCTGGCTGTCAAGGACACCATAAACGCTCTCACATTTTTGAGCAGCGTCCTGCCTTCCTTTGGGGGAGGCGGGTCCCTCACGCTCGCGGGCCAAAGCAGTGGTGCAAGCATGATCCGGACCCTATTGGCAGTTCCTTCGGCATCTTCGCTTTTCCAGAAGGCCATCCTTCAGTCCGATCCAATGGTTGGTTCATTCTCTTCCTGCCAACAAAAAATCCTCACTTACCGTCTTGCAGGACTACGGCTTTCTGTCCGTCGAGACGCAGACCTTGCTCCAGAACACTTTCAATGATCTGGTCTCGTGCGCTGCCGACGATGCTGCCTGTCAGACGGCTTTGACGCTGGATGAAATCCTAGACGCTCAAGTTACGCTGGAGGACGAAGCGAACGATCTTGATCCCGCAGCTGGGATAGGCGAGCCCCTTCGACCGGTCAGAGACGGCCAGCTGATCACCACCCCGCTCGATTCCACCGCGCCATTTCCCGCCGTCAGTAAGCCACTGCTCTTGACTAACGTGAAAAACGAGGGTGGACCGACTGTCTATCAACTGCTCTTCCCGGGACCCGATCCTCTTCCCGCCTCATGGTTCGAACCTGTCTGCGACCTGAGCCTCGGCCCCAATCGCACGCAAATCGTAGAGGACTCGGGTTTCTACCCCGTGGACCCCGACGGCGACACCCGCGTGCCATTGGAAATCTTGACCACGGATTACATCTGGAAGTACGTTTTCGTTTCCTCTGCCAAACGCGAGCCTTGTTGACACGAGCCAAAGGTGTTCGACGTGGACGTTTGCGCGCAACTGGGTTTCCCATGGTGGGCCAGCGTTCGTTGGGTTCTACACCCTCGGTGCAACGTACCCCGCGAACGTGAACACCACCTTCTGCGTCGAGGACGGCGCCGTATGCCATCGGGATGATATCTATATCGTCGTAAGTCCTTGAATCTATCATCAACCTGGAGTGATCTCACGCGATCCTTTGCAGTTTGGGACGACCCCAAACCCTACAGCGGCACAGGCCGCACTCACCGCCGAGATGCAGGCACGCTACAGGATGTTCTTACTCACGGGAAATCCCAACGCGCCGGGATTGGAGCCCTGGCAGCCTGCGACCAGTAGCAACGTTTTCGCGAAAGAGTTTGGCGTCAAGACAACGCCAAACGGGTTAGCTCCTATCGGCGCATGTACCCCTTCCTTCTGGGGCGCGACCGCGCAGTACGACTATCAGGTTTTCGACATTTGAACCACGGCGTAATTAGCCACTGGCTCATTTTTTTCGCTATTTATTTCGCATTCGCATTCGTCTATCGATCTCGTTTTCGCCTTTGGATTACGTTGCTATCTATTGTTTAATGTATCGTTAACATTCCACCAATGTATCAAATATGTTGACCCGGTGTACACGTCAGGACTGTCCGCAGAAACATAACCAGGCCGACTATGACAATCGTGTCGGTGAAAAAGCTCAAGACGTTTCGGCCGAGATCGAGAGGTGAAGTAATATGTGCACAGGAAACGTAGAGCTTGCATAGTGCACGCTACTCCCTCGAAGTAAAAGCACCCAACGGAACAACGGAAATTATCATCTAATTCCCCACGAAGTTTACCTGAGGAATTGGAAGATACTGATCGCAGGGTCGAATATTAGACAGGTTGCGCCAAAGCCGCATGAGCCGCATGCGGCTTTTGGCCATTGCGCGAAGCCGTGTGAAAAAATCGACTTCCTGCTGTTGTGAGTACACGGTTCTGAGTCTGAAGCTACCTGGGATGAAGGGGAGTCAGCCGGGGTTGGAGGAGCCTCCCTGGCACTGCCCCTGCCGCGTGACAGACTTGAGAGTGTGGGACCAAAGCCAGTGGAGCTTGATGATGTGCGGGAAATGCGGCTTCCCACACCTGCAGATGCAATGCCTATTATTTTCGGAAATCATCGTGTGTGAGTTTAAGGAGACAAGGGATGGTCTTAAGCAAAAAAGAATGAATGAAATTGTTTTAAAACCTCAGGAAACCTTGCGGCTTTGCACAATGGCCAACAGCCGCATGCGGCTCATGCGGCTTTTGCGCAACCTGTCTATTAGTGAAAGGAGGATGAATAGAATACACAGTGGTCGCGGGAATTCCTACATGCCCATATATTGATGCCCGTACCCGATGCGCTCGACATACACGCCACCGAATACATTCGCAAGCACACGGTTGGCGCTCGCGATGACCTGCTCGTGCGCCGCGACTTGCCCATTCTGTGATTAAATGACGTAAAAAATCTAACTGTAGGAAGGAACAAGAAACTTGGCATACGATACGCAGAGAGGCGACCTGTGCCCACTTCTCGTCTTCGGTTCGGATTGCTGATCAATCCCGCTATCGCAGGGAGAGCAACATTCGACATACCAAGCATCTCATCTGGCCGGCCGCAATGCCGGTCAACTCCTCGAGCTTCGCGTGCCAGACGTGCGAGGGAAGGTTCCGTTTCCTACGAATTGTGCTGTCGCCCGGGCACTTGAATTTGAGGAAGAAATAGTGAATCGTAAAAGCACAAAGTAGAGCCGCGCTCAATGCACCAACTGTCCATCTCTATTCACACCCATATATATCGAGATATTGTGATGAGAGGAAAGATTTCGGAACGTTCTGCTTGCACGTACAGACCTTGTTCAATCCGCCTCCGCGTCGCCATTTAGGTCTGTAATGAAACCCGTCTTGAGGAGGTATATGCTGACATTTCCCTGACCGAAAAGCATGCCAGTGATGTTCTTATCGAAGTTCGGCGGCTGCTGCTTAAACAGCAAGAGATAATTGACATAGTGCTGGGGCAGAGTAGCATATCATGCGCCGTTCTCCTTACCATTGGCGAAGGATTGTCCCGGGTCCGCACTACTTATCAGGGAACGCGACAAAGTCAGAGGGAATCGCGCCATTTGTGGCGGAGAGATGATCTGTGACTCTCTTTTTATAGGCTCGCGTTGAAATGAACTGTCAGATATAAAAATTCGGATGAGCAGGCGATGCATGTGATTTCGCATGCTGATATTAAGAGCGGAGTTGGCGTGGTTCGTAAACGACGCCGACACATTCTCGACGGCATGGCGCCGGCCGCAACCCACATAGAATGACTCGGGCGATGAGCCGAGAACGACAAGCATGTTGGGACTCGAGGTCATGGCGACGATGGCTAGATGTTGCGATTTATGGGCCTTTTAACACTTTGAGATCGTGGTGGTGATTAATTAAATGATATGGACCAAGAACGCATGTGCCTGTATGGAGTGCGTGCGTTCAGATAATCAACTCCTCGTGGTGAATGACAAAGGTAGTCCAGCAGAGGTCAAAAGGCGACAAAGACTGCAATTGAAGGTCCGCCATTGAGTTGTTGCAAATAACAGGTAGTATTGGCTTCAACGACCCTGAGGGATATTGATGGAGGCGCGTCAAATCCATAAGGAGTCCAATCAGAGTGATTTTGTATTGTTGAGTTGCAGCATCAATGCAGAACCGGAAGCAAGAGAAAAAGGCCGCAAATTCGTAGATATGTGCTAGGCACCGAATTCATCGACCGTGCCACCGGAGCGGTCCCCCAGAACTTGGAGGAGGAGAGGACATGCAGTGTAGCCTACCAGGTCTACTTGGCAATCCCCAACCTGAAGAGGAGATCGTGCCACGCGGTAAGAATCTAAGCGAAGGAACCGTGCGGCGCTTACTTAGCATGTGGAAAACCTATAAAGGCTGCTGTCCCACAAGTTGAGTCACTCTGATTCCGAGCGCACATCGATGTCCGTCTCGATCATCTTCTACGATATTCCCTCGACGCACCCCAGCCGTACTTGGTCGCCGAATCTTTGGAAGACTAGGCTGGTCGCAATTTCCGGGATTAGACTTAAGAGCTGAGTTAGAAATCTAGATATGCGCTGAATTTCAAAAGCGTACCATACAAAACCGTCTGGTTGGAATATCCGGAAATAGAGGGACGATGCAAAGAGATTGGAGCTCCTCCAAGCGGGGCCAAACCCGACGGTCGCCCGCATTTCACGCTTCCTGTGATCCAGGACTTGTCAACAGGTACCGTCCAGAAGCAGCTGCAGTATGTCTTGCGGCGACTCACGTTTTTCCTTTCGCAGGTGCAGTTATCTCAGATTCGAGCAAGATCGCGGCGTATCTCGATGCGACGTATCCCGATAGGCCACGCCTGATGCCTCCAGGCACCACCGGCCTGCACCGCGCTTTCGAGGAGGCCGCACGCATGCAGCTAGACCCCATCTCTCGCTACGGTCCGCCCGCCTCGCACAAGAACTTGAACCCCTTGAGTGCGGAATATTTCCGGCGCACACGTGAGGCCACCTGGGGAAAGACGCTCGAAGAACTGACCCCGAAAGGCGAAGAGGATGCCGTTGAGTGGAAGAAATTGGAGGACGGATTCGGCAAGCTGGATGAATGGATTCGGGCGAATGGAGAGGAGAGTTCCTATTTCATGGGAGATGCGCTCACGTACGCGGACATATTCGTGGCGGCGTATGTCCACTGGATTCAGCTGGTTCTTCCCGAGAAATGGGATGAAATTAAGGTCTGGCATCAAGGAAGATGGGCAAAGCTATTGAAGGGATTGGGAGATTATGAGACGGTCGTTTAGTAGCCATCTGCGGACTCGTTCAACTCTGGTTACAAATTGCAGCTTTCAATGTCGGCCTGGGCAATTTTGAAGGATGGGCTCAAAAGAATAAGTAGGGTTGTTCACAGTAAGTAGCCCTTTTTCGCACCCTTTTTCATGCCCTTTTTCGCCCTTTTTGCCATTCTCTCTGTTTTTTGCCCGGATTTTTTTCCCCCTTTCAATTAGAAGAGCAATTAGAGTGCAAAAAGGGTAGAAGAACGGGAAAAAAAACGGGATCCTACACGCAATCCCGGAAGAAATGGAAAAAAAAAAAGGGCACAAAAAAGGGCGTGAAAAAGGGCTACTGTGAAACCCCTAGTCTGAAGTTCCCTTTTCCACCCTTTTTCCACCCTTTTTTCCACCCTCTTTGTCATTCCATGCAGCCTGGGTGCTCCTGTTGTTCCTCAAAGGTCAGATACCAACTTGAATGTTCAAAAAGGATTGCAGTGAATTTTTCTGGATTTTATAGCTCACTATCTACCAAACATGAAAAAGGGAGCAAAAAGGGAGCAAAAAGAGCACCAAAAAGGCCAACCGTGAACAACCCTATTGTGGCATGTGCTCACTGCTCGAGCAGTGATAATTACTGTACAATTTCATTCAATTCTGCGGTCACGTGTCACGCACCCCCTGTGCCGTGATGAATTTGGTCTTGGTCACGGATCACAGTGCCCAGTGCTGAATGTAAAATACATGACATTGAGGCCAAATCTCCCTTGGAGGTGCAAAAAAGGCAGAATTTTCGAAATTTTTTTGTCTTGAATGCCAAATTTTTAGAGATGTCACGCCAAAATTTGTTGGTTGCCGAAGTGCCGAATCGGTACTTTGGGTCACGGGTCACAACCCGTGCCGAATTGAATGAAATTGCACAGTAATCTAGCAAGTATGTTGTGAAGGCATACCCAGGTACATTGAAGCTCCGACAAACCTCAGCAATTCGATATTTGCGAACCCATAACGAAGCCAAGTTACGAGTACTTTATGTACTCGTTCTTTTCATCAATCAGGACCAGATTTTTGAGTTGGTGATACATTTATCAGTGCGTCCTGAGGATGTAATGAAATAGTGGCGGTGTCCATTAGATTTTTGTAGTCTTTTTAAGAGCCTAATCTAATAGATTTAGCGATTACATCATCTCCCAAGATGATGTCGGTTCGAATCCGGCTAGTCTATTTATAATTTTGCTTTCTTCAATTCCCGCCCTTTGCCATGTCACTCCTTTTAGTAGCCGCAAATATTGTACACACACCAATCCATGTTGTATTGCTTTATGTAGCTTTGTGTTGAGCATCATGTCTCCTCTGTAGGGTTTGTGATGCTTTTTTAAAAATTAATATTCGAGCTCCTGGAATCTACCATTCAGTCGCGGCTTTTGTATTATGTTTTTATATTTGAGAGGTGCAGAGCTTTCTTAATAAATTTGGAACTGCTTTTTGAGTTGTATTGCTGTTAAGTAAATACATGTTATTAATCGGCTTCCAACAGCGACGATGAAATCTGCCCAAAAGCGGTGATCTACGAGGGCCTTGCGCTGATGGTGTGTGCCTCGTCCGTCTTGGGCCTGTTGGGATACTTCAATATTCACACAAAGTCCGACAACAACAAAGTCGTAGTTGATATTGAGTAATGTACCTCAATCTACCCGTGTCTGTCCAGGTTCGATGTTTCAGTGTTCTGTGGTGCACCTTAATCGCTACGTGCTTGTGTACCTTTCGAAGGTGCTGTCATGCTTGGTGGCAAATCCAGATATCTGAACGATTAAGGCGTAGATGAAAATGCAACTCCACATCGTGGCGGTGCATGCGAGGTGTACGCAAGACTTCAGAATATCCCGAACACATCAGATGGTCGGCTTCAATGGCGGAATTATATGTTATCGATATTCTTTTGCCATCGTTTTGAACCGGACATCACTTGAAACGAAAGGTTACATTGTTCAAACGATATTCTAACGTGTTTGTCTTATTCCTTTTGATCGAGGCATTAGGTTTGTACTTTCGACCGTGATCGCCTAAATGATGACATCATAGTTCATGCAATAGATCACGGGCCAGCCGATATATGTACTTCATCTTTGTTTCTTAATCTCCACCGGATCACACCTGGTTGACAACGTCTAGTACTCTGTTCAAGTTGTCTCGTTTATACATAAACATCCGACACATATTGATCCTTCCAATATTGCTTGCTCACGACGCTGCCCTATTTGTAGGGTGAGTATTGCATATTTTTTGTATTCGAGCTCGTAGTACCCACCATTCAACAACATCTCCAGTAAAGTATTTGAGTGTTTCAGAGCTTCCACTCCATACATTTAGTACAACATTTGAGTCAGTTCTTGGATACAGAATTTCACGATACATTTCAAAGTGGGTCGTGGCGGTGCACACTACACGTACGCAAGACTTCGGAAAATCCCGAGCTTTTGATGGTCGGCTTTAACGGCGGCACAATTGCCACCGGGTCACTTCTATTAACACATTCGAGATATACTGTGTATATATAAATATCAGACACGTATTGCATAATTTATTTTCGCTTCTTTGCAGCTCTGTGCTCGGGAAAGCACTGGGAAACCGTGCATTATTTGATCGGGGGTATTGCAGTGCAAGTCAGTAAGAAGAATAGTATAGATCCTGAAGTACGAGTCATGCCGTGCACAGCATCGGCCCTCCCCAAGTCTATGACAATGGAGGATCGAAGAGAGTTGCCACTAACACCACATCAACCATCAATGATTGGGATCAATTCGTGATCTGTGCCTTTCCTTGCCAACTGCGACGGCCACTTCCAAGGCCACTTCCTGGAATTCCCCCGTCCAAAGCAGAGTCCTTCTTTTTGGCCGCCATCGGTTATCGATCATGGTCGACATGCATAAAGGTGCAGAAGGCGTCGGGGACAGATCACTCATTTCCACAAGTTAGAAGCCCTGGCGGAACAGGTCTCCCGGCCATGAGGGCAATGTTTCTAAGCGAGCCAGTGCTGTTCAGGGATTGTCGACACGACACTATCTTGTACTGCCGCTTTTCTGCTTGAATTGATCCACTTTCGTTATGGATGACAGCACATTGTTTTGCCTTTCCGTCTTTCCGTCTTTCCGCCTTTCCCAAGCCTTCCCAGCCTGTTGCCTACTGGTTTGGCAGTGCAGTCAGCTTCTTTTACTCCTCGGACCCCGCCTGATCGTACTACCGTCAGATTTTCCAGCCGAGGATGCTCGTAAAACGTCTTGGTGAACACCAATTGTCCAACGGCGGACCAACCGAGACTCCTCTGAATATACGGTACCGTACCGCCTCGGCCGTTGGCCCGTGGTTTTGATCAGCAAAAATGACAGATTTTCCGTCGTGGCACGGAAATCAACACTGCGAAGTGTGGGCGAGCTGCGGGACGCTGGGAAATCTGCCAATTACCAGCTCCGGTATAAGTACAGAGACAATGATCAGGTTGCACAACGAACGATGAGTGTCCCGATCCCTCAACCCCCAACCATCCCCTTCATTGGAAACGTCACCTCCGTCGAGAAGGAGGTCCCTCTGCGTTCGTTCCGGCTTCTGGCGAAAACCTATGGCGAAATCTTTCAGCTCAACATGCTTGGTGGGTATTTTTGAGACTCATCGAGGATGTGAACTCACTCGGTGACCAGGGCAAACGGTGCTGTTCGTGAGCTTGCACAAATTGGTGAACGAGATTTCAGACGACAGCCGGTTCCACAAACGGGCTGCTGGGGCACTTAGGGAGGTCAGGAATTTGGTGGGCGATGCCTTGTTTACGGTACGTTTGTTCAAGCCTGCTTGAATCTCTCCCCTCACTTCCCACAGGCTGAAGACGACGAGCCGAACTGGGGAATAGCGCGTGGGCATTCCTCAGAACAATGTTGCGTGTATGCTGATATCAAATAGACCGTTTGCTGATGCCAGCTTTCGGGACACTTGCGGTGAAGGACATGATGGAGGAGATGCGCGACATTTCAAACCAGCTGCTTCAAAAAGTACGTATCACTCGCTTGGTATTTGTATGATGATTATATCTTGTTTTTTCGTTCCCCAGTGGGAACGGTGAGCTCTCATGTTTTCGTCGGCTTCGAGATTAACTTCCAATAGCTTCGGACCCAATGCGATTATCGATCCCTCCGACGACTTCACCAGAGTTGCGCTCGATACGATCGCATACTGTTCAATGTCCCACCGGTTGAACTCATTCTACTCCGAGCCGCAGCCTGAATTTGCGGTTGCCATGGCCGATTTCTTGAAGGAGTGCAGCGAGCGTTTCACGCGCCCCCGGCTGCTGCAGGCCATGATGTATGGGAAGACGGCCAAATACCAGGCTGACATCAAGAAAATGAAGGATCTCGCTGATGAAAGTATGATTGAATTCACCCTCATTTGGCCGAATTCACTGCTCATTCCCTGTAGTCGTGGCGACGCGAAAAGCACACCCAATACCCAAACATGATCTCCTCGACATAATGTTGAATTCGCGCGACCCAAAGACAGGTCAATCGATGACGGAGCAATCTATCGCGGAAAATATGAGGGTTTCTTGTTCGTACAACTGTTCTCACTGCAACGGGTTTACGTATAGCTTTTAACGTTTTTAATTGTCGGTAAGCATTGCTGTTCATTCTTTCCAGTTCAGTTGATCACAATTAAACCAGGACACGAGACGTCTTCAGGTTAGACGGACCGTGGCCGAGACATTGTGTTTGCTGATCATCCCACAGGGATGATGTCTTTCATGGTCTACTTTCTCATCAAGAATCCTCAAACGATGCGCAAGCTGCGCGCGCAAATTGACGAAGTGTTGGGCTCCCGCCCGGTTCAGTACGAGGACTTTGCCAACTTGCCATATTTAATTGGTGCGTGGTCTTGCGCGTCCAATTTACTGTGACGACCAAACATTGGACACAGCGGTTATGCGCGAGACCCTGCGCCTCGCTCCAACAGCGCCGATACGTCAGACAGCTGCGTTGGAGGATACCACAATTGGTGGAGGAAAATATGCCATCAAGAAAGGCACCCCCATTCTGATCGTGAAATGGGAGCTGCACAGAGACCCAGCCGTATGGGGGGACAACGTGGGTGCTTTATACTTGGAAGTGCAGCTTACTGATTGGCATTCAACCAAAGGCGGAAGAGTTTATTCCGGAAAGGATGCTGGATGGGAAGTTTGAGGCGCTCCCTGCAGGTTTCCAAGTTTTATCCAGTCAACTGTTACTTATATGAGAATCACAGCCGAACGCATGGCAGCCGGTACGTTTCTTTCCAGTGATTATGTACTTGCAAGTTTTGTAGCTGACATGATCTGCCGTTCCAGTTTGGCTTCGGCCGCCGTGCGTGCATCGGCCGCGCGTTTGCATGGCAAGAAGTCTGGTACGTCACTTTCTCGGCCTTTTCATTGTCTCAAATATCAATCTTTATAATGTCAGCCTGGTTATAGCCTCTGTGATCCAGAGATTCGACCTCGCTTTTGTCGACCCATCCTACAACCTACAGATCAAGCAAACGCTCACAGTGAAGCCTAATGACCTCCTTATTCAAGCCACCCTGCGTGCTGGGGCGGTACATCTTCAGGCCACGCCATCGTCGGCGCTGATGGCGAGCCGCTCTGACGCGCCGGAGCAGACCAGTCAATCCTCAGTGAACGCAGGCATTGGAATGCCATTATACGTGCTTTATGGATCCAATACGGGCACGTCAGAGGCATTTGCGCAACGCATCGCCAACGAAGCGTCGTCTTATGGTGGGTTTCACACTCAAATATGTGAAGAAGTCGATCTAATGGGCCAAAGGGTTCACACCGTCCATTGGTACATTGGATTCAGCTCTCGGGAAAGTGCCAAAAGATGGCCCGGTGATCATCATTACTTCCTCCTTCGAAGGTAAATTACCTTTCGATCCTATTCGCCTACCTTGACTAACCGCTGGCGAGGTGAACCACCTGACAACGCTGCGCGTTTCATAGATTGGTTGCGCCACATAAAAGGCGACGATTTTGAGAACGTGCGATTTGCCGTCTTTGGCTGCGGGAACTCGGATTGGAAGGCGACATTCCAGAAAATTCCGAACCTTTGCGACGAACTTTTGGAGCGGCATGGAGGAAAAAGGCTTGTTGAGCGTGGCTCGGGTGACGCTAGCGCGGGGGATTTCTTCCAGAAGTTCGACGAGTTCGAAGCGGGACTGTGGGCGACGCTGTCGAAGGTGGTATCAAACGATGTCTAATGACCTTCAGTCGCTGATTCGGAGGTTCAAGGAATATTCAACATCGCGGTCTGAGTCGCTCGCGCAGACGCTCGAGGTCAAGATTGTTGATGTCGGAAAGGACCGTGCTTCTGCTCTTCGGCAGACCGACGCATTCCTTGGCCGGGTCATCGAAAATCGGGTTCTGACCAAGAACGGACCGATCAAGAGGCACATCGGTAGGATTGAATTGATTTAACATGACCCCCATGCTGATTATCGCTCACCCAGAGTTTGAACTCCCCTCAGGAAGTGTTGCACAAGGTAGGAACGAAAACATCCAAGTTTCTATGAACAACGCTAATCGTACATTCAGCGGGTGATTATATTGCAATGTATGTTGAGCGAGTCTCACGTTGGGCATTGTCTTAATCAGTTCCAGTTTGCCCCAAAATCCAATCCGCGACGTCCATCGGGTTCTTGCACACTTTGGCTTATCCAACGAAGCGGAGGTACTGCAACAGCAATTTGTGTGCGTCAATGCTGACCTCAATCTTTCCAAGGTCGTACTGTCCTCCATCGGACCGACCTCTCTTCCCGTCGGGAAACCCGCCAAGTTGTCCGAGATTCTTTCTGGATACGTCGAGCTATCACAGCCAGCAACCACAAAGGATCTCGGCAAGCTGAGCGAAGTCGCGGCTTCGAACACAACTCTGGCCTATCTCGAGATACTGAAGACCGACTACAACGACGCAGTTCAGGCGCAGAGGCTCAGCGTGTTCGATATTCTTGAGAGCCATGCCGACATTGCTCTGTCGATCGGTGCCTTTCTACAAATGCTCCCTCCGATGCGTGTCCGGCAGTACTCAATCTCGTCTTCACCGCTGTGGAACCCCGCCCACATCACTGTAACCTTCAGTGTCCTCGACGTACCATCCATGTCCAAGGCGGCCCGATCCTTCCTCGGCGTGGGCTCCAACTACCTCGCCAGTATGATTCCAGGAGACCGTGTTCAAATGAGCGTGCGTCCGTCTGCGGCGGCATTCAACTTGCCGGAGGATCCCATAACGCCGGTTGTGATGTTCTGCAGCGGTTCGGGACTGGCACCGATGCGCGGGTTCATTCAGGAGTGTGCGGTTCAAAAGGCATCTGGTCGCGACGTCGGAGAGATGCTTCTGTTTTTCGGATGCCGCTCCCCAAAGTCAGATTTCCTCTACTCGGAGAGCGATCTCGCCGAGTGGTCCGCGCAAGGTGTCGTTGATATCCGTCCGGCGTTTTCTCGTTCCCCCGAGGATTCTGAGGGCTGCAAATACGTCCAACAGTGAGTGACCTTGTTGTTTGGTTTCATTTGTTCACGAGTCGCCAGTCGCGTTAGGAAAGATAGCGCAGATATCATCGAGGCACTAAGCAGGGGAGCATCGGTGCGTAATATGAAGTCCACGCCTAACCATTGACTTATTGCAACACATCTAGCTCTTTACATGTGGGTCCGCCACTGTTGCGAAGGGCATCAAGGCTACACTGGTGGAGATTATCATGGAGCAGGAGAAGGTCGAGTTCTCTGAAGCCATGGAGAAATTCGAGAAAATAACTAAAGGACGGTATGCAACCGACATCTTTGAGTAGCTAGCCATCCTTGCAAGGTTTTCTTTGTCCTTTCCTTTTCGTACATGTACAGAAGCTTAGCTCTGTAACCTTGAGATATTCTCTCTGTCTCGACTCATATCATGCATTATCAAGGCGAGGAGTGCCGGGTGACGGACTATTCTGGCAATATATGTACTCCCCCCAAATGAGCTTGACTACGAGAAGAGGATGAATCACAATTTTGACCTGCACGCCATGAACGGGTCTGCTATGGACGATGCTGTTTTTATCGCTGCTAGTACCCGAAATGGTAACTTCCGATTGCACAGCCGTGGAGTTTTTCCTTGCAAGATGAAGTGGAATTCACTGCTGCTTGGAGATCATATTCCTTTGACATAAGTGTTCCTTCGACGTCTCTGACTCGGAGACCTCGTGCGCGGCGACTTCTCTGACCATAATGCCCAGCTTTCAGATATACTTCGCTTTCTCGGACGATCACTGCATGGGTATCCTGTTATAATTAAGCACCCCGACGATACGCTATCCGCCATACAGCTTCACAACCAACGGCATCTGCGTCCCCTTGCCCCTCTCCGCCAGCACAATCGGCTTCTGCAACGACGTCGCGCTCGTGCGCCCGATCGCCTCCCGCGGCACGGCCTCGCCGAACTCAAACGCCCGCACGAGCGCGAAGAGCACCGCGCGCTGCTCCATGAGCGAGAAGCGGAACCCGATACACGAGTGCCCGCCCGCGTAGAAGGTGAAGAGGTTTGCGTAGACGGAGGGGATCGCGGAGATGGCTTTGGGCGGGGCGTCCCATCGCTCGGGTCTGGGGCGCGACGTTAGCCAGGGCGGGAGAGGGGAGGCGGTGGGTGGGGTGAATGCACTCACTTGAATTCCTCGGCGTCGTCTCCCCAGAGCTCCTTGTCGACGTTGAGGGCTGTGATGGGTACGTGGATCTTCTGGCCCTTCCGGACGCTGGCGAGGGCAGCGAGTAAACGGACGAACGCCACAAGTGGGCCGCGACGACGTACGGAATGCTGTCATGGACCTTCCCCTTCTTATCGACGTAAGGCGTCTGGAGCGGTATAACATCGTCCGCAATCGCCATCCGCCCCGTGAAATCCACCGGCGCGTGCAGCCGCATCGTCTCGCGGATGACCTGGGGTGGGCGGGTGAGCTCTGTGCTGATTGTTACGGATACAATCCCGACCTTCTCCAGATACGGCAGCGCATTGAGCTGCTCGTAGCTCGGCGTGTCCGTTTCCACCGCTAACAGCTCCTCCCTTAGTTTCCTCTGCACATCGGGGTTGAGCGACAGCTGATGTAGCGTCCACGCCATGCCCGAGCTCGTGTTCTCGTGCCCCGCGACCACGAACGAGGGGACCTCTACAATAAATCACCCCGTCAGCTGGCTGGCCGTGTCGTAAAGCAGGCTGTGTGCATGAAAGCAGAGTAGAAGGCGAGGTGGACTCACGCGCAATGACCGCCTCGTCCGTCAAACGTTCGCTCTCCGGCAGGCTCTTGGACAGGTTCGCCCGCATGAGGAGCGACAGCAGATCCTGCCGCCCGCCCGCGTTCTCCTCCCCGCCCGCAGCCTCGATGTACGCCTTGCTCTCCGCCACCAGCTGCGCGCCGATGTCGAACAGTTTCTTCTTTGCGCCGAGGAAGACGGCGGCGTCGCGGTTAGGCAGGGGCTACAGAAGCGCGCGGTAAGTGAGGCAAGCGTGAGGTGAGAGGAGAGAGAAGAGGAGGCAACGCACGATGAGCTGGAGGATCGAGAAGTTCGCCTGCGCGGCGCGCAAGACAAAGTTGCGCTGCGCGCCGGACGAGTGGAACAGCTGTGTTAGCGCGTCCATTAACTCCGAGGGCTTCCCGTTGGGATTCAAGGCGTCGAATTTGTAGTTGAAGCCTACATTGCGCGAGAGCGTAAGCCGGTGTGCTCTCCCACAATAGTGGGCGGGAAGATGGGAAAGGACGAAGGCGTACATACCGGTTTCCCCAATGACGTCGAGCGCGGCCTTGCGCAGCCAGGCGAAGACCTCGATGCGCAGCGAGCTGTCGTTCTCTTTCGCTTTCTCCTTTCCTAGCTCAGCGATCCAGTAGTCCCGCAGCTGCATGACAGCGGTCAGCGCGACAGCTGTGGAGAACCGCAAAAATAAATGAGCAAACGAACCTCGTTTGCGTGCTGCACGAAGACGGGCGTAAGCTCCTTTGTGTGCTTAACGCCAAATGCCGGGGTCTGGGGAGGTGAAGTGAGGACACGAGCTGGTGAGCTAGGGCGAGCGACTCGCCATGACTTTTCTCTGCATGAAATTAACATCAGAGGGTAGTAGAGGCAATGGGCGATGGGGCACGAACCTGCAATTTGTGCTCGTTCAGCTCGACCGCGAGGATTCCTGCCCTTCTACTCAGCGCAAATTCTCGGGCGAACTAAGGATGTGGAGGCAGGACACACCATTCCCGAGCATGCGCACGACGTTGTATCGCGTCGCGGGGGACTTTTGGTACGTGACGGTGTTGGCGACGATGTGCGCCATGGCCTTGGGATCGGAGGTGTGCAGCTCGCGGATCTAGTCATCGCGGTCAGGTCAGGAAGAGAAAAGAAAGAGAGAACGCGAACGGACGTTGAACAGACCGCGGAACTGGAAGTTGCGCCCGTACTCTGCGCGCCATTTGGGCATCAGGCGGTGGTCAGCCTGGTCGCGCGAAGTCAGTCAGTCAGTCGGCCAGGGAAGAGATGCGAGGGAACACACGCACCGCCAGCTCGTTGAAGCTGCCATACCAGATGCTGGGGCTCTTCGGGCCTGGAAGGTCGCGGACGCGGAGGGGGGCGGTGAAGTCGCGGTAGAGGAAGGTGGCTACGCGCAGCAGCGCATAGAAGGCGAGAGACCCGAGGAGGGGGAGGAGGAGGTCTGAGACGACGGCCATGGATAGAGAGGGATCTCGGGATGCATCATGATAAATAAATGGGGACGTGGAGAGACGCGGACTGAGACGAAGACGCTTCAGGTACGCAGATCGCGGAGAACATCAACGAATCACAGCGAGATTCATCATGATATCTCCATTCAAACCAAATCAGCAAAAATAGAAATTGGCCCGGAAATCGACACAAAAATATCTAGGTGGGCCCCGACGTCGGGACGGTCCCATTCGAATTCTTAACTGGCTCCCACTGCCACCAGTTATCCGCAGTCTCGTCGTACACCATCGACCAGTCCTTGCAGACATGCGTCGCGCCGACGCGATCAGTCTCAAAGTCGCGCGTTAGGACGTCGGCGGGCTCCAACGTGAGGTTCGGCGAGCAGAGGATGAACTGCCGCAGGTAATTTAGGCAGTGCTGGAAGTGCCCGACGGCGCGCTTGTCGTTCTCCCCGAGGACGAGGCGCATAACGTGAAGGCAATGCAGCTCATGAAACATCCCCATGGCGAAACCGCGGTATTCTGGGCCCAGGCGAACATCTGCGGAGAATTACACACACAAGGATTTCTAAGGGAAGGGAAGGACGTACAGCCATAGCCCACCGAGGAGCTGGTGGCCCATTCATCAAGCGCGTCGGGGCCCGCGATCGGGTAATGTCGCGTCTCCTCCATGGTCATCGCGACCGGCGGCAGGTCGCCGCGGACAGGCATGTAGAACTCGGGGAAGTCGTCCCCGAGATACGCTGCAAAATTTGAGGATATATAGCAGGGATACCGCTAATTAGCTAGCGCACAGTAAGATCTCCGCGTTTCTTTGGGTGAGCCTTCCACGTCCCGCATGCTGAGCCAGATATTCCCAATTGCGAGCACGATAGAAACGAGGGTGAGGCCTAGAGCGGCGCCGGTACGGACGAAAGTCCTTTCCGGATGCATAGTGAATGTAACAGAAAGAAAGATTATCACAACCACATCATCATGGTGGTCCGAATCAAACCAGTGTTGCCATCATTTTATGTTGATGTACCGACTCTTTCCCGACCACTGCCTCGACGATGGCGTCCTACACACCCCTTCTGCAACAGGACAAATTTGCGGACGAGGATGAGGA
Organism: Mycena albidolilacea; assembly: GCA_029282495.1. Lineage (NCBI taxonomy): Eukaryota > Fungi > Basidiomycota > Agaricomycetes > Agaricales > Mycenaceae > Mycena > Mycena albidolilacea. The sequence continues at coordinate 204,743 of JARIHO010000005.1, read as the reverse complement.
TCACCTCCAGCCCGTGGGTGTCTGCGACTGCGGCTCGCCTCACAGCAGACGCAGCGCTGGTCCGTGAACAGTTGGATGTCGCGACAGTTCGCTCATTGACCTCCAGAAACGCACTGGGAGAAACGCGCCCTCAAATACGCAATCTACGCCTGTCTCGCCTCCATGGCATGCACATTCCTTAACCTCTCTTTCCTCACGTTCCGACGAGTCTTCGTCACGAACAACATCAAATACGCGCACATTGAGCTGGAGACTCCGAACTCGTACATCGGCCTCGAGCGGGCGGTCCGAGATCCTAATTCGCCTCCCCCCAAGCCCGTGTCTAACTACCCCCGCTTCTCTGCCCAAGTGAACCAAACGGACTCGGGCGCCGTGTATTATGAGCTTAACCGCCATTTCACGAACTTTGGCACGGCGTGGCCGACGGACCGCACGTTTCGCGTCACCGCTGGGGTCGGATTTACGTCACTTTCGTCTGGGTGTACACGACTGACTGTATTGTATGAGCAGGCCTCCACGATCGTCCAATTCCGCGTTCAAGATTTCGGGATGGAGAAATGCACGCTCACGCTATCTACGGGCATGACTCTCCCGGAATCGGGCCACCACGGCCGCCGCGATGCGGGACACGCCCATCCGACGCCCGCGGGCCGCATGGACCTGTGGCAACTCGACCAGGCCCGCGCCATCGACCCCCAACGTCTCTCCTGGCGCACCCGACCAAAGCGTTCCCGCCTCGTTACATCCTGGGACCTCGCCCACTCTGCTTCTTTGCGGACTGACGAGTTTGCTTGCAAGAGCGCATCCATTATCACATTCGAACTCGCGTGTTCCGGACAGGAGGACTGCCTCCTCGACTTTACGCAGTCGAAGGAGGGGTCGGAGTCGGGTGAGTTGTCAATCCCCGCCTATCCTATCCTATCGCGTATTGCACTCTGACGTATCTTATCGGCAGCGTTCATGCTGGTCCAACACTCGTCTCTGTAGTCGGCGCCGCGTATCATAGCGTGTACTCTAATCTATTCAATTACTTATTTTCCGCGTCAAGCAGAGTTCCTTAAGCAGATTGTTGCAGAATCTAGAATTCCCACATTCCCGCCACAATCGGCCGGCAAGCCGCACACTTTTTCTCTCAACAACGGAACGCCCGAGTCATCTCAGTTCACTTGCGCAAAATCAGCACGTTTGCATCACAGGGTAGCTTCGGTGATTTGAACAATGGAAGTAAATCATTGATACGATACTGTACCTGTGCAGAACGGATAGAGAAAAGATGAGGGTTCTCGTGGTTCTCTTCTTCTATCAATACGGTCCGAGTCTGGGGAATCATGATGAGTTCATTTACGGTCTCCAGGTACCTCAACCCACAATGTCCTCCGAGATAATGAGTTTTGCTATGGGTTTGGCTTTGAAGTTGACTGACCCATGGCCACTCCCGCCAAGGGCGGGAACGGGTCGCTGTTACGTATCTCAACTCATTCGCTTTTTTCTACAAACCGGGTAAACCGGGCTTTTCCTGGGCCCATTAGATCTTATTCCAGGGCCGGCGAACACCGCGCACCTTGCCTCTAAAAGCTAATACTTCTTCTCCATTTGATTTGATTCGAAACATGGATGATGGGTGGCCCGGGGTGACCGCGACTACATACTCAATGGACGGACGACAGGTAGATCACTGCGCCTCGTGCTAATCAGACCACTAAAACGCTAACTCGCTAGTTTACCTCGCCGCTACTGAAGTGCCACGATGTCTAGGTGAGGCGTGGCTCGCAGCCGCAATAGAAACGGAATTAGTCCCGGACCGGATCTGGAGCCGCGAATGTAGCTCGCGTCGTAAGTCGCCGCTTCGCGAAGCGCTGTCATTTAATTCAAAGGGGTATCGGCTCGGGCATCGGGATCTGCAATCCGAGACGACCAATTCAGTCGAGCGCATCGATGGCCCAGCAAACGGGATTGGCGGGAGCGCCGCCATGTGGAACCGCGCGCCTAGGCGCCGTCGGTATCGGGTTTCGGGTCGTTTTCAGATTTATTGGTGACGAGCGGTAGGTTTGAGGTACCTCCGTGTCACCAAGCCAATACCGTGACGATGATCCTCAGGCCTGCTCATTTTTTTGCCTGCCGAATTACTAGTACGGTACGGCGGCCAGACTGTACTTGGTTATTATGTAGTAGGCAATGCGCGGCCATTATCGGTGATGCGACGCGAGTTTGCCAAGGTCTGCTTATTTAAATTTCTAGAAACCTCTGAAATTTGACAGTTTCCAGCCAAGACTTTGCAGCCCTGATTGGTCGAAAGCTCGGTGTCGTCTTGCAAGTCAAATCTTCGTGAAATCCTGAAAGCGGTCCGAATTAAAACGAAGACTCTGTATCTGAAGCGGTGACGCGAGTTTGCTTCTGCTTAATTTCATTTCAGAAGTCCTGGTTCAATATAGCGATATCGATATAAAGCTTCGGTATGATTAGAACAAGCCGTAGGTTGAATAAAGCCTTTCAACTTCTATTATTGCTACCCATTGCGATGGCTAGTGATAAAATATAACAAGTTCAGTGAATCATTGTGGAACCCTCAGAGCGATAGAAGTTGAACCAAGTGGGTGTTGTATAACGAGTAAATGACAGGGAGATTGAAGGAAAGAGAAAATAAATAACAAGCAATAAATACTACTATATTAGGCTAGGCGTAAACTCCCCAAGCGCCTCAGCGGACTCAACGGCTCAGTATTCAAAATTTAAACCATGATATCGCTCTCGTCGTCGCCCTTGATCGTGACCTCCTTGGTGATGTCGACGGTCCCAATAACAGAGCGGTTCGGCGCGAACGCCATCGGGCTCGAGGTGAAGCTGTGCGAGTTCTTCGCGACCTGCGTCGAGCCGGGGAGGGACGAGACGAAGGTGCCGAGGTGCTTCTCGCGCAGGTATTGCCGCGAGTTAAGGATTGCAACTGGCACGGGGCGGGCGGTCAGCGTTGGCAGCGGGCGCAAAGACGCAGTGGAAGGAAGAAAGGTACTCACAGAATGTGTTGACGTACATCTTGGTGAGGAGCAGGTGGGGCGCGAGCCAGTACTGCGGGTTCTCGAAGGCGAAGAACATGATGAAGGTGAAGATCTGGAGGAGCGTCACGGCGGCACCGCGGTTCATGAAGAGGGTGGACAGCGCGTCGAGCAGGTTCGAGGTCCTTTGTGAGGAATTATTTGATCAGTGGACTAGGCATTGAGAGTTGGAATTTTCACTCACGAGGCGATGCCGGCCTTTGCGTCGGTGAGGTAGAAGCACATCGCGAGGGTAGCGATAATATCACAAACGGCGTTGGCACCCTTGGCACCGCCGAAGACGAGCTGGAAGTGAAGGTTGTAGTGGGGAGTCATCTGGTTCATCAACATGACCGCAGCGCACGCCAGGCCAAAGACTAGTGGCGGAGAAGAGGAAGTCAGACTCTAGTGTTGGGAAGTTGATATGGTTGCGAACCAAAGCCAATGCAGGACAAAACCACAACACTATAAAGAACAACGTTCCCCTTCACACCCGCAGGTTTCACTGGAGGATTTATCAGTGTCAAAGCAACTCGAACGACTCGCAGAGAACTTACCGTGGTAAATCTGGGAAACGAAGTACATCTGGGCGCTGGAATAACTAGTTCAGAGACCGGGCTGCGGTCGGAGGGGAAAAGACTAACAGGAACGCGATGCAGGCTGAGATGACACATTCAACACCGATTTGCCTAGAAGACGTTCGTCAATGTCTGCGGGAGTGGGTATCGATGAGGTGTACGTGTTGGTGCCCATGAATTGGGCCATGCCACCAAAGTCAACGACCAAGTCGGTCCAGGTAACCGAGATGACGAGGACACTGGAGACAATGTCCAAGATGCTGTGGAAGTTGAATTAGTCCAAGTTGGATTGATGGTGCACTCGACGCCTACATCATGCCAAGGGCCTAAGCAAGACGAGGTAAGTTCTACGCTGGCTAAGACTCTAAGCAAAAAAGCCTACCGCGAACTTGACGAAAACCCGATCTTTGCCCGCCGTCCGGAAGTAGTTGAGAGCCTGGCAAAGACTCATTCCGAAGAAGCTGAACAACGATGCATAAGATTCCAAGAAGAGACTGAGCAGGATGAGGGACTCCTCACATCAAGTTGAAAATGATACCCCAGAAGACGGGTCCAAAAGGCTTGGACAGGTCGATAACATCCCGGGATACAACGGATACCATGGTCGATTATTGAGCTCGAGACGGTGGGGCAAAAGTCCCGCGCCCCCCCCGGCTTATATACATCGGATCAGACGCGTAATTGGCTCTTGGAATATTGTCAGATATCAGCAAATAAACACTCGGTTGGGGAAAGACTGGGAAGGTTGGCGCTGCCCGATTCAGACGCGACGATGATTGGTACCGCGGATCAATCGATCAGACGTTTGAGATTTGGGGAAGCAGATCATGATGTTCATGATCTTCAGTGACCGAGCCACCGAACCAATCACAGTCGCAAACTGAACCGCCGGCCGGTGTCTCAACTCGCATCGCCGTTCTATACACAGAGACTCAAATCCCTCCCACACTGATCTCTCCAACCCGTTCTTCCTCTACACACCATGGCTGCCCCTCCGAACCCATTCTACAGGTCCCTATTCCACTACCTCTCTTTGTGCACGATCTGATTCATCTTGGATAGAGAGCCCGACTTTGAGACACTGCAGCTGCATGCTGGTCAAGTTGTCGACCCCGCAACCAACGCTCGCGCAGTTCCCATCTACCAATCGACCAGCTTTGTGTTCAACAGCGTCGAGGTATACTCTTTTCGGCGATCCACCCGCATCGATGCGTACTGATTGACTCGCCCATAGCATGCTCAACGGCTATGTGGTCTACAGTCAGTGCAGTTAGACTTGAATACGGCCTCAAACTGATTTATCTGGCAGGGAACAAGGCAATCTGTACTCCCGTGTCGCGAACCCGACGGTGGTATGTACACGCTAACCTTGTTGACTGTATCTGTCAAATACCTCCGACAGGACGTGTTTGAAAAGCGTATTGCTGCGCTAGAGGGCGGGATGGCAGCGGTTGCGACCGCTAGCGGCCAATCCGCGACCCTTTTGGTCATCTCGTCTCTTGCCGGTGTAGGCGACAACATTATCGCTTCGTGCGTTCTGGTTGTTCAATTGGTTTCGAAACCCAACTAATCGATTCCCAGGTCTCGGTTGTACGGAGGCGTAAGAGTTCATTCAACCTTGGGAATTGATCGACGTGCTGACCTCTATTCCTCCCAGACTTACAATCAATTCAAAGGTTGTGGCCTCGCTTAGTCGTCGCGTTCCTTCTCTCATTATTCCCCAGTAACCTTCAAGAGATACGGCGTTGATACCAAGTTCGTGACCAGTTACGACCCCGCAGATTATGCCGCCGTCATCGACGAGAAGACAAAGGCCATCTACGTTGAATCTATCTCCAACTCGGACACCGTTCTCGCCGACATCGCTGGTCTTGCTAAGGTTTTATTCATTCCACCATTCATGCCGGTTGCATTCTGACCTTCTTTGTAGGTTGCCCACGACCATGGCATCCCTCTCGTCGGTAATTCCATCTCCTTGATTCTGATTTCAGGTTGCTGACCATACTACGTCTTCAGTTGACAACACTCTTGGTATGGGAGGTTACATCGTGCGGCCCATTTCCCTCGGCGCCGATATCGTCGGTTCGTAAATACTTGAACATGTTTCTCAACTTGCTAATTTCTCTTTCTCGAAGTTCATTCGGCGACGAAATGGATCAGTGGACATGGAACAACGATGGCTGGTGTCATTGTCGACTCTGGTACGTCTCGTTGAAAGCTCTCCGTGACCTGTACTCAAATTCAACCAGGACGTTTCGACTGGAGGAAATCGGACAAGTTCCCTATGATCACCAGCCCCTCTGCTGCGTACGGCAACGCGCCCCTCGCGGAGATCTTCTTCCCCGTGGGGTTTGCCCTCCAGGTCCGGATCGAGGTAAAATGCCGGCGTCTTTATTTCTCTTTTTTTGTAATTGACAGCGTACGGCAGAATCTCCGTGATCTCGGCCCATGCCTCAGCGCACAGTCTGCGTGGCAGGCGCTCCAGGGCGTCGAAACCCTGAGCTTGCGCGCGCAGCGCCACTGCGACAACGCGCTCGCTGTTGCTAAGTGCGACTCTTCATTTCGCTTGGTTATGCTCCCCAATTCAAATTCTGACTGTGCGTCGTAGATACCTCGAGGCACACCCCAAGGTCATCTCCGTGACGTACCTGGGGCTCCCGTCGCACCCGTCGCACCAGCTTGCGCTCAAGACGCTGCGCAAGGACGCGTTCGGCGGTATGCTGACGTTCCGCGTTGAGGGCGGCTTTGAGCAGGTGAAAAAGGTCATCAACAACCTCAAGCTGGCCTCGCACCTCGCGAACCTCGGTGCGTTTCGCTCTTTTGGTTTAAAAACCTCTTGGAAAATCAAGACTCATGTTCACCGTTAGGCGACGCCAAGACCCTGGTCATCGCTCCTTTCATCACTATCCAGAGCCAGCTTACGCCCCAAGAGCGGGAGCTCACCGGTGTGACTGACGACACGATCCGGGTGCGTGCAGATCTTTTTTTGCACTGACGGGTGCGGTGGCACTAACTATCAATATGATCTTCCTCAGTACTCGGTTGGAATCGAAAGCGCCGCCGACATCATTGCGGATTTGGAGGGAGCCTTCAAGGCCGCGTACGAATAAGCGAGGCGGCCGACTACGCGTTTACCAAAGATGTAGACTAGAGATGTAAAAAATCAAACGCTCGGATTCATTCATTCGTAAAATGTTCATGCGTGCCTTTGTTGGAGATGCTGTGGAGATGCCAGAGTATCATGGCAACAGTTTCACTTGCGGCAAACAGCTACACGGTTATCTGGAACTTTTTGAGAGTCTCCGCGACTCCCCGCCTCTTTTTCTGAAACAAATATTCGGTTGATCCCCGGTGGTCGCCGATCCGCGGGTTTCGGCAGTTCAACCAATTCCAACTTTCGACCCGACCCCGAGTGTGATGCATTGGACAGACCCCTCGCCCCCCGCCCCCCGATATGCGCGCCCTCTGCGGTTCGCGGCCACGTTCTTTCTGTGCGGGATGGTGATCCTTGCCATCGTGCAGGGTGCCATAAACCTCACGCGGCGGCCAGAGCCCGCCGTCGTCCAGCTGTATCGTGTGTTCACCCTTGCTTGCATTTACAGTCCCAATTCTCATAAGTATTGCTATGTATCCAGCGGGGACGTCACCCGTGTGGGACCTCGGCCCGCTCGGCCTCGTGAAGATGGCCATGGAGGACACGGTCAACCTGCAGCTCAACGACACCAACGCCGCGGCGCAGTGGGCGTCCATGATACCTGCGAACGACGGCATCGTGCGCGTCGGGCCCGACCGGCAGCCGTATATGCTCTCGATGTTCCACCAGCTCAAATGCCTCGATATCCTGCGGCGCATGTACGTCGAGGACCACGGCGGGGCGCTCGACGGCGTGGGGCGGCACTGTCTGAATTATTTGCGCCAGACGCTGCTGTGTCGCTCGGACCTGCGGCTCGAGACCGTACAGGATCCGGACGGCGCGCATGCGGTGGACATGTGGGGGGATTTGACGTGCACTGATTGGAGGCAGGTCTATGCGCGGGTCGAGGAGAATGAAAAGATAACAGCCTGAGCTCCCGACTCGTCTCTGATAGTGGGTGTATATTTTAATTCCTTAAAGCACTGTACATCCATGCGTATCCATTTTTGTGGCCAAGTTTGAGGCCGCATTGGCGTGCTGTACAATGAACGCGTGCTGTTGTCTGCACCTCACCATCAGCACTATGATGATTCCACACCCGATGATGATTCAACGCCCAATTTTTGGGAGCGGAACCGAGGCGAGGCAGCAACTCGGGAATGCTCGTTCTCGTTCCTGGGTCGGCTCGCCGGATATGGACAATTTCGAACATCGTGGCTGAGATCTGCAAACCAATGCGGAAAGAAGCCGAAAATGTTCATCGCAAAAATCCAATATTCATGATCATCGCAGCGACCCAATCATTACCTCCAATCATGCAGCAGCGCTGGGCAGTGGGCACAGCCAATTCTTATCAGTTTCGGCTTGGGACCACCTTCATACGGGGATACCCGAAAGCTATAAGTAGGGCTCGCCAAAGCATGTTGAACTCAGAATTCTCCTCCAGACATTCACACCATCCCACTCACAATGAACTTCTTCACCGCTCTCTTTGCCATTCTCTCCGTCGCCGTCGTTGCCAACGCGGCCGCTGTTGAAGTCCGCTGCGACGCTCGCTCTGGTAAGCTTCCCTTTCCTTCTGCGGAAAGAGCCATTAATTAATTGCTTCGCTTCTCAGTCGACGTTGCCACCGATGGCACCGCCGGGGACTCCCGCTGCTTCTAAGCAAGTGTCCCTCGGACCTTGAGCAAGTACGTCTTTCCTTTTGCTTCTACCTCGGACGCCCGTCTTACTCGTCCTTCTGCAGCCAGTCTCATTGTTGTGTTTTGTCACTATACCTGGGATATTCAATGTTATAACAACTCTCGTTAAATTTTATCTTGCTTGAGACTTCACGTTTTTGAGAACTTGTGTGACCATTTTCAACCATTGAGAAAGCCTGTGCTCTGTTTAAGCAAGAAATTCGTCCAGAGTTACGAGGAACTTCAGGATGCTCTCTCTAACGTTAAATGCATTTCATTTGCATACAAGTTTACTGTCGCTTTACTGGAATCCTTGTGCTCTCGCAGTTGGACTTGTTATTATTTATCTTCGTTTATTTTCCCTCTAGTGTGATCTAGATTAATTACTATGTAGTATTGCTGGCACTTCAAGTTGACGTACAACATTTACATTGTTACCTTTTCCGAAAGCTAATGTCCATGTATTTACCTCATTGATTTTATCGACTTTCTCTCCCCGTTTCATATTAACCTCTATTTCGCTCAGCAAGAAATTGAGTACAGGTGAGCGCGGAGCGACTGTCCTGATTCCCACACAACCCGGCGCCCAAGGCTCCGAAAAAATGAAACGAGGTTAACGTTATTCCGCATCTTGGCTCCGAGGTAGTTCGGAGATGGCGGCATTTCCTCCACTGCATAACGCTGGAAAATGACGCCTCGGTTGGCTCGGGCACCACATGGTACATTTTACGGGAAACGCTGGCACAGAAAATCATTTGATCGTCTTGAAAAATCAGCGCGGGCGCGGATCGGTTAACGTCGCTCAAGCTCCGCTCATGAGACTCGCCGGCCGGGCGGAGACAAATATCCAAGGGGAAAGCAGAGGCTGAATTTATTAATAGAAGGTCGGGCGAGATAGTCGGGCATGACTCACGACTATAACTATCGTTTGAACAGCCGCCTGGCACTAGACTGGCTGACGGTGGTTGCATAGGGCTATGTGCAGTGCGCTAGGCTCGCATAGTCCGCGAATCACCATCATGTCAGGGCGCAGATCCAAATTAAATTGACGCGGCGTTCGAACTGACGACTCGAATCGACTCTATTAAGCGTTCTTGTCTTTTTGTCATGTGTCTTTCTAATCCCCCGAGAGACACCGAGTCTATCCTGCTATACATTGTATATCTCAACCAACACAACAATTCGTCTTGATCGATATGTATCCGCGCGACTCAATTCAAAGCTATTGAAAGGTCAAGATTGGTTGAAATTGAAACTCTACGTCATAGATACGCGTCAGATGGCGGCGTCGCGTGGACTTGACTGGCCTTGGCTTGCTTGACGGAACGGGATCTGATTTTGGCACTGCAACAGGTGCTTATCGCAGTTCCAATGGATCCGGGAGGGTGACCATCTTTTTTTTGCTCGTTTTCCAGTCGGTTCAGTTGCGGGCTGTTACGGGCGGAGACCTGATGGAATTCGTACTTACGGATGAAGGCTTCTTTTCTTCCAAAGTGAACGAAGCCGTAAGAAGACCCCATTGTTGGAGTTCCAATATCACGGCCCATGGGAGAAATTTTGTACCTGGCCTTCCCACATATTATCGGGAGTTCTCTCATGGGAAGAACCAAAGTTCAATCTGGGAGATCGACAGATTCGATCATATTGACGGGCACCACGGCGGCAACTGAAATTTTTCTCTGCGCCCATGTTTGATGGGATCTTGCAGTTTGGTTCGATTCGCGCGGAGTTGAACCTCCGTCCCACGTGCGCATCAAACTGACCGAAATGGAGACCCCCACGTAAGGCAGCCTTCAGGACCGTCTCTGTCGGACGATCCCTTGCCCTCGGCCGACCATGGCATCCTGCGCTCAAGACGCGTCTTTTGGCCCCGGCTCAACCTGCAGGGAATTGGACTTTACTCTTTACTTTGAGCAGACGTGCGTTGTGCAGGTTCTGGAGATTGCATGAGACTCACCACTCGTTCCCTGTAGCATCCTCTCTCTTTCCCCGGATATCATATTCATCGCGCTTGCAGTGCCTCGCCTGGTCTACCTCAGGTCCCAGAAAAACCGTCTAGCGCATTCCACTCTGAGTTATGCGCTTCTGGCACTCAAGGCGGTTGCGGCACTCTTCGTTGTGGCCAGCACCATCGCGAGTCTTGTCTACTCGCGGAATCTTCCCATTCTCTCATCTTCGCTGGGTCTTGCTGCACCGATTATACAAATCATCACTGCGGTGCGTCCTACTCGCCTGGTTTCGTTCGCCAAAAACTTACCATCCACGCAGGTCCTTTTGACTTTCCTGGTCTCGGTCGAACATTTCAAATCGATCACCCCAAGCACGCTGGTCCTCGCCTATGCCTTTATCAAAGGCCTATTTAGCGCTGCCATCATGCGGTCGTCCATCCAAATTGGCAGCTCCAACACTTCGACCGTTCTACTAGCGCTCGTCACAGCAGCGTACCTCCTCCAGACACTCTTTGAGCTTTTTGGGAAACGCCGAGCTCTGATTGACAAGGCAATTTATTTGATCTGAATTCTATTTAACATTGACTCTTCCGTTTCACCCAGGACGTACCTCGAATCTCGACTTCCAGTGTCATTTCGCGTTCTCTGTACTTGTGGCTACTCCCACTCATGTGGCACGGTCGGAAGACCAGACTCACGATCGACGACTGCGGTCAGATACCCCATGAACTGGGTGCCAATGCAAGCACAACGCCTCTTCGCAATATTCTGGTCTCGATACCGTGCGTCTTGATTCTTTCCGTGCTTTTCCACGAAACTCACTGATTTACAGCAAGGGAGACAATTATCTCGTCCGAGCTTCTTGGAAGGCGTTCCCAGGGTTGTTTTTATCGCCTGTCGTTCCTCGGCTCCTCCTTCTCCTCGCATCTTTCGCGCAGCCCCTCCTCGTATCCCGCATGATCACATTCATTTCGAACCCTGGACAGTCGTCCGAGCGCGGATGGGCGCTCGTCGGCGGCTTCGTCTGTACTTACGCTCTTATTTTCCTCATGACCTCGACCTATTGGGAAAAGGTGAGTTCAGTTTACATGCTGAAAGATTTGACGCTAACTCGTAACCGAGGTATTTGACTGCACCGTCCGTTACCGCGGTGCTCTCGTTGGCAACATATATAGCAAGACTCTGCGACTTTCTTCCGCCTCGGGACGCGAGGTCGGCGGGGGTGTAGCCAGCACATACATGTACTTCATTCTAGCTCTGGCCACATTTATCCTGATCCTTTTCAGGTCCGTCGATGTCGAGCGTGTCTGCCAAGGGCTAGAGGTCGCGCACGAGATCTGGGCAGCGTTCATCTCCATCATTCTGGCAGTCGCCCTTCTTTACTCTCAGGTACCCTTTCGAACAATCCAACCAATATCTTATTGAGATCTCGCTAGGCAACCTGGCCCGCATTTTTGCCGCTCGCAATCACGTTCCTCCTTGTCACGATGGCGGGGTATGTCAGCAAAGGCGTCGGAGGTGCACACAAGGCCTGGCTCGGCTCGACCGACAAGCGCGTCAAGTTCCTTGCCTCGATCATCAACAACTACCTGCCGATGAAGCTGTCCAACTACGAGGATGCTTTCGCCGCGCGTTCAGCGCACCTGCGAACGCAGGAGATGAAAGGAGCTCGGGCCTTCTAGTGAGTGGACAGTTGAATTTCGTTTGATCATTTTTCTCAACGTGATGATTTTAGCATCAACATCACGATTTTGGGCGCGTTGTCGTCCACGGCGTGGGCTGCATGCACTCTGGCCGTGCTGGGCCCCTATGCGGGCATCGCCTCTCACCACGGCCCCCTCAATTCGGAGCGTCTCTTCACCATCGTCACCACAGTGAACCTTCTGAGTCCGCCGCTCACCCTACTTGGTTGGTTTGATTCCACTTCTGGTTCAACTTTTACTCTGCCGAACTAACATGTTCTCCAGGCACCGTCATGCCGCAGCTCCGCGCGGCGACCGCGTCTTTGAAACGGATAGAGAAGTATCTCTCGTTGGAAGAGCGCACGGACCTCCCCGTGCCGCTGGACGCGGCCGACGACGCGAGCGAGTATTCTGGGGAAAAGAAGGATGATGCGCCTCTGGCCACGGATGTCGCGTTTGAAGCGGCGTCCTTCTCCTGGGCGGCGGACAAACCTGCATTTTTAGGGCCGCTGTCTGTGGGGCTCATCCCGGGGTATCTCCATCTGTGTGTCGGACCCGTCGCTTCTGTGCGTCAACGATCATTCATTTATTGCACCGCGCCATCACTCATTCATCTATCTCTCCTGTTTATAGGGCAAGACCTTGTTCCTTCTGTCCGTTCTCGGCGAGTCGGTTCTCACGACGGGTACCTTCGTGGGCCCTGGAAAGCCCATCGCGTACGCCGCCCAAGACCCGCTGATCATCTCCGGGACGATCCGGGAGAACATCGTGTTCGGGCACGAGTTTTCCGAGGGGTGGTATAACACTGTTCTGGCGGCGTGTGCGCTGACGGCCGATATCGAGAGTCTGAGTGGCAAGGATGGGACGTTCCTCGGAGAGAAGGGCGCCACGCTGAGTGGTGGGCAGCGGCAACGGATTGTGAGTCGAGTCGTCTTCTATACTTATCCAGCGCATTAACCGCGGTTATTCAATTATTCAGTCTCTGGCACGCGCAATATACGCCAAGGCTCCGTGGACTCTACTCGACGATTCCTTCAGCTCACTTGACGCTGAGACCGAGAAACACAGTCAGTTCTACGATATTTCATCATCGGCAGATACGTGCTGATCACCATGCTCAGTCTTCCAGTCGCTTTTTGGCCCGCACGGGCTCTTGCGAAACAAGAGTGTCGTTCTCGTCACCCACAACGGTTGGTTATTTCGACTAAATCCCGTGTTTGGTGTTCTTACTGACGGCCCGATAGCCCAGCACCTGAACAGCGCGGACCGGGTGTTGGTTTTCAACGCTGGGGCCCTGCAGCACCAGGGCACCCTGGACGAAATTGCCGCGTCTGGGTATGCATTCGAACGGGAGATGCAACCAAAAGAGGAGGCGGCCCCGTCGCCGGAAGCCACTACGAAATCGGAAGTCCCTGCGACTAAACCGAAGGCGCACGTTGCCCAGAAGGAGTCAGCGGAAACACCTATTCCGAAATCTTCGATGGGCTACACGCCCTACCTGTTTTATATGCGCATGGCTGGAGGGTCGGGTTCGCTGCTCGTCATTGTAAGAATTCCTTCCATAGGGTTTAGTTGCGAAATTATGCTCATGATCCGCAGATTCTCTTGTCACTTAGTGGCTTAATTCGACTCGCGCTGTCGGTATGTGATACCTTCGCTCTCCAATGTGCTTTTAAACCGTCACACCGTGCAGGTATATCTGCAGCAGTGGGCCAATAGCGCTGGCAAGAAAATCGGCGTTTGGGTGGGCGGGTATTCCGTGCTCGTTGTCTGCAACTTCCTATTCGTGTACGCCCTTGGGTATCCATTTTTTCCTCCTTCCTGACATTAAAAATTTAGCGCCTTTGGAATGTGGGGATTCTCCCTTATAATTACCGGGTACGCATGCGTATTCGTAGGATTATTCAGGGACTGTATGCTGATATCGTTTATTCAGTCCTGTAGGCTCCAGTGGGTTGTTTCTCACTCGCCGAATATGGTCTTGACTCAAGTGTACTAGACATTCACGCGGCGGAGCTTCGTGGGCTCATGCAAACCTCGCCTTCGTACTTCGCAAAAACGCCTGCCGGTCGCATCATCAATCGTTTCTCTCAAGTATGTTTTTGCACGAATCATTTCAAGGCGCGGGTTTTTGACTGGAATATAGGATATGTTCATGTGTGACTTGGACTTCCCTCGAGCGACTTTCGATGTCATCATCCCAGCAGTAATCCTGAGTGAGGAGCTTGTGGGTTTCCACTGCCTTGTTCTCACCCGAATTCATTTCTAGTCGGAACACTGGTCTTCATCTTGATACCTGTGAGTTTTTTTCTTTCAAACGGTCATCTTGGTCTCTGACATCTGGGTATCAAGACGCCATGGTTGACTCTCACTATCCCAGTCCTCGGAGCGTTCTACTACATGATGCTCATGTTCTATCTCGTGAGCCAGTTCTGAAGTTTGTTAATTGCTTGCCATCTAACCAGTTGGGTTCCGATAGAAAACCGCCAAACAATTCCAACAGCTCCTTGCCGCTAGCAAATCGCCGCTGTACACCCAATTTTCAACCACTCTCTCCGGTCTTATTACAATTCGGTATGTCTACACAGTATTCACTGGTCAACTCTTACTTAATGCACACCCAAGGGCTCTCGGCGTAGAGAAACACTTCCAGAACCAGAACGATGGTCATTTAGATAGAAGCCAGGTACATTTCGACAGCCCATACCATCCTTCTCGAATACTCATTTTTTTTAGGTTCCTTTCTATCTCCGATTTGCCAGCATGTCTTTCCTGTGAGCGCCATGTCTGACCCCCGAGGATGCAATGTCTGATGAATTTTTGTGTAGTCGAACCTTCCTGGCTCTAATTTCTTTCATCATGGCCACGGGACTGTCCGTGCTCGCGGTTGGTCTCCGTCATTCGACCAACGCGTCCTCGTCAGTCCATCTGTATCCGTTCACACACACTGTCATTGATCGTTTTTCATTCAGCTTGGGTCTCGCGCTTGCAAGCTTGACCGGCATGACCGGTCAACTCGCCATGCTTCTTATAGCAAGTGACTCCCAACATGAACACAAATCTTGGTATATTGATGGTGTTCCACAGAACTTGAACAACATCGAGAATGCTTCCATCGCAGTTTCGCGGATACACGAGATCGCCTCCTTGCCCAAGGAGCAGGGCCCAAATGAGTTCCCTGGCAAAGAAGTATCGTCGGAGAAATTCGATTCGTCGGCGGCGGGATCGGTTGTATTCGAGAACGTTCGCTTGCAATATGGGTTAGTTGTACTCTATAACTTGGCGTTTGCTGATCAGAGCCTCGATTTAGAGCCGAACTCCCGCCCGCTGTAAATGGTGTCTCGTTCCGGGCCTCTCCTGGTCAGAAGATCGGTGTTTGCGGACGGTCTGGGTAAGCTTCAATTCGTCGGCGGGTTTCAACCACTAATGTGTTCGATAGATCAGGGAAGAGCAGCCTGATAATGGCACTTTTCAGAGCAGTGGATCCTTCTTTAATATCCGGAAATGTAGCTGTCAATGGTGTTGACACGCAAAAATGGCCGCTGGCAAAGTTACGTGAGTCCATGAGGTATGTTCGATTCAACAATCGATCACGTGACGGAATGTTAAAAATCGTTCAACCCAGTTTGGTCGCACAAAATCCCTTCATTTGGTATGCTCCGCTCCGCCAAAATCTGGATCCAAACGGGGAATACTCAGATAAGGATATCTGGCTCACTCTCGAGAGAATCGGGATGAGCACTGCGGTTTCAGAGTTACCAGACAAGTTGGAGACTGTGCTAGAAGATGGCGGTTCACTTTCAAGTGGACAGGTAAGTTTCACATACTCTCAGCGATATAGTAGCTCATAATTTTTCCCTAGCGGCAACTTCTCTGTCTTGCTAGAATCCTTTTGAGAAAGACCAGGATCGTCGTACTTGACGAAGCAAGCAGCAGGTGAGTACTGAGGTCAAAATTCAAGTCATGGCGCTGATATCCATAAGTCTCGACGCCGAGTCGGATAAACAAATCCGAGAGGTTATCTGTACTGATCTTGCAAGCTCCACGGTAATTGCCGTTGCGCACCGCATCGGTCAGTCAAAGTCCGGACCATTGGCTATAGATACCTCTCTAACCATGAACACAGAAACGATCGTCGATTTCGATCTAATTCTCGTTATGGAAGACGGTGTCCTTGTAGAAAGTGGCTCCCCGGAGAACCTTCTGTCGCGCTCGGACAGCAAATTCGCGCAACTGGCATCCAGCCAGGGAGTCAGCCGACGGAGCTAGAATACCCATCCATTTTGTGTTACCCCTTGATACTGTATCCATTGCATATTTAAACTCCGTGGTACCTTGTTGCAGCTAACTGATGAAGTGGTTGGTCTCCCAAACAGAATTTGGGGTTATGCCGCCCTGCGCATCGAGTGTGTTGGCCGAACAATCCCCTCCGTTTAGATCAGCGTCGCAGTGGGGCAAAATACCCAGCCGACTGCAACGGGACAGTGGTGAGATCTTCGCCTGGATTGCGAAAGGCAGCGCTCGATGTGATTGGGGAAACGGGTGCGCTCGAACCAGTGCCAAGAGTTTGTCGTTTCAACTGCCAGAGACTTTCTCAATGGTTGAAAATGATCACCCAAGTTCTCGGAAACATTGAACTCTCAAGCAAGAGAAAATTTAACGAGAGTTGTAACATTGAATATCCCAGTCATAGTGACAAAACATAGCAATGAGACTACAGAAGCCTGGCACGGCGAGTAAGACGGGTGTTTGAGCTCGAGCGAGGGAAAGACACACTCGCTCAAAGTCCGAGGGACGCCTGCTTAGAAGCAGCGGGAGTCCCCGGCGGTGCCATCGGTGGCAACGTCGACTGCGAAGAGAGGCAATTATTAACGCATCCCGCAGAAGAGAGACAAGGGAAGCTCACCAGAGCGAGTGTCGCAGCGGACTTCCACAGCGGTCGCGTTGGCAACGGCAGCGACAGAAAGAATGGCAAAGAGAGCGGTGAAGAAGTTCATTGTGAGTGAGAGGGTGTGAATGTCTGGATGAGAATCCTGAGTTCAACGCGCTTTGGTGGCCCTTCCTTATAGCTTTCAAGTATCCCCATATGAAGGCCCGCTATTCTGTGATTGGAGGTCATGCCAATTGCGTTTCTGCGATGTACATTTTCGGCTTCTTTCCGCATTGGTTTGCCGATGCTCGAAAATGTCCATATCCGGCGAGCCGACCCAGGAACGATAAAGAGCATTCCCGAGTTGCTGTCTGATCTCACTTCCGCTCTGCTCTGCAAAATCGGGCATTGAACTGATGGTGGTACAGACGGGTACAGGGAGCATCATGCTCTCATTGTACAGCGCACACATGCAGCCTCCAAAAAATGGTCACAGATGGTCGCCAGTGCCCCGAGGAATCAAAATATACACCCGTTATCAGAGACGAGCCGAGAACTCAGGCCGTTATCTTTTCCTCTTTCTCAAACCGTGCACGGACTGGCCTCTCCAATCAGTGTACGCCATGTCCACCGCATGCCCACTGTTCGGATCCTGCCCGGGTTCGAGGCCGCAGATCCGAGCAAGTCGAAGTCGCAACATAGCAGCGCCTAGCGTAAATAATCCAAGCACTATCAGGCCGCCCCACTCCGTCGAGCGCCCCGCGCTGGTCCTCGACGTGCATGCGCCGCAGGATATCGAAGCACTTCAAGAATACTAAGATAGGTTCAACTGAATGTCGGCCTAGAATTGGCCATGATATTGACGACCGATGGAATGAGTTCCGGAAGGCTCAGCTTCCCTACAGACAGCCTCCTTTTTGCACTTTGCTCGGCGGAAGTAAGTTGGCACAGGTATAAGCATGCGCACTGCGATGGCAGACCCGTCTATGGCGTGCATATCGAAATCGTGATTCATCCTCTTTCCGTAGTCAAGCTCATTCAGGGAGAGCAGCACATATGTTACCAGAATGGTCCTTCAACCGGCACTTTTTGTCCAATGCATCAGGATATGAGATAGAATATTTCAAGTTTACAGGGCTAAGCTTCTCTACGGTGTATGAAAAGGAAAGGACGAAGAAAATCTTGCAAGGATACTAGCCAACTACTCAAAGATGTCGGTTGCGTACCGTCCTTGAGTTATTTTCGCGAATTTCTCCATGGCTTCAGAGAACTCGACTTTCTCCTGCTCCATGATAATCTCCACCAGTGTGGTCTTGATGCCCTTCGTGACAGTGGCGGACCCACATGTAAAGAACTGGATGCCCAAGTCAATGGTTAATAGGGGCAGAATTCATATTCCGCACCCATGCTCCCTTGCTTAATGCCTCGATTATATCTGCGCTATCTTTCCTGACTCGACTGCGATCTATGAGCAACGGGAACTACAACAGCAGGGCCACTTACTGTTGGACATATTTGCTGCCCTCAGAATCCTCGGAAGAACAAGAAAACGCAGGACGGATATCAACGACACCTTGCGTGGACTACTGGGCGAGATCGCTGTCCGAGTACAGGAAATCGGACTGGGGAGCGGCATCCGAAAAACAGAAGCATGCTTCCGACGTGTTCAACTAAAAAGAATGAACTGAAGGCTTGCCGGCAATTAAAAACGTTAACAGCTATATATAAATATATTACGGTCAAAACAGATAAACGAACAGAAGACCCTCACATTTTCGGCGATAGATTGCTCCGTCATCGATTACTTGTCTTTGGGTCGCGCGAATTCGGCATTATGTCGAGGAGATCATGTTTGGGTATTGGGGGTGCTTTCCGCGTCGACACGACTACGGGGATGAGCTGTTGAGTCCGAAACGAAGGTGATTTCAACCATACTTTCATCAGCGAGATCCTTCATTTTCTTGATGTCCGCCTGGTATTTGGCCGTCTTCCCATACATCACGGCCTGCGGCAGCCGGGGGCGCGTGAGGCGCTCGCTGCGCTCCTTCAAGGGATCGGCCATGGCGATCGCAAATTCAGGCTGCGGCTCGGAGTAGAATGAGTTCAACCGGTGAGACATTGAGCAGTATGCGACCGTATCAAGCGCAACTCGGGTGAAGTCATCGGAGGGATCGATAATCGCATTGGGTCCGAAGCTATTGGAAGTTAATCTCGAAGGCCACGAAGGTGTGAGTGCTACCGTTCCCACTGGGGAAGGAAACGAGTTGTGCGGGTATGGTCATCATACGAAGGTCAAGCGAGCGATACGTACTTTCTGAAGCAGCTGGTTTGGAATGTCGCGCATTTCCTCCATCATGCCCTTCACCGCAAGTGTGCCGAAAGCCGGCATCAGCAAACGGTATCAGCGTCTACGCCATATTTTACTGAGGAGTACTCACGTGCTATTCCCTAGTTCAGCTCATCGTGCTCAGCCTGTGGGCGGAAGTGTGGGAAGAGATTCAGGTAGGCTTTAAAAAACATACCGTAAACAAGGCATCGCCCACCAGGTTTCTGACATCTCTAAGTGCCCCAGTGACACGTTTTTTGAACCGGCTGCCGTCTGAGAGCTCGTTCACCAATTCGTAAGAGTTTACAAACAGCACCATTTGCTCTTTTCAAGGTTTCCATCTGTGATGAATATTAATATATAATGCCAGAAACACCCACCAAGCAAGGTGAGCTGGAAAATTTCGCCATACGTTTTCGCCAGCAGCTGAAACGAACGCAGAGGGATCTCCCTCTCCATAGAGGTAACGTTTCCAAAGAAGGGAATAGTTGAGGGTTGAGGTATCGGGACACTCATCGTTCGTCGTGGGACCCAGTGATCGTTTTTTCGGTACATATTTATACCTGAGCTGGAGGACAAAGGTAATTAGCTGAATTCCTGGTTCTGAAAGCGTACCCCGGCTAACCCGCGGTTCCCAATGCTGATTCCCGCAAAACGACGAATAATCTGTCATTTTTGCTGCTGAAAAACACAAGCGAGGCGGTACAGCGCCATACATTCAAAAGGGTTTGGCGGTGGCCTTACGTGCATCCTCGGCCGGAAAACGGCAAGTAAAGGTTAGTTCGGATATCTTTGTTGTTTGTTTGACCGTTTTACGATCAGGCTGTCCGAAAATACAGTGAAAGAAACTGACTGTATGTACGTGCGCGGAAGGCCGAAAGGCAAAGTAAGCTGTGTTGTCATCCATAACGAAATTGAATCAATTTAAGCAGCACAAGGTAATTTCGCGCGTACACGTCGGAAATGCCATCAAACCGTGGTCTGCAGCGTGTGCTAGGTAAACCAATGAGTCCTCTTGATCGCATATCGATGTCCGTCTCAACCATTGTTTGCGATGTTCCTTCGAGGCTCGGACAAGGCTGGTTCCCACTTTCTATGATAATATTTGAAAGTCGAATCAGTCTCGAGTCTAGATATACGCCGAATTTTAAAGCCGTACTATATAACACCACCCAGAAAAGTGCCGTGCAAGCAGATAGGATCTCGAGGTGTCGTTCATGCTTGTCGCCCAGAGGCTGTGCAACCGGAAGTTTCCATTTTGGGTAATTTCGTCAAGGAGCCCATCGTCGGTTCGTACGTGAGAGGGGACTGAGCATGTGCATCCACAATAGGCTAGGGGGGATGGCGGGGGAGGGTCGATGTATCGCACTGATGGGCCTAGGGACACCCATCCACCCATCTCCATCCATCCTCGTCCCTGTCCCACATTCTTCTTGTCACTCTCCGCGCTTCTCTTCTGGCCTCGACGCCGCAGTTGACTTCTTCTCTCCCCGCCCTCTGTGCCGCCCAGAGCACGCGTTCTGTATCGACCGCCCCCGCAACTCGAAGACGTCGTGCAGCAGAGGGTGTCGCGACTGTCCGACTGTGTCGAGATACTGAACATGTGCGCGTGGCGGGCGTGGGGTTAACGATCGCGGGTGAACGGGAGAGTCGGCGCTGGAGGGGGGGTCTCGACAGCCTGCCCGCGTGCGAGTATATGGAGGGAAGGGAGTTGGTCCAGGAGAGCAAACTGGAGAGGCACCCCAGACGCCGCCATATGCATCCCGCTCGTCGACCGAGCACGAGTATCCCTGCATCTAAAGCAAAGAAGAGGTGAATTCAAGCTTGTGGTGGTTTCGCCTTGCCGGCAGATCCTTTCACTCTTCGCGCGTCTCCCCCACGTCCGCTGGCTCCGTCTCTGCCCTCTCCCCGCAGTCGCAATTCGCGTCCGCCCCTCCTATCCACCATGCGCAAACGCACACTTCGGGACGGCATCCGCGAGATCGACGGTCTTCACCCACCGTCTCATTCTCCTTTCTCCCGGTGCTCCCGCTCCCTCCCAGGCCCCAGCCTGCCGGCACCCCCGCACCGGCACCGGCGCCAGCACCTGCGCCTGCACGCGACCTCGCTCCAGGTCGAGGTCCGACGCTGCAGATGCCGCAGTGTCGCGGCGGTGGAGCTTCGACGTATCATCCTCCTTTCTCCTTCTCCCTCCTCCTCGCCCCCCGCCCCAGTCCCAGCCTCAGCCCCGGCCGCAGCCGAATTTGTGACTTTCTGCACCGCATCTGCACCTGGCTCAAGCTCCAAGCTCCAGGCTCGACGCCGGCGAGCTACAGTGTCCGATGTTGACGTGATGGTGCCCCGACCCTGCTGTAACAGCATCACCGCTGGGTTCTTTCGCAGTAAGGTGACACCAGTACGCTCGTCCCAAATATCCACGCGCTCCTTGAAGTGTGACCTGCCCGTGTGTGATGTAGACAAGGGCAACGCTGCGACCCAGGCGAGAGAATGAGGGGAGAGGCCAGTGGACAGGATCGACCGTCTGCTCGAGAAGCTTGAGGCGGTGATGATGCGGATGCGGGTCATGGGCGAGGTCGACGCAGAGGTAAAGGCCGAGTAGGTTGAGGATTGGATTCTTCTCTTGCAGACGTTCGACAAGGACCAGGGGAGCCAGATCTTGTCAATCGCTTGCGGTACAAGATGTTGGAAAGTGTTTCCTGTGAGGCTGGGAATCGGGGTGTCGAATGGCATGATAGGTAAGGAAGGTAAGTATGTATGGGACGTCGACGAACCAGAGTACATTAGAGATTACAGAGCGGGGTCGTGCAAGACTTCGAATGGCTGCGCCGCACCTGCCGTGTCCTACGTCAAGTCGGAAAGAGCGCGTGGCGGCGCGCGTCCGTGAGGGAGTCAGGGAGAAGGGAAGGGAACCGGATCAAGTGCCCGTTGTACTTGTTTGTTCTCGCCCTGGTCCCAAATCAATCCCAAATTAATGATGCTCGGAAAATGAGGTCAACCGGCTTCCGCATCATGCCAGGCTCTCAACCCAAGTTGTGTGCGGCTACTATGGATGCCATGGATCAACAATTCTGCGACAGATTTTTTTGTTTTTGCTTTTTTCGAAAGTGCAAGCTGGATCAACTCGAGAAAGTGTCAAATCATTAGGTTGAGGGGCATTAAGAAAATTCCATCGAGGAATTGTGGTCTAAGTTCATCTTATTTACAACTCATCCCAGTGATTCCAACCCCAAATCTCACTGTAGTCCAAGTTTGACCCCATTGTTTGCGGCCAGAGAACCGTGGGAATTCCATGATGGCGGGCATTCAGGCCAGTTTTCAGTCAAATGTAGAACCCGATAGCAGTGATTTGTTGAATAAGACCCAATCGAGGTAAATCCGGTATCCTCAGACTCAATTTTGTCGAACACGACATTATCAATGAAAGTGCGACAGGCAATGGCCAATGTTCTCAGAAGATGAGTGATGAATATTAACACTACAGAGGGCCAAATAATAAATCCTATGAGGCATTTCGATTAAATTTGCACGCAGAAACGTAGTTCCCAGCCATTCTTAACCAAAATATCCACTTTTTGCCGTCCTATGGGCCAGGAACCCGAACGGGTTGGATCACGGTTTTGGCTGTGAACAAACAGGTACAACGGGCACGTTGATGGGATCGCGTGTGCCGGTTCCCACCGTAAGGTGATCGGCCGAGTGCGCCGATACACATCTGACTCCAGCCGACTCCGCCCGACCCTGCCCGTATGCTCATTCCTAACGAACAAAAAAGCAGGCTGATTTCAAATGAAAGTATGCTCGACATTACTAGGTTTTAGCACGCAGGGGGTAGATAGCCATTGGTGCATCGCGCGCTGCGCCGCGGCGGAGATATACACGCCTTTCAGCCACTGATTTCAATTTTTGAACAGAACATATACTGTACATCAGAATTCCTGTACATACTCTACATCCATTCACCCATATACACCACCCTGGCGTTGATTTTCTCACACTTCGGGACCACCAGTTGAAAATATCAGCCCGACATGATCGTCTCAACGTGCGCAGCACTCCGCGGAATGAAGGACGCAAAGAATTTGTTGGGGTGTCTGGATAGCTTCCTGTGAGTGACAGAAAAAATGGGGTAGCAGGATTTATACGCACGAGGTGAGCCCTTCGGTACAGTTGTCTATATCGAGCGGGATCGGATTTCCACGCTCGTCCTTGGCAGGCTCGATGTTGAACGCCCAGAGCACTCGAACGATGGCGATC
Source organism: Mycena albidolilacea (assembly GCA_029282495.1). Lineage (NCBI taxonomy): Eukaryota > Fungi > Basidiomycota > Agaricomycetes > Agaricales > Mycenaceae > Mycena > Mycena albidolilacea. The sequence continues at coordinate 181,240 of JARIHO010000005.1, read as the reverse complement.
CACTGGCTTCGCGAAGCCATGTGTTGACCCGGACACTCGCGCCTGAATTAATCGGTCAGCGGATGAGCATGAAATGTAATGATATATCACATACCGGCCGAATCCGAAACCGTATATGCCTTCGCCGAGGCCTTCGACTCCGTGGTCCTTGTTAAGGAACCTCTCTGGATCGAATGTGTACGAGTTGGGAAACTCGGCTTCGTTGTGGTGCTATTGGGATGTTAGGTTGAACTTCCCAGCAGTCCAGAAATTTAAACTCACCATGTTCCAGAGAGAAGAAATCACGGTAGTTCCTTTGCGAATCTAGAAGGGGCATCGACAAGATTCGACATGGCGAGTAGGGGGTAAGCATACATGATACCCCTTGTATTCGTCGTCCACGTCCAGATAATGCGGGAACGAGAGCGGCGCGCCCGGCGCCCATCTTCAATCAATGAATCGCCGCAACGCTGAGTGCAGCTCCAAAAACACTACAGACCTGATGACTTCCTTGATGAGCGCAAAACAGTACGGCAGATCTTTCATCCTCGAGAAATCAGGAATCGTATCTGCGCTGAAGACGGAGTCGATCTCCTGTTGGGCTTTCTTCTGCTGCGCGGGGTGCAGCGCCATCGCCATCACAAACCAAAGTAGGTTGGCCATACTGGTTCCAGTCCCCGAGGCGAAAGCCGACCCAGCAACTATTGAGGTCAGCAGAAATTAAATATTCCAGCGAGGAATGCCTACTGTAGATAACCTCCTCGTCATCGATGCCCAGTTTCTCTTGCTGTTCCCACACGCGAGCGGCGAAGCATTCCAGGTCGGGGTCTTTCTCCATCCGTTTTTTGACGTCCATAGTCAGGCGACCATAGAGCTGCGAAAATGAAACGGTAAGCACGATTGTGGTTCACTTTTTATGCAAGTATGCGCGAGTCAAACGTCCTTACCTCAAGTTCCCGAGCGCCTTTCTTCCTTGCCTCTGCGCGCCACCTGGTGCTCCAGTCAGATCAACAGACTTTGTAAAGACGAGTAGCGCATACGGCGACAAAAAGTCCGGGAGCAAGTCCAGCATTGGGAACGTATCGACGAGGTGCGCGCCCGGATTCATATCTTGCACAAAGTCGGCCAAAACGCGTTGCACCTCATCGAGATCCTTGCCGTCGTCCGGGAGCGGTTTGTCGAAGCTGAGCGTGAACACCAGCGACGCAGGGAAGCGCGGGAAGTGTTCGTAGAACCTTTCCGGCGTTTTAATGAGATCCACGAGCAGCTTCAGGGACGTCGAAAGTTGCAGGGCTTCGTAGCCGCCCACAGCTAGACCAAAATCTCATAAGTATAGCCTGTCACATAATTCAAAGCACCAGCAAGTCCCACCTCGCGGTTCAAGCATCTGGTGGAAAGCGGTCCGCTGTCTTCTGAATTTTTCTCCGTAGGGTTGGAGGGTCAGGCGCTGGTTGTTTGACTGATACTTCCCGGCGTAGATGAGGGGCCTTCTCGAGGAATAAATGAGGGAGCGGCGTCCCAGCTGCAATGGCCCAGTGAGCAAGCAACCATGAACCCCAATCGAGATCACACTTACAAGCTCCTGAGCATCTTCGGCATCACTCAACACAAGAATATCGTCCCCCGCGAGAGTCAACTTCACAATCGGCCCTGTCAGTATTCACCATTCAATACAGCGCCCAATCTGGTGTAAGTAACGCGGCAAAGCGACAGCCACTGACCGTATTCATGCGCGAGCTTCTCGTAGAATTTCCATATTTTGCCCTTCTTTGGAACCTGGAATGTGTGCCCGACCAAGGGGAGCGCTGGTGGGCCGGGAATGCGGGTAGCCCGCGAACCAAATTGACGACCAATCCAGTAGATGACGAGCACCGGCACCACGCAGCCCGCGGATGCAAGCAGGATACTGTTCATTTCTCGTTGTTGGAGGTGTGTGAAGCTGTTCTCTGTCAATGGGAAGTTGGGGTAGGGGATAGGAATATTTATTATTTCGTTAAATAGCTGCGCATCCACCGTGTGTCCCGACGCCCATTATGTTTATGAGAGTGGTGGTGCTACGGCCGATGACGGGTTTCTGGCATTCTCCTCGTGAATACTGTCTGGGTCTCGGGATTTGAAGACTAGAACGTGCGACTGCCGCCTCTCTATTGGGGAAGACGATACCCCCATCCGGACACTCAATGGACGTGCATTTTGGGGCGCGGGAGAATATCGAAAGTGACAGTGCTTATTGATCACAGCTAGCCGCCTAGCCTCCGCTTTCCCGAATTGTAGAGGCCCAATTTGATGCTAGAAAGAAAAATAGGTGAACAGTTGTCGCACAGCTCAGCAGTAAATTATGAACGCGCCTGTTCAACTCTAGTACCGCCCATGTTGAAAGCCACCTTATCCGCTGTGGATCACTCAGGGCTAGGAGATTGAAATCACGCTTGGCCTGTCCAGCGGGATTAAATTCTGATGCAGACGGGCGGGATCCCGGTATCCCACCTATAGGTCGCGAACTATCTGGTGACCGTTCCGTGAGGTTTCCGACACCGATGAGCATGTAAACTTGCAGAAATAGCGACAGCCAATTTCAAAACCGTCAGCTTAGACTGAGTCAACACCACAGGTCATGTTCTCAGTTTCGGGACGAATTTCAAGGCGCAAACGGTGTAAACTACACACTTATTGAAGACCACATCCTTCAGGAATGCTTGATGTGCGTTCGTGCAGATGCATCGAAACTATACGAGAAAGCCTACAATTGGAGGATAAGCAGGCCCCAATTTTAGGAGGTATCCAAGGAGCTGTTTGTCGACAGGGATGAGGTAAGGGCGAACCCGCAGATACTCAGCGAGCGTACCACCGGACCTGACCTGCGAGAGTCAGCCTTGGGTCAAGAACGTAAGAGAAGACTCACAATTCTGCAATCTGGAGCCCAGGTGGTGGAGCTTTGAAGTCTTACTAATTCCTTCTTTCTCCCCCACCCCCGTCCCAGCCTCAGCACCAGCCCCAGCTGAATCTCTGCAAATTTCTGCATCGGCACCTGAACCTGCACGCAACCTGTCGCTCCAGCTCGAAGCTCGACGCTGGCGAGCTACAGTGTCCGATGTCAACGTGATAACGTGATGAAGTTCCGACCCGGCTGTAGCTGCGGCAGATGCACCGCTGCTGAGTCTTTCGCAGTAAGTTGATACCAGTACGCTCGTCCTAAGCATTCGCGCACTTATAGACCCCCGAAAGGCCACCGTTGCAACGCGAGAGGGAGGGAAGGAGGCGCTGATGGGCAGGATTAGCCATCTGTTGCTCGAGGAGCGTGAGGCGGTGAAGATGCGGATGCAAGTAATGTGCAAGGTCGACTTAGAGGCGAAAGCCGCGGTAGGTTAGGGTTTAGATTATTCTCTTGCAGACGTTCGACATGGACCAAGAAAGTCAAATCTTGTCGATCGCTTGCGGTACGAGATGTGCCAAGTATTTCCCGCGAGGCTGATAACTGCGGTGTCGAATGGCGTGATAGGCAAGGGATGAGACGTCAAGGAACCAGTGTACATTAGAGATTACAGAGCGGGGCGCGCGAGATTTCGAGTAGTATTTGCGTTTCCACCCCCAGGCCGGTGAGATTAATTGATGAGGAGGTGGCCATCCAACAACAACAATTTGAGCAAATGATCTTGCGTGTTGCCCTCGACACGTTTCATTGAGCCGCAGACTTGTGCGATCCTGGACATCTCGATGGGGGGCCCGTTTCCGCCCGACTGACGAATTTATGATTCCACAGGGAGGTGCCTGGCCGCTTTGAGGAACGATGGATATTCGAACGGGACGAGCGACGAAGCATGCGGCGACTCGGCGAGTCCTGAGGTGCGGACGAAAGGCGTTCTTGGTGGATTTTGGTTGATACTGCCGACGAGGGGGGAAACAGGATGCATCAGGTGTTAAACAGGAGCGAGCCGGACGTTCAAGGTGAGCGCATGGGTGGCCACAAGCAAGCAGGAGCAGTTGGAAGAAGGAGTCTGCAGGAGTGTGACCGTCTTTGTCACTAGTGACGATCAATCAATCATTCCAGTCGTGATCGGCTCGGCTGGCCAAGGCTGAACGTTGAAACTTGACAGCGAAAAAGGCTGAAAAGGTTTGCCGAAATATTATGTGAAGCTTTTGATCCAGGATTTAAATATTTACGCTTGTGTATCTCGCGTTTGCTTACATAACGGCAGACGCTTTATAATTACGGTTAAATAAATGTCACGTGATATATTCAACGTCGAGCGAGGATGAAGAGTGGCGTCTGTGGGCGCGCACCTTGAAGAGTGGCAAACGACATGCCCGAATCCTGACTTCGAATTTACAGAACGCCAAATACTCCGCTACCGCAAGCCTATCTGAAGAGTCCCGATCAATCCCGAAGTGCTTCAACTTCAAGGTGACTTATGGTTACCTGCCTATTAGACCAAGAGCCGACCAAGTGATTCTGAGAGTGGTGGCCCTGCATTTTAATGCTGCTAGTGCCACACATGTTGCTTCTTCATCCCAGTCATCACTGACTCACCATGGTGGCGGCAAAAGTGCAAGGCTAGAGGGTGTAACGGAATCAGTGCAATGCGAGTCAGTCTGTAAACCAATCCAATGTGTACGTGGCGTCTAGCCGATTTCCATACCATCAAGTTTCCAGTGGCGGACAAATTGCGGCGAGCGGACTAATAAAGGATGGGGAGGTTGACTCTTTATGTATTATTTTCACTCAGCACTATCCACCATCCACCAGCCTCTGCTCCAAAATGGCGGGTTTTCTCTCTCTCGGCAACTACCATGGGCATTTCGACGTTTTGGAATCCACTGCTAACGCATACTCTTGCTCAGAGTTGTACGAAGAAATGGTCGCCGACCGCATACAAACCGCATATACTCTCACTCTCAAGTATTGTTATGGATGTCGTTGTGGGAGGCCTAGGGGAAATGTCCTGACGGAGACATCACTAGTACTTGAGGATGTCTTTGTAGAATCCACTATATGCTATGCAAGGAGTTTCTGAAAAAGACGGCGGACGACAGCGATGATGAAAAGATCCGCTGTGCTCGTATTATCGAGGATATTATGTGAGTCCTCCATCCTCGTCCTGGAATCGGGCTCATTTGGGGGGCGTACAGCCGACAGATTGAAAATCTCGCTCTTGATCCCGGGAGTAGCGCTCCTTACCCAGACCCCTTTTACGATGTGTCTCCGATAACACGGCAAGAAACTAAGAAGCGTTTCGCGGCGTTGTTTGGAAAAAAGACTTGAGGCTCGTTACATTGTCGTTACAAGCAGACAGGAATTGAAAAAATTCCGGAGCGTCGGACGAAACAAGAGATGACAAAGTTAGAAGACTTACTGGCTCGGAGGACAGTGAATAACAAGACATTTATCTTCCTGGTCGATGGGGACCACTCTGGAAAGGTGGAGAAATGGTACAAAGCGATAGGCTTGCGGCCGCCCTCCGACAGGCAAGTGCTATGGGCCTCCAATGCGTTTCCGAGCACACCGCCAGCCCCGGGTTCCCGTGGCGGAGGTAAGTTTTTATGTGCCAGGTATCAATCCGGTACTAATCTCTGGACAGGGTCTCGAAGTGTGTCTCGTTTTGTCTCTCCGGCAGTACATTGGCCCCCGTCGGAAACCGAATATAATGAATCCGCACCGCCGACGGCAAGTCTTTCTCATCGCACCTACTTTTGGACTGGGCATTGACCGCATGGTGCAGCCATTTATCCCGCCGCATTTTTTCCTGCAATAGACCGCTGTCAGCCCGTCCATCTCTGTTGTTAGAGTAGAGTATTTCAGTCTGTACTGTAGAGAAATGAGGATGTGATTCCAGATACAAACAATATATATTCCTCGTTTTTCTGTTTTTCTGCCTTTGGACCGGGGGCGAACACATCTCCTCGTACGCGCGCATAGACGGAGATCATGAGCTGTAGTTCGACGTTGTCCAATAGCGTCCGTCGCCAGTGCGAACGAGGTACGAAAGGGAAGAGCTAGAAAGGAAGGTAATTGAAGCGGACCAGCAGATTGCTGAAGTTCATTCTGAACCACCTGAGACAATTCCTATAATACTATCCACGGCGGCACCGCCGGATTTCAATTTTGACTGCATTTCATAGGCCGCTCGCTATCTTCCCCCCTCCCTGTCCGCACACTACAAATGAGATGCTGAATTTGAAATGAGCATTGCATTGGACGCTGCCATTCGTCCGCACAGGACAAGGGAGATCTAGTATACATATATTTTAGAGCCTACGGTTACAACAACATGTTAACGAAAATAGGAAAACGAAAAAGGCTGGGCCCAGACCAGAGCGGTGCGAAGGATAAATATACGCGGAAGATAAATACAACCGTCGAAAATTCAATGCCCCGAGAACCGACTTCGTACGGCGGGTTGGTCCATGCTCTCCCGCTGAGGCTGCTCGAGGCGCTCATATCGATAGCCCATCGCGCGAATGCTAGCGTTGATCTGCAGGGCCTCGCGCACCTCCGGCATATCCTCCAACTCCTCCTGCCAATCAACGTCGGCGCGATAGAAGTACCCCGAGATCGGACGTGCACGGCTGGACCGCTGAGAAACAGGTCGCGGGCCGTTCCCGACCCCCGTGCTACTATCCACAGCCCCGCCGTACTTGGCGGACATGATCCCAAAGCTCGGCTTGGACTTCAGGCGCTGTGCGTGACCCAAGAGTGGCGTCGTGTCAAGATCATCAGGTTCGATTTCTTTGTGCCCATTCGCGCTGCCGCAGAGCGTGAATGTGGGCGTCGATTGAGTGCGACGTATAACTTTGGCGGGAGGCGCACGCTCGTTGTATACGACTTTGGTGGGAGGCGCTCGCTCCTCGCATATTTCATCCTCGCGGACGGCGCGAAGGGCGACGACGGGGGCGCGGGTGGTGGGAATAATGATGATGCTGCTCGTCCCAAGATATGCGCTGCGGGTGCGGCGAGAGAACCTCGTCACGAGACCGGCTGGGCCGGCGGGTGAAATAAGAGGCACGGTGGCAGCGCCGAGTGGGACGGCGCCCTTCAAGTTTCCTGCAGTGGACTGAAATGGCAGACGGGCTGGAGTCGGGCCAGTGCGACCAGCGTACGTCCCGGGGTGGCGAAAGGTAAGTGGTGCGGGGCTCTCCCTGCTCCTGGAAAGGAGAGTCGTGGACATGGTCGAAAGAACGCGGGATCAGGTGAAGAGCCAGAGTATATAACGGTCAGGCAGGCACAGCGTTCTCCTCGCGATATATCCTGATCATCTTGATCGCCCTTCACTTCAACATCGAACACAGCGATTTGTTGATTCTGTTCTGCCGACTTTTATTTGGTACAGTGCCGACAAGCTCTTGCCTAAGGAGTGTCGAGGCAGTGGACACGAATTTGGAGTTTCTGTATAACCCCGGCCGAGGGCAGACCATCGATGTGAGTTTCGACGACAAACATTAGATCACGGCGTTTTGCTTCAGTGTGTCAAGTTCACACTGACACTGACAGATGAATCACAATCAGAAGCCCCGGCAAGACAGATCCTTGAGAGCTATCACCCGCCGTCGCGACCAAGATCTGCCGTTGCCCAAGTGAATGCGGGAGCCCACCAGACTGTCCGGCTGTGGGACTTGAAGGCGCCCGGCGTTGACTTTGGCCGCTTTATTGTGGAACGATCGTCGATATCGATTCGACCAAGATGCCAAGATACTTATGTGCTGGAATCGCCGGGTCGCCGGGAACCGAACCAGACAACGATAGACATGGGGCAGATCCATATTTTTCTGACAGAGTATGACTATGACCACAGAGTGAGAGCCGGCGTCAAGAGCTCCAGTGGCGAAGGAGGAGCTGACGGCGGCAAATTGCTGTGCAAGCGGATCAATCCGGATGTAGTCTCCCTAGTCAGACCAATAAACACGTGTTTTTTTCTTTGAGAGTGTGAAGTGGGAAAAAAACTGTTTATGAACGGGATGCGTCCACACGGTCAACACAAGCCTCTCGTTCTTCGCCGACCAATCGCCGACAGCATACTTAGTTTCAGGTTGTCGCAGGATTTTTTCCTCACAAGAATATAAGAAGTCGGTTCAATTCCCGTACATGTTTGAGTAATCTCAACTTGGTAAAGAGAAGGAAACCACTGGCCGCCGTGGCCGGTCTCCCGACATTGTATGCGAGCGCGAATTGAGCGCGAAAATCTGGTAAGCACAGGAAACAGGCTCCTGTAATGGGATCTTCCAAGGGCTTTCCAGAAGTCCCCGTAGCACTCGTTGATCTTAAACCGTTCAAGACGCTGGCCCTTTGCTAGCTCTCTAAACTGCGTCTGACTTAGATCTCCAATGTCAAACAATTCCAGAACACTGAGACGCGTGCGTGAGCAACGAAAGAAGTCCAGGAGGGTCGCGCGGAATTTCGGGCAGCAGCTGTTTGGGCCATTTTGGGTAGCGAGAGTAAGATGTGTGAGCGCTGGGAGTCTGAGCTTCTCGAAGACCGTGGCGGCCTTGGTGTAGTCGCTGAACACCAAGTGAAGATTGGTAAGTGCCAGGAGAATGATCAGATTCGCCTTGTCTATGCTCGGTCCGAAAGCGGAACCGAGAATCTTCTGCTCGCCCGGCGTGTCGTCAATGCTGATCCCATCCATGGGGATTGCGCGTTCGAAGTCGTCAGCGTCCAAGTCCATCATGCTTTGACCATCGCCTAGCTCTTCGTCAATATCCAACGGCTCCCAACCCGTGTTTGCGTCAATATGCAATGCGCAGCTCTTGAGGCAGCACAACGACGGATGCATCTCGTAGACTTTCTTGTGGTGAACTGGCACAAAGATCTCGAGTTCCGTCAATTCCGCGAAGGCCAGCCCGAGGTGGAAAGGGTCTATTTGGCGCGTGCACGCATAGTATGGGTTCGGCTCAAGCGAGAAGCTCGATAGATTTGGGGCGAGTTGCGAGAGCGGGGCACGGGTAGTATCCACCGGATCGCAGAGCAGCCACGGCGGTCCGTCATCCTCAAAGTCGTAGGCTTTGGAGGAATGGGAACGAGTCTGCGGGCAGCTGGAAAACGTTCTCGATGAAATCTTCGTCCATATTCAAGGAAAGGGTGCGGAGTCGTGCCCCGTATCTGACCACGATGTCGTTTATTATGCCAGGGGGCACGTCTCGATCTGCGCACAAGCTGATCTGCAGATTGCGAGTGGAGCGCTCTCCATCGCGCTCCAGGAAGTAGCGAGCCAACTCGATTTAGTGGGAGTGGTACTGACCTGATTTCCTTATTCAGTACAAGCGGCTGCTCGGCCGCTTCGCGGCCTCGCACCCCTTCCTTCGGTCACGGCGCAGATTCAACCCAGTTGAATGTCAATGTCCAGTTGAGAATTGAGCAAAGAAGCCTGTAATTCACAATGAAATAAATTCCGAGTTTTGAGTATTGAACTGAGCATTCAAGACAGAGTTGCGCGGTGTTCCATAGATATGCTGTGAAGCCGGATCCGGACAGGCACGGCATGAGAGCCTGGAGAGATCGACGAAAGCGGTTAAGTAGACCGTTAGAAGCTGATGGACGAACTGCGGAGATGGCGGAGTTTGAAAAGGCTTCAGACGGACAGGCTTAATTTTATACTATCAAATTACCCTACCTCTGCAAAAGGCCCTACCTTTGCAAAAACATGTTTTTTCCGAGCTAATACTGGCCCAGTTCCCCCAGTAAAATAGATACGAGCCTGTGTATGCTGCCTTATCTCAAATACAAAATATCTTCCCTGTGCGTCCCGAGGCGGGCTCAGAAAAAAATCAAAAGCCCCCAAAATCGGGCTTAAACACTAACAAACACCTTCGTGCTTCAGTAGCTCTCGCTATATTCCACTCACAGGCCTAAAAAAAATGGAGGAATACACTAAAGGGTGTCCTCTACACACCTATATTTTTTATACGTCCAGAATCCTCTGGCTTGTTGTGTCTGAGCTTCGTTTTCATCGCGTTACAAAATCAATGAGAATTTCAAACTCCGCTCGGCTCACGCTTCACACAAGCTCGGCTCTTCCTCGGCTCCCGCTTCGCGTCCTCCAAGGCGTCGTCGCGCTCACTCGACACACGTCCGTCAAGTTGGCGAGGGCGTAGGCACCCTCACATACCTGATGTACCCACTCTGCATGATATTACATTTCTTATAATTCACCTTCTTTCTAATTTCCGCACATGATATCCCGTCTCTTATACTGTCGCGTTTCGACCAAAGGTTCACGGGTGTCACCCATCACCTCAATTGTTCACTGAACAAATTGTTCATTCCTCGGCAATCATGGGAAAATTACCATAAATGGCAGTCTGGCGGATGCCGGAGCGAAATTTTTGGCATTTTTTGGCCTATTTGGGCCCAAAAACGGCAATGTCACCGTCACCTAGTGCAATATTGTTCAGTTCACAGGTCAGCGTCACCCGTCACCTGAACCTTTGGTCAAAACACAACAGGAATTCACCTTCTCTCTAATTTCCGCAAACGATGGCGTCGATGGCGTGAGGGAGGGCGAAGCGAGAAGGGGTGAAGATGAAGAAGAAGGAGAATAAGGTGCAGGAGGCGGTCATCGGCATCCAAACGGGTGTGTATAAGAATGTTCGTCAGGCGGTGGAAGCCCTCGAGATCCCCAAGCAGGCCGCGACCATCCGCCGGCGACTGGAAGGGAATTTCAAGCCGAGGATTGATTCCCAGGTCCAGCGCCAGCTTCTCACGCCGACTCAAGAAGAAGTTCTCGCAGAATGGATGAAGTTTTACGGCTTCGCGGGCCTGCCTTTGAACAAGAAGACCGTCGCAGCCAGGGTCAAAGCACTGTGCAGACAAAGTCCTGGCAAGAACTGGATGGGTCACTTCCTGGGCTGCCATCCCGACTGCACGCCAGGTCGGCCCTCCGGACTCGATCCCAAACGGGTGACAGCCTTCAATCGCACAAATGTCAAAGCTCACTTTGATCTGTTGGAGAAGGAGCTCCAGTACAACGGGCGCACCATCCAGCCCGCAACATATACAACATGGACGAGGTTGGGATTCAGCTTGGCGGTGGTCGGAAGGGCTCAAACGAGCTCTACTTCTTCTCGTCCACAGACAAGGCGCAATACAAGCTGAAGAGCGATGACCTTAAACTCACGACCATTCTTGAGGTTGTGTGTCTAGATGGAACCTCGACGATCACGCCTGGCTTTGTCTTTGTTGGAAATCAGATGTGTCCCCGTTGGTTCCAGGTCAGGGATGATATTGTGTGCATCTTGATCATATCCTCTGCAGAGCTTCACCATTTAATATGACACTGTAGCATTGGCACTACTGAGACAGGCTGGACCAATGAGCAGTTCTTCCAGATCTGGTTCAAACTGGGCTTCATCCCAGGAGCCAAGACTCATAGCGACCCCGAGTTTCCAATATTCTTGTTACTGGACGGCCACCTCTCCCATGACACCGTTGAATCCGTTGACGACGCCATTGAGAACAACATCAAAATTGGGCAAATGCGCTCGCACCAAACACACCGTTTACAGCCATGCGAGGTTGGTGCATTCGGTCCCTCGAAGGGCAATTGGCGAGCTCGTTGTGATGAGATTCTCCAGGAGACCGGAGAGGCGATGAGTTTAGCAGATATCGTCAAGGAATGGATGGATGTCCATGAGAAGTCGTTCAAGGTGGAAACGATCCAGGCTGCATGGTATAAATCTGGGATCAATGTTGACGCTAGTGGGCTACTTCCATGACTCACTCCCGAGATCTTCACCATGGCCGACTATGCTCCCAGCATCTCCACCTCCACCCAGCTTCATCTCCCTGTTGGCTTTCCATTGCCAGAAGAAGGAGCCGACGACAATGTTACCGCTATCTCTGGTCAGCCCAGCGATCCATCATCGACATCCTCTCTTCCTACTGCCTCTGATCCCTCATCATCGACTCCATCTCTTCCCACTGCCTTCACCCCTCCTTCTATCTCCTACGACTATCCACAGGACCATGACGAGCCCCCGTCAGACCTTCGAGGGGAGGCACTTGTCATGTTCTACCAAGTCGTAGCAGCCAAACTCAAGGCGCGGCGGAACGAAGCCCGTGCGCAGCGCGAACTTGCTGACACCCATTCCATCATGGCCGGACAGCACATCCAGTCATTACAACAGAAGCTGAATTCGGGGAAGGGGAAGAAATGCGCCGGCAACGAGCGCAACCTTTCTACGACAGCTCGGATGCTTACATCGGCAGAGGGGAGGGTGTTAGCCGAAGAGAAGCGTACAGCGCAGCTGCAGAAGAAGGTGAAGGACGACGAGAATCACTCCCAACGACTCCTGGTCAACGCTGAGGTCATCAAGCAACGCGCTGAGCTGGGACGCAAAGGGATGGAGTTTGCTGGGAACATCAAGTCGCTCAAGGCCCCGCAGCTGAAGGACCTCGCATGGTCCTTAAAGCTTGAGGAGAGCGGGACGCGCGACATGTTGATTGACAGGATTCTGACTCACTTCGGTGATGACGAATCCCTCAAGGTCGACAAGCGCTACATCGAGCTGTGGTGTCGTCGTCGAGCCGCCGCTGTGTCCAACGATGCTGTTGAGCAGCAGGCACAGCCCGAAGATATGCTCATGGACATTCAAAATGTCGCCAGCGGTTCTGGATCCTCCTTGCAGCCGTCTCCCCCGGACGCTCCATATGTCTTCCCTGATACATGGGCACCGCCAAACGACCTTCCTTACAACTATCACATCACCAATCCACCTTTGTTTACTCAGTTTCACGGCAACCCACCATCCGACCACCGCCTTTACGACCCTACCTTCTTTCGTTGTTAGTCTACCTGATGCCTTACGCCGTTTACATTATTTTTTCATACATCTAGTACTAGCATTAGTTTACATACAGCATAATATATCCCATTTTCGTTGCGGATTCTTGAAAGCTTTCTTGCTGTTTAATCCGAATTGCCGTATGCTCGGCAGTTCGGCAATGATGACAACATTTTTGCAAAGGTGGGTAAAAGTATCAATAAAATGTACCTCTCACCGGCATCTTCACAGCTCCCTCCATGGGCTACAAATAAATCTCAGGATATTCAGATGAACAAATCATACCTATGGCTTGAACCCTATCAAAATTTCAGAACAATCCGAGCCCGAAGGCTCGAACAGCACTTCCATCAAAAAACTTTTGCAGAGGTAGGGTAATGATAGTAAACAGAGTGAAGCGACCATTGCTGATCGCATCTCATCGGCTCCCGTCAGCCCATCATTTAGCGGCATCTGAGAGCCGCAGTGGAGTGTAGTGAGTTCTGTAGAGTGGTTTTCAATCATATTTATTGCTGGGGGGAAAATTGTTCCCCCCAGACCCCCCTCCTTGGCCTGACGGTACACTTAAGTGAATACAGCCACATTTATATCGAAATTACGGACTTTTTTCAGCTTGATCTGAGTATTGAACTCGATCTGGTGCGGGGGAGACCCCCGTGGACCCCCCTTAGCACTCGCCGCTAAGGCCCGCTGCGTGGATCTTCTGCTTGCCGCGGTGACCCACTGCGTGAGGCTTTACCTTATTTTTTACCTTGTCGAAGGAAATGGCACAGCTTAATCCGAGTTTCTCGGATCGGAAGGGGAAGTGATGAGTTGATCACCGAATCATGTCGGAATATCTGAGTCCCACTCCTGAACGCTCGCTAACGTCGGCTAACTTGAGTTTAGTGGGGCTCAGAGCTTTTACAGCATTAGCCGAGTCCCACTCCCACTAAAGTTGTTATCCCTCTCCCAAGTTGGGGACGTAGAGCTTGAAAATATCATCCGGATGTGGAGCAACCCATCCCTGAATCAGGTCTTATCTTCTCTGGAGGCTAGCACCACCGACCTTGGTTTTGGCGAGATTTGTTTAAACTTTGAACCCACACCCATGTTCGCTTTCGCTAATTTTGAGATTCAGACTCAGATTCTCGGATCCCACGTTCCAGCCGGTCGACTCCAATTCCAAGTCTGGGACGTAGAGGACGCACTTGCACCCCACCCCACTCGTGAAGAAAAAACATTGTTTCCAACACCAGAGTGACCCATCCCCGAATCGAACGGGGTCCCCACTGAAATAGTTCACGGCTCCACAGATTGTGGATGCGCACCAGCGCTACAGGTCTTCTTTTTTTCAGAGGCCACTGACCTTGGTTTTCTGTGTTGTTTTGAATCACAGCCGAGTTATACTCATGTACATGTTCACGTTCGCTAAATTCAGACTCAGACTCAGACTCTCGGGTCCCATTCTAACGTCCAACCAACTACAATTCTGGCTTGGTGACGTAGAACTTGAAAAGGACGACTCACCCCACCCCCACCCATGGAAAGAAAAAAACATCATTTCAAACTCAGAAGAAGCACGACCTACCCCCGAATCAAACGGGGTCCCACTGGAATATTCACCTTCACACCGTGGGTCGACAGATTGCGGATGCGCGCTGGCGCTACAGGTCTTCTTTGCTTTTTTTTTTTCAGAGCCTACTGACTGAGCTCGGTTTCTAGAGACATTTATCTACGTTGTTAATCTGAACCACACTCATGTTCGAGTTCGCTAAATTCAGACCCAGACTTAGACTTAGACTCTCGGGTCCCACGTTCCAAGTTCCATCCAGTCAAGTCTGACTCTGAGTCTGAGCCGGGGACGTACTGTAGAGCTTTAGAGGGACGACGTATCCACCCCTTGAGAGAAAAAGTTTTTGGAGCCGGTTACAACCCATCCCCGAATCGAACGGGGCCCCACTTGAATTTTGAGCGTCTTAGCCTCTTAACTTACTAGTAGCCGCATAAAGTGTTGGCATCGAGGGTTCTCGGTGTTCAGGCATGCAACCAAGTCCAAATAACTTGTGGACTGAAAATATGAGGAAATAGAAGATAGTTCCATGGGTTGACATATTACTATATAAGGCAATTCCGAAGATATAGGGCATTTTTGGCCAGAATTTGGAATCGACTTTTTCTACAGGGACCATGAGAACTTTTGATACTCATGGTCAAAAAGTGCTCCTTGAGTAGTGCAAAATAGCACTTTGAATCATATTAGTACCTTATGATTTGGGCTCACAATCGTGGCTAGAAAATGGGGGCTTTTTGGCAATTTTGACCATTTTTTGGCTAAATTTGCTGAAAATAGCCACTTTGTACCGATGTTTCAGGCTCAAATCATGACCTATTAATATGGTTCAAAATGCTATTCTGCACTACTCAATAAGTACTTTTTGACTATGAGTACCCAAATTTCCCACGGTCCTTGTAGAAAAAGTCGATTTCAAATTCTGGCCTGAAATGCCTTATATCTCAGGAATTGCCTTTTATAGTAATAAGGTAATCATTGCAAATATCTTCTCTTTCCTCATATTTTCGGTCTACAAGCTATTTGGAGTTGTTTGCAGGCCTGAACACCGAGAACCACCCGACGCCAACACTTTATGCGGCTACGAGTATAATAATTCGTAGTTCATTTGGTTTCTTTGGTGTCTTCAAGCTTGTCTGTAAGTATGTATGAGTTTAGATAGGATAGTTAGCTGAGATGTGTAGACGATAGGTGGTAAGAGATGGTACAACAAATGATAACAGCGATGAAATGTCGAGATGGATGAAGAGGATAAGCTGATGAGGAGAGGACGAGATGGATGCGAGATAGATGAGAGGATGAACAGGTGGGATAAATACCGAATCACCGATACCGAAAGCAAAACAAGACGTGTATGGCTGGATGGGTATCGCCCGGAAGATGGAAAGAAAGAGAGCGAGGAGCGGCGGGAGTGTTGGATGTTGGACGCAGGGTGGCGCACAGGGAAAGCACAGGCACGCCGGCGCGGCGCGAGCGGGAGCAGGATGCGGAGCGGAAGCGGTGTCTGCATAGCACGCACGACCTATGCCGTACAAATGCAACTCCCGCCCGCCGCAACTCCCGGCCGATTGCACCCGCAGTAACGTCCCTCAACGCCCGATGCATAATACGTTTACTGAAACCCCGCAGCCACACTCGCCCAACTCGACCCCGAAATCTCGCTCCCCGTGTCCGCATTACTCCACCGCTCATCCCCTGCCTCGGACCCAAACTCCGATTTCGACGCCGATAGGACCTCAACGCCGAACTCGGGCGACCGCACGGCGCCAGTCCCATGAGGCGAGCCCGAATACGTCGCGAACGAGTGGAACTGCTCGTACCGGCCTCCTCCTTGCGAGAGTTGCGTATTTTCCGCCTCTGCCCCTTTACCATACTGGGAATTTGATTTGCGGCATCTTTCGGCAAGGTGTTTTTGCCGTGATGTGCCACGCAAGCTGCCACCACAGCGCCGTTTGGACAGTAAATTTGGATGAAATTGGGAAAAAGAGTTGGGACAAATAAAAAAAGCTGGAATACAATTCTAAGGGATGTATGATCTACAGAATGTACAGGTTATACTACTGGATCTACGAAACTAGAGAGAATCTACAGGAACACTACAAAAAGTTGTTGTCCGTCCAAGCCTTCAGCCTTTGTCAACAAAAGAAACGGGGAACACCGACGAAGAGCCGGGGGAGGCGAGGATGAAACGGCGCTGCTGCCCGCGGAATAGAGGAGGGAAGGAGGAGAAGGGAACAGCGAGGACGATGCGAGGCGCGAGCTGAAGAGCTTGAAGCCACCAGCGAGGCGGACAGGAGAGGCAGGCGCGAAGTCAACGCCACCAGCGAGGTGAAGAGCGGGGAGATGGCGGGAGGGAGGTGGCGATACGCAGGCGGCGTGCGCAGCTCAAGCTTGACAGCCTTGCGCACAGCGCTGAGCTCCGATAAGTTACCTCGTGCTTGGGGTTGATGTGTCTGCGTGCACGCTGGACACTCGGGGATGGAGATTCGGAGAACGTGAAGGTGCAATTTGGAGCCCGCCTTGGGCAGCGGACGCAGCGGGTGTCGATGTTCATCGTGGCGTGATTCGTAAAGAGAGGCATGGCGGGGGGCGGGGCGGTGAAACGCTGACTATGGGGCAAGCGGTGAAATAACCACAACACAAACCTTGTAAATGAATACGCGGTTCGATAATGCGACTACAACAACTCAAACACTATAGTCCTCGTGCAAGTTCGGGGTTCCAATCCAGTATAGATTGTGGCAATTTGAACTTTAGTTCTCTTTGGGAAGCAAGACTTTACAGGTCTACAAGTCGTATAGATAAAACTTGCTCGAATCCGTTCTAGGCGCAATCGCGGATAGACAGACGAGATTTTATGTTCAACAGTTTGTATGATGTGGGTCTAGGTTTGGAGATAGTACTCCGATGCGTAACGCAAGTGATTCCTTATGAATCCCGATTCCAATAGTATCCGCGATTGCTAATCCTTGCGAGATTACAACCAATTGTCAAGTCCGATCCGTTTCCTTATATTCCACGCGTCCGTTCCGTTTATCCAATATGTCCACGCGTCGTTATAAAGATCCAAATCCAACACAGATAATATTCAAACAGGGAAAACAATCGAAACTTGGTATAGCTTCTGGGTGTCTCCGAATGAATGCCTACTCAACCTGTTAAGCGTGAAGTCTAGTAACTTCGCGTCCAACAGGTAGGGTGAGATTCACTGGCGTTCCTCCCATAACCATCCCCTTAAATACGTTACAGGATTCTAAATATAAACGAGACAGATACAAACGTGCAATAGGGTTCAGGGTATATGACTAGTGGTATAGCAGCTAGCCGATGAACTCCTGTCGGATATCAAGCGATTAGTAAAATTGAGAGAGATTTGTAAGAAATATCAACGAGCCGAGCTTAGCGATGAGTCAAGATCTACATCGCTTAGAACGATCGTGATGGGATATTGTTGATATGTCAACTTTTAGCCGACCTCCTCGTCAGCACTCTGTTACCCTCCTTGGTAACCCTTCGCTTAATTGGTCCCGCTTTGAACCACTCAAGTGATTTGTCTGAAAACCGTGATAGCCGTCGCTTCCCAGTACCTGAGTATGGTTGCTTAGTCAATTGGTAGATCGACCAAGTCCAGCCTTCTCTTGGCAGTTCTGAAGACGTCAGATGATGCCTGACAGTGATCCCTCTAGTTCAGATGGATAATCCCTCGTAATACGCCCTTAGTCAGGGATGTGCAGTAGCCCCAATCCGTTTCCAGGATGGTAAGGCACTTTCCGCGATTGCTCCATTAGCGGCTTCCCACGTCAACCCTTTACCAGGATCGTTGTCCAGCGCCTTTCTAATGGTTCGAGACACATTATATCCCTTTTAGCTAACTGCTCAGGCCAGCAATAGCCCTTGTGAGATGACGTCGTAATGTAATGAAGTACATTGTAGTACGTTGCAACTCGAGCAGATTTGAATAAATGCCCGGGTGCCCCAATACCAGGTCTGTCAGCGGTGTCGCGGGTGGAGGTGAAGACAGACAGTGCCAAACAACCACACACCTGTGGGCTTCGGCTTGAACTCTGCCGTCGGCAGAGGGCTGTGCTCATCCCGATAAGGTAAATGGGCGGAGGCAGAAAGTATCGAGTGCCTTGCGACATCGAGAAGTCCGAAAACGGCGGCTCCGGCCTTGACGAGGAGGGCGCAGAGAGCAGCTCGCCGTCGTCGAACTCGAGGCGTGCGAGAGGGAGAGGCTGGGGACGGCGTGCGGGGAGTTGACGCCGGAGAGGAGGAACGGGTCTTGGTGGTCTTGGTCTTCCGGAATCCAGCTGCTGCTGCGTTTAGGGCCAGCGGGGGGCGCGGCTTCAGGTGGGGGCACGTGTGGGTGCGGGGAACGGAGGAGGAGTAACAAGAAGGGTGGGACTGGGACTCCTCCAATCCCATTCTGATGGCAATGAGTCCCATTTTGTCAGCTTGTCAGTGGGACTTGAGAGATCACAGTGGGACTCGGAAGAAGTGGAACACCCAGCCGACACCCAGCCGAATGATCATATGATTGACGGCTTGATTGATCTATCAGCAGCCACGAAACGTACAGGTTGAAATCAATGTGGCCCTGTTCTGGCGTTGGGAGCGCCTCGTGTATCGTTTTCGTCCCTCATGGCACTCAGGTGGGTTGTGTTTAATTCAATTTCAGCTCCATAACTAATGCTTGGCCAGACACACCCATCCCCGCCTCGACTGACAACTCCAATGACACTACCATCTTGGACACGTCAAGCAACTCTCGTTCGGACGAGCCCATGTCCAACATGACCTTGTACTTGACCGACACAGACACACAGATGGATTCACATCCTGGTTTTGAGTTAGATCCCAAACTTGAACCCAACTACGAAGGCGAGTGAACATTAATCTGGTCTCTTTTCACTCTCCACTCACCTGTTTCACTAGTATTCAACGACAACACACTGCAGACGGACGACACCGACCCTGGTTTCGGATTCAATTTTGGTCTTGGATCTACCACTCCCACTCATTCAGACACCGATGTTCTGCAAATAATGGCAGCCCCGGTCACTTTGCCTTCTGCATTGGTGCCAGGTCCAGCTGTGCCCACGCCGGCCGCCACCACTCCAGCAGTTGCAGGCGTCGGTGGCAATCTGTTGACGAGAATGACATTGTTGAGGGCATTCGGCAGCGCACATGATCCAAGCGGGCGCGGTGTGAGACATAAAAATAGACAAACGGCGCATAAGTATTGCTCACCAAAGTACATGAAAATTTATCATAGCAATCCCTCACCTCCGCTGTATCTCTCCCAAAATGAAGCAGTCCAACTTCTTTGTGCCCTTCCCTTGATTTCCCGAGTGCCACGGCGACACCGCACTTCACCGGTAGAACCGAAAAAAGCCGTTGTCCGTACTTCAAATCCGATAGGCGCCGGCGTAAAGGCACGGGGGCACGGGAACTCAGGCAGAAATGTGTGGAGGGCGTCGGCAAGGGTCGGCACAGCAGTGATGGACAATCACCCAAACATGATGCACGCCAATCCCACTCACTGCCCGAATCCCACCGTGGAGGGCAAAGTAATGGGATTGGCCATCAAAAAATGGGATTGGGCGAGTCCCAGTCCCATTACTCTAGTATATACTCGGAACGGAGGGGAGACGAAGGAAGATGAAGCAAAGGGAGAGTGCGAAGGAACCCCGCGGGCGGGGGCAGGGTGCGGAACGTCGAGTGCCAGAGCGTGCTCATGGAACGAAGTCTCCGGCCCGGGCACGGTGGCGTAGGGCTTGAACCCGTCCCCGTTTTCGACGGGTCGACAGCCGGGACGGACGGGTTTGGACCCGTACGTTTTGGATTTCAGAGCCTCCCTTCGCCGGGACGGGTACGGGACGGGTTCACCCGTCGACGGGGACCCGTTCCCGGCCGTTCGACGGCTTCGACGGGTGTCCTTCGGCAACACTCGGCAACCTCATGACAGCGTTGCCGGAGCATATAATTTGGGGCTTCGGAGTTTGAAGATATATCTGGGTTCATCAATATCACCGTGCCGGTCTTCTGTTAGTCGCCACACGCACTCCATCATGCGCTTCCGTGGAGTCGGCAATCTTTCGCATCCAGCGCAGGCCACCATGTCCTGTCTGGCGGTGTCTGTGAGCATAAATCACTTTTCTGCTTTGTACTACAACCTTAATTGATGTACACACCCTCAGTTTATGAAGCCCAGAGACATCTTGACTTCAATCTGTTGGTGAGACCATCCGCATACCCGGCACCCGTCGAAACGGACGGGACGGCCGGGACCCGTACGTTTCACGATCTTAAAACCTAGTCGACGGGACGGGTCGACCCGTCCGTACCCAGAAACGGCCGTCTTTTTCGACGGCCGTCCCGTTCGACGTACGGGTTCAAGCCCTACGGTGGCGTGGCTGGTCATCGTGGAGGTCGACGAGGGTGAGGACGCGACGGCGCTAAAGCCATCGGTGGAGTCGTGTCGGTATCGATCTGTACATGTTCTGTTTTGGTTCCGTCGGACCGTTTTCCAGGCGGGGACATTTGTGGAATCTCCGTTATGTCTGCGTCGGTCCTCGGACGCCGTCGATGTTGTTGGCACAAGGGCGCGTGATGATTGCCGAGCACAGCCACAATCTCTCTTGTAAGCGACTTCAAGTTCGTATCGTTCCGTCTCTGGCCCAACTTAAGCTTCTTGGGCATGTACGACCGTCCGTCTTAAGCTTCCCCAAATTTCTCTCTCCAAGCGGCCTGAGTTGAGCCCGAGCCGAGGGGTGGTGGCGCTCTACTTCCAGTTTTTGAGTCTGACATTCTCATGTCAGGTTTGATCTGCAGATAAATCTCATCGGCAGAAGATAACCTCTATGCTCCAGTGAATTAATGCTCTGAACAGGGACCAGGACCAGGAGATCACGAAACGGAGCCCTTTCGAAAAGGGCACTAAATAAATGTGCTGCAGGTTTCTTTCCCTCGTGTTGTCCCCTCCCTCCGACCGTCTTCTCTCTTACTGTTCTAAGTCCACGTTATTTCATCGCCCGTCCCTCATTTCACCATGTGTCTCCCACTGACGGCTCTTCTCACTGGTCTCACACTCATCGCTGCTACCACATCCACCACGACAAGCCCAAAGTCTCCTTACCCAGATATTTCGGGCCTTCTGGTTCAATTTGACGGTCAACATTTTGCTCCTGCTCCACGACTGGTGGAAATTATCCCGTTCACCAATGCCAAGCGATTCCAGCTGGGCCTGCCCCTGAGCCTGCTCGCCGCAGTCTCGCAGAGGCCCGCCTTCCCAAGCGTTTTGCTACCCCACCCATTACGTGAGGGTTTCACTTTCTTCAAACTGCAACACCTCAACGCTATTTTCCGCCACCCAGGATCACCAACGCCAAAATCTTGGTTACCAATGATAGGCTGGTGACAATTTGGGACGTGAAATGGGCTGAAACGACCCAATTCCCACGATTTCATCCGCAGAGGATGAACTACGTTTGGAGTTCACGTACAGCCGTGTGACGGCTGTGGTACAGGTTGTTGGTAGTGTTACGCACATCCTGTTGTATATCGACACGTTGACACGTTGCTGCGTGGTTCAACATTGTTTGTACTACGATTCAAACTCCGCGTTGTCCTTGTACGGGTATACAAGCACCGATGTGGAATAATAATACACCCCCACTTTCACCCCACTTTTGGTTTTTCTTTTGTTTTGTTTTGGACGGTTCCCGTTCGATTTTTCTCACCCAGAAATGTACTGTACCATTTCGACCGTAGGTTCAGTCACAGGTCACAGAGCGGACTGAACTGAACCTATTTCATTTCGGTCACAGGTCACCGGAGGGACTGAACCTATTGACATTTATGTTTTTTGAGGACGTAAAAACGCATTTTTTCCCCCCGTTTTCTGTGTTCTAGTTCGCCCAACAATCGTATTTTAATCATTCCGAGTCACCAGCGTCGCGGTAAGTACTTTGGGCGAAGTTAGTGGATCAAGTCCGATTCCTCCCACGCATCCCCACTGTATAGCGTGTACTTTTTCCCGGTGCGCTTTCCGCGACGAACGGAAAGCGGAAGATCTTGAAGATCTTGGATGGACACATTGATCTCGGGATCCTCAGCCACTCCGTTTTGGACAAGGCTCCCTGTATCAGGCGCCTCCAGCGCTGCAGGCGAGCCTCGAGGGAGAGGGAAGTCGAGGAGAGCATGAATAAAAAGCCCATCGCTCGGCAAGATTTTCGGTGCAACAGGTTCTGGAATTTTGAACTCGTTGCGACAGAGTTGCTGAACGGGCTTGGGTAAGTCCTTTCACTTCTTTCCGCACGAGATACAATCGCTTTTGCTGATGCAGGCCATGGCCAAATCGAGGTGCGAAGAGAAAATATTAATTTGTTACGTGAATAGTATGTGCATGTGAATCCTCATCCGATTCTCTCAAACAGCCGATGCCCAAGTGGTTGAATTTCGTCGCCCGCGGATTGACCGCAACTTGAGGGTCTGCAGATTCTGTAAAACCGAGATCGAATCGCCGGAGCACGCTTTTTTAGAGTGCACGGGAGAGTTGGAACTCGTTCAGCTCCGCCAGGACTTCCTCGTTCGAATGAGGAAGGATATACCTGGTTTGCGGCCGCTGAACTCGATGCCGACCGCGAGATTCTTTACTCACATGATCGCCTACAGAGAGACTATTTCATTGGTTGCAAAATTCGCGTACGAAGTCACTCAATTTTTTGAAGCTACTCCCATTTATGTTCCCCCTCTTCCTTTACACTGGTTGACTCTACCGCGGCACAACGATTAGAATCTTTTTGCGCCACTTCAACCCTACTTTAGATAGATGTTCGGGTAATGTTCGAATAGCTCGTCAAGTAGGATTGTTGGGGTCCAGGGCGAAGGCACGAAGGGCTCGTGCGTGCCGGGATAACCCTGGGAACACAGTGTTCAGAGACTGGACCATGCTGTGTATAATATATCACTATCACTATCACACAGGCTTGGCGAGAGATTGATCGCATCCGGAGTGAACTTAGCAGCAAATGAACCTCAAAAATAGACGTCCCATGTCCCAAGTCCGTCTGAACCTAGGAGAAAGTGAACCTAAGTGGTCACAGGTCACACGGGTGAACCTACGGTCGAAATGGTACAGTATTAGATCTGATTGAGGCAGGGCGGATTCTCCACTCCATTCTACGATCTATGTATGGATGCACCTTGTTATCAGACACGGTTTGTCCACCGGCGCCTTCTTGTGTCTCCACTCTCGCGCGTCGTGATGATCGCAGATCTGAAACACAATGAACTCGAACAAAAGTTTTCCATGACCGGAATCTGACGGATGGCAGCTCGACGAAACACGACGCCACAACTATCAGGGAACAAATCGGGATTTCAGAGAGAGGAGAAAGTGTTGTCGAATTATATTTTGGTCTGCAGTAGGTTCAACTTTATAAGAGAGCGAACAGGACGAAGGCGGGGTGTGATTAAATCGTCGCGGTAGCCTTTTCTGCTGCTTCCATTGCGTCGTATTCGGGGAGATGAGACTGAATTTTTTTGGCTGTTAAATAAAATATCAGCGAGCCCCGATATGTAGCGGCTTGGCGTACCTTGAACCAGAAGAAAACCTTTCAATAGTTCTGCCAGTGCGACAGATTCGGTGTTAGGAAATTGAAGATTACCGCCAGATCACATAAAGATTTCGCAATGAGAGTCTGCGGTGCGGGGCTTAGACCCATTTTGGCACAAGATGCGGGTGGGGATAAATGGTAACTAGATCTAGATTTATTTGAGAGCAGTACGACTATCGGCCAGTTCGGAATTCAGGCTACACCGGTCCCAAAATGGTCTCGGTAGCATTCCTCTGCCGCTTTCATTGCGTCGTAGCTAAGGAGGTAGGACTGAATGTCTTTGGCTGTTAAATGAGACATGAGTAGAGTCCCGACTCATATTGGCTTGACATACCTTCGAGAAGGTTAAAGCCTTTCGATAACTGCGCGACAGATTCGGTATTCACGAATTCCCCGCGCTCCGTGCGAAGGCGTTGGTGCGCCTCGAGTCTGGCTGGAATGTCTTCGCGTCTAGTCCCAGCCGGAAGCAGGAACCCGAGGGAACCGCCATCCTCGACAGCCATTCCGGCTCCTTGGCCTAGCAGAGGCAGGGTGCCGTGTGCAGCATCTCCGAGAAGCGCCGCTCGGCCACGGACCCAAGTCGGTAGGTGAGGCAATACCCGCAATTTCCATCGGTGGATCGAGTCATGGGTGGGCAGATCCAGGAAGCTCAGGAACTTCGGGTG
Organism: Mycena albidolilacea; assembly: GCA_029282495.1. Lineage (NCBI taxonomy): Eukaryota > Fungi > Basidiomycota > Agaricomycetes > Agaricales > Mycenaceae > Mycena > Mycena albidolilacea. The sequence goes on along the minus strand of JARIHO010000005.1, from coordinate 156,653 downwards.
GAATTTGGGGAACTTGGCGATGAATTCCTCTCGAGTCGTAGTGGGCATCCAGACTACAGGGAATGGAATAAGAATGGGACTCGAGAAAGGCTTTCCAAAGACTCGCCTGCGTCATCCTCGGGCGAATCTGGGTAAAATGCCACGACGTTGATGAAAGCGCCGTTCCGGCATGGGTAGATCAAGAACATCCGGAATGGGCCTTCTCTGTCGATCACAATGCGACTGCCAGTGACGCCGGCATGAAGCCATTCAAGCTCGGGCGTGTTCAGAAGGTTCGACACCTCAAAAATAACGCGGAAGCAAGACCAGCCTGAATTTTCGGCTTTCACAGTGTTTCCTAGGATTTGAGAGCGAATGATCGACTAAACCTCAATTAGTTCTTTCAAAAGGGAAAGAAAAAAGCATGGTGCATACATGGATTCCGTCGGCCCCGAGGATACAGTCGGCGTCGACGATTTCACCGCCCTTCAAAGTCACAGCTCCTTGCTCAGGATCGGAAGCAACGACGGTCGTTCCAAGCCGAAGTAGAGCGGGCGGGCCTTCGCCTTCGCCCGTAGCCAGCCGTTTGAGTTCCTCGTACAGATCACTCCGATGACAGAGTAATCCCTGTGAGGCATTAGATGAACCATCCTTTGAGGCAAAAATACCACATACATTCTCTTTCATTCCAGGAATTAACCATGAGCTGGTTGTCCCCTCTTCGCTGCCGTCAGAGGGAAAGACGACACTCTGAAATGAAGTTACAGTTTACAGCTATTTGCGGTACATAAGGCGCGAACGAATTTTTTTGCCTTTTTGGGCACTTTTCGATCTTTTTGCTCAGAACACTTGCCCCGCCCTCAGTTTCTGTCCGTTTTCCTTGGGAGTTGGCTCATTCGATTCGCATTCAAAATTTACAAGGGATGGCATCTTCAGATTTTTAATCTGGCATTGAAAACTGCTGTTTGAGCGATGGAATGAGGTTTATCCCATGATTTTTCACTAGGACAGCTGCCCTGCACTCAATTGTCCACCTTTTTCTTTGGTCATAGGCTCAATCTGTTTGCCCCCAAAATGCGCAGCGGACTGCCTTCCCAGATTTGAGATATCGGACCCAGAGCGCTTTCCTGAAAAATGAAATCAGTCTGACAAAACAACATGTGACCATTCATTGGAAGAACAGCTCGTGTGTGCCCCAATCTTGTTCAATTAATCTCTCTATAGGCTCATTCTCTTCTACCAAGGGATGCACAGGGGACGGTATCCTTAGATTGCTCAACCTGCCCCTAAAGGGCACTCATGATGCAGGACTTCATTTGTAACTGGGTTTTTATGCAGAACAGCAGTGAGGATCTGTTGGGATGCCCAAAAATCAATATTTATTCATAAACTGCACTTTAAGCTGTTACATACTGCACTTGTATACTTACATTGGTATAATACACCCTATTGCACATCCACTGTGTGTTCTGACCTGGAAAGGGTGGAAAAGGAGAAATTGTATTAAATCTGTAAATAGGAGCTCTGAGGAGACCATCCCCTGCGGCTTCAAAGCGCGAATTGAATGAGTCTATTTACAGAGGAAACGATACAGGTTTGAGATCGCAGCAGCTGTTCTATTGACCGCCGATCGAAAGTGATGACCTACCATCAATTTTCCGTGCCAAGAAGCCGTATTTAAGGGACAGAACGAGGATGTAAGGCGGTGGTCCGCTATGTATTCTGAAGGCGAACAGATTAAGCCTATGACCAAAGAAAAAGGTGGACAATTGAGTGCAGGACGGCTGTCCTAGTGAAAAATCCTCAGAAAACATGGGACAAACCTCATTCCATCGCTCAAACAGCAGTTTTCAATGCCAGATTAGAAATCTGAGGAGGCCATCCCTTGTAAATTTTGAATGCGAATCGAATGAGCCAACTCCCAAGGAAAACGGACAGAAACTGAGGGCGGGGCAAGTGTTCTGAGCAAAAAGATCGAAAAGTGCCCAAAAAGGCAAAAAAATTCGTTCGCGCCTTATGTACCGCAAATAGCTGTAATTCACCAAGATAATAGGCATCATATCCCTTTCCAGGGAACACCCTTCAAATTCTCCTTCGACACTCCGAGATGGTCCAGAACTCTCAAGGAGTTGGCCTGAACCGCCACGGCAGCGCCAATTTCTGTTTTAATTTCCGCGGTTTCGAATATCTGTAAAAACCCCGTTGGTGGAGAACAACAACCATCGGGTGAACAGACAGACCTGCACATTGTGCCCATTCTTTCTGAGTGCGATCGCCGCCGTCAAGCCGCCGATACCTGCGCCGACTATGGAGATGTTAAGGGGTTGGTAGGAGTTGTTGGAAGATGTCATTTCGTGATGCATAACTCACTCAAGACGATTCTTAAATACCATTACTGGGGCTAACTTTCTGGAGAGCTGACATCGTCCGTTTATCCATGGGCGTCCATTCATCCTGGATGTGATCAGCGTGCTTACCTTCGCTCCGAACTGAAGTCGGATCAGGGAGTTTGTGGGTGGAGGTCGATTTGGCATTCAACCCCGGGCACTGGACATCGTCGGAGCGAGCGGGGCTCGAGTGGTCAACATATTATGTTTCTATGTCGTGTTCCGTAGCAATGATTGACGACATTCAGGGAAAACCATACTTGAGTACTTGGAGATTAACGACGTGAGAAAGCAAAATTTGCTATTTGCTTCAGTCCGATGGAGCCGCGATCCCAGGTGGTTTCCGAGTCAACGCCAGAGAAGCTCAAGTGGGAATACAGTGCCGCATATTTGGAGCTTCCAGTCTGATTAGCCGAGTGCGCGCGCAGCAATTCCGACTGGTTTCCGAGTCCACAACTTTATTCCAATTAACCGAACGAAGTGGTCAAGAGTCCGAGTCGTTTCCGAGTGACGGATGAATATTGCAATGTTGATCATAGATGAGTACATGGAGGTAGCCAAGTATTTGAGGGGACATGGTGGTTGAGAGCAAGAGGGGTGTTGATTGCCGGTGTTTGATGCACTGCATTCAGGCCCCTAGGCGACAGAGGGTGTGTCCGCCGCGCCGCGGCCGAGCGCGGCAGACCCGAGCGCGACGTGGTCCGCCGCGGGTGGCCTTCCTAGGTCTACCTGATGTGCAATCACCAGGCACGCAGTTAGGGCGCTCGGAGTTGTAGGTCGTCGAGTCTCGACGAAAGCAGGCTCCAGATCAACTCCAGATCCTTCGCGCCAAGCTTCGCGCCATCTTTGCCAACCGTGTTATGTCACTGTCACGATATCGCCGATATCGCCGACGTGGCCTGCTCATGAGCAATTTTTTGCGGAGCACCTTATGTTGACATACCTTCTGACATTGTGCTGAGTTGCATGAGAGGCCGTTGAGCGGCCGTTTGTGCCCATTGGCCAAAGGCACCGTTTCTGTGAGCGGCTTCAAAATCAGTGTTACTTACACCCAAATTAATCGGTTGGTAAGACAATTCCCATATGAGCTAAATATTCCCATGCGCTCCAAGGTCACCACGGTGGTATTTCTCTACTGCTGGCCAGGCAGCCTGAATGACGAAGATAAGGGACAATGATGGTGCCGCGGTCGGAAGAGGAGATAGGCTAGGGCGGCGGGGGTTGGCTGCTCCCACCCCGACTGATGGTGGCAGCACACGGCAGACCCTTCTCGGCAGACCCTGCCACGTAAGGTAGGCACAGCGTGTCCGATGACGGCAAAGCTCGGCAACCTCTGCCAATCAGGGGCCTGAATGCAGTGATGGCTGGTTGGACTGCCAGGTGTCCTTTTCTTCCACAATTGTCTTATGCACAAACAGACAGCACCCAAATAACCCAGACCATCGATATCGCACTGCGCAAGTGCGAGACCCCAGGTCCGTCATTACAGTGAGCCCTGTATGTCCCGGCTTTTAGCCAGCCCCAATCTTGAAAAAGTGGCTGATTTCTTGAGTCGAGGTCATTGATGGGCCTGGGGACCCTGACTTTATCAAAAACATGATAACCGGCACCTCCCTGGCTGACTGCGCCATCCTCATTGTCTCTGCTGGCGCTGGTGAGTTTGAGAGTGGTATCTCCCAAGATGGTCAAACTTGCGAGCACGCCCTCCTTGCATTTACGTTCGGGATACCTCAACTTGTTGTCGCCATCAACAAGATGGACAACATCGAGGTTTGGTATTCATTCATCTTACTTCATTGATCTAATCGTGAACTCAGTGAATGGGGGACAGGTTCAACAAAATCATTGACAAGATGTCCCCATTTCTCAGGAAGGTCGGGTACAACCCCAGAAGTTCAGGTGATGGGTGACGGAGGCCTGTGAACTGAACAAATTGAAGGTGGTGACATCTGAGGAATGAACACTTCAATTTCGGAGGTCTCAGAGGGTGTAAAAACGATTTGGGACTGGTCTAAATTTCACAAAAAAAAACCGATGAAAAAGACGAAATAATATTGTAAAAATTAGTGTTCCTCCCACACGAGGCCCAGATAGCGATGAGCGGTGATCTTCTTGTGCTGGCCCTGCCCACGGGCTTCTGGCTCGGAGGTCTGCTCCTCCTCTTCCTCCTCCTCCTCCTCCGCTGCATCATTTTTTACAGTGTTGTTCATCAAGGGAGGGAGAGAAATAAAATTTATTGATCCAGTACCGAAAGCACCACATCCAAAATTGCTCTGTGATCATCTCTTGCTTGAATGTCTAGAACTCAACACGGAACGGCCACGGAATGGACAAGTGGGCAAAAAAAAATAGATAGGCTGTGATTGCAGCCTATAGCAAGCCCCGAATGAGCCCAAATTGCAACAGTGTCAGGGGAACCCCTGCTCCGGCCGGTTTTGCCCTTCTGGCCAGATCCTCTCCAGACACTTTTCCGTCCGATGCTCTGGATACTTTTCCGGACATTGCTCTGGATACTCCTGTGCCTGTCCATTTGTCCGTCCAACCATCCGGGACATCTGTCTGCTCTCACTGGCACATGCTATGTGATCAGGCTCAGGATCACTGTAGATACCTCTGGACACGTGCTACTGGGTAGTTACTGATTAGTATATAAGGTTTCGCCTAGCATGGGAATCCTCATCCTTTCTTCTCTTTGGATTCCCCCGTTAGGTCCATAGTATTTCTGCTCCGTATTCTAGTGCCTATATTTATTCTTCAGATTCCCCTGCTAGTTTCTGCACCCCGCGCCGAGCTTGAGGTTGCCCTTACAAACAGCAGTAATTGTTCTGGCTTTCTGAGCCCCATGCATCTTTGTATAGGTCTTCTGGAGTGCGTTGGGGGTGATTACGGGCCATGGCGCAGTGATTTACCAAAATGAACTTTGTAAAGCCCAGTGACACTCACCGGTCAGGTTTGAACACCTAACCCAGTGAACTTTTGTGGTGACAGGTGACATGGAGTGAACTTCCGGTCGTAATACTACAGTATTGTCGGTTTTTGTTTCAAGTATGTGCACTTCTTGCTCTGGCCCTTGTTTCCCGCATACATGTGCATGTTAAATAACTATTTATCACAGGAGCGACCTTTTAGGCAAGGAAATCGAATTCTGCGCGGAAATCTCGTCTCTGACGCGGAGGAAGACCCGGTCAAGAAGCCGGGTCTTTCTGGGCGACGGTCATTGTCCTCCCCCATCCCATCCAAATCACCACAGGTTACACCGGGGTACTCGACTGTCACACCGCGCACGTCGCGTGCAGAGACAAGTTGGATCGTCGGACGGGACGGGTGGGAGAGACTAATCCCAAGTTCGTGAGGAGCGGGGAGTCGTGTATGGCCAAGATCGTACCAAAGAAGCCGATGGTACGTGGAATCTCTCCTATTTCTGTTTTCTTCCGTTCGTAATTCCGTATGCTTATATGCGTAGACCGCGATACAGTGTGTTGAGCCGTGGGGGAAATATCCTCCACTCGGGCGATTTGCTGTCTGGGACCTGCGGAAGACCATTATCAAGTCTGTCGAGACAATCGTGATGTAGAATTTCTGACTTATCTGATCATGAGAGGATAGGTGTTTTTATTCAAGTACATGCCTAAAACTGCTTCAATTTATTGTTCCCTACTGACTTATTTTACTGCAGGAGGCTAAGAGAGACCGACAACCATGAAGTTGGGTATATAAATGATTTTTGTGTGCGATTTCAAGGTGATTCAGTGGTGATTCGACGGTGTCCCATGGAGATCACTAGACCCTCAGCAAACCTCCAACAAATACGCTGCCAAAGGGCCGAGTGAGTGACATCGACGTTCAAGTGGGTCCGTGTTGGCCTGAAAAATTCAACGCTACTGAGGTTCGGATTCTTGCGAAAAGTTCAACCGGGTACAGAATCAAATGTTTTGCTGCTGACTGAAGCTGTTGTTTCCGCTTTCAACGTTACGTTGATCATAACGAGCAGGATACAAAATCAAATGTTTTTGCTGCGGTACGGTCGCTGTTGATTTCCATTAAAGGCTGATCATAGATAGCGAGCTTCGGAGTCTCGTCCCTAGATCGGCAAAGCTCCACCAGGCTGAACTTAGAGCCGGGATAGTATATTGTCACCCGGGTGTCGCAGGACTATTCCAAGAATTTCACTGATCCAGGGTTGGCAGGAGATACAGTATAAGAACGGCCAGTTCCAGTAGTTCCTTAACCCAAAGCAGTTCACTAACCTCTTTACAACTTTCTTTCACTCCTCTCGTCGCATTACTTGACATTCCCCTTCAACCTACCGCCTTCTCTGTCTCCCCACCGTTTTCTGACATCATGTTCGGTATAAGATGGGAGACAGTCAAGTCAAGTCGCGAAGTCAGGTACCCTGTGTGGTTCGAAGTATCAGGTGGAACAAACCTTCGACCAAGTAAATCGCGTAGTGGGCTTCGGATCCGGAGCGAATATCGCATCCGAGAATTCTGGTGTTATATGTCGAACCAGGGCCTGCGAGTATTACACACTGCTGCGACACGAGTGGGAGATTCTCGGTGACAAGAATATAAAGATCTATGCGCACCGCGGTGATACGCACGCTCCCGCGCTGATCCCGGAAATGTGCTAAATCGGCCATCTATCCGAGCGGTGGCTATGCCGTTATTCAACTTCCATTCAACATGTTCACACTGCCTCGTTGACGCGCCCCACCGACTCTCAAGCACGCCGACATCACTCCAGTAAAATCCCCGATCCCATCGCGTGTTCTCACACTTCGGTGACATGCTTCATTTCCCTTTCATTTCCTCTTGACTTAGAGCCGTTCCGGTGACTGCTAAAATTTTAATTTACATAGTTGGCTTTGTCGTACACGCAATACCGGCTACTACTTACCCGGTTCAACCACAAGTTCAACCATTCACGACTTTTCTTTACTAGTTTTACATTACTCATCTTTTCTTGGGCTCTGTATAAAAGCTACCTAGATATTTTCACAATAACAACGAAGTTTTACCCTCTTCAGTTCCCATTTGAATCTCTCTTGTCCTCGTCCTCGCTCTCGCCCTCGCCTTCGTGTCCTTCGTCATCCTCTGCATCTCTCATCGCTGTCCCTCGTCGCTCTTGTGCAGCCTTCGTCGTTGCTGCCCTGTATCCATTTTATTCATCTCGTCGCTGTCCCGCGAAAGGAGTACTGAACCTTAGCAGGAAAACCTCGCACATCACTTACCTCCTACGGCCCTTCGAGTGCCTCTGCTGCCCGCACTCCCCGACACCTTTAGTTTTGTTTTAGCTCTGCTCGCAGCCGCGCCGTAGGCGTATCATATTTGGAGCCCACCGCGAGGGGTTCCCTTTTCGCCATTGATTCAGACTCCACTCGCACCCTCCGCTCTAACCCTCGTCGTGACTTGCGTCAAGAGCTCATCGACGTCCATCAGAACCCCGATCACCTCAGTGACTCTGACGACTTCTTCACTGTCGTACCCACCCACCTTGCAACCCACAACAACCTTTCACCTCGTGATCCCCTTTCCCCATCCCTCTTCGATCTCTTTTCACCTCCAGTCACCCGTTCACCCTCGCCGATTTTACATCACATGGCAGCTCCCATCCCAATGCCTGCCCGCGGTGATCGCACTGCCCCGCAGTTTGATTCAGCCAAGCCGCGCGAACTCCAGCGCTACTTTAGCGACCTGGAATACCACTTCACCCGCTCTAGTGTCGCCGATAGCACCGAGAAAAAGAAGCATGCTACGCGCTTCCTCGATGTTGATGACCAAGAGGTGTGGGAGGCGTTGGAAGAGTTCAAACCCGCGCACTCCTACAATGATTTTAAAGCTGCAGTTTTGAAGCTTTACCCCGGAAACGACAGCGACCGCAGATACTCCCTGGCCGATCTCGACTCCCTTGTTGGCCAGTATGCTCGTGTTGGTATCCTGTCCAAAGGTGACTACAGCGAATTTTATCGACAGTTCCTCGTCATCACCAAATATCTCATCGGCCGCCAACGTCTTTCACTGACGGAGCAGAGCCGCGCATTTCGCCGTGCTATTGCGCCGCCCAGCCTCTGGGAACGCGTTGAACGTCGCCTTCAGGTTAAAAAACCTGATGTGCACCCCGAGGATCCCTATGACATCGCGGATCTCAACGAAGCGGTTGAATTCGCTTTGGCCACCACTTCCAGCTCACCTGTTTCCACTGCTGCCTCTCAGATGTCTTCATCGTCTCAGAGCCAGTCGGAAATCAAACAGGAGCCCATCTCAGCACTACTCGAGTCGATGAATGGCTTGATTAAAGTCCTTACGGCGCAACAACAAATCCAACAGTCGCGCCCTTCTGGTTCACAATCATCGAACTCTTTTCCACCTCGCTCCGACCAGAACTGCAGTTATTGCAGCGAGACTGGGCATTTTATTGCCAAGTGCCTGCACGTTGATGAAGACATGAATGCTGGAAAATGTAAACGCGACTCTGATGGCCGTGTAACCCTTCCCTCCGGCGCATTCGTCCCACGGCGCATAGAAGGACGTAATTTGCGCGCCCGCATCGAAGAATGGCATCGCCAGAACCCTGGCCAACTTGCTGCAGCTCAGCTGATGCTTGAACTTGCGACTCACCATCTCTCAGAACCTCCCTCTACCGCCTCCACCGTTCCACCCACTGCCAATACTTTCCAGCTTTCAGAAGAAGAGCGAATTCGCAGCTTGGAGCGTGAAATCTACGCTCTTCGCACTCGGGCTCAAGCTCGCCGTGCTATCGCAGCTGGAGAGCCAGTTGAAACTCCAGAACAGCCTGTTCGTGCCACTTCGCCTCCGGCTGCTGCACCCAATCCAGCGCCAGCGCCTCCTGGTACTTTACGCCCCCCGCACGTACCTTCGGCTCCCTCTATCCCTGCACCGGAGCACCCGTTTGCGAAGGCTCGCGATGCTGCATATGCGCCTCCCCGTGACCGTAACGTCGGTGCGCTTCCGAAACCAGTTCAGCCAAAGAAACCGGATGCCGCATACCGTACAAATGCGCCGGTTTATGACGAGAAAATTGCCAATGCAGTATTTGACCGCTCGATGGACACGCCAGTTACGCTCACGCAGCGTGAACTCCTTTCCTTGTCCCCCGAAGTCCGTGCACAGGTCCGTGAGGCTACGACGAGTCGCCGTGTTGCACCTGCTTCCAAAGATAAATCTGCAGTCCCACCTGTCGAACAACTCGCTGTTGATGCACTCCCCTACGACGCCAATATCTTTCACGACACTCTTGATGAACAGCGTTCTAAAGATGCCCGAAACACTGCTTTTTATGACTCGATGCCTGCAACATTCGCACACATTGCCCAGCCGGCTCTCCCGTCCAATGCGTTCATCGTTCCCGACCCTTACGAGTGCTTCTACAATTCTGGCGAAATTCCTGACGATCTTGTCGTCTCGATGGAATCTTCAGCCATTCGTTCCATTCTTCCCACGGTTGATAATCGCCAAGTCGTTGAAAGTATCGTTGATGGCGGCTCTCAGATCATTGCAATGTCTGAGGCTGTCTGCCACGAACTTGGTCTGCCATATGACCCTCGCATAGTCCTCAAAATGCAGTCTGCCAATGGTTCAGTTTCCCCTTCTCTCGGCCTCGCCCGCAACGTCCCATTTACCATTGGGGACATCACGCTCTACTTGCAGGTTCACGTTGTGCGGAACCCTGCTTACGACATTTTACTTGGCCGCCCCTTCGACGTTTTGACGCAGAGCGTAGTTCGCAATTTTGCAGATGAGAACCAGACTATCACGATCTGCGATCCCAACACCGGCAAAGTTACAACCGTGCCCACCGTGCCACGCGGTCCACCTCGTCCTCGTCCACAGAATTTTCAACACTCGAGGATTTGATCTCGGATCAAGGAGAGTTAGCCCTCGTCATCGTTCCAGACCCCCAAAACCGTGGTTCATTTATTATTGAATCATACAAGGCTCTCGATTCCGACTATTCCACTTCCGACCTCCAGCACACATACTTATCAGCTTGTAATAATCTCGGTTCCGACTCCGATACAGTCACCTTCGCGCACTCTGTCGCTCAACCGGCGTTTGTTGCGTCTCCTACGTGCGATTCAACTCGCACCAATATTTATTCATCTACCTTTTCCAATACCACTCCGTCTCCGCCTTTTCGCCGCTCTCCTCCATCACCTGATTCCAATCCGCCAGTTGCAACCTTTGCTAAAAAGAAGTATAAGCCCGTCGCACAAAAGGTACGCCCCGTATTGGGCAGTTTACCCGAACAGTTCCGCATTGTGCGCCATATTCATGGCGACCCACTCGCCGACCTTCCCACCCTTGATCCCAATCCGCCTCCCTTCGTTCCCACCGGCCGCTACACTACCGAGCGCCGCGACATTATCGATCAGCTTCACCCAGGCGATTTCATGTGGCCCGCAGAACGCGATTTCATGCATGATTTTATGTGCAAACATGAGTCAGCTTTTGCATGGAACGATTCGGAGCGTGGCAAGTTCCGCACCGAGTTCTTTCCACCTGTTGATATTCCCGTCGTCCCGCATACCCCTTGGGTACAACGCAACATCCCGATCCCTCCCGGCATCTACGACGAAGTTTGTAAGGTCATCCGCACCAAAATCGCAGCCGGCGTGTACGAACCTTCGAATTCCTCCTACCGCTCGCGTTGGTTCTGTGTTGTCAAAAAGGACGGTACCAGCTTGCGTCTCGTTCACAGCCTTGAGCCGTTGAACGCCGTCACAATTCAGCACTCGGGAGTTCCCCCTTTCACCGACCAGCTTGCAGAACATTTTGCAAGCCGTGCTTGTGGTGGAATGCTTGACCTATATGTGGGTTACGATGAGCGCCTGCTTGCGGAATCATCTCGCGACTACACCACCTTCCAGACACCTTACGGCGCACTTCGACTCGTCACGCTTCCGATGGGTTGGACTAATTCAGTGCCCATTTTCCACGATGATGTTACCTTCATTCTTCAACCCGAAATCCCCGAGTTCACGATCCCTTTCATCGACGACGTTGCTGTCCGCGGTCCCGCTACGCGCTACGAACTCCCGGACGGCTCGTATGAGACCATCCCCGGGAACCCCGGCATCCGCCGTTTCATATGGGAGCATTTTCAAACGCTGAATCGCATCGTACAGCGGATGAAATATGCTGGTGGTACCTTCTCAGGCTTGAAAGCCATTCTTTGCGCCGCCACAATCATTGTTGTTGGCCATGTTTGCACCTACGAAGGTCGGATTCCCGACGAGAAGCGTGTTGCGAAAATTGTCAACTGGGGTCCTTGCCGTGACCTATCGGAAGTACGCGCCTTTCTCGGGACCATTGGCGTGTGTCGAATGTTCATTCGGAACTTCGCCCACCGTGCGAACGCCCTCGTTATGCTCACTCGCAAAGGAGCTGTCTTCGTTTTCGGACCTGAACAGATTAGCGCACAAGAAGACTTGAAGCACGCACTGCTTCACTGCCCCGCATTACGTCCCATCGACTACACCTCTTGGGTTCCGGTTATTCTCTCGGTTGACACCTCATGGATTGCCATCGGCTTCCTGCTTTCCCAATGCGACCCCGATAACTTGGCTCGCCGTTTCTATGCGCGTTTTGGCTCTATCACGCTCAACGAGCGCGAAGCGCGCTTCTCACAGCCTAAACTCGAGCTCTACGGTTTATTCCGAGCCCTTCGCGCCTGGAAATTATATTTGATTGGTCTGCGGAATGTTGTGGTTGAAGTCGACGCACGTTACATCAAGGGAATGCTCGCGAATCCCGATCTCGCCCCATCGGCCAGCATTAATCGCTGGATTCTTGCAATTCTCACCTTCCATTTCACGCTTGTTCACGTACCTGGCACTTCGCACCGTCCCGATGGCCTTTCACGTCGTCCCGCACAGCCTGGTGACGAGCCCGAGCCTGAGGATGATTTTGACGACTGGATTGATCAGGTTCACGGCTTTGTGCACATGATTAACAACTCACCTCATGTCCCACGTCCCCAATATACCATTGCAACTCTTGCCGCCGAAATTGTCCCAGAACAAGCTGAACCTCCCCCTTCCCTGTCCTACGACCTCGTACCCCGCTCCGACGCCGCCAAATTAGCTGACTTCCGTGTCGATCTCGTCCGTATCTGGCACGACCAGTTGGAACGCCCTCGCGACATGTCTGACTCCGATTATCAGTCATTTGTTCGCTATTGCTTGGAATTTTACCTTGCAGACGGAGTCTTGTGGCGAAAAGACCCCCAGAATCGCCACAAGGTTGTTGTAATCCCCAGCCGACGGCTCTTCATTTTGCGATCCGCCCATGATGATGTTGGACACAAGGGCTTCTACGCCACCCGTGCCCTCGTCGCCGAACGTTTCTGGTGGCCGCATATGGCCAACGATATTGCATGGCTTATCCGCACCTGCTTCCTTTGTCAACAACGCCAGCTTCGCAAGATAAATATTCCACCCACTGTCGCCACACCCGCTCCCATTTTCGCAAAGATGTATATGGACACCATGCACTTACCGCCAAGCGGAGGCTTCAAATATATCGTTCAGGGCCGCTGCTCACTCATCCACTACCCCGAGTTTCGCATGCTTCGCCGCGAGACTGCCCAGGCGATTGGTGACTGGATTTTTCAAGATATCTTGTGCCGTTGGGGCACACTTCTCGAGATTGTGACGGACAACGGCACGCCGTTCGTCAAAGCGCTTGCGTACTTGGAGAAACGCTACAATATCCGTCACATCCGTATTTCAGGGTACAACTCGCGCGCAAATCTGGCTGAACGTCCACATTTCGATGTACGACAAGCGCTATACAAAGCAGTCAATGGAGACCAATCTAAATGGCACACTGGCGCGTATTCAGTCTTCTGGGCTGACCGTGTAACTGTCCGCCGACGAATGGGTTGCTCACCTTACTTCGCTGCGACTGGAACTCATCCCCTTCTTCCCCTCGATATCTCCGAAGCCACATATCTCCTTCCCCCGCCCGAAACCGTCCTATCCACCACCGATTTAATTGCCCGTCGCGCGATAGCTCTCCAGAAACGTCGAGACCAGCTGTCAGAGCTTCATTCCAACGTCTTCGAAGCGCGAGTTCAAGCAGCCATTCGTTTCGAGCGCGAGCACGCAGCTACGATCCGGGATTTTGACTTCCAGCGAGGCGATTTGGTCTTGATGCGGAATACGGCCATAGAGAAGTCGTTGAACCGGAAAATGCGCGCCAGATACCTTGGCCCGCTCATCGTTGTCTCCAGAAACCGTGGTGGTGCTTACATCCTTTGCGAACTTGATGGTTCAGTCCTCCATCGTCCAATCGCCGCTTTCCGTGTCATACCGTACTTTGCGCGCGAAAAGATCCCGTTACCAGACCTAGAAGACTTGCTGGACATTTCAACGGAACGTTTGCGCGAGATGGAGGATTCAACGTTGGAGGACCCAGAGGACGACGAGCCAGCACCAGACGAGTAGTTCCAGGCGTCCAGAGTCAGCATTACAGTCGGGAGGACCTCCACTGCGACATGTACATTGTCTTCACACCATTTCCCTGTCCAATTTCTCTATCCCATCTGCGCCCACTTTCTGCTGTCTCCGGTTCTTCCCATCGCCGTCTTTTCTGTTGCCTTGTTGCTGTGTCGCCAGTGACCGAGGACGGTCACAATTTCAGTCGGGAGGAGATGATACGCACGCTCCCGCGCTGATCCCGGAAATGTGCTAAATCGGCCATCTATCCGAGCGGTGGCTATGCCGTTATTCAACTTCCATTCAACATGTTCACACTGCCTCGTTGACGCGCCCCACCGACTCTCAAGCACGCCGACATCACTCCAGTAAAATCCCCGATCCCATCGCGTGTTCTCACACTTCGGTGACATGCTTCATTTCCCTTTCATTTCCTCTTGACTTAGAGCCGTTCCGGTGACTGCTAAAATTTTAATTTACATAGTTGGCTTTGTCGTACACGCAATACCGGCTACTACTTACCCGGTTCAACCACAAGTTCAACCATTCACGACTTTTCTTTACTAGTTTTACATTACTCATCTTTTCTTGGGCTCTGTATAAAAGCTACCTAGATATTTTCACAATAACAACGAAGTTTTACCCTCTTCAGTTCCCATTTGAATCTCTCTTGTCCTCGTCCTCGCTCTCGCCCTTCGTGTCCTTCGTCATCCTCTGCATCTCTCATCGCTGTCCCTCGTCGCTCTTGTGCAGCCTTCGTCGTTGCTGCCCTGTATCCATTTTATTCATCTCGTCGCTGTCCCGCGAAAGGAGTACTGAACCTTAGCAGGAAAACCTCGCACATCACTTACCTCCTACGGCCCTTCGAGTGCCTCTGCTGCCCACACTCCCCGACACCTTTAGTTTTGTTTTAGCTCTGCTCGCAGCCGCGCCGTAGGCGTATCAGCGGCCAGAGATACAGAGGTTCATGCAGCCGTCACGAAGGTAAATTATCATGTTCAAAAATGATTCGTTTGTCGAAGGCATACATCGCAAGTACTCTTCAATTTGGCTACCAAAATAACTAGATGATATACGGCGTCTGATTGTTCAGATCGCCCGTCTGAGATATTACAATGCGCACCGGACCGTGTTTTCGTCGGCAGCAGTCAGATTCGCAAGGACATCAGGCTAGACATGCTCGATAGCGAGCCGCCCACTTGTGAGAGCCCTGGGCATTGCTCGATGGATCATGTGGACGAAGGTGTCCAAATAACGGGAAGGTAGACGCGAAGATAGATCACTATGCCACCGAAATCCCAGGTAAGGGTGCGCGGGGTGGGCCTCGATTGCGGCATCCAGCATATTCAGGGTGCCGCCATTGATCGCAGCCCCGTCACCGAGATGAAAGATGACTATTATCCCATCCAGTCTGGGGCTCGATTCTGGGGCAAGGAAACCACGAAGGTTCTCGACGAACCAGGGATGTCCGAGCGCCAGGATAGGAAGGTCGTATTGGAGGAAGCGAAGCGCGGGAAAAGGTGGGAGGGGCGATGTGATCCTGTCGGAAGCTGCGCGAGCGATTATTATACCTCCGAAATTGGGCCTCATGACGCACCGCTCTCAGTTTGGATGTGGAGGGATTGGAGAGTTCGCGACGCGTTGAATATGAGTTTCGCGTTTTCACCGTCACCACGATTGCCGTTACTGGTGTGTATTCCAAGGTGGGTTAATCCGCTCGTGAACGACAGATGTTGTGGGCGGATGAAGAGTCTGTACAAGCTGGGGCATCGCAATTCGAGGCTCAAACGTCGGAGTCCTGACGTATGCCGCACCCCAATTTCAGAGTCTTCCGCAACCATGATGACGCCAACTCCTTTGGCGGTCAGCATAGGTGCAGCTCTGATCAGGGAAAGGCCTACATCCAGGGGAAGTTCGATGATATTTTCGATAGTCAGTTGGCGCAGTGAGGATTGTCGTAAAATGAAATTCAAGCACGCCGACGAAAGGCCAAGTGGTAGATGGGGCCAGGAGGTGAATGTACGGATGTTGTCGGGCATGCTCATGCCACCGACGACACGGCATCGGTGTACGTTATCTAGCGTGCCCAGGATCAACTGGATGTCTGGGATACTGTCATGGCTGAGCGGAGAGGGGATGTGGAGAGTCAGGTCGGTTATATATGTCGCGATGTGAGGTGATTCATCGAGAAGAATGCACCTCGCATGAGTATCTGTCTCACAGTCATCTCCACTCAGTGTCAACGAGTGAAGAAGGATGCGCTGACTCTGCCCGCGTAATGGGGACCCCACGAGAGAGCAGGATTTCAGCGTCGCCCAATCGTCTATCGCGAGTACAATGCCGTCGAGGAGCTCCTGTGGGAGGCGCATGGTGGGGACATGTAAGATGCTGATTGGCTGGCGCTGATTGGGAGATGTTTCTGGTTGAATCGGATCAGAGTGCCGACACCATTTCAAGTCAGTGTCTGGTAATGTTCAACCCCCTGGAATGATGTGTGCAGATTGTAGTTTATATGAGGATAACCACCATTGCATACCTATCTTTTTGTCTTTGGTAAACTCATTGTTCAGGTTGCGGACCACGTGAGTATAATATATTCCGGGACAAGTTAAGGAAACTTTGGGGGTGCCTGCCCAAGCGAAACTCGGCTGAAATACTTTTCAGTGGGTCGAAGCGTCCTCGAGACTCGATCCCAGCGCTCTGCGCGACCTACGGAGCGTTTCCCTGAAATGGGTAGACCCAGTTCAGGATTGTACTGTTGTTGTTAGTACTGATGTCAGCAGCAGTCCTTATGTTTTTGTTACGGTTGATTGGGTTATGGTTGATTCGGTTGGATTGGTTTGGAATAGGTTTCTGGTTTTGGTTTTGGTTTTAGTTCGGTGATGCGGTGGTAGAAAGAATGATGAGATGGATTCCATAGCGGGAATGGAAGGAGACTCACGGGAAACTATTTGGTACACGCTCATCACACTCAGCAGCGCGCTGGTCTCGTGCTGGTCTATTTATTAATATCACGCCGGTATTTGATGTTGATCACCTGGATTACAGAACACATATACTTTGTGTGGAGCCCCGACCTCGCGCGACTTGGTTTTGTTGTGTGTGTTGTTGGTGAATGGATATCCGCTTTCATGCGCTCACACCGACCTCGCGTTTCACCAACACCGATATCGATGTGCCCCTGGGATTTCTCTCAACAGAAATGACCGATCTTGGATTCTATGGTGATACTACGTTCGAACCGTCCAGCGCGTTGCTTGTGACCTTTACGTACTCCCCCAATGACCTTCCGAGATATAAACTTATTTGTGGTAGTTGTCGGCACTACCACCGGTGAACTTGGCAGTGGAAGTGCGGTGTAAGCCCCCACCCCAGAATGTGAAAGTTTCCAATGCTGATCTGTGTGGCTAGCTACAATTTCCTCGTCGGCACAGAGCAGAGTACGATCGAACTATTTCGTTCAACATAAGCTCTGTATTCACATACTCTTCACCCAGCCCCATCCGGTGCCACACCGACTCTTGGCAAAAATTCTTTCGGAGACATCCTAGGAGGTGTCCAGCTGAAACTCGAGAGCCATTTGGCAAGCTACACCGCTATCCATGTTACCTTCGCGCCTTCACTCTCTCTTGTACTCATTTGTTCTAGTGGACTTGGAATCCCGCCATTGGTTTGTTGACTCCGCATTGGGTCACTAAGAGCGGCTCCACTATTCCAGTATTCATTGTCCTTATTGATGCGAGTGAGTAGGATTCAATCATTTATATCACAGGCTTCACTAAATCACTCGTAGCTCCGCCAGTGTTACAGCTAACCGGAGACTCCGGCGCGATTTCAATAACGCCGGGACCAATGTTGTAAGTCTGGCCTTCACGCATCTTTTCTTCTACCAATTAATACTCACCTCTTTGCAGACATTCGGCATCGTAGTATCGGGTATCTAAAGGCCGCCCGAGCGACCCGAATTCCCCGTACCTGTTCCCAACACTCTTTTAGATATTTTCTCACAACAGTGCTATTTTATCCCACTATTCTCTCTTGTTATCCGTTCTGCGAATTACAACAGGAATTGGGGGTCTCAAAGATTGTTTGTTCCGTGCCACGACGGATTATTCAAGATCTCCACTCCCGTGCTCCTAAGGCATAGTATTTGACCGCCAAGTCCGAAGTTCCAATTATTCGTGTTGGGTCTTTCTTTTTCCGACAATCTCGAGTTGCAATGTATATGCGCCTCACCGAGTTGTCAAGATTCAGGAAATACCCAAATCCAATCCAGAGGATTTGTATAGATTGTGGCTTGTAAGCGAGCCACATATGCATTTGAAGTCCTAAAACTCGCTGCTCTCAAGGGCAGACCCTTGTCCGAGTTCAACCGCACTCACGTGACTGCGAACTTGCGCTTTGACCGCCATCAAACTCGACAGTTCGTCAGGCTATTAGCAGTAAGGTCGAGCGATTGCAGGCTTACAAGGACCTTTAGCCTCTCTGTAACACCTGCAACCTCCGAAGACGTCCGAGCGTTTAACGGCCGGTTTATCTATTTGGATTCATGTCGGTCGGACGTCGCGAACCTTCTCCAGTTACACCTCGTACCGATCCGGATCGGGCGGCAACCGAGTAAGATGATGAAAGAACAAAGGTTGTCACGGCGGAATATCACCTTCCCCCGAATCGAACGGGGACCCCACTCAAGTTCGGTGCACCTGGAGCTACAGATCGCGGATGCGCACCAGCGCTTAGGTCTTCCGTTGCAGGGTACGGATCTGCAATGACAGAGTCTGAATCATCGAGGTATGTGAACTGTGCCAGGTCATCTTCAGGGTACGAACTCCCGCGTATTTATTTGAACACTTCAGCGAATCCGGTACCGTTTGTCCAGGTTGATTTGAAGATTCACGAATACTCACCTCCCTAATTGCACCGATGGTGGATGCGTGCCAGCGCTACAGGTCATTTCTTGAGATTCTATGGCCTGGGTTCGTCGGAATTTTCTTGTGGCTGATGGACAAACCTTTTATTCTTCTGGAGAGCACGAACCAGACTTGAGCGCTCAAGTAATGCTGGTGGTATGCTGAGGTACATGTGATTGAAGCCGAGTGCTGGGTATGTGTGTGCGCCTGCGCTAAGCCGTGCGAGGTAAGGTCCTATTATAAGATTTTCCTGTTTTCTTCGAGTCAATTAGGTCAGGTAATTTTTGATTTTTATCCTGAATCGCTCCCTGACCGAGATAACAGTGATGATGCATCGTTTGATATGAGAGCGATGGAAAGGAAATCAACGAATAATATCGGGGATGCTGCGAACGAGAACAGGCATGAGCGCGACGTCGAGTATGAATGGATGAGGAAAAAAAAGCGTACCGAAGTTTTAATCGGTCATGCAAACGAAGCGGGATGAGCGAATATAGGTTTAGTACCTGTAGTAGGCGCGCATCCGGTCGTGGAGAAGAGCACGCATGGGAGCGGGTAAAGGAGGAATCGGATTGGATGGACGTACAAAAGCCAGATAACCATCGAGCCGGTCTGGCACCCGCGCAACGTGTCCGCGGATGCAGTCGTAAAGCGAGGCTCGCTGATCCTTGTCAGCCTGCGCAGGAATCATAAGATGAAAGTTGAGAAGATCAAGTGAAAGGAGGCGTACCATAGGGAGGACGGAGGCGATCAGCTGGCTCCCCGCGAGCGAGAGCGCGAGATCTACGATCATGGCACGACGAACGCTACGCGAAGGGTCAGTCACGAGAAGGAGAGGAAGGAGGGAGAGTAACGTACCCACCCATTCGCCGGCTCGCACATGCGCTGCACGACGCAGTCGAGCGTCTCCTTCCCGCCCTCCTTGAGTGCGGTCAACGCGCTCTATCTGCCCTGCTCGTTGGTCGCGAACTCCAGCAGTCAGTGAGGGAGTGCTCGAGGGTCACTTGGCGGTGCTTCTCCGACCTGTGTTCGAGGACTATCGATGAAGATGATCAGAACCGGAATCTTGGCGGAGACGGAGGAACGCACCGTGCTGGATGCAGCAGGAGCCCCTCTGGCTCTTCGCGACCTCACTTAATACCGCGGCGCCCTGTCCAAGCAGCTCGTCGACGATACCGTCCTTGGCCCTCTCTTAAAGAAGATAGCGCGATTCAGAGTTAGCATGAGGATGAGGAAGACGGAAGAGGGATTGCGTACCTGCACGACGAGCAATCCAGTCTCATGGCATGCAAGCGCGGCGTACTTGCCCTTGAGGGACTTGTTGACGCTGAGCAAAGAAGGATCAGAATCGGCGTCGATGAGAGGAGGAGGTGCGATGTACTACGTGAAGATCGGCGGCGCCGGTGAGGTCCACGAGAGCTCCGTGATCTACAAGGGACGTTGTGAGCAAAATCCCAAAGTGACTAAAGGAGGGTCGAAGCAGGGACGGTGGAAAGGACGATGATTATGAAGATGGAAGTGAAGGGTCAAAATATATCGGAGCAACAAGGGTCAAGGCGGAAACAAAGAGACAGGATCGAAAGAGAGAAAGAGGGCAAATAGACGACGAAGGATAGAGGTTGGAAAGAATATAAGACCACTCTCACCTTATTCGACACATGCGACGCATGCTTGTTCACCAACGTCGTCGCCGGATCGACCCGAAGCAGCTCCGAACCAGTCAGCAAGCCAACTTCCTCCTCCTTGCAGTCGAGAGCCTTCTGGAGGACACGTTACCCGGAGCAGTTCGGCGTGAGGTCGACGATGCGGCCGCTGTGCTGTGAGATCATCAGTATTCGTACAGGGAAGAGAAGAGGAGGAGGCAGATGACATACCGCATGCATGCGACGATCTTACGGGGTTCCTCAGGGACCGTGGTGGCTTCGAGGCAGCGCTGAACGGACCAGTTGCTGAATCCTAGCGTAGCGCGGGGGGATGATTAGCATAACGCAAAGGAAGATGAGGAAAGGACTCCGACGCACCGATGCATCATCATCTCCCCATCGCACGCGCAGATGACGTCGACGGTGCGGGCGCGCTCTTTGGGCCTGCCACCTGCGCAACGAGGGCATCATTAGCATTCACGCAAGAGTGCAGAAGAGTGCGGACAGCGAGAGGAGAGTCGATCTCGATAGACGATTGCCCCTTTTGTAAAGTGATCGGTCTGCCGAATTGACCATGACGGCAACACTTGGTACGAAAGGTTCTGCTTCCGAGTCGCCGTCAACTTGTGTGACGTGGGACTCCACGTTGCACAAGCACGCACTCTTCTCGGGGAACTCCGCCATTCCGATTGCAGGACCAATCAAACACGCACACTTCCGGCCCGGAAGCCCCAGGCAACGGGCGCGACCTCGTGAAACCTGAACGCCTTGGAATGGTCAATTTTTCCGAAATTTAACCACGGATTTAAGCTGGTGACATACCGGCTCATTCGTAGTTGCCGGCCCGGAAGGCTTCGACTCCTTCCTTCTCGGACATTCATCGTGCGAAAGTGCGTGCTGCTCGACACGAGGCGCTCGAGGTGACCATTCTTGTTTTCCACCTCCACGTCCACTGCACTGGGATATATCGTCCTCATCCTTTCGGTAGGCGGCTCTTTCTGCTGTCTAATCTTCACTTTCAGCTCACATAGTATTCCATCTACAGAAGGTCGGCAGTATAACAATCCATTTTGACCATGTCTGGCGAGGGCAAAGAATCCCTAACCATCATCGCCAACCTTTATGGTGTGTAGGGAAGTTTACTGAGACATTAATATCATGATTTTGTGTCCCCAGGAGGCACAGGAGGAGTAGGTGGATTGGGCAGCATAACAGGTGGCGCCGCAGGTACAGGGGAGGGTGCCACTATGAATATCAACAGAGTTCAAAACCTGACAAATAATATGTATGTTGGTAAAATCCCCCATTCCTTTTCCCAAAGTCCTTTCTCAACAATGGTTTCCAGTGGAGGATCCCTTATAGTGCACAGTGATAAGTTAGGATTATTGAACTTTTCTGTTTTGAATACTTTTCAAGCTGAATTATGTCTAGACTCAAACAAGTTCTGTACAAGTGGTTGGAGTCTCCTCCTGATACAAAGGACAGACAGTATGAGCTCAAAAGCCTCCATCACCAAGCCACTGGGGGCTGGCTCTTACATGATGACCAATTTGTCAGATGGAAGACCACGCCCGGTGCCTTATGGATCAAAGGAATCTGTAAGTCAAATTTCATTTTGTTCCAATCCCATGTCTAATAATTGGTTACAGCTGGTACTGGAAAGAGTGTACTAAGGTGATTCCTATTGTGATTATACACATAATCTGCCACCAACAATACCCACATGAGCAGTTCAACGGTGATTGAAGAAATCACTGTGGCCTGTCCCAAGCAGTCTGCTGTTGCATATTTCTATTTTGATTTTAGGAACGACAGGCAGCGCATGGACATCATGCTACGGTCAATTGTCAGCTCTCTGGACAGTTACCTTCACCTTATAGTGCTCTTCATCAGCTGTATGAAAAGCTGAAAAATGGAACTATACAGCCACAGTGCATACATCTTCAAGGAGCTCTCAAGGATTTACTTTCAGAGCTAGACCAGACATATATTGTCATTGATGGGCTTGATGAATGCAACAAAACTGACCGGAAGCCTCTTATTGAATTCATTCACAGCCTATGCCATCCCACTAGAAATGCACTACATCTCCTGTTTACTAGCCAACCTCTTGAGGAATTTCAAACAGCATTCAAGGATGCAACCTTCATTGAGCTTGGTTCCTGGGTCTCAGATGACGACATTAGATCCTTTGTTGGCAGCGAAGTTTCCAAGGTCGGAAATTGGGCCAGTGATGCCAATTATGTAAATGATGTCACAGAACAAATTGTGCAGAAGAGCAATGGAATGTTGGTCCTCTCTTTGTGCTGTGATTTGTCCTCAGGCTAATGTGCATATCAGGTTTCGCTTGGCTGCATGTCTCCTTGTTGAACTGGGTCATTGTCATTGGGAAGACAGTTGGGAGGAAACCCTGGTTGCTCTTCCAGCTGATCTGTTTGGGGTTTACAGCTGCTTCTTAACCCGAGCAAAGGCTTCTCTCCCACCAGTTTTTATCCAGGCAATTTTCCAGTGGCTTGTGTTTTCTGCCAGACTAGTTTCATCTGATGAACTAGCGGATGCTATTGCATTCCGCCTATCTGACCCTAACTTTGACTTTTCCAACCCAGCCAAATCCATTTACTACCCAAATAGACATCGAGGCAACTCTGACAGCTTCAAGTTGTTAGAGGGGCTGATCATAATAAAAAATGATGGTTCATATAGGTTGAAGAGCTGGTTCATGAGGGAGTACAATGGCTCAGATAAACCATCAATGACCTTTGCACATTCATCTGTCAAGGATTATGTCCTTTCATCACAATTCCATGAGGAATTTGGGTCAATCATTTGCCTTACGAAGGAGATCTCCCACAAATTTATTGCCCAGACTTGTGTCCGCTATCTCCGCCTTTTTGCAGACACCAAATATTCAATGACCAAGGACACATTCTTGAACTACCCAATTGCATTGTATGCAGGAAATTATTGGTTCCACCATCGGCAGCTTTGTAATGGTCAAGATCAGGAAGCACTCCTTCCCTCCACAATGGTTCTCCTAGAGGATGGAACCAGCCAATATGCTGCTTTATATCAATTGCATCTCCTGCCTCAGTATCTGAATTATGCTTGGGATGAACTGCCTGAGTATCTGAGTTATGTTTGGGAGCAACCTATATCACCTGTGTTGTTGATGTGCTCTAAAATAGGCTACACTGAGGGGGTACACTCTCTGCTCATCAAGTACAGTGCATCTGTTGACTGAGTTGACAAAGATGGCCAGACTGCGCTGTATCTTGCATCGAGCAATGGTCACCTTGACATTGCAAGGCTGCTCATTGAATACAATGCATCTGTTGACTTGGTCGACAGATATGGCCAGACTGCACTGCGTCTTGCATCGAGCAAAGGTCACCCTGACATTGCAAGGCTGCTTGTTGAACACAATGCATCTGTCAACTTAGTTGAGAAAGATGGGTGGACTGCACTGCATCTTGCATTGAGGAACAGTCACCCCGACATTGCAAGGCTGCTCATTGAACACAATGCATCTGTTGACTTAGTTGACAAATATGGCCAGACTGCACTGCATCTTGCATCGAGCAAAGCTGATATTGCAAGGCTGCTCATTGAACACAATGCATCTGTCAACTTAGTCGACAAATATGGCTGGACTGCACTGCATGTTGGATCGAGCCAAGGTCACCCTGACATTGCAAGACTGCTCATTGAAAACAATGCATCTGTTGACTTGGCTGACAAATATGGCTGGACTGCGCTGCATCTTGCATCGAGCAAAGGTCACCTCGACATTGCAAGGCTACTCATTGAACATAATGCATCTGTTGACTTAGTCGAGCAAGATGGCCAGACTGCACTGCATCTTGCATCAAGCAACGGTCACCCTGCCATTGCAAGGCTGCTCATTGAACAAAATGCATCTGTTGACTTAGTCAAGGAAAATGGCTGGACTGCGCTGCATCTTGCATTGAGCAACGGTCACCCTGACATTGCAAGGCTGCTCATTGAACACAATGCATCTGTCAACTTAGTTGACAAAGATGGGCGGACTGCACTGCATCTTGCATTGAGCAAAGGTCACTCCAACATTGCAAGGCTGCTCATAGAGCACAATGCATCTGTTGACTTAGTCGACAAATATGGCCGAACTGCACTGCATCTTGCATCGAGCAATGGTCACCCTGACATTGCAAGGCTGCTCATTGAACACAATGCATCTGTTGACTTAGTCAAGGAAAATGGTTGGACTGCACTGCATCTTGCATTGAGCAACAGTCACCCTGATATTGCAAGGCTGCTCATTGAACACAATGCATCTGTCAACTTAGTTGACAAAGATGGGCGGACTGCACTGCATCTTGCATCGAGGAAAGGTCACCCTGACATTGCAAGGCTGCTCATTGAACACAATGCATCTGTTGACTTAGTCGAGAAAGATGGACGGACTGCACTGCATCTTGTATCGAGGAAAGGTCACCCTGACATTGCAAGGCTGCTCATTGAACACAATGCATCTGTTGATTTAGTCGAGAAAGATGGGCGGACTGCACTGCATCTTGCATCAAGGGAAGGTCACCCCAACATTGCAAGGCTGCTCATTGAACATAATGCATCTGTTGACTTAGTCGACAAATATGGCCGGACTGCACTGCATCTTGCATTGAGCAAAGGTCACCCCGACACTGCAAGGCTGCTCATTGAACACAATGCATCTGTCGACTTAGTCGACAAATATGGCCAACCTGCACTGCATGTTACATCGAGGAATGGTCACTTCAACTGTTGAAGTTCAACATTGCAGGGCTGCTCAATACAGGCCAACCCTAGGGAGGACAATAACCCTCCCTCTGCCTGAGGATATTTTAGGCTTAGCTTTCTAATGAATGCTTCTTTACAGAACCACACCTTGGAATATCTGTTTGTTTTTACAAGATGCAAGTACACTGTAACAGAAATTCTTGTAATATTGACATGCTGATAGGGTGTGTACCAAAACATGCATGAAAACACCAGTTTTTATTTCATTTTGAACCTATTAGCGGGCAGAAGTGAGACATAAGATTATGAGTGTACACCCTCCCTGGGGTGGTAGACTACACTATTGATGGCTGAAAGTCAGTGTAACAAATCAACTATGAAGGATTGAGTAGACTTGACAAGGCAGCCCAAAAGGCTGTTACGTCCTGACTATGACATTCTACACTGAGCTATAGATGGTGGTGGTAAACCATTATCTTATGCGCTGGAGGTGAAACATCAGGGAACTACTCAGAATTATCGACTTGTCGCTTCAATGGCCTCTGAATAGTCTGATGACTATTAAAACAAGATATGCAAAGTCAAGATTGGTACAACCACAATAGGGCCAGCAGAGATATAGTGCCACTTGATTTTGTGTATAAGTCCAACTGATTAGATTGGGATGAAGACATGTTACTGAGTTGACCATCACTGTGGTTACTCAGGGAGATCTGATCGTTAGAAAGATGCGGGCCTCGAATCGAGGATTGACTGATATGATTGATGAGGACCGACATTACAGAATAGTGCCGCACTATATTTCACTGGTCAATATACTGGTCTGTCAGTATAGCACCACACTATATTGTCAATCCGTTTGATATTTACTATGAGTTCCACTGAGCTTGTGAAGTGTAGGACTGATACAGAAGTTGAATAGGAATTGACTAAGACTGACTTGATGAGTCAGCAATGACTAAGACTGACTTGTTCAGTCAGAAAGATGGAAACCAAGACAACTGAGCACACCTTATGGTGTGCTAGAGAGATACATGTGGACTAGCCCCAGTAGCAGGTCATAATACCCATGGTTGAGAATGCCTTCTACGCCATTAGCCATTCACTACTCGGACTCCCACCCTTTATTGTTCCTATTCATTCCGTCTATCTCCTTTACTTCTCTCTGAAATGTATAAAAGCCAGCTGTGTACTCTGTATTAGCCAGTAAACTATCCCCCAGATATACGGGCAATATAGTAGACTCTAGATTTGTGAAAGAAATCAGATAAGACTTGCAGATGCACAGAAAAGACTAAGAGATACGGGATATCGGAAAGACTACCAATTGCATTGAGCCCGGGTCAACCTGCACTAACCCGTCTCCTGTAGCAGCGCTTTAGGCCTCCAGGACTAAGACTTGTTGTGTAAATCATACTCTCTTGTCTCCTGTAGCAGCACTTTAGGCCTCCAGGACTAAAGGATAGTTTGTGTTAGTAGAAGTGAAACCGCCGCCTTCAGTGTAACTGTCCGCACCTTAGCCCAGCGTCCACCTTCTGTGTAACCGCCCCCGTTTCGTTGATACCGCCGCCATTCGTGCAGCATTGGTTGATATTGAAGTAGTGTCTGTCTGTTGATAGTCTGCCCTACCTTCTGCTTCTTGGCTAGCTGCCAGTAGTGTTAGGTTCTGCCGCTCACAAAGAAACTGAAGACTTGAACTAAGGTTTAACTTGAGTCTTGATATCCTGTTGGCATGAAGTCCCTGCTACCCTAGCATAACCGTGCTTAAACCGCATAGTTGCTATTAAAACAAAGCCTTATTTCAACCTTGCACACCCTCTTGACAGGTGATACGTACCCTACTTCCCCGAACACACACACACACGAGTATTAGGATTAGGATTAGTGATTTGTTTTGATTTTGGTTGGTTTGAGTAGAGTGACTAGTTCGCTTTTCTCACTAGTCAATCCATTAGATTTCACGGCCACATCCTAGTGCACCGTTTCAATGGCTTGTGTCATGTGCCGCAAGCCGTTTTGCGCAGCCAACGGACTTGTATGCTGCTTCCTCAGGATATTACCCTACCTTCTCAACTGTTCAGGCCATAAAATCCTCGAACACTACATGTATTATCACCTGCTGAAAGTATTTTGCATCACTCAAAGCTGGTCAGAATCTACATGATTGCGATTCAACAAGAATTCCAATGAACCAGTCAGGCTTAGGCTTGGGCTTGGGCGGCTTGAGAAAAATCACTGGGGGCCAGGCAAAGTGGCTTTTGTTAATGGCTTGGGCTTGTGAAACTGGGCTTGTGCCAATAATATGGGCTTGACCACACAGGCTTTTGTTTGGGGTACCTTGTTGAACATAGAATTATACCTACTGTGCCCTCATATTTGCCTCCACTAACCCCTGCAAGTCGATAAACCTCTAGTCCAGCGGATGCATACAGAATATCCATCCTTGCTGGAACCTTTACACTAAATCTGGCAGTTCTGTCTAAATTATGAGCTCTGAGCAAGTCGTATTGGATGAAGCCCGGACCTCGAAACTCTGACTTCCTGAATCTGAAGTTAAACAAAGCAATCACTACTGGACTCTTCACTAATTCCCGATAATTTGACGGGAGTATAGCGCAGCTGTATACTTACTGATCAGGGCGTGAATTCTGTATCACCTACGAATGTATGATCTTTTCCTGGAATGGCCCGGGTATGTCAATCATTGGCGATCTAAGATCGTATGTGTGGCCGTACCCTTTTTTTCATCCACCATGTTCCAACGCATAAACCACTTCTTTGGCCTGGGGAAGACCCCTCAGCCACCCGACCAACCATTCTATCCCCCAATCAATAAATCAAAGCTTAACCAATAGCTGCCATAACCCATAACCTGTGAAATCCCATACTTTTTTGAGTCCACCGAGGCTGTTCCCACCAAAATCTCAAGACCCATAACTCTCTAATACTCCATAACCCATACATTTTTTAGAGCAAAAACCCATACTTTTGATATAGTTTCCATGCATTTCATGTACAATTAGTGGATGTTATAAATCTATTTTATATCAGGTTAATGGCAGAACCAATAGTGCCTGTTTTGAGACCCATGGATGTAGCGCTCTTTGGGTCCTCGGAAACAGGGTTTGCCTGCTGGTGCCTTCAAGGTTGACAAAAGGGTCTGCCTTGGGGTTTTTCATTGCTCATGCTCGTCCGACGATGGTCATCCTGTTCGCTTTTTCCGCCCAAAGAAAGACAAGACGCCACGGGAAAACCAACATTCGGAAACCTGCCACATTTGCCATTCAACTCTACAGTATGTTCTATGCAATACATCCCTGACATATTACAAAGATGACAATGACGTTGAACACGGAATTATTGCATGTGAGCACGTTCTCTGAGACTGCGGAGGGTGGAGATGTAAATGGCACACCTCGGTGACCAGTGTGCTATGCGAAACAACAGCATTGAAGGTTGAATTTTGAACATCGGCCGGCACCATCAACGTCGGTGGCGGCGATGATGGAAATGTTGGTAAGTTCATTGATCAAGAAAGGAGGCGACATCGGCCAACCAATGTGAAGATATCAAGGAAATAATCACAGTGAATGTTTGGTGTAGGTGAATACAAGTCAAGTCCTGTCCCAAGCCCAAGCCTGCAAGCCCGCCCCAGCCAATTCAAACTCCGCTAGGCGGCGCAAGCTGTTTTGGCAAGCCCATCAGCTAACTCTGGCTACTAGTGGAAGCTCGTCGAAGATAAGAGAGATGTGTTGATGAATCGGGAAGGTCGGTGTTGTCAGAACCGGCCCGACTTTGGCTGCTTTCACAGGTTGCCACAAACACTCATGTCAAAATTCCACTCACCACTAGCCTGCTTCTAAAATAAGAATTGACAGTTCCAAAGATGCTTTAAGTCGGACTGGCATCTCGCCTGCAAGGACGGTACCCAAATATTCCAAGAATTCGTCAAGCAATACCTCCGAGACGTCTGGTAGCAGATCGCTTCAGGGCTTTGGGCGGCTCTACTTACTGTCCTGAGGCGCAGCCACCAACTTCGATTTCTGTGATACCACGGCGCGTTCCGCTCAAAAATTTGATACATTCTATCCCGTCGCCATCGTTCTCGCGCTATCGCCCACGTTGATGCTGTGTTAGCACTTGCACCGGACCAATCCACTCAACACCGGGATTCTTACCTTGGTCTACCCAATGTCACGTTCAGCCCAATCCACTCACAGCGCCTGGTCAAACCCTCTCCTGTTTGCTGTTCCCTCTGGTATCACTGGAAATCTGGTAAGCGCTCCACCATTTTATCTGGCTTACTTTACCATCGCTACTATCAGGTTCAATTGAATCGATTCGACTCCTCTCATGCACACATTCTTTTCAGCTGTTCAAGTCGTGCTTTCAGTATGGTGAGCCTCTCCCTACATTTTCGTAAAGGAATTTGGTGACCTATATTCAGGGAAAGGCAACGATGCATAACGCGTAGGTGGCGGCCGGTCCACGCCAGCATAGCATCCGTAGTTATCTGCGGAAGGACACCCGTTCGACCCGGGTTCGAGCCATTTGTTTCTTTGACCAAGGCTTTTGTTCTCTCTTCTTCGTCAGGGCAGCTGGCCACCGATTGTGTTTTGCAGGCCATAGGACTGATATTGATCTTGAATTTTCGAGCAAAGGATGAATTGCCAGCTGAGTATGATTCCTGGGAACTCGAGTTGGCGGCAGTTTCATTTGCCTTCGGAATTGGTGCTTGTGTCGAATTCGGAATCCCTACTTAAGTGTTCTTGTACTGCAGAACTCAACTCTAGGAGAAGCCCGTTCGACTCGCGCCCGAGCTATAGATATTCATCTTTGAAAAGGTTTTTAGTTCGCTCTTGTGTGGGGGCTAAATGTTTCCTGAGGGTGGCATGTTGCAAGTGACAGCACAGATATTTAAATTGTACTTTGGAAGACAGATTGAACTTCGATTCAGCTTCAAGGTTGCACTCAGTTTGCTCTCATGAACGGGGACTTGAATCAGTACCTCTTTCAGCTCTTTCAGTCACAATCCAAGATGTTGTCAGTGTTTTCAGTCACTCCTTGCGAAAAGAGCACTCACAGATAAATTGAGACAGTTCGACCGAATCGAAATTGACTCAATCCGCTGGTCTGTGCACAGCAACCCTAGGAGTTTTGCTTAATCATTTGCCGTTGAGACGGCAATCCAGGATTAATCCCGGATGAATTAATCCATCTGAAGGTGTCAGTAGGGATGCTGAGATTAGGGTTTAAACAGGGATTAAACCGGATTTTTGCGCGCTAAAAAAAGGACAACATGCAGGGTTTGAACGAGGGACCATACCGGTATCACTATCACTCATACACGACACCAGACATCACAACCGCGACACTAGACCACAGATGTTGGGCACCCTTCTACACTATATGTGATCTATTAGAGTGATAGCATCAGGAAAACACAAAGTTGCCGCATAGCTCCAGATAGCACCACATAGAAGCCATAGTGGCCATAGCAGATGGGCCAACATTATAGAAAGGTGGGAGGGGGGGGGGTCAAATCTATAGACACCCATAGACCCCCATAGCTCACATGTTGTCTATCATAGTAGCCATAGTAGCCATAGTCATAGGGCTCACAGCACCTATATTTCAGCCAAAAAGCAAAAGTTTTTTGTTTACCCTACTACCCTTTCGACCTATTGTTTCTAACGATATTAGATCTAATTAACGGAAATCTGATTCATCTTATGTACTAAATGCAACTTGAGTATTGTAAATAAATGCTAGTACGGGGAATTGAACTCTGGACCTTCGCACGAACTAAGAAAATCTTAAAGCGACAAAATAACCTCTACACTAAAGTAACCATAGAAAGCTGTGGTGCTTTATGTGATACTACAGTTGTTCTGCCTCCCAGCACCATTGAGGTCCTCACTCATCTCAACTATTATTTTGGTGTGTTATGTTTAAAGTAGTGGTAGGCATCATAAACCATAAACCATGATTGTGGTTGATGTAACCAAACCCCATCCTTGCAGGTCACTAATCTAAAAATAGACCCAAAAATGAAACTTGTAGAGCCGAATGAGAGCTACAAGACTCATTAATATTATTTTTCAAGAACTGGCTTTGTTCAACCATGAATTGGGAGATACTTTCCTGGAAGCAGTGCCTTCTCAGGAATTGGATCCTCCTAATCAGATCTGAATATGCAAGGTTGGCAAATTATGTTCAACCCAGTTGAGTTGAGTTATCCCATAAGTGATGATAAGATTAACTACATTAAAAGCTACAGCTACTCATAGACCATGATAGTAGGCAATAAAAATTGATGGACTGACATAGTTCACCATAGATCAATATAGCAACCCAAGACACTTTCATAAACTCCCATAGATCCCTCTGATGTTCATAGCTCATTATAGCTCATCATAGCTCACCATAGCCCACTATAGTGCTCGGGGTATCTCATAGACACTCATAGCACCCCATAGGCCCCCATAGCTGCCCTTTCGTCTATGGGGCAACTTTGGATTTTCCTGATGTAGGGCCATATCTGTCCAAGGTGTCGGTGGGGATACTCAGATTAGGGTATCAGCAGGGATTAAACAGCAGGCAAGACATTAATCAGGATTGAACTTGTGATTAATCATGTTTGAGCCACGGTTTCAACCGAGCTTTTCCTTAATCATACCTTTGGTCATGAGTCCTCACATAGTTCGTCACTTCGTAGGATCGCGGAAGTTCGTCACCTAAGAAGTAAGCTCATCATATGCTAGGGAAGCTTGTCACTTACCTCTTTCGGCCTTGTGAATGCGTAAGCTCGTCAGATGGTAAGTGAACGCTAACTGAACGTCGAGGAGATTTGTCACGCGAGTCACATCATGGTGCAGGCAGCAGACACGGCCCACCACGAGTTTTTGATGGCCGCATCACGGTCGAAGTTGGGTCAAAGTGTATAATGAACAGTTTCTTGTGACCCAAGCAACAAGTACTTATGAGATGTTTTTAACAAAAACAGGTTCGGAATCCCCTCATTTTTTGAACGGGAAATCGCCCCATACTTGAGTTGAACACTCTCGAAGATGCGGTCCCAAAGTGGAGTTGGAAATTGCCAACGGGCGAGGATGGAAGTGACAATGAACTCGTGGTTCTATCAGGTGGTTCTAAACCGCAAGGCCACCGAGAACGCCGAGGTGAATCTCATAGCGATTGGAAGGGACGGGTGGAAAATGGACATAGTATGAGCACATGGGAATATTAGGATAAATATGAGTCTGATTTAAATTGATTAGACTGCTTGGATTACCTGCATGAGCACTGTGTTATCTACTAGATGTCCGGAAGCAGTATTCAGGCTTGCCTCCTAAGGGACTTGATCTATCTAGAGAAGCCTTGGAGAGGGAGAGAAGAAGAATCACGGGGCAGGAGATTGAAGTGAGTGTACAGATGTACAGGATGTGTGTGGCCAGTGTGAGCATCCAATTGCACAAGCTACAACCGACTCGAGGACAAAATATTTATCCAAGGTACGATGCTGAGCAAGGAATGAATCCCGGAAACAGACACTATGTTCCGCCGTCGTCTAGACTCAGTCTGCCGAGGTCCGTGTAGCCGAGTCAAGGCTGTGCATGGCCGGCTACACACGGCTGTGTGATCTGTGTAGCCGGCCACACACAGCCTTGACTCGGCTACACGGACCTCGGCAGACTGAGTCTAGCCGACGGCGGAACGTAGTGAGAACCACCAGAAATCAATGTGCAGCGTGCTCAAAATAAGTGAGCCGTTGAGCCGTTTACGGGAATGAACGAAGAATAATCTGCAGGAGATCGCTGAGAAGCCCGAATAAGATTCTTGATTTTCTGGTCAACGGGGCTTCCTCACAAATATCCAGAAACTTTTCCAACTAGACATCTATTTTTTCCTTCAGCCTTTTCTCCATCGCATCAGATTCTCGGCGTGGCGCGGATTCATCGTGCTAGGCTATCAAATACACGTAAATTGGTTCCTGGTTTCGATCTCCTAACTCGGTTTTTGGGTGTTTGCTGGTACAAATAATGTTCTGCACTGAGAACAAAAACTTCACGGTCTTATTTCTATCTGAATTGGTCCAGGTACTCGTTTATGCTCTTCGTAATGCTGGGCAATCTCTTCCCAATAGCGCCCAACCCACTCCTTTGCAGTCAGCTCCTCGCAGGTCATGTTGTTATACAAAATGTTGCAAGATCTTCACTACGTTCCGCCGTTGGCTAGACTCAGTCTGCTGAGGTCCATGTAGCCGAGT
This sequence comes from Mycena albidolilacea, assembly GCA_029282495.1. Taxonomy (NCBI): domain Eukaryota; kingdom Fungi; phylum Basidiomycota; class Agaricomycetes; order Agaricales; family Mycenaceae; genus Mycena; species Mycena albidolilacea. Next base: position 123,252 of record JARIHO010000005.1, on the reverse strand, counting down.
CAAGGCTGTGCGTGGCCGGCTACACACGGCTGTGTGATCTGTGTAGCCGGCCATGTACAGCCTTGACTCGGCTACACGGACCTCGGCAGACTGAGTCTAGCCAACGGCGGAACGTAGTGCTTCTACTGCCTTCCAACTAGACTGGCTCAAATCTCATTCACCGGTGCACTGAAGCGCACACATTCGGGGTGTTCATTCGTTCACATCTACGTTGAATGTCTGCAGTTAAAGAATGTTCCGATAAGACAGATTGATTGAACAATGCCTCTTGGAGCGGAAAATGCAAGCAATATCTATGCAATGAAGTAAAAGATTGAATAAGGATGAAACAGAGACGACTAAAAGACATACCTCCATCAAATGCAAATGCACCCACTACTGAATAAAGTCAAAGATAAGTACCTTGACTCGAGGCTAGACTCTGAAATGAAGTCAGATCTAGTCAGTGAACGGAATTATTCAAACAGAAATATAATACCTTGAAGGGAGGTGTCAAGACGACCTGAATGTGGTGGATAACGAGAGGAATTAATCAAGGTCAGGTCAACCATACTAAATATGACCGAAAGGCCGAAATAGCCTGAGAGTCCAGTGAAGCTGAATTCCAACGGGCAGGAGGCGAGGATAATGAAGAAGCAACAAGGGAAGTACTAGCTTTATCAGGAGTCATCACAGGTGCTGCTGCTGAAAATAAAGAGACACGAGGTCGGAGGGAAAAATGTAAGCACATGCAGACCTAAAGAGACAGGAACTGTGCACCGAGAACTGGTACACCAGTGAATGGAATTGATTGCGCTAACACAGTCCCTAAGAGAACGGTTTCGCGCGCGCGATAACACCGTGTCTTGTTGCTGCGCCGTTTATAGTACTATTAGGATGTTCATTTCAATGCGGCATGGACGGTGGATTCTGTTTTGGCACTCACCGAGAGGGCGGGAGAGAATGGCGGCGGTAGAAGAGAACAATCGCCAGGGATGATGGTGGTAAGAGAGAAAGAGTAGTGGGCGCCCAGGCAACGATCATTCGATTGGATACCCAAATGTGCCTCCTGACGAACTTTCTCATCATCCCGACGAACTTGCACAGTATTTTGCAGAAGCGGGAGCTTCTGATGATATTCCCCTTGCTTAACCCTCATCTGACAAGCTTGTTGCATCAACTTATGAGGATCCGCCATCAAACTGACGAAGATCCTCATCCTACGAAGTGACGAGGTATACTACGACTCCTTTGGTCATGCAATGGCTGTATACACTGTCACAAGGGGATATGTGTACAGTGATGCAGAAGAGGGTGCATTCATTGATGAAGACTAGTCAATTGTGAGTCCTCTTTCAGTGTACCCAGATTCACTGGACTGATATGTGTCATCTCCTCTCCACATGATTCTGTAGAGCTCAACTGGTGCTGCCACTGACCCAAAAGGGATACCCTTTGCAAAAATCAGGTTTAATCAGGTTCAATCTGGTTTAGTCCCTGTTTATACCCTACTCTCAGCATCCCCACTAACACCTTTATAGATTAATTAATCTGGGATTAAACCTGGATTGCCATCTCTCAAACATGATCAATCACAAGTTCAATCCTGATTAATGTCTTGCCTGCTGTTTAATCCCTGCTGATACCCTACTCTGAGTATCCCCACAGACACCTTGGACAGATATGGCCCTATCACTCCGATGGTTCAAATATAGTGTAGAAGGGGCCCAACATCTGTGGTCTAGTGTAGTGGTTCTGATGTCTGGTGTCGTATATGAGTGATACCGGTATGGTCCCTTGTTCAAACACCGCATGTTGTCCTTTTTTTAGCGCGCAAAAATCCGGTTTAATCCCTGTTTAAACCCTATTGGGTGACTTCCCGTAAGATTTAAATAATCCCCCAGAATATTTTCGACCTTAGCCGTTGTCAATCACTGGGACCCCATCAACTGTATCACCCCAAAATGGCCAACATTTATTCTCCCATCAACACAATAATTCTGAATCTATTTGAGGGGTCCCTACCCCCTGAATAGACTTTCATATCCTGGAATATCCCTTTGGGACACAAATCATTGATCTGTGCCTCCATCACAAACACTCCGCCGTCTCTTGCACTCCAACAACTTGCTGTACCCCATATCTTTTGAGGCTGCAGCCTTTCCCCAGGTACCATGAGCAAGACCCATCCAAAATTAGCTGTTTTCAAGACCTTTTCAGTCAAATTTGAAGTCTCGAGACATCCTTTTAATACTGAACCTAACGGAATCATGTCATGGAATCACTGCATCCCGTCCCACTTCTATCCTAGCCGGATATGCAGCACGAATTGCTGACAGCATCCAGTGACAAGTCAGTGTACATATGGCTGGATTTTGACCTGCATCAATGCATAAATCTATTATCTTGCGTGCGGGAAACACAGACGGCGTGAATATCTTTCAGATTGATCACATCACTGGCACCTTCAAAAATTGTGCTGGAATATTTTAATCTTCCGGGAAGTCACCCATTCTCAGTATCCCCACTGACACCTTTTGATGGATTAATTAATCCGGGATTAATCCTGGATTGTTGTCTCAACGGCAAATGATTAAACAAAACTCCTAGGGCTTCTTCTGTGCATGCTTCTTCGGCGGCTGATCTCGGTTTTTCGTTTGATTCATTTTCTACAGAGGCAGCCAAAAGCCCAACTTCATCGCACTGACCCGGGGACAGAGCACGGAAGTCGCCTGAGTCGTGCCTGCAGGAGTTTAAAATTTCTACCAATGCATACAATTTGCATCCCATTTGAACCAGAGTAACCATCACGCCATTTCTAGTGGCTACCCCTTCTTGATTAGTCTGAGCAGTACGCGATCCTGAATTCTGTGAACGAGGAAACGGGGAAAGATCTTCGGGATGTGTTGAACAAGGGGAATTTCGATGGCTCCAAGCCTGGAGTCCCTTCACTGCGTTCAAGCCCCCCGTAGACACATCTCTGTCTACCTCCGTCTACCTCCATCTACCCTCTGTCTACCTGGGTAGACGTACGTGTACCACGACATGTAGATACATATCTGTCTACCTCGGTCTACCCCTGTCTACCTCCGGCTACCTAAAGTGGATAGCCTTCGGCTACCTTCGGCTACCTCCGTCTACCTCCGTCTCTGTTGGTAGACACACCCCATCCGAACTCGACCATTCCCCAGCGAAACTGATGTTGATGTCAGCTTGATCATGTGTCTATGTCGGTCTACCTCGGCCCGGGTCTGTCTACCCCCATCTACTGGGTAGACAGACGGTAGACTCAGATGAACTAGGTACGTGTACACAACATATACTGAGGTAGCCGGACAGGTCTGTCTACCCTGCGTCTACCCGGGTAGACAGACCCTCCGTCTACGGGGGGCTTGAACGCAGTGCTTGGTGAGCACTATCCTTACGTATTCCACAACATCCCAGCTCACAGCGACTCGGATGACAGGCCGAGGGCGAGGAGGATCCGCTCAGAAAGCCACCGCGCCAAACCTCTCTCTACAGACCACAAACCCATCGACGTCCTCAAGAAACTAGTCAGTGACGACAGAGGGAAATGGGGGATGGATCTTAATGCGCACGGGGGGGAGAACATGTACATCTTCGACATCTGTGTCGACCGTCTCGATCAAAGGAAGGGTGTGGGTTCGGCTCTTCTGAAGTTCAGGACGGACAGGTGCGACGCACATCAGTGTTATGCGTGGGTGCATTCCAGTATGGCCCGATATCCAGCCTTTCGTAAGGCAGGGTTCAGGGAAATCGGAAGGCTGGATGTGGACCTGAACGACTATGCGGACAGCGTCGAATGGGTGAACTTTGAAGGACGGGAAAGAGGAGTACTGGGGAACATACACTTCAGGCACATTAAATACGAGCCCAAGCACAGAGTATAACACCAGGGAGAGGCCAATGAATACGAAAACGTCACACACGAAGCAGCACCACCAAGAGCACAGCAAAAAAAAAAGCGGTCAAAACAGTTCCAATTTGCTACAAGAGAGCGTGGGATAGACAATATATGTGCGTGCTGGATCTGGTTCTCGTATCGTATGTGAAGATGGATGCTGTGTCGAAATCTATGCGATCGGATGAGCGACTATGTGTGTAACATGGTAAAAAGCGAATGTCGAGAATATCAGATGAAGGCAGAGGTTGTTGGTGCGATATGAAAGGACTGGCAGGATACAAAATAAAGAGCAGGATGGAAATGGTTTGTATGGATGGATGGTGGATGAATGCAGCGATACGTAGATGGATGATATGATATAAGGTACTATACAGTTCGATTTATCTTGGCCCGAGATTGCTTGGACAATGTATCTAATATGGTCGACTGTGAACTTGAGTCAAGGATCGGGATGCAATGAGACTGGTGGCATGCTGAGGTACATGCGAGTGAAGCCGAGTGCTGGGTATGTGTGTGCGCCTGCGCTAAGCCGTGCGAGGTAAGGTCCTATTATAAGATTTTCCTGTTTTCTTCGAGTCAATTAGGTCAGGTAATTTTTGATTTTTATCCTGAAGCGCTCCCTGACCGAGATAACGGTGATGATGCGTCATTTGATAATTTGAGAGTGATGGAAAGGAAATCAACGAATAATATCTGGGGTGCTACGAACGAGAACAGGCGTGAGCGCGACATCAAGTATGAATGGACAAGGGAAAAAGTGTATCAAAGCTTTAATCGGTCATGCAAGCGAAGCGAAATGAGCGAATATAGGTTTAGTGCTTGTAGTAGGCGCGCATCCAGTCGTGGAGAAGAGCACACATGAGAGCGGGTAAAGGAGAAATTGGATTGGATGGACGTACAAAAGCCAGATAACCATCGAGCCGGTCTTACAGCCGCGCAACGTGTCCGCGGATGCAGTTGTAAAGCGAGTCGCGCCGGTCCCCGCCAGCCCGCGGAGGAATGACAAGACGAAAGTCGAAGTAGACCAAGTGAAAGGAGGCGTACCATAGCGAGGATGGAGGCGATCAGCTGGCTCCCCGTGATCGGGGGCGTGTCAGGGGAACCCCCACTTCAGACGGTTTTCCATCCGGACCCAATCCGGATGCTCCGGACGCTTCAGGCGCTTCTCTGGATGGTTTTCCGCCCGGTGCTCCGGACACTTCTGCGCCCTTCTATCCGACCGCCAAACCACCCGGGACATCCATCCGCTCTCGTTGGCACGTGCTGTGCGATCAGGCCCGTGACCATTGTAGATACCTCCGGACACGTGCTACTGGGTAGTTACCAATTAGTATATAAGGTTTCGCCTAGCGTGGGAATCCTCATCCTTTCTTCTCTTCGGATTCCCCCGCTAGGTGCGTAGTATTTCCGCTCCTGTATTGTAGTACCTATATTTATTCTTCAGATTCCCCCGCTAGTTTCCGCGCCCTGCACCGAGCTTAAGGTTGCCCTTACAGGGTGCAAGATCTACGATCATGGCACGACGAACGCTACGCGAAGGGCCAGTCACGAGAAGGAGAGGAAGGAAGGGTAACGTACCCACCCATTCGCTGGGTCGCACATGCGCTCCATGACGCGGTCGAGCGTCTCCTTTCCGCCCTCCTTGAGTGCAGTCAAGGCGCTCTGGCTGCCCTGCTCATTGGTCGCAAACTCGAGCAGGCAGTGAGGGAGTGCTCGAGGGTCTGTCGGAAAAAAGCCAGTCAGCATGCAATGGCTTGGTTCAGCATGTGACCTTGGAAGGGCATCGGAGTGCTTCGAAGCCGCGGTGGAGTGACTTCGAACGAGTTTCAAGCTGTTCGAAGCAAGAGGTGATTGATCTCTGGATCGGCCAATATCGTTAGGTAAGCTGATGATCACTCGGTGAACACCAAAAAGCGTTTGAACATATTCGCAGTCGTTGCTCAAGGTTTCCGTTTCATTCATAGCAATTTTAGCCGCCTTGCATGTATTCCTCCGGATAATTAGAGCTTACACAGGGCATGAAGTTTGGAAAAGTGGAAGTGATGAGCTGATGAGATTGATGCCAACTGATGAAATTTCCTTTTTCTGGGGGGGGGTGGGAAGCTTATCTAACAGTATTGGCTGATCCAGAGATCAATCACCTCTTGGTTCGAAGGCTCAGTGTAAGTACTAAGCTGTTTCAAGCCGTTCCAAGGTGCACATATATATTTTGGGGTCAGAAAAATATTTGAGGCCAAATCTCCGTGCCTCAGAGGAGTGATTTGTCTTGATAGATGTATTGGGCTGGGTTGTATTTTTTCAACCGCTCTTGTTCTGCAATCTGACAACTGTGGAGCCTGTGTGAAAAGCCTTCAGCAGAGCTCCACCTGGGCGCCGACCAAGGTACATAACTCTGTTCATGACGTCTGAATATTTCCCTCAACATGTGTGCACGTGTGTTACCAAGATGTTACCAAGATAACTTACTACGAGTCAATGATTACTGACTTACTTACGTTCTGAAAATGACTAATGTAATAACTCTACCCTAAAGAGTCCACCTTCGTGGAGCAGAAGGGTATGTAACATATAAAGTTTTTGTCACTTTTCGATTCATCTCAGAACGCGTTCGAAGCATGGATGTGGCTTGGGAGTAGTTGCGTGATTCTGGACTGTGCGTTGGAAGCCAGCTAAGGCATGTGACCATCCAACGGCTTCGAACACGTTCAATGCCGTTTAAACCCGAAACAGATTTTTCCGACATCACTTGGCGGTGCTTCTCCGACCTGTGTTCGAAGACTGTATGAATGAAGATGATCAGAATCGGAATCTTGGCGGAGACGGAACGTACTGTGCTGGATGCAGTAGAAGCCCCGCCTGCTCTTCGCGACCTCGCTTAATACCGCGCCGCCCTGTCCCAGCAGCTCGTCGACGATCCCGTTCTTGGCCCTCTCTTAAAGAAGATAACGCGAGTCAGAGTTAGAATGAGGATGAGGAAGATGGAACTTGAGGGAGTGCGTACAGTCTCATGGCATGCAAGCGTGGTGTACTTGCCCTTGAGGGACTTGTTGACGCTGAGCGAAGAAGGATTAGAATCGGCGTCGATGAGAAGAGGAGGTGCGATGTACTACGTGAAGCTCGGCGGCGCCGGTGGAGTCCACGAGAGCTCCGTGATCTACAAGGGACGTTGTGAGTAAAGGCCCAATGTGAATAAAGGAAGGACGAAGCAGGGACGGTGGAGAGGACGATGATCATGAAGATGAAAGTGAATGGTCAAAATATATCGGAGCAACAAGAGTCAAGGCGGAAACAAAGAGACAGGATCGAAAGAGAGAAAGAGGGCGAATGAAGGAGCAGGAGTCGCCGGTGGACGCGCGCGGGCGTAGTCCCGATCATTCAGATGCTGTGAGAGCTAGAAGGGGCTGGGAACGTGTGATCAAAATGTTGACGGTCGAGGCTGCAGAATGGACCGATGACGCCGGGACGAAGACCAGTCACCACCGTCATTGCAGTGATCCGAGCCACGTATTAACGGATCAACGGGATCTTGGTGGCGGCCTAGTAACAGTGACACAGCTTTCCGAGTCGTTTGTCCTTTTCTTCCATCTACTCGCAATCGCTGAGCGTCTGTCGCACGGGCTGCGCCTTTTTTCTTTCGCCCCCTGATTTTTCCGACCAGGCCTTACATCCTTCATATCTTCTGCTTTCTTTTCACCGTCACCGAACCACTTCAATAACTTGTTACGTGGCGACCTCTCCGTACTTGATTCACCCACACTCTACGAGACAAGAAAATGCAGATCCTGAGTGCCGCCGTTTCTATAATTCTCGCTGCCAGTATCGGTGCGTTTGAACCTCCCCCTTGCTCGTTCAGCAATACTTACACTCAGATTGAAATCGCCTTAGTGACCGCCGCCCCCACATCCACCGATCTTGAGCTCCGCGATGACAATAACCGCATACCAGCTGCGCAGGCGCTCGCGAACGCCATTGGTGGCAAGCCGATTAATAAATGCGAGAGTATATGTGTGACGCTGAGGGATTCGATCAATGTACGTCGTCCAATACTTTGGAAATTTAATGGCTGGATTCTGACTCTTGTATTTTGCTGGCGTCTTTGTGTAGAACCTCGGGTCACTCAATACGCTCTGCACAAATTCCACCCTGTCTGCGCTTAATGTGTGCTATAATTGCGAGGCGCAAGCCAATGCAGTCCCGACTTCGTCGCTGCAGTCTGCGGCCGACCGTGCGTACTTCGTCCTTCTCTGACGTATTTTTTGCTCATTAATTACTTCCTATCCATTTCCACTTTCCTATCTTGACTTCTTGTCTCGCAGAATTCATCTCCACCTGCAAGGCCAACAACAACTCGACCAATTACAACAACGTTACCATCGTCGCTACCTCGAATAATGACAAGAAGCCGAGCTCTGCTTCTCGGTCTGCGATCATGGTTACTGGTGGAGTGGCGGTTGTTGGCGCTGTACTCGGGAGCTTGTTGGCTCTCTAAACGAGTTCAGAGGTGTTGGTAAGCCTTTTCCCTTGGTTTTACCGACGATGAGGCGCTGATAGACAATTATTTCCGCAGGCAGTATTAGATCGTAGTTGACAAGTGACTCGCTGTACTTCATGTTCAATTTGATTCCTTGTTTGATTCCTTGTGTTCTGGATCTCATCCTGCATAGTCGTTTCTTCTCTTATCTTCTAGTCCTAGTCTGCATCTTTCTTCAATCTTTTTTTCCCTTTACCTTGGCCGATCCGGTGTCATTCGGCCTTCGTTTTTTTCATAAATCGGTCAGCGCTTCGTTTTTGCCAAAGCTAGCGCACGGAAATCACTCGAGTCAAACCATTTCTGGCTGCAATTGGGAAATAATGCTGATAGCAAGAAGCGGTCCAGAACACCGCTCACGAGGGCGTTCTTGTTGCTCAGAATACATGGTAGGATCGTCGGAATCACGGAGTTCTGGGAAACCAACTCAAGTATTTTAACTGTGGTTGCCGTGCTGCGATCAGTCAGCTTCTTCGAACTATTCACTTCCTCAGTCCACTGATCTCTCTTTGAGTACGATCTCTGGTAGCGTATGTGTTTCAGAGAGGCCTCTAGACTCACGCCTACGCTCTGTAATTGAGCGGACGATCGAAGGGATGATCGTCAAGTACAAAGGAGCGCCGGCATTTGACATAAATAAGAAGACGCCGATCGACGACTTCTCTGGGGAAATTGCCCTTCAGAGTCTTCAGTCGTTTCTTCTGAGGTGGCGCCCGAGCCTCCAATGATAATTATCACAGCGAACATGCTCTGAAAAAAGGATTGCATTGAAGATTGCAAAATAAAATCCAGCGAAAGATAGCAGTGAAACACGCGAGCGCGACGGTAGAGTATCAAGATAGACGGTCCCTGCGTGTGCAGAGACATCGAGCGCACGGAATGGGTATGCACACGCACATCCGGGTCGACCTCCACTGGATCGTGTGGGCACTGGCAGCGCGGGATAATGCAGAGTGCATACTAATGCCCGCCGGGGCAAACGATGCGGCTCGGATGTGAATCTTGAGGAAGAGGTGCACGGGCGGCTCTCACGGCTCGGAAAGAGAGTACCTAGATAGTAGAAAACCCGAGAACACGCAAAATACTGAGGGGGTAAAAGTAGAAAGAGCGACTGGGGAAAGAAAGACAACGTGACATATGGACGAACGAGCAGGAGTGGAATAACAATTTAATATGGGAGTCCCGTGGTGCCGCTTGCACAGTCTTCCATTGAGTGTGAAGGGCAATAGCTTCCGCGTGCTCCGCAAGCGCCTCCGGCTCGTACTGCAGCCTGGGATCTTGGTCGGTGAATACCCGACGCAGCCTCGGGAACACGCTAGAGAGAAACCCCGCCACGAGGACGGGATTCTCTATCGACGAGCGTAGCACGTCGAGTCCGCGTAGACGACTCTGCCTAACACGCGTCGTACCGGCCTTGTGGCCTTGGGGCCATTTTGGTGCGGCGGATGCGTCGAGCGGAAGCTTCAAATGGGACAGGTGTGGGCAGTGCTGCGCGAATGGGAGCAGGCCAGTGAGGGTGATACGTGATGGAAGGTTTAGGTAGACGCTCGGGAAGAGGTACCGCTCGCGGAGATGCGGCCACGCCTGAGCCAAGTCGGCGACTGCCATGTCGTCCAGGTCGAAGCCAACCGCTGGGGTTAGAAACACCACGGTGAGGTTGGTGAAAGTTAGGAGAGGAAGAAACTGGGGGCTGTGGATGAGATAGGTGGCGATATCGGCGCTGGTGGGGGGAGTGTCGCTGCCCCACCCACGACCGATCGTGAGTTTCCCCAGAGAGGTGTGAGTTTGGGAGCAGTGGCGTGCCATTGCAGAGTAACATTCCGCAATGTCCTTTGCCGGGGTGAGATCCGGGATATCGATAGTGAGTTCAACGATGGGTGTGTGGGTCAGCAACGTCAGAAGTGGAACTACTGCGTTGACATCATTCCCGGTAATATTCAAGGAGGAGAGACGAGGGAAAAGAATGTCGTTGGAAGAAAAATATTCGGGGAACGGAACAAGGGCGCTTTGATTTTCCAGTGTCAGGGAGGTCAAGCTGGGAAGCCGTGCGATGTGTTCCACGGCGGCGTTGTCGAGACAAGGGAGGAACAGCAACTCGAGTCGGTGCAACCCCAGAACGAGCGTTGAGACGCTCCTCTGTCCATCCAGCTCGTATGAGCATTCGACTCCTACATCTGTCAATAAGGGGCACTCCACCGCAATGACCGGTAAGAGGGACAGATGCGCTATCGACTGAAGAACCGACAAGCCCAGGTTCTCGAGCCGAGGACCCAAAAAAAGACGAACATGCGGGAATGTGGGTTCGTGATACGAGTACCAGCTCAATTTCTCGATATTAGAGAAGATGTGGGGCCCGGAAAAGCACAAGCGCAAAGATTCTAGAAAATCTGGCGAGGTCGGAAAACGAGGAGACCGAAACCGATCATCGTAGTGGAAGGATTTGACACGACAGGCATAGAAGAGAGGTCTTTCCCAGTCGGCGGGAAGAACCGGTCTGTGGAGGGTCTGCAGTGGAAGCAGTCAATAATGCGGTCAAAGTCGGTGGACTTTCAGAGCTCACCCAGTCTCCCTCTTCGTCCGACTCGTCCCAAATCCCTTCAGGCATACATCGGAGGAGATTCATAAGCGTATTTTGGTGCCTCCAGAGGACATCAAGGGCTGGGTCACGAAACATCCTGCATGCCCTCGCGAAGGAGGAGAGGGTTTTGTGGCCGATCTCGTGGGATATCATGGTGACAATTTCGAGGATGGGGAGACTGCGATGCATGTTCACGGGACGTTGGGGAAATTGGACAAGAGGGTAAGAAGTTAACGAAAAAAGAAAGAACCCCGGGCCGGCAAGGACGTTTCCAAAGTGATCTGATGCCATCATCATGTACAACGTGTTTGGGAGGCCTTTAGTACACGGCTATCCCGGAAGGCACCGGAATTCTATGGTTCCGGCGATCATTGGAATCCACTGGGCGTCCAATAGATTCCAATGAATATACGCCCCTTCGAAATACATCGGTTTGACCCTTGAAAATCAGTAGGGCTCCCTTCTGTGTCTTGTGACGGGACCATGGTCCAGAGGAGGGCTCAAAATACGTTGAAAAAATGCGATTTTATGCTCAAAATAGATAAAAATGCAGTATATTTTAATTTTTTTTGCGAATCGACGACGGTACATGGGTACTATAGATTGAAAATTTTATTGAAAATGATAACACTCGAGTATTTAACGGAGTCCAGGATGCCGGCACTATGTATGTATGTGGACTGCATTCGCGTCAGCAGCTGAACAAAGGTAACATTCTTCAAGTAGAGACTTGACTTGAGGAAGGGGAATCTGAGTGCGAGCATGAGTGTGTGCAAAGTGAGATGATTCAGAAAATGGACGCACCCTCAGCCCACTAGGTACAGAATCGTCTGGGGTCTTGACGGCTTCGAGGTTTTTGAGCCTTGAGTATCCTGAGTTGTTGGAGAAGAGTGCAAGCCAGGCCGGGCGGGACGCAGGTGTGTTGTGGCAGGCCGCAGGCGACAAAGAGTGGGAGATGAGGGAAATGGGAGATGCCAACGAAAAACATCACGGCATGAGACCACGTGGAGTGCACGGACCAGCGGAGTTTGAATGACTTGGCACAGATTTCTCAGTGATTTCCCCTGCTCAGGCAACATTCGGCCTCTTCTCTTCCTCCCATCTTACTGGCCGTAGAGAATGCAGTATGGCTCACCAGTGATATATTTCCGCTGCATAAGTCCTGCCTTTTAAATTTTGTTGACATTATGTATGTGGGTATAGTACTGATAACACAATAACCTGCCGTGCCAAAAAGAAAAATTTAAGGAAAAAAGAAGGTTGGAATCTAAAAGATGTGAATCAAGCTAGCCTACCAGTTTGAGTTGGCAAAGTGAATTTTAGACCGTAGCTGGTGGTCAAGAGGCCTGCGAACCCTGTCCGATGGCGGCCATTTCATACCGTGGGCCAGTCACAGATATCTGAGCACTGACCCATTGATTTCCACGAATTCGTATATTGATTGGCGCTCTGTTGTCAGGGGAACCCCCGCTTCGGACGGTTTTCCATCCGGACCCGATCCGGATGCTCCGGATGCTTCGGCCGCTTCAGGCGCTTCTCCAGATGGTTTCCCGCCCGGCCCTCCGGATACTTCTGCGCCCTTCTATCCGACCGCCAAACCACCCGGGACATCCGTCCGCTCTCGTTGGCACGTGCTGTGCGATCAGGCCCGCGATCATTGTAGATACCTCCGGACACGTGCTACTGGGTAGTTACCAACTAGTATATAAGGTTTCACCTAGCGTGGGAATCCTCATCCTTTCTTCTCTTCGGATTCCCCCGCTAGGTGCGTAGTATTTCCGCTCCTGTATTTTAGTACCTATATTTATTCTTCGGATTCCCCCACTAGTTTCCGCGCCCCGCGCCGAGCTTAAGGTTGTCCTTACAGCAGAAGAAAGGATCTAAGGGATCAACCGGTCAAGATTGGGAAGTTTGGTGCAGGTACGGATTCGGACCACTACTCCAGTGCTCCATCCTCCCCCACTTCAAATCTCGACCCCTCCTCCGTTCCGATGGACCAGCCGCCTGCACCTAGCTCCGTGCAACCTGAGATCCCGAGTGTTCACACTCCGGATCTGGCTTCCGAAGCCATGGACCGGCTTGCTGCTGTCGAAGGCTCCCTCAAGAGCATCCAAAACGCGCTCTGCGAGCTATTGCTGAACACCCAAAATCCGCCGCCTACCCCCGCCCCTGCCGTTCCGGCTCCGGCGCCGGGTCCAGATTTCTCGGCCCCCCACCCAGCTCCAAAAACGGTCCTTCGACCGAACCCCCCGGCCGTTTTCGACGGCGACCGGACGCAAGGACGGATGTTCCTTCACTCCGTCCTCACTTATTACCGGCTGGTTCCGCAAGCTTTCATGGCGGACGGGTTCGTCTCGCAGGAAAAACTCGTCTGGTTCGCTATGTCCTTCATGTCGAAGGACGCGGCTGCCCGATGGGTGGAACGGCGTGCATCCGCCGTACCGTTCCCGTTCCCCACCTGGGCCCAGTTCGAGGCCGAGTTCCGGCTCCGGTTCGTCGAGGAGAACAAACAGGAACAAGCCCTCACCAAGCTTGAGTCCCGCTCGTATTTCCAAGGCTCCCGCGACATCTACCGGTACACGGATGATTTCGAAGAACTGGCCGTAACGGCCGGTTACTCGGACGCTCTTGCCCGGGTCACCAAGTATCGCTCCGGGCTCGACCCGAAGATCAACATCGCGATCACGGCGTCTGGGACCGCCCCCGACCTCACCGACTACGACGGTTGGCGTGCGCACGCTTTCCGCCAGTACGAGGCATTCGGCCGAGCCGGATCCGGAAACCCTCCGGTTCGGTTCCCGGCCGCTTTACCTCAGCCGCGTGGAACGGGAATCCCTCCGGCTGCGCCCCCCGCACGCGCTACGGTCTCGTTCGCCCCAGCTCCCCCCGCGCTTCCAGCGGTCGTTCCAATGGACGTTGACCGGACCCGAGCGCGCGCTTTCCCACGCTCCTGTTTCCGGTGCGGTGCGGCCGGACACATCGCCCGGGACTGCCCGGTTACATCCGACATCCAGCACGCGGACGTTCTCGACGAGGTCGTTCGTCAACTTGGGGACGACCTCCTCGATGAGCTGTTCGCCCGGCTCTCCACCTCCGCCTCGCTTCCGGCCGAGTCGGCGGATGGAGACGAAGTGGAACCGGCGGGTTTTCCCCGCCCGGCCGAGTGAGCGGTGCGCCCTCGGTCGCGTCCCCTAATCGCTACGCCCTCCTGTATTCAGATAATGCCAATAAATTTGAGTCCGAGGTAGTAGCGAGAGGCGCACCCCCCGTCCCTGTCTCCGTCCGAGTGACCGAGACTCTTCCTTCCGTCCTGGAGACGGAAACCCGCATTGCCCCCGAGCCGGGAACGAGGGCAGTGACGGAGGCCCCTGTCCCCGAGCCGGGAATGAGGACAGCCTCGCTTCGGCGCGTTCATCGCCCGAAGTGGGAATGGCGACTTCCCCGGCAGTACGTCATTGACTCTGTCGAAGGCCGAAACTCCTTGCACATTCCGTTGGACCTGCAGTCTGTCGAGGCCGCCGCCCGGATGTCGGTGAAGGCTCTGGTTGACTGCGGAGCGACCGGAGACTTCATTGACTCGGAGTACGTCATCTCCCGCAACCTTCTGGTCTGGCCCCTCTCGCAGCCTATTCCGGTTCTCAACGTGGACGGCAGCCTGAACCAAGCGGGCGGCATCACCGGCGTAGTCGATATGGTGGTCGACTACAAAGGGCACTCCGAGCGTATGCAGCTCGCTGTAACTCGACTCGGGAAACAGCATGTCATCCTCGGTTACTCCTGGCTCCAGAAGCATCATCCGGAGATCAACTGGGAGACCAAGGAGGTTCGTATGACGCGCTGCCCGACCGGATGCCGCACCTGCCGTGAGGAGCTACGAGCTGTCCGGAGGAACGAGAAGCTTGCTGCCTCAATCCTCCGGCAGCTGCGTGAAGGTCCGACCCCATCCATCTGCGCCGTCAACTCGGAAGAGTGGACCGGAGACGATGGGGACGAACCAGCCGATGACGATGACCTCCCCGATCTCACCCCGGATTCGGAGGACGATGACAATGACAATGACGACGACGAGCCTGAGGAGGGCGATCACATCCTCTACACTATGTTCGCCCCGGCCGAGGAGATCCACGCGGGAAGCACCGTCTCACAGCGTCTCGCAGAGGCTCACGTGCGGAATTCTGCACCGGCCGGAACCGAGGTCCCACCCTGGGCCAGGGACTTCTCGGACGTCTTCGCCCGAGAGTCTTTCGACTCCCTCCCGGACAGGCGGACGTGGGATCATGCCATCGAACTCGTCCTGGATGCGAAACCGGCCAATTGCAAGGTCTACCCGATCTCTCCGCTCGAACAGAAGGAGCTCGATGCCTTCATTTCGGAGGGATTGGCTACCGGCCGCATCCGCCCGTCAAAGTCTCCGATGGCGTCCCCGGTCTTCTTCGTCAAGAAGAAGGACGGTGCCCTCTGGTTTGTCCAGGACTACCGGGCGCTCAACGCGATGACCGTGAAAAACCGGTACCCGCTCCCTTTAATCAACGACCTTATTAACCGGTTAAAAGGAGCTCGGTTCTTCACGAAACTCGACGTCCGGTGGGGCTTCAACAACGTCCGGATCCGGGAAGGCGACAAATGGAAGGCCGCATTCCGTACGAACCGGGGGCTCTTTGAGCCGCTGGTGATGTACTTTGGCCTTACCAACTCCCCGGCCACATTCCAGACGATGATGAACGACATCTTCCAGGACCTGATTCTATCCGGAGATGTCATGGTCTACCTGGACGACATCCTCATCGCGCACTCCGACCTCACCCGTCACCGTGAAATTGTCCGAGAGGTGCTCCGCCGGATCCGGGAACACCACCTTTTCCTTCGGCCGGAGAAGTGCGAGTTTGAGAAGTCCACGATCGAGTACCTCGGTCTCATCATCTCCCACAACCACGTCGAGATGGACCCCGTCAAGGTCGCCGGTGTTGCCGCCTGGCCCAAACCCGAGAACAAGAAGGACGTGCAGCAGTTCCTCGGCTTCACGAACTTCTACCGGAGGTTTATCCGGGCGTTCTCGGACGTCGCCCGGCTGCTTTTCGACCTGACAAAGAAGGGCGTGGCCTGGACCTGGACTGCTGCCTCGGCCGCCGCATTCCAAGCCCTCAAGGACGCGGTGACCGCGGAGCCCGTCTTGGTCCTCCCGGACGAATCTCGGCCATACCGGTTAGAAGCAGACAGTTCAGATCGGGCGACCGGAGCCGTTCTATCGCAGCAGGACGCGGATGGAAAGTGGCGCCCTGTCGCCTTCTACTCCAAGAGCTTGAACGATGTCCAACGGAACTACGTGATCCACGACAAGGAGATGCTTGCGATCGTCCGAGCTTTGGAGGAGTGGCGGTGAAACGGTGCACTTGATATACGACTAGAAATAGCTTAGATTCGTGCTTGCACAAAACAACCACAAAACCACCACTACAACAATCTATTCCTCCAAAGATGTAAGTGCTTCTCTTTGTGAGTTCGGGTCCGGGCCGTAGTATGCGACCAACGGGTTTGGAACAAACACAATTCGACTGCTAGACTTCAACAAAGCTGTTCAACAACACGCTAGCACTACGCAGCTGCCAACAACAATACCGCTAGCACCTGGGATGGGCAGGGTTATATGGGTTGGATACAAGGTGACTGGATCGCTAGATCGAGGGCACCAGGGCAGAGTATGTAGGTTTGTGAAAATCCTCGCAATGGGGTACCCAAAGACTATTGAGGCTAACAACAAGGGGACTTCAATCCTCAAGCGACAAGGCAGTCCTTAAGCCGCTGACCTATTCCTTAACCAAGAACAGGAACGTTTCCACTTTGTATTGGCAATAGACACTATAAGCGTCCAGCTAGCGACCCAACACACTACGACAGCACTTCCGTCAATATCGGGGTGAAGGCGAAGTAACTGACAAGTTACAGTCGGTCTAGAGGTGGGGGCACCTAGTCCGTCTTCTTCTTAGTGGGCTCGAGTCAACACACAATCACCTAGCAGGCGATCCAACACACTACGAATATATCGGGGTGAAGGCAAAGCTGCTAGCGCAACTGCTAGCTGGTTCTCGAAGAGAACACCCTTGGTTTTATACGTGAAGACTCCGCGAGCCAACAACTTAGAACCTCAACTTAAGATCTCGACGTGTCCAGAGTCAACAGTATTGATTCCAATAAAGCTACTACTTGTGAAGTGTGTGTACAATCTCCACTAGCAACCTGAGACCACCTGCACCAACTTCGTACAAAGTCGGGGTGTAATAATCTCCGGTTCTAGCCTGCTCTGTGCTCCCTTTATACTACTGAGGTCCATGATACATGTGATAAACAGAATGAATAATATAAATGAGTGAAAATGATGTGATAGATACAACAGCCAATGAAACGACTGCTGTTGGGTTTTATGATGGGTCTATGCCAAGCAGAGCAGCCACACTGATCCGCTAGCGTCCATTTATGGGTATCGTGAGTGATCCCTCAGCTTGCCATCAGCTGCTGGAATCGCTATCCTGACGAAGCAGAGTTGAATCCGCCGCCTGGAGTCATCTAGCACGAGTCAGAGCACCGGCTAGCAGTCTGTTTATCCGTTACTGCATATGTGGTGACCCGCGCATCCGCACCAATAGCCTGCTAGCTATTCCTCTACTGTCTACTTTGTCTCTGTTTGTGACTCGCGACCGCGTCGCGACCATCACGTGCTCGCATCTGTGTTTCGGGTCTCGGGTCGATCGCTAGAGGGGTTCCTCACGCTAGCGCCCTTGCTAGAAGGCTACTAGCGCATAGATTACTGCCCTTCAGATCCCAGACTCGCCGCTCGCACCTCCAGCCAGCGTGCTCGCAATATCCCTCTTCTGTGTCTCGCTTCCTAGGTGCTAGCACCTTGACTGTGTAGGCTTATGGTTATTTCCCCATGGTTTGTGCCTTCAGACCGTACTAGCGCGTCACCCTAGTCGTGTCTGATGCTACAACCGGCAGCTTGGGCTCACTCCAGTTCTCCTTTATATCACCTAGCCAGAGTCCTGAGTGCTAGTAATAGCACTTCAGAAGTGCTAGCGCTTTCCCGTTGTATAAATACTGGTCCTAGGAAATCGCAAAATAGCACTAGATGCCGCGCGCTCTTGTTACGGTGTTTCAGCAGCACTTCCTCGAAGGCGCGCAGCACCCTGTCGAGATCTGGACGGACCACAAGAACTTGGAGTACTTCCAGAAGTCGCAGAATCTGAACCGGCGGCAGGCCAGGTGGTCCCTGTACCTGTCCCGGTTCGACTTCGCCCTGTTCCACCAGCCGGGTCGCCTCATGGGCCGCCCGGATGCGCTCTCCCGCCGCCCGGACCACGGCGCCGGATCCGAGAACTCGGACGTTACACTCCTTCGGCCGGAGCTTTTCCGGATCCGGGCGATAGAGGGGATTGTAGTTGACGGACCCGAAGTCCCCCTCCTGCGCGATGTCCAGAAGGCGTTTGCGACCAAGCCGGAACTCGAGGATCCCGTTGCGCTCGTCGCCCGGGAACTCCTCAAGAACCGGAAGGCCCCTTCCCCCCACTCGGCCGAATGGCAGATCTCGGACGGATTGCTCCTGTTTCGCGGTAAGATCGTCGTGCCACGGAATAAAGACCTCCGCCGGCGGATTATGGAGCAGCACCACGACACGCAGGTCGCCGGGCACGCTGGCCGCTTCAAAACGTTGGAGTTAATCTCCCGGAACTACTGGTGGCCCCAGTTGTCCCGGCACGTCGGTCAGTATGTCGGAACCTGCGACGCGTGTAACCGGACGAAGGCGCTTCAGCGACTTACCCACGGTGAGCTTCATCCGACCGAGATTCCGGCCGAACGCTGGGACACCGTCTCGGTGGACTTCATAGTCGAGCTTCCGGAAGCGCACGGGTTCGACGCGGTCATGGTTGTTGTCGACGTCCTTGGTAAGCGGGCCCACTTCAACGAGTGCCACACCAGCCTCGGAGCAGTTGGAGCCGCCCGGTTATATTACCGGAACATGTGGAGGCACCACGGAACCCCCCGGAAGTACATCTCCGACCGGGGTCCGCAGTTCATTGCCGAGTTCACCCGGGAACTGTGGCGCCTCATCGGTATTGAACCCGCTACCTCCACCGCTTACCACCCGCAGACCAATGGTCAGACCGAGCGCGTCAACCAGGAGCTCGAACAGTTCGTCCGTATCTTCACGAGCTACAAACAGGACGACTGGGATGAGCTCCTACCGGCGGCCGAGTTCGCCTACAACAACCATGTCCACTCCTCGACGCAGCAGGTGCCGTTTATGACGGACACCGGCCGGCTCCCTCGGATGGGTTTCGAGCCAAACGGCATGCGCTCGGCCGACGAATCGGTCAACGAGTTCCGTGACCGAATCGCTGCTGGAGTGTCCGAAGCCAAGGCCGCGCTCGTCAAAGCCAAAGATGAGTTCAAGCTGTACTACGATCGCCGGCGCATACCCGTGCCGGAGATTAAGGTAGGCGACCGAGTCTGGGTGGATGCGTCCGACATCAAAACGACGTGCCCATCTCCCAAGTTCTCGGATAAGCGACTCGGACCCTTCAAGGTCGTACAGGTTGTGGGAAAAGGCGCATACAAGCTCGAACTCCCTCCACGGTACTCCCAGCTCCACCCGGTCTTCCCGGTGGTGAAACTCGAGCCTGCGAAGCCGGACCCGTTCCCCGGGTGCCCCCGGAACGATGAGCCACCGCCTATCCTCCGGACGGACGGAGACGAGAGGTGGGAGGTCGACGAGATCCTCGAAGCACGGGTCCGGTACGGCGGCCTCTGGTACATGGTGCGCTGGAAAGGTTATGGTCCGGAACATAATAAGTGGGTAAAACACTCCGACGTCTTCGCCAAGGACGCCATCGATGCCTACTACCGCCGCTACCCCAACGCTCCTCGCCGGATAGCCTCGGCTGCCTTCGACTCGCTGTCCTTCCGGAGGCGTGATAGGACCATCCGCTTTATACGTCGGGACGCCGTATTCCAAGGGGGGGGTGATGTCAGGGGAACCCCCGCTTCGGACGGTTTTCCATCCGGACCCGATCCGGATGCTCCGGATGCTTCGGCCGCTTCGGGCGCTTCTCCAGATGGTTTCCCGCCCGGCCCTCCGAATACTTCTGCGCCCGTCTATCCGACCGCCAAACCACCCGGGACATCCGTCCGCTCTCGTTGGCACGTGCTGTGCGATCAGGCCCGCGATCATTGTAGATACCTCCAGACACGTGCTACTGGGTAGTTACCAACTAGTATATAAGGTTTCGCCTAGCGTGGGAATCCTCATCCTTTCTTCTCTTCGGATTCCCCCGCTAGGTGCGTAGTATTTCCGCTCCTGTATTTTAGTACCTATATTTATTCTTCGGATTCCCCCGCTAGTTTCCGCGCCCCGCGCCGAGCTTAAGGTTGCCCTTACATCTGTAGTCGAACCATAGAAAACCTAGCGGAAAATCATTGGATTCCGATAGGCGACAGATCCTATCGAATTCCGGTGACATCCGGGATAGCCATGTAATAGGAGCTCTCATCATTCATTCCATCCATTGCACTTCTCGCAAACGGTAGCGTCGCCGTCTACCGCGCGGGTTACGACCCGCCCAGATTTCTATTGCTGCTAGTAGCTTTTCGTTCCCCCTCAGGCAGCTAGGCGCGGTCCTTTCTCTGTCGTTCTAGATGCGTCTCGGATTACTTATTAAGTTAACGTTATAGCAAACAGCAGGGATGGGACTCCACGTTCGCGGCGCCAATGTCGGCCTGACCGCGCCCAACGAGCACTCCCTTCTACTGCCTGGCAACTATGAATACCGAGTCATAGGAGAAGCGTACGCTGTCCATGCCTTAAAATTATGTTTCTGACTCTTAAAGTTAATGTAGCTGCTATCCAGTTTGCATATCCTTTTGTGCCTGGAGGCCACCCAATGTCCTGCCCTCACATTGGGACGTTCCTGCGATGGGATTCATAGCCCCTCCCCCAGAATCGAATACCTCGAATTACAGTACCGTGGTGAACACGACCGACGGCCGGTGTGCAGTGAGCAGAGAGACCAACCATCTGCAGAGCTGTCACCTGGTTCCTGAGGCAGAGGTGAAGTGGGTGCGTTGCGAAGTCGCACTTCAAGGCTCTTATTGCTCATCTAAATGCCAGTGGCTTAAGCTTGACAGCGGCATATCCGGACTCACGCTAAACCGCCAAGGGATCAATTCCCTGCAAAGCTGTGTGCAACGACCTCGACGCACAAGGTATGGGTCTCAGAGATTTTTTTCGCGCCGTATGCAGGCATGACGGTCTGTGTGTGCATAACAGACACCTTAGCGGATTTTTCGGCGGACTATCATGTCCAAACCAGCCCATATTCACCAAATAAATGTGCATGCATTTACTTGGGGCCTGTTTCACGCGTCCCAAAACATTCTTCACGAGCTCAAAAAAACTCAGGGTATTCTGACCGTTGTGGAGCAGACCACGGTTTCGGTTTCGGCCATTCCACCGACCAAGCGCAGACGGACTGAAGGCAGTGGTGGCACCAACGATGGACCTAAGGAGCAGGAGAGCAGAACTGACGTAGACGATGAAGCACCCCTGCTAACTGATGGCGACCGAAGCTCAGATGATGCTGCGCCCCAAGTCTCCCTTGGATGTTTCTGCTTGAACAAAACGTGATCTCGAAGTTGCTGAGGGCCTGGATGCTGACCTTCATGTCTGACGTGCCGCGGGTGAGCTTCAATGAGATGAACACTTCTTTCTTGGCCAGCTCACAGCGACCCCTTGCAGCAAGCTATGAGCAGGAAAATTGGGCAACAGTGGGTGTGTACCCCGGATTCTCGAAGGTGCCACTCAGTGAGCACAAGCCTTACCGGCAGGTGCCAGGAGCATTCTGAGGTCTTTGCGGTGTGGAGTGCACGGGTTGGGGAGTATGACGACAAACAGCGGCTCTGACTGCTGGAGTATGGGCTGAAGCCTCAGTCGAAGGTAAGAGATGAAAATACGGATGCCTGATACCTGAGGCTGCGACTTATAAGTTATGATACATGTGATCAATGTCATCAACGCTGCAAACCACAGCAACGAGCTGCTAGCACCAGTCGCGTGCGCATTCCACAACGTCGTAATCGAATACCAACCGCGGTCAGCGAGAGAGAAGAGCTGCACTAGGTTCGCTTGCTGTTTTTGGCCTCCGTCTCTGCGCAACAACCACAGCCGCATGCGCAATGCATCTGGAAATAAGTTTCTGACAGTTAGACGGCACACCACACATTAGCACCGCAATGTCTCGGTAGATCCCATTAGAGCCACCAGCTCTGAGAGTATATACAAGAAAAGTAGCATTAGGCATTGGTGAATGTGTCAGCAACGGCCTCTGGGTCGGCTAAACAGCGAGTAACCGGGTGAGAACCCTCAACCAGGATAAACCCGATATATGCTAGTAGCTTGTGTGTTCCCCGAGCAGTAGGACCAGTTGTATGACATCCTCCCTAGGAGGTTGTATGTTGTAGGTCGGGATGTGAGGTGGAACCCGGAATCAAGTCAAAGAGGGTGTGGTATCCACTCAGGTATACAACCAGGGATGTGGATACAACCCGTAGTACAATGTGGAGGAAGCGGGGCAGGGTGGTGATAATGCCTATGTCAGGCCAAGGTAAAAGCCTGAGATTAGACAAGGTAGAATCTACCTACGTACATGGAGATTGTCCCAAGCTTATATAAGCTTCGAAATAAATTAAAGGCAATTGCGGTCTGTTGCGATCAGGTCTGGTACCTCAGCATTAAGGAGCATTAATGCTGATACTCCGACTCGGACCCTTTCCGCATTGGGGAGGTGGTCCTGCAGGACTACGAAGCCGAGTTTGTGGCCAGGGGCTTTGCTGTTCGGTCGCATATTCAGCGTTATCTTTCACCGGGAAAAGGCCTCTGGATCACAGCTCCTTGGTCCACCTACTCCATTCCTATTCACGGGCTGAACCGCGTCATCTACCTCAGAAATGAGGGTGTGAACGTCACCCCTCCCGACCATGTCCTCGAGCTATATGAACAGAATTAGGTCCCTGTTGCACCGCGTACTATACCTCTTCTACTTCCTACCTTTATTTATTATTCTTTCAAGCCTGATCTCATTTATTATTCTATTGAACTTTATCCCTCTAGCTTTATTTATTATTCTATCCTGGATCGAAGTGACTGCAAAAAGAGGCTACTATATGATAGGATGTGTCCCGAGCATACCCAGCAGTAATTCAATATTTATTTTTGGCATCAATCCAAGTGGTCATCGGGGCCCGGCCTGCCAATCTGTTGACAGGGGACTAAACTTTGCTGTGAGCTTCGGAACTCGCTGCCGTATTCAAGTCACATTGTGACATTATGTCACCTACGATCGAGACCTAATTGAAACTTCAAGAACCGACCCCGGCAAGTCAAGATGAGCACATGACGCTGCCTGTCCCTGGCGACCATCTTTTGAGGCCATGCGGACGTTGCTCTGTGTAGCCGGATAAAAAGATCTTGTGTACCAGGAACGGCATCTCATTTCCGATCCCTCTCCCTTCACCTCATGTCTCTCAAAAAAAATCTCAAGCGTAAAGCAGAATCTGCTGACGATACTCTTGCCCACCACACTTCCTTCCGGAGTGCTCCATCTGTGAGGCAGAGGCAAAACTTGAAGCGAAAAGATGCAACGAGTGGTGATGCTGGGGCCAACTACACTTCCTTTTCCAACCCCTCTGCCAGGCAGCTTCAATTTACTGTAACCAGTGATGCAGGATCTGCAAGCACCACATCTATACTCCAGAAATTTCCCTCTGTATGACCAAGCACTGTGGAACAACCTCCGGAACAAATTCCTGAGGCCATGGAAGCACCACAGACACAAAAGGCAAAGTCGACACGGGTACTTCAGATTTATTCTTTCTCTGAATCCCGAGACATTAATCACACATTTCAGAATGCGCAGCTTCTCGATGACTTTGGAGAAAGATTTGATGAGTTGGGAAACCTTTTGCTTGCTCACGAGACAGATGATGTAGCTGGCTCTCCATGCACTTGTGGAAGACCGGACAGCATCGCCAGTGTTCAGTGCCATGACTGCACAAATTACAAAATGTCATGTCTGACGTGTTTCCTGGCCAGCCACATCCACAATCCATTTCACTGGGCGGAGGTGTGGGATTTTGAGCAGGGTTTCTTTGTGCGGCATGACATCTCGAAACTCGGGTATACACTCCAGCTTGGGCACCGGGGGAGGAGTTGCAGCAACCCATGTGGACAGCGTTTATTTACTGTTGTCGATGCAAATGGGGTGCATTCATGTCGCCTTGCATTCTGTGGCTGCCAAGAGGGTCAACCAAACAAAATCAAGCAGCTGATGGAAGCCAGACTCTTCCCCGCAACTACACGCGACCCGCATTCTGCATTCACCCTGAATGTGCTCAAACAATTCCAGCTGCACAACCTCGAGTCCAAGAAAGCAGCATATGACTACATTGCAGCCATCCGGCGGCTTTCTGACAACTCATTCACAGCTGATATTCCGGTATGTTCATGTCCCGCTAGGAGTCGTAATACACACTAATCGGACATACCTGGAGAACCCTTACGCTGCATTTCTGCGTGTGGTTCGTGTTTTCAATTTCCTAACGCTGCAAAAGCGAACCGGCCAGTTTCATGCGATAGATGCTGTGCTGTCACACCGTCCAAAAGGGAACCTCCTTGTATGGTGCCCCGCCTGCCCAGAGCCCGGGTTCAATTCGGACCCATGCTGTCCAAAAACTCCCCATCACCTAAGGTATATCATTTGCACTGAAGAGTTCACAAAACTTATGTCGGACCAAGACACCTCAATCAGAGCCAGAGGACATTGGATGGAAACTTTCAATGCAATCAATTCAACAAGAATACGGATCCAGATGATGTTTCCCTCTGTGCTGGTATTGGATACTTTCCACTCGACTCTAAGTACAAGGACTATCTCAAAAAAATTCCGGTTTCAAAAGAGGTTCGCAATCTGACTGATCTCTGCGCGGATCCAACATATTGAGTCTGATGTTCATCTATAGAAGTCCACCTGCAATTATCTGAAGGCGGTGAATAAGCAAGACAAAAGGAAGTTCAAGAACATGGCCGTCACTGGAACAGTGAATTGTCAATGCAGCCATGTATTCATTCTTTCCTGTGTGGATTTACACTACGGCGAACGGTGAGCACCATACTCTCTGATCAAGATGGTTGAATGAATATGGCAGATTTGCAAACACTGACAAGGCACTTGCAATGCAACTCGAGCAGCATGAACCTAAACAAGACTTTGATTTCACTCTCAAAATTGAGGTGGACGATGTTGATGAGGTCACAACTTACGATATTGCATGCGAATACTTCATCAATCTGGAAGAGCGCTTCAAGATCCACTTCCCTGAACTGGTTCCCAGGATCAAGAAAATGCGATGGGGCGTACCAGCCCTTCATGTTCAGGGTCACCAGGATTCATGCACATATCTTTTCGGGACGGCATACATGGAATGTGTTGGACACTTTCATGGTGAATCCGCAGAGCAGTACTGGCCAGAGTCAAATCAACTAGGCCCTCATGTTCGTCAAATGAACAACGGACACAGACAGGACACTATGATAAATCATCATGGGGACTGGAACTACAAAAAGAGTGCTCAGATAGGTGTGCACATGGGAGGCAAATGATCCACCAGCTAATTAAGACTTTTTAGCGTTCACATTGGCCGAAGAAATCAAAGATGCGAAACGGAAGTATATCGAGAAGCGAAACCACTTCATCGGACTCAGTCTATCATTCAGTGATCGTGTTCAAAAGTGGAGTGAAATGCCCCGGACAACGTCCAAAATTGGGAAGGACGCCATCAGCGTCTACAAGCACAGAACAACAAAAGGTTAGAACAATGTACATGTCTAGTGCTTAATCATTCACCACATGTACAGTGCCCTCACAACGCGCAATCTTTCAGAAAATGTTGAGCGATACGAGCTCATTTGCAACCACAATGATTCCCAAAAGCCGGGTAGCCCACTTCATAGACGAAGGCTTGAAGATTCAGGACTTGCAGTCTGGGTGTTCATTTTCTTTGCCGTGCCGACCGATCTCACCCAACCCCCAGGAATAAACTCCGACACCTCACTCTCAATACCGATGATCACGATTTAGCGGTAAAAAGGAAGGAAATATCCCTTCGTACCTCAAAATTGGCTGCACGCATTGAAAAGTGGCGTAAAATCCAGAAGGAGTTAATGCCACGGACCGGTGACAAAATTGCAGCGCAAGCTATTTTGTCACTGCCTATCCAGAACGAGAAACTTTTTTTGCCCTCAGATATCACCTCAGAAGTGGAACGGGAGGCCCTGTCTCTGACCGGCTTTGCAGCGGAGGAGATCCGGTGGCGAGAGGGACAAGTGTTTGACTCCTTACGGCTCATTCAGAACATCGTCAAAACCATTTCGGCTTTGCGCGGCCGAAAGATCAAGAACGACCGACAGCAAAAGCAAAACACAAGAGTTGGAGACAACATCGAAGAGGCAATAAAATTACGGGACCAACATATGGAATCATACGAGCGGGCAAGGCAAGCACTCAGTGCATTAAATGCCCCCTCCACATATCCGCTTCTCACCGAAGCAGATCTTTACATGAAGCCCATACTGCAGAAGAGACGCGTTGGAGACTCATGGCACACAGACGGAGCACTCTGGAGAATCCACGGTTTGATTCAGTCGCAGGATTCAGGGGAAAAAGATCAGTCTTCTGCCACCAATGAGCATAAAAACAAAGGTATGAAGTGCTTCACTGGCTGACAGTGGGTATACACTGACTGATCTCCAGTTACAGTTGAAGGAAGCTCATTGATGATGAGCGGCACACAGATGGATAAACGGAAAACTAGTACGTTGAGTCTGTCCAATTCATACATGCAACTCACTGTCTACACAGCAACCCGTACTAAAGCCAGGTCAACCCAACCGCAGAAAAAGGTCGTGGATGAACGACCAGAGGGATGGCTCTGGCACCTAGGCAGACTTTCAAAGATGTCTGACACAGAGATGGATGAGTGGTCAAATGAAGGTGAAGCGCTTACATTCCGGGTCCTAAATGTTCTGAATCTGACCACCCCTCAAGGTGACCGGGTTCAATGGTTCCGAGCCAAAGCAGAAATGCAACGATGGCAGGAACAGGGGGAACAGAAATTGGCAGAGCTTCTGAGAACGAACCGCAGTTTCTTGAAGATGGAAGACACTTGGACTACACTGGCATTGCAAAATGCACAAGCCAAGCCCGGACATTCCGCCTATGCAAAACAGAAAGCTGCGATGTACCGCAAACGTGCAGAAATGGCACAGGCACTGATCTTGGGAGTGGGATACGGAGAACTACTGGCATCAGACACGAGCCTAGTTCAGCGCGTGCAGGAGGAGCGGGACGCGGAGAGGAAGTTTCTAGTAGAAGCATTAAATATATCTTAGATCATACAAATTTAATTGTATGTGATGGATAGACTAGACTCTCATTTGCCTCTGTCGAAGCATTCGTTCAGCAGGCTTTCTCTTTGTTGCCAGTATTGGCCTTGTTAGAATTACGATGAGCGGGACGGTAAGACACCTATGACTCTTCTGGCAGCTGTCCAGCATGGATAGCTTTGCTCAGTCGGTTGTGCCGTTGGACTTGATGTCTCATGTCCCGTTCCTCATAGGTCACCCGTTCGAAACCCAGCCTTCACGCTCTTTTTTCATGCTAAAGCCTGTTTAAACCCTCCTTTAATCAAACACCCAGCCATCTTTAAACACTATTTTGTTTAATCACTGCCCTCTGCCCCTGGACCCGCAACTGTTTAAATTAAACACTGCTTGAACAGTGTTTAACATCTCAACGCCAATTGCTTAATCAAACTTTGAAGAGTTTTATTGAACAGCAAGTTCGTGAGTCTTAGGTGTATTTAACTTCGAGAAATTACATACATTCATCAAAATCACTATGTTAATTGACTTGGTGTTGAAAAAATTGCCTTTTAAAGTCATTACGTATTGCCCCTGATTATACTTTGAGGTGTTCGCTGTGCATAGAGTGTGGTAGGTGTTTGCATAGGGCAATATAGGCTCGTAACCAGCCTGCCTACGGTGTTCTAACAAGGCAAGCTTGGTGCCATAGGCAGGCTGGTACTTCACGGAGTTTGAAATTCAAGTGACCTTTTAAAAATCTTACTCATTTTGTGCTCAATTTTGAAGCTTATTTTTTGGTTGAAGCAGGGAAAATGAATGAACTTGTATCCCTCCAATTTTGCCCCCTTACATTTTGTATTTGTGGGACAGAACACCGTAAAACCTGAGGGTAGCTTTAGTGGCAATCAACTTTAGACCATGATCTCCGGAATTGCCGCAGCTCATTGCATCATTGCGTCATTGGCCTCACTAACTTAATTTCAAACTCTGCCTCAGCCCTTTCACACAGCCCGAGAAGTACAGTGGCGGCAAAAAGTAATGAGTGGGGTTGTATGAGCTCATTCCTGGAATCCTGGACCAAATTGCTTCAATCAAAATTGTGGCAGGATCTTTGAGTGATTTCATGATGATGTGCACCATTTAAACCATATGATGCCCGTACCGAAAAACCACAATAAAATAATTTTGAGTTTCTGGAAAATTGAGTTTGTGGATCCAGCCTCTATCAAAAAATGGTGAAGGCAGGCTGAAAGTACTTGTAAAAGCAGCCTCATTGAAAATTTGGTTGACCTGAATATTGATAGCAATTTGAGGCTTGAGCTCACTATGCATCTCAGAAGTTGTCCATTTTTCGCTTTTTTGGGCCATTTTGGTGCATTTTTGGCCAAAATAGCAGTTTTGCAACAGAGATTGTGAGCCCAAATCCCAATGAAAACAATCGAACCAGCATATGTCTATGATTGCTTTTTGAAGTACTTTCATGCTGTATACACCATTTTTGCATTGGGGCTCATTCCAGAAACTCGATTTTTCAAAAATCACCGATTTAATTTATTGCGAGACAGAAAAATAGGTGTGGTATGGCTTGAACCATACCAGAGAGCAAGAAATCGACGGAACATCATGGTAGGATTTTATTTCAGATGATTCGGTGCAGAGGTGAGCTGGCACAACAGCGCTCATTACTTTTTGCCGCCACTGTACCAGTCTGCCCACGGCAACAAGCTCGCCTTGTTAGAACACCGTAGGCAGGCTGGTTACGAGTCTAAGGGAAATAGTTGTTTGTGTGGCAGCTGCACCAGTGTCAGGGGAACCCCCACTTCGACTGCTTCGGACAGTTTTCCATCCAGACTTGCCCTGGACACTTTGGGCACTTTGGGCGCTTTGGACACTTCAGATGGTTTTCCATCAAGGTCAGTAAAATTAGTGATGTTATGGCTTGGCTTGGCTTTGGAAGCCCCGGCTTGGGCTTTGGCTTCACTTTCCTCAAGCCCAAGCCCAAGCCATCCAGGAGGGCTTGGCTTGGCTTGGCTTGGGCTTAAGCCGCGGCTTGCCAGTAATTTTCCCCAGGTAACATTTTTGTCTGACATTTGGTGAGAGACTGTTCTGGTTTCTCATCTTACACAGAGTGTTCTGGAACCAATTTTTATTTTGGGCCCCCTGCCTTCGTAATGCCCTATGAACATGTTTGATCACTGTTTGATGTGATTCTTTGGCCCTGCATAACACACCCAATTCAGGGTCTTTTTTTCTGAAAAAAATTGCAATGAACTTGTAATGTAAGTCTACACAGTGTCCTGCACAGAATTTTTGATTTTTCCGCAGGACTTGTGCAAGGTCAGTTTGACACATTTTAACACCAGAGTTGTGCCGTCATTTTTCCCCCTCCAAGCCACGGCTTGAGCCCTTGGCTTGGGCTTCGGCCACCCCAAGCCCAAGCCCAAGCCTGCCCAAAGCCATGGATTTGGCTTGGCTTCGGCTTCGCGGCTTCACGGCTTGAAGCCAAGCCTGGAGCATCACTAGATAAAATAGCTGTTGGGAGGCTGAAATAGCTGCTCGGGACATCTTTAGGTGTTCATGAACACCTAAAGCTACTAATTGTGTTGTGCCTCACCAGCTCTGTATAGAGCCTCTCAGAGCACATCATCTACGCAGTGCACCATCCTCTACTCTCCACTACAAACATCCTCAGTCTCGGCACACCTGCCTCTATGTTATGTCATGGCTAATGTTGCCTTATTTCCGAGCGAGCCGTCGAAGTCGACAGCATACGTGGTATTATGGCACTTCTTCCTGTTCTCCATCATCTCTCCGAGTCCTCTTCCCTCATTCAATCCTTCTTGCCCCGCTATCTATGTGTTCTGGCATCTACAAACCTCGGTTGCCTCCGTGCACTGCACATTGCTTTGTACCATGTACCACCAGATTTGCATTGACTCAAGAAATACTAGTCTGCCCTCAAGTTTCTCCGTCCCGTGGCCTTCACCGAATTCCTGTCCTGTTACATCTCACACTTCCTGGTCTCATCTTACCTTGTCCCTGCAGTTGAGCTTCAATTGTGTCACCAAACTTCTTCTCCGGCAGTGCTTGGCTCGATGTTATTGCCTTCCTCGTGCTCTTGGATGTGCTGCCTCGTCATCGGACACAAATTCCTCAAGTGTCTGCAAGCCCGCATGTCTTCAAGCTTTCAAGCTATCCACATTGCCTCCCTCTGCAAGCAATATTCAAGACTTGTCTTTCTACCTCTCCAGTGACCTCAACAACTGGCACGCTTCAAAATATGCTTAACTGCTGAGGTCATCGCTGCCGTGCACGGATACACATTCTGATACTTACTCGACCAGCCACTGTTCTTGTGTCGAACACCTGCCATTCAATTTCATGTTGTGGATAGTAGCCAATTTATTTTCGCATTTTTCGCTCTTTTTATTGTGAATCGGTCATTGGAATCAAGAGGTGAGTGATCGCTGTCCTCTGATTTGGCCACGAGTGAGAGATTTGTAAGCACGGATTATTTGTATTTCCAGTGGACACTTGGCAGAGAATGCACCGGATTGGGATGTTGGTACATGGATAGGCACCGCTGGAGTCGAGTATATACGAGATTAGTGGGAGTGGGAGTCGTCCAGTCGCACTGATGGTGTTCGAGTCGCACTTTTGTCCATCAAAAGTGCGACTCGGTTTCCCGAGTGCGACTGGTTACCCGACGGCTTTGATGAGAACAAGATTGGCACACGCTGTGCCGACATTTCGGCTACGGATGCCAACTAGTCATCCAAATTTACGCCCTATGTGGAGAAGAACTTGAGCTGAGTAGCCTAAATGAACTCACAAGAGGATCATTGCGGCGAGATGCCGTAGGCAAGACAGATCAAAGGCCTAATTGAGAACAGTAAGAGATGGACGAAGAAAAGGAGTACAAAACAGACCTTGAACAGCAAGGCCAAGTCTCGCGTCTGCTGGAAATTGGGCTGGCTTGTGAGAAAGCATGCAGATTTTTCAATCCAAGACTCGGAATTCGTCAACAGCGAGTGGGTGGCCAGCGACAACTGACAGAACAGCCTTGAAGTCACCCGAACCTCGGGTTTGAAGTTAGTCTGCCACCGAATTTCATTCAGGCTATCGGCCGCTGGGCATCGGGAGCGTTCCAAATTTACATTCTAAAAAATCCTGCCCTCCTACAAGCGATGCTTTTCGGGCGTCCGGTTCACCAGCCTTTGGCTGCTATACCCATCTAAGATATGTATTGCACTCTCTTCCCATCACTTGACTCAATCTCTCTCTGTTTTTAATCCACTTCTATCTCACTTCCTAACCAATTCTACCACTCCTACTACCAATTCTTCCTCCCTCCCTCCCTCCCATTTGTTTCTATTATACCCGCTCTGCTCGTTTATACATATTCTTCTTGGGGCTCTCGGCTTGGAGCCCCACGGATCCGGGATTCTTAGTTATGCATCGTGCGTGGGAGAGGAGATGGAGAGAAGAATCAAAAAAATGAACATGGGCATGGCATAGTGCGGTCGATATTGAATCCATCAAGATGGCGTGCTGTAGTGTCGCTGAATTGAGACCATCGGTGATGAGCGGGGATTGATTGCGCATCAGTGCATCAGTCGCACTTCGGATGCATTCGCCATCAGTCGCACTCCGGCAGGGTCAAGTCCCATTAATGGGACTGAGTCGCACTTTCTAAGTACGGGAGTGGGACTCAACGAGTCCCACTCCCACTAAAATCGTTGTTACTCGCCGGAGTCAGAAGCGGATTTTATCGCAAAGTCGTAGGCCGGAGCATGTGAAACTGGATGGCCGCCTTTGCTGCCGTCGATCGCCGATATTTGTGCCTGCCAAACAATTTCCCAATTTGGGGGTGTGGTGTGTCGTGGAAACATTGGCCATGATCTTCCAAACAAGCACCTCTTGGTTGGAATGCCCTGTAATGCCCTGTATGAGCAAACAAAAGTATTTTTCTGCAGTCCTGTGATAGAAGCACATGTTCTACGTAGCTCTATGTGGCTCTATGGCTCTAACTGGTGCTCTAAGAGGGTCTATCAACACATGCGGGCCTCTAAATTCAGGGGGTATGTCTTTCCGGCTATCGTGCTAAGATCCTCTATCACTGCATTCAGACCCCCCTGTAGGCACAGGTCTGCCGGATCCCAGTAGGCATATGTGTAGATAGACCACGCTGACCTTTGCCGATCCATCTGCCGATCCCTGCCGAGGTTGGTCTACCCGTTCCGGCCGGAACAGGCAGACTCAGGTCGGCCAGGGTTGGCCACAATAGGCACACCACTATCGGCTGGGATCTGCCAACGTGGGTAGGCCTCGTGTAGGCAGACATGCTAGACCAACGTAAACCAACCTCGGCATGGATAGACACACCTCGGCAGGGATCTGCGAACATAGGCACATCTGTGCCTATGGGGGGGTCTGAATGCAGTGTATATGGCTCTATATGGCCAAGTGCGTTTTCCAGATGTGATTGTTCCCACAACCCAACCACAACCGGTACGACCAAGATGCCAGAGATGGAGTTCAGAACACGAACAACGGTGACAAGGACCTCAATAACAATGAGCCCAGATGCGGCCCACATAAATGATTGAGATGACCTCTGTTGGCAGGTCAGGGTTCGACTCCCTGCCTTCGAATTACTCGGCCGTCAGCGCTCCTTTCTTGCCATGCCATCCGCTTATCTATCTGCTCCCGCTGGCACCTTTACAGATCACTCGCTTGTCTCCCGATATTACTTATTTGAATATCAAATGTGAATCTAAATAGAGAGTTTGCGCTGCAACCATTGGAGCCATCCAATGGCTAACAATTTCGGCCCAGCCAGCGATATGGGTCCAACTCTCCCATGGTTGTTGCAGAGGGGGGTGTTAACGTCAATTTCCTGCCGCTAACCGTGGGAAATTATGTGGAGCTTATATCAAACACGTCATTCTGGGAGCCATTGGGTGGCTCCAATGGCTGCAGCGCAAACAGGCTAATTTGCAGGGCATTAACGATCTCCCGCTAACCCGAGTAAAAGAACAAGAACCGGCCGCGGGAGATCGTCAATTGGAAGTACTTGCATCTTTCATTTTTGAACAAGCGGGATGGCGTGGAGCAAATCATGATCGTCGTGGCCTGAATAGATGCGGCTTCGACGGCTACGGATGGCCGCCTGACCATGACGTGTCTGGGACCCAGTAGCCAGAGCATGAGGACCGCAGCAACTGCGGAATCCAACCATTGACAACCTTTTCGTTTCTCACTGGCGATCGGAATCTTGCTCAACAGGCCAACTGAAAATAAAACAATGTTCTCAACAGAAAACTGATCGATTGAATACATGCAAGTACAAGAACTAAGTTTCCCACCAAAGGAAATTACTAAGAAGCCGGGCAGAAGGTGACCGTGTACCCAGCGTTGGCCGAGGAGGGGCAGGTGAACAGCGAAGTGAGGTCGTCGTAGGCGTAAGCGTACGCTGAGGGGCAGTTCTGTTCTGTGTCACAAATCATAAAATCAGTCGGACAAGTTGATGGAGTCTAAGCCGAGAAGAGGAGGGAAAATTTGACTGACTGAAGTAGCTGTAGAACTGCACGCCGGAAGACGGACACGTCTGGGGTGTATCAAAGCTCCCACTGCAGCAGTTGGGGGAGTTGGCCGCATTGCCGTTGAGTGCGTCAACGAGACAGGCGCTCTTGCAGCCAACGGGAAAACCGGTCGAATCGAATGGTCCCTTGAGTGCAGCGGGGCCTGTGTTGTGCGTGGATTGAGTAAATCGAAATACAGGTTGAGTATAGTAGGGTAACTCACAATTTGGTCCAAGATCCACGGCACACTTGGGGATAGGACAACCGGCGGTGTTGTCGATGCGGACACTGAAAGTGAAATACCAAGATTAGAATGGGAAGGGGTGTAAAACCAGGTATGGCACGCACGGAAGGTTGTAACCGTCGACGAGGGACACTAAAATTTTCCTCAGGATCGCTGCATCGCAGAGTGTAACGAGGAAAGAAAGACTGGCCGTCGTAGAAATCAGTGCCGCCGGCACCGAGGTTGAATTCTGCCAGGGATGCGGGGGGAACACCCTGGGCATGGCGCCGTAAGCGTCTACCGGATGGCAGCTGCGGAAGAATGAAAGATTACCGTTCCTGTGATTGGATCGCACACCTGTGCATTTCTCATGAGATGTGAAATTCTTTTAAAAAAACGTGAGCTCGCGCACCAGCCCGCCATTGCAGCCCCCGTCGAGGCAGGAATTGGGGCCGGGGTTGACCGAGAAGTCACAGTTCCTGCGGCCCTGGATCCCGATTGAATTCACTTTGTTAGAGAATAGAGAACAGAACAGGTACCCAGATGCGACCATTCTAAAATACGGGTCAGCCACGCGTACATTCGGTTGCCATAAACTCGTACCCAATCACTGGGGACACTGAATGTCACTGTGGCGAAGGCATTTTGGGACCATCTGAAGTCGGAGGTCAGCGAGGACCGTTGAGAAAGGAGGTTATTCCGACCCAGTAGCTTGAGCCGGTCTTCCACCCGCCGAAGTGAATAACTATTGGGAACATCCCTGAGAAGGAGGTTTATTTCGTACGTGAGAGCACGCACCGCGGGCCTTCATGCAATGTTGTTATTTGATGAAAATGATACCAGGAAAGTTGAATATACGCACCAGATGGTGAACGGGCTAGCGGGTTGAGCGTCGACGGACAGGAAAGTAATTAGGAAACCACGCACCAATTGTTGATCACGTTGAAAGTGCGCTGAGCTGCGACAGCGGACACAA
The DNA here is from genome assembly GCA_029282495.1 of Mycena albidolilacea. Lineage (NCBI taxonomy): Eukaryota > Fungi > Basidiomycota > Agaricomycetes > Agaricales > Mycenaceae > Mycena > Mycena albidolilacea. Next base: position 87,997 of record JARIHO010000005.1, on the reverse strand, counting down.
AAGCCAGAGAAAGGGCGATGGACTTCATGGATGGATTGATACTGAAGACTGCGAGTGAGTTCTCCGGCTGATGGAAGAGGGTACCGTCGATGGGTTTTATAGGACATATACCTCGTCCTGTGACATATGCCGTATCAAGCGTGTACGACGGGATCGTCCTCGTGCCCAACTGATGCCAACCGAACAATCGAGAATTGTTGCGGATCGATTTAGGATTATTCCTGCTTCAAGGTTCAGATTCGCGAGGCGTCGGGATCGACTCGGTGGAAGGCATTGCGGAATGAAAGAAAGCCTGGTTTTGGTCTGCGGTCGAATTGGGGCTTTCGTGGTGGATGAGGACGAGGCAGACCGTATGGACACTGAACGACGAGAAGAGGGAACCCTGCGTGCGTGAGAGTGGTTCTATTTTAGAGAATTAAAGAGTGCGTCTGACTCTGGCACGAGTATTCTTATCGCTAGCAGCTGTAAGGATGGGAGTTGCATGTGCCAGGTAACTCGAAATGATCCGGAAGTAAGCCTCCATGTGCGTGCCTAAGTTCCCATTGAGAACGGTTTATGTCATATCATGTAGTGACCAAACTGCTGACTTCTGTGGAAGCCTGGATACTATTGGATAGTTTGCTTGCCGAGAGCGAGTCTGTGAATAAAGGGCTAGAAGATTCAGAGAAATGACTGAAATTTCGACCGTGAAGACTACAGAAAAGGCCGGTGTTTGAACACCCAGTCGTACGTTTGCGAGCATTAAAAAAGTTAAAACAAGACCTCAGTCCTGCTCATACATCCGCAACGTCGGGGAAAATCCCGGCGCTGATTATTTGTGGGTCGCGCTATGTCCAATCCATTAACACAGTGACTAGGAAAAGGAATGACGATATGGCGGTTCCGGCGGCGATGGAAGATACGGCGGTGAATTTAATAGACATTAATCAAAAGCGGGAGAATCATCCAGTAGCGCGCATTGATTGAAATGAATCTATTTATAATCCTCTCACAGTCGTCTCGATCTTCCTCCGCGGCAATTCATCATAATGGCGGGCGTCCGGATGCGTCCCAAGGACGCGGCTTGCAAGCAGCTGAGATGGCCGTTTGGGGACCACGCAACCGCGGAAGAGTTGATATGCGCACGGGTATGCAAGCGCCGAAGGACGAATGGTGAACGGCACTCTTCCCGCCTCGCGCTCGCGCTCGTACGCCTACGGGGGCGCGCACCTCGTCCCGCCTCCCATTTGACATTTCTTATTCGTTTATCCAGCTCTCGGGTTCGGGTTTCGTACTACTGGCACCCATCGTTGTCGCTGTGTGGGTGCGCAGCCACCGCATCCGCAACCGCTCCCCGTCGCTGTCTGCGTTCGCATTCGGGTTCGTCACTGCATCAGCGTCCGCGCCCAATCCGCATCGGCATCCGCGTATGAGTGTGCGTCGTCCGCACGAGAATCGTAGTTGGGGTGTTGGAGTTACATGTTTGGCGACTGCTCGCGGTGGGCGTGCAGATCCGCAACAAGAAGTCCACGGGTATGGAATGCGCGAGGCGGGAGCGACGACGAGTACATGGGGCTTCTAGACGAGCGGAGTCAACACTCGAACACTCGATCGCAAGCTAAAGATGGGTGTGAGGCAATGTAGATGTCTGGGCGAGCGAGCGTGTGTGCCGGCTGCCGAGGCACCAGATGATCACTGGCTGATGGAAGAGCGTCGGCGAGAAGGAGGGAAAGGGACGCAGGGAGCTTTATCCGTCCGCGCTGAAGCAGTGGCCGATGGGCGGAACGCCTGCACGACGCGAATACTCGGCGGATCCGGGTGAACGGTTCTACATATTATCCAGTCGCGAGCAATGGAGACGAGCGAGACGTGGCACGTACTCACGAAGATGCGCGCATGGGAGAGAATTCAGGTACTAGTAGATGCCGTGTACGGTCTGTAAGGGCCGACATGAGTCACGGACAAGGTGGAAAGGCGAAAGGCGAAAGAGCACGCAAGTTAAGTCGTCAGCGTGCCAAAGGCGGGTCCCGAATGGCCGAGTAAGATGGAACGCGAGTAAGTGAATGCGTGTTCCTGCGCAGATGACGGAGCGCATGGGAATCGGTAGTCCAGTCTTCGGATTATTCAGTCCTGAGCAACGGGACGAGCGATACATGATACGCACTCACGATGTATCGCCCCGGAGCGTGAAATTGCCACCTGGGAGAGTTGACAGTCTGTAGGGGCCCACGTTAGTCACGGATTCGGGTGAGGGAGGGGCGAGAAAGAGCACGGACGTTCCTAAGTGCGTCGTCGAAGCCGGTTGTCTGACAGGAAAGACCACGGACCAGCAAGATTCGCGCGTGGCGAGGTCGTCAAAAACATCAGCAACGGTGACCGTGCACACCTTGAGCCATGCATGCACTGACGTATCGTTCAAAGAAAATCCTACGATTTCCGTCAAATAAGGCCTGCTGGCATGCCGCACCGTTCTTCTGCCCACAACGCCCATGGAGTACAGTCAAATTTGAAGCTCATTTGGCGATAGCGTTCAAGATGATGAGGAAGGTGTGTATGATGGTGTTGCAAACGTCACCTGGTTGCACGTTGAGTAACTCTAAAATTGCATTGGAGGCAAAGAGGAAAGAAGCGATTGCGCAGAGCCGACTATCACCGCATCAGCCTCCGAAACGCGATCACGTGGAACGACGCGTAAAGCGCGATTTCGCCACCAACGGTCTTCAGTGCTCAGAACATTTGACTTTTCCCGACTTTCCGCATTTACATTTTTATATCAATATCAATGAGGTCGATTGCTCCGGTCAAGCGATATAACAAAAAGACAGTCAGCATTTATTGCGCATGGTCTGACCTCGATTCGAACGAAGATCTTCTGCTTCATGATCAGATTCTATCGGCCAGTATTATGAGTAGTGCTATCAGACATTATGCCCTCCATTTACGTTCGGAATAAGTGAGTTTTCTTTTGATGTTCAACCATGCTGCTGGTCGATACTATGTCTTTTGAAAATTCATTTGAACTTAATGGCTCCTTGAGCTCACGGCAGTGCCAAAGCCAAAGAAAAACTGTGCATGTTGTGAAAATTTGCTCCCAACGTTGGTTAATACATGTACTATATCGCGCTGGGAACCTGGTCACCTAAGGGCTTTGGGCCCGATCTGGATGTTCCACGGGAATTCCTCCCAGGTCTATGGCCCCTAGATGATAGACGCGCATCCTCCGAAGAGATTGAGCATTTTTATGATAATTTTGGTGCCGTTTTGAGTGCCCTACGAATTTAGTTTTCAAGGATTTCCCAAAACGGTAGTTGACAGGGTACCTGGCCACCCTCGGAAGCACGTTGTTGGCGGCGAATGAGGGTCCGCGCCGTTGGCTATAGTGTATGTGTGACTTATATGATGTATTCTGGGCACTTGTATAATACATTGAACCTTGTAAAAGTAGTGTAGCGGAGACATTTTACAAGGGTCCTCGGCGGCGGGATCCGTACTTTCATCTAAATCGGGTTGGTGCGCCAGTGGTAACGAATCGTAGGCCAAAATAAGTGATAGGGAGGTTCATTGGAGCCCAATGTACCAACCTGAATGCATATCTCTACTTGCAAGGTGTACTGTTGAGAACCCGACATTTAATCTTTTTTCTAGCGTCCAATGGGTGATTTTCTATCTATATTCATATTAGGAGGGAAGGGGAAGTGTTCAAGTATCATATAATGAAGGATATAAATGTCTTACCTATCATAATGGATACTGCAAGGCGTTGGAATTATAGTCTTGAAGAGGCCATCGGTATCTCGAATTTAAGAGTGCGATCATTGAGTTTCTGTTCCAATTGTGTTGATGAATTTGGCCATAGAGGGCCGGCCTTTGGCTGGGTAAAATATACTCACCAGAAAGCACCAGTTTCTAGCAAAAGAATGAGCCCCCAAAGTCCCAGATCCCCGGCGTATTGGTTGAGAAACAAGCGAAACGGTCGCTCGGGATTATCAAATTGGTGTTCTCACCCTCCGGACCGCAATCAATCCGGGCACAGCTTTGGATCAACTTATCACTTTGGGTTGAAATTTGGTCTCAAGGTGCGCAAGGGTTCATATTACATTGTGGAAATACAAAGGGAAGATACTATAGACTCTAAAGTCCTACAGTTGGCCTGTGGCCAGGTTCCTAGTGTGGCCAGGTTCCCAGCGCGATATAGTATATACATTGAGGGCAAAAATCGCTCAAGTGATTGGGCGGTGGGATGGTGAAGAGCGTTGCTGTTGGAACCGTGGTCTGACCTCGGTTCGAACGGCGGGTTTCTGTTATAGATAGATTTTGGTATCGGAGGCTTTGCAGATGCATATCAGCGTACAACCAGACATTATTCACTGTTTCGTGCACCTTGAATGAACAAGATTTGTTTTGAGGATTCATGAATCATGCATTACATGGCCGGAACCGCCGACAAAAAACCAGAGAGAGATCAAATAGAGAGAGCAAATTTTGCATTCGGATGGTTTGAAGTCGAGCTGGCTGTTTACCGGGCCAGTGTTGGGCTGATTATTCCGCTGCAAACTCAGTGACTCTCATAGTCAAGTGGTCAAGAGGCACGACGACCGACACTGAAACAGAGGAGGACGCACCATACTTAAATCCGAGTGAATTCAGCATGTCTACATACATTAAAAAGTTGACCGAAGCCATGGATGAATTTTAGAGGCAGCCTCTGAGATAGGATGACGACTAAAAAATAGCCAGAAAAAACGCAATGACGCCATTCCATTCTGACGTAGGGAGTCGATCCCCGGATTCAAAGCCAGAGGAAGCACGGTTATCATTCCTCCCTGCAGGCAGGGTGAGAGTGTAGGAGGAGAGAAGATTCTTGAATCTGAGCGCAGTATCATAGTACGCATGAATGAAGGGGTCGCAAATAGGGTAGGGCTGCGTGCGCGTCCGAACCTGCATCCGCATCTGCATTCACTTGAGATGTGGTTGTGGTTGGGGTGCTGAGGTTAGATATTCAGACTGCTGCTGGTAGTGTGTGGATCTGCATCCAGCGAACTCCACGGCCACGGGAAGGTATGTGCAGGCTTGAGTCTCGCACGCGGAGCGAGGACAGCACGAGAAGAAGATAGCTGGGCGAGTAGATGTTTGGGTGTGGGGCGAGTGGGCCGGGGTGGGAGGCCAGAGCCGAAACACAGAATACAGAACGAAAAGCACGAACGCCGGCTGATGGGGATGTGGACATGCCGAGGTCCCGGAAAATGAATGGGGATGCGATGATCATGAGGTGGAGGGTGCGTGAGATGGGAGGGAAGGTGAGTCGCACCCGGCGTCTCATAGAGGCGCAAAATAATCTGCTCCAGCGCGTACTTCCAGAAGGGACTTACGGCGTTGCAAACAGTAGTCTGGCAGGCGGCAGCAGTGGTTCATACCTGTGTGCAGGGCGTACACCAAGTGGGGCTGACAGCCAGCGTATAAGTACCTGTCTTCATGTTCTATAATCTGCAGTGGAAGAAAATGAGACATGGGACGCACTTGAAGATGCGCCCAGGAACATGGAATTCCCAGCGTGGAGGATTAACAGCCTGTAAGGGCCCACGTTAGCCACGGGCGCAGGCGAAGGGCATATAGTGAAGGGGTACGGACGTTCTTAAGTGAGTCGTCCAGCGTGCCAAAGCGGAACCCGAACTGGCGAGTAAGACAAAACCAAGCGCAGAGAGGTCGTCAAGCATCGGCTTTGGTGACTGTACACGCCGACCGGGTCGAATCCTGCGCGGAAGTACCACTGAAAATACTGAGATTTGCGTCAAATTAACGCTGGGACTCCTAGAAGGTATGCACCATTCTCCTGCCCCATGGAATAAGTCTTAATGGTGTTTTCATTGGGCCAGTTCATTCGGCGATAGTGTTCAATACAATTGAGTTTTACAGGTGGATGGTCATGCCGCAGCTTGCTATAGGTGGTTGGATGTTTCGAAAATTGCTGTGGAAGCAAGCAGAAATAAGTGACTGACCGGCCCACCTATCGCCGTTGCGACATGTGGAACCGCGCGGGTTTGCGAAGTAACGCGCATATGCGTGTATGGTTCTGCTGAGTAGTGGGCTATACATGCCAGTAGAAAATCTATGAGTAGTTGTTTGAATGAATACATGAAAATGAAAAAAAAAATTGTTCACCGTTTTCCGCGTGGTCTGATCTCGATTCGAACGAGAATACTCTGCGTCAAAGCGCATTACTGTAGAATTTCATTCAATTTGGCGGTCACGCGTCACGGACCCCCTGTGCCGCGATGAATTTTGGTCTCGGTCACGGGTCACGGCACCCAATGCCGAATGTAAAATGTGTGACATTGGGGCCAAATCTCCCTTGGTGGTGCAAAAAAGGCAGAATTTTCGAAATTTTGTGTCTTGAATGCCGAACTTTTGGAGGTGTCACACCAAAATTTGTTGGTTGCTGAAGTGCCAAATTGGTATTTTGGGTCATGGGTCACAACCCATACTGAATTGAATGAAATTGTACAGTATCCACAGAGATACACTAGTACTCCCAAGTGCTGTTGATTCTGTCCCTCCGTTTGCATGTCAATAAGTAGGTTTGCTTTCAGGTTCAACCGTACTCATGCTGGAACATAGGCAAGGCATGTGTGCCACGAAAATCACGGAGCAAATGGTGCCTAATTCAGATGTCTGCTCACAACATTTGCCTTGGCCTGCATGTGCATGCCCCTTAAAAATCTAGGTGCAAATACATTTAAAAAAAATCCATATGGGTTCTGTTACATGGTTTGACCTCAATTCAAACGAAGATGTTCTGCTCACCAGAAATCCACTAATCTACACCTTTATGAGCTGTAGATTCATGCTATAGCACTATCAGACTTTTTCCATTGAATTTAGGCTGGGAATGAGTGAGTTTTTTTTTGCAGTTCAATTGAAACCATTTAGAACATGTCTTTGCAGATTTATTTAACACTCAATTCAAACTATCCAGTTTAGGGCAGCGACAAAACCAAAGAAAACTATGCGCACTGTGAAAATTTGCTCTCAACACTTGTTTATGCCTGCATCTACATTGAGGCCAAAAATCTACTCAAGGGATTGAGCAGTGCATTAAAAAAAGAGCACCTGCAATCAAAAGCATAGTCTGACCTCGTCAAACGAGGATCTTCTGCTTCGAATCGTCATCAATGCCTTACATACAGATTGAAGATGCACTCCAAAGTGGTCACTGGTACCAAAACCTCCGACAGAGTGTTGGCTGCAGGGAAGGTGAGAATGACTTTTTTTTCCCGGCTAATGATGAGGCATACTTCAGCAACAGCAGGGTTCGAGTTAAAACCAGTTTGAACCAACTGAGTACCTCTCTTACAAAAGTTGCCTCTGGCTGTATGATTTGTGGCTTGGACTCAGTTTAAACCCTGATGGTTTGAACCTGGTTTAAACCCTGATGGTTTGAACTCGGTTCAAACCCTGATGATTCAAACATGTCACTCAGCCTATCATGGTTTGAACTCAGAGTTCTTGCTTTGGAATATTTTCAAAAAATTCTAAATATCTTGGTCAATTTTGCACCATTTTGCATAAAACTAGATAGATATACTCAGCCAATCCATGCACAATTAGTGATAGAGAGGAATTTCCAAAAACATTAGGTATTAGGTAGTCTGTGTTTTCAGGACATTCTCACACAAAATGCTGTTTTTATATTCTTAGAAGATGCCACAGAGTCCTAACATTTTATAAGGAACAATATTCATACTGACAGGAGGATGTGACTGAGCCAGAACGACACATAGCCTTATTACAGTTCTTCTAGCTGCATTGGAGGCATTCAGCATTTTCTTGTATCTGAAGATCCTGTGGGAATCACACTTATCTGAGCATTTCATGTGGTTTAGCTCTGTCACACAGATACATATGTTGTTCCACACAAAGGATTGCACCCCCGGGACACGTTCTAAGCATACAAAAACAATATTTTGTGTGAAAATGCCCTGAAAACACAGATTACCTAATAACTAATATTTTTGAAGATTTCTCTCTGTCACTGATGAGTATATCTATCCAGTTTTGATACAAAATGCTGCAATGCTGACCAATATATTTACAATCCTTCGAAAATGTTCCAAAACAAGATAATTTCATCTGTGCCTTCGGTTCTGACATTAGCTGTGAACTATGATGGTCTGTACAGCTTTAAACTGTGATGTTTGGAACCATGATGGTTTGAACTTGCCATTTAGCCCATCATGGTTTGAACTCAGAGTGAAAATGTTCAAACTGCAGATCTTTTCTTTCTTGCTTCCCTTGAGAGTAGATGTGCTCACAGCTAATATCAGTGCTGAAGGCGGGATCAAAAATTTCTGTTTTGGGTGATTTTTCATCCTCTCCAAAGAATTGTCTGTATCTCAATCAATTCTCCATGGTTTCACATGAAGCTTAGTTAGATCTTCCAGAATAATTCAAATGCAATTAGTGATAGAGTCACTTCTAGTGTTGTCTCGACTCAAGTCACCCCAAATGGAATTTATTGTGAAAAGCTCACCACTGGTGCATATTACCTCAAGTCTGTTATGACACATCTGTAGCCCCATTGGGGGCACCTAATATGCCCCAAGGGTTTAGGATATCATCACATAGTTCGTGAGAAAAAGCCATCAACTTGGCGACTCAACTCTGGAGTCGAGTCAATGGAGTCAATGGAATTTCAGCATATCCAGAGGCCAGATTGCAAAGTGGTTGGAGTATGTTATGCACCTACCTACTCCCTCTTTCTATACCACCAAATATTTGACTTTCCTCAGCACCCTCGGTTACTACATAATAAATTTGATTTTGATAGACTTGAGTCGCAGCAGCACTAGTCACTTCCACAATATTATGTGATTTTGTCCACAAAAAATCTGCAGTTTGAACATTTTGACTCCGAGTTCAAACTATGATGGGCTGAATGGGAAGTTCAAACCATCAGGGTTTGAACCAGGTTCGAGCCACAAATCATACAGCCAGAGGCAACTTCTATAGGAGAAGTACTTATGGTTCGAACCGGTTTAAACCCAGGGGCATCGTTGGACACAATACGGTTTAAACCCAAACCCTGCTAGGGTACCATTACTCGTATATTAAGGAGATCTATTGAATCAGAGTGTACATGTTTGTACACCCAAAATTACCCCCTTTGCTATCTCGGCTGACCATTAATTACCTTAAGCATCTGGGCGCCTGGCCATTTTAGCCTCTCTGATCAGCCCCTCAAGGTCTGTACAAAAGGAGAGCTGTCGCTCAGGTCGCTTCTTCTGCTCCACCCCCATCACCTTTCCGCTTTCTAACCTCCATTGCTCAGTATTCACCTTTGATGTGTGATTCATATCATCCAAACCATGGCCAAACCTCCCATGCTCATCCTGGAGGGCCTCCGAAAATCTACAACACCTCAAGACATCATCTTTGAAGGCCAATCAACATCAATCAAGTCGTCAGCTACTTGAGGAGCTCCAGCACAAGGCAATAATCAATATTCTCAATGTTATTCTGTCCTTCAACCTCCAATGGACTGTCCCATCCTGTATCATTCAGTGTTCGTTAACTCATGCTTGAATACACCCTGACAAGTCACGGTACGCTCCCAAGTCGTCGGGGTACACCTCGCTGGCGAGATTTAATCTCACTCAATCTTCAACATTATGTCTTTTTTCTACCACTCTGTGCCAGTCTCTGATAGTCTGTTCACTAGCAAGATCGTACTATGAAGACTGCGCGCAAACTCCCTGTATGACTCGCAGTTAGCCCTGTCTGAGATATGCTCCTCTCTTCATTGCAGATCTTTACCCGATGCTCTTCTGGCCGCAATCAATCATGCTTGACTTGAACTCCTATCACTTCCTTTGGACTTTCCCCAAAACCAAGTGGTTTGTCTTGGGATGGCGCAGTTCAGTTCGATTCCTTCAAACACCTGAACTACGTGTCTTGAGGTGTGTTAGTTTCGATTGTCTGCCCCTCACTAATTTGCATGCGTTTCAGGTCTGTACACCGAAAATCACCATGTCCTCGACAACCTGTTCACAGTCGCGCTAGGAGCGTTGCGTAGATATCAGGGTGCGCGACCTTACACCTCATTTTACTATCTACTGATTCCTGGCGCACAGGATTTTTGCACGTTGAATCGAACTCATGTCCATTGACTGTCAATCTGTAGGCTATATTTTTTTTTAACACAGCAGCGAGAATGTCTCGCCTAAGTGTACCCATGCTATCGATGATCCTTTCGAAACATCTCTGTTAATTTTGTTGGTTGCTCATGCGAATTCAAGTCTGCGCTAGCTGTATGTATCGAAATATTTCGATTCGCATTCCCAGTATGTTGTTTGCATTTGGTGGTAGAAACACTTTATTGTACTGCACTTCGGTGGTTTTGCAGTCAGTTTCCAGACAAGATCAGATGATTTTCAACGCCGGGAATGCCTTCGCTACCCCTGCCGGAGCGAAGCGAAGGCACATCTTGTACTTAATACCAAGCATTGGTCATAATTTTAAAATTTCGGAGCAGCCATGAATGACGTCTGTGCCCACGTATGAAATAGATAGCAATGTTAATTAGTTGATTTCACACATACCTTGGATCCTTCTGTGGTCCATTGAATTGGATGGCAATATTGTGGACACAGGTCAAAAGTTCAGAATCATTTGTGGGTGATAATGTTTCTTGGTATGTCGCAAAGGTGTGCTTCAGTGTGTCGTGTGCCTCAGCATAGAGCCGCCATTCTGCCAAATAAACATTATACACAACCCCCCTGAGATTGACAATTGTCCATAAAAGTTTGTCCCGGTCGCTGAGATTGTCAGCGTCAAACAGTGTCTTTACCGGTTGCGAAGTGGCGCTGGTGGTTTGCATAAATTGCTAGCTGGGGGACCTGTGGCAGTATTCCAATATGCTGGATTGTTTCAACTGCTTTGAATGGTAACTGATTAGATGCACAGCATTCCATGAACTCGGTCAGGATGTGTATTATGGCTTCAGCAGCTCTGTGATGCATTTTCTCCTGGAGTTGAGAACTCTCAAAAACTACACTGTCACTGTTGCTGTTCTGCACCGGGGCCTCACAGTCTGTCCTCATGTATGTTCCCGTGGTCACCATACGGCAACAACGTGTCTGGCAAAGATGTCTCTGCCCATAGGAGGGGATCTTTCAATTGAGCAATAAGATTGTGAAACATGCGGAAAGGGCTCCGTGAAGCACGTGCTTTCTGTTTGGCCATGCACACAAAGGTGTGTTTTGCCAGTACAAGTACAGATGGGGAGATTGAAGGGGATTCGGCTTGAGAGAGTTCATCAATGATCTGCACTAGCCATTGTTCTGGTACTTTGAATCAATCTGTAAGGGCAACCTTAAGCTCGGTGCAGGGCACGGAAACTAGTGGGGGAGTCCAAAGTACTAATAAAGATGCTAAATACAGGAGTGGAAATACCATGCAACCTGGTGGGCAAGGGGGAGTTCACTCACAACACCCTAATGGGGTAGAGGCAATGAGCGTGCCGATAGGCACTTCCATAGCAGCAGTGTGACCATGTTGCAGCAGCGGCACAAATGATGCTATGGCAATCTTACGGTAACAGCAGTAATCTGTGGCAGCAGCAACAGTCATGAAGCAATTTCGTCATGGCCCTACTGTACCTACATACAACAAAGCCTCACAGAATGCATGCCACAGTCGTAAGTGCTTCTACTCAGTTCAAGAGAAATACTTTTGAGGTCCTCTCACGAGCTTTGAACACAAACAGAAACGGGTTGAAGACTGGTACGGGATGAGTGAGCTGGACAAGATGAGTCTCTTCACAAATGAAGGACAGTGTGCGTGGGTTACATCCAGTGAGTAATTTCATGCGGAGATGAGAAGTTTCTCAGCCAAAGAACGACTCAAAACGTAATATTACATGTATGCTAGAGATGGCAGATGCTCCCAAAGTCAAATGATCATCTGCATGTACAACAAGCGGTGGCCGGTGCTTCGCGCCGGCCCCACTTTATGAATAAGCGATGCCTGTCAGCTGACCACAGATGTGTGAGAGAAGTTTACAAATGGAGACGGCTTCAGACAGACAGAGAGGCTTAATTTTATAAAGAGGGTGAGGTGATATCCTGCTCAGGCTTTTCGTCTATCTTCAATACATTGTCTACCACGTTGTCATATCCACCACCGGCGTCCCATCATGCTTTATCGTCTCCTGCACCGACACCCAACGAGTTATTCAAAGCTGGCGCCTGCCAATTGCAGATGAAGTGATTAGAATCGGGCCCCTAGGTTCAGTTTGAGGCTAGGCATTCGAACGCGGTCCTGGCTCCCGAATGCCGCCTGACCCCGGTGTTCAGTTCAAGGTATGGAAAACCTTGAATCTGAACACGGCATCTGGTTCTATTTGGTTCAGGTTCAAACCGATTTTTGAACCGGTGACAGACCTGGTATTGGGGCACCCGGGCATTTATTCAAATCTGCTCGAGTTGCAACATACTATAATGTACTTCACTACATTACGATGTCATCTCACAAAGAGCTAATGCTGGCCTGAGCAGTTAGCTAAGAGGGATATAATGTGTCTCGAACCATTAGAAAGATGCTGGACAACAATCCTGGTAAAGGGTTGAAGTGGGAAGTCGCTAATGGAGCAATCGCGGAAAGTGCCTTACCATCCTGGAAACGGATTGGGGCTACTGCACATCCCTGACTAAAGGCCTATTACGAGGGAACATCCTTCTGAACCAGAGGGATCATTTTGGGCATCATCTGACGTCTCCAGAACTGCCAAGAGAGGACTGGACCTGGTCGATCTAACAAATGACTAAGGAACTGTACTCGGGTACTAGGAAGCAGCGGCTATCACGATTTTCAGACAAATCACTTAAGCGGTTCAAGGCGGAACCATTTGGGCGGACGGTTACCAAGGAGGGTAACAGAGTGCTGACGAGGAGGTCGGCTAAAAGTTGACATATCAACAATATCCCCATCACGATCGTTCTAAGCGATGTAGATCTTGACTCATCGCTAAGCTCGGCTCGTTGATGTTTCTTACAAATCTCTCTCAATTTTACTAATTGCTTGATATCGGACAGGAGTTCATCGGCTAGCTGCTATACCACTAGTCATATACCCTGAACCCTATTGCACGTTTGTATCTGTCTCGTTTATATTTAGAATCCTGTAACGTATTTAAGTGGATAGTTATGGGAGGAACACCAGTGAATCTCACCCCACCTGTTGGACGCGAAGTTACTAGACTTCACGCTTAACCGGTAGAGTAGTCATTCATTCGGAGACACCCAGAAGCTATACCAAGTTTCGTTTGTTTTCCCTGTTTGAATATTATCTGTGTTGGATTTGGATCTTTATAAACGACGCGTGGACATATTGGATTAACGGAACGGACGCGTGGAATATAAGGAAACGGATCAGACTTGACAATTGGTTGTAATCTCGCAAGGATTAGCAATCGCGGATACTATTTGGAATCGGGATTCATAAGAATCACTTGCTTTACGCATCGGAGTATCATCTCCAAACCTAGACCCACATCATACAAAACCGTTGAACATAAAATCTCGTCTGTCTATCGCGATTGCGCCTAGAACGGATTTGAGCAAGTTTTATCTATACGACTTGTAGACCTGTAAAGTCTTGCTTATCAAAGAGAACTAAAGTTCAAATTGCCACAATCTATACTGGATTGGAACCCCGAACTTGCACGAAGACTATAGTGTTTGAGTTGTTGTAGTTGCATTATCGAACCGCGTATTCATTTACAAGGTTTGTGTTGTGGTTATTTCACCGCTTGCCCCATAGTCAGCGTTACACCGGGCCTTGCCACCACTGAATGCCAGTGGGCCAATCCATACCCAGGGCTTAAAGGAGGTGAATGTGAGGATGTGGAAGCCGTGCAATGTGAATGACAAGGACATAACACAATGTGAATGACAAGGGACAACTTGAAGCAGCCTACAACGGGGGCTGCACGGTGATGAGTGACTAGTATGCGGCGTATGAAGGATGAAACGGGGACTCGATACATCACATATACTACAGTTTTTATAGTAGTGAATGAGTACATAAAATGTTTTATTTAAAATGTAGGATGTATGAGAAGAGTAGTAAGAAATTGAACTGCTGCGAGGCTGTGGCGCGGGCTGGGTTAAGGGATCCGACATTCGGATCCAGGCATGCAAATGGCACATTTATATGAACAGGGATGTGCAATGCTCAACATCGCATTTTTCTGCCCTTTGACCATGGATAGCGCACATCGGATCGGCGCTCCAAATTCAGGCGATCTAGCACCCAGTATCGGTTATGACGAAGACCAAATGGTGGAAAAAGAGCTGCGCAAATTACGCAAAAAGTAACCAAAACAACCTTGGTTGCTGGTCCTTGAGTCCGCCAAGTGTAAAGCAACAACCCGACAATGAATGAACCCATTCCCAAAATAACCAGATATGGACCTGCAGAGATTGAAACAGCTATCCAAGGATCGGCCGGACCATAGGATCTGCAATGAGCTTCAGGGCTTTTCTCATCCTCTCGATTGAAGGCCGCGCCTTCCTCGAAAGAGGCATCAACGCTGCTAAAGCTACCATCCTGACGGCTCATGCAGAATTCCGCTTCTTTTTCTGTCAGCATCTCAAACCATCGAGCGGCTTCGAAGCTAAGCAGAGCTCCGAATACATTAGCCATCAGCCCAAACAAAAACAGTGCTGATGCCAATGGAAGGTGGATTCCACTATCGCCAACGACGAGGGAGAGTACTTGAGCTTGCATCCCTGCCAGAAATGTTGCCTAACCAAAATATGTAAATTTAGTAAAGACCGTGCATGAGGCTAAGGATAAAGATACAAAGACTTACACACACAGCGAGCGAGCCATACCCTCTTTCAGATAAGAATCCAACAGCTCTACTGCCCTGCTTCGTGGCTTGAGTGATATCTCTCAGCCCAAGAATGATCTTTTCGTATTCCTGTGTGTTTGGAGATGATGTGACTATATTTTAAGCTGAACCGTGAGTCGCAATGATAGAGAAAAATGGTGGAAGAAAGGGCGTGCCTACCTACGACTGGATGTCCATCTTTGTCCTGCCCAGTGACAGTAGTCGTAGACATCGGGCTTTCGTATGCAACGGGGTAAGGCCGGTGGTGGTAGCGAACGAAGGGGGGGGGGGATGCTAGCATCCTATGAAGAGAATTCAAAGCAGCATATTATAGAAGGAGTCGTGCGTTGGCCAGCACCTAGGTGATATCATCATTCATCGGGTCTCACTTCGACATGGCTCTTCAGCCACGTTGAAACCCACGAGTGATAAACGTGTGAGGATGCACGTGTAACGGGGTAAGTTCTGTGAAACACGTTTCCGATCGGCAGGGTCTGTCATCAATTGCCAGTGCCATTCTCCTGCCCTCTGCATGCAGCCTTTCTCTGTCATGCTACCTGCACCTTTCATTGTATCGGAATTGGCGCGTCGGTGTAATTCTACCGCCACGGCGCCACCATGTTGGTGTGGGAACACGTTTGACAGGCATTGGAGGATCGCTGGACTTGAAGACGATATGTATGATGGCGCGCTTTTGATACCTAACCCCACTGATGCTCAAGGCTCCAGCCATTTCGTTTTCAGTTAAGATTGGGCCTACATTGAAGGGAAATGAAAATACATGGTTTGAAAATCGGGCTACTGCCGGGTGAGTCGCACTTTCTCGTTAACCTTTTCCGGCGATTTTTGCTAAATTTCCCAATGCGGGACGTTTTCCGAGTGAAGACGGGCTTCTCAATAGAATTATCCGAACATGGTCGTCCAGAATAGTCCAGGAATGAGAGCATATATGATAGAAAGCAATAAGAGTGAAAAATTTCCCCTTCCGATAGAAGCTCGGCATTTGGTACAGGGTTGAGGAACAAGGTAACATCTGAGCTATTGTAGGAAATACTGTGAATCTACTGTCTTTTTTGGTTTATTTTAATGTATGAGGTATGAAGGCACAGGGTAGTGAAGCCAAAAACCAGAATATATACTCACACGGGGTCGGAGCAAGCCGAGACTGCAACAAGAAAATTGCAGCAGAACTACGCCATGCAGAAATAGCTGAATCCAGGAGGGAAAGAGAAAAGTGATTGAATTGACAGATGGTGGTAGACAGTCGGAATATTGCAGGCCAGGGGGCTGAAATTCTAAGGGGCAGGGGAAAAGGGAGGGGCAAGGAAGGGCAGATGATGGTAATGTTTTCTCTATGCCATGGTGATTCGGCCGCAGCGAAAAAGATGGAGCAACGTTACTGTAAAGTGAGAGAATAACCATAGATATAGTCGAAGTTCGAGTAAACAACGATGAAAGCACTCACAGACACTCTGGCAGAGTGAGAATGATAATTACTAATGTTTAGAGTACTCTTGAGGTGTTATGAAGCATCTAATGGGGTCCTTGCATCGTCATTTCATAACTGTATAAGCTAGCTGTCAACAAGGTAGTTTCGCCAAGTGTGGGAAATCCGTAATGTAAAGTAAAGTCTCTGCTCTCTTTATAAAATTGAGCCTGTCCGAAGCCTTTAAACTCCACTTTTGGGAGATCAGGTCCGAGGCTTTGGAAGCGCTTGGTTCAGACCGTTGGAAACACTCAATTAAAGGCGCTTCCTCGGAGCTTTTGGCCCCATGATCAACTTTAAGCACGTGGGCGCCTATAAAAGTGTACACAATGCCAAAACTCCGCTTTTTGTTCACTGTTAAAGTTTCCGAGGTGCTAATTCAAGCGCAGCTTTGGAAGCGTTCATATTGTAATACATTGTCTAAATCTTTTTTATTTGGATGTCCGCAAGTAGGAGCTGGCGCGAAACGCCGGCGACTGCTTGTAAAGTACAGTCAAGCTAGCCCTGCCAAGCCAAACGGGCGATCAAAGTTAAAGTTGGCTCTCACAATTTACTTCTTTCACTCTCCTGCGTTAGTACAGGTGGCTGTGGGGCACCCAACCGATCAGACCATGAAACATTCATGAGTCGTGTGGGCTCGGGCCGCAGCGGGCAGGCACCACTCTTTCTCGTGCACGCTTTTTGTGACACCCGGAAGTGCGCGTGGGGTGTGCGTAGTCACTGTCGGGTTCGCATTTGCTCCGAGGGTTCCCTGCCTCTGCAACTACTACCTGCACTGGTTTCAACTAGGTGATGTGCAGGTTGATTACCTGCCAACTGTCCCTCCAAATAAACCCCATATTTTATTGATTCCCGTCCTCAAGTTGTTAGTTTTAATGAGGCCATCCTCTATACTCATTTGTCGCCAGTAATTTGAGAGATGTAGAATCAGTATCGTGTTCGCCTTGCGTTCCTAGAAGCGTCATGACGGAGGTAGATCGGCCGCGGGAGTTCGACTCCCCCGTTCATTTCCGACTCGGCCTTCCAGCATCACCATGCCTCTTCTGCAATGCGTTCTGCGCAGCGAGAGCGAGGGCTTGCCCCACGGCAACCTTCAACTTTGACCCTTACGATAAGCCATTCGAGGTCCTCGCAAATCAGTAGCCTATCCCTTCCGCGACTTTCTCCCTCGTACGTAGAATCTTGCTCTTCTTCTATGCCAGGCTGGTTCTCATATTACTTGCTTAGCGATTGAAATGAGTTTTCTTCCAAGATTTTCTACCGGTACCCAATCGGCGCATGGACAAAAAACCGGACCGAAAGCAAAGCTCCTTTCTTTGTCCTTTCAGGATGACAAGTGGAGCCAAGGACCAGTTTTCGACTGGTATCGCGGTCTCGAAGAAACATCTGCCGACGCGGTCGCTATAGACAAGCTGGAAATCCGCAAGGACACCTCTTCGCCCGTACCCCATCGCTTTGTGATGCTGTATATGCGAGACCACTCGGTTCACCGTCTAGATCGAAGGCCGAATGCCAAAGTCGATGGTGTTACTCCGTTTGGTTTAATGATCAATACCCCCGTCACGACGAAGGATGAGATTCTCTGCCATCTTGATGAGGGCGCTGCAGAGAAAATCAGAAGAACGACGAAGCACGAGATCGAACTCGCGCTGCAGGGAAAGGTTGATCTGAAAGTTGTTTTATCGGCGTGTTTCGTCATATCTCGCGATGACATAACGAAGAACTACACCCTTTTCGCCCACAACTGTTTCTTTTTCTCATGGACTATCTTGATGATTGCATCTAGACGGTATCTGCCGTATGCGGTCTCGCTCGAGGGTCAGGCGCTGGAGCAGCGCGTTAGGGATTCCTTGCCGGAGCTGACGACATTCATCGTGGAAGCGTTCCTCAGTGTATTGCTGGACGCCGTCATTGATGCGATGACAATCTTTCGCAACACCGCTGGTCCCGAGATCCACCGAGGCATGCATGTTTTGTCTCGAGCATTATGGTCACTGCCAGTCGATGTCATACGCTTCGGAATGAAGCAGGCGTTGAGGACTCGACTACATTCTGGATTGCGGGAACGATTGGAGAAACAAGTGTCGAAGGTCCTTCAATCCACCACTGTCAGTTTGTGTCAGAATGCGCTGATCAATCACGACACACCTCGTTTGGTGGATAGATATCTTTGGCTTAATCAGCTGCCTGACATTATCCTGTCAGCAGTCAGGACAGAGATGATATTCAGCGAGCAAGGAGGGAAAGTATTTGATGCTATCACTGGCGACGGAGGTCTAGGTGATATCAATTCTCTAGAGCTGGCGAAGGAGGATCTCACCCGCAAGCATTTTATTCTCGGAAGACGATTAAAGCAATTTCACGCCGTCTGGAACGCTGTGTTGCATGGTGCTTTACGAGCGGCAAGAGATGTGATGCATAAGGAGGAGTGGAATAATTGGCAGAAACAGGATTGGGAGTCGCATATTCGAGACATCACTCAACAACAGGATACCCGTCTTGATCAGATTGCGAAGAGTCTGGCGGATTATGGGCATGGGAAACTAGACGATTCCAACAGACGGGTTATCAACTTTACATGGAATGCAGCGCGGGATGGTGCATTGGCGGCTGCAAAAGAAGTGGTGAAGGCCACTGAGGACAAGGTGAAACATCGCAAGACACGAGATCCGATGTGGAGAGCGGTATGGGAAATGTGGGACCAGTGGTGGGCGGACATCAGGCCCGTGGTCGGAGAGAAGATGATTGAATGCATCAATGAAATCGTACAAAAGATGGTCGATGTTCGCATGAAGGTGGTCATCTCCGAGCTTGGCGACTCCAATGTACACTTTGTCATGGCTCGCGTTGTGGATGTATCCAAGGAAAATCAATCGGTAGTCTTTTTGCCAAAATCTCATCTGTATTCCTGATTCAGTCTTTTCAGGACGAAACCAAAAGGTCAAAGAAACGATCAACCCACAAGGAGGTTCTTGAGGAACGCAAGATGAATAACGAAAGCTTA
Source organism: Mycena albidolilacea (assembly GCA_029282495.1). NCBI lineage: Eukaryota > Fungi > Basidiomycota > Agaricomycetes > Agaricales > Mycenaceae > Mycena > Mycena albidolilacea. The sequence continues at coordinate 68,638 of JARIHO010000005.1, read as the reverse complement.
CAGGCGTTGATGATAAGCTTCATCAAGAAGGATACGCTTGAGGGGGGATCTTATAACAAAGTTGTTGAGTCCATGTCGCGACTTTGGGGTAAATTTCAGTTGATTTGACAGTAGTACTTATTTATTGCGCATTGCCTATTACGAATGGAGACCTTGAAGTAGACAGAATATGTTTATTGAGCCTGCGGCTCATGGTCATCAAGTTGTTCGAGATTCTTTCCCTAGAAGTATATGAACAAGAGGTAAATCAATGAAGTAGTGAGGAATTGTGCCTTCCGTACCTCACAAGGGTTGAACGGCCAACAAGGTCACGTGCTGAAGTGCGCGGCAGTGAAGGGAGCGAACGGTGTGTTCTGGTGGGGACATCAGGTCCCAGGAGCAAGTAACACAAGGGGGGGGAAAGACCAAAGATGTATGGAGGACTGACTATTGCTGTGTGGGGCCATGCACGTCGAGATGGACCCAATGAAGGTCGCCGGAGTTGCTGTCTGGCCCGCTCTGGAGAACAAAAAGAACGTGCAGCGACAATCGATCTTTAGCGTCCTCGTCAACATATGGGAAGGGCAAATCTGCATTGGTTCTCCATTTTTCCCATAGCTCAGTCCACATTTCACGAACACATTTATACTGGATGATTCAGAGACGCATTAAACTTATCCTTCACAACTATTATTGCGCCAGCCTCTCTTGCAACAGGACTTCTTGGTGGCTTGCTTTGGGTCATTCAAACCACAGACCCGAATTCCGAAATACTGATCTGCTCATCCTCTGACTTCCTTGGCAAAACTCTGGTAGTGGACAGGACTTTCCAACAAAACAATATGCTAGATGCACATTCCCAACTGTTGAGAGTGGTGTTGGCAGCCTTGAACGAACGATGCGGACGTGTACGATTCAAAAAGGTCAACCACAATCCGGCTCGCAAGCTGAAGGTACAAGCCACTGAGAGTGTGCAAGTTGACACAGAAATTGATATAATGTTCAATTGCCCCGGAGTACTACTATGCAATGGAACACAACTCTACTTTACCAAGGTAATAAACTCCTTGAAAGCCCAACCCCATCGGAAATCTACGGAAACAAACCTAGATCACATCCGTTGCTGCATTAAAGGGGTTTCAAACTATAGTCCTTCTGACAAAGCAAGCTGGAGATCGCTACGGTCTCCAGACATCCAATAAACTACCCGCAACTTCCTGTGGAAGTGTGTACACATCATATACCGATTTGGAGACTTCTGGAAACACATAAACTACCTCGAGATATTTGGTCTGTGTACACACTGCAAAGTGAATGAAACTCTAGAGCATATTATGCTCGAATGTTCTGCCCCGGGCCAACACCAAATATGGGCACTCTGCACAAAGCTTTTGGGTCATAAATATGGCTTTTTGAGTTGGCTTCAATTATATTGGGGACTACTTGGTTGTAATCTTGTGAAATTTAAATCAACAAAAGGAATGTTGATGCCCCAAAAGCAAAGATTGTTTGCCATCCTGGTGAGCACATCAATGCACCTCATCTGGAGGTTGAGAAGCACTGTTTTGAAACTTCAGAACAAACTGTAACATTGACTAAAATACATAACTGCTGGGTAGCGGCAATCAACTTGGCATTAAAACGGGATCACTTTTTCACAAGCAAAATCCACTTTGACTGCTGTGAGGTCTCTGAGTGTGCTACACATCGCTCGTCGCCTCATGGCCCCTGCGAGCCATCTGCACGAGTGATGGGACGAGCTCGAACATACATGACGGATCTTCTATAACGGGATTCTACATTACCGGAAGCAGCTTCCGAGCGAGACCAACACTCTCCCCACCATCCGGAACACCTTCTCCTCCACTTGAACTCGCTCCCACACCATTGTCAGCAGGATACGACCATTCTCTGGGACTAGACTCCCAGCTCCTTCCTACAATGTGTGGGCGGTGAGCGATCTTCTGTATACGCATCTCCAACCAACAAGACCAATGCTCTCCTTACCACAGGGATCGTGCACATCACTACTTGGCATCCTGTAGTCGTCGACAGGGTATGACTGGTCCCCTCCTGTGGCAGAACACATGGATGACCTCCCCTATTACCATTTCCAGGCAATCTCTCATGCCGGGTGGACCTAACCTGTGCCTGACACCAACCCAGCAGATGAGGCGGGGCTTGTCCCAACGCTGCCTTCTTCCCCGCTTCACACGACACATTGACTAGCCAAGGGAGACCATTCGTCTCTCCTCCTTCCCGAACGCCCGAGCACCCCCCGACACGACCACCTGGCTGTGCCTGAAGCTCTGAACGTATTCTGAGGTTGCTTGGCCTCGCTGTGCCCTACGCATATCCAAAGACGATTGGTCTTCTCAGCAGAGGTGGCCAGTCTCCTGCCGTATACCTGTTATGGAAAAAAGTGATGAACACTGGGTTTTGGGGCCATATCTCCATGATGGTGCATTGTTTTGACACAAAACCAAATATAGGGCGGATGTACAGACTGGTGGAGTATTTCTACCATATTGATGGGATCAATTTGTACTGATTTCCCATCAATAACTGCTCAAATCGCAAAATGGTATTTTCCAACTGACTCCAGGAATTTTGAATGGAAAATGTGAAAGGCCAGATTGTAGTGCTTGTTAATGCAAATGAATCCACAAGTTGAACCATCTTGAAATCTGTGTCTGTTCATGAGCTATGAAGCCTAGCCATTTTTCACTTTGGCCCTGTTTTGATGGGAAATCAATGTTTTTTTGATAGCATCAATATGCTACAAGTCTTCCACCAGCCTAGTAGATCTCCCGCATATCCAGTTCCAACCACCAAAATATCCTTCCATCACAAATGCATGTCCTCAAATTCCAGTGTCCATCGCTTTTTTCCATAACGAGTATACACCCCGAAACACCTCATGATGTTCCCTGCCCCTGGAAACACCTGCGACCCGCATGGCACCTCTGGAAATGTGGGAAGTCGTCGAGGAGGTATAAAAGGGAGCACATTTAGTAGGAGTAGTCAGTACTTTCCAGCCTACAGGAGTAACTTCCAGGGTGTCTTCCCAACTCACTGTATAAGTCTGACTCAATCTAAAGGGGTACTCCCAGCCTTCCCTCGAACTTGTACCTCACCTCATGCACTCTTCTTCCTTGCCTTCGTGGCTGGAGACAGGCCATATCTCCTACATTTGCTCGTTTGTCAGTGTCACTCCTCCCACACCTCCATCAGCAGGGTCCCTCCTCACTGGACCTGATGTCACATATCCAGGCTTCCTCGATTAGGATCACTGTTTTTGCGAGCATCGCTCTGTAGAAGACAGGCCTGGAGAGAAGCCACCGGATCCAAATCACTGTCCGTACCCACCAAGACCGATTGTCCTGCCCACCGTCCGAACAATGTTGGTGTCATTGTCTGTGTGATATCCATTGTACCGCTGAAACGGCGTAACATAAATGCGTGGCATGTAGGGCTAATTTTGCGATTTCCTATGACCAGTATGTTATACAACGGGAAGCAACTAGCACTTCTGTTGTTACTAGCATCCTAGCTAGTACGCAGACCACTTGTTAGGTGATATAGAGGAGAGTCAGAGCAAGCCCTAACTGCTGACTGTAGCACGAGGCTGCACTAGTGTGACGTGCTAGCCGCTAGCTGAGTGTACAAACAACCAGGGATTAAACCACTGCCTATACATTCATGAGACATGACCTAGGAGACTCTAGTAGTCCAGAGATGGCTTGCACCAGAGCTAGCGAGGGTCTAGCAGACGAATATCTATGATGGAAGTGCAGCTAGGGGACTACGCCTTGAGCTAGGAAGCTCGGTGCGGTAACTGGCGGCACTATCTAATCTCTAGATAAGCAACTAGATGGCAATAGGCGGAACAACCCGACTAGCGACCGGCTAGGGCTTTGCAAAGACGTACCACAACATAAGAGATGAGGCAGCACGGGCCTAGGGCCCAATCTGGGCAGCTAGGGTGAAGGGGAATAGCAAGCAAGCTATTGGAACGGAGCTAGGGACAATTGTACAGGCTGTACCGATGACCAGAGGTCTGATCGACGTTCTGACCAATGATCTATGACCATTTGATGTGGGCTGCAACACTGTGTCGCCTAGATGTAATAGATCGACGCTCTGACAGAGTAGAGATGACCTGGACAACCAGTTACATCGCCGGTTGGTTCGGAAGTGGTGCTTGGCAGAGACAGAGGGCTGAGGATCAGTTGATATACCCACGGTTGAACACTAGTCGGTCAGCGAGGCTGACCTGGCATATACCAAACCAGTCCCAAAACCAAACGGCAGTCGTCTCATTGGCTGACCGTATTTCTTATCATCTAATATTGCTTATTGTATTATTCAGCTCACTTTCACATGTAACTTGAATCTAGTAGTATAAAAGGGAGCGCAGGACAGACTAGGGTCCAAGAACATTACACCGTTGATACTGAACTTCACTTGTTAGTAGTCTTTATATTGGAATCAGTAGACTGTGGACTCTGGAAACATCGAGTGACTAAGTTGAGGGTTTCGTGTTGTTGGTCCTAGACCTCCACATATAAAATAAGGGTGTTCTCTTCGAGACCCAGCTGCAGTTTGCGCTAGTGACTTTGCCTTCACCCCGACAAGACGGAAGCTCTGTCGTAGTGTGTTGGACCGCTTGCTAGGTTGATTGTGTGTTGACTTGAGCCCACTAAGAAGAAGACGGACTAGGTGCCCCCACCTCTAGTTTGGCTATAACTTGTCAGTTACTTCACCTTCACCCCGATATAGACGGAAGCTCTGTCGTAGTGTGTTGGGTCGCTAGTTGGACGCTTGTAGTGAGCTAGTGCCAATAAAAGCGGAAAGGTTCCTGTTCTTGGTTAAGGAATAGGTCGGCGGTCAAGGAGAGTCTTGCCGTTTGAGACTTGGAGTCATTTGGAGTTAGCCTCAGTAGTCCTTAGGTTGCCTAAGGCGAGGATTTTCACAAACCTACAAACCTCTGCCCTGGTGTTCTCGACCTAGCGGTCCAGCCATCTTGTATCCATCCCATATAAACACACCCCTGGACCATCCCTAGGTTCCTAGCAGTGTTGTTGTTGGCGGTTGCATATTGATAGTGCGTTGTAGAGTGTGTTGTTAGAAGCCTATAAATCAAACTTGTGTTTGTTCGAACCTGCTGGTCGCATACTACAGCCCGGACCCAAACTCACAAAGAGAAGCACTTAGATCTTTGGAGGTAGATTGGTTGTGGTTAGTTGTTTTGGGTGTTTGTTTGCAATACCTATCAATTAGCTATTCCTAGTCATATAAGAAGTGCACCGTTTCACTGCCAGCACTGGTTCTAAGGGGAAGAGTGCACCAAGGAAAGCAGGCAGGGCAACACATTTAGGGTTCTGGTACACTTGTACAGGGAACCAGGTCTAGTATATTCTCTCTCTCTCTACCTCATTCAGCTGATAGCAAGTCCCCCCCCCCCCCCCCCCCCACACACACACTACACACACACACTGGATTTGTGCACCGACCTTCCTCACTTATCATTCGACTATACTCCTCATCACCAAAAGTAAATACAAATAACCACATTGCATCATAACCTGTGCACCAATTTCAATCACCAACCACCACCATATGCCTCAATATACTAACAATTGCCAACTGGACTCTCCCCAGAAGAATTGATTCATTGGAGCAGTAAAGGCCCATGGCAACGTCATCTGTGCAGCCCACAATCACGGCATAAATTGATGGACAGCCCAAAAGATCTGGGAAAAATTCCAGGACACGGGCTCGACCGGCAATCCACCTTGTAGTGGGTGCCCAGCCATCTTCTCGAGCCCTGAGAAGGCTCTTATTGTGGGCTACATTAAAAAGGAGCGCCAAAAGCCCTTCCACAACATCAGCAACAAAATCACACCATGCATGAGCACCAGGACAATACAGTGGGTTGCAGCTGAGGAAGGGAACCACAGACGCGTTGCAAAGAAAGTCCCTTACTGTTCAGAGGCTACGAAGCGAAAACAACTTGAATGGGCCCAGAAACACGCACAAAAATGTTGATCAGTGATTGGCACAATGTTGCGTGGTCTGATGAGGCTTATGTGTGCTTGGATGACAAGGAAGGTCGTGTTTGGGTAACTTGTTGCCCTGGGGAGGAGTACTTGGATGAGTGCTGTGTGCCCGTTGTGCCACAGAGCCCAGTCTGTCTCATGGTGTGGGGAATTGTGATGAAAGGCGCAAAAGGGCCCTTGGTGGTTCTCGAGTACCCCGGCGGCCGTGGAGGTGATATGAAAGCCCAACAGTACATCAATCAGGTACTTCAGGGCCCCCTCTTGGAGTTTTACAACAGCAGAAAGCGGAAACACCCCAGCTTTCAGCTCCAGCAGGACGGTGCAGCAGCACACCTGGCCAAGATCACCAAGGCTTGGCTTGCCCAACATCACATCCCCATTTTCCCACATCTGCCGACTTCTCCCGATGTTTCGCCCATCGAGCCTGTTTGGCATGTCCTCAAGACTCGCCTCCGTGATTACCAGCCCTGTCCATACAACGAGGCGACGTTGCGAGCTGCAATTTTCGATGTTTGGGACAAAATCATGTGCCAGGAAATCGATCAATTTATTGACTGCATGCCGGAGGTTGTCCAGGCGGTAATCGATGCAAAGGGCAGCCATACTCCCTATTGAACATGCTCATGTAATTTAATTCAAAAAATACTACATATTGTGGCTTATACTGGGCAATTAGTATTTACTTGTGGTGATGAGGAGTACTTTCCCCTCTAGAGGATGAACACAGTCAAATTCGAATCACATACATTTCGATAGCGATGACAGACCTGGTATTGGGGCACCCGGGCATTTATTCAAATCTGCTCGAGTTGCAACGTACTATAATGTACTTCACTACATTACGACGTCATCTCACAAAGAGCTAATGCTGGCCTGAGCAGTTAGCTAAGAGGGATATAATGTGTCTCGAACCATTAGAAAGACGCTGGACAACAATCCTGGTAAAGGGTTGAAGTGGGAAGTCGCTAATGGAGCAATCGCGGAAAGTGTCTTACCATCCTGGAGACGGATTGGGGCTACTGCACATCCCTGACTAAGGGCCTATCACGAGGGAACATCCTTCTGAACCAGAGGGATCATTTTGGGCATCATCTAACGTCTCTAGAACTGCCAAGAGAGGACGGGACTTGGTAGATCTAACAAATGACTCAGGAACTGTACTCTGGTACTGGGAAGCGGCGGCTATCACAATTTTCAGACAAATCATTTAAACGGTTCAAGGCGGAACCATTTGAGCGGATGGTTACCGAAGAAGGTAACGGAGTGCTGACGAGGAGGTCGGCTAAAAGTTGACATACCAACAATATCCCATCACGATCGTTCTAAGCGATGTAGATCTTGACTCATCGCTAAGCTCGGCTCGTTGATGTTTCTTACAAATCTCTCTCAATTTTACTAATTGCTTGATATCGGACAGGAGTTCATCGGCTAGCTGCTATACCACTAGTCATATACCCTGAACCCTATTGCACGTTTGTATCTGTCTCGTTTATATTTAGAATCCTGTAACGTATTTAAGTGGATAGTTATGGGAGGAACACCAGTGAATCTCACCCCACCTGTTGGACGCGAAGTTACTAGACTTCACGCTTAACCGGTAGAGTAGTCATTCATTCGGAGACACCCAGAAGCTATACCAAGTTTCGTTTGTTTTCCCTGTTTGAATATTATCTGTGTTGGATTTGGATCTTTATAAACGACGCGTGGACATATTGGATTAACGGAACGGACGCGTGGAATATAAGGAAACGGATCAGACTTGACAATTGGTTGTAATCTCGCAAGGATTAGCAATCGCGGATACTATTTGGAATCGGGATTCATAAGAATCACTTGCTTTACGCATCGGAGTATCATCTCCAAACCTAGACCCACATCATACAAAACCGTTGAACATAAAATCTCGTCTGTCTATCGCGATTGCGCCTAGAACGGATTTGAGCAAGTTTTATCTATACGACTTGTAGACCTGTAAAGTCTTGCTTATCAAAGAGAACTAAAGTTCAAATTGCCACAATCTATACTGGATTGGAACCCCGAACTTGCACGAAGACTATAGTGTTTGAGTTGTTGTAGTTGCATTATCGAACCGTGTATTCATTTACAAGGTTTGTGTTGTGGTTATTTCACCGCTTGCCCCATAGTCAGCGTTTCAGCGACACTGTGGTCCTTATCACAGTATGAGTGGGAGTGATTCTATTTAGGGAATTAAAGAGTGACTCTGACACGAGTGTTCTTATTGCTAGCAACTGTAAGGATAGGAGTTGCTTGTGCCAGGTAACTCGAAATGATCCGGAAGTAAGCCTCCATGTGCGTGCCTAAGTTCCCATTGAGAATGGTTTATGTCATATCATGTGGTGACCAAACTGCTGACTTCTGTGGAAGCCTGGATACTATTGGATAGTTTGCTTGCCGAGAGCGAGTCTGTGAACAAAGGGCTAGAAGATTCAGAGAAATGACTGAGATTTCGACCGTGAAGACTACAGAAAAGGCCGGTGTTTGAACACCCAGTTGTACGTTTGTGAGCATTAAAAAAGTTAAAGCAAGACCTCAATCCTGCTCATACATCTGCAACGTCGGGGAAAATCCCGCCGCTGTATTTGTGCACCGCACCATATCCAAATCCATTAATGCAGTGACTAGGAAAAGGAATAACGATATGGCGGTTCTGTGGCAGCGATAGAAGATAGGGCTGTGAATTTGATAGAGATTTATCAAAAGCGGGAGAATTATCCAGTCAGTAGCATGCATTGATTAAAATGGATCTATTTACCATCCTCTCACAGTTGTCTTGATCTTTCATTTCCTCCGCGGCAATTCTCATCATCAATAGCAAATGTCCGGATGCGTCCCAAAAGCGTGGCTTGCAAGCGCTGAGATGGTGATTTGGGGACCAAGCAATCGCGGAATGATTGATATGTGCGGGGGTATGCAAGCACCGAAGGACAAATGGTGATGGCACTCTTCCCGCCCCGCGCTCGCGCTCGTATGCTGACGGCGGGCACGCACTTCGTCCTGCCTCCCATTTGCCATTTCTCATTCGTTTATCCGGCTCTCGGGTTCATGTTCCGTACTACTGGGACCCATTGTTATCGCTGTGTTGGTGCACAGCCGCCACATCTGCAACGGCTCCCCGTCGCTGTCTGGGTTCGCATCCGAGCTTGTCACTGCATCAGCATCCGTCCGCACGAGAGTCGTAGTTGGGGTCTTGGAGTTACATGTCTGGCGACTGCTCGCAGTGGGCATGCAACGAGAAGTCCACGGGTATGGAATGCATACAAGGCGGGAGCGACGACGAGTACATGGGGCTTCTAGACGAGCGGAGTCAACACTCAAATACTCGATCGCAAGCTGAAGATTGGTGTGTGAGGTAATGTGGATATAGATGTCTGGGCAAGCGAGCATGTGTGCCGGCTGCCGAGGTATCAGATGATCACTGGCTGATGGAAGAGCGTCGGTGAGAAGGAGGAAAAGGGACGCAGGGAGCTATATTGTCCGCGCCGAAGCAGAGGTCAATGGGCAAAACGCACCTGCACGACGCGAATACTCGGCGGATCCGGATGAACGGTTCTTCATATTATTCAGTTGCGAGCAATGGAGACAAGCGAGATGTAGCACGTACTCATGAAGATGCATGCATGGGAGAGAAGTCAGGTACTAGTAGGGAGGAAAGGCAAAAGGCAAAAGGCAAAACAGCACGCACGTTAAGTTGTCAGTGTGCCAAAGGCGGGTCCGGAATGGCCGAGTAAGATGGTACATGAGTAAGTGAACACGCATTCCTGCGCGGATGACAGCGTGCATAGGAATCGGTAGTCTTCGGATTATTCAAGTTCAGTCCTGAGCAACGGGACGAGTGATACATGGTACTCACTCACGATGTGTCGGTCCGGAGCGTGAAATTGCCATCTGAAGAATTGACAGTCCGCAGGGGCCCATATTAGTCACGGATACGGGTGAGGGAGGGGCGAGAAAGATCACGGACGTTCCCAAGTGAGTTGACCAAGCTGGTTGTCTGACAGGAAAGATCACGTTTCAGCAAGATTCGCGTGTGGCGAGGTCGTCGAAAACGTCAGCAACGGTGACCGTGTATGCCTTGATCCATGCATGCACTGACGTATCGTTCAAAAAAAAAAACCTACGATGTCCGTCAAATAAGGCCTGCTGGCACGCCGCACCCCACAACACCCATGGAGTACGGTCGAATTTGAAGCTCATTTGGCGATAGCGTCCAAGACGATTAGGACAGCCAGTACATGATGGTATTTCCAACGGCTTACCACGGTGCCTGTTTGTACGGTCAGTAACTCGAAAATTGCATTGAAGGCAAAGAGGAAAGAAGCGATTGTGCCGAGCCGACCGCTGCATCACCATGTGATCACGTGGAGCTGCACGAGTTTGCAAAGATACGTGTACGGTCAATGTACGGTTCTGCTGGGTACAGTGAGCTATACGTGCCAGTAGATCATATATGAGTAGTCGTTTGAATCAGTGAATACAGGGAAATAAAAAATAAAAAATGGTTCCCCATTTTCTGCATGGTCTGACCTCGATTCGAACGAGAATACTCTGCGTCAAAGCGCATTATCCGCAGAGATGCACTAGTGCTCCCAAGTGCTGTCGACTTTATCCCTCCATTTGCGCGTCAATAAGTGGGTTTGCTTTCAGGTCCAACCATGCTCATGCTGGAACATGGTCAAGGCGTGTGTACTGCGAAAATCAAGGATCAAACGGCGCGTAATTCAGATGTCTGCTCATGACATTTGCCTTGGCCTGCATGTGCACGCCCCTTAAAAATCCAGTTGCGAGTGAATACATAAAAAAATCCATACTGCTTCTGTTACATGGTCTGACCTTGATTCAAACGAAGATGTTCTGCTCACCAGAAATCCACTAATCTACACCTTTATGAGCTGCAGATTCATGCCATAGCGCTGTCAGACTTATTCCATCGAATTTAGGCTGGGAACGAGTGAGTTTTTCTCTTGCAGTTCAATTGAAACAATTTGGAACATGTCTTTGCAGATTTATTTAACACTCAAATTCAAACTATCCAGTTTAGAGCAGCGACAAAAACAAAGAAAAATTATGTGCGCTGTGAAAATTTGCTCTCAATGCTTGTTTATCTACATCTACATTAAGGCCAAAAATCTACTCAAGGCATTGAGCAGACCTCAGAGCAGTGCATTAAAAAAAAGAGCATCTCCAATCGAAAGCATAGTCTGACCTCATCAAAGGAGGATTTTCTGCTTTGAATTATCATCAATGCCTTACATACAGATTGAAGATGCACTCCAAAGTGGCCACTGGCACTGAAACCTCCGACAGAGTGTTGGCTGCAGGGAAGGTGAGAATGACTTTTTTTCGGCTAATGACGAGGAGTACCTGATACTAAGCATTGATCAATAATTTTAAATTTTCGGATCAGCCGTGAATGACGTCTGCACCCACATATGAAGTAGATAGCAATGTTAATTGGCTGATTTCGCATGTACCTTGGATCTTCCTGTGTTTCCGTTGAATTTGATGACAAGGTTGCAGACGCAGTCAAAAGTTTGGAATCATTCATGGGTGATAATTTTTCTTGGTATGTCGCAAAGGCGTGCTTCAGTGTATCACACGCCTCAGTGTCAAGCTGTGGCTCCACCAAATAAACATTAAACACAACCCCCCCCCCCCCCCTGAGATTGACAATTTCCCGCAAAAACAGCTCTGTGGTGCATTTTCTCCTGGAGTTGAGAGCCCTCGAAAACTACGCTGTCACTGTCACTGTCCTGCACTGAGGCCTCCCAGAGGTCACTGTCCTCATGTATGTTCCCATGGTCGCCATACGGCAACAACACGTTCAGCAAAGATGTCTCTGTCCATAGGAGGGGATCTTTGAATCGAGCAATAAGATTGTGAAACACGCGGAAAGAGCTCCATAAAGCACCTGCTTTCTGTTTGGCCATGCACACAAAGGCGTGTTTTGCTAGTACAAGTACAGATGAGGAGATTGAAGGGGATTTGGCTCGAGAGGGTGCATCAATGATCTGTACTAGCCATTGTTCTGGTACTTTGAATTGATCTGTAAGGGCAACCTTAAGCTCGGTGAAATGCTTGCTCAGTGTCTACAACAGCAGTACTGATTTAATCAAGATCCAACGAGCAGAATGCAAGTTTGCTTGTTTAAGGCAAAAACACAACTACTAACCAAATCCTAACTACTTTCCCCTTGAATGGTTTAGACTGTGCCGCCAAGTACAGGTCTTTTGAACACTTTAAGAAGGTTCAAGGAGCATAGATAATCCAACAAAGGTTGCAAGGAACACACCTGTTTAAGGGTCTAGTCCGAAGTGCACGGTTGATTTAGAGTATTAGACCTCTTTGAGCAATGTCAAACGTGCGCCTAAGCCAACAAATCGAGTTAAAGCTTTTACAAGCTTGAGCCAACAATCCCAAATCTTAATCAAGGTGCCGTGTTCTCAAATTCCAAATAATAAGCCTTCCGAGGCTACTGTAGTGTGGTGCCGTGTTCTCAGTTCCTAACAAGCTCTCTCTAGCTTCTTAACTGTTTCCAATCCCAAAATCCCGAGCCAAAAATTGATATTGAGTTACTTGTGCAAACAAAATAAAACTTCTTAACAAAGTCAGTCCTGGGTCACAAGTCCTGAATCTCCGTTGTTTATCAAGCAGTATCCAGTAAAGGCTACTGCTCTTAGGGACAGAAAGTTCAGTCCCAGTCAAAAGCTGGTCGGATAGATTGAAATGATTTGGGATAGAATGCTGAAAGCAGCAACCGAGTGGAATGATTTGAGATTGTTTATCGTTGGTTTATTGATGGTGATCCAACCATCTCGTCTTATCACACTCACCATCGCTTTGATGTTGTCAACGTGATGTTGTCGACTTCCTCGCTTTTCTCCCGCCAACATGGCGCAGGGAATGGGCCTCGGGTCCACCTCCCTCTTCCGTGACTCATTCTACGGGCCATCCCGCCCATCTTCTCTCTCTCACAGATCTTCTCACTCCTTGGGGCGCCCGGTCTACGGCGTCCAGTTTTTCTACCCGCACCTCAGCCAGCGACTTATCGGGGCTTGGAATGCAAGATGAAGATAGCGCGAGCGGGTCATGCGCATCGCCCTCGAGTCCTTTTTCTGGTAACCGGGATTTTGGAAGCCCAACAACGGGAATGTCAATGGATTGGCACATGGTGCGTGTATTGCTGGCCCCGCTCTTGTCTGCTGATTTTCATGACACTTCCAGGGCTCGGCGTCACCAGATCCCCTAGTATCGAAGGTGGAAATGTTGTCGACCGAGCTTGGGAATGTGAAGGCTTCATTAAGGTTCGTGGTCATAATTTTCCGCCAAAGTAAAAACTTGCTCATCTGTTCTAGCCCGCTCGACTCGAAGCTGGACCAGCTATTGGAGCTCCTTCGTAACCCCTGCAACCCCAAACACGCTGCCTGGATTCACGATGCCTGCGTTGCTTTCCATCAACAGCCACGTATTGCACCAGGGTCCCCACAGCTTGCAGAGCTCAAAACACTGTATCCTGCAGTTGAACTATGGGACACAGAAGACCTCCCGTGCCGCCACCCAATTCAGCTCCTGTGCCGCCACTCAATCCAGCTCCCACACTGCCACCCATTTCAGCTCCCGCCCCCACACCACTAGCACCACCTGCATCAGCCCCCAATCCAGCGCCCGCCCCCAGCGTGGGAGCTGCACCCATACCCATTGTTTCGGAGGAGCCCGATCTATTGTGAGTTTTGTACTTCTTTTACATGTGCGCTCGCTGACAAGTTGTAGTGCTGGTATCATTGTTACCCCGCTGGCTCCACCTCCCGTCACAACAGCGACACCCGTGCCTGCACCCGCGCCTGCACCCGTCGTCGTATCGAAGCCTGGTGCGAAAGAAGCTTTGCCGAACCCCACCACACTTACTGCACAGTACGTTCTACATTGTTCTCCTTGATATTTCTCTCATGTCCAGTCTGCAGGAACCTTTGTCTTGCCGTCTGGTGTGCCGAAGTCGGCGGTTCTACTGCTTCTTTCAACGTGTACTGGGATGGTATCAAGAAAGACAAGAAGTTATTCCAGGTCAGTATATTTTCTTTGTGTTTGACTCTTGTGTTGACTCACCTATCTGTAGGCCTACGATAACTATGCAAAAACCCTGGTATGTCTTTCTTATTCTAGGATCCACCGTGTTGCTAATCAATCACCTCAGAAAAAAAGCGCTGTTAAGAGAATCCCGGAGGTCCGTGCTATTCGGGACACGGTTGGCCCCGATCCGGCTGTTGATACACTGGCTTCAGCGTCTGGATCTTCTGTGGGACAGGAGGGTTCGGGTATGGTGTAAGGATGGGTACCTGCGTGTGCCAAGGATATTGTATGCAATTTATATTAAATACTGTACATTCGATTTCAATCCATTCCACATTCGCACACTCTCTCTTTACAAACCATCTCGAAGCATTCGCAATGTATTCTCTCGACGCCACAATACCTCACGCTATTATGTGTGATAGATTGAGATGGATTATGCAAATACTCAAACTATCACAGAACTGCTCGTGCCATACCGCAAATTAGTGCAAATTTTCCAGATGGTTTGAGAAACGGTGAAATGGTTTGAAAATCTCACATTTCATCTTGTTTCATTCCGCTCCATTCCGTGGACTTTTGACTGGGGTTCAGTGCCCATCCATGCCAAAAACCTCCTCCTTATATACTGTACAATTATGCTTACAATACAATGATTATTCTACTCGCTGGTATATGAGTAAAGTGTCTGTAGTTAATCACGTATAGGTAAATATATAGGATCCACGTGTATCGACCCCTTAGTGCTTGAGTGTGTCTGGCATGACTGTTTCCTGTTCGATCGTGTTGACAGTCCCATCTTCTATCCTCGTGTCCCCCATTCAGGACCTTCAGTATCAGGTAGAGGAAGGTGCTGGCTTTAAGCCAGTATCTTAATCAGCCCAAACTGCCAAGTGGTTGTGGAGATATGTGAGTTACCATCCTGGCCTGGTTCAAGTAACCAAATCAGGATGGCAAAAATGATTGGATAGTTGATAAGCGAAGTCCAACTGCGGCTGGAATAACCAGCTACCACTAAACCCGCATCACCTGATCCGTCACGCAAGGCTCTGTTTGTAAATCAAGCACAACAAAGTACTCGAACACCTCTAGCCAATCCCCACAGTGGTGCCACAGATCATCAGAGAGGATGATTAATATTGCCCATGTTGTTTGTGGGCCCCGCGACACCTTGATTAAGCAGTGATGCTTAACCTCAGCAGTTAAACCCTTAATCATGGATGTCAACCAGCATGAGCTTTCCAGTTGATGCACCCCAGGCAGACTTGATTAAGGTCCTCATGCAGGATCAAGCCCTGATTAGCCATATAGGACTTATGCTAATCCTTGTGCTACATGATTAAGGTGGAGATCAGCAAATTCCTTGCTATTTCACCCATGGTCCGTTTCACAGCTTATCATTGGTGCAGGGTGCAAAAACTAGCAGGGGAATCCGAAGTATAAATAAAGGTACTAAATACAGGAATAGGAATACTATGCACCTAGCAGGGGAATCTGAAGAGAAGAAAGGATGGGGATTCCCATGCTAGGTGAAACCTTATATACTAGTAGGTACTACCTAGTAGCACGTGTCTGTAGGTATCTACAATGATCCTGGGCCTGGTTGCATGACACATGCCAGCTCGAGTAGACAGAAGTTCCTGATGGGATGAAGCCAAGACAGATGAGCCGGGCAAAGCGGATGGGAGGTGTGTGGATGCCAGAAGGATGGACAGGATGGACAATAGACCAGATAACAGACTGGATGACTGACTGGACAACAGACCTGAGGCGGCTGCAGCGGAGGCTCCCCTGACAGCACTCCCCCTGAGCACGTCTGGACGACCCATGAGGCAGCCAGGCTGGTGGAAGAGGGCAAAGTTGAACCAAGACAGGTACAGGGACCACTGTGCCTGTTGTCAGTTCAGCTTCTGGAAGTACTCCAAGTTTTTGTGGTCTGTTCAGATCTCAACCAGGTGCTGTGCATCTTTGAGGAAGTGCTAGCACTCCTCTAAGGCTCAGACAATCACAAGCATCTCCTTGTCTTGAATCACATAGTTCCATTAGACATTGTTCAAGCTCTTGAAGTAGAAGGCAATGGGGTGCGTCAGACTAGGATTTGTCCACACAGGTTCCCTAGTCCCTAATCTCAATGTCTTCGGTATCCCGTGGCACAGACCGCAGTGGGTCTGCAGCTTTTAGAATCCACGGTCGGGTTTCAACCACGAGAAGGTCACTTGGTGGTGTCATGAGTCCTGTGCCACTAAGACGTGTCTGTATCCGTACATACGCGTCACGCGAAAAAGTAGAACTCAGGTGATTCATGAGAATAATTAACTTAGCACCTAAGCGTTTCATGAATTGTAGCCTGCCCATCGGCCACTCAAGACCCACTCAAAAGGCAAAAAGGCAGAGTGTCAACATAGCCTTCTTCTCTTCACCCCCATCATCTCTATCTAGTGATCCTTCAGCACACTCCGCTCCAAGTCCTGCCCTGTTCATTGTGATGCACCCCACTCATAGTGTATTATTCACATCTTACAGCCAATGTCGGAACCGAAGGCACAAACAAAATTTTCTTGTTTTGGCAAGTTTTTAAAGAATTCCTTGTAACTCATTCAGTTCTACACCGATTTGGATGAAACCTAGATAGATTTGACGGGATAATTCATGCGCAATTATTCATAGAAAGCGATTCATGAAATTATTGTGTATTAGGTAATTTGTGTTTTCAGATCATTTTCATACTGAATGTGGTCTAGCATGCCCAGAACATGACCCAGTGACCTGATATTTTGGGAGCAACAACATATATACCTGGATAGACATGTGATAGAGCCAGAATCATATGACATCACAAGATAAATATAATCCTTACGATTTTTCTGAATACCAAACCTGCTAGGTGTATCTGACAGAGCTACAAGAACTGTAGGTAAATTATCCATACTTCTGGCTCTATCACGTGTTTAACCAAGTATATATATAGTTCCTCCCGGGGTATTGGGTCACTGGGTCATGTTCTGGACATGCTAGACCATATTTGGCACGAAAGTGGTCTGGAGACATAAATTACTTAATACATGATATTTTCATGAATCACTTTCTATCACTAATTGCGCATGAATTATCCTGTCAAACCTATTCAGGTTTCATCCAAATCGGTGCAGAACTAATTGAGGTACAAGGAATTCTTCGAAAACTTACCAAAACACGAATATTTTGTTCATGCCTTCGGTTCCGACATTAGCTGTAAGCAGATGTTCTGAATCAGATTGTTCATGTTTTTCCATTCAAATGCCACTAGCGCTCGCTAATTTCCGTATTCAATTTAACACTCCACAGGCTTCTCTAGCTCCAAAAGCATTCAAAATTCTAACCATAGGTGTTCAGCTGACCTGTGCATCAAGGAGAGCATCCGGGATATGGGATTGATGGGAACAGTGGCAATAATCGTGGCATTTCACCAAGCAAATCATCTAAGGCCATCAAAGTGCCATCAACGGCATCTTGCGAGCACTGATTTTGCTTTTTTGTGTGCCCACCCGGACACTGTGAAAGGCCAGAGCAGTGTGGAATTGAATATGATCGGATTGTTTGCTACATTATCATTACAGAAAATATTTGAGGTCAATCCAAAAGCAGCGGTGGACTTCAGAGGCGGCATCCCCGGTTCCGTGACCTAAGACACGCCGGGGTCAGCAGGGCGGGAGGCAGCGGGTCCAGCCACGATTCCTTGATGTTTTCGGCAGTGGCGCAACATGGCTGTACTTGCAGAGTGAGCCAAAGCTTTTGTTTTTCTAAAGCTCAAGGACAGACTTGAGGTCGCGGGTCAGCGCCGAAAGCCTCAGTGGCAGCGATCAGGTGATATTATTGCAGGTCCTGCATTGATTCAGGCAGCACGGAGCAAGCAAAAATCGTGGAGGCAGCAAAGGAGGCGGAAGAGAAGAGACGGCAGAGAAATTGATGGCTTGATGGAGTGATGGCAGCGGAAGTGTGCCGTCTGCCGGTGGCATTGATCGTGGCATTGATCGTGGCAAAATCCGTGGCAATCCCAACACCCAGATCTTGTGGCACCAAGGACCAGCTTCTGCTTGGGAAGTCAAACTCAATTTTGAACATCGCCAATCACTCGGCGCTTTCCGATGGAGCGCTTAAGACCCGTTCAAAAGCACACTGGTGGGTGGCCCGACGTTGACGAGGAAACGTAATTCGAAAACCAAGATATCAGATTCGCTTTAGGTTGCGCCGAACCCCGAAGCGAATTTAAAGATTTCAGCTTTAATTTCGGCCCCCACTAAACTAAGGGCTGATGCAACTAATTTAGGTTTTGCATTTTGAGAGACTTGAGATGCCAGCCAAGACTTTACATCTCGACATCAACATCGAACAACCCAATATTTGGTAATCTCTCCCCATGTACCTCTGTCTGGGGCAAATTGCAAATATATATGGCGGTCAAAGTGCACATTTAATCCCGCCCTATATATATCGGTGATTTCGGAGTGTCCGCCCCAAATAGGGGTGATTTGACGCCTTCCGTGCTAAACAGAGAAAGATAATTATATCTTCATCTTGCGGGGAAATCAGTGATTCCCGCCCTAGATAGACAGCGGTTCCGCCCCAAATAGAAACATTATATCCGCCCCACTTCTGACGTCCGCCCTACTTTCAACGCCCGTCCTACTTTTGAAGTCGCACCGTAATTTTTGACTCCTGCATAACTTTTGTAGATAAATTCAACTTGAAGTTCATGTGATCCAATTTTGTTGGTTTAAAGTAACCATTAGATTGGGTGTAAGTAAGGAACCATCAATGCATGCTCACAAGTATCAAAAAGTCTAAGAACGAAATACTACGAGAGTGCTAATAGCGTCCGTGGATGTACATGAATAGGTAACGAGTGCCAACAACATGAGCAGTGAGGTAACAAGGAGAGGAGCAACTGGGAATGTGCGGGAAATGGGTATACAACTGCCGAAATTAGAAGGAATCTGAGAGTAGGGACTTGGAAATTGCTGGACTGTGAACAAGTAGCTAATCTGTCAGAGTTACAAGTTCTCTAGACCCTTGAGAATAGGCTCAGTGTACAGAGCAGGACTATATCAATACAGCTGTGGCGGCGTTGAACAATCTAATCCGAGTGGACATGTGTCAAAAGACCATTCAATCCCTTGCCTCTGCTTCTAACACCCTTGTATCCCCTGCACCTTCTTCAGCCGCTTCATAGCTTACATTCATTCATTCTCTTGCCGATATTTAGAGCACAGTCAAGATTTTCGACCTGTTCACACGCCGCTTCCCTCGTTTCCTCCCAGACCATCTCACCATCACTCATTTGATTACCTACCTTGTATACCTCCATGGCCACTAGTAGCACTTTCTCGGTATTTCATTCATAGACTTTTTGATACTTGTGCACATGCACAGTTGTTCCTTGCTTCACCCAATCTAATGGTTACTTTAAACCACTAAAATTGGTTCGCATGAACTTCGAGTTGAATTTATCTACAAAATTTACGCAGGAGTCAACAAGTAGGTGCGACTTCAAAAGTAGAGCGGATGTTGAAAATAGGGCGGACGTCAAGATTGGGGCGGATATAATGTTTCTATTTGGGGCGGAACCGCTGTCTATCTAGGGCGGGAATCACTGATTTCCCCGCAAGATGAAGATATTATTATCTTTACTGTTTAGTGCGGAAGGCGTCAAATCGCCTATATTTGGGGCGGACACTCCAAAATCACCGATATATATAGGGCGGGATTAAATGTGCACTTTGACCGCCATAATAAACACAGACTGTGAGCGGCCTAGAACGAATCGTACCTCACCTATTGCATGTGCTTGTATGACCATCAGTACCCCAAAATTTGACATTATTCCTCCTGTCTTCATTTCCGGCCCTCGGACACGGTCACCGGACGAGGGAGCACCTTTGAGCCACTCTCAGTGCGGCTTGGCATCTTTTGCTATGAACTCAAGTTAGTACGAACAGAAGGAAGCCTTACGAAGCAGCAGTTGAGCTAATCTTGCTACCAAACAGATTGTAAAACAATTTAAAAGTGGCTGCAAAATTTGAACCACTTATTACAAAGGGTGCCATTTCAATATTCCTCCTGAATTATTTAACGTTAGTTCAATTTGACTAAGTCACTCGTTCGCCAGCACAGGGTCGGACTTGATGAATGAGCTACTCGATTTTGGACTAAGTTAGTGCTTACTGTACGTCATTGTTTCAAGCACACAACCTGAGTAAAGTTTCTCAGGAGATCATAAAATCGAGGCACTCGCGTCCTCATACTGTACTGTTTGAATCAATATTCACAGGTCACATCAGAATGTTTTTCGATGTGTGCATAAACCCCTTAGTTTCCAAGAGAATTTGTGACATCCAGATTTGAACCGAACTGCAGGGGACTAATTATGTACGGCTTCCATTGAAGAATGGAAGCGATAAACCATCAGAAGCACGATAATAATCGACTGGACGAAGCATTTGGCACTTTCTAGCCGTCTCTGCCAGTGTTCTCCGAGGGCCGCGGCCGAAGAAACTGCGCCCATCCCAGATTTAGAGCCTCAGTTTTAGAAAGGGAGGGACCAGGTAAGAGCATTGAATAGTAGCGCTTGGCACACCAGAGGGGTATCGATAGAGCCACCCACTAAATTAAAACGATCGCTGCCAGCGAACATTAACGAAAATCCCGCGGGAGTGACGGCCGCCCGTAAACGGCAACGGCCCCGTCCCGTCAGAAGGTTTTCACTGGTATCATTACGGGACGGTTACCGCTGGCCCGCCAACCGTCCGCAGCATTCCATGTCCAGTTGGAATTCTTTATACCCTACATTCCAGGTTATTATAGTTCTAAAGATGACGATGTGGATTCATTCAGGTCATTGTTGCACTTTGAAAAACCAACCGCGTACGCCGGAGCGAAGCGAAGGCACGTCTTGTACTAACCATATTTAGGTCTGTCAGACTTTCGTCCCCAACTATACGGCCTGGGAAAAGAACCTGATAAGTGTGCTTTCGAATCCAAGTCGCAACATTAATCCCTTCATCACACAACCGCTCGCACTTTCTCCACTTGGGCTGGAAGAATGGTCTGTGATGCAAATGGTGCATAGTGAGAACATGGTGGCGATTTCTTTCGGTCTCCCAGTATAAAGGACGCCTTTGAACGAACGAAAAAATCATCCACTGACCCAGTGCATCATCGACTCCTACCTACACCAAACCACCCATTCTCACCTCCCTACCTAACCTAATCTAAAATGTTCTCTCTTCGTTTCGCCTCCCTCTTCCTCCTCGCGGCGACCCTTGCGTCCGCCAGTCCCGCGTCCGCACCCGCCGGCCTTGCCGTCGTCGACAAGCGCGCGTCCACCGCTGACGTCGGGACTGTCTTCACAACGCTTAAGAGCTCTACCGACTCCATCCTCCCTCAGATTGGTGTGCCCTCCTTTACATTGCTCATCCAACACCCCAACTAACCGCGTATGCCAGATGCACTGGTTTCTGGTGGAACGGCCAGTCACGCAACCGTGACACCGCTCATTGGGGAGCTCACCGCCGCCCTCAACACTGCTACTGCGTCCCTCTCGTCCCTAACCGTTTCCTCCAAGCGCCAGACCGAGGACGAAGTCGCCACCGTCGTTGCGGGTATCATCACTGTACGTCTCCCCGCTACATAAGAGTTCCAACTGTCATCGTCATACTCAACCGTTTTCCAGGAAATCAGCACCACCCTCAACGGGCTCTCCGGCTCGGCCACGGTCATCCCTGCGCTCGGCACACTCATCATTGCCATCGATGTCGCGCTCGACGAGCTCTTGGTCGGCCTCGACGTCGTCCTTACCGGTGTCGTCACCCTCGTCGCTGGCCTGTGCGTCCATTCGATTATTCCTTCCATTTCATGTCCCTAATTCAACCGATTTGAATAGCCTCACCAGCGTCGCCGTCCTCCTCGGGCCGCTTGGTCTCGTTATCGGCTTACTCGGCCTCTGAAGTTGATATCACGTACTGTCCGCCCCAACTTTTCTTGGCCGTTTTCCGAGATTTCGTTCCGCACCCTCCGGCCCGTTTTCAGCTGTTATTCTGTAGCAAATCATGTTAACCCTTGTACTCTTCTTGGTCGATACTGTTGGTATTTTGGATCCACGCCCGACTCGAGTGACAATTCGGCCATATAATGTTTTGCATTTTTGCTACGATACCCTGGCCTCATCCAGCTCGATTTTTTATCTGAACCATGCACCAGGCCTGCAGAGAAAAACGCGTTTTTTTCGGGCACACAGCCAGGTGGAGAGTGAGTTTAAGAGCTCTAAATCATCATCTTCCTGTCGCAAACCGTCCCCGTGTATCCCACACATTGAAATTATGCGGCGAACTTGCTCTTTTCTTCATGCACTCCTGGCAGCCCAAACTTTTATCTGAATCTGACCTGACCTGGTTGGCGACCCCCCGTGTTTTATCCGAATTTACGGACAGGAATCGCGGTCTCAAAGCCCAATTTCCAGAATCCAGTTGGGATTTAGCCGATTTGGGGCATTTTTTATACGAATTGAAAATTTGCCGGACAGACATCTGGGATCATTCCCAGACTGGAAAGCTCATGCTGGTTGACATCCATGATTAAGGGTTTAACTGCTGAGGTTAAGCATCACTGCTTAATCAAGGTGTCGCGGGGCCCACAAACAACATGGGCAATATTAATCATCCTCTCTGATGATCTGTGGCACCACTGTGGGGATTGGCTAGAGGTGTTCGAGTACTTTGTTGTGCTTGATTTACAAACAGAGCCTTGCGTGACGGATCAGGTGATGCGGGTTTAGTGGTAGCTGGTTATTCCAGCCGCAGTTGGACTTCGCTTATCAACTATCCAATCATTTTTGCCATCCTGATTTGGTTACTTGAACCAGGCCAGGATGGTAACTCACATATCTCCACAACCACTTGGCAGTTTGGGCTGATTAAGATACTGGCTTAAAGCCAGCACCTTCCTCTACCTGATACTGAAGGTCCTGAATGGGGGACACGAGGATAGAAGATGGGACTGTCAACACGATCGAACAGGAAACAGTCATGCCAGACACACTCAAGCACTAAGGGGTCGATACACGTGGATCCTATATATTTACCTATACGTGATTAACTACAGACACTTTACTCATATACCAGCGAGTAGAATAATCATTGTATTGTAAGCATAATTGTACAGTATATAAGGAGGAGGTTTTTGGCATGGATGGGCACTGAACCCCAGTCAAAAGTCCACGGAATGGAGCGGAATGAAACAAGATGAAATGTGAGATTTTCAAACCATTTCACCGTTTCTCAAACCATCTGGAAAATTTGCACTAATTTGCGGTATGGCACGAGCAGTTCTGTGATAGTTTGAGTATTTGCATAATCCATCTCAATCTATCACACATAATAGCGTGAGGTATTGTGGCGTCGAGAGAATACATTGCGAATGCTTCGAGATGGTTTGTAAAGAGAGAGTGTGCGAATGTGGAATGGATTGAAATCGAATGTACAGTATTTAATATAAATTGCATACAATATCCTTGGCACACGCAGGTACCCATCCTTACACCATACCCGAACCCTCCTGTCCCACAGAAGATCCAGACGCTGAAGCCAGTGTATCAACAGCCGGATCGGGGCCAACCGTGTCCCGAATAGCACGGACCTCCGGGATTCTCTTAACAGCGCTTTTTTTCTGAGGTGATTGATTAGCAACACGGTGGATCCTAGAATAAGAAAGACATACCAGGGTTTTTGCATAGTTATCGTAGGCCTACAGATAGGTGAGTCAACACAAGAGTCAAACACAAAGAAAATATACTGACCTGGAATAACTTCTTGTCTTTCTTGATACCATCCCAGTACACGTTGAAAGAAGCAGTAGAACCGCCGACTTCGGCACACCAGACGGCAAGACAAAGGTTCCTGCAGACTGGACATGAGAGAAATATCAAGGAGAACAATGTAGAACGTACTGTGCAGTAAGTGTGGTGGGGTTCGGCAAAGCTTCTTTCGCACCAGGCTTCGATACGACGACGGGTGCAGGCGCGGGTGCAGGCACGGGTGTCGCTGTTGTGACGGGAGGTGGAGCCAGCGGGGTAACAATGATACCAGCACTACAACTTGTCAGCGAGCGCACATGTAAAAGAAGTACAAAACTCACAATAGATCGGGCTCCTCCGAAACAATGGGTATGGGTGCAGCTCCCACGCTGGGGGCGGGCGCTGGATTGGGGGCTGATGCAGGTGGTGCTAGTGGTGTGGGGGCGGGAGCTGAAATGGGTGGCAGTGTGGGAGCTGGATTGAGTGGCGGCACAGGAGCTGAATTGGGTGGCGGCACGGGAGGTCTTCTGTGTCCCATAGTTCAACTGCAGGATACAGTGTTTTGAGCTCTGCAAGCTGTGGGGACCCTGGTGCAATACGTGGCTGTTGATGGAAAGCAACGCAGGCATCGTGAATCCAGGCAGCGTGTTTGGGGTTGCAGGGGTTACGAAGGAGCTCCAATAGCTGGTCCAGCTTCGAGTCGAGCGGGCTAGAACAGATGAGCAAGTTTTTACTTTGGCGGAAAATTATGACCACGAACCTTAATGAAGCCTTCACATTCCCAAGCTCGGTCGACAACATTTCCACCTTCGATACTAGGGGATCTGGTGACGCCGAGCCCTGGAAGTGTCATGAAAATCAGCAGACAAGAGCGGGGCCAGCAATACACGCACCATGTGCCAATCCATTGACATTCCCGTTGTTGGGCTTCCAAAATCCCGGTTACCAGAAAAAGGACTCGAGGGCGATGCGCATGACCCGCTCGCGCTATCTTCATCTTGCATTCCAAGCCCCGATAAGTCGCTGGCTGAGGTGCGGGTAGAAAAACTGGACGCCGTAGACCGGGCGCCCCAAGGAGTGAGAAGATCTGTGAGAGAGAGAAGATGGGCGGGATGGCCCGTAGAATGAGTCACGGAAGAGGGAGGTGGACCCGAGGCCCATTCCCTGCGCCATGTTGGCGGGAGAAAAGCGAGGAAGTCGACAACATCACGTTGACAACATCAAAGCGATGGTGAGTGTGATAAGACGAGATGGTTGGATCACCATCAATAAACCAACGATAAACAATCTCAAATCATTCCACTCGGTTGCTGCTTTCGGCATTCTATCCCAAATCATTTCAATCTATCTGACTGACTTTTGACTGGGGATCATTGTTGGTTCCTCATTGCACGGTAACACGCATTACGCACGTTTCGATTCCATACCATGGTCATGTTACCTAATCACTGCGTTCCCACTCCCTGTACTATTCTAGCCCCTGATCTGTCCACGGCTTTGATGGCGAGCCGTAACTCTCGCAAAATTTAATCTTTTTGGCTGGATCTTGCTCTGGGACATTCATTGGCTCATGATATGTGCCTTGCAGAGTTTACAGATTATTTGAGGAATGAGAGCTATTGGTACGACGATGCCGGTTTTGATGCCACTTTTGACACCTGATATGGAATCGACATCATTGCTTTATGCTGCATGCACTTTTCCCCTTCCACTCAAGCTGAGTCTCTGAAACAACTTGAAACACATTCAGAATTGCGGGGAATTTTCTCTGGGGGAATCCATGGTCTAGACGAAGAGATATCGGGGAAGTGGAATCGGTTTTGATCAGAAACCGGCTTTTTCAGGCATCCTGATTTTCTGGACAGTGGAGCCCTCATGTCTTGCACAATAAATCTAAATTCCGGGGAGGAGACAACCACTACGCATGGCCATCGCATACTATTTTTCCAAGTGTTCTATTCAGATTTGCGACAGCCGTCTGTTTACGTGTGTCTACAGGAGGTGGGAACGCAGTGAATACTCGGACAACTCAAGTCGGCCGAAGTTTGTACCTTGCCGGACAAAAATTGTAGTCTCTGTTACAGAATCGATATACAGACAACGATCAAGATGTATCTGTATATGGTCTGTTAATAAACACGACCATCTTGTTGGCCGACCAATTAATTTTTGCGGCCTTGTTCTGAGATACCTTCGGGGACTATAATTCTGAGAATATTTGAGCACATAGACGGGCTTCCAATAAATTAAATGTTCTCTCACACCAAAGCTATAGGTGCAGTTGTTGTGATAATATAGCGTGAGTTTCTGAACATGGTATTAGCTAATCATTTTCTGGTTGATCCTGATCTGAGGGATTGGCGGGGTAAAAAGCTTAACTCTCGCTGAAGGATATCATCCGGTTTTCCTCACAAACCTTGGAGAATATTTTGAGATTTATTCCGGCTGTATTGCTTGCCATACGAAGGAAAGAAGTCGAGTTGGCACAGCCACGCTTTTACGTAATTTGACGGTCTGCCAACAAGCGGACCGTGATTACTATCAGACTACGACAATTGAACCTATTCAAATGATTCAAAGCTGTACACCTACTTATGTAAAAGACAAGATACCAGATGATCCCAAGTATAATATTTCACTGGTTTATCTCGATTAGTAATTGCGCATGAATTATTCTGGAATATTTGGCTAGGTTCCACCTCAACCTGACCAGAACTCACCGAGATACAGACAATTCTTTCGCAAGGATCAAAAAGATTTTGTTCGTGCCTTCGGTACTGCTAATAGCTGTAAAGTGATACAACAAGTGGGAGCTATTTTATCTGCTAGTGCACTGTGTAGCTTGTTGGGCTTACCAGCTTTATTGGTTCAAGTTGGAGGGCTGAACGTGCCAGCACTGCCTGCACCACGTGATCATGTTTGAATCATCCGGAAGGCATGGACCATTAACGCCAACCTAGAGCCTCCTTCTTTTGAGCTACCACCACACTCTTTCTTTGGCACGTGTACAAAGGTTCCTCTTCTCGCTTCACATCTATGATCAGATGGAATCTTCATGCATAACAACAATGCTGTGGATCTCGTCGAGGTGTCCCTCGCTCGCAGAAAATTTGAACTTGCAGATGCTATAATCCCATCCAGCCTAAGGTGCAAGACATGGCCTGTGTATGCTCAGGGCACGGAAAATTGCCCTTGAGTGATCTTTTGAGACATTTTGGTATCACCATGATTTCGTCAACAAAAAGCTCCCACGCAGAAAGCATCCTTTTTGTGTGTCGATGCAGAGACTGGGAGGCCAAGATTTGGCTTTTTCTTGAGATGAATCCATTCACCATACTTCACTGTCGCTGGTGCATCCAAAGGCGCTGGTGCGTTTGGCCGGAACAAACTGATCAGGGGAGGTTCTTGAATGCATTTGAGAGGGCAAGAGCAAAAGGCGAGTGTGGTAGTCAGAAGAAATATGTAGCAGCACAAAGAGGATGTCCGAAAATATCCCAATTATCTAATCGGTATCATGGCCCGTGTTGCCACCAAAGTTTGTGGAGCCAGGCAGAGAATTTGATCGCACACCTTGACCTGAGATCAATGAAATCTGCACGATTCCTGAAATAATCTAACAGAGCACCCGTGAGCCATTTATCTGCAGACTTGCTGACTCTGGACTGCCGGCATTGCTTGGCATACAAGTCGCAAACACTACACCAGCACCCATTGGTAAGGGGCCATGAATGCGGCCAGACAAATTGTACACACACACACAGCCAGAATCGTCACCAAGATTATTGTAACATGTAGAGTCGCAATTGGCATCCAGAAGTGAAGGAGACTGCTTGAAGAATGAGATGGTGGGTATGCAGAAAGAGATGGGTAGGCTGTAGTGTTCATTGGAAGGCAGAACTGGGCTGCCCCGACAGTCAGTGACAACAGGGTGGAAGCAAGTACCAGTGAGACAGAGACAGAGAGATAGAAATTTGGCATGGCCATCGTGGGATTTCGAGGCAAGCAGATCAATGGATTTCGTGTGAGTATCAGAATGAGGCCGCAGCAAGGACTGTGCGAGGACGTGTAACATGCCTGTAGGATGCCGCTATGACAGGTGCCTCAATATTTGCCCCCTGTGCCACACTCATCAACCTTGTGTTTTGTGCGCCACATAGGTACATTTCCTTTCAATACACACTATTTCAGCCCGATTCCGTGAACCGAATTATGGATATTCTCGGAAATGCCAACAGAAAACAGCGAGGAACTTGGGTAATTGGGCACCACACTGGGCAGAGTTTCCTTGTTTTGGGGGAAATTTAGTGTCGAGGTTACAAAAAAGGAAAACATCCCAACCTAACTAATGTGGCTGGTTTGGACCTTTTTTCTCGGAAATCGGGGAGAAATAGGCATATTCCCAAGGGGAATTTTTCCTGGGGAGACATAGATGGTGGGTGTAGCATTCGGTGTTGGGGCGTTTTTTTGTAGGCACTTGGGCACCTGTTTGTGCATTCCCTGGGGCCATAGCAATTCATACCCTACGCCTCCAGTCTTGAAGCCCTTGGTCATGGTGTAAGAAGTTAGAGGACCCTTCTTCATGCACCGAGTAAGTATGTTGGCGGTGAGAAGCAAGGCATATACAACTTTCGCAGCTGCTGCTGAGCTCCATCCCGCTGAGAAGAAAAAGTGACAGCAAAAACCTTGTATAGTCATACAACCTGTCCCCGAATCAAATGGGAAACCCACTGGGATTGAAATTGGTCAAAGATGAACAGATCACAGGTGCACAGTGCCACAGGTCTTTTGTGGAAGGGATGTGGATCTTGTGGTGTCCAACAACGTGTCATACTAAATTCGATTTCATTTTTGTCAGGTTCAACAAATTCAACAACTTCACTTTCAACTTACAGCTGGTAACAGTACTGAAGGTGCAGATCGAAATTTTCCGTTTTGGGCTGTTTTTGATCCCCTCCAAAGAATTGCCTGTATTCTGCACGGATTAGGTCGAAACATAGCTAGATTCCCCAGGCTAATCACGCTGCAATTAGTGATAGAGCCAAATTTGCAAT
The DNA here is from genome assembly GCA_029282495.1 of Mycena albidolilacea. Lineage (NCBI taxonomy): Eukaryota > Fungi > Basidiomycota > Agaricomycetes > Agaricales > Mycenaceae > Mycena > Mycena albidolilacea. The sequence continues at coordinate 39,635 of JARIHO010000005.1, read as the reverse complement.
AATATAATATTTTGGCTTGCTCCCAAAACACAGCTCCCTGGCCGAAATTTCTGTGTACTGGGCTCAAACCATGTCGGAAACCTCTAAATTTTCTTGTGCAGCACCATACATGCATTTGGAAGATTGTCATAAAGCAAAAAATAATTATATGTCTTGCCTAAGAGCTGTACCATGCTTTGCATACATTTTGAACAGCAATACATGGACTGCTTTATTCATTTGAGTTCTCAATGAGATAGGCCATTCAAGCTAGTCAATAAAAATGTTGAATGGCTCTCCAGATGTTTCACTGGTCGACACCGTGTCATATGGTTGAATATAACTGTGTTGTGTCCTGTTGTGTCGCAGTGCAGTAACTATCAAGTTACCGTGATCTCATCATACACACAACGTGCCAACAGATTCAGCTGCATGTCTACTTCCTTCTTCTACAATGGCAAGAAAATAATGTCAATTCCCTCTCAGAAACAACTACTTGCACGATTTGAAGCGACAAGTAATTCATCTATCCCAGAAATACCACAAGGGCTACACCGAGATTGCCCTTTTGGGATGGGTATGAAATGTTCTCCTCAGGCAGGTCACTCAACAGGTGTGGATGGATAGCTGGGCTGGAAGGGAGCTGTGGAGCAGGTGGGGCATGATGATATCCAGGGAACACTTGTTGCGCTTGATAGTTACCGCACCACAACGTGACAGGACGCAACACAGTTATATTCAACCATATGACACAGTGTTGACCAATGGAACATCTGGAGAGCCAGTTGACGTTGCATTGACGAGATTGAACAGCCTATCTTATTGAGAACCCGAATAAATAAAGCAGTTCATATATTGCTGTTCAAAATATATGCTTTTACAAGCACAGTACAGCTCTTAGACAAGACATATAATTATTTTTCGCTTTATGAAAATCTTCCAAATGCATATATGGTGCTGCTCAAGAAAATTTAGAGATGTTCGACATGGTTTGAGCCTGGTAAATGGAAATTTCAGCCAGGGAGTTGTGTTTTGGGAGCAAACCAAAATATTATATTATTGTGAATCTGGCTCTATCACTATTGAGACTGAATTAGCCTGGGAAATCTAGCTATGTTTCAACCTAATCTGTGCAGAATTGGCCAAGATATAGGCAATTCTTTGGAGGGGATCAAAAACAGCCGAAAACGGAAAATTTCAATCTGTGCCTTTGGTACTGTTACCAGCTGTAATTTTGTGCCTATGTATGTAATCAATTTTTGAAGCTGTTGTTGTCCTTTGTGACCTACCAACAAAACTTTTCAAAACAGTAAAAAAAAGTCTGACAGAAAGTGACCATGACCTGCCCCCAAATTGAATGGAGAATCCACTGAGATGGTTATTACTACCATTCATCCAGCACTGATCGCAGGTGCATGCCAGTGCGACAGGTCTTTTGTTGTGTGGGGCACAGAGGGCACTCAGAGTTGATTGATATACATATTATGAAGCTCGCACCCACAAATAAATAAATTGAATCTGGAGCTTGAGCATGCAGCTGGGAATCCACCTTCTAATATAAGGTAAGGTAGACCCCAACCTCAATGAACATTATGTGCACACCACGTGAGATTTCCTTTTTCAGAGGTGTTGTGTAGATTCATGAATATAACTACTTCAATTCACTTCTGACCAAATCCCCTTGACCAGATTGTAGGTGTGAATCATATATACTGCCTGAAAAAGTTGGAGCTTCATGAGGTTGTGGAGGGCAAGAATTAAGCCAAGAGTTTGGGCCTTCTCATCCCATCAATGCCATCACTTCCAGCATCATTTGTGAGCACGTCACAATTGTGGCTTAATTCTAGCCCTCCACAACCTCATGAAGCCACAAGCCTTTGTGTAGCAATACATACTATCCATGTCTTCAATCTGGTCAAGGGAATTTAGCCGTAGCTCAATCGAAGTAGCTATATTCATGAATCTACACAACCGTTCTGAAAAAGGAAACCTCATGTGCTTACCACATGACATTCGTCGAGGGTGGATGTGGTCTACCTTAAATTAACACGCCGAGAGTTATTTCGCTCCAACCAAGCATCGTATTGCGAGATAGTACTGGCAGCAGCAGCTCCACCCATTGAGTCTAGTCTTGGTGTAGGGCAAAGTCTAGGTGATGGTCGCACAAGTTATTGATAACGGCAGATATGTAATGGATGAGTGGCTTTGAGATGTACTTACAGGTGGCGGTAGAGTTGGCTGGAGGTGCTTGAAATTGCACGTGGATTGGTATGGGCCTGGGCGGGGGTTGAATACTTGGACACCATTGAGTGACTCCCCTCATGCATTGTAGATTAGATTGATGTTGAGTGGGAAAATCGGAAACCGAGTACTACAGAGCTTGCTCAGGTACATAACGGGAGTTTACACACACACAGCGCTGGGAGAATGGCGGCAGGCAGGCAGAGTCGGGGGTTGGACTGGACTGTCCCGGGGCCAGACAGACCGTGAGTGGATATAAGAAAGAAAGTGCGAGACGTCTGCTGTTCTTGAGTAAGTATCAGTGTCAGTTGGAATCAGAGAAACGTGCAGAATTCGAAGGGTACAAAGATCTGGTACAGTGGATGACAGTGGCGGTGACGGGCACAGTGAGGACGGAGAGTGGCTTTCTTTTGAGAATGAGACGACTCCGATGCGAGAAGGGAAGAGACGAGATGTTAATGGTCCTCGAGGGACTAAGAAAATTCCCGAGGACGTGCCGCGTGCGAATACTTTTCGATAGATATGTAGGTTGGAAATGAATGAAAGTGCAAAAGTGTCCAGTTTTTCGAATTACAGAACGCAAAGGAGGACGGAGGCCGGGAGAGATGAAAGTGCGAGCGAGACGTCAGTCAGTGAGCCAGCACGAGTCCCAATCTAGACTGTCTAGGCCCCTGCGTGCCTTTCTGTCTTGCTGTCTTTCAAAGGTTGATTGATTCTCGGGTCGACTGGTGAGTGGCCAGTATCTTGACAATGCAGCTGTTCCAAGTCCAGCCCAACTGAGATGAGATGAGATGAGCGTGGATCTTGGCTACTCATCTGTCGTAAATAGTCGTAAATCGTAAATACAGTAATCGTAAATCAATCGCCAGATCGACAGACGGCGTCCGTCCATCACGTAGGCGGAGGCGGAGGCGGAGGCGGAGCGGGGCCAGGGCGCCTAGGTCGGGTGCAGACGGCGGATACAGATGCAAAGCACGGAGACAGGGAAGAAGCGGAGGCGAGGGAGAGAGAGCGGTGATGAACGGGGGAGGGGCTTGAAACGCAGTGGTGCAGGCCGCCGCGAATTGAGTCTGGACCATTTTCCACGCAAAAAAATTGGGGTGCTGCCAAGACGGAGTTTGGGGAGAGTGGAAGAAACGTGGCTGCCACCAACCGGAAATTGCACGGCGCGGCATTGAAAATCGGAACGGACCTCGGAGGCGGAGGCCCATGGCCATATTTAGGACGGCGGACACGGAGGCACGGAGGGACGGAAATTGCGCGTCCCGTTCGTCGTCCTTTTGCATTCAGAATGGGCAGGCCACGTCTCCTCCGCTGATAATAAATCTGATTGACAGGAGGAGCGGGCGCCGATGGAGATGGGATATGTGGATGGGATACTTAGGATGAATGACGTCGACGTCGGCTGATGAAAAAACGTTTTTTTCTCGCGTACTGTACAGGGTGAAGGTTGGGAACAGTCAGTTCCTAGATGGGAGAGTTACGATTATGAATCCAGGTCTTTGAAGGCTTGGAAGGGAAGGGAAGGAAAGGAAAGGGGTTGAAGCAAGATTGAAGGAAAGGAATTGAACGAGCCAGGAGAATCTAACGACGGCCTGGGCTGCCGGCAACATGTGCTAATGGCGCGCTCTGACGTCGACGTCGCCAAAACATAACAACTGTCAACATCCCTCCCGCCTTCCACCTCCATTGTGTTGTGTATACTAGGACTGCACCAGGCGACTAATCGGGCAACTCGGAATACACGTTATTCTGTGTACTACGTCCCACGAAACTTCGCCCAGAGTTAACTGATACCCCGTGTCAGCTTCATCAGGGAAAACCTCCTTGGGAATTTTCCGATATTTTTGCTCAAAATATCTTTCGCCAAAAAACTTTTGAAAACTTCAGGTATTCTGAACAATTTCCACGAAAAGTTGCACAGAATGACTGAGAATTACATGTCATGGTAAGAAATTCCTTACTTTTATACAACTTTGTGACAACTATGAGGCAGAAACTCGCCCCTTTAAGGAACTTCCGCTGCACCATAGACACACAAGATGCCCAAACCGACCAAAAGAATCACCTCCAGGGCTCGACATTGCATCAGGAAACTTTACTCCAAGAGCCCCAAACAATTTTTACCCGCCCCTGGTAACTTGATATTGTGATCGTACTTGATTTGAGACCAATGCGCCGGAGTGAAGATTTGGGTGGATACGAAGTTCTACAAACTCCAAGTCGTTCCGAGTCTCGCATCAATCAATCCATCAGACACAGCCCTCGATCAAACATCTTTGACGTGGAACGACAGCTGTCACAGAAGACATCGAACGGACATTTCTTTCTTTCTTTCCCCCACCATCTCCCTCAGCCATCCGCCATTCCATATCCTCCGACTATCCCAACTCACTATGTGAATCTCCATTCTCATGCAATCATCGGTCTACGGGACCAGTCCTCCTTTAGCCCAATGTGTGGCCACATCAAGACTCCTGGAGTCGGGCCTGTGAATCAAACCCAAAGTCTGTTCTCGCTCTCAGCACTGTCCCCCTCCCTCCAACTCCTTCCCTCTCCACCTTGGTCCCCCACACCAACTGGGTGTTGAGGGCGTCGACTTTCTCCGACGGCCATAATTGCCCGCAAATCTCACGCCTTCAAGATCTGTATCAATGTGCCGACACAGCCCACTCCTCTCATCGGTGATGTGTCCCAAGCTTTTCCTTGGTTTCAGCACTGTCCCACTCCCCCCAACTGCATCCCTCTCCACCTTGGTCTCCTACGCCAACTGGGCATTGTTCTCTGGCAGCCACATGTGCCCGCGATCCTCGTGCCTTCAACCACTTCCCACACCTTCAAGATATGTGTCAATCTGCTGACCTGGCCGCCGCCCTCGAGTCTGGTGCCGCAAGTCATCAAGCTTCAACTTGATCATGAAGCTTAACCTGCATAACGTTGCCGTTACTGTGTCTCCTCCTATCCTCAATTCAATATTCCTCAGCCCATGCTCCTCCTCTGGCTTCGAAATTCCTCAAGTTACGCTATCAAGAGTTTTTTTTACTTTTCAAACTTCGAACGCTCGCCGCTACGACTCAAGATACCATGGAAAAGACTGGATGTCGGCGGTATCGGGTAATAACTAGACGTAGCATACATGTTTATTTTGGACATATACAGATTTGAATGACATTGTTTTATTTTCTTCTTCATATGTGCTTCGCCCTTCTGAGTCTCCGCGTCTGCAATCCTACCACAAATTGAGCAATTGTTGAAGTATTTTGAGGTATTTTCGCCCGGGGTAACATATTCTGGCTCAATTCTCACATTCAAGAAACTGAAGATATTTTGAACTATTTTCGACAAAAATGTGCGAAAATTTCTTGGGGGGGTTTCCCTGATGTTGACCTGAATTCGATTCTTGCGGGTCGTGCGTTTTGTGCTGCCGCCACGTCGACGTGCTTGTGGATTATTGTATAGTGGGACTGCGTGTCTGTGTAGTGGGACTAGGCAGGAGGTATGTGTTATTTATCGCCATGCGGTCATTGACATTGACTGGCGTTTCGCCTTAATTTTTCTTCGAGATCATTTCGTTTCATGTACTAGTGCGTGTTTCCGCACCTCCCTCTTCCCCTATCAAAGGAGTGTTTCTATACCGCACCCAACGCATCAGCGTATACGACTCGCAAGGTGCGCTCCTCTTCGCATCAATGAGCCGACCACGCCACTCACTGACGGACTGATCGATTCTGCTCGCTCCCTCTTTTATTTTATTCCCTGCAGTTTGCCTGCCTACCAGCGTCAACGGTTCCTCGCAAAAATACACCGCCCTTGACCGCGCACTCGTCCTCCCTGTCGCCCGGCGGCGGCAGCCACGCGTACACGGGGAGCCTGCTCGCGCCCTCCGTCAGCCCTACAAAGTCCACCGCGACCGCTAAGTCGGCGAAAAGCGTGGGTGTGAAGAGCGGGCGGCGGTTCGCGTTTTGGACGCGGGGCAAGGGGACGCCGCCGGAGAGCCCGACTAAGCAGGGCGGGAAGGGCGCGGGCGGGGAGGAGAGCGAGCTCAATCTGCGGAGTTTCCGGCACGTTTCGCCTGCTGCGACCAACGCCAACGCCAACTCGCGCCTCGCTGGGTCTACTTCGTACACCAACTTGAATTCCTCGCAAACGAACCTCGTGGGCGGGAGCACCGCGAAACTCACAGCGTCGAACCTCTCCTCGCTCGAGATGGACCTGGGCGGCGCGCCGAGGAGGCCGCGCCCGCGGGGGGGCAGCGATGCGAGCGCGAGCAGCGGAGGCCGGATTAGTGTCGCTGCGTTCCGGGAGGTGCATGCGCAGCGGCAGGGGCAGGGGCGGGTGCCGAGTCCGGGGCCGGGGCCGGGGATGTATGTTGGGTCGGGAGCGGGGTCGCAGCAGAACTTGCATGCACAGCAGCAGCAGCGATCACAACCGAGGCAGGGAAGGGAAAGGGAGCAGCAGACGCCGACGAAGGGCTCACCGCCGCCTGCGAAGACGACGCTGGGGAAGCATTATCAGGCTCCTGCCCACTTCAACTCGTTGAATCCTCAACAACAGGGACAGCCGAGGAAGACGAGCGGACATACGCGTCAGCCGCAGGTGCAGTGGGACTCAGAGACGTCGCAGAGCCTGGTCGGATGGTGGGCACGGGCATGGTGGGTAGAGGAGGGAGGCGAGTGGTGAGTCGCTTTTTTGGTTAGTCCGTTTTGGGGTGCACGCCACACCATTTCTGTGGTCTTTGGTGGGGAGGGGGAGGGTGTGGACAAAGGAGGCAGGCAGACTCTCTGCCCGTCTTCATGCGCGCGGGTCTCTCGTGTGCCTCTTTTCTTGGGTGGGCGAGTGTTGGTGGTGAAACACTGACTATGGGGCAAGCAGTGAAATAACCACAACACAAACCTTGTAAATGAATACGCGGTTCGATAATGCAACTACAACAACTCAAACACTATAGTCCTCGTGCAAGTTCGGGGTTCCAATCCAGTATAGATTGTGACAATTTGAACATTAATTCTCTTTGAGAAGCAAGACTTTACAGATCTACAAGTCGTATAGATAAAACTTGCTTGAATCCATTCTAGGCGCAATCACGATAGACAGACGAGATTTTATGTTCAACAGTTTTGTATGATGTGGGTCTAGGTTTGGAGATGATACTCCGATGCGTAAAGCAAGTGATTCTTATGAATTCCGATTCCAAATAGTATCCGCGATTGCTAATCCTTGTGAGATTACAACCAATTGTCAAGTCTGATCCGTTTCCTTATATTCCACGTGTCCGTTCCGTTTATCCAATATGTCCACGCGTCGTTTATAAAGATCCAAATCCAACACAGATAATTTTCAAACAGGGAAAACAAACGAAACTTGGTATAGCTTCTGGGTGTCTCCGAATGAATGACTACTCTACCGGTTAAGCGTGAAGTCTAGTAACTTCGCGTCCAACAGGTGGGGTGAGATTCACTGGTGTTCCTCCCATAACCATCCACTTAAATACGTTACAGGATTCTAAATATAAACGAGACAGATACAAACGTGCAATAGGGTTCAGGGTATATGACTAGTGGTATAGCAGCTAGCCGATGAACTCCTGTCCGATATCAAGCAATTAGTAAAATTGAGAGAGATTTGTAAGAAACATCAACGAGCCGAGCTTAGCGATGAGTCAAGATCTACATCGCTTAGAACGATCGTGATGGGATATTGTTGATATGTCAACTTTTAGCCGACCCCCTCGTCAGCACTCCGTTACCCTCCTTGGTAACCATCCGCTCAAATGGTTCCGCCTTGAACCGCTTAAGTGATTTGTCTGAAAATCGCGATAGCCGCCGCTTCCCAGTACCCAAGTACAGTTCCTTAGTCATTTGTTACATCGACCAAGTCCAGTCCTCTCTTGGCAGTTCTGGAGACGTCAGATGATGCCCAACAATGATCCCTCTGGTTCAGAAGGATGTTCCCTCGTAATATGCCCTTAGTCAGGGATGTGCAGTAGCCCCAATCCGTTTCCAGTGAAGTGCGCGTGAATGATACACACGTGAAAACGTTGCTCACCCGAGCAATTTTGCGAATTTTACAAATATATGTTATTGGGGCGGAATATATGGTAACAGGAACACCGTAACTGGGAGAAAACAAGCCCAAGGATAACATTTGGAAACGGACCTGTGCTATGGTATCCTCCGGGACAGCCCTGCATAGCCCTCAAAGGAACAATGAGGGTGGATGGAACGGACAATGGGAACAATGGTAAACTTGAACGGTCACGTGACCGCTTGATCGCGTCAATTGTCAAGCTCAAACTATCAAGCGACGCGTCGTAGGGGTCTCGGGGACGTGTTTGAAGGCGACTGTAGTGAAGGGGATGGGATGGCAGTGTTCAAGGAGAGGATACTGGCCAAAAGAAACTCCAGAACAATGGGATTCATTGTTTCAAAAGCAATTACCTGGAGTTTCATCAACAGATTACCAATAAATCCTCACCAGATATAGGAGGTTCACGGTTAAAGGGAGTAAACTCCTATAGCAACGAGCAGTTGGGACTTGAAGATTGCGAAGGTGTACCGGTATTTGTAGAAGACAAATAGTAAGGGTATAAAAAGGCCTGTAAATTTGTAGTAAGGACAGAATATACCTCGCCCAGGTTCACCCCTGTGTTTTGTTTTGCTTTACGGATTTTACGGGAACGCTACGGAAACTACGGAATAACGGAACGGAACTCTACAGGAACTTATGCGAACTTAAACGGAACGGGACTTTTGGTTGAAACACTACGGAACTTGAACTTGAACTCTTGGCTTTGCTTATCTCACTCTCACTACTGGATTTTCTGAATTCGCATTCGTCGTATACTGCGGCGCGAACCCCCAAACACAACAAGGACAAGAAATTATATTGGTTTAGTGGACGCTCTTGGTTTTGAGAGCTTACACACGTCGACCTACTTCTAGCCTTTCATCTGGAGCCCACCGCGAGGGGTTCATTCAGATAATCACCGAACGACTGTGCTGGTCACGGTCTTTGGACTACAACTTACAACATTTCTGGCGACGGACGTAGGTGCACACCTGCGGACACAGCGAGGAACGAGCTACGAGAATTAGTGCGCGCGCAGGCCGCGGCGTACCGAGACAGAAGGAGAACGGAGGAAAACACTTCAGGCATCGCGGGCGACGCCAGGACTGTTGATTGGGAAGCTAATTCGCCGGACGAATTACCTTTTGTGGAGGAATCTTTATTGGACACAACATTCGGCTGGGACGAATCAAACATTTTATTTCAACTTCGACCAGTTACACCAGACGCGACGATGGCGGCTGTACCTACGGGGAATAATGTGGCGAGTTTCAAAGTACCGAGGCCTTGGGAGACCAACGTACCGAAGTTCACCACGGAGGATAAAGATGACCTGCGCGATTTTATCGAGCAGGTGGACGACATTATTGCGCTGGCGCAAATTAATGACGATGAAGAAAAGAAGCGGTTGCTTACGGGGTATCTTCCGGCGAAGAAGAGGGAGATTTGGAGGGCGTTGACGGAGTATGCTGCGGCGCACTCGTACGCGGATTACAAGAAGGCGATCTTGAAAGCGTACCCGGAGATGAAGGAGGAGTTGGATGGGACCCTCGAGGAATTGGAGAAGCTGTGTGAGGAGAATCGCGGTATTCGGCGCTCCGAGGAAGGACGTTTGAAGCGATTTGGGATGCGCTACAAGGCGCTAGTGGTGAAGCTCAGCCAGGCGCCGGCGATCATCTTGAATAAGGAGGCGTGTCGGCGGTACCTCGACGCGCTCGAGCGTGGATTCGCCGAGTCGTTGAAGGTGGCGATCAATACTCGCAATTTAATCAAAGAAGATTTATTAGGTGCGAATAACGCACCTGCACCCCCGCAGAACACCGTGGATCACCGGAAGGAGGATCCGATCCTACTTGAAGAATTGATCAAGATGGCGGAAAGGTTGGCAAATACGGGTGGTACCGAGATGACTTGGGGAGAAGACGATGGATCTGAGATCAAACGTTCGGACCGGTTCCCGACGGTGAAGATTGAAAGGAGAGACGCACGAATTGAAGAGCTTGGTGGAGAGCTCTCGGGCTTGCGGGATGCGCTGGTTGTGGCGCAGAAGCAGTCGAAGGCGGCGCACGAGGAGCTCTTAAAGGCGTTCCAAAGCTCACGGAACTCGGGCACGGATAATGAGCGGCGCGATTCGGGTAACCGCAACAACGCACCAAATTCGTACGGGCAAGAGCGTCAGTTTAACCGTGGATACGGTGGACAGATGCAGAAGAACAGCTGTTACTACTGTGATGGCCAGGATCACTTCTCGAAGGAGTGTTCGGTTAAAGCAGGGCACATCCACAAAGGTTGGATCGTTGTGGAGGACGGACAGCAGAAGTTGGGAGACGGAAATTATATTCCAAGAGGCAAGGGTCCAGCCTCGGTTCGAGTTGAGGAGTACTGGCAGAGGAAGAGCGCCGTTGGGCAGCACTTTAATGAATCGTTCTATGGAGGATCATCCGAGGACGAGTTCGATACGCTGCGCGACGAGGTACGCACCTTGCGAGTGAAGTTGAACCAGATTACAGCAGGAACTCAAGCATCTGCTCCAGTAAATCGGGCAGTACCGACACCAACGATGAATATGGAAGAATTAGGGCGCACCTTCTTCAACATGATGAAGATGGGGAATCAGGCGCAGGAACAGTATGTCCAGACGCGGAGTAAATCGAAGAATGTGGCGTTCTCCGAGCCACCCGAGCAGGATTTTTGAAGTCCCCGAGGATGGAGGCACGGCCTAAGCCAGTGAACACGAAACCTCTGGAGGGGATTAAGCCACAAAATCAGGCTAAAGAGAATGGGAACGGACGGCAGGAACTACCGTACCGATTTGTAAAGGCAGTAGGCGCTGGGGCTCGAACTACGCCGGCGTCCGAAAGCAATACAGAGCGGCGGTATCTGGAAGAAACACGGAAATCGTATGAGTTAAAAGCTCCGATTCAGCGGGAAGGACTTGCGGAGGAGATGTTGGAACGCATCAACGATACCGAGGTTACGGTCCGGCTTGGGGATTTGTTCGGGATGAGCAAAGACCTAAGAGAAGGAGAAAAATTACGGCTCACAAAGATAAGGCAGCCGGTAAAGGAGCAAGCTAAGGATCGGGAGCTGGCTCTCCCGACCGAGGCGTTGGAGGTGGAACACCAAGCGGTGGCGGATCAAGTTGAACTGGATAGTCAACTTATGATCAACGCGGTAGAGATGGGAGACTTACCTGAAGTACAAGGAGTCTTTGTGACTACAGTAGGGCTGGAAGGGATACCGGCTGGCTCAGTAATAGCACAAGATCCTTATTTGCAGTACCTGGAGGGATTAAGCGATGGAGAAAATCCTCGGCAAATCTATGTGGCGCGGGATTCTGTACCTTTAAGGGTTACGTTCCCGTACGTCAACAGCCAGGGGCCGATCGAGTGTGTACTCGACTCGGGCTCGCAAATCGTATCGATATCCTTGGAGCAAGCAAGAGTTTGTGGTTTGGTCTGGGATCCCACGATCAATATTTTCATGCAAAGCGCAAACGGTCAACTGGAGAAGTCCATGGGATTAGCAAGGAATGTCGGTTTCAGATGGGGCGACTTGAAGATTTATCTTCAGGTTCATGTTATTCGCAATCCGGCGTACAAGATCTTGCTTGGGCGGCCATTTGATGTTTTGACGAGAAGTCGAACGGACCACGAGGATGGGAATCAGCTGTTAACGCTGACGGACCCAAATACGGGAAAAGCGTGGACGGTGCCGACTTACGATAGGACCAAGGATGTTGGGGAGAAGAAGTTGCCGACTGAACAGTCGAGTAATAAACAAGACGTGCCGACTCGGGATTTTCGTTGAGCTTCGAGGATTTGACACAGCCATGTCAAGGAGAAGAGCTAGCGATCCTGGTTGGATTCGATGAGAATCGAGAGATGTGCATTGAGCAGACATACCGACCGAGGGGCGGTACGATGACTGCAGAAAAGATCATTGAGGCCTACATTGCTGCATCGGAGGATGTATTTAATAAAGAAGAAGACGTACCAGCGGCGGAATTGTTTGGGAAGTTCCGGAGTCAGGAAATTGAAGAAGTGGAAGGGGTTCCGCACAAGGTGTTTGCGAACATCTTGAAAGAGTCAATTCCGGAGGGAGGTGAAGAGAAGGCTTACCGCGGGAAACGAAACGAGTGGGATACGCGCGCTTGGCACACCGTGGAGGCGGAAGTGCGGTGCGCGTGTTGTCAAACTATAGACTATATCTGCCCAACAGGATCATTGGAACAGCGGTCTACGGCGGAGCCAGTATCTGTATTTGCTGGAAAGAAATATAAACCTGTTGGACTTAAAGTCCGGCCGATTTATACGGAGCTACCTGATCAGTATAGAATCAGACGTGAGATAAAAGGGAATCCGTTGGAAGGAATGCCTATGTTGAATCCGCAACCGAAGGAGTTCGTTCCAAAGGGCCGGTATACAACTGAGCGTAAAGAGGAGATGGAAGGGCGGCATGCTGGATTCTTGCAGCCCGAAGAATTGAAGTTGATGCATGAATTGGTTGGAAATCACGAGCAGGCGTTCGCTTGGAACGACGAGGAGCGGGGAAACTTCAGACACGACTTCTTCCCGCCCGTCGAATTTCCTGTGGTGGAGCACGAAGCATGGGTTGAAAGGAGTATACCGATCCCACGTGGCCAACTGGAAGAATTCTGCAAAATAATTAAGAAGAGACTTGACGCGGGCGTCTACGAAGCGTCAAATGCTTCGTATCGCAGCAAGTTCTTTGGAGTGTTAAAGAAGGACGGGAAGAGTATAAGGCTGGTACATGCCTTGGAGCCACTGAATGCGGTAACCATTGCGCATTCGGGTGTACCTCCAGCGACAGAGGAACTGGCGAACCACTTTGCGGGACGTGCATGTGGTGGATGCCTGGACTTGTTTTCAGGCTACGATCATCGGGATATAGCTGAAAAGTCGCGGGACTTTACGACTTTCCAGACGCCGTTTGGGGCGCTGCGGCTAGTAAAACTGCCGCAGGGCTGGACGAACAGCGTGCCAATATTCCATGATGATGTGACTTACATCTTGCGAGATGAGATACCGCATGTAACAATGCCATATATCGATGACGTACCAATTCGGGGACCTGGAACAAGATACGAACTGGCGGATGGTACTTGCGAGACCATTCGAGGCAATCCAGGAATTCGGCGCTTCATATGGGAGCACTTTGAAAATTTGAACCGGGTCATTCAGCGAATGAGATACTGTGGAGGTACCTTTTCAGGTGCAAAATCGGTCCTGTGCGCGGGAGAGTTCCACGTCGTAGGGCATCTCTGTTCATTCGAAGGGCGGAAGCCTGACACCGATAGAATTGGGGTTATCACGAGATGGGGAGCATTGAAGGACGTCTCGGACGTACGTCGTTTCCTCGGGACTGTGGGAGTGTTGCGGATGTTCATCAAGGGCTACGCCTTGTTGGCGCGGGCTATCCAAAAATTAACTCGGAAGGATGTGGAGTTTCAATGGGGCGATGAACAGAAATTAGCTATGGACAAGCTAAAAGAGGCTGTTGCAAACGCACCATCTCTGAAGCCACTGAATTACGATTGGGATTCTGACATTGTCTTGGCGGTGGACACCTCCTGGATGGCTGTTGGAATTCAAGTGTATCAGACAGATCCGAACGACCCAACAAAAAGATATTACGCAAAATTCGCCTCGATCACGTTGAACAGGCGTGAGGCGGAATTCTCTCAGCCGAAGAGAGAGTTGTATGGTTTGAAGAGGGCACTGGAAGCCATGCAGTATTGGCTTCTGGGTTGCCGGCGGTTGGTGGTCGAGATGGATGCGAAGTACATCCAAGGGATGTTAAACAACCCTGGGATGGGACCTAATGCTACGATCAATCGGTGGATTGAACAGATACTTATGTTCAAGTTTACCTTGAAACACACGAAAGGAGCGAACTTCCCGCCGGATGGGTTATCCAGGCGCGAAGCACAGCTCGGGGATGAAGTTTGGCCGGAGGAAGAACCGGACAATGAGGCGAATGGGCCACCCACAGTACACCCGGAATGGGATTATTTTGCAGAGCAACCTCTGGAGTTCGATGAGTTCAAGCACGAAATCGACACCAGAGGAGGGTACATACAAGAAGTTGGGAACTTGGCGCTTGAAGTCGAGGATTTTGGGCAGGAACTGGACATGGCACGCTGTGAAGAACAACTGGTTCAAGAATCAGTAAAAGAGGCGTACGCGACTGAAGGACTAGTCGTACCAGCGTATGTCCAGATGACAACGGAGGAGGGTTTGCTTCCGGACGAGAAGTTACGCAACGATGAAGATGAGCGCGAACCCTATGATGAAGAACATAGGAGCTCTGGGGCGCGAGATAAAGACGAAAAGCTTACCTCGGTATATGAATGGCTAAAAAATACCTTGGTACGGCCTGTTGGAATGGAGGACGACACCAAGTATCGGCGGTTCGTCCGCTATGCTTCAATGTTTTTCGTGTCTAAAGAGAACAAATTATACCGTCGAGGGCGAGACGGAATGCACTTGTTGGTAGTACAAAAGAAACACCGCATGTATATGATGCGGGCTGCGCACGATGCGCTAGGGCATCGAGGATCCTTTGCGACGAAATGTTTGCTGGAACGAAGATTCTGGTGGCCGGATTTGGAGGGAGACGTGCGGTGGTACGTCAAGACCTGCCACCTGTGCCAGAAGAGGCAGTTGGCTATTATGAAGGCGCCGCCTGTGGTTTCGTCGACACCGAGCGTATTTCAACGTGTGCATTCGGATGTAATGCACATGAGTGAAAAATCGAACGGATGCAATTTTATTGCGGATGCACGGTGTGCACTCACCAGATACGTGGAGGGGCGAGGACTTCGCAAGCAGACTGCAAAGAACATTGGAATGTTCCTGCTCGAGGATATTATCTGTCGATGGGGTTGCCCAGTCTGGATCATGACGGACAATGGCACACCTTTTATTGCTGCGATGGACTGGTTAAAGTCAAAATACGGGATTACCGGCATCAAAATTTCACCTTACCATTCACAATCGAACGGAGTTGTCGAACGAGGTCATTGGGACCTACGGCAGTCATTATACAAAGCTACAGGTGGAAACTTGAGTCAGTGGTATTATTTCCTGCATCAGGTATTATGGGCGGACCGAATCACAACAAGGAGGGGAATGGGGTGTTCACCTTACTTCGCGGTATGCGGAGCTCACCCGATTTTACCTCTCGATATTGCGGAAGCGACCTGGCTTGCTGAATATCCAGACCACATTATTTCGACGGACGAACTCGTTGGACTTCGAGCGCGGGCACTTGCTAAACATGTGGTACATGTTGAGGAAATGCGAGCCAAGATGGCGGCGATCAAGGAGTTAACAGCGCGGGATTACGCTGAAAAATACAAACATGTCATTAAAGACTATTGCTTTGATCCAGGGGACGTCGTACTTGTGAGGAATACAGTCGACGAAGGATCTTTAAGTGGAAGAAACCGAGATCGATGGTGGGGACCATTAGTCGTGGTTCGAAGGACAAAAGGCGGTGCTTACATCGTTTGTGAATTTAATGGTGCAATCTGGCAAAAGAAGATCGGGAGATTCAGAGTTATACCGTATGAACAGCGGAGGAAACTTGCCATTGGATCCAGGATCGAAGAATTAATTGATATATCACGGAACGCGCTGGATGAACTAGAAGACGAACCAGAGGAAGAAAAGTCCGGGGTTACAGACTTGCAGTTTGATGGGGTTCGACTGCAACCGACTTCGAACGACTCAGGAATAGAGTCGATCGGAAAGGCCAGGAGAGAAGAAACAGTATACGATGTCACGGAAGAGGAAGAGGAATAAAATAATTTCGACTCAGGAGAAAAGGAATTTCACACGAAAACAAATGAAACCAGAGTGACCAGCACTCAGAAATAAATATTGGGTATCAAAACGGGTATACAAGTGGCTAAGGGGGTACAAGCCAGGAAAAGACTTGGTCAAATCTCGTGCATCGGGCAAATAGCAGCGAGATGGTGGGCGGATGCGCAATAGTAGCAGCGCTTAGGGGCTCTAAGAAGATCAGTTGAGAAGGAATAAACAAGTGAAATAATAAAGAGGACTCACCGAGAGAACACCTTTCGATTGTGCTGGTTCGACTTCCGGGAGGGATTGGAGTTCCCACCGTACTTGTTTTTCTGTGCACGAGAGCCGGCGAATCTCGGCTTGAATGTTGGCGAGTCGTCGACGTAGCTTGGCTGCAGACGACTGCGGGCGGGAGCGACTGGACGGGGAACCAGGACCGCGACGTCCGAGCGGCGCAGGGGTGTTTCGGATCTCGGAGAATTCGGCTAGAAAAATTGTGAGCCAAAATTGGGGAATAAAAGACGAAAACGTACGGGATTGCGGGTTAAGGCGCGGCCGCGAACGAACGGGGGAACGGTTTTCTCCGGCTGCGGGTGAACGCGACCGTTTGCGCGGAAGTTGAACACGCTTAGCGGCGGCGATGTCGGCACGAGGTCCGGAAGGGATAGCGGAGGTGACAACGGAGAGGCCCGCTGAGGAATGGATTATTCCTCAAAGAGATCAATGGGGAAAAAGGAACGTGCCGGGACGGATGGGGGACCTCCCATTCTGAGACTATTAATCATTAAGCCCTCGAGCTCGGAAAGTGGGGACAAAAGAGCTGGAAATTCGTACTATGAGCGGTGTGAAATGGCACGATGAGAAGCCTGAAGCTGAACTTACCCTGAGATGAAGAGAGGATGGCTGCGTTCGGATTGATCGCAGGCGCTGGGCCACGAGAATTCTGGAATGAATTCTTAAGGGGTTGAGTAAAAGAGTCCGAACGAAACGTACCTCAACCGGAGTCAAAGGCTCATCGACATCGGTAGTGTCTCCACTAGAAGGAATGGAGACGGTGTCTTCAACAGGAGAAGAAGCCTATGAAAATTTGGATAAGAATAAAACACAGAAGAGGACTGAACGACGCACCCGTTGGTTAAGTTTCTCGGAGTACTGAAGCGCGGCACGGCGTTCGGCGCGAGCAGCAACTCCTTCAGCAGCGCGGACACGATCGGTTTGAGCACGCTTGCGATCACGCATAAGCTGGCGGCGACGGACGATTTCGCCAGCAAAATCTTGAAGTGTTGCGAAGAGCTTGCTAGGAGAACCGCCGAGGCGAGGCTGGTTGGCCTGCATTTGGTTGCGGATAGCAAAAACGGTTTCACCAACGTCGGGAAGTTGGGCAAAGGATGAAATAAAAGGGCGGAATTGCAGCTGGAAAGGCTGTAAGGATGATTTATGGAACTAAATAAGGAGGACGTACCACGGTATGGGCGGAAGCGGTCAGGAAGGCGTCCTGGTCAACAGGATCGTCATAGCGAGTGGCCCGGACGGTCTTGTGAAGTTTGCGGATAGCATCTTCATCGGATTTGGAAAGCTGCAAGGTGGAGAGGGAGGTCATTTCGAGGAAAGAGGGACCGAACCAGCGGTAAAACGAATACAGTAGGAAGGGAGAAGCTGGAGGAACGTCCAAAAATGGCTCGCCTTTTATAGGATACAGGCAGCAGGATAACTGGGACAGTTATTAGCTATGAAAAAGGGAGAGGATAATGGGACGTACCTCCGAAACGCAAGCACACAATGAGAATTCTGTGGTGAAACAGAATCGGACAATAAATGCTAGAAAGCTAGGGAATCGGGTGAAACGTTGAACCAGCAACGACGTACCACGAAACACGAAATGAAACCGGGACTGGTTAAAATGGACATAAAGTGACAATGTCTCGAACGAGCATTGAGTAACGGCGACGTACCTGCACACGAAGGAACAATGGGAAAAGGAACGTGGGCTGAAACGAACGGTTGCGACCGGTTCGAGGCAGTAAACTTAACCCTGGAAACACGATGGCATTAATAATTAATCCGAGGACGGGAACAATGGAAGGCGTACGAAGTAAACAAGGCAAAGCATGGATACGCTGCCCTCGAAGGATTGAGGCGCGAACACATCTTGAAACAACGAGTTTTGAAGAATGGGTTGGATGGAGTTCACGCAATCACGCACGGATTATGCCACAAGACCCCGGAGGGATTAATATTCAAGAAACGGTACATGTACAAGAAAACGAATGGTGTAAACTACAAGAAAAGAGTGGCGCCAAGTGCGCAGTCACTGCCCGATACGCTCGAGAACAACGGTCTGGAGACGTTCGGTTAAGATATGAAGGACGGAAGGGTGGAGGTTGAACTCGACACCGAGGGCGAGCAGGCGCGAGAGCAGCCCGGTATCGTCGGAAGCCGCTGCAAGGGTGTGATAACCACGGATCGCGAGGTTGTGAGTAGCACGGCAGTTCAGCTGAAAGGAGCAATCAGTGGATGAAAAAGGGAAATGAAAAAGAAAAGGCGCACAAGGAAACGTGTGATAGCGCCTTGGGCTTCCGAATAGAACCAGGCGCAGGAGCGCTCGTATTCGCGGTCTGAAAGGAAGAAGGGTGAGGAATAACCCAGGAGGAAGTAACGGTGGAAACGTACCAAAAAGAGAAG
Source organism: Mycena albidolilacea (assembly GCA_029282495.1). Taxonomy (NCBI): domain Eukaryota; kingdom Fungi; phylum Basidiomycota; class Agaricomycetes; order Agaricales; family Mycenaceae; genus Mycena; species Mycena albidolilacea. The sequence goes on along the minus strand of JARIHO010000005.1, from coordinate 20,835 downwards.
GCGAGAGGCGATTCTCGCGAACGGCAGCAACGAGGGAACGACGTTCATCGTGGAAGCGCTGATCACGGCGGTCCGCGATGTTGAGAAGGAAGTAGTCGGCATCGGTAAAATCACAGTCCGACATGCCGAGGACGGCGCAGGAGGGGCAGGGGAGGCCCGACTCCGAAAAATCGCACTCAAGGTGCATGGTGTGGCAATGTCGGCACTTGGCGCCGGGCTGTATATGATCAGAACGAGATCACGACGAGAAAATAAACACACACCGTGAGACGGAACTTAATCAAACGGGTGACGCGCTCATCGTCGACGGCCAGAGGCGAATCAGAAACCCGGGGGAGTTCTGGGCCATCGGGACCAGCGGTAACGTGAAGCGGGCAGTTGGGCGGAGGTACACGAGGGACAATGAAGCCCTGTGGGGATGGAGAAGAACGAGAGGACGGCGGCGTAGGAGCAGCGCGAGGGGCTTCGAAGATGGAGTCGGTAAAGATCATGGTATGAAATAAAAGCAATATACACGAATTAGAGAAGGGACGGGGAAGTGGCGTTGGCGGAATTGGTCGAAACGGCGGCATTTTATGCGAAGAGCGCTGTGGCTGTGCAGGACAATGGGCAACAACAAAACAATGAAGAGGGAGCTCAATGGACTCACGGAACAGTGCAGTCGGGGAAATAATGAACAGAAGCGACAGAGGAACCATGTCGAAGAGCTATGGGCAGACAATCAGCAAGAGGGATTGTTTGTATGTAGAAAGAAAACAAATCTTACAACGCAAAGGGCAATGCGGTGGAGGATTGAAAAGGGATCTGAGGACGGGCTGGTGGCGCGGAGGCAAGGTGAAGTCAACGGCGGTGCTGGGATGATGTGGAGTCGTCAGCGCCGCGACGTGAAGTCAACAGCGGTACAGACAAGAAGTCTGCGCAGGAAGTGGGATTCCAGGTGGTAGAGGGTCCGGAGACAACCGCGCCGCTGGACTTGCCAGCGAGGTGGTGGTAGGAAGCAAGAAGTGAGAAGCGGGAACAAGCGCCCACAGAACCGTGATGTGGGGCCGTTTTTTTGGATGGATCACGGAGAAACTGCCGGATCAGTGATTGCCGAAAACATACCCCGCGCACGCAAAATAACAAGTCATGCCTGACTGGGACAGTCAGAAGTTGTAAAAAAGGGAGATGAAGTGCGCGTGAATGATACACACGTGAAAACGTTGCTCACCCGAGCAATTTTGCGAATTTTACAAATATATGTTATTGGGGCGGAATATATGGTAACAGGAACACCGTAACTGGGAGAAAACAAGCCCAAGGATAACATTTGGAAACGTACCTGTGCTATGGTATCCTCCGGGACAGCCCTGCATAGCCCTCAAAGGAACAATGAGGGTGGATGGAACGGACAATGGGAACAATGGTGAACTTGAACGGTCACGTGACCGCTTGATCGCGTCAATTGTCAAGCTCAAACTATCAAGCGACGCGTCGTAGGGGTCTCGGGGACGCGTTTGAAGGCGACTGTAGTGAAGGGGATGGGATGGCAGTGTTCAAGGAGAGGATACTGGCCAAAAGAAACTCCAGAACAATGGGATTCATTGTTTCAAAAGCAATTACCTGGAGTTTCATCAACAGATTACCAATAAATCCTCACCAGATATAGGAGGTTCACGGTTAAAGGGAGTAAACTCCTATAGCAACGAGCAGTTGGGACTTGAAGATTGCGAAGGTGTACCGGTATTTGTAGAAGACAAATAGTAAGGGTATAAAAAGGCCTGTAAATTTGTAGTAAGGACAGAATATACCTCGCCCAGGTTCACCCCTGTGTTTTGTTTTGCTTTACGGATTTTACGGGAACGCTACGGAAACTACGGAATAACGGAACGGAACTCTACGGGAACTTATGCGAACTTAAACGGAACGGGACTTTTGGTTGAAACACTACGGAACTTGAACTTGAACTCTTGGCTTTGCTTATCTCACTCTCACTACTGGATTTTCTGAATTCGCATTCGTCGTATACTGCGGCGCGAACCCCCGAACACAACAAGGACAAGAAATTATATTGGTTTAGTGGACGCTCTTGGTTTTGAGAGCTTACACACGTCGACCTACTTCTAGCCTTTCACCAGGATGGTAAGGCACTTTCCACGATTGCTCCATTAGCGACTTCCCACTTCAACCCTTTACCAGGATTGTTGTCCAGCGTCTTTCTAATGGTTCGAGACACATTATATCCCTCTTAGCTAACTGCTCAGGCCAGCATTAGCTCTTTGTGAGATGACGTCGTAATGTAGTGAAGTACATTATAGTATGTTGCAACTCGAGCAGATTTGAATAAATGCCCGGGTGCCTCAATACCAGGTCTGTCATCGACATCCCTAGTAGTGTTGCCGCGACTTCCGACTCCGGCCCACCAAGTCTACTTTGTGAAGTCAACTTAAGTCGAGTTGAGTCGGGTCGCACGCATGACTCCGATCGACTTCGGAGTCGAACCCAAGTCAACTTGAGTCAACTTGAGTCACTTGAGTCGACATTAGTATATAGCTACGGACTACAGGCACTGTGTATGTCAGGATTTTGGTGGCTGGTGCCAGACAAAATACCAGTTTGCTTTGATATTCAACCTTTCCCAATCAATCTCGACGATTCCTGGTGTTTCATCAGAGATGCATCCTTCTGCATTGAACAGAAGCAAGGCGCCTCTCTTCGTGTACATCCCATCGAAATCAATACCACGGTGCAGGAGGCAAAGGGCTTCAACAACAACCATCCTGCAAACAGGGCTTACCTTATGCAATAAACCCTACTTGTACAGCTACAGTTACGCAGGGCACGAAAAAGACTCAAGGCTATGTCTATGCTCCAATGTGGCGCAGCTTTGGGAAGGAGAAAGCCATATGATCAATCAGCGCGCTTGTTCTCAAAGGCGTCTCTTATACACACAAGGCATTGATTCTGGATATTGGACCTCCATTTCTTACAGTAATCCCTTCACAATACCACATATTCCCCTCTTCATTTTCTTGCAGATTGAATGGATGACCCACATGTCAGCCCAACTCTACCCTCGATTAGTTGAGTCCACCATGAAAATCACGGACAAGAAGATGAGCTCTTTCCATCTGTCTGACTTGACCTCATTGAGTACGAGTATTTCAGCTTTGGAGAAGTGGGGTGGGAATAGTGTTCGTTTTCGTGGGTGATGTTCTTGTGTTCTTCGGCTGGGACCTAATATTCCAAGTATGTAATTGAAAGATACATCATTACCTGAGGGATCTCAATCTTTCACAACCAACATGGGTGACCTCGCGTGAGGAGCTCCCGGCCTGTCCTTCAGACTTTTACAGCTGCAACTGGGAATTTATCAGCGCCCTGTCTGGATGACTGCAAAAGCGCCATGAGGGCAAGCACGATGGCCTTGCCTGCGATTTCGTTCGCGATGCCAACAAGGTGTTCCTCGGTATCGGTGTTGGCACTGTTGTGGAGATTTTTTCTCCTCACCGTCAAGTCCTCAACCCGCCGAGCAACCTCCTTCATGATCCGCTATCAGGTCTTTCGCTGCAGTTTACCGAATGAAGTGTTTTCAAACTCATCTTGCATGGCCAGATTCCATGCTGGTTACCTGCAGTTCCTCCATCACTGTCGAACGGACCTCATGTATGTACTCTGCGCTTCTTTGCGACGAGATCATTAACCTCTTGTAGGGGACTCAATGCAGGATGGATACTTTGCTCCCACACTTAACCAGAAAAACATCGACTGGCTGCACGTGTATAGGAAAGACCGGTCGTGTTTTCCCTTTCGGATGGCAACTATTGGGGATGACCACGCTGTGAGCTTGAGCCAGGCCTTGCCCCATGTCATCCATGATTTCATATGACCTCTCTGTAAGGCAAAGGTGACTCCAGACTTGAATTCTCAATGACACTCCCTTCCTTTATGATGTTTTCGAGCCTTCTCTTGTTTCTACTGCGCTCATAATCTCGGACACTTGATCTATGGGCCAAAATTATGGAAGGAGCTGGGCGGGCTCTATTCAGATAGTGCAGAGCTAACGACATTCTTTCGCGCATAAGGTATTTGTTTTGGGTGTTGATCTTATCGCAGATCGACTGAGATAAACAACAAAAGGAGGCCTAGAACTGCCCACATTTGTACGACCCAAACACTCCACACCACTTTTCTTGCCCAGCAGCGACATCTGCTCTCTATCTCTCTCGCAACGGCACATTTACACATACATTTATGACAAGCAAATGTGGTTGATTACAAAATTCTCATGGGCGAGCTGTAATAAAGTATGTGTCCGAAACTATTGACCATTCAATGCTTGACTGTGAAGTGCTAGCCCCAGAGACCGCGCCTCTCCTTATCAGATTGTGGGTGATGCACGCAGACACATGCTCTTGTTGTGCATCGTTCGAAAGACCGAAATGTTGTCACCAGGCCACGGGAATATTGTAGGCAATGGCCACCGCATCAGTATTGACAGCTCCACTGTGTGCGTGACTTTTTCCATCTGTGTCGGCGGGAATTTGCTTATTGTCTGTTGTAACAGTGTTGCTCCATGCCATGGAGGCCCGTCCCTGTCTGAGTTCTACACCACTCGTGACCTCAAAAGTCGCCTTCTACCACCTGTGAAATGCGATTTTCGGCGTCAGGCCCTGGAGGGCAGTCTACTGACCGAATTTCAGCATCAGGTTCACGCACTTGAGAAAGGCATCGCTTGCAAGCACGCCATGGACGGTGAAAACAGAATGCAGAATCTGTACCCCCGCCCTAGAAAAGGAGGTTGAGTGCAGATCTGCGTCTTGCTTTGCAGAATGTAAATTAGCTTACTGTAGTCGCTTAACTAATAAACTACTTCATGTACTCCTACTGAGGGAATCATTGAGATGTACCCAATTCCTGGCAAACCTGCCATACTTGGAATTTGAACATTTCATGGCAGCAAAAGAATTGAAAGCTGGTGTACTTACCAATGGAAGTTGGATTCATGTCCTGTGCACTAAAATTCGGTGGCCAGGAGAGAAATGAAAATCATTTTATTCTCTGAGGTGTGGAGCATGAATATGTGCAACTATTCTTGTGTTTGTCAGGGTTTTGAGCTTAGAGACACCATGTAGCAGTCTCGGAGACTTCTATGTTATGCAAATAACTGTTCTACACATTCAAAATTCCTTAGCCGCATGATCCCTGCCAGGTACGGAATTTATTTTCCTACCTGAAGTGTTGTGCGAACATGCGCAAATTGTTCTCGTGTGTTCGTTCCAGGTTGGAGTTTACTCAGCCGCATCGTCCCTAGGGCTGTTCATCGTACCGTATACGGTATACGGCTGTATGCAGACGGCTACTATACGGCTGCATTCCCGGCCGCCGTCGAATACTGATGCATCGAAGACCACCGAGTTTTTACGTCCAAAATAAGCATCAAGACAGATTCCTTCACATTGTTCTCGGCGTCGTCATCGAGAGCCATCTTGACTTCGCTTTCTGCCGCTGAGGACTAGAGCGCACGGTGCAAACGATGTGCTGAAGCTAAACAATTTTTTTTTGAGGAGTGACGGGCTTTGCGCTTTGAGGGTTTCTCAACAGCGCCAATACTCTCAAGCAGCTTCGCAGAGGCAAAATTTAGAGGAAAGTCGTTCCATTGAATAAGGTGTACCTTCAATGCTGCAAGATGGACCGTGTGCGGCATGCAGCGTATGCACGAGCATGTGGCCAAGAACGGGATCCCCTTGGACTTTCACACGGCACCGGCTCTCGGTGAATTTAAGCATCGTATCGTTATTGGTCGCATTGTCCATGACGATGTGGTTATCGGAAATCCGGTCAAGTCTGGAGATGAACAGAATGAGAGGCGCGGGTAAGTAAGACGTCGCCAGCGGAATGATAAGAGTAATTGCCGGTGAAGATACAGCCGTATACGGCCGTAGACGGCTCTGACGGTACGGGTCTGTACGGTATGCCAGCTGGGCACCTGCCGTACCGTTAACTGTTGCTGAAACCTCCCGTACGGTACGGTGACGGGTGCCGTATTTACGGCTGTCTGTATGGCCGTATATATGGTGACGGCGAACAGCCCTAATCGTCCCTAGCAGGTACAGAATTTATTTTCCTATCTGAAATGTCGTGAAAACATGTGCAAATCATTCTTGTATGTTCATCCAGGGTTTGAGCTTAGAACCAACATGCAGCAGTCCCGGAGGCCTCTATGTCATGGACTGTTCTGCACACTCAGAATTCCTTAGCCGCATGATCCCTGGCAGACCTAAAGTGTCGTGCAAACATGTACAGGTTGTTCTCAGGTGTTTGTCTGAGGCTCGAGTTTGGAGACACCATATGCATGTAGCAGTCTCGGAAGCTTCTATGGCATGTAAAGAAAATTTCTGCACACTCAGAATTCCTTGGCCGCACAATGCCTGTGGTTACGGAATTTATTTTCCTCTCCAAAGCTTGATGCAAACCACGTATAATGTAGACACAAATGCAGAGTTTGAATTTTTGTACTCATGATTCGAGATGAAAGATTTACCACAGAACATTAGTCTCAACTATCGGAGTCAGAGAGTCCAAATTCAGTTGTCAAGGTACATACAAATGAACCAACACTAGCATACCGTGAAGTGCTGATCCTTGAGATGAGCGGTTAACTAGTGATACCCAAAATGGACAGCTTGTCATTTTATTAATTCAGAAATGTGCCAAAAGACTGCCGACTTCGTCGACTTGAGTCGACTCAAGTCGACTTCGAAGTCGAGTCGAGTCGAGTCGATTGCCATTTCAAGTCGACTTAACAAGTCGTGACTCGACTTTTCGAGTCACGGAAACACTATGCCCAAGATAATCAATCACAGCAATCTTTATCAGTAATTTTGACCTATGTGACATCATCAATGCTGATAGCTCGGGGATTTTTCTATGGTTCAATTCCTCCGTGGTACTCTGTTCTGTTTTCACCCTAATTTGCTCCGAATATACTGCTATTGCTTGCGCTGTCTTCGACTATGAGCAAACACTGCATTCCTGCCTCACCTAGAACTTGAGATGCCGAGTCCCACGGATCTGTTGCGAGGTGCGTCATTTGTCGACTCGGTCCTGGCGTTGGAGCTCCCTGCCCCTTTGTATGTCCATCCACATCTCCCCGAATTTCAACCCACTCACGATTTGACGGTGTACGCAAAGACTCGAACTTGCTTTCTAGTCTCTCGTAGACAGACACTACAAACCATTAAACCTCGTCCCTCAGGAGTTTATAGTCTGTTGATCACCTTGATCGGTTGATTGGTCGCCCCTCTTATTATCAAGCAGCAAAATTCTTGGCGCCTAAAACATCTTTTGCAACGCATTTTTCGATTTTGTGAGGAGACAGTTGTATTTATCCGGCTGGAAGGTACAAGTCTTCTAGCAAAATTGTGGTGCTAGCGGTGAAAAAAAATGATGCCGGATTTCGATGGCTTGGCACAACAGAACAGCTGCGAGGTCAGTTTTCATGAACACAGAGCAAGATAAACAATTCTGAAGAGACAGTTTGTTTTCAAAATGGATTATATCACGGTCTTTCCCTGTAAACTCCTCGAAAGAGCTATTGGGAGTGTCAAAAACTCTTGTGTGTAATTCAAACTCCGATGATTAGTAATAAGGTTGGCCAGTGGTTGGCTGGTGGCGCGGTAAACTATAGACTACTTGCTTTTGTCTCTGCGCATTGCACGCTTAAGTCAAAGCGGACCTTTGACATTGCCCTTGTTCACAAATTTCGCCTGAGCCAGTGGAAGCAGTGCAAGAGTAACAACGAGATTTATGGGAGTGGAAGTCGGCTGGTCCTCGGCAAAGCCATCATTAGTGGGACTGGGTCCCCATCATTAGTGGGACTGGGTCCCCATCATTAGTGGGACTGAAGATCTCAACAATCAATATGTCCATCAGCACGTGATGATATCATTCAAGCTCCGTGATGCGCATCAGGCAGCCGACGATCGTGATACTGGCTGTTGCGCTTTAAGGCTGAGCACGAGAATGGGCTGTTGGAGAACAAGGGATCGCTTGAGTGAGAGGGCACACTCCAAGCACAGGTCAAATCGCTCTGGGATGCTTCAACTTGACAAGTGTTGCAGTGACTTGAAGGAAGAGCTCAATGAAGTACGCACGGAAATTGAGCAAGAGAAATCCAGATGTCGTGAATGGGTGCTTTGTTGCACTGAACTTGACAGGCAAATCAACAAACTACGCAGTGGCCCCTTGGCGGGAACTTGTATCAATGGTAGCACTGTGGTCGCATCCCCCCTGACTTTCAGGCAAGTCTTTCACAGTGATTTGAAATTGAATCCATGGCCTTTTATGTGAGTTTTCAGGGAGGCATCGTGATTTTCACTGTGTTGAAAGTACCTGGATATCCCCCCTTGAAATGGCTCTTTCACTACCTTTATTCACTGTGTTCTCAGTGATTTTCAACATCAAACTAGGGAGTTTGAGCCCTCAGTGGGTGGCAGTTCACAGCATTTTCATTGAATGATAAGGCAAAAAAAGTACACTGAACACTTCCTCAAAGCAACATCAACCCCAAGGGTACTAATATCAAGCTACTAACTAAATATTGACTGTAAGTGATTATCTTATATACCTAGCTAGGAAGGGTAAGTGTAAGTTGAATCGAAGGTATTGAACAGTCACAAGATTATGGACTACTAAATGATTGATGTTCATGTATTTATGAGTTGAAAAGTTTTCACAGTAGAAGGTCGCCACTTGAGTTATGTACCTTGTGCGGGCCACCGGGTCCCCCTCATTTTTCCAAATCTTAGCTCTTTGAGCCCATTATTTTGAATTTTTCAAACATTTCAGACATGCTAGGCTCAAGATTGACCAATTCTGAAGAAGTTTGGTTCGGTTGTACTTGCTATATCTAGGCCATCAAATTCATGTACTTCTGTGTTGAAAAACTCATTCTAAATGATCGTGAAATTCATGCACTTGGAAATGTGCTTTCCAAGGGTACATGAAATTGTAAATACCTGAAAAATAAATCACTATGAAAGACATTGAATGGTGAAATCCAGGCCACTGTACCCTGAAAGTCAGGGGGTTCCGTGACCACAGTGTAGACACCCTACTGAGCGCCCGGCGGGGTAGATCGAACCTCTGGCTCGAGGTCCAGGGCTCGAGTCAGAGCGGAGGGTCCAGAGTAGCTGGTTGAGTCACCCATGCACATCGGAAAAAGTGCACCCTGGTTTTTTTTACTCACTCATGATGACCACTAGGGGTGCTCAATTCTCAGTTTGAACTGTTCAGTCCGGATTTTAAATATCTAATCAGCCAATTGTGTGCCCCGAATATTATTAAAAATCCAAACTGAACCCGTTCGAACTAAGAATTGAGCACCCTGTCGCGCACGCCTGCGCGCTGGACCCGTACACAGCCATTTCGGCTCATTCCGTCCCAAGGTTCCCACGGTTCAACACCGCCCGGTACACCGCGTTTCACTTGCTCCGCTTCCATTCTAGGCGTCAACCGCCTTGTTAATATTTACTTTCCCCTTATTACTCATTCTACACGATTCATTCACTCAGTACCTTAATTACAGTCCCTGGTCTTGACCTATCTCGTACTTACATGCGCATTTTTCATGTACCTGATGTCCGCCACTGCCCTGGAATGGTACTTGGTACCATTTACTTTCATTCTTACTCAATTAGCACCCGCTGTATTTATACTCGAACTACTTACAATAAAACACACTTGGTTTTCCCCCACAGTCCAGAACTAAGTCTTCAGCTCTTACTCTCGTCCTCGCCTTCGCCCTCGCACTCGCTTCGTCTCGCTCTCGCCTCCGCTCATCGCCCACGCCTACGTCTATCGTCTATCGTCTTTCGCCCGCTCTTACCCTTTCGTACTCCGTGGTAGCTCGGTCACCAGCCACGGTACCAGCTTGTTTGTACCGCTCGCATTTTTATCTCCTCCGCCCTCTTTGTGCTGCCTACCAATTTAGTTTTTGCTCGCGCTCAGACGGTCGGTAGGCGTGTCAACCCCTACTTACAATTACAATTACCTGAGTACAACCTATGTTCTCCGTTCTCAATGGATGTGTATTTAAATTCCCCTACCTTCTTCTGCCGCCTCCCCACATCCTTTTTCTCGACCTCCTCAGCAATAAACTTGTGTATTTATCTGCGACGCGATGAGGGCTTAGCGCCTTGACCGAGCCAGGTAATTTACCATGCACTCTGTGTAGCTGAGTACTAACCGCACATAAATGTAGACTCCTTTTCTCGAGATAGATTTGTTTAGAATTCATTTGCACTTGATTTCGATGAAGAGCACGAAAAAGGAAAGTTTACAGCCACAATTTAACGAGGGCGCTTGTTGAAAAGGGAGATAGGTGAAGCAGTAAACAAGAACAAAGGTGTTTGTAGGCGGCTGACGGACCTCAGGGGAAAGAATGCCTTCAAAATGTCCAACCCCGGGGATACCGCAATGAAAAGTGGATCAAACAATGGCCTTCACGGCGTCGTTCTGCTCATATCAAAATCTCACGGAGGGGGGGGAGAAATAAATTGCGCGCAAAAAAGGAAATGCGTAATCATGATTACAATGTGTTTCCCGAGCACTCCGCACTTTTGGCGGATTTCTAGTACCGGGTTACCAAAGGTGCATCAGGCTGGTGAAGCGTTATAATGAGGGTACACGCTCATTGATATCTGAACACAACTCTCTTTACGTGCCGTGGCCTCAGCAGATCAATAATTCTTGCCGCTGATTGCCTTGATCGCCGCCCCGCGTCGCAAGCGGAGTTGACAAGCGAGTCCCACTTTCAATCACTTCGTTTATGGGACTCGGACGCTGATAGTGGGAGTGGAACTCGGCTACTACCTTTAGCCGAGTCCCACTCCCATAACTCTTGTATATACTCGCAGCGCAAGACACGCTGGGCCGGATGTCACGTACATGAACAGCCGAGGCGAAGCAGTATTCTTTGATTCTGATGGACTATGTGACCCGCAGTGCATTATTGACGCCAGTCACCGATAAACCGAACGAAAAACTCCAGTTCCTCGTCGATACTGTAGATTCTGATATGTTCCGCCGCGCTGACAAGCATTAGAGTCAGAAAATGTATTTATTGATGGGTTATGATTTGCATGTACGTTATAGTCGCTGACGACTGATAAGCCGCGCCGTTGAATCTGATCAGGCAGTCAGCCCCTGATCAGGCAGATCCGATTTTTCCGACATTCACCGTGTCACTGTGTCTAGTACGTTTGGACCGCAACAAGACACGTCTATGCGATGAATGTAGCGTTCTCAGGGCCACGATTATTGCGGAAAACTTCTTGGTCAAGCTCGACTGCTCGACGATCATGCTCGCACGTCTCCTCCGGCATCTGCTGGCAACGAGCGCGCGGGGGATGCCGCTGGGGCCCGAGAGCGGCATGCCACCTCTCTCTCTGATGACTCGCAGCTGCCAGCTTTCCCCCGCGGAGAATCTCAGGTGCATCTTCTCTCCCATCCATTGACCACAGATCGTAATGCTTTGAAGCTAATATCATGCAATTGTTGTACAATCAACCTTACGACTCTGTCAATCCCACAAACAGCTGATCGTAAAATTTGCATTTGGTCGTGTCTTTATCGCGTACACTCTCAAAAGAACTCGGTGACTTGTCTCAAAATTGTCAAGGCTAGTGATGTAAGAACTTGGGGGAAAAAATGGAATTTCAGTTTCGCCTTTGACTCTCGGAAGGATTAAACCCAATGGGGCTGCATATTTTTTTGTCAGTGGTTATCTAACGACATCAGAGGAGGTTTTTTCTCACCGCCAGAGCATCGACCCTAGCCGCACTGCGCCCTCTGAAAGAGTACAACCTCATTCCCTGGGGAGCAGGGTCAACGAACGCATTCCCCCCACTCCCCCCAAAGTACGGCGACTGTCTCCCGGTATTGGTGGTGAATTGGATCCCATCGACCTCGTCAGCGGACCGTCCTGAAATGGACTGGAAAAGTTGGCATAAGAACAAACTTGTAATATCCAGCCCGCGGCGGGACATACCACGATGTGTTCGTCTGGGAACAGAGTTGAACGTCAGCGAACGGCAACGTATGACAACGGCTATGGTACCTGGGAGCAACTGAAAGACCTGCTCCTGGCCACCCTCGCCACCGTGGCCTTGCGTAAAAGTCCCATCATCGTATTGGCACTGGATGAAATCCAGCCGCCACCCATACCGCACTATAATTGCGGAGAGACGGGGGCGCACCGATCCCCCCGTCCCGTCGTCGAAAGGTTCGCCTCCATTACCGCCGTGAAGTGTCATATCGCAGGGATTTGTTGGAACGTGTGAGTGGTTTGTGGTACGCTGGGTCGTTCTGGAAGACGGATGCCTCTGTTTTAATAGTACTCTACGTGCGGAGACGGTATCCTAAAATGTACAAGCGAGAGAGATGGAGGTTGACGTCAAGAGCTGCGATTCTACCCTGAGTTGTCGTGAAGTAGACTTACGCTGCACCCCAGTTTGCTCTTGGAGCCAATTCAATTGTCCATGATGGCCCTTCATTCGAGAATCATGTCAGAAACTCGATTGGTCGCCATATGATTGAGATCGAGTCGCTCAAAATATCTCGGCCATGCCTCGGACGGATGACATCCCTAAAACCTTCAGGTTAATCTGAACCTTCAGGCTAACATTAATAGTGTGGGAGACGCCTGTAATGAAGCCATGTCATTGAAATTTACTTATCGGAATTTTCTTTATCAGTGGCAAGTATCCATCCTTCCCCGTCGCCGCGCGGGATAGACGAAATGTGGTTCGAGCTCCGGATCTGAGGCGATTTGTCGCTGCACGAGGTTGAGGCTGAAATATCTCCGCCGCAAGGTGGCCCTATACATAATCAGAAGGTTGATTGCGACAGATGCCTCGAACGGACGGCATAGGTTGATTGCGACAGATGCCTTGAACGGACGGCATCGTCACGCGTCGTCGTTCGTTCAGGTGACGCGTGACGATGCCGTCCGTTCGAGGCATCTGTCGCAATCAACCTTCTGATTATGTATAGGGCCACCTTGCGGCGGAGATATTTCAGCCTCAACCTCGTGCAGCGACAAATCGCCTCAGATCCGGAGCTCGAACCACATTTCGTCTATCCCGCGCGGCGACGGGGAAGGATGGATACTTGCCACTGATAAAGAAAATTCCGATAAGTAAATTTCAATGACATGGCTTCATTACAGGCGTCTCCCACACTATTAATGTTAGCCTGAAGGTTCAGATTAACCTGAAGGTTTTAGGGATGTCATCCGTCCGAGGCATGGCCGAGATATTTTGAGCGACTCGATCTCAATCATATGGCGACCAATCGAGTTTCTGACATGATTCTCGAATGAAGGGCCATCATGGACAATTGAATTGGCTCCAAGAGCAAACTGGGGTGCAGCGTAAGTCTACTTCACGACAACTCAGGGTAGAATCGCAGCTCTTGACGTCAACCTCCATCTCTCTCGCTTGTACATTTTAGGATACCGTCTCCGCACGTAGAGTACTATTAAAACAGAGGCATCCGTCTTCCAGAACGACCCAGCGTACCACAAACCACTCACACGTTCCAACAAATCCCTGCGATATGACACTTCACGGCGGTAATGGAGGCGAACCTTTCGACGACGGGACGGGGGGATCGGTGCGCCCCCGTCTCTCCGCAATTATAGTGCGGTATGGGTGGCGGCTGGATTTCATCCAGTGCCAATACGATGATGGGACTTTTACGCAAGGCCACGGTGGCGAGGGTGGCCAGGAGCAGGTCTTTCAGTTGCTCCCAGGTACCATAGCCGTTGTCATACGTTGCCGTTCGCTGACGTTCAACTCTGTTCCCAGACGAACACATCGTGGTATGTCCCGCCGCGGGCTGGATATTACAAGTTTGTTCTTATGCCAACTTTTCCAGTCCATTTCAGGACGGTCCGCTGACGAGGTCGATGGGATCCAATTCACCACCAATACCGGGAGACAGTCGCCGTACTTTGGGGGGAGTGGGGGGAATGCGTTCGTTGACCCTGCTCCCCAGGGAATGAGGTTGTACTCTTTCAGAGGGCGCAGTGCGGCTAGGGTCGATGCTCTGGCGGTGAGAAAAAACCTCCTCTGATGTCGTTAGATAACCACTGACAAAAAAATATGCAGCCCAATTGGGTTTAATCCCTCCGAGAGTCAAAGGCGAAACTGAAATTCCATTTTTTTCCCCAAGTTCTTACATCACTAGCCTTGACAATTTTGAGACAAGTCACCGAGTTCTTTTGAGAGTGTACGCGATAAAGACACGACCAAATGCAAATTTTACGATCAGCTGTTTGTGGGATTGACAGAGTCGTAAGGTTGATTGTACAACAATTGCATGATATTAGCTTCAAAGCATTACGATCTGTCGTTTAAAGAATTTGTACCCTTCCGCTTCGCAGAGGGGGCGAGCGGAATACCTAGCTCCGTCTCGATGGGCTCTGCCCTCTTGGTCGTCCGGATGGCGGTGGCGATTGCATTCAAGCGGGGTATCAATACGGCGAGGAGAGACACAAATTGAGAACGTACTGAGAATGGACACGGGTACACCCGCGGGTACCTTCGGGCTTAACCGTACTCGGACTCGCAAAAACCGTACCCGTTGTTGGAATATGAGTACTTCGCGGTCATGTACTCGCAGTAACCACCGGGCCCGGACTTTCCCGGTGTGCACACCAGCCATCACACCCATTCCCTCCGGACACTGCCTCCCGGATATTATTAGATAGTTAGTACAAGACATGCCTTCGCTTCGCTCCGGCATAAGTGCAGACCGCCGCATATTGAAGGACCACCAACTGCTATCCAGTGACATTGTACAGTGAACATGTATTCAAAACATTGAATTATTCATGCAAGATATCTACATACAGATGTCTGTGCGATAGGCCGGGGTGCGATCTGATCGGCGACCGCTCGTTTTTTTCAGCCGCAGTTGCAGGTTATCATGCAGTCCGCACGCTGGAGATTGGTGAATGAATGTATAATCATTGGAAGAGAACTGAAATGGATAGAGGCCAAGAAACATCTGAATGAACGCTGGTTGGAAAGGGTCAGCAACTCGAACAGTGGCAATGTGATAAACAAACATCATCAGTGCCGAATACGCGGTTGAAATACTGCAACGCCACCTATTTTGGCATTGGGCGTGAGCACATATAGAACTCCCTGGATACTTGCGATGGTACTTAACTGATCTCGTTTGTGGGGCTTCCAAGAATTAAATAAAAAATGTTGTGCTAGTGACCTGTACTGTGTCGAAGCGGTTAGCATCCATAATAGGGTACGCTATATGCCACGAAACACATGCAAGGTGCATTTTCTGCTTCGCAAGAAGACCAAAGTTTGAATCAAAATGATAGTCGTGCTCTGACGCGACGGGGACGCTCTCAAACCGCAGGTCATGGCGGCGTGAGGACTGGGATTTGAGACGACGTTGGCGTGGACATGTACATAATCAAAATCTGTTGAAATATTTCAGTATTGAACTCAATGGATAAAATGATGAATAAGCTTAACAGAAACACGTCAAGCACGGGTCGGTGGGCTTGGGTGCAGGGCGTCCTGGATCACGAGGAGTTCGATGATACATCCAGGGTGATGCCCACGTGTTAGACCTCGTTGGGCTGGGTCAGCGGGGTTGCAAAAGAAAAGAAAACATGGACAAGGTGCTCACCACTGAATGGCACCTCGCTCGTGGGACCTGGAAAAACTCAGTCGACATCTTGTGACTGCGCAGTGCACTGAGCACGCACGGAAAAGTGAATAAAAACTTCGAGTTACACTTCAGCGGTACTGCGAACACGATGGGCTGCTCCGCTGGAGGACAGCGAATCAAATTCCTATTTCAAGATGCACTACATCAAGGAAAATGCGAGCGAGGCATGTTAGACTGAGCTCGCGACAATAGGAAAACTAAATCAAACGAGTGGAAGTTCGTGGTGTCAGGAAAATGCATACAGGGTGAGATGTGGGAAGAATCGTACCGGGAGGGAAAAACACGGTACTCTCAGACAGCTGTGCAATATGAAGGTTAGAAAAAACCTGTAGGGCATCCAAAATCGAAGTGATTCGCAAGGAACATCAGAATTCGCGAGAGGCCTGCGAATGTCGATGAGAAGTCTGTTTAAAAGCTGCATATGATCTTTAGCACTTACCTCATCCCCTCACTTGGACTAGGGACAGATGAACGGACAGGGTGGACAGAGATGCAGGGAGAACAGAATCTACTTGTCACTTGAGGCGCGACATGATCACCTGCATCATAAATATCGGGTCCGAGAAGTCGTTGTGGCACATCAACACTGAGAAACTCAAACTGAGAGCGGACATAACTGAGAGCGGACATGGTAAATTAAACCTGTCCTTGGCTTACCCGGTACAGAATAACGACCTAGAGTCCATATTTCCAGTTGGCTAGTTTGGCCTCAGTAGACATGTCGTGCTCAGTTTTAGCCATAGTTGCGGCACTGTTGGGAGTCCCAGCCACGATGCACACCTAATACGGCCAAATCAACGCAGGTGCAAGAAAGTACTTTGACACGCAACTGACCATCAGTAACCATATGAAGTTTAATTAAAAAATCCGCATCTCAACGGAAAATCAGGTTTGATCCGTGATTGTTTAGTGACATGAAAGGGGACAGGGAAGGCCAGGGGCATCGGTGTGGTATGGAGGTTCTGTTTAATCAAGGGTTGTTAATCATGGATAATCACGGTTCATGTTCAAACATAAACATGAACAAAAACAGTGTTCAAAGGCGAAAATGTACCAACCATGGGACTCAAACGAGTGACATCTCCAAAACCGAGGAAATCAGAGTGAAAGCACCATAGCCACTAGGCCATGCAACCATTGCAAACTGTCTACCAGCCTGGAATAAACCAGGTACTAATTAACATTTTGGACTTAGACTTTTTGCAACCAACTTACAACACAGACAAGTATTTTTTGCTCTCCACTTCATAACACTGGTACATCCAAATAAGTCCTGGGGAGGATCATTGAGATCTTCATTTCATTGATGCAATTTCACTGTGATAAACCTATAGGTTAGAAAACAAATATGGGTCTCACAGTATTCAAAGTGTAGGAACTTTAATTTTCTGCTCACTAGTAATACTGGTATGTTCAAATATTCAATAAGTTCTTGAGAAGATCATCATTAGATGTTAATACAGTGTGCTGACTTTCCTGTGCCTTGCTTAGGGAGATCCTGGACCCCAGATGGGTTCTTGTCCTCCATAAAAAATCTCATGTTTTGCTTTTCACAACATCTTATTCAGTCAATCCAGGTGTCAATGCTGGTAGCATGCTTCGAGTATCTTCAAACCTCACTCAAATTAACAGGTAAAAAAACCTGTGACATTTCCCATCCCACCATTTTATAAAAATGCTCCAAAAAGCTTCCTCTTGATCAGGTGTGGGTCTGCTATTTCAAATGTAGGATTCACCCCAAAGCAAGATAAATACCACAGCGGTTTATAAACTAGGAGGGGGGGTGGTTCCAATAATCATCCAATCAAGTATTGGGCTGCCACAAGTAGAAACAGAGTTGAAGGAGTGTTGAACAAAATGAATGGGGGGAATGGACACTAGAGACGAAAAGAATGTAGTGAGTGATGAAAATATTACACTTACATGTCCCTCTTAGTCTTCCGTGGTAGCCTTTGTCCACATTCACATTTAGTCTTTGCCTTCACCCACCTCGAATGTACCAGATTGGATTTTGGGATGCACTGGACTGACTCATACACTTGCACTTATATCTCCATTGCTTAGACTCAGAGTCAGTGTGTCAGGCACTGTGTACACATAGGCTACTTGTATTTCAGACAACCTGAGCTGATATCTGAAATACCTCATGTATTAAGTAGATCGGCCATATCAGTATGCACCTGTTTATATTCACACACCACTGCCGTGCAATTTTCAGAAACCCTGTGCCACTTTCCAGTTTTCCAAGGCTTTTCACTAGTCAAACAGCATTTTTCAGTATCACTCCGTAGACCCAACTTTCTGGCTCAGTTCAACTGCATTTCAACCAAGAGAAGTTGCCTTGAAACATTACCTTTTTCACCAGCTCTGCAATTCTAGACCTTTGTTAGGCTGTATGCCATTACACACCTTCATGCAAATTCCACATCATTAGTTCTTCCCTCAAAAGCCGACTCAAAAGAGACTGCCTAATTTCGCTCCACTTTATGTACCCCTCAATTCAGTCAGACTTTATCTGAGGAACTTGTGCAGTGGTTTCAGCACCTTAGAAGTCAAAGCTAAGGTAAGTTTATTCACTTTCCTCTTTGTTGTGCATTGGAACCGTTCACTCTCAAGTCGATGGAATTGAATACATTGATTGCTTTCTGCATGCCAGTCAGATGGTGCTTGTCTGCTGTGCTGCATAATATAGCCATATGGGGATCCAGCTTCAGATGGATAGAAGCCTCAATTTTATAATAAGGGCGATATAACATTGTTTTTTTTTTCTGTTCCCATTTTTGGAAGCCAGAGCAGAGCAATGGCATATCTTGCTTATATAGAATTGTGTTTCATGTGAACCAAAACTAAGCCAATTCAGATGGTTTTCATTTATTGCTACTTGCAAAATAGTTGGTGGTCACGCGCATTTGATCAAAAAACGCCACTTTTGAATACCGATCTTGCGCGCACCATAACTCGAGAACGGCTCCACCAATTGACAAGGTTTCTTAATTAAAGTTGAAGTACTCATTGAGGGCTAGGGCGCCCTGTGGTTTTCGAGCCGATCCACATAGTTAGATTATTGTTGTTGATTCAATTTCTGGAAATGGAAATCCGTCTGTACTCTCCTTTCAACCACCATCAACTCTTGACTCGAAAGCTATCTATCAATATGACTCGCGGGAAGCCACTCTCCGATGACCTCCGGGGGGTTATTCTCAACATGGGGATGTCCCAATCCATCTCAAACATCGTAACGCTGACTGGTCTCAAACACCGAACAATTGAACGGATTTTCGCCGACTACCACAACAAGGGCACAGTTATGCGGGAGCATATGTACCGAGAGCTTCGGGGGCGTAGGCGCAGCCTGACTGTGTGAGATACAAAGGTGTGCGACAACATTTCTTCCAGCCTCGGCTTGTGAACTCATCGACAATAAGTTCTTGTGTGGGCTTGTTCGCCACAGTCCCGATATCTATCTAGCGGAGCTTCAGGAAGTCTTGGAGGACCGGATGGGGCTCGAGGTACATGAATCAACACTATGGAGAACCCTTAAAAGGTGTGGTTTCACTATGAAAAAGGTACGCACTGTCTGATTAAATTGATGGTCAATCGAGGAGTTCTGACCTATCCTTTGATGGATAAGTTGACACGGGTAGCCCTTGAATGCAGTGAAGCGAAGCGCTCAGCTTTTCGTTACCAATATGGGAGCAAGTACACCGCCGAACAGACTGTATTTGTCGATGAAAGTTCGTTCGATAGGCAGACATCCATTCGCGGGAAGGCCTGAGCCCTGTCCGGAGAACGGGCCCAAAGGAAATGTTTTTTCGTTCGCGGCCGACGGTATGTCACTACTCCCCTTTTCGCTCTCGTTTTTTCGAGCCCTTCACAGATACTCTATGCTTCCTGCGTTGGCCATTGACGGCATGCTCCATGTAAAAATTGTGGAAGGGTCTTTCACTGTGGAACTCTTTCGTGAGTTCATTGAGGGACTTCTCGACCACATGCAGCCGTTTCTGCGACCAAAATCAGTTATTGTCATGGACAACACTCGCATCCATAAAGACCCCGAGATTCAGGAGTTGATCGAGAGCCGGTACGTTATTGCATGTTTATAGTATCCTGTCCGACTTGAAACCCTTTGCAGTGGGATGCGACTCATGTATCTTCCTCCCTACTCACCCGACTTCAACCCGATTGAGCTGGCATTCTCCTCAATCAAAGCATATGTCCGGCGTGTTGGAGAGCTGTCGAGAAAAGATGTCGATCAGGCCCAAGATGATACTTACGTTTATGTCCACTTGATTCAAGCTGCGTACTCCGTTACACAGGAAGATGCAGAGGGGTACTTTCATCATTGTGGATATTTGTAAAGTATATTACAAGAAATACTACCGTTTGATATAATTATTTGATTACTTCATTCAACTCGAAGGCGCTTCGAAGCAGGCTTCTCAAAATCCTCCTTTGCATATGAGACAAGATGGTTTGCAATTCCAAAATTCATTGCCTCTCCTCCAGGCAGTGCCAAGAGTTTTTCAGCGGCCACATTGGTCAAGTCGCTGACCTCGAAAAACCCATTGGTGACGAGGAAGTTACTGTATTGGGCATAAGTGAGTTTCATTCGCCCGCGGATTGGATCCGAGTCGAGTTTTGAGAGCCAAGTCCCTGTGTCAAGGCAGATGTCAGTGGAGGGATCCTCGGAAGCACACCGTTTCGCCCCTGGGAACAACGTGGGCTCGTCCGAATGGGGACGAAGCGCGGCAGGATCTCCGGAGCTGACAGGTGAACCGGCGGGCACGCCTTGTTGTGGTGGCCACAATTCAGGTGCGGTCGGGGCAGGGCCCGCAAGATCGGTATTCAAAAGTGGCGTTTTTTGGTCAAATGCGCGTGACCGCCAACTATTTTGCAAGTAGCAATAAGTTGAATATTTTCCTGATCTGATACTCTGCTTCAGAATTATATCTGGTGTGTGCACTGAACTGGCATCTGATTCAACTCGGCTTTGCCTAATTCAATCCCTTTGATTTCAAATTGCACCTCAAGTGCACCAAAACTTAACAGGGAAGTCCACACTCCGGGAACAGGAATCTAGCAGTGTTTGGT